>OY978014.1:11888745-14288745 GCA_963854515.1 Pandemis heparana | reverse complement strand
TTCGTCACCTTAGCCGCTCCGAGTTTCTCCACGGTCAATTAGGTTTTATGCAACTGATAAATAATGTGGGTCCTTAAAACATGCGTGGATTTATGAAACGAGTACGAGTATTGGCGAGTTTCGTAATAAGATCACCCGTGATGTAAGACTTAGGGCCTGTTGCACGGACCAGGGTTAACGACTTAACCCCGTGTTAGATGCTAACCCGGGGCTAAGTAGTGCCAAAATGCATGGAACTGTCAAAACTAACCCGGAGTTAGCGATTTTTTTTTTTTACTCTGGACTTTGCAAGTGGGCCCTAGTGATGTAGGCACAATTGCAAAACAAAGTATTTTATCTACTTACTTTCAATTTCATTATGATGTGGATTCCTTGCGTATGTTTATGTCTGTGTTTCTTGAACGCTGTAACCGTTATAATTCCGATTAAGGGTGAATGGACATTTTACTAGGCAAGCGTCAAAATAAAAAATAAGAGAAAATAAAGACTAAAACAACCTAAAACTTAAAATAAAATGGTTGACCCAAATTACTATGGTTTAACTTGGAATCGAATTTAATATTTCTTATTGTTTTTTTTCAGACAGCTCTCAGCATGCCTCGAGCTGATCAGCGCAAGAGAGAAGCTTTCTCTCGCCCACTTGGACCTCCAGCACTTCATGACCCTGGAAGGCCTGGACATCAGTGCCGCGAGCCAGTTCATCAGTCACCAGGCTTCAGGCGTCGAGCGTTTGCAGTCACTTGTGGCGTACTTGAAGGCACAGGGGACAGATTTTGACGAGGTGCAGCAAATACTTGATTTGTAAGTATTTTTTGTGAACTTTCGACGCGAGAACTTTTGATATTGGTTTATCATCATCATTAAAAAACCGTGGTAGCCTAGTGGTTTGACCTGTGGCTCAAGTAGAGGATCGTGGGTTCGAATCCCAGGCTCACACCTCTGATTTATTCGGAATCTATGTGCGAAATTACATTTGAAATTTGGCATGAGCTTTTCGGTGAAAAATGGTGTGTGTGACCCTTAGTTAAGTATATGAAAATTTTTGTAGCCTACCAATAATAGTGCTACAGGTGGCGCCACGTAAGTAAAACGCGGAGGGGATATGCGCAGTATGAAAAACAACATGATTTTCATACTGCGCATATCCCCTCCACGTTTTACTTACGTGCCGCCACTTGTAGAAATTTCCTCGCACAAGATTTTACGGAGGTACACACAGCAAAGCTATTCGGTAAGCACCTTTGCATGCACGCGCCGCTTTAAACCTGCTTACCGAATAGCTTACATACATACATACGGCACGGAGGGAGGTACAATGAACTACTTAATATTAGTTGAGACAGGTTACATATATTTTAATTCTTATTTCGGAATAATTTAAATGTCAATAAACGATTACCACGCAAGCTACGCACAATGCTGGACGCACAGAAAGAATTGGTAAAACTTTAAAAAAACTTTCGAGTAACGAAATCAAGAGTCAACACCCAATTAACTTCTTTAACACTATAATAAGCCCATCACAAACTATACAAACATGGTATAAAAAGCGGCCTTGAGTCATCGGTTACCTTCAGGTCCATTGCAGCGGACCCCTCATGTCTATGAGTTTACTACTAGTACAGGGTTCTGGACATAACGGACGAGATGAATCATTGGCTACCTGACCAAGTAACGGAATGGACCGGTTCGCGAATGTTTGTTTACGAAGCAACATAACTTTCAACTGTGGGTTTAACTTTTCGGTGTTTTATGACTCATGTCATTAGCGAAATTAAGTAGTCATGTTAGCAGAGATAATTCAATTCAATTCAATTTGTTTTATCAAGATTACATTGATCTCATTTTTATTAGTAGACTAGCTGTTGCCAGCGACTTCGTCTGCAAAGAATTCATTTATCGCTATCCCGGGGGAACAACGCAATTTTCCGGGATAAAAAGTAGCCTATGTGCTATTCCAGACTTTTCTCTATCTATAGTGCCGAATTTCATTCAGATCCGTTAGGCCGTTCTGGCGTGATTGAGTAACAAACAAACATCCATCCATCCATCCATCCATCTATCCATCCATACTTTCACATTTATAATATTAGTTAGATTTTACATTTAAAATAATTTCGTTCAATGCAGGACAACATACAGTCATGATTCATGTCTTGATCTTTAGGATGCTGTTCGGGATGATGCGTTCAGAAGGAATGTAGGTAAATAAAAAGCTTTTTGTAAAAAAGTAATCATTTCAAAGTCTACGAATCTCTGAAAGCAGAGTCATGGGTTCGAACCGCGGCTCGCACCTCTGAGTTTTTCGGAATTAATAACATGATGGAATATATTAATGTGAGGATTTCCCATTCTGCATTGGGCACGCGTCGTTAACATGTTATCCTATGTTATTTATAATAACTAGCTACAGTGGATGGCTATAGTGGATTACAACTTCTTTCTTCATTGTGGCACAACAATATGACATGCTTTACACCACGAAGTGTGACTAATTGTGTCACTAATTTACATATCAAGACAAAATCCGCTCGAATTTTACCCCATTGCCTCAGTTCAACGATCAGAATATTAAAGTCAATCAAGCCAACGGAGTAATGAATCAACGCAAAATATTACGCTAGCAAAATAGACCATCGTCACATGTTTCGTAAAGTGTAAATCGCTTAAATGACTACCGTGGAGTTAGGTTGTTTTTCTCCGGACGACCACGCAAAGCATGTCTTGGTCTCACTGTGACACATAAACGTCATCAACTCTTGCGACATAAAGGATGTCCGACAGGATATCCCGATGCGTGATAGGCCGCAACGTACCAGGTCCTTGGCATTGAAAATGATGCAACCTTATTGTACAGCTTACGGCAAATTTCTTGAGCAAGAACTACGTGGAAGCGGCATCGCGCAGGGGGGGTCGCGCATGTACTTTTATACCAAAGAGACGCTAAATTCATTTCTGCGCATTCAAGGTCATGCTCAAGATGTTTACCGGCAACAGCAAGTAGGTATAGTAGCGTTTCTTGCTAATAGATGGCGCAATAGGATTACACTTAGAAAAACAAAAACGTTTATCTGGCAAATAGGCTGCTAAGGGCTTCTCTTTTTAACCCCCGAAGCAAAAAGAGGGGTGTTATAAGTTTAACATCGATGTCTCTCTGTCTCTCTCTCTCTCTCTCTCTCTCTCTCTCTCTCTCTCTCTCTCTCTGTGTGTGTGTGTGTGTGTGTGTGTATCTTGGGTTGAACCGATTTGGATGCGGTTTTTTCCATTCGAAAGCTATGATTGGTAGAAATCGGTTCAGCAGTTTGAAGAGTATCAGCTCTTTTCCAAAATTATGTAAGGCATTTTTGCCATAAAATTACGTATAATTAATCGATTAAAGAGAGGGGAGTTTTTTGATGGTAATGTCAGACTAGCGCCGTCTGTAAGATCGGCATTAAGCAGAGTTGAACTCATTTCATATTAATTTCTCCTTTTTCTTTTTATTTAAATACAAGAGAAATGAAATCTTTCTTTCTTTCTTATCTTGTATAGCACATGTCCTCGTAATACGTCAGTGCAACGCCCCCTACCTTGAGAAATAACTTAAACATACGTCAATATGCAAAATGTTGTGGACGTTATGCATGAAGTAGTAAAATTTGCATGTCTTCTAACAGTATAATAATTTTCCATTATACGTAGTATCAATTTGCATCATTATGCTAATGTAGTCTATTCAAAGATGTGTCGCGTTTGTGAATTATATTAGTCTTTGGGAAAAACTAAGTATGTATTTAATAGTGGGTTTTACTGAGAAAATCCCTATTTCCAAGCTATTTCCAATACAAGTAGGATTGTACTTGAATGAACAGTACTGTAAAATTGTAGATAAGATGATTGACAGAGATGGAAGAATAGAAGAGGATGAATTAGTACATTACTAGCTGTTGCCAGCGACTTCGTCTGCAAAGAATTCGTTTATCGCTATCCCGCGGGAACTACGCAATTTTCCGGGATAAAAAGTAGCCTATGTGCTATTCCAGTCTTTTCTCTATCTATGTGCCGAATTTCATCCAGATCCGTTGGGCCGTTCTGGCGTGATTGAGTAACAAATAAACATCCATCCATCCATCCATCCATCCATCCATCCATCCATCCATCCATCCATACATCCATACTTTCGCACTTATAATATTAGTTAGATATTCCGAGGGTGGGGAAATAAAGAATGTCTCAGATCGCAGGAACATGTCGCACGAGCCAAAGGCGAGGGCGATAAACTTGCGACCTGAGGCTTTCTCTATCACCGCCCGGGGTGTGTACACAATTTTACGTCTCGCCCTGGCCAGGAAGTTGCAATTTCCAAGTATACATTATTATTTATCCCATGAAAGCAGGAAATTCCCGCGAGACGCCGACAAAAATGAGGAAAAGACGTAGTTTACTTTATACGGTTATAATTATGTGGTATCTTGTATTAAACTTTAAATTATAACTACAATTTACCGGGAAAACTAAACCATTGAGTAATTTGTCAATTACAATTAAATAATAGTAATTGTTATTTATAGGTAGGTAGGTACTGTGGGACGGAAGTTTATTCAGAGGCAGATTAGTATGAAGAAACTATTCTTAAATTGAAAACGAATTTAATTTTTTTGATACTACACTTCTTCTTCTTCGTTACACTCTTGACAGAGTGGTCGTGGTCGTCACTTCTGTACTCGTGACCCGCCTCACAATACGCCGCCGCTCGTCCCTGACAGCTGCCCTCCTGGTACATGTGTGCAAGGTACCGTCCACGGCTGCTTTGATCTGATCGGTCCATCTCATAGGCGACCTTCCGCGCGCTCGAGTACCTTCGACTCGACCCTGAACCACCAGTCGCTGAATGGACCCATCATCACGCCGGGATATGTGCCCAAAAAAGGTGAGAATGCGCGCCTGTACGATGGATGACAGACGCTGCTTAATGTTGAGCTCCTGCAAAATGGACACATTGGTGCGGAAATCCGTCCATGACACTCCGAGTAGCCTTCGCCAGCACCACATCTCGAAAGCGTCGATCCGCTTCCTTTCGCTTTCGCGCAGCGTCCAAGTCTCCGCGGCGTACAGAAATATGGGAAACACTAAAGCTCTTACGAGCCGGGTTTTAGTGGTTTTAGTAATGTTACGGCTCCTCCATATTTTCTTCAGCTTGTCCATGGAAGACCTAGCAATCGCCATTCGTCGATACTACACTACAGGGGCCTTACCATGACGTCTTAATGCCATTCAGTTTAGGTTCGCTCGCTGTCAGATTCATACTAAAAGTGACAGCTCAAACTTGAACTGAGTCGGAATTGCGACGTCATGGTGGCCCCAGTACTTCTAGTTTCTTAATGTATTTGACAGTTGCCGTGTTTCCAATAAACATGAATGAAAAAGTACATTATTGGGGATGAGAGCGAGTAGTTAGGAGAGTGATGCTCGATGCAGCTGCAGCACTTGCTCTCGATCTTAACGTTATTTTTCATTCATGTTTATTAAGAACACGGCAACTGTCAAATACATTAAACTACTAGAAACAAGAAGCACTGTAATATTATGGGAGTTTGTAATTGTGTCGTACAGACACATCATTCAAACAGATGACGTTTAGCGACAAATATTCGCATAGTAACAAGGTCACGTGACAGTTAGTAACAGATAGAAAAATTCGGAGGCTTACGCACCTGCTATGGGTGGTGTAGGGGTATAGCACGTGTCACGGAATGACGAGGACCCAGGTTCGATTCCCGGCCATAGCTTTACTTTTCGGATTTTTCTATGTGTTCTAATTTTCAGTGTCGTGTAGAAATTTCACTGTAATATTACTTTTGGTCATTGACCCGAGTTCTGTATGGATAGGTACAAGATTTCAGTAACACTCATGCTGGTCTGGGAGCAAAGAAAAAACATAGTACCAGTTGCTTCTCTTCCCGCGCAGATGGTAAAAGCCTATCGAGAGAATGGGCGAAAATCTTAGGAATCATGTGTTATAGGCGATGCAGCTAGCAACACATCACTATTTTGATACCCTTTTCCACTTCCACTTATGCGCCCACCATCATGCTAAGCGTGACCTTTGGGTCTTGTTATTCTAGTCCTGTCTACCCCGTAAGGGATGAAAACGTGATTTATGTATGTACTAGTTGTTGCCTGCGACTTCGTCTGCAAAGAATTCGTTTATCGCTATCCCGCGGGAACTACGCAATTTTCCGAGATAAGAAGTAGCCTATGTGCTATTCCAGACTTTTTTCTATCTATTTGCCAAATTTCATCCAGATCCGTTGAGCCGTTCTGGCGTGATTGAGTAACAAACAAATATCCATCCATCCATCCATCCATACTTTCGCAGTTATAATATTAGTTAGACTAGCGATCCGCCCCGGCTTCGCACGGTATATTATACATATAAACCTTCCTCTTGATCCAATCTATGTATTAAAAAAAACCGCATCAAAATCCGTTGCGTAGTTTTAAAGATTTAAGCATACATAGGGATATAGGGACAGAGAAAGCGACTTTGTTTTATACTATGTAGTGATGTAGATTTTCAGCTTAAATACATTTTTTTACAAGTCAAAATAAACTGCTACAGTTTCGGCCAAAACCGATCTGAGCCGAAGATGCAATTTTAGTTTTGGCGTCGTCTAAAGAACTAGCTTTGGTCTGGCATATTTTTTTTTAAGAAGCCTAGAACAATATACGCGTGAAAAGCAGGTTATAGCATAGGGGAAACCCCAGGGTTTCTTCGGGCCAATAAACCCGTGGCATTTTGTAACCTGTCCCAATTACCGTGGGACAATCACTTCTCTAGAGTTCCGCACACAGCGCACGAAAACTGAACCGCATTAGGAAGCTCTTTGTGGTACCTTTCTTTGGCTGTGTATTTTAATTTTATACACTCTGTTAAAATGAATCGGTAACACTTAAGCACGTGGACTGTCCTGTAAATCCATAACATGATTCTCAAGATTTTCGCCCATAATTATAACAGTTGTTAATTATTACAATCTGTTATGCAATAGTACATTACAGACCTAGGGCGTTGAATTCGTAATTGTTCCAGATCGCAGGTGTTTGTGGCCCGAACCGAAGGCGAGGGCCATAAATATGCGATCTGGGGCTTTACGAATTACCGCCCGTGGTTTGTATACAGTTTTACGTCTTGCCTTGACCAGGAAGTGAGATTTTCTGTCCGCGAAGCGGGCGTAAAATCCCAATTACGGCCAAGGGTGACGTAAAAAAAGTAAAAAACCAAAGGCCAAAATCACATAGCTACTAATTATAATTAGGTATTGGTATTTTATCTACGCACATATCATTAGTGCTCTAAAATCAAACGTAGGAAATGGCCAGCATTATTACACCCTTAAAAAAATCTATACTGTAATAACATTACAGTACAAAAATCTTTACTGATGTTAAACAGTACAGATTTTACCATAACCTTACAAAAAAAAGTAGTCTCTGCCTAACCCTGTGGGAAAGAGGCGTGACGGTATGTATGTATGTATGTATGTTACAGAAATCTGTACTGATACTGTAATAACATTAAAGTACAGATTTTACCTACTACCACAGACAAGAAAGTAGGTACTTACATAGATCACGTCTTTATCCCTTACGGGGTAGACAGAGCCTAGTTTAATTGCTTGTAATAATGCTGGTCATTTCCCTACTATTTCTGAAACCATCTTAGAGTACTTAGGGTGCGACCAAACCGCCGCGTATACGCAGTGACGTGTCGTATCCGTCACGTTTTCTCACCGTTTCTTCATACATTTTGTTGCGATTCCGTAACGTCACCGTTTTTTAAGCGGCGGTGTGGTCGCACCCTTATGATATGTGTGTTGATAAAGTTATGTATATAACTGTACATAATTAAAAGAGAGAGGTTTTTAAGAGTTATACATACATACATACATACATACATAATTGGGCCTTAACTTACATTAACGCCAAGGCTCGTTTCAAAAACCACACTCGTGTTTTAAGGACCCTCATTATGTAACGGTTGCATAAAATACTAGTGTGGTATTTCCGAGGCCTAAGTGCGCGAGTCCGACTCGCACTTGTCTGCCTTTTAAACAGGCTTTATTACGATTGGGTTTTCGTGAGGCCAGCCACTTGCATTTTTTATTCGCCGCAGTAATAATAATACAACTTGATGGCTCGCGCGGAAAACCCGTATCACCACTATTATAATAAGAAGCTATTGATATCTGGGTCGTCTTAAGTATTTCCGTTACATAATGTACCTAACAAATCTTACTGAGTATTTTTAATACTTCTGGCATAGATACATTTAAGTCTGGAATACCAAATCGGCTACTTTTTATGGTAAATGAATTCTCTTTAGACAAAGGCACGATTAGAATCTAGTATAATGTAATTCTGCATAGTAATACATACTTAAGTATGAAGTAGAGAAAAAACCTTTGACCTTAAAATATTTAAGAACAAAATGTTGAACGGATAACAATGCCTGTCTGATTGTAACATTTTTGTATGTATGTATGTATTACTCTCTTGTATTTCTATTGTACATAAAACATATAAAAAAGATGAACTCAGGACAACACAAATGCACAAAGTCGAACTTATCCCTAAAAGGACATTTCCCGCTATCCCGCGGGAATTACGCAATATTCCGGGATAAAAAATGACCTACGTGCTATTCCAGACTATAATCTATCTCCATCTGTTTAGCCGTTCCGGCGTGAAGTAACAAACATCCATACAGTCCTCACAAGCTTTCGCATTTTTAATAGGTATACATCATATTAGTGGGATATTTATTGCAATATTGAGCCCACGCAATGGGAACAGCAGGCCTCAAAGCCGGAATGGAGAACTTTGGTGGCAAACAAAATCCAAGGATTCGAAACTCATCGTTGCTCTGAGTTGGATGCCAAGCGTGATGAATTGAAAGCCCGACCACCTGCGGCAATCAATTATAATTATACTAGCTGTTGCCAGCGACTTCGTCTGCAAAGAATTCGTTTATCGCTATCCCGCGGGAACTACGCAATTTTCCTGGATAAAAAGTAGCCTATGTGCTATTCCAGACTTCTCTATCTATGTGCTGAATTTCATCCAGATCCGTTGGCCCGTTCTGGCGTGATTGAGTAACAAACAAACATCCATCCATCCATCCATCCATACTTTCGCATTTATAATATTAGTTAGATTGATGGGGGGTGCTCACACATGTGCGCAATGCGCGCGAACTTTTATGAAAAAGATTGGCTACATAAGCCACATGATCATCACCATCAGGGGCCTTACCATAACGTCTTAATGCGATTCAGTTTAGGTTCGCTCGCTGTCAGATTCATACTAAAAGTGACAGCTAAAACTTGAACTAAGTCGGAATTAGGACATCATGGTAAGGCCCCAGGATATTTATAATATTAGTATGATAGGTAGGACTTTGTAACTTTGTGCAGGTGATATACATGTTGCTAACCTTGACTGCACTTATTGACTTATCGAATGACATCACTTTACGAAAAAAGGTACCTAATAGTTTAAGGTTTTATGGTAGTAATGATGAAGTTATTCGATGATTAATTTGTGGTATGGTGTTACTATGAGTAAATTGACAATGAAGTAGGTACAGATGAAAATATTTATCCTACTAACCTTACTAAAAAGTCTGTGACGATGTGAGTGAGTATGTTTGTTTCTTCTTCACTGACTGAACGACTAAACGGATTTGGATAAAATTTGGAACGAAGATAGTTGGTGCCCTAGATTAAAACATAGGCTACTTTTCATCCCGGAAAATTGCACAGTTCCCGCGGGATAGCGATAAACATGTCAAAGGTCGTAGCTGCCTAGAGTCGTGACGTTAATAATTATTGCGGAATATACTATCAACATCAGTTCTTAAGTCTAAAGTAGTCGTTCTACGCGGACGAAGTTGCGGGCAGAAGCTAGTTTAATTTATATTCAACACTTTTTTGCAACATTTACAGTAAGTAACCTATATTTAGAACAGAAAACAGCTGGCGCATTTTGCAAGAGAACCAATTGGCGCGTTATTTGTAAATCACATCACCTTACAATGTGACAATATATCAAAAATATTATCTAAATCGTATCGCGATAAACGTTATAAAAGGAAACTGAATCACTGAGACAGATGCTACGGTAAGCACACGTCTGTTGGGAAACCCCACGTCGTTTGTGTCACAAGAGCATTAGTCTACATTTTGCGATATTCCCACGCGTTTTCGATGAAACCGAAAATATTTCTTAGTGCCAGTTTATCAAATGATACTCGAGACGTGTTTTAGAGTTGGCGCAAAATTGATAGTTTTAATCGAAAAATGCCATAATATCGATACTATAGACAGTATCGTAGTTTATCAAATAGTATCAATAATTTCCTTCCAAGCTGGTCTGGGAGTAAAGAAAAACATAGAATGTACCAGTTGCTTCTCTTCCCGCACAGATGGTAAAATACCATTGAGGGAATGGGTAAAAATCTAAGGAATCATGTTATAGGCGATGGGGCTAGCAACTCATCATTATTTTGATTCCCCTTTCCATCTACACATGCAGCCACAATGATTCAACTACTCCTCTAAAAGTTTGGAATAGTGCATTGCTTCAGTTTGAGATGCAATGTATATAGAACGGTGGAAGGATGTGGCTCGTGTTGAACGCACCTTATACATTATTTAATTTAGGATGAGAAACCACAACAAAATTATATTGCGGCTCGTGAACTGTAATCTTTTTACGATTTTTACTAGAGTAACAATTGACGCCACGCAAATAAAGTGATATTAAAACAATTTTATTTTGCGGCTGCCAAACTATTGTGCTGTACTATTTGCTAGGTAAGAAATAGTTGACCAGACGCAATATGCTGTTATTGTGGTTTCTCATTATAAATTAAATGAAGTATAGTGGGCCGCCAGCCGCAGCCAGTAGGCTTATTGTCTAACTCGCTCGCAATCGCCATCGTGTTCATTTTGACAGTTCATGTATGGGCTGACAATTGGCATCGGAATTAGCTAGCTGTCACATTCATACAAGAACTGTCAAAATGAACACGATGGCGATTGCGTGCGAGTTAGACAATAAGCCTACTGGTCCCAATGGCCACGGCACGCCATGCTCGCCCTTGTCGCCTTTGCGGCCGCTCTTGCTGGCCGGCCCCTGCAACACAAACAACAATTTGTAAACAACAATATTTTTATGCTCTTGTGAAGTATGCATGCATAGTACAAATGTCAACTTTCGATTCTCATAAAAAAACTAATTAATTAACAGGTAAGATTATAGAGTAGAGTAGGGTATAATGCAAGAGAGAATGAAAGGAATATTTATATGAAGAACGACATAAGATACACTCACTACTGTGACAATGTACAAAATCGTATCTGCTAGTCGTAAGCTGTCCTACTAGACAGCTTACGACTAGCAGATACGATTTTGTACATTCCTCATTAGATATTCATTTTTTAATAGCCTGTCATAGTGTCCCGCTGCTGGGCAAAGGCCTCTCCTTCTTTCTGCCACTCGTCCCTGTCCAATGCATGCTCCAGCCACCCTCCATATACATATACATATATATATATTCATTCTTACAAATAAATTTACTTAGGATTAATTGACTGTACGAACAGATAATTTGCTCAGCGGAAGTGTGGCTGTTTTGCATCGGAGCCCCTCTTTTGCCCGAATTTCAAATGCCATAATGTAATGTTTGCCATAATGATCATTTGCCATAAACCCTTGTTTTCTCTGAAACCGTAATTTTTTCAAGAGCATTGTAATGGCAATCCTGTAGAACTCTATAGGTTAGGTTAGGTTTGTTTCATAACAATCCTGAATTGAATAATTAACAAATAAAGAGAAAAAAGAGTTATGGCAAATGATCATTATGGCAAACAATACATTTATGGCATATGAAATTCGGGCAAACGATAGAGACCCGTTTTGCATACCTTGACCCTTGTACTCGCGGCGTTGCAAAGTAAGGTTATCCTTTTTTGTAACATGGACCTCCGCAAAGTAAAATCATGATCTACGTTCATCGTGTTTTTTATCTTTCCAAATTATAATTTTCTCAGAATGTATACACACTAACTAAACAATGAACACTTAAAAATTATTCTGGAATTATTCCAATTGCAATTAATCCGCGATATAAAGTCAAGTCGTGTAAATGAAAGTGGAATGTGGATGAAGCGAAAGAGGTATGTCAGGATCGTAGCAAGTGCAACAAAGTATTAGTCTCTGTCTACCCCTGTGGGAAAGACGCGTGACGGTATGTATGTATGTAAGTCGTGTAAATATTTTATTTTCCATACGACTTGACTTCACTATATCGCGGAGATAGAAAAGTAGTTATTACATTTTTGTGTTGTTTGTATTAGAAGGTTAGGTTGTTTGAAAACTCCTCTAAAAGTTTGTCTTTCTTCTCTTTGATTCAAAATTAGGTCACTCCTTGGTATACTTTGAACCTCGACCACTTTGAAACCGCAAATTAAAAAGCCGGCAAGGCCTCGCGCACCGAGGGTTCCGTACAAATTCGGCAAGTGAATATGAAATCCAGTGTTAGCAGAGCTCTAGCTCCTAAGCAAAATGTAGGCAGTGTGAGACAGTGACATATTACTAATAGACGCGTTGTAGCAGAACAAAACTCCTTTTGGACATGGCAACCTCATCTGCCGTTACTTGACATATAAGGACCTCTGCGTGCGCCGACAGCGACTAAACACAAGTCAGGCAATTACCTTACTTTTCGCTTGCCACGGGGAGATCGTCTATGACGTATCTACCCCAGTTTTATATAGTATATCAAAGGTGTGAGATCATTTTATATTGGTTACTCACATAGACATAGACATAAAAAGTTTTTGATTTAGTATTTTGTTGTTATAGCGGCAACAGAAATACGTCATGTGTGAAAATGCCAACTGTCTAGCTATCATGGTTAATGAGATAGGTGAGCCTAGTGACAAACTGACTGACAGACGGACGGACAGCAGTCTTAGTAATAGGATCCCGTTTGTACCCTTTGGGTACGGAACGGTTTAGACGAGTGCGTCGCAGTTGTAGTCCCCCAATGTCAATGTCGGCCGATGACACACTAACCACAACGAGAACGACAGCTCATTTAGTCTGTAGATGATGATTACACGATATTTCATTCATTCATGTTTTCTACTCATATATTATTTATGAATGGAATATCGTACAATACCTATCATAAGAACCTAATAACAGTGGACGTCTTTCGGCTGATAACAATGATAATAATCTAACTAATATTATAAATGCGAAAGTATGGATGGATGGATGGATGGATGTTTGTTTGTTACTCAATCACGCCAGAACGGCCCAACGGATCTGGATGAAATTCGGCACATAGATAGAGAAAAGTCTGGAATAGCTCATAGGCTACTTTTTATCCCGGAAAATTGCGTAGTTCCCGCGAGATAGCGATAAACGAATTCTTTGCAGACGAAGTCGCTGGCAACAGCTAGTATGATCATCATCACATATCAGCCATAGGACGTCCACTGTTGGACATAGGCCTCCCCCATAGACCTCCACTTGCCTCGGTTGGAAGCGGCTTGCATCCGTGCACCCGCGACTTTAACCAGGGGCCTTACCATGACATCTTAATACGATTCAGTTTAAGTTTGCTCGCTGTCAGATTCATACTAAAAGTGACAGCTAAAACTTGAACTGAGTCGGAATTAGGATGACATGGTAAGGCCCCTGGTCACCCGTCTTCGTTGGTGGACGTGTCACGCTGCGCTTGCCGATCCGCGGGCTCCACTCGAGAACCTTTCGGCACTAACGACCAATGTTCTCCGTGCTATATGGCCTGGCCTGCCTATTGCTACTTCAACAACCTAATTCGTTTGGCTATACGATACGATACAAGTAGGTAATTATAGGTGTATACTTTTTATGTTTCGGAAATTCTCAAGGGATTAGGAACGATGAGGATGGTTTTGTACGAGTACTATCTGATTAGCTGATATTGATAAAGATTATAAAAACTTCCGGATGATATCATGTTGATATAAAAGAAGTACTTACTTAATAACTACACTGATTGAAAAAAATCGACACAACACAATATACAAGAATAAAATTAACACAAACGACTTAAACATTAACATTTAACAAATAATAACCGAATACTGCCAAAAGGGTCCCATTTTTGATGTGAGCCTTTTTCTATGATACAAGTAGGTAATTTATAGCTGTGTACATATAATATTTTTTGTATTTTCCGAAATTCTCCTTGGATAAGGAATAAAGGGGATTGTTCTATACTAACTGATTAGCTGATATTAATAAGGATTGAAAAATTATTTTTTAAATTATGGTTAAAAATAAACATTACTTACTTCAAAAACATTTTTATGAGGTAGATTGGCAAATGAGCAAGCGGGTTACCTGATGGTAGGTGAGCACCACTAGCATAGACATCCTGAACACCACAGAATTGCAGAGGCATAGCCAGCCTAGACTAAGATTGTACTGTACATCAGTGGCGTGGCGTCTAGTATATCAGAAGGCAAGCCGGAGAGAACTTAACTAGCCTTTTCCTCTAATTCTGCACAATAAATTGCCCAACTGCCTTAAAATAGGCAAGCCAGTGGGAATCGAGTTCTATGGACACCACGCCACTGCTGTACATCCCTTTGTGCTAGCAAATTGACCGTTTGTCTTACTCTCCACTTCAGAACACAGCAGCGCAAGTACTACTGCTTGGCGGTAGGATTAGCTAGTGAGTTGGTGGTAGGAATCTGATGAGCCTTACACAACGACCGCCTATTGTATAGGTACTTTGCTCTTTGTTTCTGTATTGTTTGGTACTGTTTTGTGGTGTTCAATACAGAGTATTTGTATTGTATTGTATTGTTGCTATTTTATTTTAAATGTACACGTGAATTCAATTATCATTATCAACATAATAAATAAAGTAAGAAGGAAAAAGAATAATGACCTCATTGCACCTTGTGGTAGGGTTTTACTTGACAATTGAATCATTTAACTTCTACGTAAAACCATAGGACCCGATCAATCTAATGGGGAAATTACGCTTTGTCTAATTAGATATGAATAAAGTGACAAATCTACATTCAGCTTGTAAATAGGACGACAAACATAAGGTGAAGATATGTGGGCACGTCATTTACTAAATATAGAAAAACTAGATGTTTCCCGCGACTTCGTCCGCACAGAATTAAATATAGCCTATTACACTCACAAATAATGTGGTTTTGGTAAAAGACTTTTCAAAATATATACAGTAGAACCAGAGATTACCCTAAACAAATGCAACGACAAACGACAACCACACCAATCTTTCATCAAATCCAATCTTTTTCAGGTGTTTTATGTTCAATAAAGAGTTATATATACATAAATAGAAACTCACATCCTTTACCTCTTTATAATATTAGTACAGATTACCTTCAAACGTCTCACCATCTTCGAGATAAGACGATTTTTAACTTTAATTTTTTCTATTCTATTTGACTATGTTCAAGATTTGATCTCTCTTAGGGAATAATATTTGGTAACACTTTTACTTCGATCATTGGCCTCTTTAAGTCTGCCGTGAAATTTATGTGTCTATTTCTAGGGTTCCGTACATAAAAAAGGAAGAAGGAACATGTCTAACTGTTTTCTTTGTTGTCCATCCGTCTATTTGACTAGCGAAAAGATTTCTTGTCAAGTTGAAATCAATATGGAATAGTTAGGCCTATGGACTTTTACGAACATAAAAAACGTTTCCATGTTGACGCGATCAAAAGATACATCCTTTTGAAAGTCGAATTCATACGGAAACTTCGGATATCAAAACCATATAATTCTGAAGCAAGAAGCAAGTCTTTTTACCGTTGGAGGAAAATTAAATTATAACTCAAAGCGTTTCGTATTAACTAATTTCAACTGAATACTGCCAGTGCCATGCATTCCTGAGAAAAAGTGAGTGAAGAGAGTGAATGAGATTCCTGGGCTATTATTTATTTACTTATCGTATTACACTTATATTATAGCATAAATTTACAATTCCTAAGATATTCTGATGCTTCGCTTGCGAGAGTTTTAAAGTCATCTGTCCTCCCTTCGTATTTTGTTAGGCGGCACTCCAGCACGATATGGCGCACTGGCGCACTTTCACTCCAACCCCATTTCTTTCGAAGGTGGGCACAGTGGCCAACTCCTGTCCTTAGTCGGTTAAGAAAACACCAAACACGGCGCGACTCCTTAAACCCAGAGGGGTGAGCGTGTGGATTGGGATCTGTGAGAGCGTGTGGATGGACTATTGATAAACAGATGGATTCAAAACTAAGCGGTTAAAAAGCGATACTGAATCCTAAAAGCGATAAACCGTGCATGAATGGATCCAAATTCCTCATCTATCGCGTCACCGATGATTTTATTAGTTCAGCCAATAAACGGAAATACCTTTCTTATGAAATTTATGATATCATCGTAACACCATTTTTTTTTTCATTGTCACAAAATTTAACTTTTTAAACCACTACAAACTAACTTTTGATGTTTCGATGGAACAGTGTGTGTTGTAAAGGGATAATTTCAAGTTTTTAAGATTTTTTTCTGATACTTGGGTAGCATTTTACGATAGCCAGTCAAGCGACAAAAAGTAAAAACTGAGAAAAACGCAAAAGTAACTTTCTTCAGCATTTTATCCCATTAAAATTTTTCCAGGCGACGTATACCGCTAATTTTATTTATTATTATTATTATTATTTGCATGGGGAATGTGTTTTTAATGGACCTTAATAAAAAAGATTCCTAAAAAAGGTGTTTATTTCGAAAAAAAAAAGAAAATTAGAAAACCTAATTCTAAGCCGACGTGCATATAATGATGAGATGAATGAATGAGGACGAAAGAAAAAGCGCTTGTTCCCCGTACATAACTATTTTACATTACGGACATTCTAAGGTAAAATAAAGACTATTTCTAAATTAAAACAAACATAAATTAGCGCCGCACCTAAACCTAAATGAATCTAAATTAATCATCCTACATTGGTTTTACCAGTGCCGGTTATATAACTTGATTATGTACGGGGAACAAGCCAGAAAAAGGAACTTTAAGTCAGGATCGTAGCAAGTGAAATAAAGTTATCCCTGCTTATCCCTGTGGGAGAGACGAGCATAGGTATTATACATAATTATTACTCTTTGTTAGGAAATAAACTAGTTAGTCCAGTAGGCTTATTGTCTAACTCGCTCGCAATCGCCATCGTGTTCATTTTGACAGTTCTTGTATGAATGTGACAGCTAGCTGATTCCGATGCCAATTGTCAGCCCATACATGAACTGTCAGAATGAAGACGATGGCGATTGCGAGCGAGTTAGACAATAAGCCTACACAGGTTAGGCTAACCTCATCTAGCTTGGGAAATAGTAATCAAAAGTCTGAAAGAAATCGATGTAAAATAGTATGAATACGACACCAAACACATAACAACAAATAAATTGAAGAATGACATCAAGACTTCTAAAAATACCATGAAACAACTTATAGGTACCGATTCATATTACCTAACTATACGAAAATAATACTGCGAATGGTTTTATTGAAGGTTACACGTTTAACTTATTTACGTACCGTCGTCATTCATTCATAATACATAACACAACTTATTGTAAAACAAATATGACTCCGCGAACGTTCCGAGAATATAAGAACAATACAAAAGAAACAAGTAAAAATGCGCAATTAATTTGGTATCTTTTTTTTTATATAATAAGAAAGGCAAATGAGCAAGTCATGGATGTCTGCAACACCGAAGCATTGCATATGCGTTGCCACCCTGGAATTTCACTGGTTGTCTTACTCTCCACCGCGGATAATTACAGAAAGAAAAACGAAGTTCTGAGGTAACAAATATTAAAAAAAAGTAGAACCGAATTGAAATCCTACTCCTTTTTTTGAAGTCGGCTAAAAATGAAAACTGTTGCGTAATTAAACTTTTCAATGTGCGTATGTTCTAAATTAAAATAGTGTATCATCTTGAATTGATACTCTTTTGTACATGGTGTGCGATTTATCAACAGTAAAAATGCCTGATAAACTTTTTATAGTGGTAGGTATTCATTTTATTCATCTGGTTAAGGAGCAAAGAAAAAACATGGAATGTACCAGTTGCTTCTCTCCGCCGTAGATGGTAAAAACCCATCGAGAGAATGCGGTTAGCAACTCATCACTACATTGATTCCATTTTCCATCTATACGCCCACAATCTTGATAAACGTGGCCTGTAGGTCTTGTGAGCTTAGGCTCTGTCTACCCCGTAAGGGATAAAGACTTGATTTGTGTATGACTGTATGTATTCATTTAAAGTATCGAAGCCACCTGCTGATGCATTCCGGATTAATTTTAAGACAAAAGTGTCTTAAATAAAAGTATTTCTATATTCGTCTAAATAGAAGTTTTTTAGATGAGGAATGCACGAGCAAATGAGTCACCTGATAGGATGATCACATCCCAGTGAGACGCGCAAGGCTTGAAGGAATGTGTTGGTAATCCAGAAGGTTGTGATGATTTACCCGATGTGGCCGTAATTTCCCGGACTCTCAGGGCCACTCGCAGCAACTTTCTTTGTTTCTTTATTAATATGTAATGTTTATTAATATGTACAGTATATACACTAAAGCATCTAGTTAAATATTAAACTAAGAAAATACACTTTAAAGTTTCAATGAACACAAAATATTTAATTTCTAAACGACACTGAAAATTAGAACACATAGAAAAATCCGAAAAGTAAAGCTATGGCCGGGAATCGAACCCGGGTCCTCGTCATTCCGTGACGCGTGCTATACCCCTACACCACCCATAGCAGGTGCTATGACGAGGACCCGGGTTCGATTCCCGGCCATAGCTTTACTTTTCGGATTTTTCTATGTGTTCTAATTTTCAGTGTCGTTTAGAAATTAAATTTCTAACGGTAAAACCGTAAAAGTAAACATAAAAATTAAGAAATAAAAATTTCTTGACTCATTTGATATTTACAAAATATTTACCTTGCTACTCCGCTACTTACGTGCAAGATAACCAAGCTTGTGCGAAATATATACGTTTTTCATTTTGCTTTGCGTTTTGCGTTTTTGTGGCAGTAGTGGTGGGAGGGCTTGCATGCAAAACGTATATATTTCACACAAGCTTGGTTATCTTGCACGTAAGTAGCGGAGTAGCAAGGTAAATATTTTGTGTTCATTGAAATGGACCTCCGCAAAGTAACGCCTGATTCAATAAAATACTTTAAAGTTTAATATGTATTCTAAATATAATAAAACTAAAGTTAAATATCAAGAGAGCGAAGAGAAGAAAAGTTAACATGTATACCCACTTATTAAATTATTATACAATTATCCTACTAATATCCTCCTTATATTATAAACTAGCTTCTGCCAGCGACTTCGTCGACTCCTATGAACTATGAACATATAAACCTTACTCTTGAATCACTCTATCTAGGTATTAAAAAGAACGCATCAAAATCTCTGTTGCGTAGTTTTAAAGATTTAAGCATATATATAGGGACAGACAGATAGTCGGCGGAAAGCGACTTTGTTTTATACTACACTCATCAAAAATGTCTAGGAATATTTTTTATCCCTGGACAGTTTTGAACATTTCGATATCTATAGGCATATTACTACCGAGTCAAAACGGGTAAAATAATGATTATCCCGTTCTTATTGCACCTCTATAACATTCAAGGAAAAAAAATAGCTAAATTTGAAGTCTAGCTTTAATGTTACATTTCGAGATTTTCCAATCCCGTGAAAAATCGGGATAAAAAGTGTTATTCAAAACAACCATCTATATACCTACCATATTTCATTCAAATCCGCCAGGCCGATTTTGCGTGAAGAAGTAATACAAACAACCAAACTTTTACATTTATAGTTATTAGTAGGGCGTTACGCGCAAATATTAATATTTCATTCAGACAGAGTATCTTCAACACGCTGCTTAATCCAAAACGTAACAAGCCGACTCACCACTCATCCCAATATAGACTCTATGTTGCAATTCCCTGAAACTAAATTGCTTTGTCAATTCTATGCGAGTTGTAGTAGAATGGCGATGGTATGAAAGGCACGCGCCTCTCCGTCTGCCAGCTTAGCGTTTATCATTTGAAAACCACTTAAACCCATTTTTAGTACAATACAGGAGCGACCAGTATGTTAAGACATCTTGCTCCCTATTTCATAAACATGACAGGCGACAAGGTTACGAAGACATAACATAAATCACATCTATCCCTTATGCGGTAGAGTCTAGCACCCTTATTCATAAAAAATCCTTAATTGAGGTTTGATCAGTCGATTAGTTAACAGACTGATTAAGCTTATTTGACAGTTGTTAAAAAGTATGATTCATAAACGCTTGCTAACAGTCTGTTACCTAATGAGCTGCTGATGGATGGATTAGACGCGTTATGTTGTCACCTTGACAAATCATAGACCAAAAATGGCCTTTTAGTGAATTAAAAAAAATTTTTGACAGCAGTGGCAGCGAATTAGCGGGAAACCAGCGAATTAACACGACAGACTAGGCAGTGTGGATCTAGTTTCCTTTACCTTTCCCGGAGGGAATAAAAACTTAAAACAAAAAAAATTGTCTTGCGTATGTTTTTGCTCTTGCCAAAATCAGCTGTTCACATGCGTGGCAGCCATTTTGTGAGTTAGCAGAGAGATAAAGTAGGGTCTACGGTCCGCGTACGGTACTTTCGGAAGACTTAACAGACCCTTGATGGACTGATTAGCGCTAATTGACGTTTATGAATCATGTTTTTTTGCATCGGTCCTATAGCGAGCTTATAGCGAGCCTCTAACTTTTTATGAATAAGGCTGTAGGGTAACAGGAGCTTAAAGGCTCAAGGGCGTATAGGTGTAAATGGGAATCAAAATAGTGATGGGTTGCTAGCCGCATCGCCTATAACATGATTCCTAAAAATTTCGCCCATTCCCTCACTGGGCTTTTACCATCTGCGCGGGAAGAGAAGCAGCTGGTACATTCAATGTTTTTTCTTGGACCAGCATGGAAGTATACTTACAATAAATCCTATCCCACTCCTACTAATATTATAAATGCGAAAGTTTGTGAGTGACGATGTGTCGATGTGAGTGAGTGTGTATGTTTGTTCCTTCTTCACGCTAAAACGACTGGACGGATTTGGATAAAATTTGCAACGAAGACAGCTGGTACCCTAGATTAAAACATAGGCTACTTTTTATCCCGAAAAATTGTATAGTTCCCGAGGGATAGCGATAAACATACCAATTGCTAATTCTACGCGGGCGAAGTCGCGGGCAGAAGCTAGTTTTAAATAATACCTAACATCAAAAAAGATACAAGTTTAGCGAGTATTCCAGTTTTCGAATAAACCCAAACTGCAAAAAACGAGATTGTAAGTGCAATGGGTATATATATATACACACATACATTGTAGCTCTACCTGGAGAACGTAGTTCTCGTCTAATAAAGTGTGATTTTCCTCCTAATGTAATGTATCTTACTTTAAAGTAATGCGACTTGTATAGCTACAAAACCTTCCTACATATACACGATAGATATATATAATTAATGTATGATCAATTTCCGACCATGTGAGTATAAAAATGTGTACATTAGAGAATGAACAAGTGCCCCGTTTTTTGCTTCAATGTTTTCCTTGTAAGCTTAGTTGAAATATAATTATTAGGATTCTTATTATTATGTCTGTCTTCGAGATTGTCGAAGTAATCCTCTCCGTTCTTACGCATTCCTTGCGTGCTGTTGCTATATACTTTAATTAAGTGTCTATTACTTAATTACATCGAGTGAGAATGCTAAACAAATCGAGCAAAAAGGCCATAATGTTTAATGAACTCAAAATCATATTCATGTATTCCTTTTCTATTGGTCAGACGGTATAGAGTAAGAGAGAAAGAGATGGTGAAAGAGATTTCGAGCAACTGCCCTTTAGACTATTTGACCTAACTCCTAAATGAGTCACCTCTTTAGATTATCATGTCTAAATCACGTAGAATAATAAGCCTCAAAGATCTACAAAATACATGAAAGTTCAACTTGGCAATAAAAAAGTTTTCTTTATTTTATTTTAAACAGCTTCTTTGTATGCTTCGCGGTTACTTTGTTCTTTCTCGGAATAAAATGTAGCCTAATGTAAACCAAGGACATGAAGCTACATAATAAGCGAAATTGTTTTTAGAATCGGTAAAAGTTAATCTCTTAACGTTATACAAAACAGAAATAAAGTGTATCTCTTCGTTGCAGAGACTTTGTTTTTTCCGGTGTAATTTGCCTCTGAATACAATTACACGCACGCGCCACAGTCATCTACTAAAGGATTTCCCCATCGACCAGTTCTGCCTGCATCTGCATTTCAACACTGACTTATAGGATTTAAAGTTCAGATCGTCTTAAGACAAAAGCATGCAAGTACTTCGGTCCTTTAGAAACTCGGGCGGATTTGTGTTCACACGGCGTTTATTCCAGGCTAATACGAGTTAATGGAAATAGTCATGCATTATGATTATTTCGGTGATACTTTACTGTTTTAATTGGTTGTGATTTAAACTTGGCATCATGCAAATATTTATGTTTATTGGATGGCTATGCAAACCACTCAGCAAAAAAACTTGGAATGTAAATATTTTTTTAAAAATACCTTATCAATTGACGTGTAGTTTATGGTTTCTACAATTATAAAGTGAAAATTGTGTATTTGAAAAATGCTACACTATTATGGTTAACGTTGTATAAACACCTAGATTACTTGTTGAGAACGCCATTTGTAAAGTGACCCGAGGGTCGATATGGATTTGGTAATATTATTTTTACTTATTGATTTCACCAAACTGTTACATGTAACTAGCCATATTGAGTTAGTATTATTATACTTATAGTTAGGAGTTTATTTTTAGCATTTCACAGCCTTGTATGAGAGAGCGAATTCCTCCTACTACAAGTGTGAGCTTAACAGGAGGATTCGTCACCATTTGTAATAATATTTGTTAAAAATAAATAATTTTGATTTTTTTTTTAATTTTTTTTTAATGTAAATGTAAAGTGCGGCACTAAATATAGCGTAACAGTCGTACATACATACATACATACATATCGTCACGCCTCTTTCCCACAGGGGTAGGCAGAGACTACTTTGTTCCACTTGCTACGATCCTGACATACCGAGACACACACAGTAACAGTCGTATTCTTCCTAAATCTAAACTTAACTATTTTATCTAGTTAGGCACGAGGTACTCATAAGGACAGAATAAACTTTGTTGTTAAGTAACTACCTACACGGTCGTACTTCGAACTCTTTGACTCATAGGTAGGCCCAGGCAACAGAGCAGGGGCCTTACCATGACGTCTTAATGCGATTCAGTTTAGGTTCGCTCGCTGTCAGATTCAATACTAAAAGTGACAGCTAAAACTTGAACTGAGTCGGAATTAGGACGTCATGGTAAGGCCCCTGCTCATGTTAAACTCTATACTTATCTAACTATACCAAATGACTCGAACTCGAACGCAGAAAAAAAATTCGAGTCTTTCGCAATGATTCTTCATTCATTCAGTCTTGGTCCAATCCAAGTTCAGTATGCTTAGTGTAAATTTTCGGTCACAAAATACGTCTCAAACGTGTTTGCGTTAAAATGTCAAATACTATGAGAATAGTTTGTTGCCGTTTCGATCCGCAAGTGGCGCTGCCAATTATTCCATAGTAATTGAGACGTTTACGTGAACGCGTTCGAGACGTTTTTATATGCGAAAACTTACACTAGAGGCTCAGTATTTTAAGGGCTTTCTTATCATTGTAAATATTGTCAAAATATATATTTTTTTTGTTCAGAGGCTCAACGGGTTTACCTGAAGCTGGGCTTACCTTACGGGTTTTCCTTTGGGTCCATCCATCGCGTCATTTACGTAAACTGTTTGCTGGTCCGGTCTATTAATAGCAGTGCATAATTGCATTCGTTAAGGTCGGTGACGACGCGTGCTTAGTCTTTATTCATCGGTAAACGTTCATTCACTGATCTTTAATGCCTCGGTATTTCCCAGTCATTGGCCTATCGTAAATACATTAGAAAACTTATAAAAATGGCAATGTAATTTTTGCAAACCAAATTATAGCTATAATTAACCGTTTTATGTTAGATATGTGTGAGTTAGGAAAAACGTGGGGTCCTCAATTTTTTTTTTAATTTTCGTCTTAACATACATACAAACATAAATCATGTCTATATCCTTTACTGGGTAGACAAAGCCTAGGGCAACAATATCTCAAGGCCACGTTTAGCATGGTTGTGTTTGTGGGCGTAAAGGTGAAAAGGGTAATCAAAATAGTGATGGGTTGCTACCCGCATCGCCTACATGATCATCACGGTCTATATTTTGTCCCATAAATTTTAAGTTCCGAGTGTACGGTTTCCATAATTTTCGCTAGTCTTAAAGCGTTTTTATTCCTAAGGGAGTCAGTGTTTCTTTTAGAATTGATAGTAAACTACTGCATTCTGAAGACTGCAATGCATGATTTCATGTGTTATGACCAAAATAATTATGACTAACGAAAATAATGGGACAAAAAGGGCACATCACACTTCTTCATACTATACTAGCTGTTGCCTGCGACTTCGTCTGCAAAGGATTCGTTTATCGCTATCCCGGGGGAATTTTCCGGGATAAAAAGTAGCCTATGTGCTATTCCAGACTTTTCTCTAGCTATGTGCCGAATTTCATCCAGATTCGTTGGGCCGTTCTGGCGTGATTGAGTAAGAATCAAACATCCATCCATCCATACTTTCGCATTTATAATATTAGTTAGATTAGATAATCTATATACCTATGTATTTTGAATTACTTAAATAATAATAGTAAGCGTAAAAATAAATACTTATAACAATAATTGTAATTTACATATTCAAAAATATGTGTAAAAATAACAGGTGCGTTTTGGGATTTCCCCATACTCGTACCTAGTTAAAATTAATACGATGACCGCATAGTCTAACGGTTCATGGCCTTGGTTATGAAACTTGAGATTGCGGGTTCGAACCATAATAAAAGTTAAAATTTTGTATGCTTATTTTACGTAAATTCGACTTTTTGTGAGTTTTTAATCAAATCTAATTTTTAATACTCTCACTAATACATTTATTGGCTTTGTCTGTTTTCCATACTACCCATAGTACTCATTTGTGAATATGAAAATGACCTTAAATTACTTGACGGAATAAGACTTGGAGGAATAAGACGTTTGTAATTTGTAATTATAGCTGATAAACCGTCTGTCCTCCGCTCTCCTGTAACGATCACAGCTGACAATACATTACCATACATATTTCTCAGCAGCTTACTAACATAATGCTTTTCCAACATCCACAATATTTTTGAACGACCATTCCAACGACACTTCACACTATGGTATTATCGAGAAAAAAAAACATCCCCACTTTAAGTGTAGGGAAGGTATTCTGATAACAATTTTCTTCAAGATTTTATTTTACTACTCTGTCGGCGTTCTTAATTATGTACACTCATGCCAAATCACAGCTTTCTAGTAGGTACTAAGAATCTCTGAGTTAAGCCGCGGACAGATGGACAGACAGACTGACGTCGCGAAACTATAATGGTTCCTTTATGACTACGGAACCCTAAAAACAAGAAATTGTACTTAGCCTTTGACTTGTTTCAGCTATAAAAAATCTAACCTGCTAAACGAAACATCAAACATGTCGGAAGTCAAGACCAAAGGGGCTGAATACACGAAAGAGTCCAAAATCTGTATGGACGAGTTGAGGAGATTCCAATATGGATTCCGGAATGTAGTCAGGTTGGTATTGAGGATTATAAAGTAGTGGTGGTCCACTTCATAAGACTTAAGATTTTCTGTCAACTAGTCCGAAATATACCGAGCAATCTTTTATTATTTATACCGATAAAAGAGAAACGTGACTGACTGACAACGCACAGCCTAAACTAATAAAGCTACAGACTTACCCCCTTATTCATAAACGCTAAACGCTCTGCTAAGTTAGTAATCGTTTGTCCTTATCTGTGAAAGGTAAATGTCAAAGTGACAGATAAGGACAAACGATTACTAAGTAACAGAGGCCTATAGTGCGTTTATGAATAAGGGGGTTGAAATTTGGCAATCATATTCCTTGACCTTACGGAAACAGATAACTGACAGGGAATCGTGAGACAGGCCCTTAGTATTGATCATGTTCGTTTCAGAGACGCCCTGCATCAGGAGGTGTGGCACGCTCGGCAGACTCTGGTGGTCGGAGTGGCCATCCTCATCACGGTGCTGCTGGTATCACCGGCGCTGATACTCGTCATACGGAACACAATGAGCACCATGGAGGTAAGCCGAAGAATACAAGTGCGAACACATTTTATACGTGACACAAAATAAGTGTTTCTAGCTAAGCTGAAGCTGGCCAATGTGATGCATTAACTCAACTGTGTAAATTAGACACCTAGGCAAACGTGTACAAATTTTCAGGGTCATTTAGAAATTTAATTTCTAACGGGTAAAACCGTAAAAATAAACATAAAAAAATCAAGAATTAAAATTCTTGATTGATTTGATAGTACTCTCCGTTTAGTTCCTGATGTCCTAACTGTCAGACATATATGGTGACTTCTTTATTTATTAATCCTGTTCCATCTATGCTTAACGCTTATATTCCGCCTAATAGAGATATTTGGAATCCTTTTCCTTTCTTCCCCACCGATAGGGATAGATGGGAGTAATATGGCCACATTCCTCCCATCCGAATGACATACGTACGTTAAATTATCCAATACGCTTTTAAGACCCAGACAGACGGGCGAGTAAGCTCGCGTACTTACGGCTTGACGACTATACTCGCCTGTGTGCATTGACGTACAATAAAGTGTTATTCACCAGTTTGTATCAGTAACCAGTTTGTATAATAAGTTAGCTCGAATCAGCGCAATTTTAGAAACATTTGAGGAATAAAAAGATTACTCAACACCAGCGATACATTTCTTAGAAAACCTTTATTATCTTGAATATAGATTATTATGAAACTAATAACTGGAACTGGAGTCATGGAGTCACTAACATTATTATTATCTCCAAGAATATTAGAAACTTGTCATTGTCCCCCTATGCCATAATGTTTGTAATGTTTGCCATAATAATAATAATAATAATAATAATAATGACCAAGTGATGGTTGTTCAAAGTCCAGGAACACCTCTCCATCCTTAGCCGTGCACACCAATGTTGCCACCTCGTTGCCCCGAGCGGGCAGCAGTTTGAGGGGCCCATTTAGTGGGCGGCGAGTCACCGCCTACCAAGCTTCAATTTTGTTGAGATATTGAAATGGTAGGTGTCCGTTTATCTCACTCCATAGCCCAGTAATCCTGGCCACAGCATCCCAACCCCATAGCCCAATCCATGTCGTTCCCTACCAGGCAATAGTTTGGCAACTGTGGAGGACTGTCCGCTAGCACATCTTCATGGTGTATTAGGGGATAGACCTCCATAGTTGCGCCCATCTCATGTTTATATTATATGGTACCAAAGGCCTCTTCATGTTGGCCTCGGCCCCATGAATGCCTTTCAAATGACCGGGTCCCCATGGGCCCGTGATCGGAAACCCGTACCAACAATAATAATAATAATAATAATAATATAATAATAATATTAGGGTTCCGTAGTCAACAAGGAACCCCTATAGTTTTGTTATGTCCGTCCGTCCGTCTGTCTGTTCGCGTTTTAGGTCAGAGATTCTTAGTACTAGAAAGCTGCAATTTGGCATGGGTGTATACATATTAACTATGCCGACAAAGTGGTAAAATAAAATCTCGAAGAAAATTGTTTTTAGGGTACCTTTCCTACACTAAAAAGTGGGGATGTTTTTTTTCTCGTTTTTCCCTATAGTGTTAGATAATGGCACGGAACCCTTCGTGCGCGAGTCCGACTCGCACTTGGCCGGTTTTTTTTAATTATGGCTTAAATTTTGATGAGTTTGATGTGAAGGCACTGAATAAATAGATAGTGAATAGTGATAGATTAGATAGCTCGTCATAGATTCGATAACATTATGCGATCATATTCCTCTTTTTTCTGTAACACTTCAACCTTGCGGTTGTCTATGGGCAGTGGTGATCGCTTACCATCAGGTGACCCACTTGCTCGTTTGCCTTCCTATTCACATAAAAAAAAAAAAAAAAAACCAGTAGGCTTATTGTCTAACTCGCTCGCAATCGCCATCGTGTTCATTTTGACAGTTCTTGTATGAATGTGACAGCTAGCTGATTTCGATGCCAATTGTCAGCCCATACATGAACTGTCAAAATGAACACGATGGCGATTGCGAGCGAGTTAGACAATAAGCCTACAGTTTGTTGACAATCCCCAACAAAAATGACGTAGCGCCCCGAATACAGATAAATATCGTGCAGAATCCTTTCCCATCGTGAACACATGACTACTTTTTTTTTTTTTTTTTTTTCCGAATGATGCCAACGTGTCTATGCGTCTGACTGAAGTAGCACGACAAATACCATACAAATACGAACATTTCCGAGTTAATACTATAGGAAAGGATTTCGCACGACATTCTGTTAGGTTAGGTTCGTCATTGTTCGTCATCAGTTATGCTGTCATTTTTGGCGACGCGAGGCACTGCTAACGATCGGTATTATAGCTCGCGTGCTAACCCTGAGTAGAGGCGCAGATAACCGTCGGGGGAGAATGGTTCCCGAGTGGCGACTACGAATCAGAAGATTAGGCTGGACTCCCACTAGGTGGACCGATTGGTGGACCGACGAAATCGCGTTGCGGGAAACCGAGGGGTAGGTTAGACGTTGAAGATAGTAAAAACATATGTATTACAAAACATTTATTGTATTTGAGCAAACATTTTCATACAAAATATTATCATTACAAGTAAACAATGCTTGTAAAATCTAAAATCGTGCCAACTAGAACGTTCTCACAATAAGCGTCCGAACAATTTTTTCATCAGTTAATTATCTACCTACATCCCATTTGAAGGATGTTAGTTACTTTAGTAACAGGTAAAAACAGAAGGAAATATTCACATATAAATGTAGAAGAACAAAGAACTAATGGCAATAGTTATTTATTAATACGAGCCAACATAATTCGCCAAACATTAGTGACCTTAACACCCTTTAAAACAAGTTTTAATAATGACCCATTTTCAAAGAAACATTGACAAGGTTTCACTTATCCCTTATTGTTTCAATTTCTGCCACGGCAAGCGCTGTGACCGTTTTCTATACCCCTACCATACACTTCGTACGTTCCCAATTGTTGAAGGCAACTTTGCTGTATAAAAAACGTCAAAGTGTGCCTAAAACTCTAGGGCCTAAAGGTTTTATTACCATTTGCGACTTCATACTTGTGTGAAACAGGTTTTTCTGCAGTTGCAGTAATAAAGAACAAGTACAGATCTAAAATAGACGTAGAGAAAGAAATGAGACTGGCCATTTCCAAACTGGTGCCCCGTTTTCAAAAACTATGCTCAGAAAAACAAGCACATCCATCTCATTAGGAGCCAGCCAGTTTATAAATATCTCTTTTTATTATTATTCATGTTTTTTCTATGTTCCGATTAAATAAAAAAATAATTTGCAAATTCGTGTTTTCCTGATTGCCCGTTACTAGAGTAGTAACCTACAAAAATTCGTTAGTATTTTTGTCGACTACGTTGATGGGCGTCGTAAAACAAAAGCCAAGACCCAAGGGAGTCACAGCACTAATAAGTTTGGGAACCCCTGCTCTAGGCTATTGATTACAAAATAATACAAAATAAATACTAATTACCTAAGAAATTATTTACATAGTAATCTCACTATAATTCGACCGTACCTATGGAATTAATAAAATCCTTCTCTAAGGATCTCCATTATGATCATTTTTGTGCTAACCCGCACACGCAATAAATACTATAATTAGTTCAATATTTACACTTCCAAATTCATATCAAGACATAAAAACACGACTTCGTGTAATCGGTTGATCGGGAAAGTTCATTTTTGAACAATACATGATACAAATTATGTTTTAAATTGATTAATTGTCATAGCTAGGAGAAGTCATCGCAAAAACAGATACGGACACACAAAGTACAAGATTCAATAGAGTTGTACCAGTAAAACTAAGATTTTGATTACCTAAACAGTATACGCTTTTCGCAATTAGCATTTGACCTTTTTCAATTGCATTTCTGTCATAGTTATTGTACCTTGTTGCGATTCTTTTGCGATGGGCTGTCCGGGCTATGATAACGATATTATAAAATTGTATTATTTCTATAGGTACCCAAGGTACACTTTCAAACACTATTACACAAAAATAGTACTAGTAGTGAACTAACTAAGGTTAAAACTTACAATAGATCATCGTTTGTGATGTCGTCATAAATATACCAATTTAGTAACGCTTGTAACACTTGTCCAATGATTCAATAAGACACGGCTCGCCTGATCCAAATTCATTGACCTTTGGTCGTATAATCATTATAAAAAATGAATAAAATCCACATCTAACTAAAAGTATTGACACAATTTATTAATAATTATAACATTTCGAAATCCTTCTACTTCAGCAATTATCAAAATAAATAAAATGTTTTTAGTTTTATACATCACATCTTTACTATTTTTCAAGAATAAAACTATACAAAGTTTTAGACGTAAACGATGCAAATACATTATCAATCACCTATCACATAAATCATTTAGCTACAGATTCAAATAAACTCATTGTACATAAAAATATACAGAATTAGATGTGCGAATGCAATATAACACAGGCCATTTTTTGCGAGATTTATTGTCAAGGAAGCATTGATACTATGCGGAGTAGATTGGGTTCCATGTACTTCAGTTAAAACTGTAGAATCCAGCATTCCTGTTGTAATTGGGAAACAAGTAGTACTAATAGTAAACTTGATAGTATCTGTATTAAACTTGGTTGAAGTAGATATGTCTGAATCACGATTTGACGTAGAGTTGCTAGTAAATTGTTGCGGTCTGAAAATGACGATGGATCGTTAGGTAAATTGAGTCAAATAAAAATGACGCCACTGATTTTAATGTTATATAAATAGACTACAAAACTAATATCAAGAAAGAAGAAAAGAGAAATGCATGCACAGGACTTGGACAACATTTGCGTATAAATAGATCATAATGATTTTACTTTTTAGAAAAAAATCGCAGTACATCGATAATTTTCTTGGTCGTGTTGCCTGACAACCAATGTTTCGATGATTCAATTTGAGACTTCACCAGTCAAGTTCAAGCATGCCACATTTTGACAGTTATCTTACGTAATGTCGTCTCTGAGTGCGTTATAACTCTTTATTACGATGAATTCTGCGGTGACGGAGTCACGGGATTAGTGATTAAGTAATGTAAAAAGTAGACGTGCCTATTACTGATAGAAAGAAATTGGAAATATTGTTTCTTGCGTATTGTGTTTATGCAACTTACAAAGTTTCTTGTGTTGCAATTGAAGAGTCCAAGGTCTTACTGCAACAAACATTACTTAGTTTTCAATTGATCTAATATTTATTTTTCCTCCTAAAATTCTAAACGATGATTAATTAACTTGCACGACGGCTTCCTCATTACCGATTAAATATAATGACTAAAAATGTAAATTTAGAGTTTATTTTTTGTTTGTTAAAAATATCGGCAATTTGGTCACCCTATCGATATACTATCACCATAAAATTTTATAATATAATTTATTTATTTGTTTGTTATGATTTATTTTATTTGTTATTTATTTGTTAGTGGCCTGGCTCATTACATTTCAGTCTAAAACAGAGCTGATATCGAAATAACAAATAAACCGTAGGAGTTGCGGCTACGGTTCGTAAATTTAGTAATTAATCTTCCTATCGCTTACAAAAAATATTTACTCAACAATAGTGTTATGATGGGATTTTGGGTTTTTTAACCGTTTTTACTCTCTTACAATTTACAACTGTGCCAACGCACTATAAATTTTGAAAACTTCTTATGTGTAAGAAATACGCAACGCTTGTGACAACGCAGTTTGGAAATAGGTCGCAAAAATCATTGCCACAAAACTAAAGAGAAGGTTTTTTTTAGAAAAATTATCAACAAACAAGTAATTGACTTCAATACACCTGGTCCCAATCTAAGTAAAACTTTTACTATGAGTAACAGGCAATGGATGAACATACTTTTGTAAATTACTTAAATACTAAACAATTAATATAAACATCCAAGACTCGAAAACAAACACTCTTATTTTTCATACATTAATGTAACAAACGCTGCAGCCAATCAGCTAGGTAGTTGCAAAGTTGCTTGCTTCAATAACTACATAATAAGTATCAGAGTTTTTTTTTAAGAAATTCATAACAAAATGTCGCTACATTTTCATGCAGAAGGCCAACACAGACACACAAATACTATCAAGCAAATATGGCATCTGATACTAGTATGATATATTAACCCGCTACTTGTTTGAGTACGTACCTATGACTCATTGAGTTAGTCAGAGCCGTGGCGCTTACCTTCCTCGAACGTAAGGAAAACAAAAATGATATTCACACGTTGCAGCCGGCATCCAATCAATTCACCAACCAACATTTCACATGTGCATCATTTCACAAACATTTCATTTGGTTGAAAATAATCCAAAAATTTATTCGCGTGGCTTATGCTAGGTTTTTACAAATTAGGGTAGGCAATAATGATTTACTAAAATGATGAGTTCGTGAAATGATGTATTCAAGAAATGTTTTTTTGTGAAATGATGATAAAAAAGTTACACCTAGGTACTGTTATCTAAATATTTGTGTGCCCATCTATTTATAATAAGTACTTAAACTTAGGAAAATACAATCTCATTATTGCGCGATGAAATGCCAAATTAATGAAATATATGTATATTGTAATGAATAACCTAATATGGCAAGAATTAAAATTCGCAATGTTCAATAAAAACTAAATAATTTAATTATTTAACTACAATTATTTAGGTAAATAATTATTCGAATAATTAAGGCACTCCATGGCCGATTTTGATCTACCAGTTTAACTCATCAGTCACATCACCTATTCATGAATCAGTATATTTATCTAGGAACTAGACTACTATAGTAAGTGAGTACCCAAATCATAATTAATATTTCTTTCACACATTTTTACACATAATTGCGATATGCATAAAGTTTTGACATTTCATTCAGAAGATATTTGATGATTTTTATCTAAAGTTTTATCAACTAGAAACATTGTCCATTAAGGTTATTTTTTAAGTATGATTTAAATTATTAATTATTTCTGTGATATCGATGTTGATTGTTTCTTCTCCGTCCTGCTTTCGCACGTTGATTCCGTCGCACCTCACTTTCACTCTTTGGTTTGATTCGACCCACATTAAGTAAACCAAAAGGATCTTCGTTCTCTTTTAAAATAAATAAGTAAATAATTTATTTCTAACTAAAGTGATACTTCTTAACTTACTTGTGTCTCTTGCACGCGTTTGGATTTTGTCTTTCTAACCTGCAACAAAACCATTAACGTTAGAGCAACGTTTAAAAAGGCATAATGAAAAATACATTATTAAAGATCCAAATGTATCACCATAAAAACAACAATGTTACTTAATATTACGCAAATGATGGTGAAACAAAAGTACACAGAAAGGATCTCTACTACATATGAATGTAGCATTGATGGTATTGTGGAACCATAATTTCGCTGAACAATAGCAGTAAGGGGAGAACTCTATTACTCTATTCCACTTATAGCACCTTAAACAGAATAAGCTATAATGAAAACTCTTAATTAAAAGGGAACTTCTAAGCACAAACATAGAAAAGCACTAAGTGAGAGTGAGTGAATGTAGATGAGATATAACATTGTAGGAGTGAAACACTGTACGAATTGTCTAATTATGGTTTACTTCGATGTAAACTCAATCAAAACATGACATGTTGTTTTGTGTACGATTATGTATGTACTTAGTTATTGGTTATTTTGATGTAAGATTGTTTGTGTAATAACCAATAAATTTTTGTAAAAGTTCATTATTTAATGCATACAAATATTTTCGGCGCAGTATTGTATAAAATATCTGTATCAGTGGCGTGGCGTTAAGTATATCAGAAGGCAAGCCGAAGGGAACTTAACTAGCCTTTTCCTCTAATTCTGCACAATAAATTGCCCAACTGCCTTAAAATAGGCAAGCCGGTGGGAATCGAGTTCTATGGACGCCACGCCACTGATCTGTATGTAATACCACATCAAACAACTTAAGTCAGATGTTGTGTTGATTTAATTTTGTTTGAGGTAGTAAAACAAGTATAAGACTCTTGAAACAAGTTTAGGTGAATTATTTAATATCATCTCGCAGCTTGAAATATTTATTGAAGGTCACAAAACAAAACAACATACCATCTGACTAAAGAAGTGTGATTTCTTTGGAGATGTAAACCTGATTGATTAGGTATTAGGTATTACTAAAGTTTTGAAAAGTTTAATAATGTGTTTATTTGCAACGGTAAAAACATTGTGCAAATTTGTTCACGGAATCGGCATTGTTCAAGTTACAATTACAAATACAAATACAAATAGTTTATTAGCATAAGCGGATTTAACAAAGGAAAATATCCATCAGACTCCAAACTAGGCTGAGCCTGTATCTTGGTCGTCTGCGAGAGCAATAAAATTAAAATAGAATAGAATTAAATGGAAATTTAAATGTGACAAAAGTCATGATCACAAAAAAAAAAAAAATTTGCCCTGACACACAGGGTAGCCCTATAGGGGGTCTTATAAGAGTACCTATAGGAGTTATTTTTGAGACGCACAAATACAATTTTAAATATGTATAGAAAAATACTCACAACGCGCACGAGACACAGTTCTTTCCCAGTCTAATCTTGCCAGTAGAGCATTTATTCCCATCACCCAAAACTGTTCTTCGAACCCGTTTATGATCACTCCGAGCACTTTCAGGAAGCACAGAGTTTCTGCTCAAATCACTAGCTCCAGCCACAACGCCCGGGGAACCAAAATTGACTGCATTGGACACCACGTTTAACGTTTTCCTATTGAATCTTGTGATCGGTTCAGAAGCGGCGAGCGCCACCAATGCGGCTACGAATATCACAAGGCAATTCATTCTCGTACGTTCTGTTCCACGGTACGAGCTATACTGGCTAAGTGAATGCATGGTACGGTATTTACTTTATACATGATGGGATACGTCATTTCGCTACGTCATTATCGAGAAAAAAGCAGATTCGATACGAGCCGTGTTGATCTTCATGGTACGGTATGCTTATTGTAAGTTTTCGGTGACAAAATTCACCTCGAACGCATTTGCGTGGAAATTATGAGAGCAGTTTATTGTTATTTATTTTAGGAATCAAGTTATAGGCGATGCGGCTAGCGACCCATTAGGGTAGCTATTTTGAATCGCATTAAGAGGTTATGGTAACGTAAGACCCCTGACGTCTGTAGTACTTTAGAGCTGTGAAATAATCAACTCTCTAAGTCAACTCAATCAAAAGCTACAGACATTAGAAAAGGTGTTTCAATACAAATTATCGTGCTCCCAAAAAATAGGGGGTACTTCGAGTTGTCCTACAAATCTGAAATGTAGGTAACTCTTATGGCACTCTGCAAACTAAACCCGATGGCTCCCTACGCATAATGACCAATATTTTTTGACTAGCTTCTGCGACTTCGTCTGCGTAGAATAAGCAATTGATATGTTTACCGCTATCCCGCGGTAACTACACAATTTTCCGGGATAAAAAGTAGCCTATGTGTTAATCTAGGGTACCAGCTATCTCCGTTCCAAATTTTATCCAAATCCTTCCAGTCATTTCAGCGTGAAGAAGGAACAAACATACACACTCACATCGTCACATCCATCCATCCATCCTCACTAACTTTCGCATTTATAATATTAGTAGGATTTAAAAACGTGTACCTATTGACCAATTCGCGTATTGATATACCCTCTACGCAAAATGACCAATATTGTATTCGCAAAAATATTCATTATTCACCAGTTATCATTATGTCGTTTCGCGAGTAGTTACTTCACGTTTTTTTTATTTCCACAATTGGGATTGTTCATTTTTTTACAACATACCCTGATTTGAAAACCATTTCGAAGTATGGGGCTTGCGAACTGTTTTATCTTACTGGCGTTCAAAAATACTCTAGGATTACGGATATTTTGCAAAAAAATTATTTGACCTTTATTCGACCTTACCGAGCGGCTATTGGTAGTTCCAAAAAATAAATCGGCAAATATCTAGTTTGTCTATTAAATTTATATGTCAACTAGTTATCAGTGTCACCCAATGTCAGTAAAGTAAATATTGTTTTGTTGAAAACATAAAATTATCGGTCGATTTAAAACGAAATAATGGAAATTACAGAAAATGTTTCGTTCCAACCTGAAATAATGACTCTAAAAACAGCTCCAAAACAATAGTTCGCACGGATCCGAGAAGATTTAAGAGAAAAGTGGTGTCGCGAAGTAAATGTTGAATACTTCAAAGTTTATAAGTACACAATATTGTTGCGAGGATCATTTCGATGTAAGTAGGTACCAAAACACAATGCCACATACTTCCACATTCATAAATTTTCAACTCATTATAACCATGATCAGGATTTAACTCAACATACAATAAGCTTGTAGGTAAACCAAAGGTAAACAGTATATTTGACATTGAGATGACAGTCACAACAGTTATGACAACTATTTTTTTTTAATTTCCAATGGATTGTGGGAAAATTGCCTATTTCAGCCGGCCGTATATAATTTACGAAAAGTCGTATCTGTTTTTTTTAAGCAATTATATTAATTAAATTAAGCCATGAAATGACAAAATATTCAAATTAGTTTCTTAAAGTGCTCCATATTTTCTAAAAAAAATATAAAAAGGGGGGGTTAAAAAAAATGAACAATCCCAAGAGGGGCCAATGTTTCCCTTGTTTAGTATCAGAATCTTTTAGTTGGTTATTCGCACCCGCTATATTACCTACCTTTGTGGAATCGTCCTTGTCAATTATTAATATAAGGCCTTAACCTGAATAAAAGTGATTTGTGGCTTAAAATTTTACTTATTTCTCTTCATGAGGCAACGCCCCCTCATAAGATAAAATATTATTTTTCAAATGTTACTTTTTTAATGTATTGTAAACAAAAAAGATACTTGATACTTGAGGACACTAACTTTCAAGAGGTATTTTAGCTAGTACTATAAACAAGTGGCGTTTTTAGCAATGATTTATATCAATAGAACCTTGTCGTAAGGGGGCTACAAACAGATGTAATGAAAGAAAAGTGTTTTTTAGAAAAACATTTATTTAATCTAACAGAAAAATACATCAGTGAATAACAGTAATAGGATGATTATATTGAATTAAGTTAGTTACATTAAATAGGATGACTAAAAAATTCGTTAGTTCAAGCGACGTTCATATTGGAATGCAAATAAATAATATTTAGGAATGCTTACTTAATTACATTTTTCTAAATATAACAATTAATAGAACAATAATTTAGACAGCTGCTTCAATAATTTTAGTTGAGCTTTTTTACAAAAGTTTTAGCTGTAATTTTTATGGTTTCTAATGTGCTTTTATCTAATACTTTTGAATAAAATACTTTATTTTAATACTTATGCTGTATACAGTATGTAAATTTCATACAGGCATATATTTTAACAACGATAATATACACACTAATTAACAAATGTAACAGCAACATTAGTTGAATTTTATTTATTCTTACTAAATAATTTAGCAAGAAATACATGTATATTTCACACATTGCGTTGATTAGGTAAATGAACGCAGCTTACGATATGACATTTAAGCGAAATGAAAATTTTACGAACGTACGCTCCTAAGACTGCTTAAAAATTTATAAAACTTACTAACAAAATATCATTCTCACATAATTTGTATACGTGCCGGCACGTAAGTCTAGCGATGACGAGTCACGTGGAGGGGATCTGCGCACCCACGGATACCGTATTTTATACTTCTGCGCATACAAGGTTATCGCTAGACTTACGTGCCGGCACTTATATGGTCGTTAACTGCATCTGGATAAAATTGCCCGTTTGAAATTTACACACTGTATAATGATGATGATGGCTCAATTAAAGGTCAAGCCAGCATCTAATCAGCGGCGTTTTAAGCCGCGTACTCATCAACGATATGTTACAGTAACTGTCACACGTTAAACTGACCCAAAACTCTAGTGTGTACCTGTACGTGGCTCGCGAGCCTGCCGCGAGCGCAACGCCAAGTCCACACCAGTACAGGGGCCTTACCATGACGTCTTATTGCGTTTCAGTTTAGGTTCGCTCGCTGTCAGATTCATACTAAAAGTGACAGCTAAAACTTGAACTGAGTCGGAATTAGGACGTCATGGTAAGGCCCCTGTAGGCTTATTGTCCAACTCGCTCGCAATCGCCATCGTGTTCATTTTGACAGTTCTTGTATGAATGTGACAGCTAGCTGATTCCGATGCCAAATGTCAGCCCATACATTAACTGTCAAAATGAACACGATGGCGATTGCGAGCGAGTTAGACAATAAGCCTCCAGCGGTGTTCGTTTTGAGTAGCCGGCTTTAGATACAACGCTATTCTAAAAGAAACGGCTAAACTTTAAAAATAATATGGCACCATAAATTACTATACATTTTGGTTTTATTCATAATACATCTCTAAATATCGGTGTTAAGCTCCTGATACCGTAAGTGTCAGATATGTTACCGTCTCTTTTTTAAGGAATAAACAGAAACGACATCACAGATGGCGGAGCCTTACCATGATGTCTTAATGCGTGCAAATCCGACTCTGCACGTCTAGCATGATAGCGCACAAGAGTCGCGTCGCGCGCGAGATAGATTGCGCGTCTTTTTCTAACTGTTCGTTCTAGAAAGAGACGGATAATCTATCTCGCGCGCGACGCGACTCTTGTGCGCTGTCGTGCTAGGCAGGCAGTTCAGGTTTTAGCTGTCATTTTTAGTATGGAACTGATGCGAGCGAACCTAAACTAAATCGGAATTTAATCGCATTAATTAAGACGTCATGTTAAGCCCCCGGGATCTTAACAGAGAGTGGTGAGGCTGGTCCTTATATTATACACAGATAGGAATTGTTGTATATGTCAACGAAGTTTTAGTGAAAAGTTGTCATTTCAAATAATTGTATTTTTTATTATTATTACAAAAATACTGTTTAAGTACTAAGTATTTATTTTGAAACAGTGACAACCGTAATTTAGCTTTTGCATACTCTTATTCTTAATACCTGTCATAATTTCACAAAGTTACAGTAACACGCACAGGCATAATCATAATGTCATGATAAAAGTAGAGATTTTATAATGACACACTTAAATTATCATTATAACTGTTAGTAATATGTATTCTAACTCATTTATATAAGAGTTCACATATATTTGTGGAATGCTCTACTCTCCTTACGAAACTTGGTTCCTGGGCGTAAAACCAGACTACTGTCTAGATCATTACGACCAACAAACTTTTGATAAATGTAAATGACGTCTTTATCCCTTACGGGGTAGACAGAGCTTAGGGTAACAAGACTTAAAGGCCACGTTAAGCATTATTATGGGAGTGGGTGGCAGGTACGTATAATATAAAAAGCTTTTACTAATTTAACATCCATTTGTCTTTGTCGGTCATTTTGACATTTGCCTTTGCCGGACAAAGACGAAACAATGAACAGCTTCAAAGATGTAGTGGCCTTAGCCAAGTTTACAAATAGGTTAAGTAAATAAATTAAGAAACAACAACTTATCGCTTTAACTAGCTCACAATACTGGTAACGAAATATGTAATACATCTTAACATATTTTATCACATTTTTTTCCTATTTTACGCAGGTTTCGAACCTCTTTCAAAACTCTTCGCAATTCACTGGAATTTCAAAGTTTTTTTTTATCTTATAGAGATATCAAATTCGAAGGTTATGATTATAAAATAGAAATGCATGTCAGTCTGCAGTGCACCTTTAGCTGCCTTGTTCATTTGGAGTACCTGTAAAAAAGAAAAAAAAGTTACGACAGAAAAGGACAGAACATAAGGTCGGACAATCGTGACTGCTACCGTGCCTACTTTTTCAAGAACGCCCTGAATAACCAAGTTCCTTGCTACTCCGCAACCACATGTGACCGTGACCGTGACAAAATGCGGCACATCCTACGGTTAATTATTGAAAAAATAGTACCTACTCTGCTTTATAATGAATAAAACTTAGTCACACAGGATGATGCAACTATCGCCAATACCATAAAATTTGTTTAATAATGTAAATTTGGAAAAATGCAACCGAAGAAAAGTAAAAATGTAGCTGAAAAACTACGGATCAAATCTAGTTTTCAATGTTTAGCTAACTCCACTCTTATTTCAAATTCAGCACAGACGTTAATCATGTTCAAGGAGTGTTTTCGAAGATAATATTTCAATAATCGGCTGCCTGTATCCCGAGTTACATTGTGACATTGCCTTTAAGGCGGGTTATTTCGTTCCATACAAATTTACTAGCTGTTGCCAGCGACTTCGTCTGCAAAGAATTCGTTTATCGCTATCCCGCGGTAATTTTCCGGGATAAAAAGTAGCCTATGTGCTATTCCAGATTTTTCTCTATCTATGTGCCGAATTTCATCCAGATTCGTTGGGCCGTTCTGGCGTGATTGAGTAACAAACAAACATCCATCCATCCATCCATCCATCCATACTTTCGCATTTATAATATTAGTTAGATTCTTAATCAATGCATGCCAGTTGAATGTCTCCATATCTGCAATTTATATCTTGAAGCAAATTTGATTGTTGCTTATAGTGTAATACGCGTCAAAAGATAAGAATACCAAGAAATGCATTATATTTAATTATATTTATGTTATAAAGCTAATATTTTTTATTTGTTTTGGTTTAAAGATGTCAGATATAGTAAAAACGCAATCTGTAACTACCTCTCTTGCGTCACAGTTCATAGTCCAGAAACTGCGCGCCTATTAAATATTTTAGATTAAGTATTTGAAGTCCAGATAGAATTTGGAATAGGAAGAACTCATCTCTTTCTGTGTGTTCTTTTTTTTATGTGAATAGGAAGGCAAACGAGCAAGTGGGTCACCTGATGGTAAGCGGTCACCACTGCCCATAGACACCCGCAACCCCGGAGGGATTGCAGATGCGTTGCCAACCTAGAGGACTTAGATGAAGTGCCTCTTGTGCTCGTAATTTCCCCGGCTGTCTTACTCTCCACACCGGAACACAACAGTGCAAGCACTGCTGCTTAGCGGCAGGATTAGCGAGTAAAATGGTGGTAGCGATCCGGACGGACCTTGCACAAGGCCCTACCACCCGCAGACCTATGTTAAACCTTTTTGTTTATATTTCCTAATAGTACCTACACCTTTCGGTGTTTGGTCGCGAGTAAAGAAAAAACATGTAATGTAACAATTGCCTCTCTACCCGCGCAAATGTGTAACGCGCTTACATTAGCAATCGAATTCGCGATCTCTTTTTACCCTCGTCCTATTCCGCTTCACAGATGAAAATGGTGCATAACATATGATTAGGATTCCGATTGCGTTACGCAATAGTGGTCTACTATCAAAATGAAATGTGTGCTCCATCGAATCATAGTGACAATATACTCAGCGGCATATTTAGCGGAACACAAAAAGGTTAGCAAAAGCATACTTAATGCTCGAGCAGAAAAAAAAAATAGTTACCTACACTTTTTTTGTGTTCCGCTAAATATGCCGCTGAGTGTATATTAATCCGATGGAGTTACAAACAAATTTATAAAGATGCCCAAACATTGATGACACATAGTTAAACTTCTTGTTATCGCTCCTGCTAACTGACTCATCAGTTGCCAGCTGTACCTTTGACCTTGGTCCTGGAGAGCTGAAATTGAGCCCCTGTTTTTTCGTGGGTGGTCCCATTATTTTGTACCATTAATGGGACCACGAGGGAGAACTGTTTCTCGTAGTCCTATTAGTATGCGCGGTTTTACGTCGAGATTCCTTTTATGATTCAGATTTTACTCAATTCTCACGGCACGGCAGAGTTTTGTATTGCCTAGACTTCCACAAACTTAAGACTTTAAAAAGAATATTGGAACTCATATAGAATGACCTCGTTGTTTGTCCGTCTGTCTAACAAGCTGTGGCATGTTATGTCCAGGTAATCAAAAAATTAAACTTTTTGGAAATGTCTATTTTCAGAAAAAAAAACATAATTCAGAGCCCACAGGGTACCTTAGTACTTCCCGTTGACATAAAAATATTAAGGCAAGTGCCAGTAGAACTATTTGTAGCAATAGTTCAATAAATAACTGTGAATGTCTCGTAATTGCAGTTTTATTAATATCTTCACGGCGCCTTCCTCGTACAGACTGGTTCGTGATTACAGATACCTACGATAATGCTATCGTTACATTCCAGACGCGAGATTATGTTGTTTAGCAAACAATCGCATTCTTTTACTATTGTTGATGTTCGATTAGTGCTCTCTTAAATACTCCATACACAAAAGATCCGCGGGTCGACGTGTATCCTTAAGGACCCCGAGCTTCAAGATAAGTTTGAAGATAAGAGCTCTCATCATAGACGTAGAAGTAGACCAATATTTGAACTAATTGGTTAAGAGTGCTGTCTCTTTTGCGACTCACTCATGGAATAAACATTTTGATTTTATCGTGTTACTTAGCTTTACTAGCTAAATTTAGGGATAGATCTGAATTCGCTATTATTTATGTAAACCCCCTGGATCCAGGCATGAGACTTAATTAGTCACCAAGCTCAAATAAACGGCAAACTGAGCAGAGGCCAATGACCGATACATCAAGTCTCTGATAATAAAAACTCAGCTGCTGTGAATTGGTATTGGAATGACACAATATCGATTAAATTAGAGGAAGGAGTTTCGCGTGTTGGTTAGTCAACCACTGATCCTTGGAACTAGCCAGTTCCAATCTAAACTGAAGAACCTAAACTGAATTGCATTAAGACCTCATGGTAACCCCCCAGGAAAAAAATTGAAAGGTTGAGGACAGAACTAATTGTAAATTATTGCTAAAATTCTAATGTCAAAATGGAAGCGCCAAATGGTATGATACTAGAAGTTTCAACTTTTAGGTCTGACTCGGTTTACAAAGTGAACTTATGCCATGCTGTTAATTATGATGTAACACTATGTGATTTAACTGTACAGCCACAAATTAAACGTAACCTTGAAATGCTTGAACAATTTAATTAACTAAAAACATTTTCATCCATTTATAATCCGTTTCTGAGTGTACGTTAAAAGTTTGAGGTCTCACCGGAAGTTACGCAAATATTGTTTCTAAAAGACTAAAAGAGATAAACGGAAAAGGTTTTATAAAAATGAGTTGATACACTAAATATGTACTTTAACCGCAATTTTACCTCCTTCTCTCATTACGGCGATCAGATTCTATTCAAATAAAGAGGTGACCTTCTAGCGGTGACATACGCCCCACTCAATGCCCGCAATTGACAACATTTCAAAAAAAAAGCATTTAAGTTTTTTTCGCGTTTATAATAGCTGGTTAAAAATTAGACTCCCCGTGTTTCTCGGTTTTCCTTTGGTTTACTTAAATTCGTCGTTAATAATTTATTAAAGAAATGGTCAATAAAAAGACCGTATATACAAAGATAGGGATACTGATGTCGTGAACTTAGCATGATATAAAATTAAAAAAGTAACTTTCAAACAGAACTGTCATGTCATGTCACTTGCTTTGTTTATCAACCATTCATTGTCGTTCGTTCACGAATTTGTTATTTTGCGTTTGCTGCTTTGCAATACTGTGCATGCTTTGAGTTTATTTCTATATAATGACGACCGGAAGAAAGTATCACCAAGATCCCTTAATAATTTGTATCGTCCCAAGTTGCGGAAACACGGCGTTAATGGAAAAAAATAAGCACTATAAGCACATGAACACAATATACACAAGATAAATTCGTCGACTTTGGGCAGATTGCGGCTATCCGCTATCACTAATCAGTGAACCACTTTCATGTTATTAAAGCGTCTATCAAACCAATAATTAAATATTACGACATTTACGAGAATTGAAACGTGTCGTTAGAATCAAACCTAATCCGTCGGACTGATAAAAAATGAACATGACATTGACACCATGACAGTTCTATATTTTTTTAAATTCTTACAGTAATAAATGGACTAACGGCACTATGAGTTATCCCTAACATTCACAATCCAACTTTTTTTACTGTTTTTCCTGAATATAAAAAAAACTACTGCATAAAAAAATCCAAAAATATTTTTACTGTAATCAGCAGTGTAAAATCTACAAACGGTATTTTCATTTTACTTCCTTAGCAAATTTGAATTGTTGTCAATTCCATGAATCTGTAATCCTTAAAAATAGCTTTTGATTAACAGCCAATCGGTAGCTCTTATTGTTACAATTAAATATCATACCAGTCTTTTTTCCTGCCGCCGTACCAACGTTTACTGTTGCATGTTGCGCGTCAAATTGTTATGCGCATACATAATTGTTTATTACTATGTTCTTGAGACAAAAACTATAATATATATATAAGATGATTACTCTAAATTTTTTATCTACGTGTAATGTGGCGGCTCTATTGAGTTTTGAAATCCAGTAAAGTGGCGTTAAAGTTTTAGATCTGGTATAACCTCTAATATACCATGACGATGTTTTTTAATAAACAGAAGATACCCATCTAGCAGATCGCCTGACGATAGGTGTCACCGCCACTCTGACGTGTCTATACATGCACCCGAAATATCAGACTGATTACAGATTCACTGCCAATGAACTCGGTCAAGATTTAACGTTCCGCGTGTTAGTAATTTCTCGAAGCATAGAAGTCAACCAAGGGCGGTGATGTCACTGCATTAGTCAAACTCTTTAATTAACGAAAGTACTCAGTAAATGCACTGTAAAAACAGAATTTTATATTTAAGTTATAGAACGTATTGTTACGCTCAGTTAGCGCATAATCATTAGGTATTATCTACAGCTTAATATTACGTTCCACTGCTGGTCACTGGCCTCAGAATGCGAAGGGTTTGGGCTTTAGTTCCCATGGGGGCCCAGTGCGAATTTCTTAGACTTAGACACTATTGAATTGTTTAGAGATGTGTGTACATTTTCTCACTATGTTTTCCTTCACCGGAAAGCTCACAGTTAATTTTAAATGAGATTGCGCAATGAAATTCCGAAAAATTCAGAGGTGCGAGTCCGCACTCGAACCCACAACCCTCAAGCAAACTGGCCATAGATCAAACCACTAGGCTGTCCGGTCGTCAGACTAATCTGCAATTACACTCATGCTCATTTGAAACCATATTACAGCGACCAAGGTGCACAGACAGTTTCGAAGAATTTATACCTATTGATGATGTCACTGTGGTTTTGATAACAGGGTCGTACCTACAATGCGTAGGAAGCAGACGCTTGAAATTATTCAACACAGATTAATTTAGTAAATATTACGTCTACGCTTAACGGTTGTGATTCCTAATGTATGTACTCATTAACTTGTTAGCCATTAAGAAACACTGCTGTACACTTTATACTCTTCTGCCAAGTTTCTTGCGGCGCATTCTTCTTGGCAATGATGGTCCTTCCGAATGCGCTGGTAGTTTAAAAAAAAGACCAGCAAAGGAGCCCTTGGTGGTCTATTCAAAAAAAAAATTGAACTTGAATTTGTAGGGTTCTGTACTTCAAAAAACAGAAGGAACCCATAAGGGTTCATTCTTCAGTTTTGAGCAAATTGGGGTCGCGCGTCATAATTGCGTGACGCCAGGCCCCTATTTCACCAACCAACTGGACAATTGTCGGTGACAAGTGTCAATTCTGTTTACATTACAAACTCGACTAGAATCTACGCCGGTTAGCTTCATATCAGTGTTGTTATGGATATCCATATCCGTAACCGAATCCGAAATAAAAGTCAATAAAAAAAAAGTTTAATAAGTAAGTAAGTAAATAAAAGTTTTGGATAGTTTCGGATAGGGCGGAGTCTAACTAAATACTACAACTCGTACGAATTAACTGCACTCCGCTGGAATGCGACACCTCTCCCGCTTCCTAATGACGTCACAGCGCGAGGTGCACAGCTAATTCGTACGGGTTATACTTTATAGTAAATATGACACGTCGTGACAAGTTTTTGTTTTTGCCCGGCCGGCAACTTTAGAGCAGTTTTGTTATGGATATCCATATCCGTAACCGAAAATATCGGATAATCCGAAATAATTTAATATCCATAACCGTAACCGAAACCGATATTATATTTTACCAATATCCATATCCATATCCGGATTCGAAATTATATATCCATAACATCCCTGCTTCATATAAGGTTGAAATCCTTGGCACGTCACTAAATACAATGTAGGTAAGACGTTGCTATCAACTTAAAACTTTTCATTTGATAGGAAATTGGATTAAAAGACACACTTATGTGGTCGACCATTTTTTTGTACCTAAGTTGACGTTGTCAAAGCTACATGTTCAGATAAGTTTAACTTTGCTTCGTTGATTAAGTGCTTAAAATATTTTGTGTAAGATTAAATACTTACTTTTTGTGTTTCTGCTTTTTTACGCAAAGCGTGTGCACTCTGACGTATCCGTAAGGGCAAATGTGACCATTTGAGACGAACGATCTCCGCACTCTCTTTACAGCGACAGGATTCTTCAATTCTCTGTCCATATTTGACGCAATTGCAGATTTACTTTCACTCGAGCTTAAACCGGCACTGATTATAATGACGTCACTGTTGATTTGAACTTTTGAGATTGCACTCGCGGGTTTGATTGTGGTTGTTTGATTTTGATTGGGTTTGTTTGAAGTGATGAGAGGCGCGGCGCACGCGACTGTGACGACACACAGACAGATAAGGGAGCGGAACATTGCGGTGTTTGCTGTGTGGTAGCTGCTGGTTGAATGAGTGGTGGGGAAAACGCGCTGACTTTTATATTGCGAATTATAGCTTAGCACGATGTATGGGTACGGTGAGCCACGTGTTTTGGGTGCAAATGGAGGGGGATAGGGAGGGGAGAATTGAGCTTACTTTAATATTACAGCTTACTGCGCGCTCGAAGAGTAAGTTACGTTAGTACGTGAGTTTGAGTTTTGAAAACTCTCTCATTTTAGAAGCTTTTATTTATGCAATCATAATCATCATCATCATCTCCAGCCTATATACGTCCCACTGCTGGGCACAAGCCTCTTAGAATGACAGGGCTTAGGCCAATAGTTCCTACGCGGACCCAGTAGGTACAGATTGTAAAGGCCGCAGCAGGATAAGGGAAGAAAAAATGCCCTTTTATGATTAAGAGCTGGTTATTCCTTTTGAAATTGCATTTTAAAAATGTCGAGTCGCTACTGAAAATGGAGCTGTCACGGGAAATTTCAGAGCTATTGATTTACGACTAAAAGTGGCTTAGTAACACAAACAACAATGTGACCGATTTACTACCTTACTGCTTACCATTTCAAAGACAGTGGTGGGCAAACTTTTTTAATGGCGGGACAGAAAGTTTAAGAAATTCTAGAGGAGGGCCAGAATTATAGAAAAAAAGTTCACTCATTCCCAGGGGGCCACAAAATTTAAGAAATTCTAGAGGAGTTGCGCCCCGTATTAAGTACGCAACACTTGTACTACGCGGCTAGTTTAGCTTCACCTATGTTATGCATCTATTATTCTACTAAGTAGAATCTATTTTATACTTCTTTTTTGTACCTATTGTTTTTAATAACCACCATTGTTTTATCTATACATATAATAAAGCTGAAGAGGGTCGAAAGTCTGTACATGGAAGATATTAAAAAAAAATAGGCTGGGGATACTTAGAATCGATTACAGAACACGTTTCAACAGTTTTTAGAATTTTTGTCTGTTTATCTGTTTATCTGTTTGTCTGTATATTTGTGCGCGCATCACGCGAAAACGGCTGAACGGATTTTGTTGGAACTTTACTAATCTGTTGAGAAAATCACCGGCCAGGTTATAGGCTACTTTTTATCCCGGAAAATTGCATAGTTCCCGCGGTATAGCGATAAACATGCAAAGGTCGTAGCTGCCTAGAGTTGCAACGCAAATAATTATTGCAGAATATAACTAATGTTCTTAAATCTAATTCTACGCAGACGAAGTCGCGGGCAGAAGCTAGTCACTAATAAACTTATTCCTTCCAATTTTATACTTCTCGACCGTCAAAACGTAATTATAGCGGGCCATATACTATCCATGTCGATGGACCCTCGGCGGGCCGGATTAAATGTTGGCCGGAGTTGGAACGCGGCCTGTACTTTGCCCACCACTGTTCAAAGACAAGAGTAGGTAGGTATACAGGTGGTATTCGGAATTTCAACGTGACCTTGTTTCTCTCTAGAATGACTTTCGTGAAGGTCGACCAAAATCGACCCCTTACTATTGAAAACATTGCGTCAGCTGATTGCATCACCCAATAAAGAAAGAACGGTAGGTAGGTATGTGACATATCGAGAAATTCAGGAGACGTTAGGTAGAATGAGTCAGGCACAAATTATTTTACAGCAAGATTTGGGCGTGAAAAAGTTATGTTCCCGGTGGATTCCTTACTTATCGTCTGACGAGCAGAAAACCTTTTGTTCGCGTAAAGACAGATTCGCATAAGAACAGATATTCAAAAGATCTGCATGCATATAACCATAAAAAAAACTCATCCTACGACTTAATCATATTTTTCACTTCTAACACTTAGTTATGTATGTATAATGAATTGTATATCATTATTATTAACAAAACGGCGTACAAATAATAATAAATAAATAGAAATAATGATTTATTATACAAGGAAATAACGCATTAACATTTGCACTATAATCTTTTACATTTTACAAATAATTTTATTTTACAGATGAATAAATTAAGAAATTACGGATTCCATAAACCAAGTGCGTGTCACGCGCAGTGTAGAGTTCCAGTACTAAGAATCTCTGAGCAATGCCGCGGACAGACAGACGGACGGACATAGCAAAACTATGAGGGTTCCGTAGTCGACATGGAATTTCTATTTCTAAAAAAATACCACGAATTCTTACAGACTAAGTAACTTTTCTCACAATGTTTTCAAAAGTTTTGAATTATTCGACAGATTAAACTTACAGACAATACAGTATAGTATACATATACATATACCTACTTGGTAACTGTTTAGAAAGGCACAATATAATAATGTCTTTGGTTATACAAATATTATGCAAAGTCAAATTTAATGTAAAATCATTATCACCGTCTAAAAATACCTCTTTTTTCAGGACAGTTATCAACAAGACAAAACCCTAACCTTATAATTTCTATGAGTATTCAAAATAACCTAAAAATAACATTTGGCAATAGAAATAAATTGAAACTCGAGTTTAAATTGAGTCTGAAATTATACGTAATTTAGTTGCTCTTGAAAATAGGCGAAACAATCTGGAGTAACTTTGTAGTTTATATTTCAACAAAACAGGAGGAGGTTCTGAATTCGGTTGTATTTTTTTAATTAATCTATATTAGAGAGGAAAAGTCATGGAAAAGTAAAAAAAAGACATATAAACTACAAAGGTAAAAAATTGTACAACCCCGATACACATCATTTTTATTTTGTTTTCTTATAAATGTGGAGATTCCGGGCCACGTTTTTCCCAATCACGAGGAAAAACCCTAATGCTTAATATTTAAACAGGTAATTATACTTATGATAACATAAATGCATATATTAATAAATAAGTCCTCGATTTACCATTTGATCCTTCTTCGGTTAAAACTGAGAGTTAATTTTGAAATTTTCGAGAGTATTTGTGACGTCACAGTCACACGGAAACCTTATTCTTATGGCAGTCTCTTGGTCTTCGATTTAAGAAATGGATTGCGATGATGAACTCGTTTTCGTGCGGAGTGATGATGAATTTTCTGATCTGCTACTGTAACAAAAATATATTAAAATAGGTAAGTAAATTTCTAAACGACACTCAAAATTAGAGCACGGAAGAATCCGAAAAGAAAAGCTATGGCCGGGAATCGAACCCAGATCCGCATCATTCCGTGATGCGTGCTATACCGCTACACCACACATAAGTATAAAAGGAAAAAAAGAATTGAAAAGGGAATAGAAAAGTAAAAAGACGCAAATATGCATTGTTAACGTTTTCTTTTAGTTACTATTATCAGATTAAAAGAGGCAAAAGATCAAACTACAAAGAAGCTAAAATTTAGAATCTTCAATCTTCATAGTATTTTAAAAGTATTTAGCAAAAGCGTCAATTTTTAATACCTAAAACTTACGATGGCCCTATATTGGTGTTCGCGGCGGTATAAAAGCTACGGCAGCTATTTCTAATTGACAACATTTCATATTTCTGAGTCTATAATTTTAATGGTTCTCTGTATTCTGTTTGAAAAGATGAACATGCTGACAGTTTAATTTTTTCGCTAGGGTTTGTATTTAATTTATAATTAATTTATTAATTTTTGCTTATTCTAAAAGGGCGTAACTCCGATACTATCACAGAATAGACACTTATCCTTTTGTCTTTTCTGTATAGAAAAAAATCTGACGTCAATTTCAAATTGTCAATGTCAGGCCTTATTCTCCGATATTCGATTTTCGAGGTTCGCTTCGTGCTGTTCCGCTCATACTAATATAGTCATTAACTTGAGAGTGAGAGAGAAGGTATGCAACGAACTTCAAAAATAGAATTTCAGAGTTGCCCCCCTTGTACTTTGAAGTTGTCATATACAAAATTGTGGTCGCTTATTTTTTCTCGTGAAAAAGGCAAAGGTGTTTCACCTATCCTGTGGTAGTTTTGGTAAAATTAGGACATATTTTTAATTAATTTTTATTTTTTATAATAAGCGATATTAAAATTATATAAACATATTGCAGTGATCAGGAGGCAAAATGCTTTCGAACCATATATACATTTTCAGGTGTTATAAAAATGAAATGTTGTCAATTATGTACAATATAATAAGTTTCAAAAATTTATACAAGTCACAAATTTTTACAAGGCGTTTTAGAATTATTTTGAATTTATAAACCAGGGCCTTATTTTATAAAGCTACAAGTTACAATTTACAAGCGGAAGTCTCTATCTAACACACAAGGTCGGAAAGAGGCTTCCGCTGGTATATTGCATCTTGTAGCTTTATAAAATAGGGCCCAGAAGGGTGGTTGGGTTAATATGGCTGAACATCCCTGCAAATGTTATTAAGGATTTTTTAATTGTGGTTGGGGAATGTTTATACATTTGTCGATGATTAAGGTGTAGAGCATCGAAAGGGTATACCGGGCATAACATCTGCCTAGAGAGTGATGTCTCGATTGTGACGCTCCGTACAGTATTGTTGTTGTTGTTGTTGTTGTGTTGTTGTTGGGGGTATGCCGGGGGTTAACCATGAATCATTAAAAACTCTTATCGAAAGGGTATATTCAAAAAATATGATAAAAACTTTAACGGGATGTGTAATCAAACTAAGCCAACTAATTGGAGTATTCTAGAACAATTAAAATACGCATTGTATTCCAGAAATAAAATAAATAAATAAACTCACCGCATATGTATACTCCTTCCACCAAGTAGCCCTTTTTTCCCATAGGACACTTTGCCAACGATGGTTTCACATTAAAACGAAGATTGTTGCGATTCGGCAGTCTTTTGCCACCTAATACGTACGCAGAACCACACACTACCAAGAGGGCCAGAATCAGTAAGCTAAACTTCATTGCTGCGGCTTTTAATCTTATGATTCTGTCTGGCTCTAGTAGCTTGATCTAGAGACGTCCGTCCTGGGTGCGCTCATAAGTCGACTGACAACGTTGTCTCGTGAATGCCGGTCTCCCCCACTTGGCTATCTTTTATAACGACGAGGCGTATATCCCACCCAGCTCCGTTGACGCCCCAGTACCTGCCTTTTGGATACCGTCCAATCGCGTGGATTGGGAATACCGAACCAACCGACCATGAACGAGCTATGCCAAAAAAAGCGCGCATTGGAATGCGTTTGGAGTGATCATTGTGCAATGTGCATGGGAATGTATGATTTTGATTTATGACCCAATTTAAGTCTAGCGCGTTGTTTTGTGGAGGATAAAGGGCAAAGATAATAAAAAAAAGTAATGAAAAAAAGAGAGAGAGAGTGAGTTTAAGTAAAGAGTTATTGTATTTTTTATTTTTTTATATTCTATCTCCTCCAACATGATCGGAGCCTGTTTTAACAATTTTTCTTTCATTCCAGTACTCGCATTTGCTACTGCTCGTACTTTTATTCATCATACTATGTCTTTCTAATATACTTCTTCTTGTTCTCTTTGCGGGTTAGTGCCCGCTTGACTAATACTAGGGTTTAGCTACTTATTTTCTGTTTACCATCTGTATTCTTTTCATGCCATTCATTCTGTTCTCTTTGTCACTCTTTTCGATCTCTCAAGCTGTCCTCTTTATCGTTCATCTTCTTGCGTGCTTGCTTATTTCCGACTTTTACTGGTAGCAATAAGAGAAGTGGGCACAGGTTTGTTTATTTGTTAAATACATAGTTATGCTATATATAAGTCGCAATAGCATAGGGTGTCACATCGGCTCGGCATTGCGAGTTTACAGGTTTAACTTATTTTCAATCATTACCTATTTTAAACTTATGATTAGGCCTATTCTAAATGTCTGACAGAACTAAGTTTCTTATGATCTAAACATGTTTTCTTATTCTATCATAATTATTCATTTATATTGCTTACGTCTAATGTGGAGCTATGTTTTTACATAAAAAATAATAAAAACCACGATTTGGCACATAAAAAAGGGGGGGGGGGGGGGAAGTAATTTCTCGACGTGCTTCCACATCGACATTGAAGCACATATGTGATAGCTACATTCATGCCAAGTTTCATGCTTTCTTCAGGATGGGACCATAAAACTGATTTTTGCTAGGACAAGGAGCCGTACTAACTAACCCCCTTATTCATAAACGCTCTGTAGGCCTCTGCTAACTTAACAATCGTTTGTCCTTATCTGTCACCTTGAGATTTACCTTTCACAGATAAGGACAAAAGATTGCTAAGTTTGCAGAAGCCTATAGAGCGTTTATGAATAAGGGGGTAAGTAACTACATACTACTTTCATTTTTTACATACAGACGAAGATAACCTCATCCTTTTTTGTCTGTTTAAAAATATCTTCCATCAACAGAGTTTCTCTTCATCCATCGCGTCGACAACCCAAAGTCTGATGGCAGAGAAACAGAAGAGTGACCTCCTGCTCTCCAGGATGCTGCCAATGCCGGTATTGCAGCGCCTGAGGGCCCAGAAGACAGTCCCAGCGGAAGCCTTTGATGCCGTCAGCATCTTCTTTAGCGATATAATCGGATTTACCGCCATTTCGGCCAATAGTACCCCCATGGAGGTCATTAACATGCTCAATATGCTTTATAGGTAAGTTGAACCACATACAACACGTAATGCCGAGTAGCAACAGAATATCAGTTTGATCTGGGGCCTTACCATGACGTCTTAAGAGGCTGACAACACCTAATTTTGTTGAAATTGATGTTATTTAAGCACTTTTTTAAGAAAAACTACACACAAAAAAATATATGTTAATTTTCATCATATTTCAAACACGCTGGACGGACTCGATACATAATTGAACAAAATCGGCTCGATAGAAAATAATTGCAAAGATTGGTCTTAAAATCATCATTAAACGGTTCTATGTCTTTATTTTTTCGACGTATGGGTCTGCAATTAAAAACATGAAGTCAACATATTCATACCTAAACGGCTAACGAATCATATTTCACAAATAATCCATACTTTTTTTTATTTCTTATTATTTGTGTCTTATTTGCAAGATTTTAGACGCGCGCCAAGCTGCCGGAATAGTTTCTTCTCTTTCACTAACAGGCACGCGAACCGTATTTGTGAAGAGTGGCGCTGCTCAAGGTTATTTGCTGTTGACAGCGCCTTAATGCGATTCAGTTTAGGTGCGCTCGCTGTCAGATTCATACTAAAAGTGACAGCTAAAACTTGAACTGAGTCGGAATTAGGACGTCATGGTAAGGCCCCAGCTCTGACTTACGTTGGTAATAGGTTTTTGTCAGCCTTCTGCTTAAGACTTCTTATAGGCTTATCATTTTACTCATCTTAACAGAACTTATCTGTGTTACTGGTTTTATCTTGCTGATATTAAAAATACGAAAGCACGTGGTGGATAAATGTAGAGATATTTGTTGCCTCTCACCCAAAATCACGCTACGCTGATAATTTATAACCTAGATAAACACAGCATACTTTTCATCTGAAAATCTCCACATGAGATAATTTGGCCATATTATAGGAGCCACCTATAGGTATACGCTTGCAGGCATACTCCAAAGTTAAAAAAATCAAAGTTCGTTTCGCGTCATCCCGCTCATACTAGGTAATAGTCATTCCTAAGAGAGCGAAAGGGACAATAATGAACTTCGGATTTCCCCTTCTGCAGGCCGTGCCACTGCGTTGAGCGCTTTACCTCCTTATTCATAAACGCTCTATAGGCTTTTGCTAACTTAACAATCGTTGTCCTTATCTGTCACTTTGACATTTACCTTTCACATATAAGGACAAACGAATGCTAACTTAGCAGAAGCCTATAGAACGTTTAAGAATAAGGGGGTCTCTACTCTATTATCAAGTTACTTTGTTCGTGAATATAGCTACTTACTTTTTTCAGGTTGTTTGATGAGAAAATAACTCAGTACAACGTGTACAAGGTGGAGACGATTGGGGATGCCTATATGGCGGTCTCCGGTCTTCCCCAAAGGAACGGTAAGTTCACAAATTCAAGTATTTTAGGCGTAGGATTTAGGTTTAGAATTCTATAATCTAAAGGAATGATACCTGTTACAAAATTTGCTGTTCGTTCTTCCGTCACATTAAGGCTTTATTTTTTGAACTGGATAACGTTAGCGAAGTTCTATCCCATTCTTATACCTAAAACATCAGGGAGAGAGAGTGGCATGGAACATGGAAATGCCACGCAGTGTTTATGCTAATAGGTATCTTGTATAGTCTCTAGTGCTTCATCAATTTCAAATTAATTGTTTTAGGAAACAAGCACGCATCAGAGATTGCAGATATGTCCTTATCTCTAATGAGGAGTTTGGACGGGGCGACCGTCCCCCACTGCCCCCAGGAGCCTCTGAGGATCCGAGCCGGTATCAACACGGGACCCTGCGTGGCGGGCGTCGTAGGGACCACCATGCCTCGATACTGCCTCTTTGGAGACACCATCAACACCGCTAGTAGGATGGAGAGCACTGGAGAAGGTAGGTTGCGTTACCTAGTAGGTATCGCAATTGAACTTGGTGGAGTTGAGAGTTAGGCCGAATGTGAAACTTGGCAGTCGGAAAAGTATGTCTAAAATTCACATTATGAAAACTAAAAAAAAATGCATACCAAATGCGTTCTGGTCTTCATTAAAGTCGAATTTCTATGATACATAAATATGTACCTATTAATGACGAATTTGATGACTTTTTCAGCTATGAAAATCCACATATCAGATACGACGAAGAAAGCATTGGACACAATCGGAGGCTACGAGGTAGAGTCTCGGGGCATCAGCGAAGTACCTGTAAGTTTCTATGAGTTACTTTAATTTAATATCACGTATAATAGGGAATATTTATGTTTTTTTGTTTATTACTTATAATAATCATTTGCACCTCTATAACACAGAAAAAAATATAAACAGGCTTGAAAATAGTCAAATTATTTTTTAAAGTGAAATTTAAAACATCAAATAAATTTGCGCCATTCAAAACGCCGCCATAGAGCGCGCGCTTTTGATGACGTCATTTGTCATATCCCGTGTTTGTCTACGCTAATATATTATTAAGGAAAAATGAGTATTTTTTGTATTTTTTATTTTTGTTATTGATTCACTCAAAAACTACTGGACCTATTTTAATAATTCTATCATCATTAGAATGCTACATTATGCCCGAGTAATATGGGCTATAGAATATTTTCAAAAAGTTAGGGATACGTATAAAAACTTCGATAATGTCACCCAAGGTGTGAAAAAAAAATCCAAAATAATCCTAATATTGCGTACAGCTGTGTGGAAGCTGTTGACAATATAGCAAAGTGATGTACTACACTTTTATAGGAGATATCAATATCTACATAAAAGTCCGCAATACTATATGTTTGACTATTACAATTATGTCACAATAACTACTTTTTCAAAATCTAAATTTATAATATCTCTCTATGTAAATAACCAGTATAAAATTACCTCACGCTGCGTAAATTTTGCTTTAGAACCAGGACTCTGCTAAAAATGGATTATATATTAGCTAGCCGAATTGACAACATTTCATATTTCTGAGCCTATAATTTTAATGGTTCTCTGTATTTTGTTTGAAAAGATGAACATGCTGACAGTTTAATTTTTTCGCTAGGGCTTGTATTTAATTTATAATTAATTTATTAATTTGTGCTTATTCTAAAAGGGCGTAACTCCGATACTATCACAGAATACACACTTATCCCTTTGTCTTTTCTCTATAGAAAAAAAACTGACGTTAATTTCAAATTGTCAATGTCAGGCCCTATTCTCCAATATTCGATTTTCGAGGTTTGCTTCGTGCTGTTCCGCTCATACTAATAGTCATTATCTTGAGAGTGAGAGAGAAGGTATGCAACGAACTTCAAAAACAGAATTCCAGAGTTGCCCCCCTTGTACTTTGAAGTTGTCAAAAATACAAAATTATGATCGCTTATTTTTTCTCGTGAAAAAAGCAAAGGCGTTTCACCTCTAATGCAATAATTCATCGTGATTGTAGTAGGTAGACTTGTAAATACCATAATGTGGGTACATCGAACAGAGATCCAAGTCAATAAACTAGTCGTACATCATCAGCTGTTTCATTAAGACATACCACTTTTACATGGTGTCAGGTGTGGGGTCACATAATATAAATAAATAGTGATTAACGGAGTAATTAAGTTTGCGTAATAAGTGAGCGAATCATAATGCCGGATAAAAGTGGTGAAAACGGTAGTGGAGTGTACGCCGCGATACAACAGCCGGCGCCGTTGCAGCGGGAAGGCAACATGGCGGCTAACTGGCGTGAATGGAAAATGGCGTTTGATTATTTTTTAGTTGCTTCGGCTAAAGATGAAGTTTCCAGCAAAGAAAAATGCGCCCTTTTTATGCATGTCATAGGAAAATACGGCAGAGAAATTTTTGAGGAATTGGATTTATCGCAAACCGACCAATCGAGTTTTACTAGCCTGTGCAACAAATTTAACGACTACTGTGATCCGCAAAGGAATATTAACTATGAAAGGCACATGTTTTTTGAAACCTACCAGAATGAACTAACATTTGACAAATTCTTGGGTAACTTAAAAATAAATAGTAAAAGCTGTGAATTCGGTAGTTTGAAGAAAAGTCTTATATTAACGCAACTTATTCGTGGGTTGAAAGATAATCAAATGCGAGAACGATTATTGGCAAAATCATCGTTAAGTTTGGATGATGCGGTATCGTGGTGTCGAGCGGCGGAGCGAGCGGGCCAGCAAGCGGCCGGCTGTAGCGCGCAGCACGGCGCGGGCGCGAGCGGCGTTGCCTTGGTTGAGCGGCTGCGGCACGGAGGCAGCGCGCGCGCATCGCCGCCAGCGGCCCGCGGCCGCGCGCGTCTGGCCGGTGGACGGGCTCAGCGCGCGCCGCCACAGTCATCTTCGCGGCAATATTATGCAAATAACGGGTGCGCTAAATGTGATTTAAGACATAGTGTGAGTGATCGTTGCCCGGCGTCGGGAGTGAAGTGTTATCGGTGCGATAAAGTGGGTCATTTTGCGAAATGTTGCCGTGCACGGTTCTCGCAAGTGCAAGAGCTGGTGGATAACGACGACGGTAATCTGGATGACGGTGAGGTGGACTGCGACGAGTTCGGTGAGCTGATCTTATACAATATCAATATCGATGCGTCAGAGGGCACAGAGTCTTGGATGGAAAGTGTTAATGTTGATGGGGTAAATGTTAAATTTAAACTGGACAGCGGGGCAGACGCTACAGTAATGTCATTAAGTTCCTTTACAAAATTGGGTTTTGATAAGAAAAGACTGGTGAAATGTAACACTGTGTTGAGAGAAATAAGTAGGAAGCAGTTACCTGTTGTCGGCTATTTTAATGCATTAATGGATTTTAATAAGATTAAAACTGTACAAAAAATTTATGTTTTAGACGTAAATTGTAACAATTTACTTGGTTTAAAGGCATGTGTTGATTTAAAACTTTTAGCGCGAACAGTTAGGAAAAAACATTCAGAAATTAACAATGTAACAATAAATGAATCTGTTTTTGATGGCATCGGTTGTTTACCAACGGTTTGTAAAATAGAGGTTGACAAGTCAGTGCCGCCGGTGGTGAACAATTCTCGAAAAATACCTTTAAAACTGCGCCCTCGTCTTAAAGAGGAACTTGATAACATGGTAAAGCTGGGAGTGATAGTAAGAGAGGACGGCCCCACTGACTGGGTTTCTAATATTGTGGTGGTAGAAAAACCGGATAAAAAATTATGCATTTGTTTGGATCCAAAGCATCTAAATAAAGCGGTGAAGCGTAGTCACTTTTTGCTACCAACTCTCGATGAGATTGCGAGCAATTTGTCAGGAGCTAAATTCTTCTCCAAATGTGATGCAAAAAATGGATTTTGGATGCTACGGTTGGATGATGACAGTTCAAAATTATGTACTTTTTCTACGCCTGAGGGTAGATTTAGGTTTTTACGTATGCCGTTTGGGATCAATTGTGCGCCTGAGATTTTTCACAATGAGATGCATAAAATATTTAAAATGGAAGGAGTAGAAGTGTACTGCGATGACCTTTTGATCTGGGGTAAAACTAAAAAGGAACATGATGATAGATTAAAAGTTGTGATGGAAAAAGCTTTTTCCTGTGGTGTTAAATTTAACAGAAATAAATGTGTGTTTGGAGCGTCACAAATCACATTTCTAGGTCACAGTTTTAACGCGAGTGGTATGAAACCCGATCAGAGTAGGGTAAAAGCGATATTGGACCTGCCGCAACCGGCGGATAAAAAAGATCTTGAGCGGTTTCTGGGGGTCACTAACTACCTGTCGAGATTTATACCTAATTATTCAGAGTTATCAGCCCCGTTGCGAAAGTTGCTTGGAAAAAATGTTCAATTCGAATGGTTACACGTACACAGTAACGCGTTTAACAAATTAAAATCAAAAATTAGTAGTGCCCCGGTGTTAAAATATTACTCGGCACATGAGCCAGTATGTGTGTCTGTTGACGCCTCGGGGCTGGGTCTGGGCGCGTGTCTCATGCAGGGCGGGCGGCCGGTGGCGTATGCGGCGCGCACGCTCACTCCTGCTGAAACACGCTGGGCCCAAATAGAAAAGGAGCTTCTAGCGGTGGTGTTCGGCTGTACTCGTTTCCACCAGTACATATACGGTCATAGTAAGATCACAGTGGAAAGTGACCATAAGCCACTAGAAGCCATTATGAAAAAACCTCTTAATGAGACGCCAGCTCGTCTACAGCGGATGCTGTTAAAGCTGCAACACTACAATATCGATTTGCACTATAAACCAGGAAAGGAGATGTACATCGCAGACACGCTGTCGCGAGCGCCCAGCGAGGCGGGCACGGGGAGTGAAGTGCTCAAGGACGTCGTAGTGCACGTAAACATGCTGATCGAAAATATCGAGGCGTCGCCGGAGATGCTCAGCAAGATAAAAGATGAGACCACGAGAGACACGGTGTTGAAGGCAGTCTGTGAATACTACTACAGGGGGTGGCCCAATATTAAAAACGATCTTGACAGCATCGCAAAACCGTACTGGGACGTACGCGACGAAATTCATGAAGTGAATGGGGTTTTGCTCCGAAATGAACGAGTAATAATTCCGACATCACTTCGTAGTGAGATGGTGCGGCGCGTTCATGAGGGGCACTTGGGAGTAGACAAGTGCCAGCGGCGTGCGCGCGGGGTGATGTGGTGGCCAGGCATGGCGGCCGACATCGCTCGCGCCGTGCAGGCGTGCGAGGCGTGCCAGCGCCACCGCGCCGCCAGCCCGCGCGAGCCGCTGCAGCCGCACGCGGTCCCGCAGCTGCCGTGGGAAGTTGTAGCTGCTGATATATTCGAGTTTAACAGCAAACAGTACTTGCTTGTCGTTGACTATTATTCGAAATTTGTAGAAGTTGCACAATTAATAAATTTACAAAGTAACACAGTCATTAAAGAATTTAAGGATATATTTAGTCGGTTTGGAATACCAAAAAAGCTTGTGACCGACAATGGCACTCAATTCACGTCTGGGGAGTTTAAAACCTTTTGTAGACTATGGGAAGTAAATCACGTGACCAGTTCACCGCTATACCCGCGATCTAACGGTCTCGCAGAACGCAATGTACGCACAATTAAGAACATAATGATTAAAGCACTTGAAAATGGCGAAGATTGGCTTTTAGCGTTACTTAATTTTCGAAACTCGCCAGTGACAGGTGAAAGTCATTCTCCTGCTCAGTTACTAATGAGTCGAAGCCTCCGAACACGGCTACCAGCGGCTGACAAAACGTTACAACCCCGTCCGATTGACGGTCGTCAGATTGAAAATGAGAGATCTGCAAGGATTGAAAAATATAAAACCTACTACGATCGCGGCACGAAATCATTACCGAATTTAAAGCCCAATGACATAGTAAGAGTTAGACAAAATAACGTATGGGTAAAATCAGAAATAGTAAAACAGGCTCAAGACGGTCGATCGTACTGGTTGCGAACTGAAAACGGCGGTGTTTACAGAAGAAACCGTCAGCAAATATTGAAAACCAAAGGCAATTCTAATAAACGAGACAGCAACCGTGGTTATCTAGACTGGGAGCAGTTTGAGGGTCCGCGCGCACACACCGGCGGCGCGGCGAACCCATCGGTCGCGAAAACTTATGATTCCACTACACCATTTGTTACTCGTAGTGGCAGAGTAGTGCGACCGCCCCAGCGCTTCTAAATAACATTACATAAGATAAGAAAAATATATGTAAAAAAAAAAAGAAGTAAAAAAAAAAAATGTGTGCAATTGTGTAGGCATGTGCATGTTACTTTTATTAATACACTCATAACTTAATGATTATATTCTGCCTTAAGTATGTGTGTAACATAAGACTCTTCCGTTACCATCCATACACAATAGGGTAACACTTATTTTAATACAATTGAATTGTTGTCAATGTTATAAGTATATTATTTATTAAGTAAATAATTTAACTTCAATTTAATTCCTTATAGAAATAAAGGTAAATAAGTATATATGTGTTAATATGAAATTATGCAAGTCTAAAGAAAACTTAAATACTACATTATTATGCTAAATTAAATATTTTGATTAAGTATATTATACTTTAAACAAGAAGTAACTTTATTGTTTATTTGGCATGTAATTAACAAATGTATTATTATTATGTTATGTTAAGAAGGGAGATGTAGTAGGTAGACTTGTAAATACCATAATGTGGGTACATCGAACAGAGATCCAAGTCAATAAACTAGTCGTACATCATCAGCTGTTTCATTAAGACATACCACTTTTACAGTGATGGACTTTTATTTTCTTATTAAACGAGATATAGTATTTTATCCCTTTAAAACGAAAATAAAAGTCCATCACCATTAATCATTGCATTGGACACATTAATACACTAAAAACGAAGTGCGCTACAGACGGATATTTGATACTTTCATTCAATTTTTGTAAAATAATCGCAAAAAATCACCAAAAATGCGACGTTGCGAGCTCAGCACGGATGCACACTCTTAACACAGATTAAAATTTCATGAATATTCCCTATTCAGTATAACGTATTTAAGTTGTATTGAATAGTATTAAGCAGCTCTTTGTACCTTCATACCATGACAAATTCTCTGTTAACCAAACTGAACTTAAAACAATTCAATTTATTTGACTTTAAGGTTTTATATATAGGTATAATTTTTTAGACCCGATTTAATGTTACTGTGGTTTCTCATTCTAAATTAAATGAATTATAGTTTCTTTGACTTTAACAATTAACAGTATTTAGTTAGATCATCCTGTTCTTAGAACGACCCAATGATGTCAACTTTCTTGATAAGGCTAGAAGGTATAAAATATGTATCCAGCTTTGAAAACTTTATGCTTTGAAAGCCCTATGAAATAGTATTCCGAGCGAGCCTTCAGAGTTGTTTAATACACATGATCAAATTCAATTTACAGGGTAAAGGCGAAATGGAGACGTTTTGGCTGCTTGGAAAAATAGGAGGAATTCATTTTGAGAGTCCCCAGGGACTCAAGCTCAAAGACTACGACCAGGATGTCTTAGAAATGCTAATACGATCATAGGATACTGTATATAAGGCTTAAGAGGGTGCATCCGTGTTGAGCTCGCAACGTCGCATTTTTGGTGATTTTTTGCGATTATTTCACAGAAATTGAATGAAAGTATCAAATATCCGTCTGTAGTGCACTTCGTTTTTAGAGTACTAATGTGTCCAATGCAATAATTAATGGTGATGGACTTTTATTTTCGTATTAAAGGGATAAAATACTATATCTCGTTTAATAATAAAATAAAAGTCCATCACGATGAATTATTGCATTAGACACATTAATACACTAAAAACGAAGTGCACTACAGACGGATATTTGATATTTTCATTCAATTTCTGTGAAATAATCGCAAAAAATCACCAAAAATGCGACGTTGCGAGCTCAGCACGGATGCACCATCTTATGGGCAGGCATTACATCTTGACAAAGCGGCTGGAGGTTTACTGTCGAATTTGTAGCACAATGTACAGCTTCCCTAAAGGTTTGGGTTACGGCGACTGTCAGTGGATCTTGCTCACGAGCTACAGTTATGCGCTCTTTCGCGTGTTTATAGATGACTGCCTATTTGATGGGAAAATGCGGAAACACTATTGGAATTGACAGGCACTAAGCGAATGAGCTAACACAATGGGCATCATCTGCATAGAGGAACCATGGAAGGCGAGACAAGAAATGTAGTTAATGAATAAAGCTTGAATGGAATATAATTGGTATCTTAAGTATTCGAATTTGTATAAAACTATGTATAAGCGCTAAGAGAAATTTTAAAATATCGTCTAGTTAAGGTAAAAATGGAACTTTGCTCTATTTATGGTCAGATATACGAAATTTATAGTAATTATTGCCTATGGAACTTCAAGGCCGATGTTATGATATTATCAGCGTGTCAATTAAATGTTTTTATGAATGTTCCAGTTGAGTTTAATTTCAGGATGTGGTCGAAAAACTAAAGTAAGATTTGAAACGCTTAAGTCTGCGTTTCAAATCTTACTTTAGTTTTTCGATCTGCTACTAAAAAACCTGCTATTTTCCTTCTTACTCGTTTTAGCACAATGCAGCAGTTTAAGCCAAACCAAGTTTTCCTCTCCATAATTAAGTAATTACCTACTATTATTTATATATCAATTGTTTATTTATTTATTTATATTTTATTGATTAATTGTGCACAATTGTTAGAATAGGTAGGTAATTCTGGTCGCGGTCAATTCCAAGGCGTACCAAAAGTGGGACATCGTATTGGCAAAGCTTCTAGATTTAACGATTAGCTTTTACACTTAGGACAGAAACAGACGTAAGAAATCCTCTGCCGTTGCTTTTTTCAATTGAGTCATTTCGTCGGTCTCACGACCGATAGGGTGCGACCACACCGCCGCTTAAAAAACGGTGACGTTACGGAATCGCAACAAAACGTATGAAGAAACGATGAGAAAACGTGAGGCATACGACACGTCACTGCGTATACGCGGCGGTTTGGTCGCACCTTTATATTAGTCTGACGTGTCGTGCTGCGCGCATCATAATGTCAATTACGTAAATACATAGGTATAATTGATGAGCTTTATCTGGTGCGTGATGTGATGGCTGTGGTGTTGTCTATCGCTGTCATATTAAATAAATACATTGGAACCGATGTCTTCTCGCGCGTCACGTCACACAAATGTGTGCCTTTCATTATTAAAACAATGAAGATTATAACCATGCAAAATTAATAAAAATAATTTTGCGATGAATCTTACAGCAACGTCAGAATATTATACAAGGATATTTATTTAACGCTTATTTATTTCCTGAATTTAATATATTTTCCCCCTTCCAATATAATTAAAAATCACAACACTTATTAACATTAATCACATTTATTCTTGGGTATAAAATATTGAATGAATTACTAATAACACTAACTTAATTACCTAAGATATTACATTGTTAATACTAATAAATAATTGAAGGTACATTCTGGACATGAACACACACATTGAAACAAACTAAGTTGAGCGAATAAAATCGCGTTTACTCGCGTTTTTAATGTTTATAGAGTAAAACTAATTAGAAATATTTATTACAATAAATCAACACACAACATTTCTTATCTCGTTTTCTCTAGTATTACGTATACAATACACTTCGTTGCTTTAAATTGTTTGTGTGAAAATAAAATACAGGTATACTTTTCAACGCTGAAATATTTGGAGGAGACATCTGTATGTTTATTATAGGTAATTTTGACGTTTTCTCACTCAAAATCACGAGTATTTATTATTTATTTTTATTACCACATAACGAAAAATTTTATTACTTTTTGGAGTAAATTTTGTAATTTCTTTTCCATAGTTTATAATAATAATATGGCTCATCGCAAAAGTCTGGATGAACCTTGCAAAAGGTCCTACTACCCGCAAAATATAGCGCACTGTCGCTAAAAAAACTTACCTATAGTCTGGCAGATAAACCACTGCAGCCAGATGACACTTTCAATGTTGTCAGTTTTTGGCGAATATTAAATAATGATGTGACTTAGTGAGTGAATGAAAGAATGAACGATATAATGAAATTAATTGGATCATTTATGTAGAAATAGAGAATTTCTAAAGCGTATTTTAATTAAATGATTTGTTCAATAAGGTTTTTTGTATGCTTTCTAGTTAGTAGTAGTGTAAGAGCGCGATTTGGAAATGTGCGGAAGCATGTCAAATCAGTTACCTGTTTTCAACTCATTCCCCATTTTGCCATATAAATAAAACAACAATTATCACATTAATATTTTTTTCTACCTCTGTCTGTACTTAAAAACTTAAATTATTCCGAATCAGTTTCACTGCTGCTGTCACTATACTTACGTGTATTACAAAGTCATCGCACATTTTATCTACCTACTATGTGGTCGAGGCCACACATTTTTTCCCAGCTAAGAATGGACATTCATACAATATTTCATTCGTTCAATAATCAAATCATTCATTACATGACCTTAGTCGAGCACTAGTGAAATAAATGTGGTATCATTATTTCGTAAAATGACATTTGGAAGTGTCATCTGGCTGCAGTGGTTTATCTGCCAGACTATAGTCTCTTATGTTTTTTTAGTGCCGTTAACAAAACTTTGCTTTAAAGTTCAAACTATAATACAGGGGCCTTACCATGACGTCTTAATGCGATTCAATCCAGACTCAGTTCAGGTATTAGCTGTCATTTTTAGTATGGATCTGACAGCGAGCGAACCTATACTGAACCGGGTTGTAATCGCACTAAGACGTCATGGTAAGGCAACTGTGGCCTATCCCACAAAACTTTACAAGTGTACAATTCGACAAAATTGTTAAATTGTAAACATAAAAATGTACCACAATAATTACAAATATGTATTCGTTACAAGTTTGCAGTATACAAATATGTCACTTTTGTGAAAGCGTATCACAAAGAATAAAGGTATGTCACGACAGCTACATAATTGTAGGATTGTTGATTTGTAAATATCCTTTCATGTTACAAATATGTAGGTAACAATTTAATTATCTTCTTTGATGTTGAGGTAGTTTCACTTTACACGCAATACGCAAGAATTATATTAAATAAATAAATAAATATTAGGGAACAATTCACACAAATTGACCTAGTCCCAAAGTAAGCGCTAGTAAAGCTTGTGTTAAGGGTAGGTACTAGACAACGATATACATACTTATATAGAGAAATACATACTTATCAGTGGCGTGGCGTCAAGTATATTAGAAGGCAAGCCGAAGGGAATTCAACTAGACTTTTCCTTTAATTCTGCACAATAAAGTGTCAACTGCTTAAAAATAGGCAAGCCAGTGGGAATGGAGTTATATGGACGCCACGCCACTGATACTTATAAACATAGAAACATTCATGACTCAGGAACATTCGTGCTCATCACACAAAATATATGCCCTTACCAGGATTCGAACCCGGGACGCTTGCTTCGCAGGCAGGGTCACTACCAACTAGGCCAACCGCGTCGTGTATATATATTAGGCCTCATAAACGAACACAAAAACATTATTTTTGGGACTCACTCTTCACTCTGAATCTCTGATTAAATGTAAAATCCGTTATGGTAAAAGTTAAATTTATACGGTCTCTATCGATTCCAACCCTGTGTACCACGAAATGTTTAGTTCAAGTAACAGTGATAGTGATAGTGAGTGGTAGTGTCCTAGGACGTTTTACAAATAATTCTTCTTCACTATCACTGTTACTTGAACTAAACATTTCGTGGTACACAGGGTTGGAATCGCTAAATATGATACAATGTAGGTACTGCAATTACTAGTAAGCAATTCGTAAAGTAGCAAGAGGTTAAGACACGTTTAGAGAATTGTTAACTTGTAGGTACAATTCTACATATATGTACAATTATTACTACAATTTAATGTAGCACAAAACAATTGTCAACTATAAATTTGTACATTTTCCGGAAAATATATGTATCGTATGTAAAGTTTTGTGATACAATAAATTGTAGACTTGTCGATACAATTTACAATTTGTAAGAATTTTCCGCTACAAATTTGTTACTTGTATATTTTGTGGTACGCACACTTGTATTATTACAAACATGTAACTTGACACTTGTAAAATTGTAATTGTAAGTTTTGTGGGATAGGCCACTGGGCTACTCCAAAATTCGTGTCATACCATCCCTCTTAAGGTGGAAACACATTATTAACACGCGACGCGACCCGATGCAACGAATGTATGCGCATGGCGTCGCGTCGGATGTTCATAGTGTGGTTCTGGTCATAGAAAATAATACAATTTGATTCGACTCAACACGGGTCGCGTTGCATCGGGTCGCGTCGCGTGTTAACAATGTGTTTCCACCTTTATGCCCGCTTCACATTATTCCAGTAAAATTGTTCCAGTAGCATTACATTGCGGCGTGCGGTGGATCAGTTTGACACGTTAGCTGTGACGTTAGCCCCGCAATGTAATGCTAATGGAACAATTTTAGTGGAAAAATGTGAACCGGGCATTACTCTGAAATTAGTGTGAATGTGATTAGTGTGAGCGGGCCAGCAAGAAACGAACTTCGAAGATTGAATTTTGTTGTACCGTAAACCGAGGTGACTTTGATTTACAGGGTGACTTAAAAAAAAATCATTTTTTTTTTATATGAATAGGAAGGCAAACGAACAAGTGGGTCACCTGATGACAGCTTAAAAACCAAAAAAAAAAACAAAAAGCTTAAAAAGTAGTTAAATCATTAATTTTTACTTGAATTCACAGCAGCTTCCAATCGATGTCTTCATGCCATACATTCACCGCATACGTACTATCGATTTTATAGCAATTTCAAAACGATCAAAGTAGCCCCAAAATCATGAAAGTCACCCCGGTTAAGTACAAAGCCTGTATAGTGGTACTTCAGTGCTGTCGTGTGGCTTCGGGCTGGTAGCGCGGCGAGCTGCGCCCGCGCTGCGAGTGTATGCGCGCGAGGAAGCTCGGCGCCACGGTGAGCGCGGGGGTGGGCCGCGCGGGGGAGGGGCCCGCCCGCCCCTCCAGCCAGTGCGTGCTCATTTCACCCTTACCCTGGATTAAATGCTCCATTAAATTAAATACATAGGGTGCTACGGTGGCGGCACGTAAGTCGCAACGTGGTGTACGCCCGCCCGCGACACCCGCACTCCCCCGCGACTCCTCCGCGATACCTTATTTTCGACTACCCCGCATCAATGGCCATCGCTAGACTTACGTGCCGGCACTTGTACGAAAGTTTTTAGCCTATAATTTTAATTTCTAACCCCCGATGCAAAAAGAGGCGTATAGTTTGACGTCGATTTCTGTGTGTGTGTTAGTCTGTGGCATGGTAGCTCTCAAACAGATGGACCGATTTCGATACGGTTTTTTTAGTTCAAAAGCCAGTTTTCTTGCGGTGGTTCATAGCTATGGTTGGTAAAAATCAGTACTTACAGCAGTTTGAAGAGTATTTTCCAAAATGATGTAAGTAAAAAAATTACGTAATATGATTACTCGACTAATGCGTGGGGTTTTTTTTAATTTTAAAGTTAATGTGATAGTGTGTGTGTTTATGTGATAGTGTTCGAAACCGACGAGCATGTTATGAAGAGATTGATGAATGTGGATGAAGCGAAAGAGGTATGTCAGGATCGTAGCAAGTGGAACAAAGTAGTCTCTGCCTACCCCTGTGGGAAAGAGACGTGACGTGTATGTATGTATGTAAAGTTAATGTTAATTACAAGCTGTTGTTTAACTTGCAATGCTTGTGTGTTTCTGGGTGGATCTTGCAACTCAATTACGAAGCAGATATCTTCAACCGATTGAGCTGAAATGAATACTTGTGTAACTCGGACAATACAATAATCTGGTAATCGAATTCTGGTGACCCGGCTAAGATCGTCTCCGCAGGAACTCTTCAACAGTTGGTCCGATTGACTTGAAATTTGGTACACATGGAGAACGGATGACAAAGCAAGTACAGTTAGCAAATGAGTTTGCATTGAAAATGATATTTCTATTAAAACACTATTTTAATTAGGTACTTCTGCACACCTTCACATCAACTACGCCTCGAGGCGTAGTCACGAACTGCCCGCTCCTGTCTATGGCTCGTTTCACGTCGTCCGATATTTGAATCTTCATAGCTGTGAATTAAAGTAGACTGTTGTAGTTTACGACTATTCAATGTCTATTCAAATTTATATTTAGAAAAAGAATAATCAGCTGTATGTCAATATTATTTTTTACTTCAATACAAACATTCAACGTAAACACATCTTATTATTTTTCAATATAAACCTTATAAAAATAAACCACAGACACTCCGATACAGGGCAAAAAACAAAAGCAATTCGCGTTACATTGCGAGGTTTCAATGCTATAGAATTGAAGCCATCCATCGCGCGCCGCAATGAAACGCGATCTGCACGATATTCGTCTTGAACTCACGTTCGCTGGTACTCTCCATACGACTGGCAGTGTTGATGGTGTCCCCGAACAAGCAGTACCGAGGCATCTTGCTGCCTACAATGCCTGCAACGCAGGGTCCCGTATGTATGCCACTTCTCATACACAGCGTCTGACCGCAAAGAAACATTCAAGACACGGTTAAAATATGAACACGTTGGAAATATATGTGCACCCGATATACGAGGTCTCAGAATTTTCCCAAATATTTCAGCAGGTAATAGGGAATATATTCGTTATTTTTTCATGGGTTTCATTAAAAGCTCATGTGTGTAATATACAATATACCGGGTGGGCCCTGTATTTGTAACAGGAGCAAAAAATTAAAACAGGTTCTGCTACTCAAATGGAACTAAGTACTTTTGTTCTGCAACTTCCAAAAATTAAGTAATTTTATCATTATTCCAAATAGATTAAGGCTCCTTACAAGCTCAACGCGCGAATTTCGCTCAATTCTTAATGTTTCTTCAAAGACTAGGGCGTATGTGTTCATAATTTCAGTAACATTATTAATGTACAAGATAGTTCACTTCTTAAACTACGATATTGCTTAAAAACAGTTCCAAACTTCGTAAAATTGTTGTGTTGATTTGTTGTTGAACTATTTAGTACCATATTATATTTATTTACTCGCAAATGTGATGTAAAACATTGTATATTTCACAGGCGGTACGAGAATTACGAACCTCGACTCAAAAAGCCCTCAGTCTTCGACTTCGGGCTTATACTAGAGCCTCGGTCGTAATTCCTTACTTACCGCCCTTAGTACACAATGTACTATTAAAGATTAAGATAATGGCGTAACAGTAGCGTAGAGCAAGCTAGTAAAGCGTTAGTGATAATTTTATCAAGTATGCAGACTAAAACAAACTAAGGCATGTACGTAAATGCCTTAATGACGTCTTAATGTTATTCAATTCGGATTCAATTTTGTTTTAGCTGTCATTTTTGACACTTCTGGTATGGATCTGACAGCGATCGATCCAACTTTGGTTCGGAATTGAATCGCATTAAGACGTCATGCCAAGGCCACAGGCATGCGCGGCAATCGATACAGAAAGTTAATTCTCGTGGTCCCACTTTTATGCCCCACTGTTATAAGTTAGGTTAGGTTTGTTTGTTGGTTTGGTATCTTTTTCTTTTTATCTTTTCTTTTTATCTTTTTTGTAAGTATTTTTTTTTACCTGCTATGGGTGGTGTAGGGGTATAGCACGCGTCACGGAATGACGAGGACCCGGGTTCGATTCCCGGCCATAGCTTTACTTTTCGGATATTTCTATGTGTTCTAATTTTCAGTGTCGTTTAGAAATTAGTATCTTTAAATGCCCGAAAGGTAAACGGAACAGAAATAGGAACCCCGCGAATGCGAGGTTCTGTCGACCTTATTGGTGGAGTGTAATTCGACTTTTTTATAAAATTGGGGACATGTCATAATAGTGGGGACATAGCAGTCAAGTGAAGCCACGAGAACTAAACCGATACAGGCAACTTCATAAAACGGTTTGTAAGGTATACTTGGTCTTAATGACAGCTGTCTTTTTTATACGACTACGAAGGCAAATGAGCAAGTTGGCCACCTGACCGTAAGTTAGGACCACTACCCATGGATACCCGCAACACTATGATTGCAGCTGTATTGCCAGCCTAATCAAAATAAAGTAGTCTATTTTTCTGCGCTTCCAGACCAGCCAGCTTATTACGCAACTCGCTCGCGATCACCATTGTCATTTTGTATACATATGGACTGACAATTGGCATCGGAATCAGCTAGCTGTCACATTCATACAAGAACTGTCAAAATTGAACACGATGGCGATTGCGAGCGAGTTACGTAATAAGCCTGCTGCATGGAAGTTATCATTCCATTTGGTTGACCGCTACTGTATAGCGAGCGAGCATAGCGATAGCAAGCGAGTAACACTGAGACAGTTACCTAAGTACCTGATCGGGCCGGTGCGGCAACCGACACTGCGCCGTCGCAGCCAGCAACTCTAGCGCCATACTCGCGATTTCAGTCGCGTGTTTGTTACCTGTTGAAAACAATAATAGTATTTTTGCAACCGTTACATAATAAGGTTCATTATAACACGAGTGTTACTTTAGTTATTTTATTAATCTGACATTTAGGAATACATACATAAATACCGTCACGCCCCTTTCTCACAGGGGTTGGCAGAGACTACTTTGTTCCACTTGCTACGATCCTGACATAGCTCTTTCGCTTCATCCACATTCATCAATCTCTTCATATAATGCTCGTCGGTTTCGGGTACTCTTGACCTGACCTTTTTCCAAAACGTCCTCAATTTGATTACGGAACGTCCGTCTAGGCCTTCCCCTCCCAACGCACCCATCCACACTCCCCATATAAATCTGTTTAGTTAATCTTCTTATTCTTTCTTTTGTTTATTTAGGAATCGCTAATTTTAATTTTTTTTAGTACTTTCTGAGACAAAAATTTACAATTTTTAAAAGCCATCTCTCGTCCCTGGTGAGCAGTACATGTTCCACGGGAGTTTGTAATTGTGTCGTACAGACACATCATTCAAACAGATGACGCTTAGCGACAAATATTCGCATAGTAACAAGGTCACGTGACAGTTGGAAACAGATAGAAAAATTCGGAGGCTTACTCACCTGCTATGGGTGGTGTAGGGGTATAGCACGCGTCACGGAATGACGAGGACCCGGGTTCGATTCCCGGCCATAGCTTTACTTTTCGGATTTTTCTGTGTTCTAATTTTCAGTGTCGTTTAGAAATTAAATTTTTAAAAGGTAAAAGCATGGAAACAGTCTTACCGTTTCTGACAGGTAAACCAGAAGCGACCATGTAGGAATCGCCAATAGTCTCGATCTTGTAAACGTCATAGCACTCGATGCGCTCATCAAAAACTTTGTACACAGAGTTCAGGAAACTTATAACCTGAAACAGAAAGAACCGTGCATCAAAATGGACGAAAACCAACAAAAGCCGAAAAGCTGAGAGTTAGGTTATTAAAAGTTCTGCTTATCTACGTTATTTGGTCCTATGGACATAAAGTCTAATCTGGAGAGAGCTATGCTCGGAGTTTTTTTGCGCGACAGAATCCGCAATACAGAGATTCGCCGAAGAACTAGAGTCACCGACATAGCTCGAAGAGTATGTACGTTGAAGTGGCAATGGGCAGGCCACATCGCTCGTAGAACAGACAACCGTTGGGGGAGAAAAGTTCTCGAGTGGCGACCGCGAACCGGAAGACGCAGCGTTGGCAGGCCTCCCACTAGGTGGACTGACGACATCGTAAAAGTTGCGGGAAACCGGTGGATGCAGGTTGCGACTTGTCGTTGAGTATGGTGTGTTAAGGGGCAGGCCTTTGTTCAACAGTGGACGTCTTCAGGCTGATGGTGATGATGATAATGATGATGAAAGTCTAATTTTAATGCATAACTGAGCTAATAAATGATTATAATGCAATAAATAAATAAATAAATAAATATTATAGTCAGTGTAAACAACGACGTGAGGACGCTGTGCTCTTGTTTTTTTTTTAGTAGATTGCAGCCACTGCTCCTGTCGTTTTTTTCATTGCCATGCAGACTATCCCCCTTATTCATAAACGTTCTGTAGGCTTCTGCTAACTTAGCAATCGTTTGTCCTTATCTGTCACTTTGAAATTAAACTTTCACTGACAAGGACAAACGATTACTAAGTTAGCAGAAGCCTGACCGTTTATAAATAAGAAAGTATATAATTAACCTCGATGGCCAGTGTGTGTGCATATAAGGTGTTCTGCGGTTATTTTTCAAGTAAAAAACAGTTTAACGAATTAACTCAGTGTAAGTAATTAAGCAAATTAAACGTTTGATAAAGGTTAACAAAGAAACCACAGACGGTATCCAGAGACTTGCACGCATAGTCCCATTATAATTATAAATATGAGAATACCTACGCTGGTCATGAGTGTGTGTGTGTGTATGTGCACATGTGTGGGTACATTGAACTTTTTAGTAAATGTGATGTTACGAGGACTGTTTGTAAGCTGTGTAAATAAGTGATATTAAGTATTGCGGTTTACTATTAAGAATTTTGAAATCATTCTCTGGAAAGGAAACTGCAACAAAAATATAAAAAAAAACCCGCATGCATAAACATTTTCCAGAAAAAGTCTACCCGCTGTAAAATTGCGCTTGAATTAAAATGCAACAATGCTTCGATACATACTTGTGCAAAAAAACTAGGTATTTATAACAGGCAAAGTGTCCTATTTATGATTTGTAATTTTTATTTGATTCCTAAAAACGAAAAAATACGTGTGCAGGAAAGCAAGAAGACCAAAAAAGGGGCGACAAAGATTACCTAAGAATAGTATATACGTAGCAAGAGTAATAGGTAAGGTTGAAATATAACCGATTAAATAAAAAAAGTGTGGTAGTCTAGTGGTTTGGCCATGGCCTCTTAGGCTCGTGGGTTCGAATCCTGGGCTCGCACCTCTGGGTTTTCGAAGTTTATGTGCGAAATTACATTTGAAATTTACCATGAGCTTTTCGGTGAAGGAAAGGACAACATCGCGAGGAAACCTGCACACGTCTTCGAAGCAATTCAATGGTGTGTGAAGTTCCCAATCCGTGGGCCCGCGTGGGAACTATAGCCCAGGCCCTCTCATTCCGAGTGGAGTCCTGTGCCCAGCAGAAAGAAAGAAATAAAGAAAGAAAGAAAACATTTATTCATGATAGCATTACAAACACAAAAGAAAAAGAAGTAAAAAAAACATAAGAACATGCATCACGAAATGGTCCCATCTCAGCATAATGCAGTCAGCGCTGGTCTTCCGATGGGACCATCAAGTGCTACTGAAAGCACATATTCAAAATATATATTAAATTTAAAATAGTGAACAGCAGTGGGACGTATATAGATGATGATGATGATAACCGATTGGATTACCTGGTAGGGTGTGGAAACAGCAGCGATTGCGGTAAAACCAACGATGTCGCTGAAGTACACCGTCACCGAGGCGAAAAATTCTGCCGGAACCTGAAAAAACAACGTAAAATACTAACCCCCTTATTCCTAAGCGCTCTAGAGGCTTACTAACTTAGCAATCGATGTCCTTATCTGTGAAAGGTAAATGTCAATGTGACAGATAAGGACAAAACGATTACCGTAGAGTTCCGTAACTTCGCCTGGGTTTTGACACTTTTTTGTACATTCCTCTCAGATTTACACGTATTTTTGCTTGTTAAGATCAAAAAACTAATTAACCTATCTAGGGCCATAGATTACAGTAGCATAAGGTCTAAATTTCGCTAAGGGATGGCTACAATTGGACTCCAAAGGTGGTAGGCGAAGTATAGGCAAAATGCCCTGTCTTCGCCTACATATGGTTAGGGCGTCAATTATAGACGAAATTTGAAATTTCCTCCAGCAATCTTATGCATTTTTAACGTGTATTTAGATAAGAGTTCGAATATTTCGAGTGTATTTAGATTATGAGCGTTAACCATTCCAAAATAGTCACATTTAATCTCGGAGGAATAAGACTGGAGTACGCATTGAGTCAAATCCTTAAACAAATTTTTCTGCCATAGTCGGTGGGGGGATGAGGCGATAATGACGTTACTACTACATACGGACCAGCACACATACGCAAAAACGATTTGCGTTGTTACAATTGCACACATACATTTTATCGACACACTATCTGAAAATTCGCACGCACACGCTCGTAATAGTATACTGACATTCTATCCAAACACAATAACGTGCGGTTGTGCAGGTAAGTAATTAAGGAATTGGAATGATACCAGCATATCGATATCGATAAACTGTTCTGTTAGTAAGCAGTACGCAAATAAATAAAAGGTGTTTCCACAGAACAATCTTAAATAACAACAATCGTATATACGAAAATTAAAATTACCAACTAACACAATATTCACGAAATGTGTTACGAAAGTCATTTAAGCCTGCGCATAAAAAATCCAAATGATTAATTTCTCGAATGTTTTATAACAGGCAAATGCTTTTTTTCTAATATCTTTAACTAGGTATTCAAAAAGCATTTGCCTTAATCAAATAGTTGGGAATTGAATTATTTGCGAATTATTTCTAAGCGAAAAGATATTAAGTACATGATACATGACATTTCAGTCACAATGCAGTACTTAGCCGTAGTCACGAGTAAGCAGCTCTTCGATTACCTTAGAAATATTAAAGTCGGGACTAAGACTCCAGTGTGTTTTATCTACTACTACTAGTTGTCTATAAAGTCGGTTTACGGACGATAGTTTTGCGTGATAACGATAAATGTTCGCTTTTGGGGATAGGTAAAAATGAAATTAAACTCTGACGAGTGCGACCGGCGTTCATCGATCTATAAGACGTTATCACGTCAAAAAATGTTAAATCATGTTCAATAAATACTATGAATAAGTACCCATGCGTATCGTTGCTGATTTCGCCGACAAAATAATTGATATACCTCTATATATTTGCTATATGAATTAGCATGAATCACCTCGTATTAGATAGGTTACGCCTGCTTAGCGACATTTTATATTTTGAACTAAAATCTCACAGTCAGGCTTCTGTAACATGTTTATAAAAATACATATTTTATTATTTTTTTCAATATCCACAGGATTAATTACAGCCTTCTAAATCTTCAATATCGATATTTGATCGATACTTTGAAGTCACTATATTATGCGTCAGAGTAACGTAGGTAGTGCGTATTAAATACCCATGCTTTGACAGGTATCCATCTCTGTCTAGCGCTGCAGCGAGAAAAGAGATAGAGAGTAATTAGTCTCGTGGGGAGTGGGTAATAACTACCTGACGCGAGTGGGCTTGAGGACTCATTAAAACTCAAAATTATGAATTAAAAAATGTTTTAAACCATATAAATTTTACTCAAAATGGAAAGTGACTCCGTCTTTTTGCAAACTAGATTTTTTTGTATTTTTAGTGCAGCTGAAAACGGTACAGGCTGGCATTTTTTACGAGCTGTGTTCACCACGACGGTCTCGACATTCTGAGTGGCGATGACAGCTCAACTAGTTTTATATAACGTACAAGCATCGGATGCTTACACTTTTGGCTGAGGGGGAACGCATGTCAAGGCGTCTCCAGTCTTATTCCTCCGAGCATTTAATAGAAAACGATGGTAGGCGAAGACAGGTACCAATCTCCAGGTACCAAAGCTAGTTTCATACATTTGCTGTATTTTCGATAGGGTTGTCAAAAATCACGCTGACTTACTCGATTACAAAAAAAAGGGTTATGGTTTAGGACTAATAAAAAATACAAATAAATTAGAAAATTGAGTAGGTATCTATTTTTTCTTATACTACATCACAATCAGATTAGATAAGTCACATTTAATTCTGTATTTTGCTTGATTTTCTGGATTTTTTTGTATTTTTGTTTCAATTCAAAAATATTTTGAAGAAGAAGAAGAAGAAGAAAAAAGTTTATTCATGACAAAAAAAACATCAAAATAAAAAAAACACATAATACAGCAGATAAATAAATAAATTGTCACATAATTGTCTCAACTCAGCATTTGCTGGCCTTGCAGCCAGCGCTGGTCTTCCGTTGGGACCATAGGGTGATACATATACATTGAAAAGAAAAGAATGATACAACAGTTAAAATAAACAGTAAAAAATAAACATTAAATAAAATAAAACATAATTGGATGTGGTTGCCTGAGCCAAAACCCTTTGTGAAATGAAACAAAAATAAGTATAGACAACCACATCACAGACCAATAGAAAAAGAGGAGGAAGTGAAGCGAAATGAAATGAAATGACAGCCAAGCAGAGTAACTTTAGGTTAGAATGGAATGTATAAAATATTAAATTATTAAAATATTAAATGAAATTACTTAATTTATAAAACAAAAAGATAAACGTTTAACTACAGTTAAAGGAAAAAACAAAAACATTACACGCAGCTCAAAAGTGTGACGGACCCAAACTACAACAATGACCACATGGTGTATGGGACGCACAAAACAGGTAAAAATACATTGTTTACTGCCCACGCGAATCGCTTGCATAACCCATATACAGCTCGTGTCGTGTGTTAGAGTTTCCTGTTCTGTTTTGAAATTGATTCTAACGGGAAAATCGTAAAAATAATTATTAAATTACTGGAAAAATATTTACAAAAGGAATTGGCATTGTTCATTTTTTTTAAGCGGTGGTTTTAACACCTTTATTTGATAGAATGGACTATTTCAAGGAACTAATTTGAATATTATGCTTCTACGTAAGTAGCTTTGTTTATTAATAATAAATATTTTTTCGCTGTTTGATAATTTGTTAATTTCGGTAGGATCCCAATCGCCTTCATACAAAAATATAAAAAAAACGGTTTTGTCTATGGTTTTGTCTATATGTCAACGTCATAGATCTGTGAATGTGTGTGTGAATTTAACGTCAAACTCACGTTTAATGTCAACAAATGTTCGCGTGTTCGAAATCTTTCCGTTCGTTGGTGTTGTTATTGTTTCCTGTGCTGTTTTTGCTTTTTCGTTTCACTTCTGCACATCTTTCTGACTCCTACTTACATTAAAATGGTCTTCGCAACAATACATCGTGTAAACTTTGAAATATTCCACATTAGCTTGCGTACACTATTCGTTCCGCAAACCTTCTCTGATTTTCACAATAATTTTGTTGGGGCTATTCGGGGGCTAGTTAGAGGCATTGTTGCATCCCGGCAGAAAACATTTTTTTATAAATATCCATTGTATGTAACTGTTTTATACTTTGAATTTGCTTTTATTTCTAATGTTTGTAGGTTAAGTCAGAATGTAATGTTATGATGTAGATGTGACAGAGACAGCATGACAGATACCGTAGCTAAACTTTTTTTTTCATTTTTGTGGCAAACATTTAATGCCCGATTCTTACGCAAAACCCAGTCGTTAGATCAAACAAAGGTCAAAAGTACTTTTACAAAAATATTTGCAATCGTAAAGTATTTTTGAAATCGGACAAGATAAATCGGTTATTTGATGGTTTTCCTCCAAATGGTTTTCGAATTGGAGCATACTAAAAAAAATGAACAATGCCAATTGATTGAGATTTTAAATATATCACACACTTTGATTGACAACCCTAGGGGTAGGCGAAGTATAGCTACAAGAGGGCCGGAAAATGACCTCAATTACATATTAATCGATTGCGACGTAAATATATAGCTTAGTTAAAAAATACTAAAACCATAGTTGTAGATTATAATACAAGAAAAAACTTTCCTTTAAGTATCTCTTCTTTAGCGCTACTTATAGCAAAGTTCCGCAGAGGTAAAAAAAAACACGTGCTGCCACGTCAACGAAAAAACGGCACTGATCGTAAACGGCGTTAAGTTAGCCACAATTAATGCGAGAATATGGTCCAGCATAAAAAACACTTTCTATTTGGCAGTTTTGTGTGGAACCTGGCCTAAAAACTAGGCGGGAATTTCAAATTTATGAAAATAGGCGAAGATAGGTATACTAGGCGAATAGACGGGGTTTTACGGTACTAAGTTGGCAGAAGCCTGTAGAGCGTTTATGAATAAGGGGGTACGTATACAAAGAGTCTCAGAATTGTACTGGAATATTGCTGGCCCCTATTTCACCAACGCGACAATCTGTCGGTGACAGATGACAACACATTACAAAATCGACGAGAATATACGAAGTTCGGCCTCATATTGAATACAATGCATTTCGAATTGTCAATGGTCGACGACAATCGTCGAGTTGGGAATAGGGGCCAGGGTGGTGGTTAAGTTATTTTGACTGAACACTGCTTAAGGATTTGGTCGTGATTTTTGTTTGGAAACAGAGGCGTCTCTAGCCCTTGTGGCACCCGTGTGCAACCAGTACACTGGCGCCATAACACGGGCGCAGGGTCTTTGAGAGCGCCGGTGCCGCGAGCGACGCATCTTTGGAGGTGTCGCATTAGAGGGTGCTCGGCGACCCCTTAAACCCGGCGCCCGTGTGCGCCGCATACCCTGCACACGGTAAAGACGCCTCTGTTTGGAACCTAGCCTATCATTCATAAACGCTCTATACGCTTCTATTAACTTAGTAGGTAATTGTTTGTCCTTATCTGTCACATTGACATTTACCTTTCACAGATAAGGACGATTGCTAAGTTAGTAGAAGCCTATAGAACGATTATGAATAAGGGGGCAAGTCACCCCTTGGCGCAGTACATTTTACGTAACATGATTACTATGATTTTTGCCCGTGCCCTTAACGAATCAGAATAGAATAGAATAGAATAGAATATATTTATTTGCAAAGAATAACCCCCTTATTCATAAACGCACTATAGGCCTCTGTTAACTTAGTAATCGTTTGTCCTTATCTGTCACTTTGACATTTACCTTTCACAGATAAGGACAAACGATTACTAACTTAGCAGAGGCCTATAGTGCGTTTATGAATAAGGGGGTAAGTAGATATAACAAAGTCATTGGGTGGCACAAAGACAATATTCAGCAATCAGTAGGCTTATTGTCTAACTCGCTCGCAATCGCCATCGTGTTCATTTTGACAGTTCTTGTATGAATGTGACAGCTAGCTGATACCGATGCCAATTGTCAGCCCATACATGAACTGTCAAAATGAACACGATGGCGATTGCGAGCGAGTTAGACAATAAGCCTACAGAACTTCTAGAAATACCAGTGGAGTATATAACTACAACGTCAGGGAACGGCGGCAAATTCATCAGATGGGGCCCTTCCTCACTATAAAGAAGTGCATCATCTTTCCTTCTGTGCTCAAGGCCAAGCCAGTTCGGGGCCCCATAGAGCTGGGGCCAGCTTTTGCCAGCCCTGCCACCCTATAGATACGCCACTGGGAAATACCTACCTGTTGGGTCTGCTTCAGTTGTTTGGCGACCGTAGCTGGAAGCATCTGGTAGAGAAGTGAATCGCTCAACTCTTTCTCGTACTCTAATTCACTGGCCTTCTCTGCCAAGTTTGTGGCATACACCTGGAAATTGAAAGTTTTCCACATTAATGCGAGAAACGGAAGGTATGAGATAGGTAAGAACGGGGGAGATGATGCGTCAGAGAGGGAATACAATCGATTGAAGAATTAGTTTTGAGGTGTAAGAAAATGGATTGTACAATGTCCCTGGGCTTTAATAAAAAGTTTTTTTGCATGGTGACTAAATGAGGAGGCAAACTAGAAGCTTAAGGCAGATGTCGCCACAAGCGACTGTACCTTGTTTACGTTTCGTGTCAAGTGTCTGGTTGCGATTTTCTGAGTTATTTCTGCAATTTAACCGGCAAAATGTACTCTGTTATGACTGTGCGTGAACTTCATGCCGAGCTTCGAAGGACACATGCATCGGTGGCTGGTAAAAAGGCTGATTTGATAAAAACGTAACCACTTGAAATATTTAAGGTTATGTTCCGTATTTCTGTTTTAATTTGAATTCTTGAGGCTTATGTGCAGTTCTTTCTTTTTGGTTAGAGGCATGGTTACACGTATGATCGGAACCAAAACTTTGGTGCTGACTTAGATGTCCAAAAAGCCCATTCATATAATTGTCCACCCTCGGATTCTTTCAAAGACGTGAACACCGATTCACCTATTCCCAACTACAGCAAACAAGAAATACAAGAATCGTCTTTGAAATGCAGTGAACACAAACGTGCTGTATCACTTGTTTGAAAGTTTTTAATACCCAAAGCATTTTCCCACTGTTTTATGCGCTTTGGGTCATTAGGAAATGGATAAACTCCCCTGTTTTTACAGTTTAGCGCGCAACATTGAGGCATCTTTGAATAAAATGCAAAAGTTTAAATCTATTCATAAAAAATGTACTGGATTTGACAGATCTTATGTCGTAACAAGGTACAGTCGCTTATGCGCCATCTGACGGGATAAAAAGTCAGTTTTCCTCCCAATTGAGTATTTTCATTAATTTACTTCCATGTTATAATTAAATTGCAGTTGGTTGGGTAAGTTCGACTGAACATTGTTGTAAATGTGGCTGGTGGATAATGAGAGGCATTATAACACGAGTGAGGTTTTATGAAACGAAGCGAAACTTAAGGCTTTTAGCCTAGAATGGTGTAGAGATATGTCAACTTAACAGTCACTTCAGCCCTAGGGTACAGTAACGGTGCTTTTAGAAAAACAAGAAATAAATTACAACTCCCTTTTGTTTGATATTAATAAAAAGATCTAAGGTGATATAACAGAGACGACCAATTCATATTTCCTGAACCATACATATACAAATCACGTCTTTACACCTTCAGGGGTAGACAGAGCTTATCATATCAAGACCTAAAGGTCACGTTTATGATCGTGGGCGTGTAGGGCAATATTAGTATAGATAAAGGTTCTGTTAGAGTGGTTAATACTGTACTTACGTAATGTGTAAGTTGTCTACTGACCTGTATCGTGTTGACGGCGTTCCTAACTAAAGCTATGATGATAGGTGACACCACGCATACGAGTATCAGTATTCCTGCGCACACGGCTTCGCTCCGTCTCGCTTCTCTCAGGCTCTCTGTCACGCCCTCCCTGTAAAAGTACGACGCTTTACTAATAAGGGGCTCACACCGAAATTCAATATTCAAATTTGGTATCCTACCGTTCCTCTCACTCTTATATTGGTAACTATTAGTGAGAGCAGAACGGCACAAAAATTATTTCGAATGCTGATGTATAATACCAGGGGTGTCATCATAAAACTACATCCGTTCGCTAGCTGGCGTCGTTTATCCACTAGAAGCAGCCTCGGGTCGAGCGGCTGGCTCGCTCCGAGGCCACGCAAGTTGAGACGCTGCCTAAATCGTTGAGGCAGCGTTGAGGCAGCGTCTCCATTTGCGCAGCCTCGGTTCGAGGCTGCCTCTAGTGGATATTATGCACATTTACATACGTATTTACTTAGAGGGGTATGCAGACACTACTTTATTCCACTTGCTACGAGTCTGGCATACTTCTTTTGCTTCATCCACATTCTTAAATGTGAGAGATAAGTGTAAAGTATGTCAGGATTTCCAATACACGGAGGAGGCCTATGCCATGAGGCACGCCGAATTTCGCGACAATTTAATAAATAAATAAAAAATAAACGACAATAACAACAACAACATGTACTTACTGAAATTGTAGCGAATTCGGAATAAAAAGGCTTATAAATAAATAAATAAATGTCAGGATGAATGAAGATTCATGCTCGTCGGTTTGAAGTACCTACTCTTGACTGGACCTTTTGTCAAAACGTCTCAAATTTTATATTAATGTAAATAAACGGATAACTCACGTTTTATTTCGTCGGAAAAGGTCCGACAGTTTCGAATCTTTCGAGATTCTTAGTCATGGTGCGACGGTGGTCAATGAGGGCGGGGGGAGGGGGGGGGGGGTCGTCTCAAATTAGATCACAGAACTCTTCAAACTTACCTTGAACTGACAATATCGATTAAAGCTAGGTACATATTTAAAAATTATCAAATTCAGTAAAAATTTAATTAAAGCCATCCTTTTTAACGGTACTTGATAAGATAAACATGACATTCGTTAAAAAGTAGAAGGTAAATTAAATTTGGTGCCTACATATTTTTTTCTAAGAAACGATGGAGTTGAGATGCCTCGCGGATTTACCGTTAATCACTAAAAAACTCCGTTTGTTTTTATAAAATTCGATATCATGGGCATAAAGATGAAAGACAAAGTCAAAGTCAAAAAGTGAAAGTCAAAGTTTTTTTTCATCTTTATTAAGACGAAAGGCGATCTTGGCTCAATTTCAGCATTTTTACGTAATTTTTTAGTCATTATCTTCACAACAAACATAATTAAGAGTATTTGATTTAAAAATTAACTTTTTGAAGGACTACGAATTAGTCCGAAACATGTCGAGCATTATTCGACTTTTATACGTGAGTTATCCGTTTGTGTAAGTAGGTACGACCTTCGTTGATTTGGGATTTTCTTAACAGATTACTTTACTCTGAAGCATATTATTAAAGGCGACAGTAAAATTTGAAAACTCAATTCTAACTTACCTATTAGAAATGAGTCTTTGATGTTTGGCATCAAAATTTTACACCAAATTATAGCGTAATATTAGATAGTATCATTTTCTTTAACTTCAAAGATAGATGGATAATTCAATAGCTAGAAAAGTCTCGTTTACAAGCCGATAAAGATAATTTACTTGATTTTATTTATGTTTCATAGTAAATGATTTTTTTTTCGCAAAAGGAGACACCGTTGAGAAGAGACGCCGAAAGAAACTCAACAGCCAATCAGGCTTACAAATCTTACGTCCGATACAATGTCAACATGAATTAATGACTATAGTAGTTCCTACCGTTTATCCTCTCGATGACGGCTCCCGTAGAATGTAACTGCGTTTAATTACGCAAAAATAAAAATTATGGATATCAAAATTCTAGTAGATGGAGCTGAATATAAATGGAGTGGAATTTTGAAGTTTTGTCTTTATTTGTCGACTAATCTCATATTTCATGAAAACAATCATCCATGCTGGTCTGACGGCAATGAAACAACATAAAATGTACCAGTTGCTTTTCGTCCCGTGCAGAATGGTAAAAACCCATCGAGGGCATGGATGAAAATTTTAAGAATCATATTTTATAGGCGATGCGGCTAGCCACCTGCATAAGTCATTTCCCCTCGTGTTTTCATTTCCTACTTAGTTATTAGCCAACCACTTCATCAACTTCAATGAACAGAATCAACAGAAAGCTAATAACTTTAATAGAATTTTATATGTGTTCAGTTCAACAAAGGGAAATAACCACAAGCTTTAAAGCTGGCATTTGTCTTAAAGGGTTAAGGTTTAATATCGTATAAACTGTGAGGTTGGTTTTCTATCCGAGTCACGTATTGAATTAAACTCAGGCGATTGCAAGTGCGGCGGCACAGATTAATATGAAACGATGCTGTTTGATCAGATTTATACTTTGCTTGACGCATGAAGCTTGAAAACTGAAAAACTATTTAAACACAACAACTTTTTTAATTGTCATAACAATATCACGCAGCGCTAACAAGAGAACACAGGACTGATTTTCAATTGTTTTTTTTTACCGCGCTGCGAGGATTTGAAATTTATTTTCGGCCAGGATGTACAAAACAGGTGAACGTAATAAAAACACGTTACAACAACGACAACAACAACAACAACAACACGTTGTAACACGTATTTAAATAGATGCCTCGCTTTCAAACGAAAGAATTGTTGTGAGACATTTTTGGCATAATATTGTATTTTTTTTATGTGTGATTACTTGATTAAGGCGTGGGGTTTTTAAATTTAATGTTATAAATTCAACTTTTCTAAAAAAAATGCCCCACTCAGGTGTGTTATAGCGTAATGCAAGGTAATAAGCAAGAGAACTCCTCTCTACCACGCTTTCCATATAGTGGGTCGCTCTTATACGACAGCGTAAACTCCTAATAAAGTTTTATAGTTTTTATAGAGGCGCTGGGACAAGGCTGATTATGCGGATCCCTTTTAACGCCAAGTATTACGCATAAACAGGTGACCAACAGGTATTTTAGCCATTCGCGCTCTCGCTTTTACTTGGGTTTATGACAGGTTGACACAAAGTGCTTAAAATGTGGGTAAGTTTAGCCACCTGCCGTAGGTGCAGTCAGTGAGCTGTTAGAACGTCAATCGGATTCCGTGAAGCATCGGTCAATACAAGTATCAAACCCGTAAGAGGTGTGACACAGTAAGATAAACCCAAGAGGTCTTTTTAAATGCTATACCACTGTTGGTAGGCGCTGCAATCCGTTTGTTTAGTTGAATTAAAATATTATTTGAGCGTGGTGATCATTTTCCTTAAAATAGTTTTTAGGGTTCCGTACCTCAAAAGGAAAAAACGGAACCCTTATAGGATCACTTTGTTGTCTGTCCGTCCGTCCCTCCGTCAAGACCCTTTTTCTCAGGAACGCGTGCAGGTATCAAGCTGAAATTTATATCAAATACTCAGGTCCACTGCCCCTTGGAGCTGTGAAAAAATCAAACTTCTAAGCCAACGCAATCAAAAGATACAGTCGTTTATGCCGCAAATTTTCGACTCTCAAGGAAATCAAAACCTACAGGGTACTTCCCGTGAACGCAGAATTTTGAAATTTGGTATGAAGGTAGGTCTTATAGCACAGATTAAGGAATAATTTCGAAATCCGTAAATATGTATGTATGTCTGTATATATCAACGACCAATATAAAGTGACCTTACACTGCGTACATTTTGCTTTGGAGCAGGGCTCTGCTTACACTGGCTTATTGATATTTATAGATAATGGTACGGAATCCTCGGTGCGCCGACTCGCACTTCCGACTCGCCCTTGCCGGTTTTTTTCTAGGTAGGTAGGGCCGAGAGAGGTGCGGGCGGCAGGCGCACCCGCCCACACCGCTCTCGGTTCCCTTTGTCGTCCTACCCTGCGCCCCTGCACCAGCGCGAGGACTCAGTTAAGCGGTCGGTCTATAGCAGCATTGATATTGGTTAGATATTATTATGTTCCACCCACCTGATGTATTCTCGCAGTTGTTTCTGAACAGCACGCAATTTGTCGAGCAGTGTGGCAGTCTGGTCGAAGTAGGAGATAGCAGCAGACACACTTCCCGCCTGGGGCCTGTTGTCCACGATCTGCTGATTCCTGATAAGAAACCAATCACTTTCGTGAGGAGTCGTCGTGGTAAACCATCCTTCCATCCTCATCTTGATGGCTGGCAGTCAAGTACCGTGCGTTTTAAACGCAATTTATTTCCTCGTACGACGATGATCTGGAACCAACTTCCTGCTGCAACATTCCCTGAGCTGTACAACTTAGGGATCTTTAAAAAGCGAGCCTTCCTGTTCTTAAAAGGGCCGGCAACGCACCTGTGATTCCCCAAGTCTTGCAGGTGTCCCTGGGCGATGGTGATCACTTTCCATCAGCCCCCTCTTATATATAAAAAAAACCAAGTACTAAGATTGACGGACGGGGGTGATGTTATGGTATCAGGGGGGTGGGCGACGTGTTTTTTTTAAAGGCGAGTGGGTCACCTGATGGTAAGCGAGCACCTCTACCCATGGACACCCGCAACAGTAGAGGATTGCAGGAGCGTTGTCAGCCTAGAAGGCTAGGATAGAATACCTCTTGTGCCACATTGCAGAATGTCGCGCGCGGTGTCGTCATTTTTACGCACCTTTTTGATTTTTTTCGTGTCTGTTTTGTGACGAACCTTATAAATCGTATGAAAAAATGACACAAACCTGAAAAGAAGTAATGGACATTTTTTTCTATACACAAATAGTTCTGATGATTCTGATAGTGAAAAACCCGAAATTTAATAATTTTTCAAAATTTCAAAATGTCTACATGTTTTTTGAAAATACCCACCCGTCAAGCATCTTTATATCCAAGAGGGTACTATACCCGTGTGGTTTTTACCGAGTATACTCTAGGGTGTACTATGTAATGTGTAAATTGTGTTGCATCACCTTCCCGTTACCCTCCGCCAGGCTGTCGCGCTATGACAAAACACTGTACTTATCTTAAAAACAGCTAATTTCCATGAATTGCAATAAACTGTTTTTTTAGTAATTTGGTCCTAAAACTATGGTTATTCATCCGATTTCAACGAAATCTGGACAAATTAAAGATTATGTTGTGTTCATTGGAGCCAAAATACAAAAGATATGAATTTCACATTTTTTCATGCATTTTCAAAGTAAAATTGGGGGAGATTTAGGGCAGAAACAAAGTTTCAAATCTCAAGAACAAAAAAATCAAGGACTTTTATACAAACATTCAAGAAACATTTGAATGTTTAAGTTTCCTTGTGCTGCGCGTTTGGTTTGACATTACTTATGTATCTATTAGAGTTGCAGTGTATTATTCAAAACGAGTAAATTTTAGTAGGTAGTTACAGTCCAAATTAGGTACTATGATGGTTTTCAATATTTTTAATACAAAATTAGTTAACTGTCAATGTAGACATATAGATGGGGGCCCTAGAAGCTCAATTATTGATGTTACCACAAAACACTGTAACTCGAGATACAGTGTTTTGTCACAGCACGGCAGCAAGGCAGGGCAGCCCTACTACACGCCACTGGGGCGAGGTCTATCTATAACCAAGAGGGAACCCATGTAGTTTTTAGTGAATATACACACAGCAAAAAAGCCTTGGGACAATCATTATCCCTGGACTAATTTGATCTTTTGACTCGGTATTAATATGCCTATATTGAAATGTTCAAAACTGTTTAGGGATAAAAAATATCCCTAGAAATTTTTGATGAGTGTATTCAATTATTCATCTTGGGAGAGCCTTGTAGCGACACTAGCGCCACCTAGATGGCCGCTACATAACTACTACGACGTAAGAGTAGCCAGCGACAGTTCTAATGACAGCTCTAGTGACAGCTGTCACATCGTACTACATCGCGCTAACGAAGTTTCTCAACACACACACTTCCAACTCTCTTCCTTCGGACTTCGGTCCCCAGGCATAACATCTGCCTGGAGAGAGATCTCTCTATTGTGGCCTCTCCCCAAACTGGTGACCCCGACTTGATGCTGTGATGTTTGCTCTGTTGCCCCAGAGCTCTGATGACGCAAAGGAGTCTTTTCCACACTAAAAAAGGATGGTGGCATGGAAATGCCACTGAGTACACTCTGGGAGATTTCCACATACACCCCGTTGCGTACCGCGAACATGCAAGACAAGACAAGACAAACATTTTATTAGCTTTGATACAAGAGGGTACAAGATCAAACCCTGTAAGGGCACTGCTAATTATAATAAAATAATTATTATTATGCGTCTCCAACGCGCGCATTTTCCACTCGTTAACAAAGGATATGGGAAATGTATTTGGCGTCGGAAGATACCTACTTTTTCTCCAGCTCCTTGTATTCTGGACTATCCTCCTTGATGTCCTTGTGAAGAGGAATAAGGGAAGGCACCAGGTTTAAAGTATTGTCCAGCAAGTCTCTGCCTAGCACCATGTGCGCTATAAATCTGTAAACACAATATATTTTAAATAAGCTGATGCTCGCGACTTCCCGCCTTATTCATAAACGCTCTATAGGCTTCTACTAACTTAGCAATCGTTTGTCCTTATCTGTGAAAGGTAAATGTCAATGTGACAGATAAGGACAAACGATTGCTAAGTTAGTAGAAGCCTATAGAGCTTTTATGAATAAGGGGTTTCATCTGCAAAGGCATTGTTTGTCGCTATCCCGTGGAAACTACACAATTTTCCGTGATAAAAAGTAGCCTATTGCGTTATTGAAAACCATAATCTATCTCTGTTCTAAATTTCATACAGATCTGTACAGTCGTTCTGGAGTGAAAGAGTAAAAATATGAATACTTTCGCATTTCGCATTTTATAATACGATCTCCTTTTGAAACAGTTGGGTACAAGTCCTCTTGTTGTAATGACTCCTGTGTCCGTACCGCCTTAACAAAATGGCGGAGTGGGCGGTCATTTTTTGAAAATTTTCACAAATGGCGAGAAATTCGAAATATACATGACAACATGACTAATATGGCAAGGAAATCGAAATAAGTCTAAATTAATCCGGCTCTTATCAGAGTAAATTATGCGACATGGTGAATCAAGCTCTTATTATCTAGGTGTGCGATAATCTGTCATCTTTATTTTCAGTATCGTGTAAATGTATCAAACCAACGCGAGAAACGAAGAAACACAAACAAGAAACGCGTTTATTTCGGTCAGGTAGTACGAATCTCTTCGTACTAAAGTATGACATGCCTTTGGCCAATTTTTGTACCTTTTCGATAGGAGAGAGGAAGAAGTATTATCGCAAATTTTGATCCTGTGTGAAGTCGCGGGCAAAAGCTAGTCTACCTATAATTGTAATACCTTTCATGTGCTCGAGGTTGTAGGTAACCCCTTCCAAAATAGTTGATGCCTAAAACTGATGCTATGCCTTTGCATTCTATACTGCGGAGTAGGTTTTTAAACCCTACTAAATATCTGAAATCAAAGAAAAAATTACAACTTCCAAATCTATCATCTACGACCACAAATTAAAAAAAGCATTACGTGGATAAAATACTCTACTACTCTACCTACTCTATATTTTTCTTTCATGGTTTGCAGTAACAATTTTTCCTTGACACAAAACTGATTCCATCAAAAATTCCAGACTTAGGGCCTGTCTCACCACTCCTTATCTATAATTCCGTCTCTATTTATTACTACGAAACAGACAAAGACGTCATCATAAATAACTGAAAGTTAAGGAGTGATGAGACAGGTCCTTAGATTATTAAAACAATCAAGAAAACTTCGATCTTAAGCATAGCACATTACTTTATAAAAAAAACCCGAATTCGAGAATAATAATAGCCTTAAATACATTTTCTTTCAGGCTCCAGTTTAATTAGTAAAATGGCAATGGAGTTAAGAGGCTGTCTAAAGCAAGTCTTGAAAATACCGACGAAAGAACAGTCGACCAAATCACATAACAAAAGTCACGGTCTACGCTTGAAGTGACAGTACTTACCTCCAAATAGTACTGCTGTCTGTGTCTTTTATTTCGTTTGTGAGATGGCTTAGTAGCGCTGCATTTGCACTGGTATACCATTCAACCGCTTCCGCCATTGATGTCTCAGCGTATATGTTGACTCTGTGTAGCGAAACAAAGAAGAAAAAATAGTTTTTCACACCATTCAGTCAGAAAAGTAAGCTTTGCTCCCTGTCGAGAGGGATCAAAGTGCAACTTTTCTGTTCAAGGCTTTTTTAAGTGTTTTTTGAAAATGCAATTTTTTGAAGTTAATAATTGTAAAACCACGCCATTTTCTATGCTGGTAGCTCTGTAATTATATTAAGAATCCTTTTTTTCAAGTTTTAAAATGTTTGGTGTGGAAAGTTGTATGAGCCACTCGGGAGCAAAATTATTTTCATCTTGGGCGTTAGCACTTGAATCCCTCATTACGCTCAGGATTCTATTGTAGAATCCTTCGCTACATTCTGGATTCAATGTAGCGCCCTCGCCGTAAATACAAATCATTTTGCTCCCTTGTGACACAAATAACTATTTCACACCTTTCAGTCAGAAAAGTAAGCTTTGCTCCCTTGTCGAGAGGGATCAAAGTACAACTTTTCTGTTCAAGGCTTTTCTAAGTGTTTTTTTTTGCAAATACAATTTTTTGAAGATGATAATTGTAAAAATATCACTACCTACCTAAATATCATCACTTCACTACATAGTATAAAACAAAGTCGCTTTCTCTGTCCCTATGTCACTATGTCCCTTTGTATGCTTAAATCTTTAAAACTACGCAACGGATTTTGATGCGGTTTTTTTTTAATAGATAGAGTGAATCAAGATTTATATGTATAATACGTGCATAATATACCGTGCGAAGCCGGGGCAGGTCGCTAGTCTAACTAATATTATAAATGCGAAAGTATGGATGGATGGATGGATAGATGTTTGTTTGTTACTCAATCACGCCAGAACGGCCCAACGGATCTGGATGAAATTCGGCACATAGATAGAGAAAAGTCTGGAATAGCACATAGGCTACTTTTTATCTCGGAAAATTGCGTAGTTCCCGCGGGATGGCGATAAACGAATTCTTTGCAGACGAAGTCGCTGGCAACAGCTAGTATTTTATAAAACAAAGTAATCCCCCGCGTTCGTGATAAATTAAAAAACTACTGAACGGGTTTTCGTTACTAAGTAAAGTGGTTTACAAGGAAGGTTCATATAATTGGTCAAAGTTTTGTGTAATTTGATTGAAATACAACGAAAATTGTCGAAAGTGTCGAGAAATATCAATCTGTCTCGGATACAAAATTATAACTCTGCGCGAGAATTCTATTTATCAATTAATGGATTAAAATCTAGTATCTATAATACATACATACATACATACATATCGTCACGCCTCATTCCCACAGGGGTAGGCAGAGACTACTTTGTTCCACTTGCTACGATCCTGACCTCCCTCTCCGATACCTCTTTCGCTTCATCCACATTTATCAATCTCTTCATACATGCTCGTCGGTTTCGGGTACTCTTGACCTGGCCGGCCTTCCCCTCCCAACGCACCCATTCACACTCCCCATATAAATCTGTTTAGGTAATCTTCTTTCATCCATCCTTTCTACGTGACCAAACCAACTAAGCATACTTTTTTCTATCCTAGTCACTATATCTTCTTTCACACCAGCATGTTCCCTTATCACACTAAATATTCCTTATTCTATCTTAATAACCAGCAAAACCTATCTGACACGTGACATAATGTTGCAAGTGCATAAATATAAATAACTTTCCAATGATTACATAGTCAATTACTCAATTAAATGTAAGTCTATTTTTAGTATTTCGTAAATAAAACAGAATTAGAACAAAGGACCATTCCCACAAAGCTATCGTCCCCATAATACACCCTTAGGTTATGTACCTGTTTCGTTTTTACGGTTGCAGTAATAAATTGTCAATAAAATCTATTATGTCTCCTTTTTATGGGGAATATGTACTTGTAGACGGCTGTATGAGTGTAAGGTCGTTTGCTTTTAATAGATATTTTCATTTTAATAAGTACTTTGAACCTTAATTGATGGGAACTTAGCGCGAGATAATCACTTGAGACTAACCTATGTAAAAAGTCCGATGTTAGAAAATATTAGATAGGTAGGTACTGTACAACTACACACCTAATGTCCAAATGCTCCCAACTATGGTAGGTATCTACAAACGGATTCAATTATTTTCGTTTAGGTGTGACTTTTATTAGAACGAGGAAGTTCAATGGTTAAATATTTTTATTAACGGAAAGAAAAACTGAGAAAAACAAAAAAGAATCTTGTGATGGATACTTAGTCGTCATAATGATGGGTAGTTTTTCAGTACCTATAGTCAATTATCAAAGATTCAAGAAATTTACTTCCCAATTTTTGTAATTGGTTCTACGGGTTTACGGGTTAGAAATTATATTCCTAATTCCAAATTACATATAACTAAACTAACTAACTTGGCTCAGGGACCCAAATAGGGTCTTAGCCTCCGAAACGAGAGCACGCCATCTGTCCCGATCGTGCGCAGCTTCTTGCCAGTCGTCGACTTGAAAATTACATATACCGTAAGGTTTACCATCATTTGCTAAACAACTTTTCACAAAATGCTTCATTTCACAAACTCACAAGTTATTGTGGGCGTATAGGTGGAAAGGGCCGGGAATCAAAATAGTGATAGGTTGCTAGCGGCATCGCCTATAGATTTTTGCCCATTCCCTCGATGGACTTTTACCATTTGCGCGGGAACTGGTACATTCTATGTTTTTTCTTTGCTCCCAATCCAACATTGTAGAAATGAATGTTAAATACAAGTGGCGGCACGTAAGTAAAACGCGGAGGGGATATGCGCAGTATGAAAAACAACATCATTTTCATACTGCGCATATCCCGTCCACGTTTTACTTACGTGCCGCCACCTGTATACATTAAAACATCATTAACCCTTAGGTGACCTCGCACACGCTATAAAAGGTTATAAATAAGTATCTGACTATAACTATAATATCGTGAAGCACCAGTGGGTGTGTCTAGCGATTATATCCATTAAGGTATTATTACAAAGAAGTCATTAAATAGGGTTGGTCTTGAAGATTAAAACGGGAGCGGCAAAAATTCCACAGCGTTGCAAATATTTCTTAGGAACACGGCAACCCTATCACAGCTCAACTCTGTTTTTTTTTTATGTGAATAGGAAGGCAAACGAGCAAGTGGGTCAACTGATGGTAAGCGATCACCACTGCCCATAGACACCCGCAACCCCGGAGGGATTGCAGATGCGTTGCCAACCTAGAGGGCTAAGATGAAATGCCGCTTGTGCCCGTAATCCCCGGCTGTCTTACTCTCCACACCGAAACACAGCAGTGCACGCACTGCTGCTTAGCGGCAGGATTAGCGAGTAAGATGGTGGTAGCTATCCGGACGGACCTTGCACAAGGCCCTACCACCCGCAAAATTTTATTAATTAATATCTAGTCCAGCTAACAAGGACCACGGTTTTTTCAGCCTTGTTTAAAGGCATTTATTTTTGCTACGTACAAAGTGCTCGTCTCTTGGTAACATTAAAGTACTTCTAACTTAGATTGCGGACGTCATGTCAGAAAAGTTGGGACGTAATAACGAGACGGCTGTTTGATCGATGCACTGTTCATTACTTTAGTCATTTCAGAATATGATTTTCCAGGCTATAGTCTGGCAGATAAACCACTGCAGCCAGATGACACTTTCAGTGTTGTCAGTTTTTAGCAAATATTAAATAGTGATGTGACTTAGTGAGTGAATGATAGAATGAACGATGTAATGAAATTAATTTGCGTCATAAATGAGAATTTTCAAAGCGTATTTTAATAAAATGGTTTGTTCAATAAGGTTTTTTTGGATGTTTTCTAGTTAGTAGTGTACGAGCGCGATTTGGAAATGTGCGGAAGCATGTCAAAATCAGTTACCAGGTTTCAACTCATTCCCCATTTTGCCATAAACAAAACAACAATTATCACATTAATATCTTTTTCTACCTTTGTACTTTTACTTAAAAACTTAAATTATTCCGAATCAGTGTCACTGCTGCTGTCACTATTTACGTTTATTACAAAGTCATCGCACATTTTATCTACTATGTTAATATGAACCTTGAATGCCTCTAAAGTATCGCGCTTATTTTGAAATATACTAAACTACGAATGTGACTTTCATAAAATATTTCGTTCGTTCAATAATCAAATCATTCATTACGTGACCTTAGTCGAGCACTAGTGAAATAAATGTGGTATCATTATTTCGTAAAATGACATTTGGAAGTGTCATTTGGCTGCAGTGGTTTAGCTGCCAGACTATACCTACCTATACAAGATATCTCAGTTTTTTTCCGGAATTTCAGCTGGTGGTTGGCTTCGACTGAACACCCCTACAAAGAATTTTCATTTTTGAAGTGAAAACTTTTTTAGCGACGCTGAGCACTTTTTGGGATAGGTAAAAAAATGTTAAACTCGCGTCAGGCGTAAGACGGAGGGAGAGTGTAAGTACCAGGATATCAGAATCCTCTAAGAGCTTACTTTGAAATACGAATGAAGCTAAAGTTGCGTTCGATTTTTGAAGTGTACCTACGTTGATTTCGTCGCTTAACGTATGTGCCTTTGGCGTAGTGTATAAGGTGTGGAATAACAGCGCGTTCTCACAGGTGACCAGATCAAACCTCGTGTAGAAAAAGTTTTTTTTTTCTTTTTGCGCGAGTGTGCTGGTGTGTAGTTTTCACTTCTGCAGGTACTCCCGGAGTGCTTTTTTTCTGATTCAAAATTTTGCCCCACCCTTGATGGGACTCACTTTGAACATAGATCACAGTAAGGAAGGAAAAATTTGTGAACTATGATTTAAAATCCTGAAAAACGTTTACAGGGGCCTCACCATGACGTCTTAGTGTGATCCAATTCCGATTCAGTTAACATTTCAGCTAATCAAGTTTTAAACTTGTGAAAGTGAATTTGTTTTTGATGGAACGATAATTAATGTCAGGTTGGCCAATTATAATATTGAGTTCAAAGAACGTGAATGCTCTGTTTACCAGAAATTACAAAGTAATTATGTCAAGTTAATGAATTGAGGAAATACGAACTGTTTAGGTATTGCGTTTTATTACTGTAGGTTAGTGAGTCAAGGGCGATACGTCAATGAACAGGAAAAGCGGGAATATTAGCGTCATAATACATACATTCATTGACCGAAAAATTGCAAAACAGGTATGATATTACACATAGGCAGTAAGACAGTTGTTTCGCATCTACAATTTTTATGTACTTAAATCTACTTAAATCAAGTAATTTGATATTTCGCCTCTTCGCAATGACAATGTGACATCTCGGAAAAAACTATATTTTTATTATTTGTTAATGGAAATCGCCAAATCGAATTTTATTTTCTATAAAAACGTGGCATTTCAACGGGGACGCGGTAGCAAGCAAAATAGACAACAGGGTCATGTTGCTGCATTCTGACTTTCAGTGGACTTTGACAATGTGACAAGTCAGTCGGTCCCGCATGAGCCCTTGCTTTGCTCAAACAACGTGATGTCACTATTATACCGCGTTTTATTTGCAATAAACGTTTCTTTATTATTATGTACCTACGCCTCTAGCGGAGAATCGATACGCGGTAGCGCTCATTATTAATGAAATACTTAAGAGTAAATCTCGTCTCGAGTGGCATAAGGTCCGATGTGAAAATCAGACCAAATTGACTTAAATTTAAATTACGGTTATAATGCGCTCTTTCTCTGTCTACCACACTGACACTTGTATTTCTATCTCTTTCCGTTGAAGAGATATTTAAATGCATAAGGTCTGATCTGACGACTTTTAGAAATTATAGAGACGCATCAGGACTAATTTTGACTTACACCTTTATGCATGGACTTCTCCAAGTTTTTTGTTTAGCGTATTTCAACTTCAAGGTTTATGCTTCACAATTATTTTTCCTTCATGACTGGCGTTATGTCACTAAAAACCTTCTGCTTTGCAAAGGTTGATACAGCATATGTACGTATCACTAGATACGACGTAATGCTTCAAATATTTTTAGCTGTTTAATTTTATACAGTAATTCGTATATTAGTTTGAGACTTTATGCCTGTAATAACGTTAACTTTTGAGAATAATATGAGTAGTTAAGTACAAATAGAACATGCCTTCAACCAGTTTAATAGCATCACGTATGAAGCATAGAGTCGGAAGTCGCTGTTTTCATAAAAAAAATGTTGTATCGATTTTATTTAAAACGCAAAAAGAAAATTAAATATATGCAAATATAGGTACAAGTAATCTTCTAAAGATGCAAAAAGTTTCGTGATCCTAACTATAATAATTCAATAATTATAAGCCGATTAATTTATCAATTTTATTTCTGCTCTCCTGAAAAGTTAAGAAATCACACATCAGACCTTATGCTTCTCGAGTCGAGAAATACAAATAACAAATCTGTAGAAAGTTCGTGCCTGTAAATAAATTCATAAATAAATAAATTCATCAAAAGAGAGTGCTAACGATTATGGGAGAGGAATAAAACACAAAAAGCAGTTATTATAATTTTTGTCTGTCTGTATGTATGTGTTTTTTTGTATGGTATAGGGGGCAAACAAGCAGACGGATCGCCTGATGGTAAACGATTACCGACGCCCATGGACACCTGCGACACCAGAAGAGCTCAGAGAGAAGTGTTCGCTAATCTTCAACACTACGCAACGGTTTTAATTGCGGTTTTCACAAATAGTCAACACTTATGTCAGGCTTTATTTTATTGAAACCTAAGATCAGCAAAAAAAGGTATCGTCAGTTAAAGTTTAAAGTGTTAAGTGCCTGTTCAAATATGCATAGCAATATGTGACTTTTTGTCAACAAATGAAGTCTACGCGGACGAAGACGCGGGCAAAAGCTAGTTATTAATGAAAGCGCAACTACCTACCTACACAGTCAATTAAAATCACTACATAGTATAAAACAAAGCCGCTTTCTCTGTCCCTATGTTATGTCCCTATGTACGTATGCTTAAATCTTTATAACTACTCAACGGATTTTGTTGCGGTTTTTTTTTATAGATAGAGTGAATCAAGAGGAAGGTTTATATGTGTAATACATGCATAATATACCGTGCGAAGCCGGGGCGGGTCGCTAGTATATACATATAGGCAGCATAAAAGTTCGTGTAAAAACAAAGGCTTATCAAAATGTTCGTTTGATAATTCTCAAATGAACAGTACGGATCACTACCGGCATTCAGTAACTTTACAGAATTCCAATAAACACTTGATTGTGCCTCATTAATCTTCCGGTAGCAGAACGATTGTACCCAGTAGTTTTCCCACCTGAGGTGATTTAGTACTTAATCAAAGTTTAATCACGATTGATAGTGGCCAATGATTGAATTTATTTAACTACACTAAGTTCGTTGAACGTGGAATCTCTGTGCTATTCTGATTTCAATCTCAAAGGCTTTATGAATTACTAGCTTCTGCCCGCGACTTCGTCTGCGTAGAATTAGCAATTGACATGTCTATGGATATCCCCCGGGAACTATGCTATTTTCCGGGATAAAAAGTAGCCTATGTTTTAATCTGGGGTACGAGCTATCTTCGTTCCAAATTTTATCCAAATCCGTCCAGACGTTTTAGCGTGAAGAAGGAACAAACATACACACTCACTCACTCACATCGTCACATTGTCACAAACTTTCGCATTTACAATATTAGTAGTATTAGCACATCTTTTTTTTAACGAGCAAACGGGTCACCTGATGGAAAGTAATCACCATCGCCCATGGACACCTGCAAGACTTGGGGAATCACAGGTGCGTTGTTGACTTCGCTGACTAAATGCAAAAGGGACCCATTTTATAATCAGACACTACATTTTGTAACTTTATAATGAACGAATTTTGTTTTTAGATGGAATAGCGAATGATTTTGGAATGCGTTTTGTAATAACATGTTGGTAAGTGCTGTATATTATGAACACATTAACTAAGTGTCTTCCCCTTAATAGAGACAATAAGAAAAGTGTTAATGGACACATTCTTATTTGTTAGCCTTATTAGTAGTTTAGGTCAAATTTAAAATACTTATTAGTCTTAAGACTAGATTGTATTTCCAAGAGATTCCAGAGAGGCATCTCTAATAATAAAAACAAAATAAAAAAAAAATGTTGGAAAATTTTCATAATTTTAAATGTCAAATGGTTTCAAATGAATACGGAATCTAAAATAAGCGATAACACCGCCTATTGTACACTTTGTTCTTTGTGTCTGTATTGTTTTGTACTGATTTGTGGTGTTCAATAAAGAGTAATTGTATTGTATTGTATTGTAAGCGTCACTTTTCAAAACATTTCCTTTTTTCAAAAAGTTGATGTTGATTGTAGCGCAATGTTTTTTTGCGCAAACTTCACTACGAGTATGAAGACGATAGAGGATAATAATCAAATAGAGTGGCTGTACGGAGTAACGAATTCTGCAACACATTAGTGATTTATCACTTACCTAAAACATACTACGAAATTTTCCTTTTTTCACGATTGTTCTTCCTCTCCTACACGCAACGACTGAACATTAACTATTCCTACGCACAACTCCATTGACCTAACCATGCGTCTTATTTCCGACTCAGTTCAGGTTTTAGCTGTCATTTTTAGTGTGGATCTGACAGCGAGCGAACCTAAACTGAATCCCACTAAGACGTCATAACCCCCTGCTTGACCTTTGACTTATTTAAAAATCGAAAACAGGGGCCTTACCATGACGTGTCGTCTTAATGAAATTTAATTCCGACTCAGTTCAGGTTTTAGCTGTCATTTTTAGTATGGATCTGACAGCGAGCGAACCTAAACTGAATCCCACTAAGACGTCATAACCCCCTGCTTGACCTTTGACTTATTTAAAAATCGAAAATAGGGGCCTTACCATGACGTGTCGTCTTAATGAAATTTAATTCCGACTCAGTTCAGGTTTTAGCTGTCATTTTTAGTATGGATCTGACAGCGAGCGAACCTAAACTGAATCCCACTAAGACGTCATAACCCCCTGCTTGACCTTTGACTTATTTAAAAATCGAAAACAGGGGCCTTACCATGACGTGTCGTCTTAATGAAATTTAATTCCGACTCAGTTCAGGTTTTAGCTGTCATTTTTAGTATGGATCTGACAGCGAGCGAACCTAAATTTAATCAGAATTGAATTGCATTAAAACGACATGGTAATCCCCCTGGTTACTAGGCTCACAATAGGTTAGTTTAGGATTGTTTTAGAATTTTTCCAAAAAGTTGATATATTATTAGAAAATAACGGGTTGCCCAATGAAATGTTTGTCAAACGACGCGTCCGATCAAACGTTTGTTGGTGAAACATTTAGTGAACCGTAATTCCCACTCTATACTTCGTCTATGCTATTCGGTAAGCAGGTTTAAAGCGGCGCGTGCATGCAAAGGTGCTTACCGAATAGCTTTGCTGTGTGTACGTGTGTAAGTAGGTACGATTTACCTCTTAGGTAGACCACTGAGACCAGGAGCCTTACCATGTTCCTTTACTTACTTACGACGTTCTAATTCCGACTCAGTTCAAGTTCTAGCTGTTACTTAGTATGAGGATCGTAGCAAGTGGAATAAAGTAGTCTCTGCCTACCCCTGTGGGAAAGAGGCGTGACGATATGTATGTATGTATGTATGTTAGTATGAATTTGACAGCGAGCGAACCTAAACTGAATCGCACGTCATGGTAAGGCCCCAGGCCCCTATTTCAGAAACGCGATTTACATTGCAAAATCGACGAGAATATACGCCAGTTGGCTTCATATTGAATAGGTACGCATTACATATCGTATTGAATTAGGGGTCAGTGGTCAGTCAGACTGACCTGAGTCCCCTCAGCTCCGTCCAGAAGGTGCCCTCGTCAACAGGCTGGCTCCTGTTCTTGAAGACCAGCGGCGGCAGCTCCCCCATCTGTCGGAGCGCGCTGTCAGTCATCATGAAGCGCTGGGACAAGTTGGATCTGTACAAAAATACATACATACATTCATAAATCACGTCTTTATCCCTTGCGGGGTAGACAGAGCCTAGTGTGACGGATGTCACATGGTTATCAGCATGTTATTATACGTGACATTAATTAAACATAATATGTACTTGTTTTCCTGTGATAGATTGATCATGTTGAAATGATTAGATTGTCGATAGGAAGATTGCTGTAGTAGGGTTTATAGGTTAGTATATAAGCACGGAGTTATTATATTAAAAACCAGATTTGAAATGGACTGCAATAGTACATTACAGACCTAGGGCGGTAAATTCGTAATTGTCCCAGATCGCAGGTGTTTGTGGCCCGAACCGAAGGTGAGGGGCATAAATATGCGATCTGGGGCTTTACGAATTACCGCCCGTGGTTTGTATAAAGTTTTACGTCTTGCCTCGGCCAGGAAGTGAGATTTTCTGTCCGCGAAGCGGGCGTAAAATCCCAATTACGGCCTAGGGTGACGTAAAAGTTGTTTCTGTCTCCACCTCAACAATAGTTACCAGCGTCAACCTTGCCGGTAAACCTAGGATAACGAGACCTAAAAGCCACGCTTAGCATGATAGTGGGCGTGAGGTGGAAAATGGAATCAATGCTGAGTTGTCACCATTACGTATCAGTTTTTCCTCTTTCTTTCTTCTCTTTAAACAGTGACGGGTTGCTAGCCGATTTAACATGATTACTAAGATTTTCGCAATTTCATTCGCATTTCATAGGCTTAGTTCGTTACTAACTACATGACTAATTTTGGGTGGAGGGACCTTGGGCATTGTCCGTATGTCCGTTCAAATCACCTTTCCCTGGCAACTAGTTTCATACCTATAACTCACCCGATATAATACATACCCGGGCGAGGCTATTCGCGTCAACCGTCTTACCAATTCGACCGCCGGGACTCCCAACCAGAGTTCCGAAAAACTATATCGCTATACGCCAGGTGGCATGGGATGACTTGTGGGTGTGGTGCTGATCAGGCGCATATAAATAAAACTAATAACAAAATTGTCTTATGTTTGCAAAATATGCCTGACCCAATTCGTTTTTAGTAAGCCTTATTCCTTTTTTTCGCTAGAAATAGAACAACATGTATAACGCTGGAAAATCCGCGCTTCAATACATTCATCACGTATCCATTGAATATTCAGTACTGAAGTAAACGTTAGAAAAATACGGAAAGAGACTGAACTCAGCTGAAGCGCCACAAAATTAATGAAGACGTCAACTTTGTCACGATGCTAATGGCTTTACAAATTGAATGTAAAAGCATATTTTTCGAAAATTCATTTGCGTACTTTTTCATACCCGAAGAAGCCGAAACTTGGTAGGTAGAAAATTCTGTTTAGAAAATAAGTGACCAAAATTTAACAGAACAAAACGACACTGAAAAGTAAAGCTATGGCCGGGAATCGAACCCAGGTCCTCGTCATTCCGTGACGCGTGCTATACCCCTACACCACCCGGTAAAAAACCTGACCTGCTATGGGTGGTGTAGGGGTAGCACGCGTCACGGAATGACGAGGACCTGGGTTCGAGTCCCGGTCATAGCTTTACTTTTCGGATTTTTCTGTGTTCTAATTTTCAGTGTCGTTTGGAAATTAAATTTCTAACGGTAAAACCGTAAAAGTAAACATAAAAAAACAAGAAATAAATTTCTTGATTCATTTCATATTTAACAGAACAGACAGCAGTCTGTCCTGGACACTTCACATCAGGGAGGCCTCTCTGATGCGACGTGTGCGAGGCGACAATAGCCTCGTGCGGTCGGGGCTGGAGTCACCTGCTTGCGCTTTTTGGAAACACTGAGATTCAGTACACATGGGGTCCAGAGGCCCTCATGACCCTAGGTTTAACAAACTAAGACATACATAGGATAAGGTAATGTAAGCTAACACCTATGGACATGGTCTGAAAATAAATAAAATAACAAAAATAAATAAATATTAGGGAACAATTCACATAAATTACCTAGTGAAATGAAATGAAAAAAAGGAAATGAAAATGTTTTATTCCAAAAAGAAATTACAACTAAGGGCTCTGTCCTAGTCCCAAAGTAAGCGCTAGTAAGGCTTGTGTTGTGACTTATATAGAGAAATACATACTTCAATACACTGACGAGCAATAATAACAGATCACTTCCCATAGAAATTTGTATGAAAGGCGACTCTTTATTTTCCCGTCAGTGTAGATAGAAACATCCAAGACTCGGAACAAAATATTCGTGCGCATCACATAATCTATAGATTACACCAGTGTTTTTCAAACTTTTTGACGTCACGGCCCTTAATGACCATCAAAATTCCTTCGCGACCCCCCAAAACCCAATTTGTACGACCTTAGAACCCAACTCTTATTTTAACAGATTTGGAACGCACCCTTCTAATATTCAACCATTCATGCGTTTTGGAACGCTACCTATATTTGACAACATTTCATTTTTATAACACCTGAAAATATATATATGGTTCGAAAGCATTTTGCCTCCTGATCACTGCAATATGTTTATATAATTTTAATATCGCTTATTATAAAAAATAAAAATTAATTAAAAATATGTCCTAATTTTACCAAAACTACCACAGGATAGGTGAAACACCTTTGCCTTTTTCACGAGAAAAAATAAGCGACCACAATTTTGTATATGACAACTTCAAAGTACAAGGGGGGCAATTCTGAAATTCTATTTTTGAAGTTCGTTGCATACCTTCTCTCTCACTCTCAAGTTAATGACTATATTAGTATGAGCGGAACAGCACGAAGCGAACCTCGAAAATCGAATATCGGAGAATAAGGCCTGACATTGACAATTTGAAATTGACGTCAGATTTTTTTCTATACAGAAAAGACAAAAGGATAAGTGTCTATTCTGTGATAGTATCGGAGTTACGCCCTTTTAGAATAAGCAAAAATTAATAAATTAATTATAAATTAAATACAAACCCTAGCGAAAAAAATTAAACTGTCAGCATGTTCATCTTTTCAAACAGAATACAGAGAACCATTAAAATTATAGGCTCAGAAATATGAAATGTTGTCATTTATCACAAGTATTCAGAAGGTACTTATTGTTTCGTAACCTACCTAGACCTACCCCTTTTTAAATATTAAAAGGTAGCTGTGATTTTGGAGATTATTTTGCGACGAATTGAAAAAGTATCTAAAAAGATAATCGATGCCTACAACATCTGAATTAACATCAACCTAAAAAGAAGAAAAATAGAAAATAGGACTTCTTCTTCTTCTTTTTCAGCCCTTTTACGTCCACTGCAGGACCTAGACCTTCTCTAATGCAAGCCATTCTCTTCTATTTCGAGCTGTTCTCCTCCACAATTTCCCTGCTATACTGGTGATAAAAAAAATAGGACTAAAACTATTTAAAATACGGTTTTTCTGTTACGGACGACAAACCACAATGTGTTATTTGTCTAAGATTGATTGTTGTTTTATTCAAATGTACATCCTTGAAATCAAAATCATTCCATCTACTCACAATACTTTCTCGGAGCTGAGCCTCGCGACCCCCCTGGATAGGTCTCGCGACCCCCCGGGGGGTCGCGTCCCACACTTTGAAAAACACTGGATTACACTATCAAAAAAGTTCATCTAGCTAATAGTTTCACAGAAAACAGCATTATATATATTGAACAATTAGGTATTTTAAACCATTATACATTTTAACCCTTATGTATTCTGACCCGCATCCGCGCCATTGATTAGTCTTATGGGCTTAATTACCCTTGCAAATAAAGGTAGTACCACATAAATATAATATAATATTAGCTAAGCGTTAATTCTACTGAGTTCCAAGGTGTGTGGCCTCTGTGTGGCAAATGAATTAATAAACTTAATGCACTTATGAGGTAGGAGGCGCAAGGCTGCGAGTCACAGAGGAATAAGCATACAAAGGTACACATATAGTGATAAATAATAAGGAAACTTCAAATCCGAAAGACTTTAGTGACTTACCACTAATATGCTGAGCATTATTATTATACATTTTTAATACAAGCTTTTCTGGTGACGGTACCTACTTTTTGTTGTTAACTGTACCTACTTGGCGTTGTCATACATTCCGTACATAATGTATACCAAATTTCAAGCCAATCGGACCAAACCGTTGACGACTTCCCTCTTGCTGTATGTGTAGGGTTGCCATAATTGTTGAGAACTGATACGGGACTTATTGAATTGATAGTGTCCGAGCGGGCGAGCGGGCGCCCCGCACCGCCCCTCCCTCACCTCTCCTCGCAACCGCGCGCCCCCGCGCGTCTCTCGCCTGCCGTCAGCTTCGAGCCTTTATTACTTGTATATATATAGTAATATTGATAAAACGGGACAAATAGGGGACAAAAACGGGACACGTAACAATACGGGACGTGATACTCAAATACGGTGACAGTCCCGTATATACGGGACGCATGGCAACCCTATGTATGTGCCAACTATTTGCGCAAAATTGTGCAAGCTTGAGACATGCGTATAAGGGTCAGGGTTTTTTTTATTGTCCCTTTCCATGCTGGTTTGGGAGTAAAGAAAAAAATTGTTGGAACAAGGTCTACGAGAAGACGACTATGGCAACACTCCCGACCGGGGCTAACTTCACGGGACTGCAACTTCGGGCGGAGATATGTCAACGCTCAGTTTTTGGATAGATCGGGCGCGTGAAATGGATTACTCCGTGTGCTAATTTCGGGATTAAACCTAATTTGAGTGACTATTTCTGGCTATTTATCTGATTTACCCAAAAATATAGAATGTACCAGTTGCTTTTCTACCCGCGTGGATGGTTAAAACATCAAGGGAATAGGCGAAAATCTTAGAAAACATGCTATAGATAGGCGATGCGGCTAGCCCATCACTATTCACCGTACCTGTACCTACGCTCATAATCATGATAAGCGTGGCCTTTAGGTTTTGTTACCTTAAAGAGTATCTGTCTATCCCGTAAGAGTTAAAGACGTGACTTGTTGCATGCCATTGTTCAGCTCTATACTTCATTTAATTTAGAATGAGAAACCACAATAACATAATATTGCGTCTGGTCAACTATTTGTTACCTAGCAAATAGTACAGTGCAATAGTTTGGCAGCCACAAAATAAAGTTGTTTTAATGTTACTTTATTTGCGTGTCGTCAATTGTTACTCTAGTAGAAATTGTAAAGAGATTACAGTTCACGAGCTGCAATATAATGTTGTTGTGGTTTCTCATTCTAAATTAAATGAAGTAGGTATAGTCAAGCGCTCTATATCCTCTGCCTCCCTCTGTCTCCTGTCGTCATGCTCTTGATTAGTCATAATTGGGTAATGTTTTACTCAAGTACTACTTATTACAAACCTTAAAGTACTTCCATTTGTAAATATAAAGAAGGCCACTTCGGATCTCTCCTGCTGCAGTCGCGTCACCAGTTTTCCAAGTTCTGTCGCTCTGCTTACCTGTTTGAACGAAACATTTAGTTAAAAAATACAATATTTTAGCGCGACCAAAGCCTTGGGGAATTCCACGACTAATGTATCGATACTATGATTCAAAGAGGCAACGAACGGTGCTAACCTCTTGTTCGGAACTACGAACTTTTTTAGAAATATTTATGTTTCGCTTCCACTAATTCGCCATTGCTTACAATGCGGTCTTTTGTCATACCATGTCCGTGGAAAAAATTAACAACCGTAAATAAATACAATACAATTACCTAATTAAAAACATTTGCTAATCCCGTTGATTTATTTCCCTTTGCCGACAGAATTTCACAAAGCAGTGGGTACCCACGCGTTCGGAAACTTTTACGCGCCATTTTGTAATTGCTTTTTTAATCTTTTTTCTTCGACGACAGTGTTTTCGGTCAGTTAATTTCCTAACTTAAAAGTTTGCGCTTTTGGTCTTATAGCGTATTGGAATTACTATTGGAAGTATTGGAATCTTTTACGGTCTGTTTCAATAGGAAAGGTTTGGCTGACACATTCACTTTGACAAATCTATAGAGGTGAGGCTTCATTGTGACACTTGGCATAATTAACAATTAATTACCTATCTATCTTCTATACCTATAAAACAGTAACGTGACTGACTGACTGACTGACAGACAACGCACAGCCTAAACCTCTGGACCTAGGAAGGAGCACTAAGAAAGGATTTTTTTTTAAATTCCCACGGGATAGGGAATAAATCTGGCTTATATATTTCTCAGTAACATCACCTTCTTGTATTAAAAACCAGCACTTACCTACATATTTGTATTACTTGAGTTATTGTCTACGTGTACAAAGTCGCGGCTCGCGGGCAAAAGCTAGTCGATTATATTTTAGTACTAGCAACAATCGGTCGGCAAACAAATTACAAATCCCGCAGTGCCTGAAGACGAGAGTCTATAATCAGTGCGTGTTGCCAGTGATGACTTATGGCTCTGAGACGTGGTCTTTGACTGCTGGCCTAATGGAAAGGCTCAGAGTCGCTCAACGAGCTATGGAGAGAGCTATGCTCGGAGTTTCTTTGCGCGACAGAATCCGAAATACGGAGATTCGCCGAAGAACTAGAGTAACCGACATAGCTCGAAAAGTATGTACGTTGAAGTGGCAATGGGCAGGCCACATCGCTCGTAGAACAGACAACCGTTGGGGGAGAAAATTTCTGGAGTGGCGACCGCGATCCGGAAGACGTAGTGTTGGAAGGCCTCCCACTAGGTGGACTGACGACATCGTAAAAGTTGCGGGAAACCGGTGGATGCCGGTGGCGACTTGTCGTTCATTATGGTGTGCCTTTGTTCAGCAGTGGACGTCTTCAGGCTGATGATGATGAACAATCGGTTTTCCCGTTTTTACCCTTTTAAGGGTTCCAAAAGGCTCCATATTCAGCTAGCTGGGAGTGTATTTTAAACGTCTCGTTTAACTAGCCACGGCCGTGTCACGCCGGCGACAGGGAACGTGGTGCGAGTTGATGCGAAACAAATTACAAAAGCAGCGGAAAATATTGTGAAAATAAAGATGGAAAAATTGCGGCAACGTAACGAGGGTTGGACTCGTACCTGGAAAATTTGATATGGTTTTGTGATACATTAGGCGTAGAGATGGTGCGTATTTACGTCACCAGGTTTTGATACCAGGTATTTCCTTGCAAGTATACCAACCAGGTACCGACCCGATATACTTGCAAGACTTGAAAGTATTTTTCCATTTAAGTATACTGTCCCTTCAAAGTAAGTACTACTTCATGCACATAAGGTTCAGATAGCGCTTATACGTGAAATAAAATACTTTCAAAGTATTTCACGTCTTCATTGAAATATTTTGAATCTTCTTATCTGTATAACAACAATGTTTAAACTTCGAGTAAGCAAGTATTCGACTTGTTACGTTGGACAGAAAATACTTTCAAAGTATTTTGATACCTGGTTTCTGCACCTGGTATGAGAAGGTGGACGTACTTTTAAGCCCTGGTGCGCGATTTAGCAAGTATAACCCATCCCTAATTAGGCGTACGTGTGGCTGTTGCTAAATCATGTGACCTTCCCCGGGACTAAAAACACCTCCGTACCAAATTTCATTAAAGTCGGTTCAGCGGTTTAGGCGTGAAAGCGTAACAGACATACAGGCCGACAGACGGCCAGGTTTACTTTCCTATTTATAATATTACTAACTGTTGCCAGCGACTTCGTCTTCAAAGAATTCGTTTATCGCTATCCCGCGGGAACTACGCAATTTTCTGGGATAAAAAGTAGCTTATGTGCCATTCCAGACTTTTCTCTATCTATGTGCCGAATTTCATCCAGATCCGTTCGGCCGTTCTAGCGTGATTGGGTAACAAACAAACATCCATCCATCCATACTTTCACATTTATAATATTAGTTAGATTAGGGATAAATAGTTGTACATATACATACATACAAACTTTAATTAACGCAAGCGCACGTACACCGCGAAACATTAATTAAACATTAATCTTATGAGAGTATTATCTTTGAAAGGGTTATTATGAATGTATAATAATGTCACGTATCTATTGGGCATCACACTTGGCACTTTGACGGGTTGTAAGGTCCCATGCAAGGTCTGTCCAGCGCCCTTACCATGGCGTCTTAATTCCGTCTCAGTTCAGGTTTTCGCTGTCATTTTTAGTATAGATCTGACAGCGAGCGAACCTAAACTGAATCGCATTAAGACGTCATGGTAACGCCCCTGGTCGCTTTAGTATCCGCAAAACCAAGTGGGAAGTCAATCCATTAATCATCAGAATCATGCTACAAGACAAGACAAGACAAGACAAACATTTATTGGCTTTGATACAAGATACCAGGGGCCTTACCATGACGTCCTAATTCCGACGCAGTTCAAGTTTTAGCTGTCACTTTTAGTATGAATCCGACAGCGAGCGAACCTAAACTGAATCGCATTAAGACGTCATGGTACGGCCTCAGGATACAAGATCAGACCCTGTAATTTACCTAAGATATCTATACAAGAGTGCCCACGAAAGCAATTTAGCAAAGTTCTAACGGGGTGGCTGTTAGATAAAGTATTATTACTCCATGCTACCCCTAAGCTTGCTTTGCTTTATGTAAGATAACCCACGTAGACATGGAATAGTTATTTGTTATACGAGGGGGGAAAGTTGTATTTTACCTGCGTGTGTTCATTTGAAACACGAGGCGTAAAATAACTTTTCACCCGTATATAACACAAAACTTTTCACCTCACTACAGCGAGGAAAATAAGAAAAGGGTTTGTACTATCACTCATTTTTAATAACAAAATAACTAGAAAAACATGCGAATATTTAACGTTGACGGCTTAATTGAATAGTTTTGACTTAAATACCAATAATAATGACTTAATTTTTTTTTATTATTTGAAAGAAATAAAACATTTATTCGTGATATAAATTACAGAAAAAAAGAAGTAACAGCATATTATAGAATCACAAAATGGTTTCACCTCAGCATAATGCTGGCCTTACAGCCAGCGCTGGTCTTCCGTTGGGACCATCAAGTGCTACTGTCAGCACAAGCAGTGAACCGGCATTACAATCATTAATATGGCTGAATGGACAATAATTCCTTTACCTATCCCACAAGGGATGAATTTTATAAAAAAAAAATTTCGGATGCGTTTTGTTCGCATATTGACTTACTTTGATGTTCTGACACATTTTGTCCGTTTTTACAACAAGAATGAAGGTTAATGTTGAATGCTGATATTTATGAATTAAAATAAAGTTGTAAGACTGTATTTAGTGTTTTTTACTCGATGCAATTCATTAATTGTGAGATTAAAAATTTAGCACTTTTAACGTTTTACGTTTTGTTAGCTGTCAAGCTCCCTTCAAATCTCAAAACCCTGTTCTATATCTTTCTAATCTGTGGTCAAAACTCTTTCTCCACATGTGGATAAAAAGCGATTTTCTCAATAGGTGTCAAACAAACAAAAAGTGCTTTCCGAGCTAGTGAGGTGAAAAATAACTGTAACCAATGGTATGATTACATGTAGACTCTTTTTTGGGAAACCGCTGAAGTAGGTAAGTACAGGTAATCGGAAACTCAACCTGTGCAACTAGTCGCAACCAAACAGTTAAAACACGAAGTTTGACGAGGGCGTTAATAAAATAAACTCTATAGCCCTTATTCATAAACGCGCTATAGGCTTCTGCTAACTTAGCAATCATTTGTCCTTATCTGTCACTTTGACATTTACCTTTCACAGATAAGGACAAACGATTGCTAAGTTAGCAGAAGCCTATAGACCGTTTATGAATAAAGGGGATAAGCCCTAAGCCCTATTTTGAGAGCAGCTTTGTGCCGTTGGACGTTTTATTTGCGTTGTGGACGTGTGTGTGGCATGTATTGAATTTTATTGACTGTGTGTATCTTATAAGTGTATACGGGCACAAAAGGTTGACTCGAGGATACATAAATAATTTCAAGTGCGAGATAAGGTTAGCGGTGGGGAAAGTATCCGCTCTTTTCACCCGAGAATTTCTACCGATACAGGCAAACACCTTCCGCTGGAAGAGAATGATAAATATATAGGTACATAACGAACAAAGTCTGTGGATTTCCCTTTCTGTAGAGCTAAGATGAGCTTAAATTACGTTGATTTAGAGAAAATTAAAAAAACACCTGGTAGCACTCTGGGAGTGCCGGCAGAAGTGAAAACTACACACACGCACACTCGCTCAAAAAGAAAAAAAAAAGAAAATGAAAAGAAAAACTTTTTACAACCGAGATTTGAATTGCGGTTTAACTGCGGTCAACTGAGAGAACGCACTGTTATTCCACACCTAATACCACTAGGCCAAATGCGCAAACCTTAAAGCGACGAAATCAACATACACTTCAAAAATCGAACGCGACTCTACCTTCATTCGTATTTCAAAATAAGCTCTTAGAGGTCCTGATATCCTGTTATTTAAACTTTGCCTCCGTTTTACGTCTGACGCGAGTTTAACATTTTTTACCCGTCCCAAAAAAAACAACGCTGTTTTCACTTCAAAAAAATATGATTGAATATCGTTTGTACCGCGAAAGCCTATGTTTAGTTAGGTTTCGCCCGTATTCAAAATCCAAGCTGTATACATCCATTACTTCAATGCAAAAGCAACTTTCTCACAATTGGGTTTAGGTTCAATTTAAGGCATCGCAGTAAAAAATCTGGCGTATAGGTGACGTCTCTTGTATTTGACGTGGCGGCGTACAGGTTAATATAGTATTTCATTCTTACCTGTCCTATTTGGTAAACAAAATTCTAACCTCAAAACGTATCTTTTTTGTTACTTTTCAACTATTTCATCGTAAATAAAGGAACTGGAGATAAAATATCAGCGAAATTATGCACAAAATATTGCCTCAGGTTTATTTGAAAACACAATACACCTTATTCTTTACAAAAATTTGCACATTGAGGTTAGAATTTTGTTTACCAAATATGACAGGTAAGAATGAAAATACCGTACTTTGAGCTTTGCAGTTTTATAACTTCCGAATAGGTATCGCGAACGTTGTATCCTCCTTACACAAAAGGACATAACCGCCACGATTTTCCTACGAAGATACGCTGTATTGTAGCACCGGCTCTGGTATCTACGGTCGGTTTCAATAAGGAAGGGTTGTGTGACAGATCCATAGAATGTAACTGTTAGTGTTCACGAAAGTTTTGACAGCAAAATAAATACTAAATTGAATTACTTAGAAATAAACCAATACTTGGTACTGTATATTAATAACGTTCTAAAAAGAATCACGGCGATGTTTTTTGCGTTTACTTAATTTTCACGTACAAATTTTCAATATATGTCATTATTGACGAGACGTTGCTAGGTTACGTTCTATGGTCATTAAAACTAGAGAGGTGACTATGTATAATTGGGTAATCGGTTAAAATCGCGTATAATCGAAAATCCAAAGACAACATACAAAAACACGAAGTGAGTATTTTACATTATTTCACACTCGTGATAAATTAATATGCAGTCGTTATTTTTATGGAATCGATTGTTATTTAGTACTAAAACATAATCGATAATCGTTTTATGTGAAAGGTGTCACAAAGTAGCCTCACCTCTAGATTTGTCAATGTTAATGTCACATACAACCCTTCCTTATTGAAACCGAGTGTACGTGGATACCATTGTAACTACATTTTGGTTACAGAGCCCTACGTTACGTGGACCACAACGGACGTTTATACTACGTCAGACAAAACCCATTTGCACCTACCTACCTAATCTTAGTATTGATTCATCAGCCTTCAATTCAGGATTTTCCAACGATAGAGTCACATCCTTACTATGTTATCGGTCATCGAACCTTATGTTCTATCGATATAATCTAATTATTTTGGTAGATAGGTAATTACTATTTTTGAAATTTCCACAGAGATGGAAACACGTCTATAGATGTAGTGCGAAATGATTTTCCATGACATTACGTTGAATCCCATGCGGTTTTCAACTTTAACGTCATTTGAATAAGGTTCTTATTTATAAAACAATTTAATCTGACAGCTGCATTGTGTACACGACTTTAACAATATGGCACTAAAGTTGAAAACCGGATAAAATTAAACGAAATGTCATAGAAAATCATTTTGCACTACACCAGGACCCCGTTTCATAAAGCTACAAGTAACAATTTACAAGCGGAAGTCTCTATTTAACACATAGGGTCAGAAAGAGACTTCCGCTTGTAAATTGTAACTTGTAGTTTTATGAAATAGGGCCCTGTACTTCAACACGTCCGTGTGAGACAACATAAAAGATAAACCTGACACTGTACCCTATCTTCAATCCAAATTCCAGCGTATAAACTGACCCTATTCTCATATTATAAAACAAATTATTTCATAATATAATTTAAATCATAAGTAAGAAGCTGGCCTGGGAGCAAAGAAAAAACATAAAATGTACCAGTTGCTTCTCTTCCCGCATAGATGGTAAAAGAGAAAATCTTAGGAATCATGTTACAGGCGATGCGGTTAGCAACCCATCACTATTTTGATTCCTTTAACCTAAACACCCACAATCATGCTGAACGTGGCCTTTAGCTCTTGTTTCCTTGAGCCCTGTCTACCCCGTAAGGAATAAAGACGTGATATATGTATGTATCTATGTACATTTTGATGATATCCGTGCTGTATGTATACAGAGCAGAAAAATAAATTAGGTGTTCCCCTGGCCTCGAAGTGGAAATTTCCGCTCTCGTAGCGGCCGATAAATTTCTACTTACGGCCGGGGGCGACGTAAAACAAAATGGTCAATATAGGTAACGCCATCTGTCGTATAATTGTAGTATTTGCTAGCTTCAGAGGTAAGATTCTATCGTCTATTGGGATCAAGCGAACCAGTTCGTTATACGTCTTGCAGATGGCGCCATGTGCGCCACAGATCTGCAATGGCATCTGGTTTCATTCAATTATAAACAATCTGAAACCTATTTTGCCAATTTATTTCAATTCCGTAATCAATCACTCTATTAAGGGCTGAGAATCCAAAACCTTGAAGAGGCGTGTTGGAAAGTGATTTGTTATAGTAGGTATATATAAATAGATAAACTGATGGGGCCTTACCATGACGTCTTAATGCAATTCAGTTTAGGTTCGCTCGCTGTCAGATTCATATTAAAAGTGACAGCTAAAACTTGAACTGCTTCGGAATTAGGACGTCAAGGTAAGGTCCCTGAAACGAGCCTATTCGGTTCTGCTGTTCGACACATTTGAGATTTGTAGTAGAAGTGGTGTTTTGGAACTAATTATGTTAACAGTAATTAGAGGTCACGAAAGTTGTTGTTTCACATAAATGTAGTAGAAATATTATGGTTTTTTTTCACCCACCTTCGGAATAGAGAAGGTATCAATTCGGCTTCAAAGTGGCTCACCGGTTATCCACTGTTAAGAATGTGGATATGATTTATGTGATGTAAAGCGGTGTAGTGGTTGAGACAGGCACCTAACTAATTTAGAAGCTAGTTTGAAATAAATCTATCGAATAGGGTGCGTTGGGAGGGGCCTAGACGGACGTTCCGTGATCAAATTAGGGACGTTTTGGAAAAAGGTCAAGTCAAGAGTACCCGAAACCGACGAGCATGTATGAAGAGATTGATGAATGTTGATGAAGCGAAAGAGGTATGTCAGGATCGTAGCAAGTGGAACAAAGTAGTCTCTGCCTACCCATGTGGGAAAGAGGCGTGACGTTATGTATGTATGTATGTATCTAATAAGTAAACGTCTTTGGTCTAGTGCTAGCCACTATTTAACTCAAGGGAATTCAACCTTTTTGAAGTCAAGGGCCTAGTATACTCTCATATTGATTCGGTGGGCTGCAACATAATAAAAGATTCCATTCTAAACTAAAAGTAGGTAAAGAAAGTAAAGTAGGTGAATGTGAATTTAATTTTGTCAGTTCAGTACAACGTCAGGCCGCCATGGACGCAACCGCGGGCAGCCGGTTGAAGACCCTTGATTTAAATATTGGCTCGTGACTTTACACACTGTATAGTGTACGTACTTGTTCTTCGACATCAGCGACCTCCCGACCATTGGTGACGCTGTTCCTGAGTGAGAGGGTGGTCTGTACGATCAGCGCCAGGATGGGGATGAACGGCAGCAGCAGCAACCGCCACAGCTGGCAGCGACGGCTGCGGCACCAGCGACGGAGCTTCCAGCACGCTCTGTCTTCTGACTTAGCTGTAGTTGGTGTCGCTGCGAAATTATGTCTAGGTTAGGTTAGGTTGTTAATCATTAATAATTAAATTAAAAACTAAAAAACCTCAAGCATTAATCTAGTATGAATAAAAATGCCTAACAACTTTTGAAAAGAGCTGCAACACTTTTTGGAAACTGGCTTTCGAATGATTAAATTTGAGACGCCACAGACAGATACAAACACACACACACACAGATATCGTCACCAAACTTATCATCATCATTATCATCATCATCATCATCATCAGCCTATGTTCGTCCACTGCTGGACATAAGCCTCTCCCGTGGCACGCCACTGAGCACGATCCACGATCGTCAAACTTATCACCTCTCTTTTTGTGTTGCAGGTTAAAATCAAAAGTGAGGTAGTTTGTACTTGTGAGCTAGAGACACATGATTTCAAACAGATCTGATGGCGCTTGGCGATAATATTCGCAAAAGAAATGACATGACTGACAGCTGGTATAGATAGAAAGGTTCGAAGATTTTCAGGAATGAGACAATTGTCGGTGACATGGTGATAATTCGGTTCACATTATAAACTCTAAGGTATTTTCATTCGTACCTGTCCTATTTGGTAAACAAAATTCTAACCTCAAAACGTCTCATTTTTGTTATTTTTTAACTATTTCATCGTAAATAAAGGCACTGGAGATAAAATATCAGCAAAATTATGTACAAAATATTGCCTCAGGTTTATTTGATAACATAATACACCTTGTTCTTTACAAAAAAATTCACATTGAGGTTAGAATTTTGTTTACCAAATAGGACAGGTAAGAATGAAAATACCTTACAACAATCTATGCCAATTGGCTTCATATTGGCGACACATTGAATTTTGAATTGTCACTTGTCATCGACAATTGTCGACTTGATGAAATAGGGGCCTGCTATGATGAGTGGCGTCGTATCACGGATTGATGAGGGTATGGTTGGGATTCCCGGCCATAGTTGGGGGCCTTACCATGACGTCTTAGTGCGATTCAGTTTAAGTTCGCTCGCTGTCAGACTCATACTAAAAGCTACAGCTAAAATTTGAACTGAGTCGGAATTAGGACGTCATGGTAAGGCTCCTGTACTTTTCGAATTTGGACCCATGTCTTCTGGTTTTAAATATAGTTTAAAAATTATTATTATTATTATATTAGCCTAATTGAGTGTCCCACTGCTGGCCAAAGGCCTCCCCTTTTTTCCGCCACTCGTCCCGGTCGAGGGCATACTCCTGCCACTCTACTTAAAAAAAAAAAGTAAAAAAAAAAACCAAAAAAAAAATGTAGTAGTAGTAGTAATAGTAGTAGTAGTAGTGTAGTAGTAGTAGTTTAAAAATACAAAATCGAAATGTTTGTTTTGTAAATAGGCCGCTACACTGCTGCTTGGCGGCAGGATTAGCGAATAAGTTGGTAGTAGCCGCAAAAAACACGGGCGAAATAAATGGCTCGAGTAAACAGCAACCTGGGGCTTTACCATGACGTCTTAAAGCGATTCAATTCCCGTTCAGTTTAGGTTCGCTCGCTGTCAGATCCGTACTAAAAATGACAGCTAAAACCTGAACTGAGTCGGAACTGAATTATATTAAGGCGTGAACCCTGACCTTTTTTCTTTTTCGTGAATGTTTTGTGCCTCCCTATATAAACCTGTCTGTCCCTCGAAAAAAGTAATGTAGGTAAATATAATGTAATGTGACATGTTAGATTAGTTTTAGGAGATAACATTTTATTAGATCTAAAAGTCTAGCCCAGGTTGTTGACCCCAGTTCGATTAAGTGTGTTTTTCTTGTTCCAAGGTTAATAAATATAATGACTTTCAAACTTATTTTAGTTATAACTATAGCTAGAGCTTATAGTTAATTGATTATTTTAATCATATTTATGTTATTTCATTTTTAGTTTTCACAGCATGTTAAGCGGTTAAATTGTATTGTATAAGATTTGTTAAACCTTTAAATAAAATATATTGTTTTTAATGAACAAAATACATTTACTTTCAACACGAAACCTTATGATATACTATGTAAGACTGAGAATGACCTGACCTGATACGTCATAGGCGATCTCCCCGTGGCAAGCGAAAAGTAAGGTAATTAATTGCCTGACTTGTGTTAGTCGTTGTCGGCGCGCGCAGAGGTCCGTAATATGTCAAGTAACGGCAATAACGTTGCCATGTCCGAAAGGAGTTTTGTTCAGCTAAAACGCGTCTATTAGTAATATGTCATTGATTAAACCTTTAAGATATTAAGTAAAAGAGCAAACGAAATATGTAGTGTTCAGACGACATGTATTTTTGAAGTAAAACAACAGTTGCTAGGTAACAAAGCCTTTCTTAAAATGCCAAGTGGAGGTTTCTGTTGACTGTGTTGGATTCCTTGGGCGGTCTGCCATCATGGATCCATTTCTTGCAGCTTCTAACTATATGGCCCTTTTCTTTGCAATAGTTGCAAATGATCTCTTTGTTGGAATAATTTTTCTTCTTACCCTTGTCCATCTTTCCATATAAAGCTTCTGTAATAGTCTCGTTTTCTTTGATAGTTATTCCATTAAGACATAGAACTCTTTCATGTACGCATAATTGACTTGTGAGGTTTTCAATTGAGCGTTCCTTTTTCGAATTTAACAGCCAACTGAACTTAAATCCAAGATATTCTGAAGGCAGCGTGTCTAGGATTTTACAAATCAGGAGAATTTCTGGTAGTTTCGCCTCATCCTGTAATTCTATACACAATTCGCTCCAGATGTTCATTAAGAATGACACATGAGTTATGATGTCGTGATCTCGGTCCATTTCGTAACTGAAGAATTTTCGGCATAGATCATAGGTTTTGTCAACAGACGTACCTCCAAAGATGCGTTCTAGCTCGTCCCACATGCCTTTGGCACTATCAAATCTCAGAACTCTTTGCAAGATGTCATCGGACATATTTGTCGTGAACAAAATTAAAATTGCACCGTTCAACCTTTCAAAACTCTGGAGACTTTCTTCAAACTTTGCCTTTTCATCGGCTGTTGCTGTGGGCGCCAGGGTTGGCCTGGTTTTCTTTCCTTCTAGAATGTCAAGACATCCCGGCATTGTCTTAAGCACTATTTGAATTTTATACTTCCATATTTTGTAGTTTTTGGGATCTAGGTTCCCTATTTGAACTTTGCAACCATCCAGAATTGCTTTTTCCATATTCTCTGCTACCACTTTAAGATATTAAGTAAAAGAGCAAACGAAATACGCAGTTGTCAGACGACAGTATATTTTTGAAGTAAAACAATAGTTGCTAGGTAACAAAGCCTTTCTTTAAAGAAACTACCGTGAGACTCACTCGTAATTATAAAAAAGGATAACTCACGTATAAATGTCGATAAATGCTCGACGTGTTTCGGACTAATTCGTAGTCCTTTCTCATGGAGCGCTCGCCCCGGCGGCAGCGAAACGAACACTGCGCGCCAGCGCTCAGCTCGCGCGGCTACTCGACGCAACTGACAGCGGCGCACAACTACCCTCGTTTTCATCGTCATTTTTATTATTTTCAAAAGTAGGGCACGCAACACTGATCACGTCACTTCGTAAAGGTTCGCTCAAACTCACGGTCAATATTTAAAACAGTTTTCCAACTCGGGGGCACCGACCATCCGCTGTCACGGTTAAAATTGGGATACAGACTTATTTCAGTGGCTTCATATACTTTCCGCGGAGTGAAAAACTTTTCTCTCGCCAGTACGGACACCTTATCAAACCTGATATAATGCGTCGAATCAGATTCCATCGAATGTTCGGTGACAGCAGAACCCTTGTCATCCTGTTTCCTCATACTGCGTATGTGCTCCGACAATCTAGTGAATATATTTCGTTTATTGGTGGATGTCTTTCTCGACTTTTATACGTGAGTTATCCGTTTTTGTAATTAAAATACATTTACTTTGATACTTCTCTACTCACGTGCAAAATAGTCAAGCTTTTATGAAATATACGTAGTCCCACCCTCCTCTGCTGCACACAAAACATTGACGGGTTTCAATACCTCTACGGAATCATCCTCAAAGGTAGAGTTAGAGTGAATAAAATATTTTATTTTTTATTTTTAACCGCTTCTTTTTGACGTTTTAAAGTGTTTTTGGATATAAATGTGGGCACCACGACTCAAGCGTATCGTAATAATCATGAAACTTTCTGAAATTGTAGCGCGATGTTAATAATCAATTAAGTACATTGAGTCCAGATGTGGCTCTACTATAAATTTTTAAGTGTCCTAATTTTTGGTTTTCATCGCTGTAGCAATAAAAGGGATCATTAAATGATAATGTTTTTTTCAACACAGTTGCTCGTAAATTGAGTCTTATTGCACCGCATTTAAGCTCATAATTCAGCTTATTACGCACAAGTGCCGTAATATTATTACCGCACGAGTGCGGTAATGTAAACTTTTTTTTAATCTCAGTAAATAGTTCAGTAATGTATAGGAACAAGGAATATTTTCGTGAATATTAAATATTAGGTTAAAGAAGATAAATAAACAGTTAATTTCGACAAAGTATTAATTTTTATCTGAAAAGTGACCATAATTTGCATATTTAAGACAATGATTAATTATTTTATTACTATTTTAATATTAGGCTGTTTAGCAGTCTTGTCAGTGCCTCGTCGCCCGCGTGCAAAGTGCACAGCGCGCATGCGTGAGTGCTGCGCGCGGATTGGCGCGGACAAATGATGTCTGCCGCCATCTTTCACACTCACAGATTTTGTTGATTATTTTACCTTGTTATTAGTTTAAAAATTACTAGTTGAAATAATAAAGAAAAACTAAATGTAAATAGTGTCCGTCGTCGGAAATACTAAAATATGTTCGGGCAGGTTATGTCAGTAAGAAATCCAAGGTGTTGCCAAATGACAAAGAAAAGTTCTAAAGCCTCCAGTTAAGCAATGTTTGGCAACAAAGGTAAAGTAAAGTTTTTTTATACTTACTTATTAAGAATTTCTTTTTGTTTTTCCTCGCAAATGTGTTGAAAAACGTCGTATGAAACGCGTGTGCATTGATCATTACCACACTCGGCCCATTAACGCGCTCGCTCCGCTGGCGCGTACAATCATGTCTCGTGTGTAATGATCAACATAGCACACTTGTATCATAATGTACTATTATATTTTGCCTTTGTCTGCATAACAGTAAACGCTATTACATACTTATATTAGAAATGCAATAAAAAAGAAAAAACTACACACACACACACACGTGCAAAAAGAAAAAAAAAACTTTTTCTACACGAGATTCGAACTGCGGTCACTTGAGAGAACGCACTGTGATTCCACACCTTATACCACTAGGCCAAAGGCACATACGTTAAAGCGACGAAATCAACGTTCACTTCAAGAACGCGACTCTAGCTTCATTCGTATTTCAAAATAAGCTCTTAGAGTATCCTGATATCCTGGTACTTAAACTCTCCCTCCTTCTTACGCCTGACGCGAGTTTAACATTCTTACCCATCCCAAAAAGTGCTCAACGCCGCTAGAGAAGTTTTCAATTCAAAAAATCCTTCACTTTTTTTGTAAAATGAATGGTTGCTCTTTTGCTGGTGGACCCACTGTTAGAAATTATTACGCTGTGGCCCTAACAGAGGCTTATACTTGTTACACCGCCTTTTAAGGGTCGTATACTTCAAAGACTTACAAATAAATTACATTCGAAGTTGACTTAACGTTTCAACTTTTCAAAACACAGAGTTATTCCAATGTGTTGTAAGACTCCTGTCAAACATGAAACTCTGAAGCAATTTAACAGTTTCAAATTTATACTTCTGTCAGTGTTTTCTATTAAACGCTGAATCATCGAGTTTATAAGTAATAGAGTGCTAACTCTATTTAATCTGAAACCCATTAGTGCTGTCTCAAATAAAATATCGAATCGCATAAGACCCCACTCAATGTTCACCACTTCTGCCAAACCAATGTTCACTCTATGCGTTACATCCGTCTAGATGTCTCCATTATTCATAATAATTGTCTCCATAATTCATAATAATATATGCATGTATACATATTCATGAGGACAACATGTTTTGCCGCGGAGTAAAATTATTATTTCACTGAGATATGCGATCAAAATAAAAAAAAATACGGTCATGTTACAGGCGATATGGCTAGCAACTCATCACTTTTTAGATTACCCTTTCTACCATTACGCCCACAATGATGCTAAGCGTGGCCTTGTTACCCTAGGTTATGTCTACCCCATAAGGGCTTAAGATGCAGTAGAATATGCGATAGCTAAACGCTAACTAACGACAGTAATTTTATTATCTGCTTCTCCAAATCTAGTGTCATGCTACTCATGCTCGAACTTGGGCCAACCAATCAGAGTGCAGCGATCGGCGCTGCGTGCGTTCATAATGTTCGAATCGTTCGATTGTGCGATGCGTCCAATGCTTACGATACGGACATGTGGACGCCTGTCTGTAGTTTGGTACCTAGTTTGTTTGCGATATTTTTACTCTATCGGTAAATGCTCGATGTCTTAAACAAAAAGCCAAAAGAAAGTTTCACTTCTTGTATTTGAATACCCACCGCATTCTCACAATTAAAAGCTCTGTTGCTCTTTATAACTCCCCACTCTTGCAATTTATAAAATGTAATGTAGCTGGCAGTGGCGTAGCGTCAAGTATATCAGAAGGCAAGCCGAAGGGAACTTAACTAGCCTTTTCCTCTAATTCTGCACAATAAATTACCCAACTGCCTTGAAATAGGCAAGCCAGTGGGAATCGAGTTCTATGGACGCCACGCCACTGGTAGCTGGGGAAATTATGAGCACAAGAGGCATTTCATCTGAGCCCTCTAGGTTAGCGACGCATCTGCTATCCCTCTGGGGTTGCAGGTGTCTAAGGCCGTGGTGATCAGTTACCATCAAGTGACCCACTTGCTCGTTTACCTTCCTATTCTTAAATATAATTCGGGTTTAGCAAAAATTTTGTAGCAAACTCAAATTATGTAAACAACCTTCAGACTAAACCAAATATAACCAACAACCTATCACCCTAAACGCATATACCTTCTCCGCTCCGTCGTGGGTATAAATAAAGAAGACAAAATATCGTCGTCCTAATCCCAGGTTGTTCATAATGTTGAATGTATCCTTTTGTTTTCTTTTCATAAAAATGCCGATAGGACGAAGATCGAACTATTTTCGGCATCTTGCCAACATTATTCAAAGACGACACACCCTTATTTCCTTGAAATATCCTGTCGCAAGCTACGCACTTCTTTACATAGTATACTAGCTGCGTACGATGTCGTCCATGTAGAATTTAATATAGCTCAGGGTTTCTTGCAGTGGGGTCCATGGACCCCTGGCCCTTAGGGGTCCGTGAGATGTGTGCCAGAAGTGCGCAGCAACACAGTTAACATTTAACATTATTTACTTTGTGATTTTTTAACGATAGGCTTTTTTTTCTTGTGTTATAATAAGTTTTGGACTTTTAAAAATTCTGAAAGTGGTTTGTGACCGTTAATCAAGTTCAAGAAACACTGATATAACGTATTGATACTCAGGAGGAAGCCCTTAGTAAGGTCGTAATTTTGGTCTAACGTATTTTTTGGTCGAATGATCGTTTGGTCTAAAATTTCTTTAGCGGTAACTGAAAATATTTCGGAAAATATTTCACTTAGATTTTGTAGAATAGGTTAGGTTAGAATAGATTCGTTTTATAATTTTCCTTAATAAAAGGTTTAAAGTCATTTTAGACCAAATGGTCATTCAACCAAACATTAAATTAGACAAAACAATTATTATAAAGATAGATCTGGTTTGCATATTTTGAAGACATCTAAGATGAAATGGATGAAAAATGTAAGCCTTTAAAAATATACCTCCAACAATATTTATATCTGTTTCAAGTCAAACAGTAAATTTTCTTCATTCAAAGCGACCGGCATTCAAAGTATTGCAGTCTTGTGGGTAAGATAAATAACTTTGTAATTGCTTTTGTTTAAACGAAAGGAAGACGAACTAAACTTTAATTAGGAATTTCAAATTAAAACTAGATTTTTCGAATGTTAGGCTAAAAACAAGTATTCCACAAAAATAACCAAACGGAGAAAATGTATATTAGGTACGGTATTTTTATAAAATTTATAGTCATAATCATCATCATCAGGCTACAGCAGTCCACTGCTGGGCTCAGGCCTCCCCTAGAACACGCTATTTTAACCTGTCTTCGGCTTGTCATCTAAACTCTGCCAGCTCTATGTTCCACAAATTTTAATAGTCACTTCACTGTGCTGTGCGGTTTTGTGAGTTTATATTTATATTATACTAGCATTTTGCCAGCGACTTCGTCTGCTAAGAATTCGTTTATAGCTATCCCGCGGGAACTACGCAATTTTCCGGGATAAAGTAGCCTATGTGCTATTCCAGACTTTTCTCTATCTATGTGCCGAATTTCATCCAGGTTCGTTGGGCCGTTCTGGCGTGATTAAGTAACAAACAAACATCCATTCATCCATCCATCCATCCATCTATCCATACTTTCGCATTTATAATATTATAAGTAAGAAGATATTCGGTAAAGTTAGGTACGAATTGTGCGCTCAGTATTTGTAATTTTTAAACTCATTCGTTCGTCCCTCATATAATATTCCACACATCCACTCAAAGGTCGACTGGAAGAGATCCCTTACAGGGATAAGCCTCCTTTGTGCATGTATCTCAGTGTTTCTCAATTGTATTTGTTTTATGTTTATTTTTCACAATAAATAGTTCACACACATACTCCGTTTAGCTAGGGGGCATACAGTGTTAGGAAAATGTATAAATATTTACGTATACCACCGTAGGACCTTGTCACAATAAGTTGAGATATCACTCGAGTTTCAGTGACGGCGGTCAGCCAAGGACGCTACTTTAAGTATTTCTGCCAATTTATGATGCTTTTGCTTGGATGTTGAAGTTTTTGTTGATGTGTTCAACCTCGAAGAAATAATTGTAATTGCTTTACAAGTTTGTTTATACCTTTGAAGGTCGCTATAGGTATAGAATAGTATAGATAAGTTCGTATTGTTGTTTGGACACCTAGAGTGAATTTTAATTAGGCTCGAATATTATTAAAATACTTGGTTAGGAGTTGAGGCGAAAAGTTAATCGAGTATTCGAAAGAAGGCCAAAATTACTAAAAACAATGAAAACTAAATGAAATATTACTCTACTTTGACACCCCGCTATATAGTTCCAATTAGCTCTTTACTCCCCACGTCGGAATACAGTTGCATGAGTGCTGCTGCTTGGCGGTAGGCTCAGCAAGTGAGTTGTTAGTAGCGATCCGGATGGAACTACCAAGGCCACCCGTATCCTATTAATATTATAAATGCGAAAGTTTGTGAGTGACGATGTGACGATGTTTGTTCCTTCTTCACGCTGAAACGACGGAACACATTTGAACAAAATTTGGAACGGAGATAGCTGGTACCCTATATTGAAACAGGCTACTTTTTATCCCGGAAAATTGCATAGCTCCCGCGGGATAGCGATAAACATGCCAATTGCTAATTTTACGCGGACGAAGTCGCGGGCAGAAGCTAGTGTTCTTATAACAATCAATTATGTCTACTAAATCCAAAAAAACAGATTAAATTATATCATTGCCTGTTTCGTCATCATCATTTACGTAAACCCAATTGGGTATCTATAAATAGAACTTAGTTCAGTTACATCACGTTGGCGCAAGAAGGCTCTACAAAGTAGCAGGTGGTATACGTTTTATTAACGTATTAACTTTTAAGAGGCAGTAAAACACGTATCATTATTAATGTTTTAGTTATTTTTAGAACATGTTCGAAGGATCCTGAAAAAGCTTTGGCAAGTTTTGATAAGCGTGAACAGCGGGGTTGCAGTGACGTCTTAATACGATTATTCCAATTCAGTTTAGGTTCGCTCGCTGTCAGATCCATACTAAAAATGTTAGCTAAAACCTGAACTGAGTCGGTTTTGAATCGCATTAAGACGTTATGGTAAGGCCTAAGGTGACTTCAACTGCGAAATAAATCCGTCAAATAGTATCTTCGAAGAGATGCCGAACGGTCGAATATTTTTTTGATACAACGTATCGTTTTGTCGAATTTTCATTTGGTCTAAAACTGAAAATATGCTGAAAAATATTTTACACCGGCTATGTAGAATACGTGAGGTCAGGTTAGTTTTACTATATGTACATATAACATACCTGAAAAGTCAATGGTTTCAGTACAAATTCAGTTCACTTATAAGATAAGATACCAAACGACCATTCGTTATAGACTTTCTTTGTATCTTGGCAAATAATTATAAATATTGTAATTGCCAACTTTTCCTAAGTTGATAAGCTTAACAATTTCTGACAAGGTTTATGAGATTTTTTAACGTCTCTGTCAAAACAAAGTGCTTCCTAATAATTGTCCTTCGTCGTTTGTTTGTCATCTCCCTCGTCAGGTCATTCCTTACCCCCTCTAAGCTAATAGACTTCTTTCGCGAAATATTATGCCGGTTTTGAAGTGCGGGATTGCAAACATGTTAATAAAACGCGGCAATGTAATGCAACGCAGATGTTTTTTTAGGCACCGTATAAATAAGATTTTAGGAAAATCAAGCCACTGTGTATAAAACGAAATGTGTTCAGAGATACTTTTTCAATAAGATCTGATACGACTACATTTTGGTATCATGACGGCATTATGTATAAAAACATGATTTTTGAAGTGTAAACTTTCTTTAGCGGCGCTGAGCACTTTTGGGATGGGTAAAAAATGTTAAACTCGCATCAGACGTAAGACGGAGGGAGAGTTTAAGTACCAGAATATCAGATCACACGAATGATCAGATGTAAATACGAATGAAGCGCGTTCGATTTTTGAAGTGTTTTTTTGTTTAGTCGTGGAGCAAAAGTATTAGGGCATCAGCACATTGTTAGAGGGCTTACTTACTTAGGGTAGGTACGTTTTTTGGAAGCGGCCAGTACGGTACGCGTATTGAGCGTCATGGAGGTTACAACATTAAAATTTAATATAAGCTGCTGTTATCACTTCTGCTGGTACCCGTCGCTTTTTTTTCATTTTGGTATCATGACGGCATTTTGTATAAAATCATGATTTTGTTGTTTAGGGTTTATTTTATGACTATACTTCATTTAATTTAGGATGAGACACCACAATAATGTTATATTGCGGCTCGTGAACTGTAATCTCTTTACGATTTGTACTACAGTAACAATTGACGCCACGCAAATAAAGTGGCATTAAAACAATTTTATTTTGCGGCTGCCAAACTATTGCACTGTACTCTTTGCTAGGTAAGAAATAGTTGACCAGCTGCAATATAATGTTATTGTGGTTTCTCATTCTAAATTAAATGAAGTATAGTCGTTGCCCGCCACATATTCCGTAAAAAAAATGTATCCCAGGTAGCTTGACTCCCTGCACTATCAACAATTATCGAATAATTTCAACAAATTTACCCAAAACCTTTGGACCAATACTGTTATGGATATAATATTTACATCATCAGACGCAAATCGTCTTTTAATGATGTCGAATCTATTATGTCGAATCAATTCACAAAGCATTGTATGTCGCCCAAGCAGACATCAATATGGTAATGATACAGCTAGATCAAAGGATAAGACGTTATTCAATTATCCTGTTTGCTTTATCTTTGTCATATGCATGCATATATGTGTAATTTATGTTATTATATACAGAGACAAAGCGGCATTCGGGGGACAAGGAAAATACAATCACATCTCATGTTTAAATGTAGGGCGCAAAAAATGTGTTACACACATGTGTGTGTTGTGTGTCTGTGTGTGTGTGTGTGTGTGTGTTACATCGGAGAAATTTAACGTTAAACTTTGCGTAAAAGTGGATAAATCATAGTTAAACGAAATTTTATTTTGAAATATACACACGGCTAACTGGAAAAGGAAGGGATCTTTTCCAGTTTAGGCATTAGTTTTTAAGTACATTTATTTTGTATTGTCCTTAGTCTTTAAATTTCCAAACGACACTGAAAATCCGACGAAAAGTATAGCTATGGGCGGGAATCGAACCCGGGTACTTAATAACTATATACTCGGATGCCAATAAACCGAGTGACTTCCCATAGAAAGTTGTATGAAAAGAGACCCGCTAGCTTATTACGTAACTCGCTCGCAATCACCATCACGTTCATTTTGACAGTTCTTGTATGAATGTGACAGCTAGCTGATTCCGATGCTAATTGTCAGCCCATACATGAACTGTCAAAATTAAGACGATGGTGATCGCGAGCGAGTTACGTAATAAGCCTGCAGGTTTCTTTACCGAGTAGATACGCCGACAAAGTGGCAAAATAAATTGTTATAGGATAAATAAGTAACTTATAGGGTAGGTTTTCCTATATTCCTATACGATGATGTTCAATGTGTGCTATTATGTCATACAAAATCATAGAGAGATTATCCAACAGAGTGCTATCTATCCAATTCTGCAACATTTGTGATTTCTGACTCGTACTGCACTAGCACTAGTTTTTGCGATAGCTTAGCTTAGCTTTTGTATTTCTCCTTATTTTAAATCTACGTGCATCAAATGTGTGTAAATAAATGTTTCTCTTTCTTTCTTTCTTATTTTACTTCATCCTCGTAAATAGAACTAAGCCATTTCAGTTACTGGAATTATGATTGTGTAGGTAGCACCTTTTACAAGAAATAAGTCGATAAGGCGACTAGCGCCTCCAAAATTTGTCTTTCTCTTTTTCTTTACGTGTGAGGAAGGTGTGAGGAGTAAAGAATATCGACACACTTTTGCAAATTAAAACAAAAAAAACAAATTCCAAAGTAATCCCAGCATTCTTCCGCCACCGCCCTACGCGGCAACACTTCCATCCTCACCACCTGGATCGTTGGCTGTCTTCTACTGTGCGTTTTTCCAGAAATTTCCTGCCTCGGACAGCAAAGCTCTGGAATGAGGTTCCTGCTGCGATGTTCCCGGACCGATATGACCTTCAAGCTTTCAAAAAAAGAGCGTACTCCTACCTAAGAGGCCGGCAACGCACTTGTGACTCTTCTGGTGTCGCAGGTGTCCATGGGCGACGGTAATCGTTTACCATCAGGCGATCCGTCTGCTCGTTTGCCCCTTATACCATAACAAAAATATTGTATGAAGTTCTGTTGGTGAATTTCTCTATGCACAATATAGGCCAATGTGATGGCACGATCCACTTCACATTAGATTTATTGCTTCAACGCTTTCTAGGACTTAATTATAATAATGCCATACAAGCCCGGGGCGCATGATGCATGATGCAACGTGTGAGTAGAGCATTTACAAACATGACTGTTAAGAAGTCGTATCACACGGCGGCCACGACGTACTAAATCCGCGTTCTGAAATGAACACAGGCACGACGTCGTCTGTACACGCGTCAATGTGTGCGTAAGATACACAGGGCTGTCAATCGCAAAAACCTAGTACTATAAGTACTACCAATGACATAAATATACTAAAGATATGGCTTAGATGTGTGCAAATAAATGTACTTAATTGTTATCTATTTATTTAAACTTACTTAAAATGTGTCTGTCTGTGTATTTAAGCATTATTATTTTCAATTACAATAGATGTACGACAGCAAACTTAAGCGAATGATTCTGTAGTTATTTCATGTATTAATCGCGATAATTTCAGAAAGCATTAATTTTCTAATGTTTTATAAAATGAAGTAGGTAGGATAGGTTCCCGAACTTGTGACGTGCGGCCGACATACATCGCGTCGCGAGCCCTACTAGTTGCCAGCAGCTTTCCGGCAGACTGCGCTTGAGGAGTGGGGTAACTCGAATCGGTGCGGGGCGGAGCGTGGCCATTCTGTACGTTAGTCCTATTATATATTCTGTGGTCGTGTGGCCAACGGGTGGCCGTTTCTCCAAGCAAACGTATTTGGGTGTTTTAAAAGAAAAAGTCCACATGATCATTTCTCCAGAATTTAACTATTTTCGGTTTTCCTTACTCAGAATCGTTTACCCTTTCGATCCTTATACAAGAAAAAATGTGTCTCAAAATTTCCATTCCAGTTCGTCACTTTTTTAATATAGGTACGTGACGTATGGAACGTGACATGCAGGAAAAAAAATCCACAGTAATATTTGGAAAAAAAAATCTTGTGTGAGAATCGATAGGGTAGATAAAGAATTCTGAGTAAGATTAACCCAAAATATTTAAAATTCTGGGAAAATGCACATGTGGACTTTTTTTTGGGAAAACGCTCATTACCCTGTTTCCACCCTGTATTGGAACGAAAACATTGAAACGAATATTTTTTACCACACAATTTATACCTACCTCTGCTATGCTTCTACGATTTATATTTTTCTAATTTTATTTTAATAAACTTTATAACCCTCCCTTGCTCCACGAAATCGTGTAAAGTAACGGATATTTTATTCGATCGCTATTTTAAACTTCAGCGTTTTCCCAGGCGACCAAGGGGACGTTTTGTTCGCGACAGTTAACATGTCGAAGTTATCGCGTTTTGTTCGCGCTTTTTGTTTTCAATTTTAAAAACATGGTTTCATGCTCGGTAAGCCGTTGGGATCCATGAAATTTTCTTTTCAATGAAATCAACAAAAAAAATATTATTATGGGGAGATTCAGCGCCAAATATTCGAAATATTGAAGAGGCTAATAGCGCTATTGACCGACCTCTTAAATGGGTCCTCGCCCGAGCGGCATAGGGGTGCGGGTAGGACGACAAAGGGGGCACTGCCCGCCCGCATCTCTCTCGGCCCCCTTTGTCGTCCTTTCTATGGGACCCCACAGACCTTTTTTTTTTTTTTGAATGGACTTTGCTGTTAGCCTCAGACGGCTTTTACAGCTTACCGGAGAGAGGGCGAGCTGCCAGACGGGCAGCTCAGCAAGGGGTAATTTTACTAAGCTGCCAATGGGTGCTCCTATTGAGCCGACCTCGGACTTTAGACGCTAAGGAGAGTCATGCAAGAAATCGGATTTTTAATGCTACCATCGTTTCGGAAAGACTACGTTAAGCCTGACTGAGAAGAAACGACAAGAAACTCAGTCAGGTTGTGGACGGATTAGAGAGAACCTACCCGGGACATGCCGGTAGGTATCGGTTAAAATAATGGGGTCGCCCCCGTGTGGTGCTTTGTGGGGGACGTCGTCTTCGCCTCCTCCGGAGGGGGCGGTGCGGTGAGTCACTAAAGCTAGTGCTACCCTGTAATGATCTTGGGCTCTATGGGACCCCACAGACCAAGAGCCTCAACACCGAAAGGAACAAAGTCAATTGAAGTTAGGCACCTTACTTACCTTGTTTTTTGTCAAAATGAGTAATGTCCTAAAAGTCAAATTAAAACAAGTGTCCGTGTTTTTTGCAAATTTATATTTATTTTGTATATGAACTTGACGGGACTTGTTTGCTTACAACAGCGTTAGAATGGATTGTAATGGAGTGAAATATTTGTTTTGCGACAATTTTTGTTAAATGTTGCGAACACAATAACACCGACGCCTTTTCTTTCGGGAACAAGTTTTTTGTTCTGAAGTTGAGGATCTAGATATGTATAATAAATAAAAATGAATCGTCGAAATGTATGTACGCGCATAGTTAACTTCCAAACGACTGCACCGAATTGGATAATTCTTTTTTAGTTGTGTTTGTTTTACTGTTTAGACAAAGATTGTATAAAATAAAATTTTGAAAAAAAAATGCAGGGGAAGCAACTAGTTTTTAATATTATTTAAGCATGTATTTATCTGTACAGCACACTGAACTTACTTGTTTTTTTGTTGTTGTAAATTGTGTCTGTTTCTCTATAAATTTGTATTTTCATTTACTTACTTAATTAAGATAACACATACATAAATAAGTTCGATGCTTATTAAATTATTTTTATAACGAAGGGCCTGTTCCACCACTCTGTTAAGTTTCTGATGCCTTAAGCCCTTAAGTGTCAGATTTTTTTTATATACGTATATTAAAACCGACAAACGGGCATGCGGTGTTCCTGATTGTAACAACCACAGCACCATTGGGGCTGCTAGCGCGTTGCCGGCCATGCAAGAAGTGGTACACTCGCCTCTTAAAGGTACCCATGTCGTAGCCAGTTGGAAAAACCCCAGCCGCCAGCCCATTCCAAATTTTACACGTACGGGGCAAGAAACACCGCTTGAGGGTGCGACCAAATCGCCGCGTATACGCAGTGACGTGTTGTATGCGTCACGTTTTCTCACCGTTTCTTCATACATTTTGTTGCGATTCCGTAACGTCACCGTTTTTTAAGCGGCGGTGTGGTCGCACCTTAAATCGTACGGTGTTAGAGCACCATCCATCTAGGTAATGTTGATGGAAACTATACTTATTTCCTTGAAACCATCTCTTTATGTTTTGAAGGAATGAACAGAGATGGCATCACAGATATTTATTCTGACGCATAACGGAGAGTGGTAAAACACTTTGGTAGCACTTTGGGTCTCAAAAATATACTAGGTATCTCAGAATTCCAGAATATTTCAGTGAGTGGTTGGGTTTGTTTCTCTAAACACCCCTACAAAAACTTTTATTAAGATTACACCTTGTTCTTTTTACATAACCAAGTTACATTACTAGGACATTCTAAGGTAAAATAAAGACTATTTCTAAACTAAAACAAACATGTTCGCGGGTTAGGGGTTGCCCAAGGGCCACCCCACCGCACCTAAACCTAAATTAATCCAAATGAAACCTAAGTTAATCCAAATTAATCATCCAACGTTGGTTTTACCAGTGCTTGTAATGTAACTTGGTTATGTAAAAAGAACAAGCTTAATTTTTGATTCAAAATTTAGTTCTTCCCTTGCCTCGATTCTTTCTGAACATAAAAGAAAAAAGAAAGAAGGACGGAGAAACTTTTATTTACACACATTCGATACACGTAGAATATAAAATAGGGAGAAATACAATATACTAAGGAATAGTACCGATAGCCATCGATCAATGTATGAAAATTTTTGTCAACATTAATTCAATAATGCTAAAAAACAGGAAAAACGATAGGTATACATATCCCGGAACAATTTTAAGAGATTTTAATGATTCACGGTTAAGTTCATTCGAAATATCAATCAATAAAGGTAATCGCGGTTCACATCCCGTTTATAATATTTCGAATTTTAAGAGAAACCTGCTTAGCATAACATTTTATTTTTAGCATGAGCGTCTTATGGCTGCTACGCGATAAAATATTTGTTATGTTTTACTGACGTAGTTAATAAGTTTTATATATTGTTACTATGTACCTAACAAACTTGGACCATTAATGTAGTTTGAAAATAAATTAATTTGAATTTATTTATTTAGAAGCGACGCGGTCTGGCATTTTAATCAAATTTAATTTAAAAAAAATTGCTAGTACAAGGTAAGTGGCTTCCATCCTGTTAAAATATTAACCACCCACTTCAAATCACAACCACTGACACAAAACAATATTTCCCAACCAATGAAATAGAAACACGATAGAACATCCACGCGTAAACAGAATTCAAATTATCGTACTCAAATTTAAATTCACTTACCCATCGTATGTTCAATTCACTTATCACAAAATTGTTTACGTAAACTCGGGTTTGAGGAATATACAGGGTGCGTACGTCCCGGTGGTTGGGAAGCTACTGAATGGGGGATGGCTGGATAGCAATGGAGATAAGGGGTGGTTAAGCGACAAAACGTTGACAAGCTTTGTTGGGTTGTGTATAGGTTGTATAAGCGTAACGGATAGTGGTTGCAACGTATTAGCAAATTTAATTGCTTCGGTTGACAGTAGTTTGAGTTTTGATTGAATTTAACTATCCTAAGGTAGTTAAATTTTGTTTCGGTTTGAGTTGTCAAACAGTTTTGGTAAACTTAAGTGTTTTTATAATTAAAATAATAAAAAATAGTATACTTATAGGTATCGAATTAGTAAGTTTTTTAAACCCCCGAGAAAAAAGTTGTTTTATAAGTTTAACGTGTGTATATATTTGTTTATATTTAATTTTCAGGTGTTTTGGTAAGTTTCACTGAATATTTCTCTTGTAATGTTTAGGTTATTTTTCACTATAATATTTATAATGTGGCTGGCAAAAATGTTTTCAAAAATTCGTATAAGGACAAAGAATCAAAAATTACAATGAAAAACTGACAGGAGTAGGTACTATCAAATACTTAAATCAAGAATTTTAACTTCTTGATTTTTTACATTTATTTTTACGGTTTTACCCGTTAGAAATTTAATTTCTAAACGACACTGAAAACTAGAACACAGAAAAATTCGAATAGTAAACCGATTGCTGGGAATCGAACCTGGATCCTCATCATATCGTGGCTATTACCCTTATACCACCCATAGCCCACCCGCACAGGGGTAGCACGCATCACGGAATAATGAGGATCCGGGTTCGATTAACGGCCATAGCATTACTTTTAGGATTTTAATGTATTCTAGTTTTGCTTGTAGTTTATAAATTTAACAGTATGCTTAGTGCAAGTTTTCGGTCATAAAATACGACTCGAACGTTTGCGTTAAAATGTCAAATACTATGAGAACCAGTTTGTTGCCGTTTCGATCCGCAAGTGGCGCTGCCAATTATTCCATAGCAATTGACAGTAATTGTGACGTTTACGTGAATGCGTTCTAGGGCAGTTCTCCTCAGAAAAATTCTCCCCGAACAAATTTTGTGCCTAAAGTTATCTTAGTCCTAGGACTTCATTATGACACTTAAATGATACTTTAAGTTTAATATTAAAGTTTTATATGGGAGGCACTTCATGAAAAACATTATTTAGCTAGATATTTGAGATTAAAACAAAAGAGTAGTGACCTACAATGACGAACTGTATCAACAATGACATTTTCACTAACAGCAATGACGTGGTGTAGGCCCCAATGACGATTGTCTTAAGTCAGTAAGTAAGAAGGTCTTATGTTCATAGTAAGCACTTACCAGTAACTGTCGTTTTTAAATAACCTGAATAAAATGATAATAAAAGTTTATGGTTTTGTGATTTGTTTAATAAATAATCAACCGCTATAAAATTTTACAACTGGTCTAGTTATCCTACTAATATTATAAATACGAAAGTTTGTGAAGATGTGACGATGAGATGATGTGACGATGTGACGATGTGAGTGAGTGAGTGTGTATTATGTTTGTTACTTCTTCACGCTAAAACGACTGGACAGATTTGGATAAAATTTGAAACGAAGATAGCTGGTACCCTAGATTAAAACATAGGCTACTTTTTATCCCGGAAAATTGTATAGTTCCTGCGGGATAATGATAAACATATTAATTGCTAATTAAGAAGCTAGTAGGCTTATACATTTCGAATCGTACTGGTCTAGTTATATGATTCGAAATGTATAAGCCTATTCCCACTTGTCTATGTCCCTATTTCTACACTGCGAACTATTTAATAAAAATCCGGGGTTCTCTATTGTTTGCTCGAATTTCATATGAACTAATTTCACATGCCGGAATTTCATTCGCCATAATTTTATGAAGATATATATGCCATAACAGTGTTAGCGAAAAATCAATTCGAATTGGCTATTGACGAAACTAATTCTAAACTTACTGATTGAGGATTGACGATTACTAATCGTTAATTCGAATTGATCGGTCAATCCTCAATCCTCAATCGTCAATTTGGATTGACGATTACTTTGTATGTACCTACCTAATAATGTCCTTTTTAATTAGGCCATTTTTCGAAACTGACCAAATGCGTTCAAAAGCGGTGTCTGAGTTTACCAAAGGATCCGAAACATGTTTCCGACGGCAATATGAAGAATGTCCTTCTAAACATCTTATCGATTACAAAACACGTCCAAAAAAGACCTTTTTACGTCGTAAAAACGTCAAATACCTATGTGGAACATGTTTTGGGCACCTCAGATATTGATTTTGAACTCAATTGGTTGATTTCAAGAAAAGTCACCAAAATGTCCCAAACCCAAAACAGGGGCTTAAATATTGCGTTGGAAACATGTTTCAAAACCTTTGGGCACCTCAGATATTTGAACGCAATCGGTTGGTTTCATTTCAAGAAATACTGACATCAGGAACATGTTTTCGAACCTCTGGGAAACTCAGGTATCGACTTTAAGTCCAGTAAGTAAGTCCCAAAAAAGGACACATTTGAAAAGTAATCTTAGGGAATTAATGGTTAATCTAGATTGAGAATTGATTTAATCCGAATTGAGGATTGATGCGTTAATTCCAATTGATTCAATAGGATTGACGCGTTAATCAGAATTGAATCAATTCGAATTAATCAATTCGGATTAACGCGTCAATTCGATTGATCAATCCGGATTGATTTAGTTCAGATTGATGCCAACACTGTGCCATAATGATCATTGGTCATATTTTCATTTGCCATAATTTTTAGGTGCTATAACGATACGTTTGCCATACATTTCATTTTTCCTATTATCAAGTGTCCTAAAATCATTTGCCATAAAATTCAAACGCCATAATAATTATTTGCCATAAAAAACCCAGAATTTTGATTCTTGTAATTTTAAGTATTGCGATAATCTATTATCTAAGTACGTTTTACAGATGTTATGTCTAGAAACCAAATATTAATATGAACTGAATGACCCTGAGGCGAAGTTTTGGCGCTTCGCGCCTTGACGCCATTCTAACCTAACCTAACCTGTATATTAATTGACCAGTCGTGTGGCCTGTGATTTGATATTGCGGGGGGCTCCGCCCCCCGAGCCCCCCGAGCCCTTACGGATGCTTCTATTTCTGCTCTGAGGGTCGCAAGAAACCTAACGAACCTACAGTGTTTCGGTAGCAGTAAGTTTCAACAGTCTGTATCTGTTTTTTCCTTAATTATGGCAAATGATTGTTATGGCATGAAATATTAGTGATTTTGAACGTTATGGAAAGTGATATTATGGTATCTAATATTAAGAATGTTGAACATTATGACGTTTGAGTATTATGGCATTCAAAAATTATGGCATGTGATATTAGGGCAAATGAAGGTTATAGCCAGTGACCATTATGGCAAATGAAATTAGTACAAATGAAATTATGGGAAATGGAGGGATCCCGTAAGTATCATTATAATGATATGTCATATCGAAACGTCATTGTTGGATACGAATGTCATTGTAGGTTTTGCGGTTTATCATTGGAGGCGAAACGGGTCATTGTCATCCCTCTCAATTTCGCTTACAATGACGCAGCCAACAATGACAAATTCAATGAAACCTCTTGGAACTCGTTTGTTTTTAATGCGAACTAAAAATATTTATTTCGACAGCATCAAACCTAAATTTGCTTAAACATAGTTAAGGACTCACTTAAATATCATGCATTATCATCGACAAATAGTTTAAAATAACAATGACGAAAATATTTACAAAGATGGAAGAACTTTTTTCGGTGTTTGCCTGGCCGTAACGCGGCGTGTGTTGCTCATCCGCGTGCCGTGAGCTGACGGAGGGGCGGGAGACGAACGCTGGGGGCTGTATTTTGGCCGTTTAATGCGTTTCGTTTTTAAGAAAATTCACAAACAATAGCTGCATCCAACAATGACGTATTTTTTTTACACGTTGTTTGAAGTAAATTTTATTGATGTTACATTTAATTTACAAGCGTAATTATTATTTAATACTGAGAATTTTTTATCTGTTTTTTATGTATAAAAATAATATTCAATGGTTTGTTTGTACTCTATGTTTTAATCAACTTCTAAGTCTGGTGACTAGGTTGGCCGCATGTAAAATACGGCTTGTTTTCCACTTTTTTGCCAAATATTTTGTTTTATAGAGGATTAAGCTTAAAAATGGTTAGGACACCTTTTGCATTGGTTAATAACGTGCTTAAATAATGATTTTGGTGTACTGAATAATCAGTCAGTTACAACTAATGTCCAGTCATACGAAAAATGAACCTTGTGGAGAACTGCCCTCTAAACGTTTTTATATGCGAAAACTTTCACTCAGGAGTATTCAATAAAACTAACTCTACCTTTTACAGCGCACCTGCAGAGGGTAGAAGTATTTTAATTAGCACATTCACTTCCATAATTAAAGGTAATATATATAATACTCACGTGCACCCCGTAATTTGGATCAAATGAGAAATTTTATGTAACTTTTAATTAAGCACTCCAACGTTACCATTATATCTGAATGATAAATAGAAATTTCTATTTACCAATACACAAAAAAAAATACATTAAAAAAGCCTACGGGGGCCTTACCATGACGTCTTGATGCGTTTCAGTTTAGGTCCGCTCGCTGTCAGATTCATACTAAAAGTGACAGCTAAAACTTGAACTGCGTCGGAATTAGGACGTCATGGTACGGCCCCAGGTATTAAGGTAAATAGAGAGTAAATAGGAGAGGAGATTCAGCAGGAATGCTGGTCTTCAGTCTCCAACCTGATTTAAAACTAATTTAAAATCTAGCAAACACGATACAAGACGTAATGTTACTCGTAACTGACATGATGTTATATCGTAAGTTTTTATGTAAACTGGCTTTACTACGATGCCAAATCGTGTGGGACGTTTAAACAGCTTAGTCATTCGCTCAATGGTCATTCCCATTCAGTCGTTCAGTCCCGAGCGTAAAATCGTAGCCGATTTAAGGTCCCCCATAATACTTTTTCCAGATGTACTGCACAAATAAAAATAACATTAATATTTTATGCACCAAGCATTAATATAATATTTTCATGCGGTTTTCAGTTATACAGAGTGTTACAAAACTACCTGTAAAGCCGAAAGGAGGTTAAATGGGCCCCTATAACGAGTCCATTTACAATATTTAAGAACCGTAATATCGTTGTATTACTTACCCCTAAAAATACATAAGTACCTAATTAATTTTTAATTGATGTGCAATCCCTTTTTCTGTAAAATCAAAGAGTAAACTACGCAGAATATACCTACCTACATTTCTACCTAATTCTTCAAGTATGACGATAATAATTGTGGTAGCGTCGTGTTAGTATAATAGAGAATATAATAAACAACACAAAAAATACTTTTCAAATAGGTAACTATAAAAACAACCGAGACAAATATGCTATCAAAGATTTGTCTGTATCTTTTTCTAGAAAAACGGAATTTTAATATGGAGCGTTAATATGGGCGTTGTGACAAATAACGTCACATGTCATATCGGATCCCTCTTTCTAATCGCTGACTAGGGGTGCGAGTCGGGTTACCTCCACGTGTGAACAAGAGCTGCGGTTCGTTTTCGGATCCGTCCGGGGGGAAGAGTAGTGCTCGGTCCGGTGCACCCTAGGCAACGGCTAATGATTTCCTGGAAGTATCTGAGGGATATCATTGACCGTTGGCTAAGAGCCCGACAGGGGGGGGGAGGGGGGTCTTAGACCGTGTTACCGTACAACGTTGCCGACATTTTGTCACAAGATTTTATAATTAAAAATTTTACACTGACATTGGCGAAGTTGTCGTCGCTATAAGGACTTGAAACGCCACAATTGAAGAAGAAGAAGATCGCTGACTAATTAGTAGTTTAAAACTCTTATATTTTCCGTATTTCATGATCATGACAGCCGGGGAAATTACGGGCACAAGAGGCATTTCATCTTAAGTCCTCTAAGTTGGCAACGCATCTGCAATCCTTCCGGGGTTGCGGGTGTCTATGTGGTTATCACTTACCATCAGGTGACCCAGCCTTCCTATTAATATAAAAAAAAAACATGATCGATGTTAGGTACTTTTAATTTCACTTTTTTCGGTATTTTCATATTTTATTAACTAGTGCAGTGGTGGGCAAACTTTTTTCATGGCGGGCCAGAAAATCACAGATATTTCAAAGAAGGGCCAAAACTATACTAAAATGCATTTTTTTTGACACATGACGCATGAACTACGTGGCTAGTCTAGCTGGCTCCTTTGCCTTCGCATCTATTATTCTATTTTATACAGCAGCACCGTCTAAATATCGTCATCCAGTGCCATAACACTCCAATTCGAAGGAACGCCGGCGGGCCGCATTAAATTCTTTCGCGGGCCGGAGTTGGCCCGCGGGCCGTAGTTTGCCCATCACTGAACTAGTGTGACATTTTTTAATGCATATTCTCTATACTGAAACACGTTGTGCACATAACACATAAAAACATTAAGAATTATAACACCCGTCGTTGGTTAAAAATACACAAGTACTTATTTTATTGAATCAGGCGTTACTTTGCTGAGGTCCATTTCAATGAACACAAAACATTTACCTCGCTACTCCGCTACTTACGTGCAAGATAACCAAGCTTGTGCGAAATATATACGTTTTGCATGCAAGCCCTCCCTCCAGTACTGCCACACAAAACGCACACAAATCCCACAAACTCACTAAACTATTTCACTACTACTTGTGTGGTGTTAGGGTTAATTAAGTTTGTGGGATTTGTGTGCGTTTTGTGTGGCAGTAGTGGTGGGAGGGCTTGCATGCAAAACGTATATAATTTCGCACAAGCTTGGTTATCTTGCACGTAAGTAGCTGTGCTTGCACTGCTGTGTTCCGGTGTGGAGAGTAAGACAGCCGGGGAAATTACGGGCACATGAGGCATTTCATCTTAGCCCTCTAGATTGGCAACGCATCTGCAATCCCTCCGGGGTTGCGGGTGTCTATGGGCAGTGGTGATCCACTTGCTCGTTTGCCTTTCTATTCACATAAAAAAAAAAGTAGCGGAGTAGCAAGGTAAATATTTTGTGTTCACACAAGTACTTACAAAGCGCCCGTTTTACGTTTACAATATTAAGTTAGTGCGAAAGTTTCGAGTGTCCCACCTGCCCTCCGCAAACGTTGTCCCACCTATTTTGATTGGACGTTGAAATACCTCTCATTTAATTATCCCGTCACAACACAGCCATTTCAAGGGTTTGTTGACGTGGCTGACCTCATTGACCCCATTCTGTTACAATTTACCCTACGAGACGTTTGTACAAATGAAATGCGTGTGTTTTTTATCCGACTGCTGCCAGCTAGGTGAGTTATGTTTTTAATCGGGTTTTATAAGTTTGACGTCAATCTCCCTCTCTCCCTCTCTCTCTCTCTCTCTCTCTCTCTCTCTCTCTCTCTCTCTCTGTGTGTGTGTTTATCTGTCTGTAGTATCGTAGCGCTCAAAGGGATGGACCGATTTGAAAGCCAGTTTCCGGGCGGTGGTTCTTATTCTGAGCCATGTTTGATGAAACTTGGTCTAGTAGTTAGAAGACTATCATCATCATCATCATATCAGCCGAAAGACGTCCACTGCTGGACATAGGCCTCCCCCAAGGCTTTCCACTCGGACCGGTCCTGTGCCTTCCGCATCCACCGCGATCCCGCGATCCTGATCAGGTCGTCGCTCCATCTTGTTGGAGGCCTACCAACAGCTCGTCTCCCGGCCCGCGGACGCAACTCGAGAACCTTCTGACCCCATCGGCCATCGGTCCTGCGAGCAATGTGCCCCGCCCACTGCCACTTCAGTTTCGCAATTCTTTGGGCTATGTCGGTCACCTTAGTTCTAGACTATCAGCTCTTTTTCAAAATTATGTACCTAAGGCATTTTTGGCATGAAATAATAGTAGATTGATAAACTAGGGTTGAAATATACCCATTTCACCTGAGATATTTCTGGCACCCGAACGAAGTGAGGGTGCCAATAGTTCGAGGGTGAAATGGGTAATTTCATCCGAGTTGAACACTCTACTTTTCATTTCGAATATGAGGAAATTAAAATTTCACTAACGTCGCATGGTCGCATTTAATATTTGTTACGTTTGTCATTCTCTTCCCGCTCTTTTTTCTATTGCGCGATTTGCGCGCATTGCGCATTTCTTCTGCGCACCAATGGCGGCCGGCTAGTTTTTTTTTAAACTTGCAGACATGGAGGTCGGTATCAATTAATTGTCGACTTAAATATTTCAAGCTAAAAAAATTACCGAATGTAATAATTTCTACTAATTCTCGTTGTATACACTTGCATAAGCTTATATATAGCGGGATTGTTATTTTAAGATTATTTTGCCTTTTACAATTAAGAAGGAACTATTTGTATAGATTATTATTTTAAACATAGATTACATGGCTGTATACGTATTTCCATTGCTATGTACCTCATTTGGATTAGCTAGAAAAAAAAATTACTTTCAACCCAAGGGTCGCGATGAGTCACTTTCAACCCTATATCCAGATAATCAATGACCTACTTTCAGAGTATGAGAGATGAAAAATTATTTTTTTACTCGATAAATTCTATGGGGGTGTAAAAGAACCGATTGTTGTGTACAGAACTGGGGCCTTACCATGACGTCTTAGTGCGATTCTGTTTAGGTTCGCCCGCTGTCAGATTCATACTAAAAGTGACAGCTAAAACTTGAACTGCGTCGGAATTAGGACGTCATGGTAAGGCCCCTAATATAAGACTTAAGTCATTTTTCTAATTTGGAACGTCAATCTGTCTATTCACACATATTAGGTACTCACACATACTTAAGCTTTTCACCTCGCGAGGTGTCCCGCTCAGTGTGGGCTCAGTTTATGTGAATAAGAAAACGGTCACTATTTATAAAAATACTTTTATTTCTTATTTACAATTACCTATTTTTATAACAATTAAGTAACGGGTAAAAAAATACATTACATTTTAATTAAAATCGCGTTACTAATGCTAAACTTAATAATATTATTTATAATCTTTGCCGGCCGCTTATTGTTGAAAGTCCTAGCCTTGCTACAGGAACAATCAATTAAAAAAAACATTTCAATCAAAGCAGCTAAACATCTGCTACGGTTTGTATGTGAAGTACCCGATCAGTTAAGAGTCTGCATGAGAGTTCTCACATTATTGTAAGAGACATGTGAGTTTCTTGTTCATTATTAGTTAAATTTCTAAACGACACTGAAAATTAGAACACATAGAAAAATCCGAAAAGTAAAGCTATGGCCGGGAATCGAACCCGGGTCCTCGTCATTCCCTGCTATGTGTGGTGTAGGGGTAGGTATACTCGTAGCACGCGACACGGAATGACGAGGACCCGGGTTCGATTCCCGGCCATAGCTCTACTTTTCGGATTTTCTATGTGTTCTAATTTTCAGTGTCGTTTAGAAATTAAATTTCTAACGGTAAAACGTTAAAAGTAAACATTAAAAATCAAGAAGTAAATTTCTTGATTAATTTGATATTCCCATTATTAATTATTTAAAAATCATCAGCCATTTATAAATAGTGTTTTACCTACTTAAAACTAATGAATTTGTCCTATTACAAAATTAAATAAACTTAAAACAATGACGCATCCTATATATTTACAATGCTTTAGCTAAAAAAAAATCTTATCTCAAAATTATCTTATCTTATCTTATCTTTCATTGCGAAAGTATAGTTCGTTTGTCATCTCTTTTCCACTCCGGTAATCGAAAAGAGATGACTGTATATCGCTGGATTGCATAATTTGCAAATAGTTATATCAACAAGTGACACAGGACTTGGTAGAAATTGGTAATGAGGGCCTTTCGGTGTTGTTTCTTTTTCTTTCCAAGTTGGTCATTATGAACTTTGAGGCGTTTTTAAAAAGTAGGTTGATGATGAACTCTTGCTTAATTCGTGTTCTTGTTCCCAATTTTTGTTTTAATTTCGTCTACATGCCAATTTTCCTTTCGTCTACATGCCAAACATTCACTAAATATGCACAGGGGCGAGTACTTCCATAACCTTTAGGGTTTCTACATATTCTTGCTATGTGTATTATCGCCTCGAAATATAACACAATCTTAACACGCACAGTAACCATCGTGATCTAAAAATTATCGCGGAATATTATTTTCTTCTATTATTACTGTCGTAGATACAATAGTTAACAATAATGACTGATGATTACAGCGAAAATAACACAAGGAAGATGTTCCCTATTTTTATATGTAGAGCTTAAAAGTAAAAATAATACTATTTGCTTAAGTCTGGGACTAGGTCAATTTGTGTCAATTATCCCAAGATATTTTATTACTTTATTATTTAAGAAGTTAGGTAGGTACTTAACATAGTAAAAATGAAGACCTTTAAGTACTCTACAAATTGAAGTCAGCGCGAATTTTCAATTCTAATAAATACAATTCTACATAGGCGCTTAACTTTATTAACATTGAATAGGCACCTATTTATATTATGTACAATATAAATCTACAGGATGGCTTAAGTAATATAGTGCAAGAAAATTATTATATACGTCAACTTACATCTATGTACAGAATTGCCCTCTTATTCATAAACGCTCTCTAGGCATCTGCTAACTTAACAATCGTTAGTCCTTATCTGTTACATTGACGTTTACCTTTCACAGATAAGGACAAACGATTACTAAGTTAGCAGAGGCCTATAGAGCGTTTATGAATAAGGGGGTTAGTCTTAAAATTAATCTAGTTAAGAAAATAATCTGGTTTTCATCGTAATTTTGGATTGAGAATAGGCCTTTTGACGGACACTTTGAACTTCGGCCATTGTATGAAAACATGTCTGCGCGACCGCGGAGCAGGGGCCTTACCATGACGTCCTAATTCCGACTCAGTTCAAGTTTTAGCTGTCACTTTTAGTATGAATCTGACAGCGAGCGAACCTAAACGGAATCGCATTAAAACGTCATGGTAAGGCCCCTGATCGCCGCTCTGGGTCGTACCTGGTTCAACAAATTTCCCTGGCCATACAGCGTGGTAAAGCTGCCAGTGTTATGGTTTCATTTGCCACAGGTACGACCTAAAGCGGGTATTTTTGATGTAGTTATTAAATTTTAAGTTTGTTTTTGATTTTTAAGTAAGTTAGATTTAGTATATTTATGATGTAATTTTTACTGTTTATGCAAACGTTTGTCATACACAATTAAATAGTTCGAAAGTGTCTGAATCGGAGACCAATGTCGTTTTTCCCAAGGGTATCTTTGTGACGATTCATGGGACAGTTTTCTCAGCATGAACTTAAAGCCGTCGGGCGTCGTATTTTCGGATAAAATCTCAAGAGATGTATTTTTATACATTACCATGTAATATAAACAAACAACTGTAAATCAAGGTATGTCAGGATCGTAGCAAGTGGAACAAAGTAGTCTCTGCCTACCCCTGTGGGAAAGAGGCGTGACGGTATATATGTATGTATGTAAACAGCCCCTTGTATAACCCATAGTTCAAGAACAGGTAAAGTACATTTTCCACTTGAACGGTGCAAATAAATCGGGTCACTTTTCATACAACTTTCTGCAAGTCACCTGTAGGCTTATTGTCTAACTCGCTCGCAATCGCCATCATGTTCATTTTGACAGTACTTGTATGAATGTGACAGCTAGCTAATTCCGATGCCAATTGTCAGCCCATACATGAACTGTCAAAATGAACACGATGGCGATTGCAAGCGAATTAGACAATAAGCCTACCGGTTTATTTGCTCCCGAATTTGCTTCAATACCTGAGAGAGATTCAAAAAGTCATCTTGATATTCGACATATTGTTTGTAAGATTTGGTCATTTTAGAAACCCATAGGAAAGGCGCAAAATAGATTATGTTTGAAACCATTAAGGTCAAAAGTTCAGAACAGAGACGAGTAACTGATAACCCAAAGTTAGGAGCCCTTCGTTTGGTCGAATAATTGTTTGGTTGAATGATCGTTTGTTCTAAGATTTCTCCAGCTGAAACTGAAAATATCACAGAAAATATTTTACACAGGGTTTGTACAAGTTGTATCTATTAGGTTAAGTTTATTTTATAATTTTGTTGAAAACTCGATAGTTTCTGTGTAATCTTAGAACAGGTATTCTTATACTTAAAAAGAGGTACCAACCATTTGTTAAAACACTGTACTTTTTGTTACCTGAATAAACTATTATTATTATTATTATTATTATTAAAATCAGTTTATACCAAACGATCATTCGACCAAACATTAGGGACCAATTTTTCAATCCTCAGATATGCACTTTCCTGTCAGATATTCTGAAAAAATGACTTTCTGCCAAGTTTCTTGCGGCGCATACTTCTTGGCAATGATGGTCTTCCCAAACCGAATGCGCTGGTAGATTTTAAAAAAAGACATGTAAAAGAGCCCTAATTGGCCTTGGCGGCCTATTTACAAAATAAACTTTTGACTTTTGACTTTCGATACTCATTTGTCGAATAGGGTCTACCTATCTGAAGATTGAAAAATCGGTCCTAGACCAAACAAATATCAACCATCCAATATAGACCCACCAAAGTTTGTCACTGGCACGCGTTCAGTCCTTTACCCATACAAGCAGCATACGCGATAGCGTGGGGCAGGAAGTTTTGCTCGTAATTGCCGGTGAAGAGATGGGCCCATGGTCCAATGGCGTAAACAGCCACGTCTTCCCCACCGTGGGTCTCGCGCGCCATGGGAACTAGCGCTGGGTACGTGTAGTTCGGGTTTTCTGTAAGATTAACGGTGCAATCAGTATTTTGGGTGAACTGTACAGAACCCATGCTGGGTTATAGAAAAAAAATGAAATAAGGTTATCTGTCAAATTGATGTAATACGTCAAATCGTTCGTTATGGTTAAAGTTATTGTTGGGGTGCTAAATCGGGTTACCTCCGCGCGTGATCGAAAGGCGCGTTTCGTTTTTGGATCTGTCCGGGGGGAAGAGCAGTGCTTGGTCCGGTGCACCCTATAGGTATAGGTTAATAGTTTCCTGATGATATCCATCATTGACCGTTGGCTATGAGCCCGACAGGGGGGGGAGCTGTCTTTTGACTGAGTAAAGTACAATGGCCGATATGCTTTAAAACTGTCTATTACTTTGACAATCGCAAAATTGTCCTATGGAATGGAATATTTTGTTATAAATAAAACTATACTAAAGTTATTGTTATAAATAACTTAGTACAACCATTACACTGTAATGAGGCTGCAATAGCCTATTGCAATCATTTTCCAAATTCAAAATTTAAAATTCATATTGATCGTCTCGGTCGATCCTTTATAACTATGATATTGCCAAACGAGATCTAGTAGAGTCAATCAGTACTCACATACAAAATTACACCTCATTCGAAATATTATAAACGGGATGTGAACCGCGATTACATGCAACTGTATCGAAATATCGGGAGCTCAATAAAGGTAATCGCGGTTCACATCCCGTTTATAATATTTCGAATGAACTTAACCGTGAATCATTAAAAACTCTTATCAAAATTACACCTATCGCAAGATTTTCACAAAGCCATCTTAATGAGCACATATGAATAAGGGCAACCCCCTTATTCATAAACGCTCTGTAAGCCTCCGCTAACTTAACAATCGTTTGTCCTTATCTGTCACTTTGACATTAACCTTTCACAGAAAAGGACAAATGATTGCTAAGTTAGCAGAAGCCTATAGAACGTTTATAAATAAGAGGCCTAGTATACATATAAACCCAGTGCTTATGTTACTATCTGGTAGCTTGTGATGTGATTGACCACTAGCTTATTATATTACTTCATAAATCTCTAAAGGACACTGTGACCATCGTATTGTAATATCTTTATTATTTCCAAAAGCACATTTTGTAAGTCAACTATCTTTCAACCTTTCTCTTATCCGCTTATCTTTTAATGACAGTGTATTAACTATGTAACCTATTGTTTTTATATCTAACTATATATAATATTATTGTAAATGCGAAAGTATGGATGGATGGATGGATGGATGGATTAATGAAATGGCAGGAGCCACTGCTCCTCGCATTAGCAATCGTCTAAAAAAAACAAGAGCACAGCGTCCTCACGTCGATGTTTAGACTGACTATCTAACTAATAATTATAAATGCGAAAGTATGGATGGATGGATGGATGTTTGTTATTCAATCACGCCAGAACGGCACAACGGATCTGGATGAAATTCGGCACATAGATAGAGAAAAGTCTGGAATAGCACATAGGCTACTTTTTATCCCGGAAAATTGCGTAGTTCCCGCGGGATAGCGATAAACGAATTTTTGCAGACGAAGTCGCTGGCAACAGCTAGTTTTAAATAAATAACAACCTCCATCCATCATCTCCTTAGTTTCCTTCCTTCTCCCATCTCAACGTCATAACAATAATGTTTAACGTAAGTTTTCTACCCGAATGACGTTACACGAAATATACTTTAGTTAATGCCTGTCTCACCACGGTGTCAGTGATCTATGATATCGTCTCTGTCTGTTTCATAGCAATATATAGAGAGGGAATCATAGATAATGACACAATAAAGACCAAAACTTCAACGAGAGTGCATTATCTATGATTCCCTCTCTATATATTGCTATGAAACAGACAGAGACGATGTCATAGATAAGTGACATTTAAGATAATCGAAACTTTACAGAGAGTGGTGAAAGATGCTCCTGATCTTTAAGAGGGTGCATCCGTGTTGAGCTCGCAACGTCGCATTTTTGGTGATTTTTTGCGATTATTTCACAGAAATTGAATGAAAGTATCAAATATCCGTCTGTAGTGCACTTCGTTTTTAGAGTACTAATGTGTCCAATGCAATGATTAATGGTGATGGACTTTTATTTTCGTATTAAAGGGATAAAATACTATATCACGTTTAATAAGAAAATAAAAGTCCATCACGATGAATTATTGCATTAGACACATTAATACTCTAAAAACGAAGTGCACTACAGACGGATATTTGATATTTTCATTCAATTTCTGTGAAATAATCGCAAAAAATCACCAAAAATGCGACGTTGCGAGCTCAGCACGGATGCACCCTCTTAAACTAATATGAACATTGCTGACATCGTTTTCGTCCGATTGTTTTCCTTTATTTGGACATCTAATTAATATAATAACATAAGGCTGACTTTAAAGAGGGTTAAGTAGCCTATTAAAATGTTGGTCATTGATAATATTGAAAATGTAATGTCAATTGTGTACTTCCCGAAAAGCTGGGTGGGTGTCATTAGAAAACATCTGCGACAGAATTAAGTTCGCGTAATGGAGCATAAAAGAGTTTTTTTTTTTTGTGTGAATAGGAAGGAAAACGAGCAAGTGGGTCATGATGGTAAGCGATCACCACTGCCCATAGACACCCGCAACCCCGGAGGGATTGCAGATGCGTTGCCAACCTAGAGGACTTAGATGAAATGCCTCATGTGCCCGTAATTTCCCCGGCTGTCTTACTCTCCACACCGGAACACAGCAGTGCAAGCACTGCTGCATAGCGGCAGGATTAGCGAGTAAGATGGTGGTTACGATTTTTATTCCAAAAGATATATGATGATTTCGAAACCTCAATATTAATCAAAGCTTTAAGAAACAACGGAATCTCTTCTGCAAAATGGTAATGATTTAATTAAAATATGCCTCGAGGTAATACGTTAGTAGATTGGGGCTAAACATTTAAAACAGTTATAATTCTTCCCTTCATTTACCTACCTAATTGGATATTTTAGCGTAGGTTCAGTTTTGGAGAAATCGTGTGCGAATTTTTCGCTCTGTAGGTTAGACCACAGACAATATTCAATTTATAGGAAAAAACTTTTAATTTTTTGTTTTCTCTTTTAAAACCCGTTTCTTTTGAGACTAAAAGAAACCCTAGACCTTAGTGAAATTTTGATTTAAAAAGTCCAGAAACTTAACAAAGTGTATGCAAACCGGATAAATCTTTGGTACCTAAGTATATTTTTACTCATGGGATATTCCAAGTGCCAGAAAAATTGTGTGCATGTGGCAATTCAGAATATAGCATTAAGACCCAGACATGCAAGCATGTGTTTATACATGCAAGAATTATAATGCCATTATAGTTACGTTGCGAAGATTGTCAGATCGGTTGAATTTGGTTTACCCTGGCAACCCGCAATGTTATGAAACCCTAAGTGGGCCAATAGATCGGTAACGCAAGAGACAGTGCGATTATAACATAAAGTATGTCTAGGCGAGATAGACTGATGAAACCAGGGGCCTTACCATGACGTCTTAATGCGATTCAGTTTAGGTTTTCTCGCTGTCAGATTCATACTAAAAGTGACAGCTAAAACTTGAACTGAGTCGGAATTAGGACGTCGTCGGAGTTAGGACGACGTCGACCACTGCCCATAGACACCCGCAACCCCGGAGGGATTGCAGATGCGTTGCCAACCTAGAAGACTTAGAAGAAATGCCTCTTGTGCCCGTAATTTCCCCGGCTGTCTTACTCTCCACACCGGAACACAGCAGTGCAAGCACTGCTGCTTAGCGGCAGGATTAGCGAGTAAGATGGTGGTAGCGATCAGGACGGACCTTGCACAAGGCCCTACCACCCGCTATGAAGTGAAACAACTGCTAAATTTTATGTTTTTCTTTGCTCCCAGACCGGCATTGAAGTTATTATAATGCTTTATCTGTGGTGGCAGATGATACTTCACAATGGACGAGATTGTGTCAAAGTCATCCCGCCTCCTTGCAGAATGTTAATCATACTAATGTTCGCGCTTGACGAATCAGAGGGCGCAGCTGCCGGATAATGAGGTCATCCGAATATAAAGGCTTCTCAACATTGAAAAGGAATTGGATTATTTGCTACAAGACGAATTTAGTTCAAACCAGGGTCGTGCATTACAAACTCCAGTAAACTCGAAGACTATATCTTCAAAATCTATACCTATAAAACAGTACCGTGACTGACTGACTGACAGACAGACAACGCACAGCCTAAACCACTGGGAACTTGAAATTTGGCAGACGTAAATTTTTAGAATCCCAGAGGAGCACTAAGAAAGGATTTTTTGAAATTCCCACGGGATTGGGATTAATTTTAGTTATTACAGTTATAACTGGACTCTTCAAATTCAGCACACCTGCATAAGATTGTAACACTAAAACATGGTCTTCGGGAATATACGAAATTCCCGCGGGACAGAAATAAGTGCATTCAACTTCGGGGCTGTTTTTGATTACTTGAGTTATTGTCTACGCGTACGAAGTCGCGGGCAAAAGCTAGTCTACCTATAAAAGAGAAACGTGACCCACTGACTAACTGAGTAAACCACTTAAAGATACAAGTCTTGAAATATGGCAGACGTATTCCTGAGTTTCATAGAGGTGCACTAAGAAATGATTTATCGGAATTCCTCAGAGATAGGAGTAAGAGCTAACACTGGTTTTTAGGGTTCTGTACCCATAGAGTAAAAACGGGACTCTATTACTAAGACTTCGCTGTCCGTCCGTCTGTCACCAGGCTGTATCTCATGAACCGTGATAGCTAGACAGTTGAAATTTTCACAGATGATGTATTTCTGTTGCCGCTATAATAACAAATACACACAAAAACAGAATAAAATTTATGTTTAAGGGGTACATACCACAAACGTGTTTTTTTGCGTTTTTTGCTCGATATTAATAGCGGCAACAGATAGACGCTTGAAATACATAATTCACAGATGATGTATATTTCTGTTGCCGATATAACAATAAATACTAATAATCAGAATAATGTACCTATGTATGTATGTTTTGTACTGATTTGTGGTGTTCAATAAAGAGTATTTTGTATTAAAAAAAAAAACCATTTATTTCGGACAGAATCCATAGAGGTTAGTTAAGTATATACAAAAATAATAACAAGTGGTATTAGTGGTATTGTATTGTATCGAATGTCTGTATATATCAGTGACCAATATGAAGTGACCCCACACTGCTTACACTGGTATATACCTAGATAATACGGAACCCTTCATGCGCGAGTCTGACTCGCACTTGCCCGGTTTTAATATTAACTTGCCAAACTACCAATCCGAGGATTTACCACACCGATCCGACTCATACTTGACCGTTTTTTTAACAGCACCAATTTTTTAACTGAAATTAACGCCTATTTTCTTTAAAAGCCAACGACCTATCAGTAGGTAAATTCGTATACATCAAGGTCATGTAACATCGTTCTTAGTAAATGACTCGTGGTTATGAATATGGTTTGTTTTCATTATGGACGTGAGTAGTTTTGGTACTTTATCTGCCATTGTCTCTTCATAACACATGCTCTTTAGTAGGCACCCTTTAATACATTACCTATACATTCCGAGGGTTGTGAAATAATGAATGGCTTAGATCGCGGGAACTTGTTGCACGAGCCAAAGGCGAGGGCGATAAACATGCGACCTTAGGCTCTCTTTATCACCGCCCGACGTGTGTTCACAATTGTATACGCGGTTGAATTCCGATTCAGTACAGGTTCGCTCGCTGTCAGATCCATACTAAAAATGACAGCTAAAACCTGAACTGAGCCAGAATTGAATCGCGTTAAGACATCATCGTAAGGAACACAAAATAGGGTAAATAATAGAAGCTTACGAATATCATCGAGTATGAGATTGTATCGCTCCGAGTCGAGGGTAGGCTTGTAGCCGGGTCCAGTCGCGTAGCTGAGCGTCGTGAACGGTTGATTGTCTGACGCATTGATCTGAAAATAGAGTTGACATTTCAATAACCTTATAAACTTCCCTTGACAGAAGTTACAGGGTAAACAGTACGTAACCTGTAGGCTTATTGTCTAACTCGCTCGCAATCGCCATCGAGTTCATTTTGACAGTTCACGTATGGGCTGACAATTGGCATCGGAATCAGCTAGCTGTCACATTCATACAAGAACTGTCAAAACGAACACGATGGCGATTGCGAGCGAGTTAGACAATAAATCTACAGGCCATAAATGCACTTCGGTCTTTGGAAAGAGACGATTGGCGTCACGTAAGTTAGAGCGAGACAACGCTCTACGAAACAGAAATTTAGCCGAGAAGACCGATGTGTAATCTTTATGGCCGAGTACTGCGAGGGATTGCTAAATACTCAAAAGAATAAGATACGATACATAGATAAGATACGATACGATAATAAACTAATAAATGAGATACAATATACATATATAAATCACGTTTTCACGGGCTAGACTGAGCCAAAGGTAACAAAATTTTATTGAATATAGGATACTCACTGTTTACTCTATTTATATTTACGAGGCTTGTCTATTTGTAAAGGTGCACCCTGATATGTTTAAAAAGATAAGTGACACAGTTTCTTTTAACACAAGGTATCCTAACAGATTGGCTTTACCAAAAGTGCATACGTTAATGAAAAAGAAAAACAGCTACGCGATGTGCATAAAGCTTTACAATAATTTACCAGAATCTATAAAATTACTCTCATTGACATCCTTCAAAACCCAATTATTCCGTTGGCTTGTCAGTAAATGCTACTACTCTATAAAAGAATACCTGAACAACATGTAAAAATATAATATAACAAATTAAAGTCATGACATTTTATTGTTAATATAATCATTAAAATCACGCATGTATCTAATTATTTTAAATTTTCTTTTAAACATAAATATTTGCATGACTTTTTAAGTCTAAATGTATGAGACTGGAATATTTTTCACTGTTGTAACATCATACTTTGTACTACATTTAAGGCAAATAAATATATTTCATATTTCATTTCAAAAGTTAAAGGCCACGTCGTGCTTAGCATAATTGCGGAATCAAAATAGTAATGGGTTGCTAGCCGCATCGCCTATGAAATGATTTTTAAGATTTTCGCCCACGTCAACAAAAAGCATACAAAGATCCACTTGAAAGGAGTCTTCCTCATGCGATTCCATAGAGCTTATAATTATAACAGGCCTATATATAACTTTTTGCTTTGGTATTCACAGAAACTACCTTGTTACTGAAACCCAAGATATCCGAGCCTCGTTTGCTGTAGCCACTGTAAGTCATGGTGTGACTATGGTCAGAGGTAACCACTATGAGGGTATTCTCAATGTCCACCATTCGAAGCGCTGCCTCTATAGCCTTGGCAAGTTCCACTGTCTCGTCCAACGCCTTTTGAGCTTTGGTCTCATGATGTGCTGTGTCTATTCTGCCACCTGGAAGTAATATGTCATTTTGTCAAAAATTGATCAGGAATATTATGAGCAAAAATTCGAAATTCAAAATTCGAAAGTTAATTCTGCAAATAGGCCGCCAAGGGCTCTTTTACATGTCTTTTTTGAAACTACCAACGCATTGGGAAAGACCATCATTGCAAAGAAGATTGCGCCGCAAGAAACTTGGCAGAAAGTAATTTTTTCAGGTAGCAGCAGGTAAATAACCAACAACCCTGGAAATAACTGTTAATGGTCTTCGGGGAATTTAAATTGTGGTTGTCAAAATGTTTCCGTAAATTCAGATTCAGATATCAAAGGGGTGACAAAATGACGAGGAAATTCCTTAGGGGTCCATTCAATAAAACGGGATCTCGTTATGTGCTAAAAAAACTTTTCACAAATGCATCATTTCACAAACTCATCATTTGACAACCCTTTAATATCTGATAAACCATAAACTTTTTTTTAAATCGAAAAACCTTTAGACGTGGCTCACATTAAAATTTAGTCCAGCAGTTTTTGCGTGAGGGGTTTTTAAATTTTAAAAATTATGGTTATGTATATACAATAGTAGTTTTGTGACAACTACTTACTCGTATAATTATACTCTCTAAAAAACTAGTTGAACCACTTACAACCTTAGCTTCCTATTAGGTGACCACTTAAGTTATTGATGTTTTATGTCAGTGGGTGCAGAATGGCGAGGTAATAATAAATAGGTTATAAGGTTACGGCAATGCCACTCAGAAAATTATCCTCTGATTATTAAATTACCTTCAGGTAACATGATCCAGTCTGCTGCGTGAATCCTTTGAAAAGATGAATAAAGATCATAACGGTAATGATTATAAATAGAACCTTTTAAGACAATTAAATTATCCAAACAAAATAAATACAAACGCAAGTTACTTTAGAGTAACGTTTAGATGTTTAATTGTTACGTTAATTAAATTTAATGGTTTTTGTTTTCATTTGTTTTCATTAAAATAATGTTCGTCTACTAAGCGATTTGTGAATTTTTTCAATGTTAAAAATATTTCCGATGATTTTGATTTTGGCGATGTGGCTAGCAACGTCTTATTCCTCCGAGCTAGCAGCCCATCACTATTTTCCATCAATACGCCCACAATCACGCTAAAGGTCGCCTTTAGGTCTTGTTACCTTAGACTCTGTAGTCCCCTTTGCACCTATACACCCACATTCATGCTAAACTTGGCCTTCAGGTCTTGTTCCCTTAGGCTGTCTACCCTGCCCCCACCCCTTTCCGCAGGGAAAGAGGTCGGGGAGAGAGCCCCACATAACGGTCGGGGCGCCCATTTATGTCATAACATTGACAAATTGTATGCATAATATATATAGACACTGTATATGTACTGGCTGGCAGTGGCGTGGCGTCAAGTATATCAGAAGGCAAGCCGAAGGGAACTTAACTAGCCTTTTCCTCTAATTCTGCACAATAAATTGCCCAACTGCCTTAAAATAGGCAAGCCAGTGGGAATCGAGTTCTATGGACGCCACGCCACTGCTGGCTGGTACTGGTATATACGTAAACTTTATATACGTATACTTAACGCTTTGTTTCGCGTGCGGACATTTTAATGCCTTCCGCTCCTTAAGAGGCTGACAACACCTAATTTTGTTGAAATTGATGTTATTTAAGCACTTTTTTAAGAAAAACTACACACAAAAAAAATACAAAATAAATATATTGTTAATTTTCATCATATTTCAAACACGCTAGACGGACTCGATACATAATTGAACAAAATCGGCTCGATAGAAAATAATTGCAAAGATTGGTCTTAAAATCATCATCAAACGGTTCTATGTCTTTATTTTTTCGACGTATGGGTCTGCAATTAAAAACATGAAGTCAACATATTCATACCTACACGGCTAACGAGTCATATTTCACAAATAATCCATACTTTTGTTTATTTCTTCTTATTTGTGTCTTATTTGCAAGATTTTAGACGCGCGCCAAGCTGCCGGAATAGTTTCTTCTCTTTCACTCACAGGCACGCGAACCGTATGTGTGAAGAGTGGCGCTGCTCAAGGTCATTTGCTGTTGACAGCGCCTTAAAACGAATCCTTATGGCACTCTACATAATCTGGAACGACGTTACGCGTTCAGTTAAAATTCCTTGCGGAAGTTGAATATACATTCTCGAGTTTTACTAACCAAGGATTATTTACGAAGCTAACGACGTAAAATTTTCTTATTTATTTGGATCCATAAACTGTATTTAGTAGATCTAAAAGTCTTTTGAGCTGAGTCTCTTCGAACCCAACTAAACCAGACTTTTGCCATAATTTATCCGATGAAATTTCTACGCCTAGAATATTCATGAGCTCGAAGTTTCGAATCCATCGAGGATACTCTAAAACTATTATCTTAACTGTTTGAGAATGTGGAATGAGTTCCGTAGAATTGGCTACGACTAGGACTAAGAACCCTAAACAATCGCCCGCGGCACGCGAATACGAACGGAACCACAGTATATAAAGGTTCATTATAATATTGTAGACGCTGGTTTGAACCAGAAAATTTTATGACTTTTATTCTGCTGGTTGTGTTTTATTGGCTTTAAAATTGCATTGTAAGCCGCCCTACACAATTATATACTAAATTTCAAGGCAATCGGACCAACTGATGAAGAGTTCTCTCGCGGAGACGATCCTGACCGGATCACCAAAATTTACTGCCGGATTATGAACTGTCATTATTATGTGTGTGAATTCGACAACTTGGCAAGATTTGAGCCGAACACATACATAATTTCAAGTTAATAAAAATCTGTCATGCTTAGTTCGAAATATTATAAACGGGATGTGAACCGCGATTACCTTTATCGAGCACCCGATATTTCGATGCAGTTGCATGCATCATGATCACGGGCGGGGTATTTCGAATAAACTTAAACGTGAATCATTGAAAACTCTTATTGTATGCTTAGTGTCAGTTTTCGATAGCAAAATACGCCTCGATCACTTTTTCGAAGCTTTTTCGTTAAACTGACAAATACTATGAGAATTCTGCTTGCTGTCGTTTCGTTCCGCTAGCGGCGCTGTCAATTTTCCCATAGTAATTGAGACGTTTAACGCGAACGCATTCGATACGTTTTTCGTGTCATAAACTTACACTAGGGACTCTGGTAAAATAAACTTGAATTTCCTTACCTTCAACAAACAAAAAGAACCCTTTTTCATTCGTCGACAGAATCTGTATAGCCTTCTGCGTCATCTCAGCTAAGCTCGGATCCTCCGGTCTCGCCTCCAAATGGTACGGCATATGATCCGGAGAGAACAATCCCAGCACACTGTTGCATGTATCAGCGTCAATATTGGACAAGTCGTCTTTGGTGTATACATATTTGGGGGTGAAGCCTAGCTCCTGCTTGGTGAAAAGCCACTCTTTGATGAGATCAGCACCGTCGCCTCTGTGGCCTGGATGGCCTTCGACGTCCTTTGTGGAAGCGGGGAAGAAATTGCGTCTGCCACCTCCTAGGACCACCTGGAATATAGAAGAAGAAAGGTAGACGTTTGTGGAGTGGTTTTCCCAATTCAAATCTCTGAAGATCCCTGGAAAACATTATTTAAGCAATATTGGAGTAGGTACCTAATTGTAGAGGGCAATATTTTTAGTCGTGGAATTGTTACTTTGTCATCCACTTTCCGTCCGTCGTCCGCTTTCATTTCAGATGCGTCAGTGAAAGTTGAGAGTAGGACAAACTTTACGATGACTGTGATCACGGTCTAGCACCGACATTATGTGACGACCAGTTTCACCTATTTTGCAAATAAATCACTTTGACTTTGATTTTGAATTTATGTTAAGTAGCTCATGCATAATATAGGAGGAGACTACTTTGCTCCACTTGCTACGATCCTGACATCTTTACCCCTTTCGTTTCATCCACATTCATCAATCGTTTCAGGTGCTCCTTTTTTTTTTAAACATCTTCTATTTGGTCCCAGAAGGTCCGTCTAGGCCTTCCCCTCCTAACGCACTCGCACTCCCCGTATAAATCTGTCATGTTAGTTCACCCTCAATGAAATGATCTACATATTAAAGACTGAAGGATCCTACAATACTCACATTGATATTCTTTCCTACTTCACCCCTAACAAGCTGCGTCGCGATGTCGTCGCACCGAGGCCCGTATCTGGGCAGGTCTGAGTCAGCCTCCCATCGCCTGTCGGCAGAGTGAGCGTACGATGCCGCTGGAGTCGCGTGAGTCACACGCGTCGTCGTCACGACACCTGGAAGACCAGATATATCTAATCTAATCTAACTAATATTATAAATGCGAAAGTATGGATGGATGGATGGATGGATGTTTGTTTGTTACTCAATCACGCTAAAACGGCCCAACGGATCTGGATGAAATTCGACACATAGGATAGAGAAAAGTCTGGAATAGCACATAGGCTACTTTTTATCCCGGAAAATTGCGTAGTTCCCGCGGGATAGCGATAAACAAATTCTTTGCAGACGAAGTCGCTGGCAACAGCTAGCTTAACATAAAACTAGCGTGATATTGACTCATTATATAATTTTATCGCTATCCTGCAGAAACTACGCAATTTTCTTGGATAAAAAGTATCTTAAGTGTTATTAAAGACTATAATATATATTTGTGCCAAATTTCATTCAGATCAGTTCAACCGTTTTCGCGTGAAAGAATAAAAAACATCGATACATCCATACTCGCAAACTTTTTGCTTTTATTATAGTACTAGCTGTTGCCAGCGACTTCGTCTGCAAAGAATTCGTTTATCGCTATCCCGCGGGAACTACGCAATTTTCCGGGATAAAAAGTAGCCTATGTGCTATTCCAGACTTCTCTCTATCTATGTGCCAAATTTCATCCAGATCCGTTGGGCCGTTCTGGCGTGATTGAGTAACAAACAAACATACATCCATCCATCCATCCATCCATCCATCCATACTTTCGCATTTATAATATTAGTTAGAAGACGTAACACATCTCCTTATCCTTACTAAGAAATCAAAATCTGCTATTTCGTGCCGAAACTTTATCCCTTACTTAGTTATCTGAGGGAATTAATATCCCGCAGACCTTTAATGACTTCAAGTTTCAACTCATCGGGAAAGATACTTAGCATTATAAATCTGTTGTCTTAAGGTTAACTAGGCCTGGTGATTAAGTTGAGTGCTTTACTTATATATCTTCATAAAGACAGTACAGTCCTTGAGCTTCTTGAACGACATTCGGCTTTCGGGCACTATTGGCCGATTAATGTAAACCCATAAGAGTGAGTGAGACATCAATACAAACCCGAATGTGGTTCAGAGATCTCACGGACTGTACGGTTTTAAGAGACTCTTTGTATGGAAGCCCAACGTACACATAGCTGTCTTTTGAATAATGAGTTTCATTAGAAAAAGCCCCGGTAGCCGATTGGTTTGGCCTACACGTTTATTTTCTATTTTCTCTCATAATAATAACAGATTTTTTTATAAGGCAATAGCTGGGGCCTTTTCATGACGTCCTAATTCCGACTCAGTTCAAGTTTTAGCTGTCAATTTTAGTATGAATCTGACAGCGAGCGTGCCTAAACTGAAACGCATTAAGACGTCATGGTAAGGCCCCAGTATTACATTTATGTAATTGAGGAAATTGACAGCTACAAGGCACGTCGCTGTCTATTGTGACTCTACTCAGAAAGGCGTTTACGTTGAGAATGACAAAACATTATGTCGCTTAGATAATTTAGTATTATGGATAAGAGCCGGAGGAGATATAAGGGTGCGACCAAACCGCCGTCGTATGCGTCACGTTTTCTCACCGTTTCTTCATACATCAGTAATAATCAGTAATCAGTCATTTATTTGTTCAAACATGGTCTAAAAATAAGATGGTTAACAGACAATTTTGAGGTGCTACATGTTTATCACTAAGATATACAAATATTTCTTAAAATAGTTAATATACATTTTATTGCTATTCCGTAACGTCACCGTTTTTTAAGCGGCGGTGTGGTAGCAATTTCATCAATCGGTCGTAATTTCACCAATCGTTAAAAAAAAGGTTTGGAGTCAATGAACTTCAAAATACCTACCAGTACTCTTCCCCGCTTTCTGTGCCCAGTCCATCAGGCCAGTCACCGAGTGGTTCCCGGACTGCTGTCCGTGGCAGTCGCCACGTCGAACCGCCGCGCTAAGCCCCACAGTCCCACTGTTGGCCTTCACCCCCGACAAGTACGCGGTGCCGCTACAAGCCGAGTCCGCCACATTGTGGTCTATGCAGTAAGTCTGAAAATACAGGCGAAGAAATTTTCAACTAGTATGATCGATGTTCTTTTGCATACTGGGAGCAAAGAAAAAGCATAGAACGTACGCTTTTGAGCTCTTCTCCTGTTCATTCATTTCTGATGCTGACTATAACCACATAACCCACTCCCACTGTTTTTTCTTAAGACAGCCCTGTATACGGGAACGCCTCGAAGCTCAGCTTGATCTCCTCTTCCGTATGACCGTACTTCTGGTGGAGGTAGACCCTGGTGGCGGCCAGAGTGGTCACGCTCATCCTATCCCCGGGGACTTACCTTAGACAGCCCTGTATACGGGAACGTCTCGAAGCTCAGCTTGATCTCCTCTCCCGTATGGCCGTACTTCTGGCGGAGGTAGACCCTGGTGGCCGCCAGGGTGGTCACGCTCATCCCATCCCCGAGGACTTACCTTAGACAGCCCTGTATACGGGAACGTCTCGAAGCTCAGCTTGATCTCCTCTCCCGTATGGCCGTACTTCTGGCGGAGGTAGACCCTGGTGGTGGTCAGGGTGGTCACGCTCATCCCATGCCCGAGGACTTACCTTAGACAGCCCTGTATACGGGAACGTCTCGAAGCTCAGCTTGATCTCCTCTCCCGTATGGCCGTACTTCTGGCCGAGATAGACTCTGGTGGCCGCCAGGGTGGTCACGCTCATCCCGTCACCGAGGAAGAATATCACGTTCTTCGCTATGTTGGTGTTCAGGGTTGCTGACAGCTGAGAAAAAAATGTCGACTTAATGCGATTCAATTCGACCATGATAACTTGATAACCCACCTGTAGGCTTATTGTTTAACTCGCTCGCAATCGGCATCGTCTTCATTTTGGCAGTTCATGTATGGGCTGACAATTGGCATCGGAATCAGTTAGCTGTCACATTCATACAAGAACTGACAAAATGAAATGAACACGATGGCGATTGCGAGTGAGTTAGACAATAAGCCTACTGGTTTTAGTTAATTCCACCTCCAAAAGCCAGATTATAATTTAAATTCGATAAACAATCGTTATGCCAAATCGATAAGGTTACCTTGGCGCGCAGCGTCCACTGCGCCTGCATATTCCAGTGGTCTTTGTTTTTCTCATCAAAAAGACTCGACCTTTTCGTGCTGGCTGTAAACAAACAATGCAACATAACTCAATATATTCAAGTCGCTTATGCAATCGGGAATATGCTTCAACGAACCTATACGCCCACAATCATGCTAAACGTGGCCAGGTCTGTTACTTTAGGCTCTGTCTACCCCGTGAGGGATAAAGACGTGATTTATGTATGTACTAGCTGTTGCCCGCGACTTCGTCTGCAAAAAATTCGTTTATCGCTATCCCGCGGTAATTTTCCGGGATAAAAAGTAGCCTATGTACTATTTCAGACTCATCTTTATCTAGGTGCAGAATTTCATCCAGATTCGTTGGGCCTTTTGGCGTAATTGAGTAACAAACAAACATCCATCCATCCATACTTTCGCATTTGTAATACTAGCTATTGCCCACGACTTCGTCTGCAAAAAATTCGTTTATCGCTATCCCGCGGTAATTTTCCGGGATAAAAAGTAGCCTATGTGCTATTCCAGACTTTTCTCTATCTATGTGCCGAATTTCATCCAGATTCGTTGGGCCGTTCTGGCGTGATTGAGTAACAAACAAACATCCATCCATCCATACTTTCACATTTATAATATTAGTTAGATTAGACTAGTTAGATGTGTTTAGCAATAATAACAGATCACTTCCCGCACAAAGTTGTATGAAAACGGACCCGTTATTTTTGCACGTCAGTATGAACCTTGAACTGCTTACTTGAATCATGCCGTTTTAGTATTTAATACTAAAATCCCACAATTATTGTTTATCCTTTGCATACAATAGCTTAATTTAGGTTAATGTTAGATTATCAATTTTCTTGATTAAATGCCTAAAGTCATGTTAGTTATTATCTTTTAATTGCGCATAAAATTAAACTATCATGAGATTGAGACGTGTAACGTTGTAAATCGCAAAGTATTCTAAAGAGCTGCTGAGCGCGCTTAAGGTTTTTATACGAAGATTAAATACTACATTACAGGGTGGTGAAATAAACAATGTCTTAAATCGCAGGAACTCGTCGCACGAGCCATAGGCGAGGGCGATAAACATGCAACCTGAAACTTTTATTATCACCGCCAGAAGTGTGTACACAATTTTACGTGTTCCCCTGGCCAGGAAGTGGAGGCTCGTGTAAGACCCGGGGTGACGTAAAAAAAATACAACATTTAAATATCAGCACACCACCTATCCACCTCTACGCCCACCTACCAAACCCCCCCCCCCACAACCATTATTATCCACGGGATTTAGACCGCAAAAATCTTAGGAATCATGTTATGCTAGCAACCCATCACTATTTTGATTCCCCATACCACCTATACGCCCACAATCATGCTAAACGTGGCCTTTAGGTCTTATTTATTACCTTAGGCTCTGTCTACCCCGTAAGGGATTGATTTAAGTGTGTGTATGTGTGTGTGTGTGTGTGTGTGTGTGTGTGTGTGTGTGTGTGTGTGTGTGTGTGTGTGTGTGTGTGTGTGTGTGTGTGCGTGTGTGTGTGTAAATGTCAGCCAGGTATGAGATACCCAGCTTCATGCTCAGGTTAAAAAAATGTAAAACAGTTTAATTTATTGTCTCGCACAAAAAACGAGTAAGTGCTTATATTAAAATCATTACAAGGAAAAATCACATCACGAAATGTTTTCTTTGTTCATACAAAGGCGCTACAAAATAACGAGATGTCTCATTATGATAATTAATTAGCAAAATATTCGTACGTAATTTAATTACACGGTTTTAACACCATTTTTTTAAACAAGTTCGGGTTTGTCTTGTTGTCTCCCTCACGCGCCCGATTCAAGTATCAAACACATAGGAGTAAGTGAGACAGCAATACAAACCCGAATGGTATTATAAGAGCTCGCGGATTGTAACTGCAGTTTTTATGTATAAAATTTTATATATAAACAAAAAAGAATGTTAGAGAAGGCTGTTATTTATTATTTATTCCTATATTATTTATTATTTATTAACTATATGTTATTTATTATTTATTCCTATATTATTTATTATTTATTAACTATATGTTATTTATTATTTATTAATTTATTCCCAGGCATAACATCTGCCTGAAGAGAGATCTCTACTGAGACGCTCACCACAATGGAATAACTATTATTACGAGAATTACGAGATGTATTATTTTATCCCTTCAATACGAAAATAAAAGTCCATCACGATTAATCAATGCATTGGACACATGATACACTAAAAACGAAGTGCACTACAGACGCACTCTGAAACTTTCATTCAATTTCTGTGAAATAAACGTAAAAAATCACCAATTATGCGACGTTGCCAGCTCAGGAATGCACATGACGAAATTAGTAATCAGTTTCGTAAAGAAATAAGGTTATCAATGTGTGCGTGAGATCTGCTGCTGTCACTGAAAAATTTTTATTTACCTATACAAATAAACATATTAAATAAACTTAAACTCATCTGAAAACTCAGTTGACTCGTTAGAAATATTACGCTATTAGCGGCAACCATGTAACTTTTAAACAATATTGTGTTTTTATTACATAAAAATAAAAAATACGTCAAATTAAAATACCAACGCCATCTATCGGTGCTTAAGGGGTCAGCTGACGGCGACGAACCACCTTAACTCGCAATGTAATTTATGTACTTACCTAAGGTATTTTAATTCTTACCTGTCCTATTTGGTAAACAAAATTCTAACCTCAAAACGTCTCATTTTTGTTATTTTTTAACTATTTCATCGTAAATAAAGGAACTGGAGATAAAATATCAGCAAAATTATGTACAAAATATTGCCTCAGGTTTATTTGAAAACATAATACACCTTATTTTTTACAAAAATTTGCACATTGAGGTTAGAATTTTGTTTACAAAATAGGACAGGTAAGAATGAAAATACCTTACCTATGTTTGCCCGGGTGGAATCTTGCGAATCAATTTTGAAGCAGAGATCTTCAACCGATTAAGCAGATGTTTTGCTTAAGGTCAATGTGGGGAAGACCGGCATACTTCATTTTTTTTTTACTTCGGAGTGATCTAGCTGCGTTAATTATTCACCTACGTTACCGCTTGTAATCGCATAAGATGAAAAATTTCATAAATAATAGTTGAGCTATAGTGACAGATCATTTTAATCACAAATTAAGCAGAAACAATAGTATTTTTAAAACTTCGGCGAGTAGACGGACTTCCCGTGTAGTTTAAGGTAAGTCCGTCTAGTAATGTTATCAGCCAAACTATGGGTGCTTATATGTTCGTATTCGAATCCTAAAAAAAATGAAACAAGACGATGAAAAGTGTACTTTCAACTTGTTAAAATAAGGTTTAGATTCGAAATAAACACAATTTTTCGAATTCAAAGGCAAGTCAACGCAATATATTACGTAAATGGGGTGGTAAACCTTTTTTGGCAAATAATTATACTATACGTACTTACTTATTTTTTAGGTTTCCCAAATAAAATATCAATAGTAATTTGTATAATATGTATAATGTCGTCACCTAGCACTGATAGCGCAAGATTTGCTTAGTTTGTGCAATGTTGAAAGGATTTATCTATGAAATTTTACCTTATGAAATCGTAATAATGATTGAAGTCGTAAAAACAGTTGGTAACCTCTGATTTCAGGGAAGTCCGGCATATGACGGTCTTGCCTTGTAACATAGTAGACGGACTTTCCAACTTAACGAAATTTTAATGTGATAAATGATAGAACGTATAATTACAAAACTAAGCCAATTTCTGATAATTTTAATACAGAAGAAAGATGGCCGGTTCTTGTATTACATTTGTAGTTACTTTCTGGCGCAAAATCTAGTCACCAACTATTTTTTTAAAAAATATTAGCAGAGACCGTCGCACTATCACTTCGAGTTCCATACACGTGATGACTTGTTTAGGCGGATTTCTCTGAAGTTTATTGTCACAGCGTCATCTAAATTAAAGTGCCGGAACTAGCGCGACAAACTGTTTTATCTACTGGACGCTAAAGCGGGAAACGCTTTCAAATTCAAAAGTTATAACGTGTTGACGGACTTGCCTTGTAGACGGTCTTACCCACATTGACCTTACATTGGAAGTCCGATGACAATACAATAATCTGGTAGTAGAATTCTGCTGGCCCGGTCAGGCCCGCTTCGCAGGAGGGAAATTTTCAATGGTTGTTCCGATCGAATTGAAATTCGGTACATATATGTAATACGAATGGCAATGCAAGAACAGTCAACAAAAATAGATTGTATCAAAAATGAATTTTAGGTTAGTTTATTCCTTTTGAGGTTAGGAATCCTAAAAAGCGCTTAATCATCACCGCTCTCCGAACCTGACCTTGGCACCTCGACCTTACCTCACTTTCGTAGGCATTGTACTCACGTAACTAAACCAGATCGTGTAGAAACTAAGTTGACACATCACCTTGACCTTGGAATTACAAATGCATAACAGAATTCCATCTGCGAAGCGTGGATAATTAGAAAGAAGAAGCCGCGGTTTCGATGCGTTTTGGTATCGCTAAAATTAGTGTTTGCATCCTACTAATATTATAAATGCGAAAGTATGGATGGATGGATGGATGGTTGGATGTTTGTTTCTTACTCAATCACGCCAAAACGGCCCAACGGATCTGGATGAAATTCGGCATATAGATAGAGAAAAGTCTGGAATAGCACATAGGCTACTTTTTATAACGGAAAATTGCGTAGTTCCCGCGGGATAGCGATAAACGAATTATTTGCAGACGAAGTTGCTGGCAACAGCTAGTAATATTATAAATGCGAAAGTTTGTGACGACTGACGATGTGACGATCGATATGAGTGAGTGAGTGTGTATGTTTGTTCCTTCTTCACGCTGAAACGACTGGACGGATTTGGATAAAATTTGGAACGCAGATAGCTGGTACCCTAGATTAACACATAGGCTACTTTTTATCCCGGAAAATTGCATAGTTCCCGTGGGATAGCGATGAACATGTCAAAGATCGTAACTGTCTAGAGTCGCAACTTAAATTGTTATTGAAGAATATGCTATCAACATCAATGTTTAAGTCTAATCCTTCGTGGACGAAGTCGCGGACAGAAGCTAGTATTATAAATGAGAAAGTTTGTGAGGATATTAAGATGTTTGTTACTCTTTCACGCCAGTACGGCTTTACGGATCTGGATGAAATATGGAACAGAGATGGACTATAGTCTGGAATAACACATAGGCTACTTTTTATCCCGGAAAATTGCGTAGTTCCCGCGGGATAGCGATAAACGAATTCCTTGCAGACGAACTCGAGGGTAACAGCTGTTTATACATAAATCACGTTCTTTATCCCTCAAGGTGTAGACATAGCCTAAGATAACAAGACCTAAAGGCCACAAGCATGGTTGTGTGCGTATAGGTAAACTAGCTTCTGCCTGCGACTTTGTCCGCGTAGAATTAGCAATTGACATGTTTATCGCTATCCCTCGGGAACTGTGCAATTCTTCGGGATAAAAAGTAGCCTATGTTTTAATCTAGGGTACCAGCTTTCTTCGTTCCAAATTTTATCCAAATCCGTCCAGTCGTTTTGGCGTGAAGAAGGAACAAACATACACACTCACTCACTCACATCGTCACATCATCACATCGTCACATCGTCACAAAATGTCGCATTTATAATATTAGTAGGATAAAAAGAATAATCCGAGATAAAAAAGTAGCATAATTCTAGACAATAATCTATCTTTATTCCATATTTAAGCCGTTCTGGCGTAAAAGAGTAACAGACATCCATACATTCTTGCTCACAAAATTTCGCATTTATAATAATTAGTACGAAGTTAATAACGTCAAATTCTTACTACACAAACAACATTCGACGTATCGAAATGTAGCAGATATTTCAAGAACATCTGGTAAAAACATTATCAGTACATTGAACTGTAGTCAAAGCTATCAGCTACCAGCTTTTAGCTGCTGATCAAATAGATGATGAGATAAACATATTATTATAGACACAGTTACTATAGACCGACTGCTTAAGAGGCTGACAACACCAAATTTTGTTGAAATTGATGTTATTTAAGCACTTTTTTGAGAAAAATTACACACAATAAAAAACCAAAAAAATATGTATGTCAATTTTCATCATATTTCAAACACGCTGGACGGACTCGATACATAATTGAACAAAATCGGCTCGATAGAAAATAATTGCAATGATTGGTCGTAAAATCATCATTAAACGGTTCTATGTCTTTATTTTTTCGACGTATGGGTCTGCAATTAAAAACATGAAGTCAACATACTCATACCTACACGGCTAACGAGTCATATTTCACAAATAATCTATACTTTTTTTTAATTCTTATTATTTGTGTCTTATTTGCAATATTTTAGACGCGCGCCAAGCTGCCGAAATAGTTTCTTCTCTTTCACTAACAGGCATGCGATCCGTATGTGTGAAGAGTGGCGCTGCTCAAGGTCATTTGCTGTTGACAGCGCCTTAAATGAGTTCTCGCCCGCGCGGTGCCGGGGCGCAGGGAGGGACGACCGCGGGGGCCGAGAGAGGTGCGGGCGCAGGGGCGCTACCAGCCCGCACCTCTCTCGATCCCCTTGCTATGTATAATCTGCGTTTTTCTCACTAGGTACTACATGAATAAATAAATAAATAAATTAAAGTCAACCGTTACTGATTCATCGATAATAACCAAACGCTAACTCTCATCAACGACATCCTGTATGTTTAGTGTAAGTTTTCGATAGCAAAATACATCTCGATAACGTTTGCGTTAAACTGTCAAATACCATGAGAAATTTTAGTTGGCATTTCGATCCGCAAGTGGCGCTGCCAAATATTCCATAGTAATTGAGACGTTTACGTGAACGCGTTCGAGACATTTTTATATGCGACAACTTACACTAGAGGCTCTTTATGCTTAGTGTAAGTTTTCGATAGCAAAATACGTCTCGATAACGTTTGCGTTAAACTGTCAAATACTATGGGAACAGTTTGTTGCCGTTTCGAACCGCAAGTGGCGCTGCCAATTTTTCCATAATAATTGAGACGTTTACGTGAACGCCTTCGAGTCGTTTTTACATGCGAAAACTTACACTAGAGGCTCAGTAGGCTTATTGTCTAACTCGCACGCAATCGCTATCGTGTTCATTTTGACAGTTCATGTATGGGATGACAATTGGCATCGGAATCAGCTAGCTGTCACATTCATACAAGAAATGTCGAAGTGAACACGATGGCGATTGCGAGCGAGTTAGACAATAAGCCTACTGTATGCTTAGTGTAAGTTTTCGGCCACAAAATACGTCTCGAACGCGTTTGCGTTGAAATGTCAAATACTATGGGAACAGTTTGTTGCCGTCTCGATCCGCAAGTGGCGCTGCCAATTTTCCCATAGTAATTGAGACGGTTACGAGAACGCGTTCGAGACGTTTTTATATGCGAAAACTTACACTAGAGGCTCTGGAAAGTGACAGTACTCTGGATTTATTTTTTACATCGGAGCCGAAATTTCTTGCATCGGCTAGCCGGTATTTGGAATCAATAGTGACAACGAGCTCAATAAAATGTATAGTCTGTTAACCTGTTCTACCTCTCTTATTGTATAATTTTAATTGTATAATTAACATGCATGGCTAGTCTGTTAGTGTTAATTATGAGATTATTATAAATAAATAAAAATTACTGAACGGATTGCGCTGAAACTTGCCACGTATGTAGTTATCATGATTTAGTTTGCTAAGCAAAGATTTAATTACAACAAAACGGATAACTCACGTATAAAAAGTCGAAAGAATGCTTCGACAATTGTTCACAAAACAACAACAATTGACTACCCGACAATTGCCCAACAACAATCAATCAATCAATCATCAATTGCTCCGACAATTGTTCAATTGTTGTTGTTGTTTGTTGTTGTTGTTGTTGTTTGTGTTGTTGTTGATTGTTGTTGTTGTCTCACGGTAGTTTCATGTTAAAAGAAAATATTTGATGACAGTGCCGGACTAAGGCAGCATAAGCTCCGCTAAAAATTTGAATTTTGCGTTGACAAAGTCGCGGGGAATAATCATAGCTAGTATAATGTATTCTAAATTTTTTCCACACATATTATGTGATGTTGGAACAACTTTTGTGATAAAATTCGCTATACATAGCGCAGTTGTCAGAGCGTTCGCTACGGCCAAGTATTTAATTCGACTTGTGGTTCGAATTTTATACAAGCGAATCGTGTTACTTCTTTGTGTTTATAATTTTTGCTTTTCATATGCATAATATAAAGGGACAACGACATTACATTTGAAAAGAAATGACAACCATGACAATATGCAAAATACACTGCAGCGAATTTGAGATAAAAGTGGTTTCAGTCAAATCTCACGAAAAAGTTTGATGTAGATTCAAGTCTTTCCATGACGTCTTAATGTGATTCAATTCCGACGCAGTTCAAGTTTTAGCTGTCACTTTTAGTATGAATCTGACAGCGAGCGAACCTAAACTGAAACGCATTAAGACGTCATGGTAAGGCCCTGGTCATATTTGTATGGGCAAAGCTCTCTCAGAACTCGCGTCATCAAAATAAATCTAATAACGTATCATTTAGTATTTAGAGCCATTGGAATAGATACGAGCGGACATAGGAATAGACGTACGTAAATATATACAAGATGCGGGAAAACAGGTCTTTTATATCTGGTCTGGTAGTTTTTTTTTTATATTTGCACAATAAAGCATCACTTACTTACTTTCTTCGTCCCATAATTTTCTTTGGCCGTAACGAAATCGTGTCTTTTTCAGGATTTTTGGGAGTCATCAGAAGGTAGTAGGTTAAGTCACTTTAACATCATTTCCTAAAAAAATAGTTACTGTTTCAGAAGTAAAACGCATGAAAATTATAGGAAATATCAATTGAAACAAGAAATTTTATTTATTGATTTTTAATGTTTACTTTTTACGTTTTACCGTTAGAAAATTTCCCGGCCATAGCTTTACTTTTCGGATTTTTCTATGTGTTATAATTTTCAGTGTCGTTTAGAAATTTCATGAAAATTATGACAAACTGTACATTCGAAACTGCCAAGCAGCAGTGCTTGCACTGTTGTTCCGGTGTGGAGAGTAAGACAGCCGGGGAAACTACATGCACAAGCGGCTCATCTTAGCCCTCTTAGGTTGGTAACTCATCTGCAATTATTCGGTGTTGCGGGTATCCATGGGCAGTGTATCCATAGGTGACCTACTTGCGCGTTTACCTTCCTTTTGGTATAAAAAACTTCAATTTTAATCAATAAAACACATAATCTTCCATTTGAGCGTTGCCGCAGTCGGGTAAAAAGAACGTTGGCGTATTGCTTTATATATTGCGACACGGCCAAGGGTGAACAATTGTACGACAGAACAATGTGAGCACCGATCCTTGGGAACGCTAACATGCGCCCAATTTACACATTGAACTTTGTTTTGCTTTTCCCATAACACTGGCCTTTATTATTGTAAAGGTTCCGTGTGTAGTAAGAGATCACAACTCGGAGGATACAATTATTTGATGCGCTCCAGATGATTACAAGGACCTTAACTACCGCATGACGTCTTAAGGCGACAACAGCCGCGAAACTAGCGCCACTTCGGAAATTTAATGTTCTTATATCTCCTAGATACTAGGGAAAGACCTATAATGTGTATTAAATCAGTGTATAGGTAATTTAGTGGTGTTTTGGTTAATTTTACAACTAAAACGGCCGCAGGTTGCAACGGTTGCAACTAAAAAGGTAGGTGCAATTTTTCGTTCTGTAGTTGTCCCAAAAAACTTGCACAACAAAAAGCGACCGTTTTCGTTTTAAAATTATGAATTATTCAAGTTTGTAACTAAATCGGCTTAGCTAACAACAATTTCTTCATGATGAAGGTTATAATGACGAAACAATATTAATTACAGCTGTGGAATTAAATACTATGATAATTTTATTATCATTCAAGTGTATTTGTTCATCACGGATTGTAAGACCTCGTGTGAGGTCCGTCCGGATCGCTTCCACCGTCTTACTTGCCAATCCTGCCGCCCGCACCTCTCAGTCCCCTTTGTCGTCCCACCCCGCGCCCCTGACCGCGCGGGCGGGGACTCAGTTAAGCGGTCGGTCTATAAATGAAATTTTTGTGACGACTGGATAGCCAAGTGGTTAGAGAACCTGATTATGAAGCTTAATGTCCCGGGTTCGATCCCCGGTCCACGATATTTGTATGAAAAATATGATTTTTTGATCTTGCGTCTTGGATGTTTAATGTGTATTTAAGAATGTTTATAATTAAGTATGTTAATAATGTTTATCCAGTAGATACCCATATTACAAGCTTTGCTTAGTTAGAGTCTAAATAAATTGATGTCAGTTGTTCCAAGAGGTTTATTTATTTACATTTACTTATTTATTTTTTTACATAAACTGGTTTCTAACCAGTTTTGTTGAGTAGGAAAAGGTATCCGTAACACCTACTTGGAAATCGGAATCATTGACCTAAAACAGGAAATGTCAATGAAAGATAACCATTCGGAGGCAAGGACTAAAAAATTAAGTAAGTATTTTATTCTGTGGCATTGTTTTTCTTCAGTGTTTTCTCTTTGAATCCGGTATAAAAATAAACAATCATTTTGATTTACATTCTGGTGGTTTACGTTACAAAAAAGGATTTGTTTTGAGCTGGGTCATTTTTTCTGCAAACGACTCGGAGCATTGACATACAAGATGTCTTTTTTTTAGCCAATAAAAGTTATTGTGCTGTAAACATTTTTATTCTTCCACGGGGGCCCAATCACGGGAATAAATAAGGCCCACTTGCACAGTTCAGAATTAAAAAGTGAACTCGCTAACTCGGGGTTAGGTTGTACAGTTCCTTTATAATTTTGACATTTCCTAGTCCCGGGTTAGCATCTAACACGGGGTTAAGTCGTTAACCCTGGTCCGTGCAAGTGGCCCTTAGTGTAAAGAATCTTCTTCTTTCCCTTTTCCCACTTTAGGTGGGGTCGGCTCTCCTAATTAATTTGCGCCCGGCAGTTGTCCTGGATTGTCTCTATAGCTAGATTGGCATGTTTTATTGTTCGGGTCATGTTTGTCCAACAGGTGCCGGGCGGGCGCCCTCTTCCGCGTTTTATTTCGGTTAATTCCAGCGCCTTTATGAACCACATTGTCACTGCCTCTTCCCATAACGCATAAATTTGTATAAAAAATAAAATAAAATATTAAGTAACCTGTCTTATATTTCTGTATAAAATTAACTCTTGTGTGAATGTAACCACTAACCGGCAAAAGAAAATGCTGTGATTATTATTTTCAAACTATTGTCGCAATCATGTAACAATTTAAAAATAATTGCACAAATGAAATTCGAATAACAATCTCTTACGCATAACACTGCTAAGGTATTTATATTAATTATGATTGCAAATATTCTGAATAGAATCGGTGACTAGTTTCTGAAGGACGTTGTCTCACTGGTTCAACAAACGCTTGTGGAATTCTAATAATTTTATAGAAAAATATAATAAAATATTCACACCTAATACCTAAATGAGTGATGCCCAGTGAGTTTGAATAAATTGTAAAGGTGGAATTACGTCATTGACAACAAAAAACAGATGTTTTGAAAGGAATGGTTCACGTGACTCTTCTATTTGTTAAATAACTTTAATTGTAGCCAGTCAATGTAACACACCTTTGTTAAAAAGTAAAATAAACCTCGTAGGTACCTATTAATTATTACATTCATGCTCACGATCACTTTCTTTTATCAATAGATAACAAAGTTGTATGGCGGTATTGTCCTTTGTAAAAATAAGAATAAAAAAAATACAATACTAACCTCTACTTTCCCGCAACGACCGGCCATTTGTAAAAACAAAACAAAAATAAACAAAAAAAGTCCGCACCAAAATCTGAGCCCAGAATCCCATGTTCGAAAATTCAAGCTTCCAAATTTAAACATGTAACTGGCACAAAACCATATTCGATAAACGCGCACTTTTAAAACTATGTAAGTCTCGTATTTTATTTTATATTAGACTTGATTGATTAATGTAATTCACTGGTGACTGCTCTGAGGTGTCCATGGCACTACTGAGAACGCTGAATTCTTACGACTTTAAAATGCAACGTGGCTACGGGCGGCATGGAGCCGCCATTGTTATGTGAATTTCTAATTATGTTTTATGCCCTTGGACTGTGTTGATGGGAAAGTGGGATATCTAATTAATTTGATTTAATATTGTATGTGGCGTGGAGTTTCTGTAGAGTTTATTTCTTTAATTTTTTTTCGATTAATTCACAGCTTTGTTTATGTAGTTGACATTAGCTTATTAGATAAAAAAGCAATCCAATTTTTTACAGACACGCTCGTTTTTTAAACGATAAAAAAGTTTGTCACCTGCTATGGGTGATGTAGGAGTAAAAGCACGCATCACGGAATGACGAGGATTCGGGTTGTATTCCCGGCAATAGCTTTACTTTTTGGATTTTTCTGTGTTACCTATATGTTTCAGTATTGTTTAGAAGTATAATTTCTAACGAGTAAACCGTTTAATTTTTGTGTCCGAAACCCATTGGTAGAAGATTATTATAGTACATTTTACTATTTCTTTATATCCATAACAATAATCCAGAAAAAAATGTCGATAAAACCAGACAGTGCTCAATTTTAAAACAATATACCTAGAATATAAACATGTTCCCACGTACACACAAATCACGTCTTTATCCTTTACGGGGTAAACAGAGTCTAAGGTAAAGACCTACAGGCCACTTTTAGCAAGACTTTTCGCACTAAATTTCAAAACTATTTAAAAAACATTAATCTCAGTCATCAAAATGTAAAAATATGATCAATGTTCTTAAAGTAAAAAATAAAAACATCAATATCTACTCCATGCCCTTGTGCCATTGAACACGTTCCATATTTAATTTCTTTAATACAACAAACTCCATTCCTTTAGCCCTTGAAATTGTTCTGTTTTTGACATACTTTTTACCCACTACATTAAGACTTCGCATTAATTTATTGGTGACTAGCTGTTGCCCGCGGCTTCGGCATCGTTTCATTTTTTTTTCTTTTTTCAAATTTTTTCTTGTTATGAATCTTTTTCGAAAAATAACAAAAACAACAAAAAATAGTTTGTGAAATCGGTCCAGTAGTCTCATGTGATGCCGTACCAATGGAAATAGCGATTAATTTTTATATTATGTCTGTCTGTACCTACCTACCTACCTTTAGATAGGTACATTTATTGCTCAATCTTTAAGGTTTTTTCAACTTACTTGATTGTCAAACAAAAGGTTTCGAATATTTTATTGAATCAGGTGTTACTTTGCGGTGGTCCATTTCAATGAACAAAAATATTTACCTTGCTACTCAACTACTTAAGTAGCGTTTGGTTTCATTGAAAAGGTTTCGATTCGGTTTCATAAAAAAACATAGAGCTCTGTCACATTGCAATGTTTTTTTTTGTAATTGAATACACACGCGCACACACATCTTGTTAAGGATTGAGAATTATCTTTACAATTTATGAATACGAGTGACGATGTCTTACCGTAAAACGGTTATGTAAATGTTAATTGGCGCGAATGGAATGCTTAAAAAAAATTGAACGGAGTAATTTACTTAACACTTATGTGACTACATGGTTTTTTGACCCTCGAACGAGCGTATAAACGTACCTACTATACAGAAGGTACTATTTCGTTCATAGAATTATTTAAAACAGCTACCATAAGGTGTGAAATAAAAAAATATTATCGAATTAGAAATACGATTAGGTTAGAAGAAAATTAGAACTCTAATTATCAAATCTAGTCAAAAACTTTTGTAGAGCTGTAGTTTTGTTCCATGAGTACTTAAACAGATTTACACCATAATATTTATTTAAATATTATTTATTTAAAGTATTATTACCGGGACTTAAAACCGCGTAAAAATTGTTAATTGTAATACTTAAAATAAATATTATTATGAGTGAAAATCGCGGTAGTTTAAAACATTAGATTTACCTACACCAATTTCAAGTTGTACTTTCGAGCGATGTGCTTTCAAAAAATCATAAATCATAATGCCTAAAAGTATAAACAGCGACCTCTACTGGTAAGTAGCTGAACTGTAAGATCCTTTTACAATTAGCGCCCTCTATCAATAAGTAGCCGAGTTACTTACATATTTCAGGCTTACTGACGAATTTGTTACGGCTTTGTGACGTTGCAATTCGTTCGCCAGTGTACGTATAGATGGCGCTTACACGCTATTCAACTAAATTAGTGAAGGGTAAAGGCAAACCCAAATGTTTTATTTTATTCATTACGCTTGTTAAGTTTATTTTTTATATCTATCTTTCACTTAGATACTGACCTCCGTGTACAGACGAAACATACTGATCGTTGGCCTCTAACTAACTATAAAAGGAAAGACCGTGTTTTGCAAGTGGAACCAAACTTCGCCAAACGAGGTTCTACTTGAGCTAAACAGGATGCGCACAAAACAAGGCGTAGTTTAATCCGGCATTTTGCCGGTACAGCCATTTCAAAATTGATAGGAACCAGAGTACCACTTACTTACTACTTTCCTACTAGTACTTTAACCACGTTTGTCAGTTAGGCGAAGGCCGTTGAGAAAGGACAAAAATAAAAGACAAACTTTTTTATCGAAATTTTATTGTTCGGTCTAATTTGGTATATATTTTTTTTTATTTCAAATCCTTTTTTGAAATTAGCTTTTTAATTTTTTAGAAATACAACTTTACCAAAATTCGTGTCATCTCATACACAAGTGTAAGACGTGGACGGTTTTCACTTAACACATAATTAAGCTACTTAAAACTAATTATTATTGCATAAATACTATATTATTATGATATTAAGAAAGGAACTATTATTTACAACATGCAATTGGCAAAGTACAACATAACAGCCAGTTTTCGATCCCCCCTATAAATACAAATAGTGTAATATAATACACCTGTAAAATAGTCAGACATCATATAATAAACAGGTATGTAGTAGACTTGTTTGGACTCAATGTATAGTCAATATTAATTAAAACAGAGTTTTAAGGAGCCTAAACACTTAAGGTATCTCATTATGAGTATCTTTTATCCACTTGCCTGTTATTGGCTTGTATGTAGGTACTGAACTGACTGAATCGAGATCCACTGGGGAACTATTTCACAGAAAACGTCGTAGTGCTATCCCATTGATTGACAATGGAAATTACTTAGACACTTGCGGAGAGAATGTCCTACCATGGGTCAGGCGTCAAATGGACTTTAATCTGTACAGCTGCGTATAAGTTTCCCAAAGACTTTGAAGCCAATTAAGTTAAAAGTTCAAAAATATTCGAACATTTACAAGTTGGTCTTCGTTATTGTCTACATTAGCATCTTCTATATAAATTATCTGATCATATTATGTAGCGATTTCACATTAAGTAGGTATCACGACTTGGCACTAGCTAAGAAGCTGTAAGAAGTTTTTGGAATGTACAAAAATTTACCTACATACACTTCTTGTTTAATTTCTTCACAGCCTGCATTCTTGAGTTCATTAACTATTACATAGTTTAAAACGTTATTAATGCAACTCTTCGCTAATTTAAATGAAAGAAGTTCCATTTTCGGTTCCAAAGGTTACCTAAAATATGGTTAAAAGTTCCATTTCATTGCCTGGTAACATAGATCACTCCTAAACCCAATAGCCTTACGGCGCGGCAATGAATCGCAAAGCAATAAGGCACTATGACTTTCAGTTTATTATTTTATCTACTAGCTCTTTGTACTTCACAATCGAATACTGCTCAGCAATTTTTTTCTTACTAGTTCTCATTAACCCTCCGGGGATCTTAATTTACTAAATTATAACTATAAACTTAAACATCTTAACATCACAGCCAATACGCTTATAACAACTAGACTAGACTTAACATTCACAGCACTAGACGGCATGCCTTTTCTTGTTGCCCTACAGTTCTTATGATGGTCGTCTGAGAGACACATGGCATGTGCCATGAGGTGGGGTATCACGTTCTGCTCGTAGCTAGCAGTGAAGAGGTGCTGCCAGGGTCCAAGGGTGAAAACTGCGACGTCTTCCCCGCCGTGGGTCTCAGAATCCAGAGGGACGAGGCCGGGATAGGCGTAGCTTACGTCTCCTGAAAAGAATATGATGGTGAACACCTTGCTACAAGTGCCGGCACGTAAGTCTAGCAATGACCGATGATGCGCAGTACCTAGTCGAAAATAAAGTATCGTGGGGGAGTGCAGGGGACGCGGGCGGGCGTACTCCACGTTAGACTTACGTGCCGCCACCTGTAGTCGATTACGCGCTTAAATATCCTGACTTATTGGATCACTTGGACCCGCCAGCTTCGCACGGGTTATCAAAGTATACGTGTAAACCTCTTTCTTAGATCACTCTATCTATCGATGGAAACCGAATTGAAATCCGTGGCGCAGTTTACAAGATCTAAGCGTAAATTGCTGAAAAGTGTAACGCCTACACAAACTAGCTTAGCATCCACATTGATCTTGGTAACGAAGAAAACTTGTTTGAAATGAAATGAGCACGTGTAGTCGAGACAACTATGACATCATTTGAAAAAATTGAGCCTGAATGAATTTTCAACCTTGAAAAACTTGTAAAAATTTACTTACGTGCCATAAACGCTTGATGCAGCGTCACGTCGACCCTTGTTCCGTCATCACCAATGCTCTTGCCTCTCCCATTGGCATAGCTGATCGTCGTATACGGTTTCCCATCGTCACCATTAGTGGTATCAACAGTACCGAGTATATCGTTACCTCTTGATGGGTATCCAGCTACAGTCATCGTGTGAGCATGATCTGATGTGACGACTATAAGGGTTTCTTCAGGGTCTGTCAATTCTTTGGCTTTTTTGATAGCTTTAGCGTATTCAACTGTTTCGTCTAAGGCTAGATGAGCAAGGCTGTCATGATGAGCGTGGTCGATTCTTCCGCCTGTAACAAAATTTTGTGTATGTATGTAAAACTCTTCATTACACATAAAATTATAAAATTAAAATAAAAACAAAACAGCAAACAGAAGAAGTACAACGGCGATCTCTATAAGTTAACCACATTGTCAGAGAACATAATTATTACAAATACAGGCAAAGCAGATAAAAAAGTGCACTATTCAGAAGTTAACAACAAAAAAAAAACAAATACAATACAGAATGTAAGTAAAAATTAAAAAAATACTATAAATTTAATAACTCCTTGTGAAAATATTTTATTTTAAGATTAAGTAGTTTTAGTATTGTTTTTAAATTAGTTTTTGATTTTTAGATTTTGTAAATAATATAATGTTTGTTTGAATAAATTTATAAATAACATTATATTATTATAATTATTATTATAGTATCACAATCTCTTCTTTAGCTTTACACGTCTGTAAATCATTTTGAAATAAGGAAAAAAATGTTGACAGTGCCAACAATTATACAATTATAACGATTAACATAAAAAAATATTATTTTCTGTTCAATGTCGTCGAACTCAAAGACCTTATAAATTATTAATTATCAAGATGAGCGAGTAGTTGATTAAGTATTGCCTTATTCCTGATGGCAATCATCGATGCAATCTTTATCTTAATCAAACACAAGCTGTTGCCCGCAATTTCATCTGCGGATAATGCGATTATCGGGCGTCCGCGAATGTCCTTCTCAGAGTTTAAAACTATCTCCATAGCCAATTTTATCACGTTCGGTTGAATAGTATATACGCGTGGAACGTAACAAACAAACACCACGGAGTTTTTCATTCTTTTCAATAACGGAATCACGTGGCATAAGCAAGTTTAAATTATTATTTGCCTTCACATGCAATAGAACATTCTTTTGTTATAAACGGCTACAGTTGTATCTACATTGAGTGGCTGTGAACGTGCTCAAAAAAGCCGATACAAAGTAAGTAAAAACGCAAAATGAACCATAAATACTGATAAACTATGCAATAAACAATCGTAAAAACAAATCGAAAGTACCAAGCGTAATCAACACCTTTTTACCTTGATGATTTACTCGCCAAGGATTCCAGAAGAGTAATAATATAAAAGTGTGTGTAAATCGTGACATCTGGCCAGAAACAAGGTCTTACAGTGTAAGGGATGCAAAGGGAAAAATGGCAAAAATCTTTAATTTGTAGTTATGTCATTTTTGCAGGAATAGTTTAACAAATAAATACAGAATCATACTTATCTGACTCTTAAGTTGTCAGTGAAAATAAATACAGGCAATTAATAGTACACAATTTTACATCGATGACCGGATAGCCTAGTGGTTAGTGACCCTGATTATGAAGCTAGAGGTCCCGAGTTCGAATCCCGGTAGGGGCAGACATTTGTATGATGAATACGAATGTTTGTGTCCGAGTCATGGATGTTGTATGTATTTATCTACATTATATAAGTATGTTTATCCGTTACCCATACCACAAGTTCTACTTAGTTTGGGACTGGGTCAAATGGTGTAATTTGTCCCATGATATTTATTTATTTATTTATTTATTATTACCTCTTCCTCTGGCCAGGAAGTGGAAATTGCCACTCGCGTAGCGGGCGGTAAAATTGCTACTTTACGGCCCGGAGCCATGTAAAATCTTTTTAAGTTACCAACATTTTACAGTTTGAATTATTTTTCTCTGTAACTACACTCATCAAAAATGTCTAGGGATATTTCTTATCAATATAAGCATATTATTACAGAGTCAAAACATAATTATTTATCTAGGGTTAATGATTATCCCAAGGCTTTTTTGATGTGTGTATAATCATTCCACAAACTGGTGTAATAAATCGATTTGTCTTACAAACAACCTACTATTACATCAATTAAAGGAAAATAGTTCTCACCTTCGACGAACAGGAAATATCCTTTGGGGCTCCTGTTTAGCATTTTGATGGCCACTTCCACCATTTCTTCAAGAGTCGGCTGGTTTGAGGCCTTCAAATGATACGCCATGTGGTCGTCCTGGAAGAGACCCAACAGGTATTCTGGTAGGTCGTCGGAATTAAAGACCTGAGGAGGAAGAGGATTGAGTAAGTCTTCAATTGAGATGATGCATCGGTGATTTGATCTTGACCAAAGGTCGCGAAAGGCGTCAAACCATTTGGTTGAACACGTGGGCTAAATTATTAAGTGTTGACGCCCTTGGGTTGACAAGAGGAAATATCGAAGTCCTCTGCGTACTTATCTGATGAAACGGGTCTTCTGTTTGTTTTGAAATTTGCATGTTTTAACTCACTATTATAAGTGGGGTATGATCTGACTAGCTTCGATCTTTTCGGATAATTTTCTTCATGGATGATCGTTCAACCAGGTTCGTCCCCGACTGATATTATGGCTTATATGGTATTATAATCATTTGTGGCTTTTATAACATTCACTTTGCTTAGGGCCTGTCTCACCACTCTTTGTAAAGTTCGTGATATCTTAAGGGTCAGTTATCTTTGATTCCCTCTCTATTTCTTACTACGAAACAGACAAAGACGACATCATAAAATATCAGTGTCTTTAGTGGTGAAACAGGCCTTTTGTCTTTAAGATTTTGAACTTCCTCATACCTTCATGAGCTCACTCCTGTCTGTGACGTACTGATGTGTAGCATTCCTCTCAGTCTTGTCTACGTGCCACATCTCTGTTAGGTCCAGGCCATCCAGCCTCTTCCCTGTCCCGTTGACCAATGGGTTTGTCACGTTAGGCAGGAACTCGCGTCTCCCACCACCCATTATCACCTGGGTTTTTAAAAAAAAGGTAAATGAAACGCACGTTTTTGCAAGTCTGTTATTGAATCCATATCGGTTTACTAGAAATCGGATCATCTAAGTAAAGAAATAAAAAGTAAGATTCATGGCATTTAGTTTTTTGTTGTATGGTTAGCAGAGGACTTTGAAACAATACCCTAACTATTGATTTTGATGAGATTTTTTAAAATAGATAGAGTGATTCGAGAGGAAGGTTTCTATGTATAATACGCACACGAAGTCATGGGCAGAAGCTAGTTTATACTAAAGCAAAGCATACATAAATCACGTCTTTATCCTTTATGGAGTAGACTGAGCCTAAGGTTATAAAACCTAAAGGCTAAGTTTAGTATGATTGTGGGCATAGGTAGAAAGGGGAATCAAAGTAGTGATGGGTTGCTAGCCTAAGATTTTCACCCATTCCCTCGATGGGCTTTTACCATCTGCGCAGGTAGAAAAGCTACTGGCGCATTCTGTTTTTTCTTTGCTTCTAGAGCTGGGTGGAAGGAAGTTGTTTTAACTGTGAAATACTAACTGTTCTAAGCGAAACGTCTTCACCTTTATTTTAATAATTGAAAATTATTTCACTCATACCTACGAGTTGAGGCAACTTCAGGATCTTTATTCTCTTTAGAAAAATCAACTTTCAGCGCGTTCTACATATATTATTGCATGTAAATAAGTTTGTTTTTTTTTAGATAGGACCATGTATGACGTCTTTATGTAAAAAAATAAACTGCAGCAATTTACCACGCTCGTTTCGAATCCGTCATACGAATTGGAACAAATGGTAAAATAACAATGCTTTTACATATTGCAATGATGCGTTCTTGCATTGTTGATAACGTATTGTTGTCGAAAACAAAAACGAAATAATGTCGTCAATAAAGAACGCTAAATTCTGTTACTCCTAACCATGCATCAAGCAAGAGCAGCTGAGTCAACCACCGCTGTTCAAATCAAAAGAGTAGTTAAGGGATTTTAGTTTTTAAGTATTGTATAGCCTTACAAACCCATCCATGTTGGTCTGGGAGCAAAAACAAAATAGAATGTACCAGTTGCTTCTCTTCCCACGCAAATGCTATAAGCCCATTGACGGAATCGGCGAAAATCTTAGGAATCATGTTATAAGCGATGCGGCCAGCAACTCATTACAATTTTGATTCCCCTTTCCACCCATACGCTCACAATTGCCTTCCTATGCATATAAGAAAAAAATTATGCCAAACGTTGAAATTTTGTAATCTTAGGCTCTGTCTACTCCGCAAGGGATAGTAACGTGATGTATGTACGTAAGAATGTAAAATCTTGTTACTCTTAACCATGCACCAAGCAAGAGCTGCTGAATCAACCTTAAAGTTTTTTATAGTCTTCAGTCTTATAGTCCTTAAGTTTTTTATAGTCTTACAGGAGACCACGTACCTTAAAATGCCGGCCAGGGTTGTTCATGACGAGCTGGTAGGCGATGTCCCGGCATCCAAGCTCCAGGCATTCATCAGGTACGTCAGAATCGGACTCCCAGTTCCTCTCTGATGTGTGCGCGTACATGCCGGCCGGCGACGCATGGGTCACCCGGGTTGTTGTTACCACCCCTGGAAAAGAACAGAAAATTTGAAAAATTTAAACCCCTATGCATTCATCGAGTAAATTTATTTACGTTTTGGAAAAGAGCTGGGGCCTTACCAAGGCGTCCTAAGTCCGACGCAGTTCAAGTTTTAGCTGTCACTTTTAGTATGAATCTGACAGCGAGCGAACTTAAAGTGAATCGTATTAAAACAGTCATCATGGCCTCTGATGCTCTTCAAACTGCTGGACCAATTTATACCAAACATGGTTAAGAACACCGCAAGGAAACTGACATACAAAGTTATGTACGGGGAACAAGCTATATTTTTTCTAGATCTTCCAAAAAAACTTATTTTTCTCTTTTATTCTGCTTCTCAGGGTGGAGACCAATCCAACAAATCATTGATCATAAATAAATATCAGTGCAGTCATTCATGAGTTATAAATGTTGTAAATAACTCAACTTTGTTTTAAATAGGTACCTACATAATTACCATCATACACACGTATTAATTTCAACGTCATTTTAAAAGCGATGACGCTCGGACGCGGCAAAAGAAAATATAATCTGTTACAATAGAGACATAAAGTATTGCCAGTGACCTTAAAGAGATTTAAGTCCATGACGTATCCAGATTCAACAATCAATCCATTAAGATCTTAAATGGCAATGAAGTAATAAATACTTTGTTTAATTGCTAAGTGAACACAGTTTTACGTCAGTGGAATTAATAAATCAGTTCCATCATGAATGTGGTATTGATGTCTAACAGTCCATACAAGATGACAGACAATAAGTAGGTATCGCTGGTTATTAGTTTATATTAAAAAATTCAATGATTTGTGTCAATTTCCATCATTGGGCCCGCGCGGGAACCTCAGCCTGAGAGGAGGCCTGTGCCTGATAATAAATAGTACGTAGGTAAGTATGTATCGTTTAAATTGTGTTGAGTGACGTTTCTGAATTTGCTTTTTCAGATATGTTTTTTTTTCTACTCTGAAATACCGGATTAATAAGCATTTAGGAAAAACAAACGAATACCTACGAAAGGTTTTACTGCTGCACTTGCTTTTCGCATAATATTATAATTATTTATAAATTATTATTTAATTATAAACCATAATGTAATAAAAACAAACCGTAAATCTAATTTGATTAAAATTGCGTTAATGCATTTGCGATAAAAAAAACCAACAACATCGGATTGTTTTCTTTTATAAAATTTCGTTCACCTTTAGGTGATAATTTATTATTAACCACGTCGCGATAAATTCTGAAATCAATCTTCCGTATATCCTAATTTGCCAAGGTAACATTTGAAAATTGGACTCATAATCGCTATCCCGCGGGAACTATACAATATCCCGGGATAAAAAGTAGGTAGCATAAGTTTTAATTTAATTAATTGCTTCAGAGCTTCTTCTTGTCATTTGTCGTAATCCAAATACAATCATTAGGTAGTTATTATCTTTATCTCACGTACAATATCTTATCTCACAGACGAATTTTATTCTAATAAAATGTATTTCATAATAGTTATCAATTCGATAATTGATTTCGATCTCCTATTGATTACTAGTACACAATTATCACAAGTGGCTTATCGTTCCCACTGAGTATGTAACGCTTATTTCGAAAAATGATTTGCAAATTTCGAAATCAACTTAAATACATACAAAGAAAAATAAAAAAAAAGAACAAACCGAATCTTCAATCATGGCTACTGTAGCGCTTCCTCATGACGTATAAGCGTAAATCAATGCAATGCAAAAAAAACAGCAGCGCAATCGTTCAGTAGTTTTAGAGAAAAATGGTCAGACACCTATACAATCATACAAACAAACAACCTCTAACCCCAAATAATGTACCGTCTCTTTTCCGTTCCGGCCGTCGTAAGTAGAAGGGGTTTGAATTTTTTTTTACAGAAAGGAACTAATGAGGCTTCAATAAAGGGTTAACATGACCATGAATTTGAGTCACACTGATTCCAACCGCCAACTATTTATGTTACCGACGTAGGCCACCAATCAGGCACGACCTCGCCTCTTTTGTATATCAATAGATGTCTTGATTACACTGCATATGCCATCCGTCCAACGCGCACATACTGAGTCATAGCAAATGTTTTTCGAGGGATCGAATTTTCAATCACACCTATGTAAATAACCGCTATCCTTTCAACTAGTCGAATATTTTGATTTGTAGCAAAACAGTAGTAATATGAGAATTATTACAAAATATTAACTAAACACACGATGACATTTTTCTATTCCTCTTTTTTTTAACCCGTAATGTACCTAATAGTGTCACGCTGCTGTGCAAAGGCATCTCCCATAGATTTCCAACTCGCACTGTACCACATTTATGGCTGGCTAAAGAAAATACTTTTGTTCTATTCCTTTTCCTCTTAAGTATTTAGGGGTCATTTTTAGTCTGGATTCTGATCTGAGCGAGCGAACCTAATCTGAATCGGAATTGAATCGCATTAAGACGACATGACTGACATGTTTTAAAACTGTCTTTTTCTCAAACATGCTCGGAAATGTATGTGTTACTGTCGCGAAATGAAGCCATGAAGTTTCACATTTACTGCCTAGGCCAAGAAGTAATGCGGTGCGGTCGGCGCGGTGCGGCGGCGGGTGTGGTGGTGCGGTGGTGGATGCGCGGGGAACATGGCGCGAGCAATAGTTTGTTCAAATGGCATGTTTAAAACATTAAAAAAGCGGCTAATTAAACAATTTTTACTTCATTTCCTCGCATTGCTTGTGAAAAGCACTATACAATCCTCGGCCGGAAACAGGGACTGCAGGACTCGCTTTATCCGGCCTCGTCTACGACTCGGCCGTGTACCCCAATCTCGTCCTGCAATCCCTTACTTCACGGCCTCTGCAGTAATGTACTATTACTTTGACACCGGCGAAATTGTCTAATGGACAGAGCCATCTTTTTTTTATAAAAAGAAGAAGAAACTACACTTACCAACATCTAGTCCTTGCTCCAACGCCCATTCTCCAATGGAGGTCGCCCAGTTTCCTTTGTGCAATTGAGGGCTACAAGCCCCCCTTGTCACGTTACCATCCAAACCAATCACACCATACTTCGTCTTTACACCAGTCAGGTATGAAGTGGCTGTGCAAGCGGAGTCCGGTACTTGGGCGTCTAGGCAATAAGTCTGTAAAGAAAAAGTTACTGTCAAATATTTTTTTTGAAGAGAAAACTTCTTTAGCGGCGCTGGCCACTTTTTGGGATGGGTAAAAAAGAAAGAAAGAAAGAAAGAAAGAAGACATTTATTCATTTTGCAAGACACACAAATATAAGAGCATGTACAAAAAATTTTTAAACTCGCGTCAGGCATAAGACGGAGGGAGAGTTTAAGTACTAGGATATCAGGATCCTCTAAAGCTTATTTTGAAATACGAATGAAGCTAGAGTCGCGTTCGATTTTTGAAGTGTAGGTACGTTAATTTTACATATGTGCATCTGGCCTGTAAAACTCGTGTAAAAAAAGTTTTTTTTTTCTTTTTGCGCGAGTGTGCGTTGTGTGTAGTTTTCACTTCTGCCGGCATTTCCGGAGTGCTACCCGCTGTTTTTTTTTGAGTACAAGCTTTTGTTCCTCGTTGTTCTTGCATTACCATGTACAAGGTCTCATTAACCAAAATTGACACTTGTCACCGACGATTGTCGATTGTCGCATTGGTGACATAGGATCCAGGTGGTTGGATTGCTACGATACTGACATACCTCTTTCACTTCATCCACATTCATCGATCTTTTCATACATGCTCGTCGGTTTCGGGTACTCTTGGCCTGACCGTTTTTCAAAACATCTCCTATTTGGTCCCGGAACGAAGAATTGTTGTGAAACCAACCTAACCAAACCTAAACCTAGGTACTGGCTGACTTTTCAAAAATCCTGAAAAAGACAGGGGTCCATGTGTTATGAGAAATGACTAAGGTACGTAATTATGACAAATAATACGTGAAAAAAGCACCCCTAGATAAAAGACGCACCTAGAAGAACCATGATTGTTGACTCAACTGTAGCATAAATTCAACGCCTTGACGTAATGTCTTTTGTATTGAAATATTCCAAATACAGTTTTCATTGTTATTTCCATACCAGATAAATCAAATTATAACGTTGTTTACTCCATTTATTTTGAACTAGCAACCCGCCCCGGCTTCGCACGGTATATTATGCATGTATTATACATTATAAACCTTCCTCTTGATTCACTCTATCTATAAAAAAAAAACCACATCAAAATCCGTTGCGTAGTTTTAAAGATTTAAGCATACAAAGGGACATAGGGACATAGGGACATAGGGACATAGGGACATAAGGACATAGGGACAGAGAAAGCGACTTTGTTTTATACTATGTAGTGACTAGCTTCTGCCCACGACTTAACTCGCGTAGAATGCGTATATCAGCAATTTCCTTTGCAATTTTCCAGTACGAACGAAAGTATATTCTATAGCAAAAATAACGGGTCGCTTTCTATACAAAGTTGTATGACAAACGGGCCGTTATTTTTTTCTCGTAAGTGTCTTTGAAGTTGATAAAAAGTAATACTTAAGGTAGGTACTACTAATACTAATTTACGGTTTTAATAGGTACGAGTAAGAGTTAGGGCCTGTCACCATGCAGTCTCCATAAAGTTCCTGATATCTTAAATGTAACTTATCTATGATTTCTTCTCTATTTCTTACTATGAAACAGTCAAAGACGACATACGACGGTCACGCGAGTAGATAACACTTAAAATATCAAGGTCTTAACTGAGAGTGGTAACACAGGCTTTCAAAGTGATAGATCCATTTTAAAGACAACAATATAGATCTCCTATTTCCTGAAATTCGAATGTTATCAAGCTTAGTCAGCTGATACTAAAAACGATCTTATTCTCTGGTTGGTAACATACTTTAAATACATTGTAGCGATACAATAAAACCTAAGTACTATTGAAATACATTCTATGGCAAACAAGCGTGACCGCAACTAATTCAGAATTACAAGAAAAATGCGAATACTCTCATGGTATATTATATGTTTCTATAATGTAGTGGAAAGAATAATGTTTACAAGATTCAAGAATGAGCCACTCTTTTGTGATAAGAAAACAACGAACAAGCGAGTGTCCTGATGAAAAACCAAAGCCGCTCATGAACGCTGATAATATAGGTGGAAATAAGAAAAGAGTAGGCTAGTGTTTTGAAGATCCCCGCTGTACCGGTCTGGAAATAGTTCAGGAGAAGTTAATACCGTTCAGAACTTAACTATTAGCTCATCCGTTACAATCGCATCTTTATCTGTCTATGCTTCCAGTTTTTACCTTTTAACAGGTAAAAATGACGGCAGCCATTGTGATCTACGTGGAGGTTAAAAGTTGTGTTGAAAAATAACTCCTTGGGTCAAAATCGATGATCGCATGAGTGACCAATTTCCTTGTGGCATTTAGGGAGGCTTAAAGCGAGCTGTGAAGCCGTGGTAGCCTGGTGGTTTGTCCTATGACCTCACAAGCAGAGGGTCGTGGGATTAAAACTGGGCTCGCACCTCTGAGTTTTTCGGAATTTACTTGCGAAATCTTATTTAAAGTTTTTGCTTTTCGGTGAAGAACATCGTGAAGATACCAGTGTACGTCTGCGGAGAAGTTCAATGGTGTTTTATACTACGGCCTTACCATGAAATCTAATCTGTCAGATCCATAATAGAAGTGTCAAAAGCGACAGCTAAAGAATCGAAACTGAACAGCATCAAGACGTCATGGTAAGGCCCATTGGCCCACGTGAGAATGATAACTATAGCCTAATCCATCATCCAGCATTATGAGAGAAGGCCTGGGGCCGACATGAAGTCTTAATGCGATTCAATTCCGATTCAGCATAGGTTCGCTCGCTGTCAGATCCATGTTTCGCTTTGACCAGTAGAGACTTTATACATCTCTACTTTAGACCAATGTAATTTAAGGTACGGACTTAACTCAGGGACCTTTTACATCCCTTTTATAAAATGTATTAATTGTATTTAGGTAAGTTAAGTAGAATTTAAGTACTATTGTAAATCTATTTTATTTTAAAAAAATGACTTTCTGCCAAGATTCTTGCGGCGCATTCTTCTTGGCAGTGATGGTCTTTCCGAATGCGCTGGTAGATTCAAAAAAAGACATGTAAGGGTGCGACCACACCCCCGCTTAAAAAACGGTGACGTTACGGAATCGCAACAAAATGTTTGAAGAAACGGTGAGAAAACGTGACGCCTACGACACGCGTATACGCGGCGGTTTGGTCGCACCCTTAAAGAGCCCTTGGCGGCCTATTTGCAAAATAAACTTTTGACTTTTGACATACTAAAGATTATAGCTAAAACCTGAACTGAATCAGAATTGAATCCCATTAAGACGCCATGGTAAGGCCCCTTGCCCAGCAGTGGGACGAATGATACCGAATAGTGGACGTTTGTCTGATGATGACGATTGATTTGTTCAGTTGGTCATGCATGGTCATTATTGAATGATACATAACGTATGACCTTAAACCAAGAAGCAAATTCAGGTCAAGGGCAGTGCAGAATAAATGTTCGCCGAAATGGTTTTAACAAAAGACTCAGGACGCCATATAACGCATGACGAATTCAAAAATGTACGGTTATTCTTAACTCTCATAATAAATGGGATTTATTGTAGTTTGTATAAAAAGTTACTAATGAAATTGAAATGGACCTCCGCAAAGTAACGCCTGATTCAATACAATATTTAAAAAGTTACTGTTGCCTGCGACTTCTTCTGCGCAGAATTAAATATATATGTCGGCAAACCTCAAAATTAGTCTCTTAATTGACTATTCTGAGGCCAAGGTGCGCGCCACTAGATGGCGCCGCAAGCGCGCCTAACGAAACATCGGAGCGGGGCTGTATGGTGGGGGCAGAAGTTCGATCAGCTGCTGACTACGGCCGCTCCGGCACTTGATTTGCGGACCTCCGACGGATCGTTGTGCCTCAGATTATTATCGTTAGAATTAGAATTTTGGTTACTGTTAAATCGATTTGATTTCAACATTAAAATCTAAGTGTTCAGCATTGTTTCATTTTAAAGTAACGGTTCCCATAGACCAACCGACATGTCTAAAGTAAATGAGCAGGACACTGGCCTTCCGCCGACATCAGAAGTGCTTAACGAACCCACGACTCAAAATAAAACTCCCGGAGGCCAACAATCCGTCGATGTGAGCAAGCATGAGGCAGAGATTTTTCTACGAGTGCTGCGGGGTATGACCAACAACGTCCCGCCGCAAACCACACCCGCGCCTGCATCGGCATCAACGCCGACACTCATCAAGTTCGACCCAGAGGACGCCGAGGCTGACATCGAGGGTTGGTGTAACATAAACGAGGTTATAATTAAACACCGGAAGCTGGAAGGTACCGAATTATTATTATCTTTATCGCACGCGTTATGCGGTCGTGCAGCATCGATTCTGACTAGAATAAACACCAATGCTATTACTTGGGAAAATGTCAAAGAAACGTTACTATCCAGATTTTCAAAGCCAATGCTTATGCAAGACTATTTTGATCAAATTATAAAATTTCAATTAAACAACAGGGAAACCGCTTCAGACGCTGCTACACGACTTTGGCAAATGATAGAAAAAATTCCAAAAATAGATCTACCCGAAGAAGTCATAACTGGTTTTACTATATCAGTGTTATCTAATTGTGATTCCAATATACGAAGGGAGCTGAATACCCACACTATAACTTCTAAATTGCAACTTTTTCGAGTATTGCGGGGTGTATCATTATTGAAAAGAAGAGGCGACAATTTTGATAATTACTTTGACAATAAGCGGTCACGGTACACCGATACTAAAACTTTTATTGGCAAGTGTCATCATTGTGGCGAAACAGGCCACAAAATAATGACTTGTCCGCGTAATCGGAATGAAAGTTCACAGGTATTAAAACTACCCACATCGCGTCAGGAAGAAAAACGCCCAGTCATCTGCTACAACTGCGGAAAGCCTGGCCACGTGTCTTCTTCCTGCGCAGCCCCGAAGCAAAAGCAAGAGCACGTGCAGAAAAGAGAAGTCCAGCTGTGTTGTAAGCAAGCGGTGACTGGTGAGCTCAATATAGCAGGTACAAGAGGCAACTTTATTTTTGATTCTGGTTCAGAGTGTTCTCTAATTACACAAAATTTCGCACAGCAAATACAGGGAACACATTTTCAGAACACAGTAATATTAGTTGGAATTGGCAATTCGGAGGTAGTTTGTACCGATCAACTGTTATGTGTAGTTAATGTGCAAAACTTAACGTTAGAGATATTATTTCACGTGGTCAGCGACGATTACCTTGTGGAGCCCATTTTGCTTGGTCGCGATGTTATTGAAAAAGGGATACGTGTAGAAATTAACGAAAAAGGCGTTTTGCTTTTTCAGTCGAAATTTTCGCAAATGTGCAATATGTCTAATACTAACGGTTTTACGGGAAGCATTAGTACAGATTTAGACGGGGAAAATAAGTCTGCCCTCTTAGATGTTATTTCAAAATTCTCAAATAGTTTTGTCGAGGGGGTACCCACAAACAGAGTAAATACTGGTGTTATGAAAATTGACTTGATAGATCCCAATAAGACAGTACAAAGACGTCCCTATAGGCTATCGGCATCTGAAAGACAAGTTGTAAAGGACAAAGTATCGGAACTAATGGAAGCAGGTATTATTCGCGAGAGTTGTTCACCTTTTGCCAGCCCGATACTATTAGTAAAGAAAAAAGACGGTAGTGACCGAATGGTAGTTGATTATAGGGAATTAAATTCTAACACTAGATCTGATAACTACCCTCTTCCCAGAATTGCAGACCAAATTGATCGATTACATGGCGCTAAATATTTTACTTCATTGGATATGACTTCCGGATTTCACTGTATACCTATAGAATCTAACTCAATCGAGCGTACTGCATTCGTAACACCTGATGGACAATTCGAATATGTAGCAATGCCTTTCGGACTTAAAAATGCCCCTTCTGTTTTTCAAAGATGCATTCAGAAAGCTTTGAAAAACTGTGACTTTGCACAAATTTACATAGATGATGTTTTGATTCCATCCACGACGGTTGCAGAGGGTTTAGAACGTTTAGATCTTGTTCTTACAGCTCTTACTGAGGCTGGGTTTTCGTTAAACATGAAAAAATGTAGCTTTTTAAAAACGCGCGTAACTTATCTCGGTTACGTCATACAGTCAGGTGAAATAAGACCAAATCCTCACAAAATCCAGGCATTAATAGAGAGTCCTCCCCCCCGTACCGCAACTCAGGTGCGCCAATTTATAGGATTGGCTTCATATTTTAGACAATTCATTCCGAATTTTTCATTGCTTATGGCCCCTCTTTATCCTCTTGTACAACTTAAAGGACAGATAAAGTGGACAGAACAACATTCTGAGGTTCATCGAAAAGTTGTAAAAATTTTAACCTCAGAACCTGTTCTGGCCATTTTTGACCCCGATAGAGATATAGAGCTTCATACGGATGCCAGCTCTCAGGGTTATGGCGCCGTCTTGATCCAGCGGCATAATAAAGCTCCCCATGTCGTGGCCTATTTCAGTCGTCGTACCAGTGAAGCTGAATCACGGTACCACTCCTACGAGCTTGAAACGCTCGCCGTGGTTAAAGCTGTTGAGAATTTTAGGCACTATTTGTACGGGCGTCGATTTACAGTACGTACTGATTGCAATGCATTGAAGTCTTCTAGCACAAAAACTGACCTTACTCCGCGCGTTCATAGGTGGTGGGCAATATTGCAGTGCTACGATTTTAATATCGAATATAGAGAGGGTCGACACATGTCTCATGCTGACTTTTTGTCCAGAAATCCGTTACCCAACGTCGATTCAAATTTTCAATCGAAGTTAGTGCAAAATGTCGAACTACAACATGGCTGGCTTGCTGTAGAGCAGCAACGCGATAGTGAGATTTCGGATATAGTATCAAAATGGGACAACGGTGAACTCTCTCCAGATATAGCTCAGTCTTATGATGTTCGAAACGGCGTTTTGTATCGTAAAATTCAACGAAACAAGCGTAGTTCTTGGTTACCTGTAGTTCCACTTTCGCTGGCGTGGTCGCTTATAAGTCATGTACACAATCAAATAAAACATCTAGGTTACGATAGGACATTAGACAAACTTTATGAATGTTACTGGTTCCAAGGTATGGCAAAAGCTGTTAAAAAATTTGTCGACTCGTGTTTAGTATGTAAAACGTGTAAAGGCAGTTCTGGAGCGCAACAAATCCAACTGCATCCAATACCCAAAGTAGCTATTCCTTGGCACACAGTGCATATCGATATAAGCGGGAAACTTAGTGGCAAAAGCCAGAGAAAAGAGTACGTATTCGTTATAATTGACGCGTTTACCAAATTTGTGTTATTACGGCATACTCTCACTTTGAACTCTAATAGCGCCGTAGAGACCCTAAAATACTGCGTTCATTTGTTCGGAGCTCCAAAACGCGTTATCACCGACCAAGGTCGTTGTTTTATAAGTAGCGATTTCAAAACATTCTGCAGTGACAATAATATAGACTTGCATATCATCGCTACAGGAGCAAGTAGAGCAAATGGGCAGGTTGAAAGGGTGATGCAGACTCTTAAAAACCTATTAACGATAGTAGAGAATAACAGTGACAATATTTGGAGAGAAGAGCTCGGAGAAATTCAGTTAGTATTAAATTCTACGAAATGTAGAGTCACTGGATTCTCGCCATCGGAACTAATGTTCGGTATCAATAGTCAGCCATTAGGTATAGCAACAATTTCTCATAATAGCACTAGCGTAGAAAATAGGGAAACTGATTTGCAAGAAAATAGACAAACCGCTGCAAATAATATTCAATCTTTAGCATATACTGAACGTGAACGTTTTAATAAAGGTAAAGCTCGAGTTAAATCTTTTTGTGTCGGTGATTTTGTGTTCCTAAAATGCTGTGAACGAAATCAAACTAAATTAGACAGAAAATTTAGAGGGCCCTTTAAAATAGTAAAGGTTTTAGATAATGATCGTTACGAATTACGAAACGTTGATGGCTCGAACAGAACGTACAAATATCCACATGAAAGCTTGCGAGAGGTACCAAAAGGCCGGGCGGGATTAACCGAGGTAGTAGAAGCTATGTTTGATGAGATCTTTGACGAGGATGAGACCGTGTCGGCAAATAATGCAGGTTCTATTGAAACTAGCGTGGACGACGAGAATCAAAATGTCAGTGAAGAGAGAGTTATTGTTGGAGAGGCTGATAGCATTGCGGTAGTCCCCGGGACTAGCCGAATGTGAAGCGGTTGTGTGTTGATTAAAGGTAAGCTGCATCCTCGTAGACTGGCTGCAATCATCTGGCTTGCCACTCCCTATACGGGTGCTGGTCCCCAGAATGAGGCGCAGAGCTGTGACGAGTGCAGTATGAGGCTGGTTATAATTGACAGAATCCGTGTTGAATCACTTGACGTGGCGAGGATAGTGTGAGATGAGGAAGGAGATTGTTTTTTTGTACGTGTTAAATTAAGATGTAGCATGTAACATGATTTTTGTTCACAGATTAGCGCCCGAGGTCGTGCGCTAGTCAGGAAGGCCGTGTCGGCAAACCTCAAAATTAGTCTCTTAATTGACTATTCTGAGGCCAAGGTGCGCGCCACTAGATGGCGCCGCAAGCGCGCCTAACGAAACATCGGAGCGGGGCTGTATGGTGGGGGCAGAAGTTCGATCAGCTGCTGACTACGGCCGCTCCGGCACTTGATTTGCGGACCTCCGACGGATCGTTGTGCCTCAGATTATTATCGTTAGAATTAGAATTTTGGTTACTGTTAAATCGATTTGATTTCAACATTAAAATCTAAGTGTTCAGCATTGTTTCATTTTAAAGTAACGGTTCCCATAGACCAACCGACATGTCTAAAGTAAATGAGCAGGACACTGGCCTTCCGCCGACATATATATTACTAGCTGTTGCCAGCGACTTCGTCTGCAAAGAATTTGTTTATCGCTATTCCGCAGGAACTACGCAATGTTCCGGGATAAAAAGTAGCCTATGTGCTATTCCAGACTTTTCTCTATCTATGTGCCGAATTTCATCCAGATCCCTTGGCCCGTTCTGGCGTGATTGAGTAACAAACAAACATCCATCCATCCATCCATCCATCCATCTATCCATCCATCCATACTTTCGCATTTATAATATTAGTTAGATTATATTTATAGATATTTATAGGTACTAGGGAGCAAAAAAAATTGCGTCACTTCTTGTAGAAAGTTGTATGAAAAGAGAGCCGTTTTTTACTCACCCGAGTTAAATTGTGTTACAGTGAATTTTTAACATCGTAAAAAACAGTCTAAAAAGACGCCAAATATTCATACAAATTACTGTCGCAAGCTACCTACCTATCTTTCTAAGTCTGGTAAAAAGGTGGACATCGCGTGTGTACCTGTATAATCTCTAGTATTTTAATCATGGTACATCACTCATAACCATCATAACCATCCCTTAACATAATTAACTATTATGTCATATTCGTTTTTCTTAATCATAGCACTAAAATCCATGGCGATACGTTCATAGAATCGCAGCCGCCTGTACCTCTCGCGAGGACTAAGATTCAATGAAAAAAAGTATTTTAATCATTAATTTAGCAATAAATATCGTCTTGTAAATAACATTTCTGAGTGCGGCAGTTAATCCGCTTTAACCTTTGCCTTGGTCGGTGTTGGTACCAATTAAGTCGCGAACATGATAATTTCCTTTCAGCTTCCTTCCTCCTATTGTTGCATTGTAATACAAAGTCACGTCTTCTCTTTGACTATTCACTGTATTCAATTAAAACATGCTACGTAAATCTTCAAGTAAATTTGCAAATACAAGAAGAAAGAGATGAAAGAGATGAATCTTCATAATCACCTCCAGCCTCCAGCCTCTACTCAACTGGGCGCACGCTTTTTAGGGTTCCGTACCTCAAAAGGAAAAATCGGAACCCTTATAGGATCACTTTGATGTCCATCCGTCCGTCCGTCTATCAAGACCCTTTTTCTCAGGAACACGTGGAGGTATCAAGCTGAAATTTATATCAAATACTCAGGCCCACTGCCCCTTGGAGCTGTGAAAAAATCAAACTTCTAAGCCAACGCAATCAAAAGATACAGCTGTTTATGTCGCAAATTTCCGCAACTCTCAAGGGAATCAAAACCAACAGGGTACTTCCCGTGAACGCAGAATCTTGAAATTTGGTATGAAGTTAGTTCTTATAGCACAGATTGAGAAATAATTGCGAAAACCGTAAATATGTATGTATGTTTGTATATATCAGTGATCAATATAAAGTGACCCCACACTGTGTACATTTTGCTTTGGAACAGGGTTCTGCTTACACTGGTTTATAGATATTTATGGATAACTAGCTGTTGCCAGCGACTTCGTCTGCAAAGAATTCGTTTATCGCTATCCCGCGGGAACTACGCAATTTTCCGGGATAAAAAGTAGCCTATGTGCTATTTCAGACTTTTCTCTATCTATGTGCCGAATTTCATCCACATCCGTTGGCCTGTTCTGGCGTGATTGAGTAACAAACAAACATCCATCCATCCATCCATCCATCCATACTTTCGCATTTATAATATTAGTTAGAAGTTAGATGATACGGGACCCTCGGTGTGCGAGTCCGACTCGCACTTGGCCGGTTTTTCAGAATGAGAGGGCTTGAGCTATATTTCCACCCGTGCCCAGTGCGGATTGGGAACTTCGCACAAACCATTGCAAGCTTCGCAAGGTGTGTACTGGGGCCTTACCATGACGTCTTAATCCGTGCAGTTTCGACTCAGTTCAGGTTTTAGCTGTCGTTTTTAGTATGGATTTGACAGCGAGCGAGCCTAAACTGTATCGGAATTGAATCACACTAAGTTGTCGTGGTAACCCCCCAATTTTCCTCTTTCGATCTCTGCAGTTACTAAGTTTGTTTTGTTATATGTGTGTGATATCTGCACATGCTCTATACTTCGATTTTTTTTAGATTTTACCACAACAACATTATATTGCGGCTTATGAACTGTAATCTCTTTACAATTTGTACTAGAGTAACAATTGACGACATGCAAATAAAGTGACATTAAAACAATTTTATTTTGCGGCTGCCAAACTAATGCACTGCACTATTTGCTAGGCAAGAAATAGTTGACCAGATGCAATATAATGTTATTGTGGTTTCTAATTCTAAAAAAAAATCGAAGTATACGTTGACTTGAGAGCCAATGACTGCACTTCATTAGCTGTGTACGTGTAACGCTTCGTTAATCTATGTAGTTGTGTCGACAAACGACTACAGTTCGTGTACAATTGACAACAATTCAAATTTGCTAAGGTAGTAAAATGAAAATACCGTTTGTAGATTTTACACTGCTCATTACAGTAAAAATATTTTTGGATTTTTTTATGCAGTAGTTTTTTTTATATTCAGGAAAAACAGTAAAAAAAGTTGGATTGTGAATGTTAGGGATATACTCATAGTGCCGTTAGTCCATTTATTACCGTAGGAATTAAAAAAAATATAGAACTGTCATGGTGTCAATGTCATGTTCATTTTTTATCAGTCCGACGGATTAGGTACTTGATTCTAACGACACGTTTTCAATTCTCGTAAATGTCGTAATATTTAATTATTGGTTTGATAGACGCTTTAATAACATGAAAGTGGTTGACTGATTAGTGATAGCGGGTAGCCGCAATCTGCCCAAAGTCGACGAATTTATCTTGTGTTGTGTATCTTGTGTTCATGTGCTTATAGTGCTTATTTTTTTCCATTAACGCCGTGTTTCCGTAACTTGGGACGATACAAATTATTAAAGGATCTTGGTGATACTTTCTTCCGGTCGTCATTATATAGAAATAAACTCAAAGCATGCACAGTATTGCAAAGCAGCAAACGCAAAATAACAAATTCGTGAACGAACGACAATGAATGGTTGATAAACAAAGCAAGTGACATGACATGACAGTTCTGTTTGAAAGTTACTTTTTTAATTTTATATCATGCTAAGTTCACGACATCAGTATACCTATCTTTGTATATACGGTCTTTTTAATGACCATTTCTTTAATAAATTATTAACGACGAATTTAAGTAGGTAAACCAAAGGAAAACCGAGAAACACGGGTAGTCTAATTTTTAACCAGCTATTATAAACGCGAAAAAAACTTAAATGCTTTTTTTTTGAAATGTTGTCAATTCAGATTAAGATACTTTTCAACCCTCTGTGAGACAAATTCTACCATCGTTTTCATTGCGGCACTTGGTCTTTGATTTCGAATCCGTTCGCATGAAGACCAAGCAATGTAACTTGCGGTATGTACCTATCTTGCACGTCTAAATTGGTCTCGACAAGTGAAGTGTCAAATTTGCACTCGCATAAATACGCTCGCCTATACGTATTGCGCGTTCAATAAAGTGAATGTGTAAAAACAAGGTTTAGTGCACTTTCTTTCCGCTTGACATACAACGTATTAATGACGTCATCAGACATTCAAATTAAGGTTATAATCGAAATACATATAGGATGATAATACCTTCATGCTAATCTTATTCCGTATTTATTTTACTTGCTCGTTTGCCTTCCTATTCATATACAAAAAACTTAGGTACCTACTTTCAATTTGGTGCGGACAAACATTTAATCAAAGTAACTATTTTTTCACAAATAAATCTTAATTTTGGGTAAATAAGACATGAAACACAGAGTCGCTTTAAGACACAAGTGAATGGTAACTTTTGACTCGAAGTCTATAGTCAAAATCCATTGTCCTGTATGTTTGTATGTCCGTTCTTATGACCGCTCGTCGGGTTCTTCGGTATACTCCCAAAGTCAACGGGTTGACCGATTTTCATAAAAGTTACGTTAAGTTTTACATTTCTCGCGTGTCCAGTTAGTAAGGGACCAACTAGCGGCCATATAAAGTCAAAAGTAAGTGTTAAGTGTTGTGTGGTAAGTGTTAAGTGTACTCGCGGTACACAAAAAACGTCTAACGCGCATTAGCAGCGCCTTTAGCGGCACTTATTGGCAACAAACTTTTGTCACAGCATTTTCATATTTCACCGCCTTCAAAACTTACAATTGAGGGCTTTACGCAAGTGTAAGTTTTGAAGTACTGCGTTCTATGGGTTCATAAAAAAGCAATCAGTATCCTTTGGAACCGAGATCTTGTCAGTGAAAATGACGTCACGCGGCGTGCGACCCTGCACGGGAGTTCCTTGAACGTGACACGCGGCGCGAGCGCACTCAACCGGGGCGGATAAAGTATTTTTTTAAGAATTTCGATGTTATTAATGCTGGTTTCATACTGATGATAGTACTGAGATAATTAGCACTATAATTATTTAATTTAAATTGTAAGTTTTCAATATAATATTTATGTTACTAAATTGCAATTTGCGCGAGGGTTTTTTTCAAAATCAATGTTTTTGTTCTTAAAATTACATCTAAACAAAATACTTATTAGGTTCAAATATTTTGACAATTGCCTTTTATTTTTTTTTAAAGTAACTATGTAGGAATGGGATCACCCCGTATTTACGTATGTCTGTAGTGAAATCTTACGGATAAATGCCTTAACCTACAAAAAATTAGAACAAATTAAAACAAAAACGAAACAATCTCCACTTTTAATTGGTTCTGATCTTTCGAGCCTCATTTCAACCAATCTTCCCAATCTTCCATTGGATTATCAATCTTATTAAGGAATAGTAAAATTTAAATTCGCTTGAAGCGAAGATGCAATAAAAGAGACTGGCGTCATTTATTGTATAACCGATGATCCAAAACGAACAAACTGTACCGTGTTGAAAAAATGTAACAGAGGTGTTTTGCGTAACGCATTGTTTGTTGTCAAATACGCCAGTCCTAACTAATATTATAAATGCGAAAGTTTGTGACGATAGCCTATGTTTTAATCTAAGGCAACAGCTATCTTCGCTCCAAATTTTATCCAAATTCGTCTAGTCGTTTTAGCGTGAAGAAGGAACAAACAGACACACTCACTCACTCACATCGTCACATTGTGACGATAAAATATAGGCTAAAACATAGGCTACTTTTTATCCCGGAAAATTGCATAGTTCCCGCAGGATAGCGATAAACATGTTAAAGGTCGTAGCTGCCTAGAGAGTCGCAACGTAAATAATTATTTCAGAATATACTATCAACGTTCTTAAGTCTTATTCTACTCAGACGAAGTAGTAGGACTGTGCAAAATGGAGTGTAGCTGGAAAGGCTTAGTCCCAACAGAGATCTAGTATAGGATGATGATGGTACTTTAATTTGATCGTCATCATCAGCCAAAAGATATCCACTGCTGAACATAGGCCTCCCCCAAGAGCGCCATAAAGACCGTCTTGCCCGGCCCTCTCAAACGAAAATAACACACTGATTGTCTACATTAAAAGAGCTATTTTATTTCTATCTGTAAATTTGTTTACGATTTTTAGCTATTTGCGTGCCGTATTAATTTTTTTGCAATGCATTTCTTTTTATGTTACCTAGTTGTTTAACGCCACGCTCCGCTTTTATCAATGCCATTTTGAGTTTGAAGTTGATATAGGTAATACTAGAGAGCATTAATTATTTTTTAAGCATAGCCCGGGTATTTACTTACCCGGCACTACACTTTACGTAGAAAAATCACAGTTCATTGATTTTTCAAGGTAAACGGGGACGTAAACTAAAAATTTGAGCGTGACAAAAACATCCAATTTCGCATCTAACTGTATTCCGATCGTGATCGCTTCGGCGGACAATCGGGTTCGTTTTTTACCCGAATTCGGCACAAAGCTTACGTAATGAATGTACTTAGTGCAAGCTTCCTTATTATTTCGTATTGCCACAAGCCGGAACAAAAACAAGTTGTATTGCAACGAGAACGAGTTTGCCGAATTTGTGCGTTGCATTGGATAAGGAGAATTTTTATTCCTTCTTTAATGTGTGTCAAGAGCGACAGTCAATTTTATTATTTTGTGTTTCATGTCTCTATCACTACAAAAAAGAGGTGAGTGCTGCAATAAAATTATTGTGATTGTTTAGAAATTATGAAGTTTATAAATTAATTCACTCCAGATTTTCACACTTAGACCAAAAGCGTATCAACTCGAAACAATGCACTTATTTTAATTTTAATTTAATTATATACCTCCGAGATATAATACTCTTTATACCAGGTGTGCTAATAAAAAAAAAAACAATTCAAAAATACATAACAGACGACACTGGCAAATTCAGTGCCATTATCGTCGTTCAGAAACAAAATTTGAAAACTTACCCTAGCCAATCCTGTGACCGGGAACCTCTCGAACTCAAGCACGTTATCTTCTCCCAGACCGCCATCCACTTGTCCACCGAACGTTCTAGCCGCCATCACAGTGGCCAGTGACATACCATCACCAATGAAGAGAATACCATTATGAGCTTTATTAGTATTCAGGGTTTCTGCTAGCTTGTCTTTGATTGTGGTTTTTGCGGCTTTCTTCCAATAGGATCCATGTTTTTCTTCAGCCGGGATGTAGGCTGGATTCATAAAGGTATCGAGAACTTTCTTTGGTTTGGGTGTGACTGCATTTTGAGCTGTAGGAAAGAATTAGTGGTTTTTATTTGGTTGCTCGGTCAGTAGTAAATGGGAGCTGTAGTTAAATCATATTAACTAACGGTTACTAATATATATAATGATTACGTTTAATATATAAGAAGTATTTGTTCGCATGATATAAATTCGTATTTTTAACCGGTTTTATTTGTAGTTTTGAGACTTATTTTATTTACTCACCTAACTTATCTTTAATATTTGTATGTATCTTTAGTAGTAACCTTAACCTAATCTCTTTAATCGTACTATCTTTTTAACTTATGAAAACAGTACCTACAGAACGTATTGAAATTTCCCAATTATTATAGTAATAAACTTCTGCCTGCCATTTCGTTTATGAATTGCATGTATACTTTGCACGAGTTTGAATAACCCGCATTTTTTGAAGTCAGTAAAATTTTTAATACCGAATAGTTGTTTCTCATATTTTTTTACGACTGAAGAAAGTAATTGTGTCCTCTGTTGTCAAAGTAGTTGCTGCACCTTAGTAGATCTATAAATAACAATTGCCTATTCTTTTGTCCAGTTAGTAATTATAATTACAATAATTAGGTATTGTTTTAAGCCATTTCTTTAGGAAAATAGGTCAAGTTTAATTATCGAGATCGATTATGTATAAAGTCAGACAGACATTTGATTTACTTACTACATACAAACATAGAGAGAGAGATCCCTTATAGAGATAAGTTCGCCTTTGTGCATATAACATTAATGACGTTATTTTTTTGTTGCCTATTTACATGATTTTCGTCGATTCCCTCGATGGGCTTTTACCATCAGTGCGGGGAAAGGAGCAACTTTTACATTCTATGTTTTTTTCTTTGCTCCCTTATAAGTAAATTCACCAACTCATGGTATCGATAGAAGTACAGTTCGCGCGCAAGCTCCGTGGAAAAGGGGCGGGAAGTGGGAGGGTGCACCGAGCCCGCACGTCGCTTCATACCCCGCGCTCGCCCAGCACGGCTAACACGATCGCGCGCGATTATACTACCCATCATTTTCTTACTGTTCGTTCTAGCCATGCAGTGAGAATGACGGGGAAAAAACGTGTACCCTGACTTTTTTTCCAAAATAAAAACATTTTGGGTTTTTCTGAATCAGAATTACTAGCACTATTCATTTCTGTAAAGAAAAAAAGTGTCCTTCGGTTTTTTTGTCAGTTTTGTGACACTATTTTTATACGATTTATATGGGTCGTCACGAAACTGACACGAAAAAGTATGGGAAATTAAGGTGATTTTGTTGGAAAAAGGGTACACGTTTTTTTGAAAATGCCCCGCGTGCTCTAAGCGACAGTATTTGGCGATCTTGTAAATGTTTCTTAAGCAATAATAAAAACCTACTGTTAGTTCGTTGCTTAAGTTGTCTCAGAGCTCGCGGGCGCTATCACCATCACTATCATTGATGAGTTTTTAATCACCGTGTCCTCACATTATTACGAAAATGCAGCTGATCACGATTGCACCGGCATCACGTTTTGTTTTTACTAACATCAACTTCTATCTAAGTGGTTTCAATGAGTTAATTTCTTCCGTTTTCGACCGATTAGAAAAACGGAAGGATGTTCTCAATTATTATGCATTTTATTAGAATTTGGATTTGGAAAAAAAAATGTCATTAAAGTCAAAAGTCTAAAGTTTATTTTGCAAATAGGCCGCCAAGGGCTCTTTTAAGTCTCTTTTTTTAAATCTACCAGCGCATTCGGAAAGACCATCATTGCCAAGAAGAATGCGCCGCAAGAAACTTGGCAATGCACTGTGCTTATGCAAATGTCGACACCTTAAGACGTCGAAAATTCAACGAAAATTTAGACCTGGAGCCTTACCATGACGTCTTAATCTTAATGCGATTCAATTATGACTCAGTTCAGGCTTTAGCTGCTACTTTTAGTACCTATGGATTTGACAGCAAGCGAGCCTAAACTGAATCGGATATGAATCGCATTACCTAACAGCATCCTGCAGGCTTATTACGTAACTCGCTCGCGATCACCATCGTCTTCATTTTGACAGTTCATGTATGGGCTGACAATTGGCATCGGAATCAGCTAGCTGTCACATTCATACAAGAACTGTCAAAATGAACACGATGGCGATTGCGAGCGAGTTACGTAATAAGCTAGCTGGCCACTGTTGCGGAGAGGATCAAGGGCCCTTTTTTACAGGCGTGGGATGCTATGCATCTGTCAGCGAGAGACTGTTAGGTTATAGGACTTATTGTGTTTTTACTAATTTAGGGTGCGACCAAACCGCCGCGTATACGCAGTGACGTGTCGTATCCGTCACGTTTTCTCACCGTTTCTTCATACATTTTGTTGCGATTCCGTAACGTCACCGTTTTTTAAGCGGCCGTGTGGTCGCACCTATAGACTTAAGGTTTTGTTACTAACAAATTATGGATGTTTTCGAAATAAATGATTATTATTATTATTATCATTAACACGTCATGTCAACCCCCTGATTTTAAAGGTTGTAAAAATTCGTAGTTTATGTTATAACGACGCAAAAAAACGTGTTTTGCGCCATTTAACTAATAAATACGAACGGATTAACTTAAGTACTAGTACTTAAGTTAATCCTCTTATTATCTGTGTTTTATCAGTAAAATACTAAGTACCAGTCAACATGTCCACTGCAAGGATTGCCCGGAAGAGATCGTTTAAAGCGATAAGAGCGCCTATTATTTACATTGTTACTAGTTTTGTAATTAAAAATACATATTGTATATTTTGTTGTCATACTACCTATATGCATTTTTCTTATAGATTTAACCTGAAGAACGCATTTTCTTCACGGGAATTTTTATTTCTTCAGTCTGCTACAAACCTTTCATGCAAATATTGACCGATTGCTGTTTTGAATTGTTCCAAATTCACTGTGAAAATTTGGTATACCTCATAATTCTAGTGGCATATTAAAGTCTATTAAAGAAGAATTTACAACATTTTACGGTGATACAACACAACGCGTGAGGACAACATTTCAACTGGTTCAACTCTACAAAACCATTTTCATACATTTCAGCGTCTCCCGTCATCCCTTAATTACAAACTTTATAACACCGATGGCTGAATTTCATGCCCTATTCTATTATAAAGGGATACAGGTTAAATTCCTTCGTATATAGTATGATAGTCGGTTTACTACAGGTCAATTTAAAGTTGTTAAGCCGTAGACACGGTTCAATGAGTTAACGAGGTCTGGACAAATCCAGAGATTATTCCAATGCATTTTTGTTGTAGATCTAAATTGAAACATGACTATATCTACACACCTGTATATTTACAGACAAAAATACAGTTTAGAGTTTTTTTTAATTAAATACCTAAGGTATTCGAAAAAACAAGTAATTAGAAACGTTGACAGAACGTCTTTTATTTAACAATTTTTAGATTTTTGTTTGAGTTTGTTTGTTCACGCTTTTCTAGAAAACCGCTAAACGAATTTTCATACCGTTTTGATAGATTAATTAATTTTAGCTTAAAACAATGTATATTTTATCAAAATCAGACGTCGGAATTAAATATATTTCAGTCGAAATTTTACAACATAACGACTCTCGGAAAAAGATAAGTCAACGTGAACGAAGTCTTCGACACCATTAAATATGATATAAGGTAAATTTGTGTGTATAGTTTCCTAATATTAATTGTTTAATCATATTGTAATGATATTTAAGCAGAAATTAATTATTGGAAAAGCTTCACTGCAATTTTTGTTGTACACATCAAATGCAGAAAATATATCTACGCGATTAAATTGTTTTTCAATACATGCCTTTGACGCCTTGATTATTTCATGCGTCTTGATTATTTCATAATATATCTTTGAAGGATGAACCTATGTATGTAAGTACCTTTTATCTATACCACCACTTTATTATGAGAATATTTTTTTTAGTTCAAAGACAGTTTACCTATTGCAATCTTACATTATTATCCTCTTGTAATTTATTTTATAAATATAGCACGATACAATTCTACAATTTTTCTTGAGCAACTAGGTATTTAGTTATATCGGTTACTTATTTAAAAAGTTTAAAAACTGCACCTGAAGCTAGTCCGTGTTAAAAAATATTTTATAAATAATAGCTGTAATTAAAAATATATTTTTTTTCGTAATTTATCGAGTTTTTTTTTTCGTGTCACTTTTTATCACAAAATCACGGCACACAACACAAAACCAACCTGCAATCCCGAGCACGGCCTGAGCCAATAGCAGAAGTTGAACGCGCGCCATCACTGACTGCTGCCTGCGCGCACGCCGGCTTATGAACTGCGCTTCTGCAAAGGAAATGTCATGTAAAGGCTGCTGGAGGGTTGAGAATAGTGACGTAGACTGATAACGTTTGCATACAATTTTAATTTAGCCGGTTCACTAGCACCTGTTATGTAAAGCAATCAAAAATTATTAAAAAAAATAAAGTTTTAAAAACTAAAACCCGAGTAAAAAAAATAGAACCGAAGGTTCTCAACCTCCTCTTTTTTATTAAGTCGGTAAAAAGGGGGCCAAAGAAGGATGAAACAAAAAATAATTCAGATAGAAATCCAGAAATGTATAGGTACCTACAGAAAAGGGGCAAGGTACTGTAGGGTAGACCGGGGGCAATAGTAACACTTTGCAAATAACGGCGCATAGCACAGAATCTGAACATTTCTAAGAAAAACTACATCAACGTATTACATGCCAGGTTCATTGTTTATACGTTTTTGATATTATTTTTTACTAGAACATAACAGTTTAGCGTATAATCGAGTTTTTGTTCAGTGATTCCCACTGCTACTATTGACCCCTACTACGGGTCATTTGTACCACAATTTCCGAAGTGAATAAAACATACATTTATATCAAAATCTTAACAATTTCAATATTTACTTCTTGAATTTAATCAGTCTGATCAGTTGTACCAGTATCAGCAATGAGGATCTACATTTTAGTATAAATATAATTACACAAGTATAAGAAATTTATATTCAAGTTATCTCAGTTTCTACAATTAAATTAATCGTTTTTATGAAATAACATGGCTTCTAAATTTTCTAGGCATAATTTTCTGGCCTGTAAAACTACGTAAACCAATACAATTCAATACAAAACTAGTATCGCAAAATTGCATACAGTTACAATTGACCCCTGGTACAATGGACCCCATTTCTCGAATTTAACAATACTTTACAGTGTAAAATCACAATACTATAGCAACTTCAAAAGCGGCTCATAATATACGATAAAAATATAGAAAATGGAAGTAACTAATCAATGGCTCAACCAATTTTAGTTAGTTAGGTATACAACATTAGATTCACCTTAAAACGTCAGCTAACTTTGATAATATAAAAATATTATTTGGGGTCATTTGTACCACGGGGTCAAATGTAACGTTACAATTGACCCCGACTGTGCTGGTACTATTGCCCTCAAACCATTTCAAATTACTTACATTCAAATATCTCAGCCGTTCTTATTACCTGATAACCAAACCATTGCTTGATTCAAGCATTGATAACCGTAGCATCATAATTGAGTAAAAATATTAGACTAACAGCTATATTGGGGAAACTATAAGCCAAAACAATCAACGGAATAATTTACTTTGGTTGTGCGAAAACAAAAATAGGTGTCTAGCATGTTCGTTCTGCACGGCGCTGCGCCGCCGACTGGTGGGTAGGTCGGGACACACTCAACGCACGTACGCACGCACACAGTCATGCTTAGAATGTTATAGGGTTAGAAATATCGACGATGTTACTATTGACCCGTGGTACTATTGCCCCCGGTCTACCCTACCAGAATAGTGTTAGTTAAAGGAACCTTATTATAAGGCTCTGCGGTCATCTGTCAAACCCTACTAATATTATAAATGCGAAAGTCACTCTGTCTGTCGTGTCTGTGTAACGTTTAATGCCTAAACCACTGAACCAATTTTGGAGAAATTTGAAACAGAGCTAGTTTCAGTCCCGGGGAAGGAAATAGGATAATTTTTATTCTAAAAAATCGAATGTCCTGGAACTCCCACGGGATAGCGATATGCGAATTCTGCGCAGACGCAATCGCGGACAACCGCTGGTCTGTAATAAGGCTGTGTTTGAACCGCACTGAGACACAAGAAATTTAAAAAATGTGGACTAAAGGAAAATTCATGACACTGGGTAGAATACTAGGTTTCCCCGACAGTAAATCCGTGAGTAAGTAAAAAATACGTCAGTTTTTGCATCTTTGTTTAAATGTAGACAATGGGTGTGTCTAAATCCCCTAAACCATTGAACCGGGTCGTTGATACCGTGTCAAATAACATCGAAATAAGATGTCTTCGATATCCGGTCACGTTTCAGTATTTTTTGATATTTTTTAAAAGTGTTTCTCGTTAATTTTCCTGCAGGCTTGTTACGTAAATCGCTCGCGATCACCATCGTCTTCATTTTGACAGTTCATGTATGGGCTGACAATTGGCATCGGAATCAGCTAGCTGTCACATTCATACAAGAACTGTCAAAATGAACACGATGGCGATTGCGAGAGAGTTACGTAATAAGCTAGCTGGTGTCTGTGACTTTTCTTTGTTGTCCTTCCGAGGTGGTTTGGGAGCAAAGAAAAAACAGAATGTACCGGTTGCTTTTGCTCCTGCGCAGATGGTAAAAGCCCATTGAGGGAATAAGCGAAATTCTTAGCACAACAAAATTTAGCCGACTCAGCGCCAAGGTCTCAAAAATAATCGAAATCACTACATAGTATAAAACATAGTCGCTTTCCGCTGTGTCTGTCTCTCCTTATGTATGCTTAGATCTTTAAAACTACGCAACGGATTTTCTGCGGTTTTTTCTAATAGAAACAGTACAGCGATTCAAGAGAAAGGTTTACCTATACGTATAATACATGCATAATACACCGTGCGAAGCCGGGACGGGTCGCTAGTAGTTTACAAGGTTCTGACGACTCCCTATTTGTCATTTTTTATTTCAATTTTGATTTCCTTCGTTTTTATTAATTTATTTGATTACTGTATTGTATCCCAACATTTGACGATCTCAACATAAATTCTTTTACATTATATTAAATTCATTTATACTGTAATTCTATGCTGAGAGTATAAGGGTCGATTTTTCAATCGTCAGATAGGCCTTATTCGACGAACAACTCTATGGGTATCAGTCAGTTAAGTGCTTATCTGAGGATTGAAAAATCGGCCCTAAATAAACTAAACAAAGCGATTCAGAGAGTATCAAAGTCAAATGACTGATGGTCGCTAGTTGCTACAGTGAAGCGGCAATTCATCTAATTGTCAATTATTATCATGTAAACAGAGGGAATTATAAAACGACAATGGTAGCATGAGAGCCGGTTTACGCGATATCAGCTATGTTGAATGTGATAACCACTAATCTTCTATTAAGTACTTCAACTGATATCACTGAGATTGATTGTTATTATAATTCATTTATTTTAGAATGAGAAACCACAACAATATTATATTGCGTCTGGTCAACTATTTCTTACCTAGCAAATAGTACAGTGCAATATTTTGGCAGCCGCAAAATAAAATTGTTTTAATGTCACTTTAATTGCGTGTCTTCAATTGTTACTCTAGTACAAATTGTAATGAGATTACAGTTCACGAGCCGCAATAATAATGTTGTTGTGGTTTCTCATCCTAAATTAAATGAAGTATATATTCTAACACTAGCTTCTGCCCGCGACTTCGTCCACGTAGAATTAGACTTACGAATTGATGTTGATTATTTACGTTGCGACTCTAGGCAGCTACGACCTTTAACGTGTTTATCGCTATCCCGCGGGAACTATGCAATTTTCCGGGATAAAAAATAGCCTATGTTTTAATCTAGGGTACGAGCTATCTTCGTTCCAATCGTTATCCAAATCCGTCCAGTCGTTTTAGCATGAAATGAACAAACATACACACTCACTCACATCGTCACATCGCCACAAACTTTCGCATTTTAAATATTAGTATGATTAGTAGGATTGTTGAAGCACAAAAAAAAGACAAAGCCAGTCTGAGATTGAAATGAAACAACCTTATCATGGCGTCTATCACAATAACCAACGAAGAAAAAATACCAGAGACAACGACACGGTTAGAGCCTAATAAGTCGCTAGAACATTTCCCGCCCGAAAAAAAATAGCGACTTACGAGTATGTAGCCGCTGGGACGCTTGACAGTTTAATGCGAATATTAGTTACATTCAGAGATCAAAACTTTGAATTTCACTTGACGCAATAATTGCCGCCTTACTCTGTGTTTTGACGTTTAGTGAAAAAAAAATGGCGATCTATGGTAGCCTGTTTTTTTTGTGCAATTATTTAAACAAAGAGGTAACGTCACTCAACCAAAAATCGAGTTATAGAAAAAAAAAACAGACAGCAAAGACATGGTATCGTTTTTGATACCGTTATGCATCTAAGGGTTAAGTATTGTTGACATTTTATACCCTCACAGGGTGTCATGTACCTACCGCCATTTAACCCAGGAACATCTCGGTATTTATTTAATAAACATGATTTGAATGATTAAATGAATTGAATTGAATTTAAAACAACGCCGTTTTTGTTCGTTGAAGTTATAAGATATTTAAGACAAAATCACATCACATTTTATGGTATGAATGGAAGACAAAATGTCTGATATCTTGTGCTCAAGAAGAGCCAACGGGACTTCTACTAAGGCTTCTGTCTGGGTGGAATCTTTTGAATCGTATTATATGACACTCAAAATCTTCACAGAGTGTATTATTTTATTACCTACCTACTACATTTAGTCATCAAATCATTTACTTATCTATCTTTTAAAAAACTTCATTTGGTTGTAGTTATATGCCTATAACTAGTAGGTCTGTAGGTGTAACAATTTATTTTACTGTATTAAACCTTAAACCTCTAAGAAATCGTCAAATTAAATATTGAAGATCATTCGTTTATATTCTAAAATTGCTATTAATAATTATTATTATTATTTCATAGCATTAAAATTAATAAATTTCAAAACGTAACCAATCCGGATGTACTTAAATAACTTAAAAAAATACATTGAAGTAAAAAGGCAAATAATGTCACTCGGCGCGGACATATAAAAACAAGTAAAGCACACGGTTTGTTCATGATTATTATATTTGTTTTATTAAGAAACATGCCATAAAAGTAATAACATGGGCTTAGGCTGTAGGCAATGTTGTCTGCCAGTTACTTTTTACGTCTGTGATAACGTCGTTAAAATTTACTTCCTTGATTAAGGCTCGACCTTTGAAATTTTCGTGAAAATGAGTTGTGTTGTAACCATTTTATACATTATAACGTAACAATTTATATGTCGGAAAAAATATATCCTAATCTGGAAGATATGAGAAGTAACATAGTTTTGGTAGAAATCCATTTTAGTGAAAGAAAGCAGAGAAAAAGCAATCTAAAGTCACCCCTATTTTTTCACTTGTAACCATTTTACTGCTCCATTTTTTATCAGAAAGAGATGAAATTTTATAATCTGCTTCATAAAATAATGAACAATAACTTTATTTTCCTACTTTGTCAAATTTCTTAAAAATTTACCTCGTTTTCTCAAATATTCCCTCCCAAGTTCCTACCGCTCCCCATTTTCGTCCATACGGTCAGTGCGGGACGAGGCGCGATGCATGACGGACCTGTGTCAATTTGCGCTGCGACCAAACAAAACTCCGATTTTAAATATTTGTGGAATAATTTTGTTGCGTAGAGTGGACAATCCGTTTTGTGATTCGTAAGGTAGGTAGTTTGTGAGGATATGAGTGAGTGTGTATGTTTGTTCCTTCTTCACGCTCAAACGACTGGACGGATTTGGATAAAATTTGGAACGAAGATAGCTGGTACCCTAGATTAAAACATAGGCTACTTTTTATCCCGGAAAATTGCATAGTTCCCGCGGGATAGCGATAAACATGTTAAAGGTCGTAGCTGCCTAGAGTTGCAACGTATTTATAAATTGTTGCAGAACTTGAACGAGTGCCGTTCTCAGAGACGTCAGTTAATAATTATGATTAGTTAGAACTTAATTGTCGTCTCTGAGTGTGAAACTTAACTGTAATTGTCCTCTCGGTTGTATTGACTGACGGTGGATATTCTACGCTGCTTTACCGTGTTCTTTATCAAGTTCAAGTTTTAATTTATCATCCCTGCGTAACCAGATACAAAGGAACAAATAGTGCTTTAATTATGTTAATTGGCGTTTCTGAGTGTGAAAGTTAACCTTTGCTTTCTCTCTTCTTCTTTTTGCGTAAAAGGTAGGTACAGAATAATTGTTTTTTGACCGTTTGTCTTCAAAATCGATATCTAAGGGTCCGAGTGGTCTTCAAGCATGAATCCGTTGTCAAAAGTTTAGAAAATGGCCGCCATTTTGAAAATTTTAGTTTTTCAACCGATTGCTTTCAAAATCGATATCTGAGGATCCGAGTGGTCCCCAAACATGAATCCCTTGTTAAAAATTGAAAAAATGGCCGCCATTTTGAAATCTTTAGTTTGTGGGCCGATTGTTTTCAAAATCGATATCTGAGGATCCGAGTGGTAACCAAGCATGAATGCGTTGTCAAAAATTCAAAAAGTGGCCGCCATTTTGAAATTTTTAGTTTATCGACCGATTGATTTCAAAATCGATATCTGAAGATCCGAGAGGTTTCCAAGCATGAATCCGTTATCAAAAATTAAAAAAGTGGCCGCCATCTTGAAATCTTTAGTGTTTCAACCGATTGCTTTCAAAATCAATATCTGAGGATCCGAGTGGTCCCCAAACATGAATCCCTTGTTAAAAATTGAAAAAATGGCCGCCATTTTGAAATCTTTAGTTTGTGGGCCGATTGTTTTCAAAATCGATATCTAAGAATCCGAGTGGTCCCCAAACTTGAATCCGTTGTCAAAAAATCAAAAAGTGGCCGCCATTTTGAAATTTTTAGTTTATCGACCGATTGATTTCAAAATCGATATCTGAGGATCCGAGAGGTTTCCAAGCATGAATCCGTTATCAAAAATTGAAAAAGTGGCCGCCATCTTGAAATCTTTAGTTTTTGGGCAGATTGTTTTCAAAATCGATATTTGATGGCCCGAGTGGTCCCCAAGCATGAATCCGTTGTCAAAAATTGAAAAAGTGGCCGCCATTTTGAAATCTTTAGGTTGTGGACCGATTGTTTTCAAAATCAATATCTGAGGATCCGAGTGGTCCCCAAGCATGAATCCGTTGCCAAAAAATTCAAAGAGTCGCTGCCATTTTGAAATTTTTAGCTTACCGACCGATTGATTTCATAATGGATATCTGGCGATCCGAGTGGGTCCCCAAGCATGAATCCGTTATCAAAAATTGAAAAAGTGGGCGCCATCTTGAAATCTTTAGTTTTGGGCAGATTGTTTTTAAAATCGATATCTTATGGCCCAAGTGTTCCCCAAGCATGAATCCGTTGTCAAAAATTCAAAAAGTAGCTGCCATTTTTGAAATCTTTAGTTTGTGTGCCGATTGTTGTCAAAATCGATATCTGAGGATCCGAGTGGTCCCCAAGCATGAATCTGTTATCAAAAATTGAAAAAGTAGCCGCCATCTTGAAATCTTTTGTTTTTGGGCAGATTGTTTTCAAAATCGATATCTGATGGCCCGAGTGGTCCCCAAGTATGAATCCCTTGTCAAAAATTGAAAAAGTGGGCGTCATTTTGAAATCTTTAGATTTGGGCCGATTGTTTTCAAAATCGATATCTGAGAATCCGACTGGTCCCCAAGCTGAATCCGTTGTCAAAAATAAACCTAAAGAGTGGCCGCCATCTTAAAATTTTTGGTTTTTGGGCAGATTGATTTCAAAATGGACGTCTGAAGATCTAGCAAAGTGAACGCTTATCACTCTTGACCGTTTTATTAGAATAATAAATATTTAGCATACACACCAAAACTAAACTATACGTAAATGTTTATTAGGTAACTTCTTTACAAATCACGAAACAGATTGTCCACTCTATGCTACAAAATTATTCAACAAATATTTAAAAACGGAGTTTTATTTGGTCGCCGCGAAAAATTGACACAGGTCCGTCATGCAACGCGCCTCGTCCCGCACTGACCGTATGGACGAAAATGGGGAGCGGTAGGAACTTGTCCGGAATATTGCAAAAACGAGCTAATTGTTTAAGAAATTTAAGTAAGTAAGAAAATAAAGTTATTGCTCATTATTTTATGACGAAGGTTATAAAATGTAATCTTTTTCTGATAAAAAATGGAGCAGTAAAATGGTTACAAGTGAAAAAATAGGGGTTCCTGATTATAGTTAATGTCAAGAGTCAAGACTCTGTCAACTACAGGAGAAAAATGCTAGACTTGCTTGTTGCATGTGGTGTGATAGAATAGTGAGTGGCAATAATACCACACAATATAAAAAGTTCATATTGCAAAAATATTGTCTATGAAATGTACATTAATAAAAAAACGTGTGCGTCTCGGGACGTTCGACAAAAGTCATAATCTAAGTTACTAACAATATATGTCTATCGCACACTAAACACTAAGTAGAGAGAGGGGAAAGCGTCTATCCGAAATACAAATGAAGATTATTGTGAGCTGCCTGTGTGTATGCTGAGAAAGTTTTTGTCAAAAAAGCGTCAAGCGTGAGTCGGATTTAAATGTTAAAATGTCTAATTCCTGTTAGGTAGGTACTACTATAGACTCGATTGCGATGAAATTTTTGTAAGCTGCTGTGTAGTTTACGCCTATTTTATCATATTCTGACAACAAATTCAACTTTGGAGACCACTCAGATATTGATTTTAAAAGCACTCGGTCGAAAAACTAAACATTTAAAAATTGTGGCCGCTATTTCCATTTTTGACAACGGATTCGTGTTTGGGGACCACTCGGACCCTCAGATATCGATTTTGAAGACAATCAGTCCACAAACTAAAGATTTCAAAATGGCGGCCACTTTTTCAATTTTTGACAGCGGATTCATGCTTGGGGACCACTCGGGTCATCAGATATCGATTTTGAAAACAATCTGCCCAAAAACTTAAGATTTCAAGATGGCGGACACTTTTTCTATTTTTGATAACGGATTTATGCTTGGGGACCTCTCGGATCCTCAGATATCTATTTTGACAACAATCGGTCCACAACCTAAAGATTTCAAAATGGCGGCCACTTTTTCAATTTTTGACAACGGATTCATGCTTGGGGACCACTCGGGCCATCAGATATCGATTTTGAACGCAATCGGCCGAAAAACTAAAATTTTCAAAATGGCGGCCACTTTTCAAACTTTTGACAACGGATTCATGCTTGAGGACCACTCGGACCCTTAGATATCGATTTTGCTATGTGTAGAAAAATAAATATTTTCAAAAGTAGGTAATGGTATATTGGGGACATCATTTTTAAACTTAATCAATTATGACAAATGGCTGTAGCCCGAGACTCCGTCTGCGCTGCTATCCCGCGGGAACTATGAGATTTTCAGAGATAAAAACTATCCTGTCCTTCCTCGGGACTAAAACTACCACCTTACCAAATTTCATTAATATCGGTTCAGTGGTTTAGACATGAAAGCGTAACAGACAGATAGACAGATAGAGCGTTACTTTCGCATGTATAATATTAAGTAGGGATATCACGTTTCAATATAGTATTTTATGCAACAGTTGTAAAAGAGAGGTCAAAAAAGGCGAGTGGTGTGGGTTACGATGTGAGCGTAGCGAACATCGTAAAGAAAGACACCACGAGCATTTTTTGACTTATTTATACAACGTTGCATACAATAACTTTTCTACGACTTCATTAAAATTATCATCATCATCGTCATCACATCATTAGCATTTGAAAGGTGATCAGCGTTGGACCTAGGCGTATGTTCTGTTAAATAAAACATAAATAATGCCAAACTCGGGCTGAGAGCGACCACATTACCCGAAAATGATACCCAATCACCATTTTTGTGTCAAGTGTCAAAATTACATCCGCCATCTTGGATCCTAAATATTATGCCAAATTCGCGATCAGAGCCACCAAATTGCCCGAAAACGACACCCATGAACATTTTTCTGTCAAAAGTGTCAAAATGTCATCCGCCATCTTGGATCCAAAAAATTATGCAAAATTCGTGCTCAGAGCCACCAAATTACTCGAAAACGACACCCATGAACATTTTTGTGACAAAAGTGTCAAAATGTCATCCGCCATCTTGGATCCAAAAAATTATGCAAAATTCATGCTCAGAGCCACCAAATTACTCGAAAACGACACCCATGAACAATTTTGTGTCATAAGTGTTAAAATGTCATCCGCCATCTTGGATCCAAAAAATTATGCAAAATTCGTGCTCAGAGCCACCAAATTACTCGAAAACGACACCCATGAACATTTTTGTGACAAAAGTGTAAAAATGTCATCCGCCATCTTGGATCCAAAAAATTATGCAAAATTCGTGCTCAGAGCCACCAAATTACTCAAAAACGACACCCATGAACATTTTTGTGGCAAAAGTGTCAAAATGTCATCCGCCATCTTGAATCCAAAAAAATATGCAAAATTCGTGCTCCGAGCCACCAAATTACTCGAAAACGACACCCATGAACATTTTTGAGGCAAAGGTGTCAAAATGTCATCCGCCATCTTGGATCCAAAATTTTTTACAATTTCGTGATAAGATCCACCAAACTACCCGAAAACGACAGCCATCAACATTTACATGTCAGGTGTCAAATTATGTCAGTAAAATTGAAATATTGTGTTGTACACACTTTTTTATTTTGTTTGCTTTCTAAATTGCTAACACCGTATTTTGTCCTAAACGGCTGAATGGTTTCTGGCCTTAGTCCGGACGGACAAAATTAAAAAAAATTGTCTCCAGTATATTATGTGTACCATTATATTGGTGTTGGTGACCCTTTAACTGTCAAATAAAAGTACTGGAGTAGGAAAATATACTTAATGATAAATATCACGTTATGACAACGATAATAATGCGATACGACCCGTCCACGTCCACCCTTGCATTGGTAACGACGCGCGGCGCGATGACGCGTCTAAAATTTTACTCTGTAAGACAGTTTCGCGCTGACGTTTTAATGGAGCGGGTCGCGGGGGCGAGAGGCATAAGCTCCGCCCAAGCCCCGCCCGTACGCTCAAGGACTTTAGCGCGTGTACAAGCCTTAAATATTTGATTTAAAAATCTGAAGGTTTGTCTTTACAGTTACCTACTCTTCGTCTAATCAGCTTTAACTAGGCCATTGCATGTTCTAAATTTACCTTATATTTTCAAACTTTAATCATCAAAATGGTAGGAATAAGGCAACACGAAACGTGGACAATAAGACTGGTTCAATCACGACTGTGGATAATGGAGTAGAAACTAAAAAACCAAATCATTTGAAAACTAAAAACCCAACTGCAAAAATAAAGAAAAACAAGACCTGAACTGTGTGAAAAGTGTATGAACTTAGGTGAGTTTAACCAGGTACCAGTGGATTAATTAACAACAAGTGAAATAAAATAATTTACTGAACATACCCGTTACTAATTTCGAGCAAAATCTATTGCTTCTTCTCGCCACCGGAGTTAGCCACAACTTTGAAATGCGTACAAAAACCATATTCTTATATACAGCTGTGTTAATACAATCAAAGATCCATTGACGACATTTTACATGTAATTTGGAAAATAACTGCAAATGCTGAAATGGAAGAAAAGAAAAATAGGTGACTGTCCGTGACACGTCACGTTTAACAGGTTAAAGGGAATTTTACTGGACACTGTTTCCCAGTCCTTGTTCACGATGGGCGCTGTGAGTCAGAATTATGGTAGAATATTACCAAGGGTGTTTTGTGGTTCAGAATGGTCAAATTAATGATTTTGGCTTTAATTTTAGCTGTTAACTGCAAAAATTGTAATGGATCGATGATGGCAATCTATTGTACGGATTTGTATTATTCAAAAATATTGTATTTTTTTCGAGAATAAACTTATTGTTCGTACTATTGCTAAGTTATCTCTGGCTAAGAGCTACGTTAGGTTAGATTAAATTTATACATAAGTACAATACGGTTCCGTTGATTTACGGAGGCGAAGATATATACATGATAGTTAAAATCATTGGAACATTTCTAAGGCTTAAAACATAAAAAACTGCTAAAATAATCCGGAACAATTTTAAGACCCTGTGTATTCTTTATTCATCACAGATACGAACCATTGCGACGAATACTGAAGAGATAAAGGTGCGGAAAGGGGAAACCCGACCACAGATGGAGGTCACTTTTAAACACGTTTTTTAATTTCGGTTTTGTTTTCCAAAATAAATGTTTTTTTTTATTATTAAAGGGAGCATCGATGACGTAGACTACTACAATGTTTGCGCTTGTGGTTAAAAATAATAGAGTTTACGGAAATATTCAGTAAATTATATTAATTAAATGGGGATTTCCTGTTTTACGTTTGTCATTTTATTCCATTCATTCATGGCTTTTACAAGAAATATGAAGACTCTACCGGGTGAATCGAGCAAAGGTCATAGAAACAGAAAGTTTTATGAAGGTCACTAAATCTTCAGTCTTTGTGCTAAACTCTTTGAATCATCGTTTTAGTTAAAAGTGGATTTTAAGTCAAAATAATCAAGCTTTGCTAACTTTAACCTTAGACTTCAAATATTTTCATAAATATAAAAATTCCATCAAGTGTAAGATTAAAATTGTATTTTTACACACATAATAGCAATACAATCTGAAGCTACAGTTGCATTCTGATTAAACGAAGGCTAAGCTGATATCGATACAAAATAATCATAATGTTTCCATGTTGGAGCCCCAAAATTAGCGTTAAAAACTCATGCTAAGTAAGTTACAAATTTTACAAACAACAAATACCTATGTAGAAATACACAGAAATAGATTGAGACCCCCAACTAAGTAATTTTCATTTATATTAATTAAAGCACTAAAACCCACGCCAATTATGTTAATAACAATCACAGCCAGTAGCTCTTGCGAAGACTGAGATTCGTAATGTATGTATGTATGTATAACTTTTTTTGTACATAAAACACATGAATTTTACAGGTAATAAGATACACAGATGTACAAAGGCGTAACCATCATCTAATGAAAAAAAAAACCATCCCAAATCGGTTTCAAATGACCACTTCTACTTAATTCATTTACCTAACTAGCCTGGGCAATAGGTACGCATAAATTAACCTACAAAAGTTTAAAAGAATTGGAAATTGAGTCAGCAGGATAATTGTGTTAAAATTATTGAATATCTACTTGACATCAAATTGTGATTATAATGAGGAAAATACGGCATTCCGAGAAATAGGGAAGAATTTATTCAATTCATTTACCTTAACAACAAATGATTTGCTTATAATTGATACCACCTCATTAATGTGTAGTAAAATTAGTCACCTGGTACATTTTTTAACTTCATCATCATCATTATTCTTCTCATATAAAATTATATGAAATGTTTCTAGTAATTTTGGAAATAAATGAATAGGTACCGATGACTAAGGCATACGTATGACTGTAATATATTTACAACGCCAAAATCACTATGTTGACTTATCTATATCAAATAAAGGATAGGTTTGTTGTCCATTAAATTACTTATCTATATAACCAAATCTACCAATGGGCCGGCCGTCCATAAAGTACGTCACTTCAATGAGATTTTTTTTGGACCCTGCGCTCTCCCCGGTTTAGGTACTTACTGTGTCACAAATTTCCAGAGACTACCCCCACCCCTAAATGTGTGAAGTACTTTAGTAAAGATCCCGTGCAAAAAACGATTCGTCACGACACGTATTTACAGTCTGGCAAAAAAGAGTAGAAATTCAAAACTGGCAATACTGTAGTGTCGTCACTTGCTAATCTATATGTACAAGAAAACGGGACGACACTACTGTATTGCCACATGAAAGCATTCCCGAAACATTTTTATCTGTTCTCTTCTATTTCCTCTTTTCATACATGCATACATACATATCGTCACGACTCTTTCCCACAGGGGTAGGCAGAGACTACTTTGTTCCACTTGCTAGATCCTGACATACCTCTTTCGCTTCATCCACATTCATCAATCTCTTCATACATGCTCGTCGGTTTCGGGTACTCTTGACCTGACCTTTTTTCATTGCTGAATAATTAAATTTAATAATCGGATTAAGTACTGGGCAATTCAAAGAAATTGATCAATGACCTTTTAATGTGAGATAAATCTGCAAGTTGATAAGAATCGTTCGTTGTAAGTAACAATGACGATGATACTAAAAGATGATTAATTAAAATTAAAATTATTTTTGTTTCAAAAATAACAGACGCCTATTTATTTCTCAGATTACCCGAATCATGGATTGTACTGTACCTATGTATATAAGCATATATTTTTTTTATATGAATAGGAACGCAAACGAGCTTGCGGGTCACCTGATGGTAAGTGATCACCACTGCCCATAGACACCCGCAACCCTGGAGGGATCGCAGATGCGGTTGCCAACTTAGAGGGCTAAGATAAAATGCCTCTTGTGCTCGTAATTTCCCCGGCTGTCTTACTCTCAACAGAACACAGCTACTTATACACTTATTTATACAATCTAAGTATGTTTATCCCGCTTGTTCCCCGTACATAACTATTTAAACATAACCAGTATATTCTAAATACTATTTCTAAATTAAAACGAACATTTTCGCGGCTTAGGGGTGGCCCAAGAGCCGACCCCGCTGAACCTAAACCTAAATTAATCCAAATTAATCATCCTACATTGGTTTTACCAGTACCGGTTAAATATAACTTGGTTATGTACGGGGAATAAGCTGTTTATCCTTTTGCTAGTACCCAATAGTACAAGCTTTACTTAGTTTGGGACTAGGTTGATTGGTGTAAATTGTCCCATAGTATTTAAGGATTGAATTTAAGGCGTCAAGATTTCGTAATATTGTAAAACGATACGCGGTTTTTACTCAATATTTACTTACTGTGACTTGCGAGATTTAATCACGTAAACTATGTATGAAAAGAGTTTTTAATGATTCACGGTTAAGTTCATTCGAAATATTATAAACACATCCCGCGGATGCGCATCAACGCGGTTCACATCCCGTTTATAATATTTCGTATGTATGAAAATTATTTTTGTAACAACGACGAGGCAGACCAAGGTGATGCCGGGGCGATTTGGACGGGAATATGTAGGACTGGCCTGACATTTCGGGAGTAGTGAAGGACGAGTGTAGAGCCATTTGCCCAGCAGTGGGACACCATAAATAAATAGGCTAATTAAAAAACTATCTCCGCTCTCTAATCAATTTTCCTCCTGTGTCGATGTATTTGTGACCACCAGTAGTGTGGCCAAAACGTCCAGGTAATTTTAAAGAAATTTTCTTACGGGTACGTAAAGCTTGAAATGCGTAATGGGTCAAAATACATTATGGTCCAGTATATAATATACTTACCTAATGCAATTTTCACAGAAAATGGCAACTTAAAGAAATTTTTATAAAATGAACCTAACCAAACCAATCTGTAGAATATGCGATTAGTTCGTCCAGCTAATGTGTCACCGAAAATTGTATTATGTATCCAGAACCCATTAATACATTTAAATTTTATGTATTTTGACCCTTTCTTGCGACATAAAGTGCCATGAGTTAATCCATTATTTTAGGCCAACTTCCACAAAAATTTTAACTCTATTTATTTGATAAATCTGGTCTTAAACCTGATAGTTCCACAAATTTTGACACTATTAAATCAATTTTAACCCTAAATCCAGATTTTTCTTTTTCCAATCTGCCCTAAGTCTTGTTCGAGACACGAATTAAATATCTCTAATTAAATACTCAGTTACGTCAACGCGAGAATATCCCACTAAAAAAAACGTACGAGTAGTTTACTAAAACTTACCGTATCTTAATGTAAACAGGCGCGCCTGAATTTCGCCGGAGAGGCGTGGGCGTGGTTGCTCTGTGACTGTATGACAGAATGGAAGCGAAGAGCGAACTATATGTACAGGCTGTTTACGATTATTTGTACTAACATAATAAGGCTACAGGGTGCTCCAGTGATACAATACAAATACTCCTTATTGAACAACACAAATCAGTACAAAACAATACAGAAACAAAGAACAAAGTATACAATGAGCAGTGATGATAGCTAGTTTTTTTTACAAGAGATGCTTCGAGTTTTGGTGATATTTTTAAAAGTTCAAATAAATGGAACAGCCACTCAAATGCTAGTTTTCTCACTTTATTCATTTCCATGCAAATGCTATGCGTAAAGTTGGCGATGAGAATCATGGCACTTCAAACACCAGAGTAACTGGCTACTTTAGCTTGGAGTGCTCTGGTGATGAACAGTATTATTATGTACTGAAAAGACTTCTTAAACAAATATTAAATTTAAACTGAGAGCAGATAATTTAATAATTTTAAGGGGTTACATACATACCTTACATACATACCGTCACGCCTCTTTCCCACAGGGGTAGGCAGAGACTACTTTGTTCCACTTGCTTGCTTGTTTTAAGGGGTTAATTACGTTAAATTATTATTTACTGCGGGATCACAGCGATTAAGTATTCCTGCTGAGTCCCGATATTTCGACACAGTCTATATCCCGAAGACGTACATACATACATGAATGACGTCTTTTTCTCTTACAGATAGAGCCTAAGGTGAAAATACCTAAAGGCCACGTTTAGCACGATTGAGGACATAATGGTGGACTTTTTAATGCCATAGGTACTATTATTAAAATAAAATTTATAATGTATGTATTTATAATTATTAGTACATCAACAGTCTGTACAAGGCGGCACCAGCTCATATTTTGTAGAGACGATAATTTTCTTGAACATCCGTATACCACCACGCTGCTCCATCGTGGGTTCTGTGCGCTCTGAACCAATACGTCTATCGCACACAGCCATGCTATGCTTTAAACGAGAATGATAAAATAAAAACTGCGGCAAGCGACTTATCAACACTTGTTATACATATATGAAAGTCTAAACCACTGAACGGATATTAATGTAAATTGGTACAAGGTATCAGTCCCGAGGACACGGATACCTAAGTAGTTTACACCAAACCAGTTGCATACAAATAGGCATTATTGAACAAACAAAACCTTTACCTGACTCCGCTACTAAATACACAGGCGAGCCAGCCACATTGGACCTCCGCAAAGTAACGCCTGATTCAATAAATTATAGGCGTTATTGTTGATGTATTAATTTTGTTGTTTCATAACACTGGGCCTGCCATGCTGGTCCGAGAGCAAAGAAAAAACCGAATGTACCAGTTGCTTCTCATCTCTCGCAGAGGTAGAAGCCCATCAAAGCAATTGGCGAAAATCTTAGGAACCATGTTATAGGCGATGCGGCTAGCAACCCATCACTAACTATTTTGATTCCACTTTCCACCTACACGTCCACAATCATGCTAAACGTGGCCTTTAGGTCCTTCTACCCTGTCTACCCCGTAAGGGTAAAGACGTGATTTATGTATGTATGTTTATAACACCATCAAAGGGCATGATTGAAACTCCATTGCTCAACACGACGCCACAGCGAAGCTTTGCTAAGCATCACATACCTTAGCACGTGACGCACGGCATCTTATCAAAGTTGCTTAATTTAAAGATAAACCAGACACTATTATCTAATAGTTTATCGCAAGTTAACGGCACCACAAGGAGCTCGCTATCAATCATTTCATTTTTAAATGATATCCACTAGGTAGTAAACACGTTAAGGCACTAAAGTTAGACAGCAGTTTTTGCGGGTGGTAGGACCCCGCGGGTGGTAGGACCTCGTGCTTGCGGGTGGTAGGACCCCATGTTAGGATGGTAGGACCTCGTGCTTGCGGGTGGTAGGACCCCGTGTTTGGGTGGTATGACCTCGTGCTTGCGGGTGGTAGGACCCCATGTTAGGGTGGTAGGATCTCGTGCTTGCGGGTGGTAGGACCCCGTGTTTGGGTGGTATGACCTCGTACTTGCGGGTGGTAGGACCCCATGTTAGGGTGGTAGGATCTCGTGCTTGCGGGTGGTAGGACCCCGTGTTTGGGTGGTAGGGCTCCGTGCTTGCGGGTGGTAGGACCCCGTGTTTGGGTAGTATGACCTCGTACTTGCGGGTGGTAGGACCCCATGTTAGGGTGGTAAGATCTCGCGCTCTAGTGTTACAGTTCCCTTCTAACAGAGGCTCTTGGCCTCACGGGGGGGGAAGGGTAACGCTTAGGCCGGTGCACCCTGGGCAACAACGGTTAATTAATTTATTTAGTAAGTTAGTTAACTGTTGGCTAATATCCGACTGGGGGGGAGGGGTCAACACGCAACCCGGCCCATGGGGTCGGAACGTGGGCCGCTTGTCTTTTTCAAGACAGGGGGCCGTGAGGAGTAAACCTCTATAAAAAATCCAGAGGGTCGCACCCGCAGGTGCTTGTGGTGACGGACGCGATCATGCCTTCGGTACCGCTCTGCTTTCAGAGTAGTACATGAGGGTGTGAGAGCTGACGTGAGGGTCGGCCGGCATAAGCCTGCCGTCGGAGCGGTGCGCCCCGTAAGGGACGCGATCGCGGAGCGGCGTGGCTCCGGCCACCGTCGGTCAACACGTAACCCCGGCCCGCAGGCGCCGGGAACGTGGGCCGCTGTCTTTTTCAAGACTGGGGCCACGAGGAGATAACCTCTATAAAAAATCCAAGCGGCACCAGCGGGGGAGGGCGGGAATTCCCAAACCTGCATTGCACAGGTGCCGCGGAGAGGGAACCCCATCCCGGGGTGGTCGTGGGGCGTTTGCGGTGACACCTTGTTCTCCCGCAGCGCCTCACATTCGACCGAGGAGGGAATCCGTGTGGTTTTTAGTGGGTATGCCTGCCGTCGCGGGAGAGCCCCACATACCCCCGGTAACCCCGTACTGGGCGGATGCATAAGGCGCATTTTCCACACCATAAAAAAAAAAAAAAAAAAAAAAAGGGTGGTAAGATCTCGTGCTTGCGGGTGGTAGGACCCCGTTTTTGGGTGGTAAGGCTTCGTGCTTGCGGGTGGTAGGACCCCGAATTTGGGTGGTAGGGCCTCGTGCAAGGTCCGTCCGGAACGCTACCAACGTCTTACTCACTAATCCTCCCGCAAAGCAGCGCTTGCGCTACTATGTTCCGTAGTAGAGAGTAAAACAGCCGGTAAAATTACTGAGGCATGAGGTATTCTATCTTAGCCCTCTAGGTCGGCTACGCATGTGCAATTGTTTAGTGTTGCGGGTGACCCACTTGTTTGTTTTTCTTGTCGTTTTAAAAAGAACTACAAGATATATTTTCCACGGGATGTAGACCACGATTATCGATATTCGAGTTTACCCCTGGTCAAGTCATGATTCATGCAATTGCGTCGAAATATCTTCAAGGAGTCTATATTTTGTACCATAATTATTGAAGTTCCGAATGTTTGTCATAATTTTCGTTATTCATAAATTGTTTCTGAAATATTTAGTAAATTATTTTTTTAGAATTGAAATAGAATCCTATTATAATCTACTAAATTCAGATGACTTCCAAAATTCCTAATTAAATGCATGATTTAATGGGTTATGACAAAAAAATATGACTAACGATTGTTATGACTAATGAAAATTATGAGACAAAAAGTGGCCTGATCTCGAAGTCCTAACACAATGTTACCCAGTTTCATGACCTTAAATAAAAAGTACCTTTGGAGTCGTATATTACAATACAATGACAACATCGGCAAAATTACTCTCATCCTCTTTAACTCTCGTGTGGCGCCTACACACAATTTTAAGATGACTAACTACTGGCAGGTTAGTAAAAATATTTTCATTTATTAAAAAGAAAAAAATGGTAAATACATGATGAACATGCTTTAAGTACATCCTTGAGCTATCTGCAAATTATAAATCATTTAAAAAGAAGAAAAAAAAGAAGAAATACATTTATTGTCAAAAATTCGACACAACACAAAAATAAAATTAAAATAAACGTCTTAAACATTACCAGCCGACAAATAAGTGCCGAATATTACCAACAACACAACTACCTACTACTACTACACACTACCACACAGCTACTACAACAATACCCACTACTTATACAACAACAACAACACAACACAACACACAGCACTACTACCAACAACACTACTAACAACAATTATTATAGGTACCTACATAATACACAATTCTTGTCTTTATTCCTTAGTTAAAACAAAGCCAAAGGTAACAATTGTATAACAATGATTCCTAAGATTTTCGCCCATTATGGGCTTTTACTATATGCGCCAGAAGAGAAGCAACTGGAACATTCTATGTTTTTTTTTGCTACCAAACTACCATGGAAGGAACCTAGAAGTAATAATATTTATTCTCCTTCCAGTAAATACCCATTGCATTATTATCGCTTAACATCCATATGTTTGTTGTTAATAATTTGTTAGTAAATCTAATTTTAATGTGATCGAAATCTTGTACTAAAAAAATAGTGAAATCGGCATTAAAACGTGTTAACAATAGGCTTAGTTATTGAGAAACCTATGCCCCAAATTATTATTATCAAGGGTTATGTTGCGACATTATCAATTTACCTACTTAATAATAGACGCCATAGAAATCAAGACGCATTTAAAGTTGTCGAAGAAGTAAGTAATTAAAAAAAGTTTTTGGTAAAATAAGTACCATCTTTTTGCTACTTAATAAGTAGGTAAGTTAAGTACATATTTCAAGTCGATCCAATCACCTAAAGTTAGCCAAATTTGACGTGCGTGATTTGATCCGCGCAAACATTCACTGCAAGCCAATTAAAAGCTTGTGTACACGTCCGAACAAACGGGGAACGTGTTAATTTAAATATGTTTGCCAAATTAAAAATAGTTTAGTATTGAATCTTTAGTATTGAACGTGAGACCTTTGTCAAACCTTGCGGAGGTAATATTCGCGACTTTGACCCAGCTTCGTGCATTTAAAAGTTGTTTTTTGTCCACGTAAGCCAGTACATACTTGCCCACGTGTTGCTTTACCTTTTTTTAAATAGTAGAAGGTCCTTAGAATTAAATAGAAAGAAAGAAAGAAAGAAGACATTTATTTTCTTAATACTTAGCACATTTTATATTTGCAAAAGATGTTATTAATGCGGATAAAGTTTTTAAGAGACGGACTTAATGACAATTAATTCCTAAACGACTTTTTAAGTCATAATAAGTCATAAGACATTTATTTGCAGAAAATAGTGTGCAATAAGATGGCAAGCAGGAACAACAATGACACAACTATTCCACTACACAGTAGTATTTTTTAAAGAAAATACTGGCTGAATGTATTATCAACGCCTTGCCAACCCTTGTGTATAAAAAGTTGAAAATTTTGAGGAAACTGAGAACAGAAACAAGGAATTTGCAATTAAAAACCTTCCTTGCATGAGGTCGATTAGAAAGGATTCTTTTTCGTTGGCCATAATTTCATATGCCATAAATTCCATAATGGCTATTTGTCAATTTTGACTTAGCTCTTTTTTCTCTTAAACGGTTTATTATTCAGGATTGATTAAACTAAGCTTACCTAACCTACAGAGTTTAGCAGGATGGCCATTTCAAACCTTCTTGCAGGGAGAAAAAGATTTATAATAAACGATGATTATACAAAACAATATATAAAATTCGGGCTTATGAACCCTATTTTATTTTTATATGGGGCAAAGCCGCGTGTGCAAACTTATGTATGAATATACTTGTTCTTATTTAAGCATTGATAAAAGACCGACTCCTTATGTTTTAATTATCTAATCAATACCGCTTAAAACATTTATTAAAAATATTCGGTTACCAGTCAGATAGCAAAGTTAAAAAATATTTATCAATAAAATAACAAGTCACTTTTCATAATTAATATTTATTTTTAAACTTTTTCGTAAATTCATTTTTGAACCCTACTTCATAAATTGCATAAAGGTTGGTTTTGGGCCATTTGAAGCAAAAAATTACGAATTCATTTTATTTGCTTTTATTTCATTTTACTAGTTGGTTTAAAGCCTCTCGGCCTCATGAATGCCTTTCAAATGACTGAATCCCTATAATAATGAAGATAAAATAAAAGGGATAATAAACAGCTTTTTTTCGATGTTTTTGGTCGTCCTGACTCGTATCTCATATTAATTTGATCTGTTTTTCTTCAATACATCGAACTAAGTTTGTGTTTAACGTCGGTTTAACGTAACATGCATGAGTAAGTAGTTTTTAAGAGTACCAGATTAATTTATATATTATGGTAATTTAAGTAATTTACAACAAAGAACTAATCCGTTTACTTGACTGTGGTGTTTATCAACATTTTTACTATCAGTGTGGCTGGGACGTGCCTTCATTTAGATTACTTTTAATGGGCTATGGTATTGTGGAGACGGCTTCATTTCAAAATCAATCTCGAAAGTTTACTTTGCAAGCCTTTGTATTTTCTTTTTTAGTCCATTTTAACGGGTTTGTAAACAAACCAATTTAAGGTGCGACCACACCGCCGCTTAAAAAACGGTGACGTTACGGAATCGCAACAGAATGTAATTATGAAGAAACGCTGAGAAAACGTGACGCATACGACACGTCACTGCGTATACGCGGCGGTTTGGTTGCACCCTTAATCTAAATTCCCGCACAATCATTCATTGTATGCAATTAGGTCAATTAGCATCACATCCACTAGAATGTTAAAGGATTGATATCTCAGCAGGCTTATTATGTAAATCGCTCACAATCGCCATCGTGTTCATTTTGACAGTTCTTGTATAAAAGTGACAGCTAGCTGATTCCGATGTCAATTGTCAGCCCATACATGAACTGTCAAAATGAACACAATGGTGATCGCGAGCGAGTTACGTAATAAGCTTGCAGAATATTTTTATAAACTCTTCCATGTTGGTCCGGGAGTAAAGAAAAAACATAGAATGTACCAGTTGCTTCTCTTCCCGAGCAGGTGTTAAAAGCCCAGTTAAGTAAAAACAGAAACTGTTATCATATTTTTTTATCATCAACTCAACTTATCACGTCGAAGATGCATACTTTAAACTTCATTGCCAATTGCTTCATTGTGCGCTTTTTTGCAATAAGCAAAAAAGCGCACTTAAAAGAATACGTTAAGTCTGCCTCCATGCAACCGCAGCCGCTGTCACATCGCAGGCGCATGGCTCGTGACCGTCTCGTGTGGTGTGTCGCGATGCGGCGCCCTGATTGGCCGACGCTAGCCGAGCACGTGCGGCGGCGTGACGTCATTGGGCAATAATTTGTTTACGGTGTTTATAGTAGAGTCGGCTGTCTAGTGGTGTTCGTTTACGCGCTAATAAAGTTGACGTTGAGCGATTTCGCCATTTTGAGGTTAAGGTTTCATTGAAAAATGAGGAGTTATCATGAGTAACAGTTGACTGCCGCTCTCAGTTGTTAAAGAATGTACGGTCGACCAAAAAAGTGGTCTACCACTTTTCGTCCAACTTCCTATCAAATAAAATAGTCTCTAAAGTCGAACTTTCAAGTTGACAGCCACGTCTTATCGACATTATAATATTGTGATGTGCAAAGGATTTTGGACCTTAGGGTGGTAGACCACATATTTGGCTGATGGTACATAATAAATCAAGTTTTTATCCCTTATGAAGTAGACAAAGCCGGGGTTAGCAAGACACAAGGTCACGCTTAGCATGATTGTGAGCGTATAGGTGAAAAGGGAAATAATGTAGAACCGTGTTCAGCACTTTAATTTTTTGTCCAAAATTATAAGTTACTAGCTCTTGCCAGTGACTTCGTCTGCAAAGAATTCGTTTATCGCTATCCCGCGGGAATTATCCGGGATAAAAAGTAGCCTATGTGCTATTCCAGACTTTTCTCTATCTATGTGCCGAATTTCATCCAGATTCGTTGGGCCGTTCTGGCGTGATTGAGTAACAAACAAACATCCATCGATCAATACTTTCGCATTTATAATATTAGTTAGATGAGCGTAGAGTCTTAGCTATAGATTTAAATTATATCGGCCATAGGACATCCACTGTTGGACATAGTCTCCCCCCATAGACCTCCAGTTGCCTCGACTGGAGAGCAGTTTACAACGGATAATTTTATTGAAAGAAGCCGATATTAACATACAAAATAACCGTTGGAGTCTGATTCCGAAAAGGCTGGACATATCTTTAAAACACCCTTTATTGACGACAGGTTTCGCGTAAAAAATGTTTTCTCATACTCATCCTACTAATATTATAAATGCGAAAGTTTGTGAGTGAAGATGGATTGATGGATGTGACGATGTGTGTGTTTGTTCCTTCTTCACGCTGAAACGACGGGATTGCGATAAAATTTGAAAGGAAGATTATCTGGTAGCCTAGATTAACACATAGGCTACTTTACTTACTACTATCGGAATCTAATATAACTTGTATATGTCATGGAAAACATGGTCTAACACCCTAATTGATTTACAATTTGTGTGTGTAATGTTATCCGACGGAAGATCATTATTGCTTCTGTCTGTAGAATAGATGACCAGACAAGTACCATCTGCCAGATCAAAGGATCAAACGTATCTTTATTGGTTACAATAAAATCTGATTACCATCCACGAGCAGCAACTGTGAAGATCATAAGTTTGTAATGAGATTAGCCTGAAAATAAATTGTTAACTTTATAGACATCGTAAAAGAAATTGTTTACAGGAATTTAATCTTGCTGCACACAAGAGTACGTGGTCGAGATCCACGTCACCTTATATATTACTAGCTTTTGCCCACGAATTCGTCAACATAGAGCTAATAATTTTGGGTAGCTTATTCGTATTATAATATATCAAAAAGCCTATAAAAAGTTTTTTTGTGTTAGAGAGGCCAGACAAACGAACTAGTGGGTCACCTGATGTTAAATGACACTGTCCATAGACACCCGCAGCGTGTTACGCGATGCCAGTGCGTTGTCGGTCCTGCAGAAAATTGTACACTCGCTTAAAGGCACCCAGGTCGTAACTCGATGGGAAGACCCCAGCGGGAAGCTCACAAAAAGTTTAGTGACAAACATCCAATTATAGCACAAAATTTTAGTAGTCATATGGAATCGCACCTTTGTAGTAAACTTCACCCCCCTTTTCTCCTCCTTAATGGATATTTCCGTAATAAAAGCTATTCTGTGGCCTTCCCCGGGACTATAACTATATCCATACCAAATTTCGTATCAATCGATTCTGCAGTTTAAGCGTGAAAATGTAACAGACACACTTTCGAATTTATAGCTAATATTAGTATGAACGTTGTATTTTATCTGAAGATCTGCTTCAGTTAAATAAATAATTGAGCATTATGTTTGAATATCAATGATTTCTGTGGTATTTCGTCAGTTTGGGTATTTGACGTGCCGGCAGTTTATATTTGACTTATTTATGTTCCTTATCGTGATTTTTTCGTGATACATTATGCTAACAAATGAAGTGCAGGAAATTTACAGTCATGATGTACACGCCCATGGCCCCTGACTGACTTATATTATTTTCTCTGTGTGACTCATTAGGTACACCATCCTCTCGATTAAGTTGTGAGCAACTCATTTCGAATTCTATGACTTTATCGTCACGTTGATCATCATCAACATCATCATCATCATCGTCATCATCATCATCACTGGCTATAAGGTAATAGGTAATAACGAATCGTAATTCAACGCATGCCTAGTGAAGTAAATAGAGCACTCACTCAATTAAAACCAAGAAGTGCTCAACAAACATCAGCATTAAATTGCTTGCTCATGACAAATTTCAAATGAGGCCTGCCTTTACGTCGTGGCCGTTAACACGTGAATATTCATTCAATACTCGCTATAATATTTGGGTAAGGGGAATAAGAACTTTGCAATTTAAATGTAGATTTTATTAAAATCTTTTTGTCTCATACGAAGCTTGTATATTCATCTAATTACATTGAATATCTAACTTGCATATAACTTAATATTCATACGTAGGTATAACATAATATTATGTTGTTAATACACACATAACGTAAGCGAACCCGCTTTTACAGAAATTCTCATACAACTATTCAATCTCAATAATATTTCGATATATTTTACAATTTCCAACAATTCTTTATACACCAATCCATCAAAATATTAGTTAACAAAAACAATGTTTAAGATGGATAATATATTATATACTTCTGAATACTTTATGTCTCCAGTAAATATATTTCACTCATAAATTTGTATAAATAAACTCCACTAGTGACTAACTATAATTTTTAAATAACGCGTCATCTTTATTGACATTAAATAATTTCTTCCTCTTTTGTAAAGATTAAATGATCATTTCTCTCTAAATAATTTAGATAAAAAAATATACATAGATCACTTAAAATTTCACATCCATATTTCCTCCTGTAGGTAAGTATAATGTTCTAAATATAATTCGCTTAAAACATTTTCTGGTTATTGCTTAATTTTCTTACTGATATGCGAAGTTAATGAAGAAATCTAATTTAATCTCGAGTATGCAATAAAATTATAGATTATTGTCTTATACATAATTCATTTGAAAACTAAACTGCATTAGATATTTAAGATTCCAAAGGCGTCATCCTCATGTCTATGAAAAGAAAACGGTAGTCTGAATATAATATTCTCCCATAAATAAAATGATTTGGAACATTTGATATCCTGATAGATAAATTGTCTTTGCGTCGCTTAAGTCATTTTTAAATAAGTACACCTATAGATTAAAGCGCTAGGGAAAAACAATACCTACCAAAACTATAGAAATAAATAAAGATGAGCATAGCTTTGTGGTGGTCTTTATCAATGAACTTGAAATACAAACAGTAGTTTTCGGGGTAGCCAGTCAATCGTATTAGTTAGTTATTAATGATTATTACATTGGTTTGATTCAAGTATTTCTGCGTGGTTGTTAAAGCAGTCGGGGCAGGCAGGAATCGTGGAAAAAATTACTGCGATACACATGCCCCTGTCCCGCCAGAGGAAGACTTGATAAATAGAGACAAATTTCTGGTAGATATGCTCATCCTGTCCCTATGAATACCAGAAGTATTTTTGGGAGAAGAGAGCCCCCACATATCCTTCCAATTAGGCTTCCCCGGACTAAGGGTAATGCTTAAAAAATAATAAATTATTTAGTAATAAAAACAGTATCCGTCATTGGTATGAAAAGGCCTGTTTTTCTTGAATTTTAATTGTTTTCAATATTTACTATTTTTCACAAATTTGTAACCAGGTATTTGATCATTTAATTAACTTGCTTAGACCCTTTAAAGGATTCTCTGAAGAAAGTAAGTTATTAATTATACTTTGGTATGATTTCTTAGAAAGTATAGGTAGGTATTGTGGATGAGACTGGCACAGAATCCGGCAAAGTGGCGTGAAAATAAAGAGAACTTCACTCAGTAATGAGTGGATGTGGGTTGATTACATAGATAAATAGGCCATTGATATGAATGAAATCGTTTTCAACTTCAATGTTGTGTAAAACAATATAAACTTGCTGGATAGGTGTTCTAAGTTCGACAATTCTTACTCTAACTCTTTCGCTTTCACTTACTTACTCTAGGTATTGTGTCAAAGGAGTCTGTTAACAAAAGTGCTACTAAAGATTCAAAAATTGCAGAATAAAAATGTGAGAAGATAAATCAGATGATTGTTCTGGGGATAAAGTAAGTTTGTGGTAGCAAATTGGAATCAAAGATGTGATTTCGTGCCTTCCTACAATAAAACCCTAAAAACATGGACATAAGAATAAATAATACAGATTAAACAAATAACCTCGCACAAACACAAATTTTACATTAAAATGCCTTATAGTCTTTAAGAGCTTAGCAAAAAGTAGAAATATCGTTACAATAAAAGTACCCTTTCGTGTGCCTATATAAATTTGGTAAAATTCTTCAATTTTTTTACGATTGAATAAAACCTTAGCTTTAAACGTCACTAGTTTCTTCTCTATAAATATATTTTTTCGATTCCTCGTAACATTAATGAACTCTGTTTTTATTTGGCTCATCATTTCAGTCAACCCTCATTTTGGAAGACTTGTGAAAGCCTTAGTCTTATTCGGACAGATTCTGCTGAACCCGTTTCAGAAGTTTTACAACACCTATGACATGCGAAAGGAACGTGCGTGGAAATATTCCTGTTTGTAAGTTAAATCTTAGTTCTTTGCCTTTTTGGTAAGTCTAACAACTTCAACATGCTTTTTACAGGTTGAACTTGTCTCCTAACTTCAAGCTGACTTGGATGTTAGTTCAAACCATCTTCACTTGCAACGGCTAAAGGCAGTGTCATAGAATGATGAAACTTGAGTTTTTTCTTCGCAACCAAATTTAAAAACGGGTTCGAACGAACCTTACTGAATAACATCATTTTGTCGACACATACAACTCTAAAACTACACAATGTCATACAACGTGTATACGTACGGATGCTAGATTCTCTATTTTATTATGTAGATACTATTTCTTTGGTACACTTACAAAATTTTGTCGGCACAACCGATTTTGGTTAACAGCTATTTTAATTTTATTCCTACCTAGTGAATCTATTATTTCAATGTTTTATTTATATCTAGTAATGTACATTTACTGGTTTTTAAGGTTATCATTTAGGTAATTGTTTTATTATCTATTGTTATGTTAATCATTATATCCATTAGCTTGTCTGTTATAAGTTAGTCAGTAATAATATTTTAAAGTTAATCTCAGACTTGTTTTTATTACCAAAATAACGGAAATAACGTTTTAAAATAATATTATACGACCAAATGTACACCAATGTAATCTAGACTAGCAGTCTTCAATAAAGCATTTGGTAAAATAACAATAAAACCAATCAAATCTAACTAGATTTAAATGACTAACTTATAACGCCAAGTACACAAATCAGCTCACAATTTCTAAATACCTGCGTTAAAATTATGAGAAGAAAAGTTTGTTTTCCTCACAATTTTTCTGTAACTGCAAACATGAATGTCACACATCTAAAACATTGAGTACGTATACACTGTCACCAAGCGCGATCTAAAATAACGGATAATGACTATCGTTAACGTCGTTAACACCGGTTATTTTAACGTTAACGTTATTGGTTTAACATTGTTCGTTTTTATGCCGTTTCGTTTATATAAGAGTTTCTTTCCCGCCGTGCTTGTAGAGGTCCCCGTAAGGATTGCTTTCCTTACGGGGCACTGTTTTTCGAGGGGGAGGGTCTCTCTGCGGCCTTGGCTCTGCATACTAGTTTTTCGACGTCAATATTGTCACGAACTCTGTAACAGAACAAAAATTTTATTGTAAGCAATAATCAACAAAAGTTTGGTTGTGGTTTGGTTGTTGCTTACCACCGCAGTTAAAAAAAACTGTAGTAGCCCAGCGGCTCGGCCTCTGACCTCTGCTTGCAGAGGTTGGTTCGAACAACGGACTCTCCCTTCTTAGTTTTTCAGAATTTATGTGCGAAAGTACATTTCAACCATGAAAGAAAATATCGTGAGGAAACCAGCTGGTAAGCCTAGGAATTTTAATGGTGTGTGTAAATTTTCCAATTCGTTCTGGGCCCCCGTGGGAGCTATAGCCTAAAGGCTTTCATTCTGAGAGGCCTGTGCCCGGAAATGTGACGTATAGGATTGATTACCTATGTTGGCAAACGGCGATAGGGAGCGCCGATGTAGCAAAAGCTACCGCCAGGCTTAAATGGGATTGCGCCGGGCATATCTGCCGAATGCATCCAGAAAGATGGGTACACTCAGCCACATGGTGGTTACGACACGACGGCTACCGTCGGCAAGTCAGTACGAGGCGGAGATCACAATATGACCGGGACGCGGAACGGAATGAGATTCAGTTTAGGTTCGTTCGCTGTCAGATTTATACTAAAAGTGACAGCTAATGCTTGAACTGAGTCGGAATTAGGACGTCGTGGTAAGGCCCCTGATCGCGTAGCCAGATATAACTGGATAGGGTGATGTGGAGGTCGAGAGGGGAGGCATTTGCCCAGCAGTGGAACACAACCTACCATCGTAGTTGACCATGCCGTCTCCGTCCAGGTCGGCCTCACGGATCATGTCGTCCACTTCTTCTTCGCTGAGACGCTCGCCCAAATTTGTCATGACGTGACGAAGCTCCACCGACGAAATTAGACCGTCGTTGTTCTTGTCAAATACCCTGGAATAAGTGGGGGAGTCCTTAACAAGTTGCGTAGAATGTGTCTGAGAATTATCCTGTAATTTAAACTCAGTTTTATTGAATCAGGCGTTACTTTGCGAAGGTTAATTTCGATGAACAAAAAATATTTTCCTTGCTACTCCGCTACTCACGTGCAAGACAACCAAGCCTGTGCGAAACATAATATGTTTTTCATGCAACCCCTCCCTCCATTACTGCCACATAATAAAACACATATAAATCTCACAAACTTATAAATTTAACCCTTAGACGCGTTTCGATCCCTGTACAATATAACACAACGCAAACTCAACGCGGGATCGAAACGCGAAATGGTAAAAGATGAGGGTAGAAAGAGATTGTCAATGCGATAGCGAGCGCCCGCGCGTTGGACATTAAGGGCCTGTTTCACCACTCTATTAAGTTCCAGCTATCTTAAATGTCAGTTATATATGATGACGTCTCTATTTATTACTACGAAACAGACAGAGACGTCATCATAGATAACTGGCAGTTAAGATAACAGGCACTTAACAAAGAGTGGTGAAACAGGCCCTAAGCCTACTTACTAAGGCTATCACAATTGCTTAATGCGTGCCAGGTTCTATTCAGCATAATTGCAGAACCCCCCTAGATACTGACCTGAAAGCCTCTCTGAGTTCATCTTCGCCGTCAGCACCACGCATCTTCTTGGACATCATCTGGAGAAACTCGTTAAATTCGATGGTGCCGTTGCCATCTTGGTCCACTTCTTTCACCATATCTCTGAGCTCCGTTTCTGGAATTTGAAACCGAATTGCTTTCAAATCTTGTTAACCTGGTTGCACCTCAAAATTGTCTGTTAACCATCTTATTTTTAGACCATGTTTGAACAAACAAATGACTGATTACCGATTACTGATTACTGATTACTGCAATATTATACGCAAATCACGGGGTAGACAGAGCCTAAGGTAACAAAAGCTAAAGGTCACGTGATTTTGGGCGTATAGGTGGGGGAATCAAATAGTGATGGGTTGCTAGCCACATCACCTATTAATTCCTAAGATTTTTGCCCATTCTTTCGATGGGCTTTTACCATCTGCTCGGGAAGAGAAGCAGCTGGTACATTCTATGTTTTTCTTTACTCCCAGACCAGCATGGAAGACAGTAAGATATATTAATCTTAATATAATTATTATAAAGGTTGAAAGTTTGTATGTTTTGATATTTGGGTGTTGCACTTTCGTGGCAAAACGGCTAAACTGACTATATTGAAATTTGGTATACATAGTGACAATGGACATAGAACAGTTTTTTTTTCTGTGATAAGAACTATCCTATGTCTTTTCCCGGGACTGTAACTATCACTAGGTATACCAAATTTCAATAAAATCGATTTAGCCGTTTTGCCATGAAAGAGCAATAAACATCCAAACATCCAAACTTACAAACTTTCGCCTTTATAATATTAGTAAGACTAAGTATAATAAAATTTGTTCTTCTGTAAATAAGTAGGTATAGTTACCTACATAGTAAATTGTGTGGTGATATTAAAATAAGAACATTATTATTTACTAGCGATCCGCCCCGGCTTCGCACGGTATATTATGCATGTATTATACATATAAACCTTCCTCTTGATTCACTCTATCTATTGAAAAAAACCGCATTAAAATCCGTTGCGTAGTTTTAAAGACTTAAGCATACATAGGGACATAGGGACAGAGAAAGCGACATTGTTGTATAATTGTTATCCGCTACGCGGGCACGGGATTTTATTTGAGTTTAAAATCAAAATGTAGGTATTTCTTTGACGGCTCTTTATTGACATCAAGTTCGAAAGTAATAGCTGACACTCTGTCAACATTAAAAAATAAACAATTCTAGGAGAGCGGCGCAAGGAGGAGTCTGTAATACTATGTAGTGATTGAGTGGCTTAAATAGGATTATTGAGAAGTGTTTGATAATATTTATTGAGTGTTTTAGTAATCGCTTTCTCTTCTTTACTTCAAGTAGATACCTGTGTTACGAGTAGAAAGAAAGGACAAGCGTGTATTGAATTCTCTTGTAATAATATTATTATGCGCGAACACACGTGTCACAACATGTGATTAGTAAAGAAATCAAACACACTCAGAGTCATCATTCATCATACTTACTTAAAGGTATCTTTGTTAAAATTTAACCTCAATTGGTGCTGCGGTTTTAGCATCAAAAGGTAACAAACAGACATACAGATCAAGACACATTAGTATATAATTAAATACATAATACAGTTGCTTCCATTTTAATAATGTTTAAATTGTTGTATTTCAAGCATCTACGTAACGCCTGTTGAAGAAAAAATATTATTCTGCAACAGTTCTACGTCATTGCTAATAACAATTAGAAAATAGGCATACATGATTTTTTTTAAACGTCACATTAACTAAGGGCTGTGATGGTGACGATGGTGCCATAAATGACCTCTTGGCGTTGGTCTCATTAATGATTTCCGAAATGACTGACCTCTATGAAGCGACTAAGCGGGTGGTAGGGCCTTGTGCAAGGTCCGTTCGGATAGCTACCACCATCTTACTCACTAATCCTGCTGCTAAGCAGCAGTGCTTGCACTGCTGTGTTCCAGTGTGGAGAGTAAGACAGCCGGGGAAATGACGGGCACAAGAGGCATTTCATCTTAGCCCTCTAGGTTGGCAACGCATCTGCAATCCCTCCGGGGTTGCAGGTGTCTATGGGCAGTGGTGATCGCTTACCATCAGGTGAACTACTTGCTCGTTTGCCTTCCTATTCACATAAAAAAAAGAACAAACTCTTTTAAGCCCGTAGGCACCTACCTACATTAATGTTTAAAAGCTCAAAAACCAATATAGCTAACAGCGTCTCCCATTTCATTATCTAAAGTTACAGACAGTTTGTTATTTATTGTGTATTCAAAATAATATCAATAACAATATTCCATTCTAGGGATAAACCAGAACAATAGGGACATAGGACATTAAAATGGCCACCCCAACCCGCTGGAGTCCCCATTGTAATATGATTTGGGAAAGTAAACGGGAAATAAAACCTTTGAGAGGTTCGGATATTGTATTTAAATTACGGTCACTGGCGATGTTTAGGGAAATGCTTATTGTATTTTGCGATATATTTGGATATTTTGAGATATATTGGTAAGCTTTGTGATGGGAATAGTCTTTAAGGATTGTACAAAACATAAATCACGTCTGTTTTCTCATACGTAGGTATCCCAGTTAAGCTATGTACCAAGGAGAACTTTCCAAAGCTGCGAAATTTTCTAGTGTAATTCTATACTTCATTCAATTCAGAATGAGAAACCACAATAAAATTTATACTGCGTCTGGTCAACTATTTTTTTCTTAGCAAATAGTACCTACAGTGCAATAGTTTGGCAGCCGCAAAATAAAATTGTTTTAATGTCACTTTATTTGCGTGTCGTCAATTGTTACTCTAGTACAAATTGTAAAGAGATTACAGTTCACGAGCCGCAACATAATGTTGTTGTGGTTTCTCATTCTAAAATAAATGAAGTATACTGTGTTCTCAGAAATTTAAAGGACTGTTTCACCACTCTCTGTTAAGTTCCAGTTATCTTAAATGTCAGTTATCTATGATGACGTCTCTGTCTGTTTCGTAGTAATAAACAGAGACGGAAACTAGAGAGTGGTAAAACTGGCCCTATAGATTTATTAATTATTGGCTTCTGCCGCGACTTCGTTTGCGCAGAATTAGCAATTGACATGTTTATGGCTCTCCCTTGGGAACTATGCTATTTTCCGGGGTAAAAAGTAGCCTATGTTTTAATTTAGCGTACCAGCTATTTTCGCTCCAAATTTTATCCAAATCCGTCCAGTCGTTTTAGCGTGAAAAAGGAACAAACATACACACTCACTCACTCACATCGATCGTCACATCGTCAGTCGTCACAAACTTTCGCATTTATAAAATTACTAGCTGTTGCCAGCAACTTCGTCTGCAATGAATTCGTTTATCGCTATTCCGCGGGAACTACGCAATTTTCCGTTATAAAAAGTAGCCTATGTGCTATTCCAGACTTTTCTCTATCTATGTGCCGAATTTCATCCAGATCCGTTGGGCCGTTTTGGCGTGATTGAGTAAGAAACAAACATCCAATCATCCATCCATCCATCCATACTTTCGCATTTATAATATTAGTTAGAAGTTAAATTAGACTAGGATAGTAGGAGTAGGATTTTACCTTAGAATTTCCTGGTAATGTAAAATAGTTATGTACGGGGAACAAGCGGAAATTTCACCGCATTTATTTTTAAAGCACTTGTATCGTAAAGAAGCGATTGCGGCCCGGTCCCGTTTAGAGGTCCCGCAGGTATCTTTCAAACAAAACGACCGCATTACATAATTGAGGCGTCGGTAAGGCCAAAGTTAACGTTTTAATGTCTACTTACAACTATGTTTAACTGTGTCTGTGAAACCGGCGAACATGTATGAAGAGATTGATGAATGTGTATGAAGCGAAAGAGGTCAGGATCGTAGCATTAAAAGCAGATTCATACATTACATACTTACATAAAATAACCACGTCTTTATCCCTCAGGTGCGGGGTAGACAGAGCTTTAGGTAACAAGACCTTTAGGCCACGTTTAGCATGGTTGTGGGTGTGTAGGTGGAAAAAGAAATCAAAATAGTGATGGGTTGCTAGCCGCATCGTCTATACTCTATAACATGATTCCTAATAGTTTCGCCCATTCCCTCGATGGGCTTTTACCATCTGCGCGGGAAGAGAAGCAGCTGGTACATTCGATGTTTTTTTTTTTTGCTCTCAGACCTCTTGGAAGTTCGTTTGAAAACCAGTACAAGTAGGAATCTAACTAATATTATAAATGCGAAAGTATGGATGGATGGATGGATGGATGGATGGATGGATGGATGGATGGATGGATGGATGTTTGTTTGTTACTCAATCACGCCAGAACGGCCCAACGGATCTGGATGAAATTCGGCACATAGATAAAGAAAAGTCTGGAATAGCACATAGGCTACTTTTTATCCCGGAAAATTGCGTAGTTCCCGCGGGATAGCGATAAACGAATTCTTTGCAGACGAAGTCGCTGGCAACAGCTAGTATCTACATATTTCTAAGCACATACAATTTCACGTTATTTTCTTTGACAGATTTATAGCATCCAATGTGACATTTGCAGTGAAAAGGTTCCACAGTGGTATGCGATTCAATATCTTCGACTAATATACATAGTGCCAGAGGATCGGCAAGCGCAGCGCAGGACGTCCACCAACGAGCTGGATGGATGACTTGGTTAAAGTTGCGGATTCACGGTGAATAATTTGTTTCTAGTTGTGAGATCCTTTAATTGGCTTCATTGGTACTATAGAAGTAATCTATTTCGTAATTTGTAACTGTTGGTTCTCCGAAAATAAATAGATAAAACAATTTTATTTTGCAGTTCACAGACTACTGTACTGTACTATTTGCTAGGTAAGAAATAGTTGACCAGACGCAATAATTATAATGTTATTGTGGTATCTCATTCTTAATTAAATGAAGTATACCAACCGAAGCAAACTGGAGGTCTATGGGGGAGGACTATGTCCAACAGTGGACGTCCAATGGTTCATTATGGTGGCGATGATGATGATACAAGCGTCTTAAATACATTACTTATTCTTTGCCAGTACTCTGCTAAAACTCGTGATGATTTATTCTACAGCTTGGCCTCTATTCTGGTTGCGATAAAAATTCATGAAATCACATTCATCGCAGCCCGCAAATTGAAATGTCTACCTTCTGTTTATTTTCATTTATATTCATGTGGATATCCTCTAAGGCACCGATGGTTTGTAAATAATTCAGCGCCTATTCTACAACATCCTTTATATGAGAAGTGTAATGAGAATTTGAGACGCTTAGGACCTCTAAATAAATAAAGGGTGTTCAATAAATATGATAATTCTGAAAGGCTTTCTTTTGGTTGATGGAAAACGGGTATTTGTTGGGTTTGTGTGGAAAATGTAGCTTGGAAAAAAGATTATTGGTATTGATTTTTTTTTTCAAATAAAAACATATAAAAAAAAGCCTATATACATACATACATACATACAGTCACGCCTCTTTCCCATAGAGGTAGGCAGCGACTACTTTGTTCAACTTGCTACGATCCTGACATACCTCTTTCGCTTCATCCACATTCATCAATCTCTTCATACATGCTCGTTGGTTCCGGGTACTCCTGACCTGCCCTTTTTTCAAAACGTCTCCTATTTGGTCCAGGAACGTCTGTCTAGGCCTCCCCCTCCCAACGCACCCACCCATTCACACTCCCCATATAGATCTGTTTAGTTAGTCTACTTTCATCCATCCTCTCTACGTGACCAACCAACTAAGCATACTCTTTTCTATCCTAGTCACTATATCTTCTTTCACACCTACATGTGGTTTCAACCCTACATGGTTGTTATTATTATTTGACAAACAATTCCTGTCAATGCCCAAGACCATTAAGGAGTAGGATTTTCTAAAGGATAAACACTAATTGACAAAATATTGTTATAAAATATTACAATTAAAACATAAACTCTGAAGGGTGTACTAGTCAACCAAATGAGTCGTGACCGATATGGAACTTTTTCACAGAAAATATGTACGTAATATACAAATGTAAAGGTATCCTACTAAAATTATAAATGCGAAAGTTTGTGAGTGACGATGTGACCATGTGAGTGTGTATGTTAATTCCTTCTTCACGCTAAAACGACTGGACGGATTTGGATAAAATTTGGAACGCAGATAGCTGCTAATTGACAAAATATTGTTATAAAATATTACAATTAAAACATAAACTCTGAAGGGTGTACTAGTCAACCAAATGAGTCGTGACCGATATGGAATTTTTTCACAGAAAATATGTATGTAATGTACAAATGTAAAGGTATCCTACTAAAATTATAAATGCAAAAGTTTGTGAGTGACGATGTGACGATGTGAGTGTGTATGTTTATTCCTTCTTCACGCTAAAACGACTGGACGGATTTGGATAAAATTTGGAACGCAGATAGCTGGTACCCTAGATTAAAACATAGGCTACTTTTTATCCCGGAAAATTGCATAGTTCCCGCGGGATAGCGATAAACATGTCAATTGCTAATTCTACGCGGACGAAGTCGTGGGCAGAAGCTAGTAAAATCATAAAACCAATACAATTGACAAACACCGAGATATATGTACAAAGGCGGACTTATCCCTTAAGAGATCTCTTACAGTCAACCTTTGAGTGAAGTAATTGTATATAAATGTAAATATCTTCCTCACAATTCTTGAAATAAAATGAAATTAAATATTCTTAACATAGGATATCGTAGTCTTAACATACGTTGTGACAACGTTCTGCGGTCAGTCAGGAATCAAATACTTCCGCAGAAAACGATTAAAACTAACATGTTCCTACGTTTTTGAAGTCGGTCAATAAATCAACGCCATTTCATTACTATAACGCATGCCGAAATAGTAGAATCAAAAACTAACACACCGAAATAAAAACGTTCGCGTGTACCAAGTCAACACTGACGTATTTATTTACATTCTTTCGTTCTATGATTTAACAATCGTCGAGGCGTCATTTATAACTACTCTGTTTATTTCTGTAGCGTCGATTTTGTATGTCTTCGTCGAATTAAAGCTTTTTTTTTCTGACTACTGGGGCCTTAACATGACGTCTTAATGCGATTCAGTTTGGGTTTCGCTGTCAGATTCATACTAAAAGTGACAGCTAAAACCTGAACTGAGTTGGAACGGAATTAGGACGTCATTAAGGCCCCCGTTAACCTTCGGCGCCTATTTCACCAAAATGACATTTGTCGGTGACAACGTGACAATTCTGTTTACATTACACACTAGAGCAGAATCTTTATACTGACTACGCCTTGCATTTCGAATTGTCACATGTCGCCGACAATTGTCATTTTGGTGCAATAGGGCATGATGGCTTTTATAGGTTATGAGAGAAAGCAAGCTACTCGAGCGAGAGACGGGCAGCTCAGCAAGGGGAATTTTACTCAGGGCTTTTTTCACCACTCTCTGTTAAGTTTCAGTTATCTTAAGTATCAGTTATCTATGATGACGTCTCCGTCTGTTTCGCGGCAATAAATAGAGACGGAATGATAGATAACTCTGTATACAGAGTACTCGATATACATATCGATTCAAACATTCGCGATTTTCACACTTATAAGAAAAACGGGACTTAATCACGAAAATAAAAAGTAGTTTTTTTATAAAAAATACTTTTTATAAAAAACGTCGAGGTATTTATATACCTCGACGTTTTGGACGCGACTTTGCACCCATGGTCTCGAGAGGACTGAAGAGGCGGGTATATCAACATCTTGGGCGCGGATCACTATATAAAGTTTAAAATGTATAACGGGTTGAAATGCATAATGGTTCAAAATATTATAATGCTATTTTCTGTGAAACTATTTGCTAGATGATTTTTTTTTGATAGTGTAATCTATAGATTGGTTTAGGTTAGGTTAGGTTTAGTTTATAACAATTCTGCTAATTAGCAATTTTCTGAGAAAATCGCATTATACATTTGAAACCATAATGTATTTTAACCCATTATACGTTTTAAACTTTATGTATTTTAATACGTACTCCAACATCTTCTATAGCTGCACGGGTTTTCCTAATTACCCGCACTTAGTCTTTATTATTAGTTACTTCACTAGGGCTGCCACTAGACCGACACACTACACTGACAACATCCGGCGATTCCTGATACGATATTTGATGACGCTTACACATACTGTGATTACCGGATTCCACGAAGATGAAAGCTTAAAACCATCCCCCCGGTTGAAATTACGTTGTTTCCTGATTTCAACAGCTTCATGTACAATTCTACTATAGAAATGCCGCTTGTTTAGATTATTAATTATTAATTAAATAAACATTAAGTGCATGTGTGTAGGTATATGTTATTAAAAAAGTCTCACATGCCAGAATATCTTTACCTATCAGAATTAACGTAAAATACTTTATTTTACTTCACCAGTCATTGTGAGAGATATAAATAGAGCTGTTAATATTAGCGTCTCGCTTGGCAAGGGTTCTCGACAATATTCTGCTATAATGTAAATGTTTCGAGAATGTGTCTGACTGTAATTGTCTTGTTTATTTCATTTTGTACACTATAATCCTTCTCAGTACGGTCTAGTGCAAAAATAACTAACGAACTTCTCAAAAATATGTCACACGACTTTATTACGCCGCTATAAGTTCCTTTATTTACGACTAGCGATCCGCCCCGGCTTCGCACGGCATATTATGCATGTATTATACATATAAACCTTCCTCTAGAATCACTCTATCTATTAAAAAAACCGCATCAAAATCCGTTGCGTAGTTTTAAAGTAAGCATACATAGGGACATAGGGATATAGGGACAGAGAAAGCGACTTTGTTTTATACTATGTAGTGATGAAATAGTTAAAAAATAACAAAAATGATACGTTTTGAGGTTAGAATTTTGTTTACCAAATAGGACAGTTAAGAATGAAATGACCTAGGCTTATGTCATAACAAGATTTGGAAATTCCATTATTGGAGGCTAATACCTAATTATAATGCTTGGCGATTCTACTTCAGTGGGCAATACGAGCGCAATACATTGAGGAGCAAAAATAATGGACTCGTACACTTTGTATGGAAACTTGTAACTTGGTATTGTAATAGATATCATTGCGGTTCTGCTAAGGCCAGGATGACCTTGCTACTAGGAAACGTATTGTAAGTAAAAAATAGTAAAGGACCGAGTACTGTGCCTTGTGGAATTTATCGTTTTCAAGGAAACTCTATCTGTTAGATTCTAATAGTTTTTGCGGCTTCTCCGGACTGGCCAATGGCATTTCGGCATGTCTAATACCTATCTATACTTGCGATTGTTTGATGTTAGGTGTCAGCCATTTTTTTAATCTGATGATTAACCAAGTCTGTTCATCGGTGATTCATAAAGATAACCATTATCAAGACAGAAGAGAACATGGTGAGAGTAGAAAAAGAAAATAAAGATGCATAATTATAGACCATCGCGAACGTAACTACACGAAATAAACGCAAAATAAGTTTTGTAATCAAAAACAAGTCGCTGTTTTGGTGTTGTTGTTTGAAATTACGTCCTACCTTCTCCTTCGGAAGATCTCGATACAAGCAATTACATGATTAATTAATGTAGTAGTAATAGTAAGGCTTGTGTTATGTGTACTAGATAACGATACGTACATATGTAGAAAAATACATACTTATAGATAGAAACATCCATGACTTAGGGACAAATATTCATGCTCATCGCACAAGTATATACAGTACAGTTGGCCGTCCTAGGTATCGTTGGAGCGACTTGGTCTAAAGGGATCTCTCGGATCTCGGGGCCGATGGCTGGCGAGAGCTGGCCCAGGATCGCAAGGCGTGGAGAAGTCTGGTGTCGGAGGCCAAGATCCACTTCGGGTCACTGCGGCCAGCCAGTAGTAGTATCGCACAAGTATTATGCCTTTACCAGGATTCGAACCCGGGATGCTTGCTTCGCAGGTAGGGTCGCTAACCTCCTAGGATTGTTTATTTAGTGATACTGACCTGAGGGTCTCTGGCCCAGGGACCGCATCACAACCCCCAGCTCCGCCATCGTGATGGTGCCGTCTTCGTCCTTATCAAACAGCATGAAGGCTTCTTTGAATTCTGCAATGTTACAATAATATCTGTTAGTAAATGTAGAATTATCTTCATATGGTTTCGGAACGAATTCATCATTATCGTTGTGTAATATTTGTACGTACAGGGTATCTTTAAAAAATTCTGGAATATTTTAGCAGTGTTTGAGTTAGTTTGACTAAATAGCCCTATAAATGTTTTTCAGGATTTTTGAATCATAGTTTACAAATGTTTCCATACAGTGATCGATGTCCAAAGCGAACTGCGTCAATGGCGGGACTAAGTTTTGAATCAAAAATTTAATTGTATTTTTTTATGCGGTAGGTACCTAAGTATTCAGTCGAGCTATCCCAAGCATCTTCATAATAAAGTTTTCGCAACGAAATCATCAATATAAACGTCGTTTTTGGGGGAGGACGCATCGAGGGCGCTATTGCTAATTCACTCGCGATGCGTCCTCGTACTCTCTCTTCTGTGTGACTTGCGCTTTAATCTCATTGAGTCATTGCATGGTATGAGTGACAGAACACTGGCATGTTAAAGAAAACTCTCCGTCCGTTCTGCTACTGTATTGGTTCATTCCTCTATGATGCTCATTTTAATCACTTTCATGCCATAGTTTATGAAACAAAGCTACGAGTATGTTTCAAACAGCAGTCCATTAGCCAATTGGTTTGGAATGATGTATGACAAAACAATAGATGATACTATAGGTACTGTAAATAGCTTCTTATATTTGAATGTCGGTTTGAATGTAGACCATACCCTCAAGGTTATTAGGTCTAAATTAATTGTGCCGCCAGGTTAGACTTAAGATGTTTTGAAGCGACGTTAGATGTTAGGACAATATTATAATGACTAACTTGATCCCGTGGTTTTGCTTCCATTACTTCACAAATTCCATACTTAAGCCGCGTTTACAATATAAGGGGGCATCTATGTCAATTCTCTATAGGACCAAGGTTATGGAATTGCGATAAGTCAGTCAGTCAAGTCTTGTCCGTATTTCTTATTAAGTTCTACTTAAGATTTGAAAATTCATGGAATGTACATAATACTGTGTTCAGCTAAATGAGTAGTTAACAAGTTTTTGTTTTCGAAGTATAATGCAATGCATTTAAATACCTACATAAGTAGTTTTTAAATAGGTAGTAAAGACATACCTGCAACTTGTTCCTCCGTAAGGCCATATTCGGACTGAAAAGACGAAAAGCACGTTAAATTTCACACACACACAATTTCAATACATAAAACGGTACCTGAAAATACCTACAGAAACTTGTCTTATTGCTAAATCACTTGTCAGTCTTCTTAGTCTCCTATATTCCTTATTATACAAGTCGTCCGTCCCCGCTGCCTTCGCTCGTGCCATTTTACAAATTCGGGTAAATATCAATGTATTTTCACACGCGAACAATTTTTTACCCGCTCGAAACTTTTATAGCGAAGACTTTTACCAATATCGAAGAAAGTTTTACATTTCAATCCGCTTCTGATCTGACCCTTTTTTGTACGAAAAACAAATTCCGAACTCTGATTTTCACTTTTTTTGTATCAATAGCTATACAATTTTATAACGGCTTTTTCTTTTTAAATTTTCAACGTCGAACGTTATCGTACTGGCCGGTTATGACACGCGCGACGGAACATTGTCAGGTTCGCCTCTTCTATATTTAAATTACATTTTGCGCGCTATAATGATCCGACACTAGATGGTTCGTTCCACAGTGTGCTCAGAAACTCGCGGGAACTTTATTTCGTTTCGGATCAATTTTTGTGTTGAAATATTTCGTAAAATTAATTGATATAAAAATCGTACTGAATTATACTTTTTTTCATTACGTGTCAAAAATAATTTAGCTTTATAATTAAGTATGATTATCTAAATTGAATAAAAGACCCAATTTTGCTTCTGATAAACAGGCAAAAAAAACAATAGGTATATTTCGTTTTAAATTAGAATAAAATTCTATTTTTATCTAACTACTTCTGCCAAACCACTTCAATAAAGCTTTATACTTAATTGCAACTTTTAAACAAAAAATAAAGCCAACGTGGGCTCTTTTTTAGATGGGATAAAATTATAAACAATCACCTCTATGCTGAACCCTGAGAGGCGGATTTTTTACAAAATTATAATCAACCAATTTCTGAAGTAGCCACCCTATGCAATACCTAACTAAAATAATTACCTATCCAAAGTTATAAGTGAGCAAACATAAAAAATATAATGAAATGCTAATAGGTACTAGTCGACTTTAGAACCTCCTACATAATTAGCCATAAATATTATAACAAAATTGTCGTTAAATGTTATCCGAGTTAAACTCTGCGGCCATTGTAGCTGTGCCATAATAGATTTTCTCGATGTTGGCAACGGGAACGCTGCAGCGAGTTTTGGCGGGAAAATTATTGACTCATCAAACATGGCGTCCGTAAACAGAGTGATGTAACTTGACATTTCTATAACGATCTAATTAGCAAATTTTTGTTGGAAATGAACGTATAGTATAGTATAATGAGCCTATACAATTTAATTTTATATATGAATTCTTATTATGGAGAATAATGGATAAGTGAATAGAAAATCACTACAATATAATAAAAAAACAAAAAAAAGAATTAAACACTTATTCGTTTTGAAACCGTCTTTCGCAAAAATCTGTGGCTTTTTATTCGTGTGAAATGATTTGTATAATAGTTAACTTTCAAAAACAAAACAATGTCAACAGATACAATCAGATCAGCAACGCCTCGCCATCTATCTTAAGACTAAGGCACTAAAATGATTCGTGATTTATAATCTAGATGGCGTTACTACATCGAAACATCAACAGATTTGAATTTTGTAGTGATTTTGACAGGCCGAGAAGCGCTGTGGAGTTACAGCTTTTCATGATGGTAGGATCTCGTGCGAGGTCCGTCCGGATCGCTACCACCGTCTCGCTAATCCTGCCACCAAGCAGCAGTACTTGCGCTTGCTGTGTTCCGGCGTAGAGAATGATGGAATTACTGGCACATGAGGTATTTACCTTAGCCCTCTTGGCTAGCAACGCATCTGCAATGTTGCGGTGTTGCAGTGTTGCGTCACTTACTGTCAGATGACTATCTTACCGGCGTAACCACATCAAGTGCATAAGGTCGTCTGGTAGCTCTGGCTACCAGAATCATTTTGTAGGTTACCAAAGTTGGTAGCTCTAGTTACCGCAATCAAGTGAGTGGATATTTATTTCAATACACTACAGGGTAACCCTAAAATAGGTTACGAGAAAACACTCTATTTTTTACAGATTTACGGAACCCTACTCTCTGAACCGTAAAAGTAAGTGATTAAAGTAAGGCGACAGAGCGTTAACCGCCACCTTTACCGCGCCTGCGTTAAAATATTAAACGGGGAAAGGATTACTTTGACCTAGTGGAACATTCGTTTTGATTATTGTGAAACAGTCCTTTGTTTTATTTTCATAATATTTTTTCTGAGAGGAGGCGTCTTAATGCGGTTCAATTGACAACATTTCATAATTTCTAAGCCTATAATTTTAATGGTTCTCTGTATTATGTTTGAAAAGATGAACATGCTGACAGTTTAATTTTTTCGCTAGGGCTTGTATTTAATTTATTATTAATTTATTAATTTGTGCTTATTCTAAAAGGGCGTAACTCTGGTACTATCACAGAATACACACTTATCCCTTTGTCTTTTCTCTATAGAAAAAAAAACTGACGTTAATTTCAAATTGACAATGGCAGGTCCTAGTATCCAATATTCGATTTTCGAGGTTCGCTTCGTGCTGTTCTGCTCATACTAATAGTCATTATCTTGAGAGTGAGAGAGAAGGTATGCAACGAACTTCGAAAATAGAATTTCAGAATTGCCCCCCTTCTACTTAGAAGTTGTCAAAAATACTAAACTATGATCGCTTATTTTTTCTCGTGAAAAAAGCAAAGGCGTTTTACCTATCCTGTGGTAGTTTTGGTAAAATTAGGACATATTTTTAATTAATTTTTATTTTTTATAATAAGCGATATTAAAATTATATAAACATATTGCAGTGATCAGGAGGCAAAATGCTTTCGAACCATATATACATTTTTAGGTGTTATATAAAATGAAATGTTGTCAATTTCTGATTTAGTTTAGGTTCACTAGCTGTCAGATCCATATTAAAAATGACAGCTAAAACCTAAACTGAGTAAGAATGGAATTGCATTAAGACGTCATGGTAAGGCCACGCTTAGCAAGATTGTGAGCGTTTAGGTAGAAAGGGGAATCAAAATAGTAATGGGTTGCTAGACTCAGAACATGGTTCCTATTTTGGCCCATTCCTTCGATTGGCTTCTACCATCTGTGCGGGAAGAGAAGCAACAGGTACATTGTTTGTTTGTATTTGATCCTAGACCAGTATGGGAGTAAATCGTCGATATAGAATTGTAAAATTGTAATTTGTAGCTCCGAGAAACGGTGCACTGGTCTATATAGATAATTATGACGTAACAAGAGACACAATAGCCAAAGAGAATCACAAACACATCAGCAAACCCTAAGATGAAGATGAAGAGGGCTATAAATCTGATTCACGGCATCCTGTGGTTAATAACATCTGGAGACAGATCATCACAGTAAATTAATCGCCGTTAGAGGTCGCTGCTTGCTAAGGCTTACGACAAACTAGATTTTTACGTTTTAGTTTGTTCAGTGAAATCGCAGTCATGGTCCTTCGACTTATACGTTTCTTTTCCATCATGTGTTGGGTATACGCTTCTCCAATCTTTCTCCATCCAGAACGGTTGTTCGGACCACCAGGTGGTCTGCCCACTCTTCTTGCACAGCTGCGGTCTCCACTCCAGAACGCGCTTGCTCTATTGTACAATGTGTCATCGGCCCACGAGGCTGGTCCACCCACGCCCATTTTAGCTTGGCGACTCTACTTTGACTCTACATAGGTATTATGCTTTAATAATAGAGCTAATAGTCGTAAACTTGGGAGTGAGAGAGATGGTATACGAACTTCGAAAATGGAATTTAGGAGTAGCCCCTTGCTCAGCGTTCAATCAGCCTAACTCCTTCAAATTAAAACGTCTAAAAGCATTTTATTCCCCAGAACATGTCGTCATTGTCATAAAACTATTTTCATGCCCCGTTTTATTGCAGAGTTGAACTAACAAACGATTTTAATTCTAACAAGATGCTGAATGAAATAAAAGATTGGAATAGTAACATGTTATTGTCATGGACAGTGCCGTTAAAAAAGATGAAAAAATACATGACAGTGGCGCCACTGTCTGCTTACTGGCTTTACATTCTGAAAGGGTCTGGCCGGAAGGTAATAGTAAAATCGCCCCTGGCTGTATTTGAAATATTGTTATGCACGTTTGTTTGTTTTATTATAAAATATAATTTTACTGAATATTAAGACTTAAATGCTTACGGTTAGCGAAAAAATAAAAAAAATAAAAATTCAGTTTTTATTTTTTTTTAGCCAAACTACGTTACTGATTAACTTGTCCTTTGGATACTTTGTACATATATTTAAGATACATTTATGAAAAAAAAAAAAGTTCTATCGTTTTTTAAAGTACACAATTTTGGCTGTTTTAGTTTTTCTTTTTTTTTTTTTACTTGCAAGTTAGCGACACCTACCATATTTTGATATAATATGCGCAATTTTATATTCTATTACATATATTTTTTTCAAAATTATTCATTTGGATCAACAAAGTGAAAAAAAAAAATTTGTTTGAAAGGGTGGAAAAAAGTTCTTTCATATTGTTCAATCGTTCAAACATACGTTCATAGTGTTGGTAACAATTATCTTATTAGCTATGCTAGTAACATGAAATAAAAACAGAAAATACGGATAAATCAGAAAAAAAATAGATTTAAATTGATTATCGTCGCTTCGGAGGTAAAGATACTAAAGCGACACTTTGGGCCAAATTGAGTTATATATACCATCGGAATCAGCAAATTTTTCTGCGTCGATCTATCTGGGTTTCAGGACGATCGGAGGACTTTTTTGGCGCTTTAGTCCCTGAAAAATCTGTGAAATTTGGGACACTAATTACTAATCCGACGCTTAAATTGAGTGTTTTCTCTTTAGTGCTTTTACCTGTTTTAGTTTCTATACCATGTATATTGTTAAGTCATTTGTAGTTTTTCACCGTTAAATACATTTGGCGTTTTAGTACTCTGTGCATATTAAGAAATTTGATTCTTCGTCGCTTTAGTGAATTGTTCCGTTATATTTTGAAGTTTTGGATGCTTTTAGTATTATGGTTAAACTGATAAGAATATATTTAAGTCGTTTGAGTATTTAGTACAAAACAGTTAACATAATTTGTGGTGTATTAGCGTTATTATAACGTATTTTCAACGTATTACAATGATATTTTCATACAAATTGTAGATATTATGCCAAAGCAATCTGGACTTAAATCGTAGGAATTTAAGTTACAATCACTTTACCAAGGATACTAATGCGCGGCGAGCTTTTTATCACTTTTCCTGTCCCCCTCCCCCTCGCATTGTTGCGAGTGGTGCGCGCTCGCGCTCGCTTACTGTCAGTCCGTTCCAACCACTGAACGTGTTGCTGCGCGCGCGTCTTTTGTTAATAATCAATAAAATAATAGAGCAACATGCTGACAAAACAGACAGACAAAACGTGAAATACCTAAGTGATCGTGATTACTATATGGTGAGAATTATATGGATTGGAAATAGGATCTGATATACAAACATACATACAGTCACGCCTCTTTCCCATAGGGGTAGGCAGAGACTACTTTGTTCCACTTGCTACGATTTTGACATACCTCTTTCGCTTCATCTACATTCATCAATCTCTTCATATATGCTCGTATGTTCCGAGTACTCTTGACCTGTCATTTTTTCAAAACGTCTCCTGTTTGGTACAGCAACGTCCGTCTAGCCCTTCCCCTCCCAACGCAACCATTCACAGTCCCCATATAGATCTGTTTAGTTAGTCTACTTTCATCCCCTCTCTATGTGACTAAACCAACTACCTCAGCATACTTCTTTCTATCCTAGTCACTATATCTTCTTTCACACCAGCACATTCCCTTATCACACTATTCGTTATTCTGTCTTTCAGTGTCACCCCTTCCATATACTTCTTAACGCTGTCATTTCTGCTGCATTATTCTACTTTAAAGAAAGAAAGAAGACACTTTTTCCTTTCATGCTTCTTTTGCCATACCCAACTATCGCTGCCGTACATTAGTGTTGGGACGACCACCCCTCTGTGAACAGCCAGACGCGCCTTGACCATGTTTCCTGCATTCACTCTTCTTTCAATATCACTTTCACACTTTCCATCTTTAGTAAACGCCGAGCCCAGATATACAAACTCTTTTATCTGTTCTACTTTCTCACCCGCAATCATGACCTCACATTCTGTCATACCATCGTCTTTTTCGAACACCATAATTTTCGTCTTGCTTACATTAACTTTCATAGCTTTCCTTTCCAATGCCCCACATAAAATGTTAGCCATCGTTTGCAACTCCTCCTCCGACGATGCCAACAACACTTGGATGATTAATTCACTCATTCTTGATCCACAGTCATTCTCTTTCAAATCATTCAGGCACGTATCCATGAATAGGTTGAACAGCCACAATGACGCAACACATCCTTGTCTAACACCTTTTTCGATGCTAAACCATTCAGTGTACGCCCGTTTATCCTCACACAAGAACTAGAATCCTCATAGAGAGATTTTAGTGCTCGTATCAGATTACTATTCACCCCATGCATGGATAACGCTGACTCATTCCTCATCACCCTGTCATACGCCTTCTCCAAGTCAACGAATAAGCTGTATATTTTGTGGCCTTTAGCCGTATACTTTTCGGTTATATCACAGAATAAATAATAGTATACGCCGCAAGAAAAAGACTTGATCCGTGCATCCGATTCGCCTTCTAAAACCCGCTTGTACATCCCATATTTTCTTATCGGTCTCTTTCATAAGTCTTTCAATCAGTATCTTCGCATACAGTTTGCCGACGACGCTGAGAAGGCTTATTCCACGGTAATTTTTGCAGTCTAGTTGTGACCCCTTTCCCTTGTATAGCGGCACAATCACGGCCTTACACCAATCCTCCGGTACCCGACCGTTCGTCCAATACAAGTTGAAAAGGTGGCACAACTGACTAACTAGTAAATACCACGCATTCACCGGCTCTCAGCATTTCGACCGACACCCTATCATATCCCGCAGACTTTCCTAACTTCATTCTTTTCATAGCGTTCACAATTTCATCCATACCTATATCATTTTCCTGACTTCTTTCTTTCATCTCTCCGGCATGAGCCGGTACTTGGACTGATTCTTCTGCTCTTTCAAACAAACTTTCAAAATATTTCCATCTTTTTAGCACACACTCTTCTCCTTTTATAACACTCCCATCCTGGCTTCTGATTTCACTCAGCTTCGAGGCTGTGTTTTTGCCACAGGCTGTCTTTATAGACTTCTTAATATTTGCCCGGAAGTCATCAGCAAGCCTCCTATCAAAACTATCTTCATGTTCTTTCCTCTTCTTCGTCGTCTTTACTAATCCTTTCACTCTTTTGTATTGATCTTTCGCTGTACATACTTCTTCATCCGTCACCTTTTGCATTCTTCGATTAGCCTTTTTCGCTAACCAATCCAACCATGCCTTCTTCTTTTCTAAAATCACCTGTTGTATTTCAGCATCCATCTATACGTTCCTCTTCTTTCTCCCTTTTCACCTTTTGCACACCCCGCACACTTTAGTAGCAACATTCATAACTCCTTCCTTAAATGCCGTCCACACCTTTTCTATCTCACATACCTCATCTACATCCCGAAATCGATCCTTTAATTCATCCTTTTACTTTTCTCTTACATTCTCGTCTTGCAGATTATCTACTTTTATTCGTTCTAGGACACTTAGTGGGTTCTTTGACCCGGTGCAGCCATCGTTTGAACAGACCACTAATTCGGCATATCACCAGGTGGCGGTCTGTATGGATGCCGACTCCGCGGTATGCGCGAGTGTCCCTGACTTTCATCCTCAATCTTTCATCCACGATCACGAAATCAATCATACTCTTCGCACTTCCATTTTCTCTTGTGTACATATGGATCTTTTTATGTGCAAACATTGTGTTTGTCACACAAAGATTCCACTCCAAACACACTTCAAGTATACTTTTCCCGTTTTCATTCACTCGTTCATCACCAAACTCACCAAGCACTCTTTCATACCCGTCACGCTTTTTACCTACCCATCCATTAAAATCACGTAGCATGATAATCCCCTCGTTCTCCTTGCATTTAGGTACTCAAAATTTCTCTCACAGCATCCCAAAACTTGTCTCTTTCAGTTTTGTCTTTTATAGACCCACTCGCTCCGACATCCGTCGGTGCATATTATGTATATACCGAGAATGAAGATACGAGTGAGTCCAACTTTCAGCCTCACCCAGACAAGCCTGGGACTCACACACTCAAACTCAATCACTTACTCAGCCACTCTTGCGGAAAGTATGACATCAACTCCCTGACAGCCTCGATTGGCACCGGACCAATATGGCCTGTAGGGTTCATGTTCGATGGTGTCACATCCTTTCCGCTTGGTCTCATTCACACATAAAACATCAATATGATCCATCATCTGACACACTTCGTCTATTTTATCCTGCATTCCTCCTCTAACATTCAAAGTAGCGAAGCGGCTCTCCCTAGCCCACTTCTCGCCCCCGTAGTGAACGGGACGTGACGGGTTGCGAACCTCGTCGCTGCCATCCTGGACATCAATTTTATTTATAAATTGAACCATTTCGTTCCCACGAGCAGCCAGGGAATGGATGTCTGTCCTGGCAGAGCCCCGCATGCCAGGATAAGGCAAGCCTTTGACTGGGATCGCCTTGTCCCCAAGGCTATTTGGCACTAGTTTTTTGGCATTAGTATATTGTATTTCAAAACATTCAACTTGCAAGTCTACTAAGTATTTGTAATGTTGTATGATTATCATTTAATCAGTGCTTAAGCATTATGCAATTGTAAAATAGTTTGATTTTTGGTGAATAAGCATTAAACACAGTTTGATAAGAAATTGACTAGCGCCATTAAGTAAATTGAAGATATAAAAACTAATATAAATATCCCGTTAGTCATCTGAAATTATGACATATTAAACCACTTCTTACGTTTAGTCCTTTTACCTTATTGTGTTGTCTCAAAAAGTTGAAGACGAATGACTAAAGCGCCACCTATCTCCTGAACTATTGCACTTAGGTCAAAATTATAGACTTCAGTTCATAGTATGCTAAATTAGCTTTCATACAGTCTTAGAAATTCTAGAATGTGTTCACAAGGAAACGAGTTATGATTTTTTTTCGTTAAAACAAAACTTTAAATCGCTGTCCTGTAAAGTTGGTCAAATGTCGCTTTAGTATCTTTACCTCCGAAGCGACGTTATTTAAAAAAAAAATATTTTGTAGTTGCAATTTTTTACTTATTTTGAAAAATCAAAAATAATTCATAACAATAATAATAATATTTTATTGAATCAGGCGTTACTTTGCGGAGGTCCATTTCAATGAACACAAAATATTTACCTTGCTACTCCGCTACTTACGTGCAAGATAACCAAGCCTGTGCGAAATATGTACGTTTTGCATGCAAGCCCTCCCACCACTACTACCACACAAAACGCACACAAATCCCACAAACTTAATTAATCCTAACACCACACAAACACTGACGCGCGTTTCGATCCCTCTACGGGATCATTCTCAAAGTTAGAGCACAACCGATGCACATGCGAACCACCGTCGTACTAATTTGTAAAACTATAAATAAACTAAATGTACCCACATTCGTATATTATCAAACTACCCTCTTATTTATAATTTTAATTAGCCATCAACAACTACCTTCATAAATTTTTTCCGACTACAACAAAAACAAAGAGGGTTATGTATTTAACAAAACAATTTTACTATTCATCAAAATGGACACGCAACAAAGGTGACGACACCAAGTTCACCTGTTCGTTAATTATTGAAGCACTATTGTTGTACCTAATTATTTCCAACTGCTCTAAAACATCCAACCGTAAACCCTTTTCACAAAAATGCAAAACATCAAATGCTGCTGAATCTGACAATGAATGATTTGATTCTAATAAGTGTTTTGCAAAATTTGATCTATCTGGATGATTAAGCCTAAACGAGGCAACATGTTCCTTAAATCTTGTACTAAAACTACGACCCGTTTGCCCCACATACACACTATTGCAATCATTACATGTTAGCTTATAGACCCCAGATCTACTTCCTTTATCTACCCTCTCTTTGTTATTGCATAGCCTCGCACGCAAAGAATTATTTGTCTTAAAGGCAACATTAATGTTTTTTGACTTCATAACACTATAGATCTTATCTGACAAATAACCTACATAAGTAATACTAGATCTGTAATTGTCAGTAATCTGCGTAGGTTCTGCGGCGTAAAGCAAGCTATCCGCTATCCGAAACGCGCGTCAGTGTTTGTGTGGTGTTAGGATTAATTAAGTTTGTGGGATTTGTGTGCGTTTTGTGTGGTAGTAGTGGTGGGAGGGCTTGCATGCAAAACGTACATATTTCGCACAGGCTTGGTTATCTTGCACGTAAGTAGCGGAGTAGCAAGGTAAATATTTTGTGTTCATTGAAATGGACCTCCGCAAAGTAACGCCTGATTCAATAAAATATTTAAAATCGGCATGCGTAGCCGTACAGGCACGATTATATAACAAATTAATGAAACAGCACCGTTTAGCTGTACAGAATATCTGGTTTAATCAACGTTGTAAAAGTTTGAATGTTGTACCGAGTTATATTCAATTGCGATGTAATAACAATAGTAGGGCGGCTAGAATTGCGATAAATAGGGCTAAACGTATTTGGCTATGTGAGGAATCCCGTTATTGGTTTTGGGTGAGAGATAATTTAAAATTACATTTAAGAGTTTTACAATCAGAGTTGTCGTATAAATTACATTACATAGAATTTGATAGTTTAGATCAGAGAGCTAGATATTTCGCTTCACGTGAGGCCCATAAGAAGTACATAATTCAATGCGGTAAATTGCGTAGGCTAACACGACAGGGTGTTGAATCTTTTTCTCAATTGAACAGTTATAATTTGGAATCTGCTAACGTCCATTCTTTCTACCCTCGAGTAAAAAATTTAAGTAATGTAGATTTTGATGAGCAAGAAGTTCGTTTGTTAGAGAAGGGTTTGAAATACAATCTACCCTCCAAAATTAATCAAAAGTTAGTGGAAGGTTTGGCGGTAGATTCTGAGGTTGCTATTGTTCGTAATGGGGGTGACTTTGGAACTAAGGTATTGGTAGCTGATGCACTTAAGAATGTGGGTGATACAGGGAGGGTTGTGGATACGGGGGATTTTTGTGCAGTGCGTTCCATTCAGCAAAAAGTCTGTGACAATGATTTGGTAGTTTCAAAGGCCGATAAGGGTAATTGCGTTGTAATTTTGGAAAGAGATCAATATAAACAAAAAGTGTTAGATATAATTCAAGGAGATGGTTTTTCTATATTGCGTAAGGACCCTACCGCAGGGTTTCATAAAGATGTAAAAAACATTGTTAAAAATACTTCGTTTAACTTTGAAACGGACCAAAGAAAGAGCTATGTTATACCTATGAATCCGCAGGCACCAATTCTTTATGGCCTACCAAAAATTCACAAGGATAACATTCCGGTTCGCCCAGTTGTCTCATACTTGGGGGCTCCAGCATACAAATTAGCAAAGAAACTTAATGAAATTGTTAGGGTAAAATCTTCTTTTAAGCCACGTTATTCATTGAGAAATAGTTCCGATTTAATAGAAAAAATCAAAGACATCAACGTGCCACCTAATGCAACTTTGCTTTCCTTGGATGTGGATAGTTTGTTTACTAATGTACCTTACACTGAAACTTTAAATATTCTTAGAGATCATTTGGAAAGGAAGCGCTTACATCCGGGGGAGGTAGTAGAATTAATAGATTTAATAACTGTTTGCATGAAACAGAACTACTTTAGATTTGATGGGCAGTTTTATTTACAGAATGATGGATTGGCAATGGGTTCTCCTCTTAGTCCACTAATGGCAGATATTTTTATGGATAATTTTGAAACTCGGTACATTGTTGGTAATAATAATATTATTTATTATTATAGGTATGTTGATGATTTGATTATTTGCTGGAAGGGAAGTATGAGACAGCTCGATTCATTTGTTAATGGCTTGAATGGTAAGCATCCAAGGATAAAGTTCAAGAGAGAATTAGAGGAGAACAATTCATTAAATTTTTTGGATTTGACAATAACTAGAGTAGATAACAAGCATATTTTTCAAATTTACCGTAAGCCTACGCAGACAGATGCTGTGATCCCGGCTGCTTCCACTCACCCTTGGCAGCATAAATTGGCTGCTTTCCATTGCTATGTACATAGATTATTAACAGTTCCTCTTTCTGAAGAACATTACAGTTCGGAATTAAGTACTATTTATCAAATTGCAGTTTCAAATGGTTACAGTGTAGCAATGGTTAACGGTTTAGTTAGAAAGAAGCGGAAGCGGATAGCGGATAGCTTGCTTTACGCCGCAGAACCTACGCAGATTACTGACAATTACAGATCTGGTATTACTTATGTAGGTTATTTGTCAGATAAGATCTATAGTGTTATGAAGTCAAAAAACATTAATGTTGCCTTTAAGACAAATAATTCTTTGCGTGCGAGGCTATGCAATAACAAAGAGAGGGTAGATAAAGGAAGTAGATCTGGGGTCTATAAGCTAACATGTAATGATTGCAATAGTGTGTATGTGGGGCAAACGGGTCGTAGTTTTAGTACAAGATTTAAGGAACATGTTGCCTCGTTTAGGCTTAATCATCCAGATAGATCAAATTTTGCAAAACACTTATTAGAATCAAATCATTCATTGTCAGATTCAGCAGCATTTGATGTTTTGCATTTTTGTGAAAAGGGTTTACGGTTGGATGTTTTAGAGCAGTTGGAAATAATTAGGTACAACAATAGTGCTTCAATAATTAACGAACAGGTGAACTTGGTGTCGTCACCTTTGTTGCGTGTCCATTTTGATGAATAGTAAAATTGTTTTGTTAAATACATAACCCTCTTTGTTTTTGTTGTAGTCGGAAAAAATTTATGAAGGTAGTTGTTGATGGCTAATTAAAATTATAAATAAGAGGGTAGTTTGATAATATACGAATGTGGGTACATTTAGTTTATTTATAGTTTTACAAATTAGTACGACGGTGGTTCGCATGTGCATCGGTTGTGCTCTAACTTTGAGAATGATCCCGTAGAGGGATCGAAACGCGCGTCAGTGTTTGTGTGGTGTTAGGATTAATTAAGTTTGTGGGATTTGTGTGCGTTTTGTGTGGTAGTAGTGGTGGGAGGGCTTGCATGCAAAACGTACATATTTCGCACAGGCTTGGTTATCTTGCACGTAAGTAGCGGAGTAGCAAGGTAAATATTTTGTGTTCATTAATAATAATAATAATATAGCTCTTTTTATTTCGGATTCACTACAATTTCAGTTGCCAGGTACGATTTTTTTTTCAAAAATTCAAATTATTTATTTGTAAGAATACAGTATATTATTAATTATCAGGAGAGGGAGATGCCTTTGCCTAGCAGTGGGACAACATTACAGGCTTATAATAAAATAAAAAAAAATTCTCATTCGGACTCACCAAATTAATAGTAACAATGAGCTCGTACTGCTGATGCTTGTGTCCTTTCTTCTTCTTGCCTTGGGGGGTCTTGGCTGCCGCTGCGGCCGCCTGCTTGGGTGGTGCTGTCTTCGCTGCCCCTTTCTGTGCTGATGGCTTGACGGGAGTTTTCGGACCACCTTGAGAAAGGCAAGATGTTTAATGTAAAGAAACTTGGCAAATAAGAGTTGTTAAGAGTTTTTTTCGAATGAATTTGGCAAATCACATTTTTTTCCTCGATTTCTTTATTAAGATAATAAAATAGGTTTGGAATTGCAGTTCAGAGAGGCAACGCGGCCAGCGTTTTGGGGTCGATGGGGCCGAAAATTTTGACGACGTATTTATTTTATAGTTTAATAATTAGTAGTAGTTTTAGTTTTTGTATTAGTCTGTTTTCATATCACCTTATGTAATTCTAATGTATTGTTGTTGTCCTGTATTAAATAAAAGCATTAAAACCGCAAAAAAAAAAAAAAAAAAAAAAATAGGTATCTAAATCGTTATCGCTATGCCTATAAGATTTGAGGAGTTCCTTCAGTTTCCCTAAGATCGCGTCATCAGATCCTGATTTGGTATTAATGGGTGGTCAATTGGAAGTATTCTCTACCCAAGAAAAATAATTTTCCAAATCGGTCCACTATGACTCCTTGCTGTAAGACCCTGTTTCTGATAACTGTTTGTTACCTTCTTATATTTTTATTGTTAAGTATGCCTAGTTACACATGAATAAACGAGCATGTAAAAATATACAATACGTTTCTCTTCTTCTTCTTTCGTGTAACAGACAACAAGAATACAAACGCTACAGGGAAATAAAATTAAAGCCAGAAATTGAACAAAGCATTTCCTGAAATTAACTGATTTAATGATTTGATTGTGTTCGTCTCAACGGTGATGCATTCAACTGCGTTATAACATCGGGAAAGAGTACAAAATATCCGTAGAAAATCTGTCTTAAATTGCAATATCTATGAACACAAAATATTTACCTTGCTACTCCGCTAATTAAAGCGTAAAAGTAGCGGAAAAAAAAGTAAAATAAAAAAAAGTAAAGTAAAGTAGCGGTAGCATGGGTAGTAGTAGTAGTGGCGTTTAAGTAGCGAAGTAGCAAGGTAAATATTTTGTGTTCATTGAAATGGACCTCCGCAAAGTAACGCCTGATTCAATAAAATATTGCAATATCTGCTTACCTTTTTGACTTGTTGGCGTAGCCTTCTGTCCAGCTGCGTTCTTCTGGTTGACGTGTCCGCTGCCGTCTGCTGGTTTGTTCCGAGCCTGCAATAAAATAAACTGGTTTAGTCAAAAAGTCACAGGTGGCAAAATAAACCTCTCTCTCTCTCATCCCTGCCTTAATAATCTAAACGATTACGCCTGCAATGCTATTTGAATTGTTATGCAATGTAATCGGCATAATGTGTCGTCAGCATTTTACATGAACTTGGGGGTAGGCACTTGTCAGCTTACAAAAACGTCAAAATGGATTGGAATGGATTATATAGGTACACAGCACAGAAACCGGGTTACTTTCCATAGAAAATTGTATAAAAGTCACCCGGTTTATTTGCACTCTAGTATAATTCCTTTTGGGGCAGTGGTCCATTTATTTGTCCTTTTTAAACGGAGCTCCGTCCAAGAGCACTGAACTCTATAGTTTAATAGGGTCCCATTGTAAACAGCGTTGCTGAGTGGGGCCCATTTTACACCATATCGGCACTATTCTTAAGTATATTGTGTTTCTTCCTATTAGGTATAATAATCTATGAGTATCGTGTGTAAATAAATGTTTCTCTCTCTCTCTCTAATATACTTTTGATGAAGCATATGTTACTACTGTAATATCTCCACTGAAATCCCAGACACAATTCAGCGACATCCAATATGTCACAGCGCGTTTGGAGGAAATTGCAAGCGACGTTGTAAGTCAAGACGACTCGAACTGAGCAGGTGGCAGGAAACATCTGACGGGCGGTCCGATACTTACTTCCAGTCTCGTAACCAAAGACACTTAGGGCCTGTTTCACCAATCTCTGTTAAGTTGCTGTTATTCCATGATAACGTCTCTGTCTGTTTCATAGTAATAAATAGAGACAGATAACTAGAATTTAACAGAGAGTGGCGAAACAGGCCCTTAGGCCGGCCACATAATATAACGGAACGGGAAAGGCTACGAATTGACGTCATTCCGTACGGAAAACGTTTGAAAATTCCGTATGTATGTGGATGATCTTATTGTTCCGGACCGGAATATTTCAGCTTAGGGTTAGTTTGACTAAATAGCTCTGTGATTTTTTCAAGAGTTTGAAATGAAATGAAATGAAATGAAATGAAATTAAATGAAATGAAATGAATTGAAATGAATTGAAATGAAATGAAATGAATTTTTATTTGTATAAACATAGGTAAATTGTTAGGTGGAGTTGTCGTTGATTTTTGAATCAAAGTTGGCAAATGTTTCCATACATTGATCGTCGTTCAAAGTGCCGCGTCAAGGACGGTACTAAATTTTGGATCAAAAATGGACATAAGAGATTGACCTGATTAAGTTTAAGACATCCTGTATACATTTTCATTTGCTACAGCTTACGGCAAACTCCTTGAGCAAGAACGACGTGGAAAGGGTAAGTTCGCGGATGTACTTTTGTACCAAAGAGACGCTAAATTCACTTTTGCGCATTCAAGGTCATGCTCAAGATGTTTGCCGGCAACCCCCCCCCCCCCCCTTGTACCTTTTGGTTTGTCATTTTCTGAAAATGAACCATCAGCATGTAAGTGACGACCAAATAGGCTACTGATTAAGCTGACGTGAAATTATTAAGCGCATAGAAAACTTACCATTATGTCATTTTTATTAAAGTAATAGCTACCCGCGGCTTCGCCCCCGTTACGCTTTTTAATTTCGTTTCATATAAACCTTGTCCAGGCACAACAAAAAAATAGTTAGGTATACAATTTGGTACAGTCATTCGGAAGTTATGTGCGTTAAAACATTTCAACGACTCATTTTTATTTATCTAACTAATATTATAAATGCGAAAGTATGGATGGATGGATGGATGGATGGATGGATGGATGGATGTTTGTTTGTTTGTTACTCAATCACGCCAGAACGGCCCAACGGATCTGGATGAAATTCGGCACATAGATAGAGAAAAGTCTGGAATAGCACATTGGCTACTTTGTAACCCGGAAAATTGCATAGTTCCCGCGAGATAGCGATAAACGAATTATTCTTTGCAGACGAAGTCGCTGGCAACAGCTAGTAGAAAATAAGATAAGAAATGCTGTCAATGAAAAATATTATATTTAAGTATCGTCGACAATAAACAGAATAAATAACCAATAGCAACCACACAGATATACCCCCTTATTCATAAACGCTCTGTAGGCCTCTGCTAACTTAGCAATCATTTTGTCCTTATCTGTCACTTTGACATTTACCTTTCATAGATAAGGACAAACAATTACTAAGCTAGCAGAAGAGCGTTTATCAATAAGGGGGATAGAGATCAAACTATCATAAAGTTACTGGAACCTCTTTAAATAGTGCTTTAACATTATTGGCTTTTTTTTAAATTACCTACGCGATTACTGCCCACTTCAACAAAACGCATAACACCTGCTTCTGACCGAAAAAAGTACACACACCCCGAAAACATTCATGTATTTGCTCCAACCCTACTCTAGAATCACGTTAAGCCCTCAAAACGGACGAAGCTAAAACCGTGTAAAAAGTTTAACATCCCAGACTGTAAGCTTAATTGAGGCCATCAGGAACTCGGCAAGTATAAAATTGCATCATTCGTCAAAAGAAATCACTTTTGTACGTTTCAGTCTTCGTCCGCCATTACGGGACAGTGCACAGAATTAGTCAGTAAGCAAAGAACATCATTAAGGAAAAACATGGTACTGCGCTAGCAACTTGATTTTTGTTGGCAAGGTAAAAGGTTGTGTGTTGATGTAATGCGAGCTGAGACGTTGTTTGCGTATTTATGCAGCTGCGTGACTGACTAACAGTGATAATAATAAACAAACTTATAAAGATATTCTTTAGATAAAAGACATCCGCAAAGTAACAACTGATTTTATGTTTTAATGTGATGTTTTATTGGTGCATCATCGTTAAACTGCTAGGCATATGCCATTGCCAACAGGCATATAACAAGCCTAGCCAAAAGTGGGCGATTCATTTGCTGTGCATCACTTGTTCACTGTCTATGCCCGAACCGAATGCATCGTGCCTCTTGGCACTACTTAATGCCACCTTGTTTAGAAGCTGGGGACGCAGTAGAATTATATGCAGTAAAACCATCTGTGCCTCCAGTGAATACTAATACATCTCAAAAAGTGCAACTTTACAGGAGAGCGATTTTACTTTTGCAAAAAAATACCCTTCAAAGCATACAAACGAATTCAAACCTGATGAAAAATAAGTAAAAAAAAACAATCTGTCTTTAGATATAACTTTTATTTTAAAAAATCAAATATTTTTTGAGATAATCAAGAATTTCGATCAGATGAATCAGGTGCCACGAAAAATTATAACTAGATTTAAAGTGAGTGATGATGTATGTCCAGATGTATTTAATTACACAAAAATGAGGCTAAGTGGGTAATGTTATACTTCATGCAAAAATCAATTTTTTTTTCTGAATCGAATGGTAACGCAGAGTATCGCTTCAACTCAAGTTGTATTAGTATTCACTGGAGGCACAGCATTGAAACCATTGAAACTGTATGATTTCATTCTCAAATTTAAGACAACGTGTACAACATCAACACAAACATTTTTTGCAAATAAATATTCTTATTCATCTATGTACACTGTATGGCGTTGGTGACAGGTTAACGCAAATTTAACAAAAAAAAACACCGGGTAGCACGCCGGGAGTGCCGGCAGAAGTGAAAACTACACACACGCACACTCGCGCAAAAAGAAAAAATAACTTTTTCTTCACGAGATTCGAACTGCGGTCACTTGAGAGAACGCACTCTTATTCCACACCTTATACCACTAAGCTAAACGCACATATGTTACAGCGACGAAATTAACGTAGGTACACTTCAGAAATCGAACGCGACTCTAGCTTCATTCGTATTTCAAAATAAGCTCTTAGAGGATCTGATATCCTGGTAATACTCTCCCTCCGTCTTACGTCTAACGCGAATTTAACTTTTTTTGACCCATCCAAAAAAATGCCCAACGCCGCTAAAAAAGTTTTCAAACAAAATATAAATATTTTCAAACAAACTTGCTTTATTACATTATTATGTTTGCTGCGACGCGGTAGCGGACGGAAAATGATGAAAAATGCAGTTATCCGGGTGTGGCGTAACGAGAGCTTTTATATCTCTGAATTAAAGCTTTTAAAGGCGTTGGAGATGATGGTGGTTAGTTTAGGTACCTAATTCAATTATCTTAGGAATTGTGTTATAGACGATGCGGCTAGCAACCCATCACTATTGTGATTTCCCGTATACGTATATGCCTACAATTATGCTAAACGTGGCCTTTACTTGTTACCCTGAGCTCTATCTACCTCGTTAGGGATAAAAATGTGATTAATATATATGCAACTAGCTTAGCCGACTTGGTCTGCGTAGAATTATACATAATGAACCTTCCTCTTGTATCACTCTATCTATTAAATATAACCTCATCCAAATCCGTTGAGTAATTTTAAAGATCTAAGCGTACATAGGGACAAACAGCGGAAAGCGACTTTGTTTTATACTATGTACTGATAAGTTATCAGGGAATTATACTTTTTTTTACCGACTAGAGAGATTAAGGAAATAAAATACCTAACTCATGAAAATAGTTGTAAGAAAGACATTAACTTTACGAGTTATACGATTCTGTTAAAATTCTTAAAAAAAGAACAGAAACAAAAACATATTTTACATTACATTTATCAAAATTAAATATTAAAATGGTAGGCAGTTATATTTTATTAATGGCAGTTTTACACCATAAAGATAAAGCGCCTAATAAAAGTACGTAAAATGTCTCGACTCACCACATCAAATAAAACAGCTGAACGTACTACCAACCACTGTCTAAACACATTCACTTTTAAAAACAAAACGTTCTTAATTTGAAAAGCGCCGTAACGACTGTATAGTGGTTGTAAAGTCGTTAGTGTAGCCTCCTCGAAACTGACTATAATGTACGCTCGCTGAAAATTGTCGCGCAGCGACTTTGTAATGGGGTCTTATTTATTTTTAAGTGGATTGTTATTGCTGTCGGTTTGAAAATTGCCCTGCTAGAGTAATTAGACGACTTTTTGTTTTTATCATAGCCGTAATTAAATACTGCAGAATTTTACAGCTCTAGTGGTCAATTAGAAAATGATTTAAAACTAAGGTTTGTACTTCTTACTCTTTTTGAGCAAGTTGGAGTAAAGAGAGTAGGCAGTGTTGCCTTCTCTCATCATGAGATCGATTGCCGTCGTATTTATAAAATGAATATTTTTGTTCAGAATTCGGAAAGCCCTAGTAATTATTTGTAAAATCTTAAAACATTGTAATATACGAGCCAAGTTACAAAGCGGGTTAATGAGAAATTACAATTTGCCGAAACAAAATTCAACCAATGAGCCTAAGACAAATTTGGCAAAGTTCGCTTGTCAAACTGTCAGAAACAGGGGCTTAGCGAATACCGAGTTGACGTTATGAATCAGAGGCGGCTTCACGTTGTTGTGAAAAGTTGGTGTAGTTTACATTTAAGGTTTCGAATATAAGTTTATTAATTTAGATATTTAATTAATTTTCACCAGAATCTTGCTGCCGCGTGTAAAGTTAATTAAAGAAAATGGTTGTTCGCTATTTCGGAAGACACTGAATCGCATCCGATAGTAACCTATTTAGGCAAAATTTAACGAAGTTATCTATGTAACTAACTGCTTTATACTTGTCTTGACGAAGTTCCATTTTTTTTTTCATTATTTTGAAACAGAGAGTGAGTTTTATGCCATGTTATTTCGTATCTTAAGCAATGTAAACCTAGTGTCGCATCGCTGAACACGGTCGGAGCTTCTCAAATAATCGCATAACTGAATTTGTGACAGTAGACATTGTTTCACTTCAAAATTAGGACGTTGACACATAACATTAAGACTTGAAAGGCAAACTCATTAGAACACAAACATCAAAACTTCTAGTCCCGAGCCTGTACTGTATTATTAAGATCCATTTCGAATTTATTTACTCAGAACAAATGTTTATTTGAGACCCACATTGCCCTTTAAGCCAAAGTTTCATCGACGAAGTTTAAAATTTATGCGTGAAATTGGCAACGCATATAACTAAAATTGGAGATAAAGATTCTCAACTTTGAGTGGGTGATTCGTATTGGAACCAGGGAAATTATTGGTGGAACAACAATACAATACAATACAAATACTCTTTACTGAACACCACAAATCAGTACAAAACAATACAGAAACAAAGAACAAAGTATACAATAGGCGGTCTTATCGCTTAATAGCGATCTCTACCAGATAACCTTTAAGAGAGAGAAATAAGTTGGAGATGGTTTATTAAGTAGGTGGCGAAAACAAATAGACAGGAGAAACGCAGGGATAATAAAACAATACTTACATAAATATAATACATAGCTAAATAAATAAAATAATACATACTTACATCCACACATAACAGAATTGTATAATAATACTTAAGATAAAATAAATATGAGAATGTAATACCGAAAAGTATAAGAAGGCCATATAACAGAAAAGGAATTGATCAGAAGCAAAAGAAAAGAAATGGGACTAAAGACAGGAAGTGGTATCAATTAGTGACAAATAGTGAGATTTGAGCTGGTTTTTAAAAATAGGTAAAGTTTTAGCACGCCTTAGGTCTACAGGAAGCGACAACAACTACTACAACTATGCGGATGTGCGAAATAATTATACAGCGACCGCTTAAATCCTGCGCCCCGAGCACTCATTTCAGCAGTCGGTCTGTATAGATGACTTGTTAAAAATCGGCGAACTCTGCGTCGAATTCGCACTTTGAAGTCCCCGTACAAATTCGAAAACAGCAAAGAATGGATGCAAATTGAACAGGTTGTTATAAAGTTACGCGTTACTCTGCGGAGATCCGTTTCAATTAACAAAAAACATTTACAGTGGATTTGGAGTAGCGAGGTATATATTTTGTGTGAACCCTGATTAAATAAGTTCTAAAAATGGTTATAATTTGATTTAAGTTGTATTAATGATCTTTTAGAGATTATTATTAGCTAGAAATTATATTTAATATTTTTCGAAATAATGGGTGTCATAGAGATATAGAAAATAAATAAGTATCTATAATACCAAACGATTTTTGACAATTCAATTGAAGGACTAATTTGACCTTCAAAATATCTGGCTGTTATGTACATAACAACAAACAACAATACTAAGCTAACAATGGCTTCATACTTCACCTCTATATAATCTATACATATAATAAAATTGTAACAGGTCGTTGTCTGTACATAGGAGATATTAAAGAAAAAATAAACTAAGGGGCCTCTGTAAGCGTCATAGAAGCCAAAAATACAATTTTTAGAATTTTTTTCTGTCTGTCTGTCTGTCTGTATGTTTGTTACCGCGCTACGCAAAAACTACTGGACCAAACTGAATGCGGTTTTTTTTATTGTATTGCTGGAGGTCTAACTTAAACTCCCATGTCGCGTTTTTTTCGAAATTCCACCTAGAAGTCGAGATATAAAAGAAAAAGGGGGGGTCCACCAAAAATATTTTTTGATACATTATTTATTGGAATACCAAATGAAAGAGGAAGAAGTCCTGAGGTCAAAAATGTAGTACATGTAATATTATGTTATAATAATACTAAGCAACAGAATAATAATAAAGTTTACTATGGGTTAATTAGTTTCGCTATTCGTTAATAGATGTCGCTACGCTATATGAATGAAATTATTCATATATTATTATCTTTAATTTGATATGTACCTAGGAATTAGCTATTTTTAAGGTTCCTTAAAGGAAAAAAGGAACCCAGAATCACTTAGTTGTCCATCTATCCGTCCGTTTTACTGACTGTCAAGTTCCTTTTCCTCGGGAACGCGTATAGGTGTAAAGTTGAAATTAATAACCGATACTTAGATCTGCGGTCCCTTGGAGTTGTGAAAAGATTAACCCTTAAATTTATACAATCACGAGGTACAGTCCTAAGGTACAATCATTAAAAAGGGTGTTTCCATACAAATCGCCGTGCTCTCAAAAAATATTGGGTAGGTAACTAGGTACTTCCAGTTGTCTTAGAAATTTGAAATTTTGTATGATGGTGGGTCATATAGCACAACACAAATTAAATAAAATCAAAAATATTTTTTTAATGTCTGCCTGTGTATGAATCCGATATAAAGTGACCTCACACTGCCAACACTTTGCTTAGGAGCAGGGCTCTGCTAACACTGGATATCATATTCACTTGCCAAATTTATACGGAACCCTCGCTGCGCGAGTCCGGACTCGCATTCAGCCGGTTTTTACAAAAAATGTTTTATAATAATCCCTGCTCTACTAATATTATAAGTGCGACAGTAAATTCGTTTTTCTGTCTGTCTGTTACGCTTTCATGCCTAAACCACTGAATCACTGAACCGATTTTATGAAATTTGGTACAGACAGAGATAAAATTGACCTTGAGAAACGGAGGAACTTTATTTTTAGACTTTTGATTGGGCACAAAATATGTGTTTCAGCGGTTTAAAGAAGGCCTGTGAAGGGTGCAAAATTGGGTTGACAATTAATATGGTAGGCAGGTAGTATACCTATCGTTTGAAGGAACCTATTTTTCAAATCTTTAGGGCATGAAATATATGGCGTCAAAGTCACTTAGAAAACTAACAAATCTGAAAAATAATTAGTTACTTACTTGATGTATGTTTTTTTTTTATATTAGCTTAATTGAATGTCCCACTGCTGGGCAAAGGCCTCCCTTTATAAAAAAGTGAGTCTGTCTTTTGCCTTCTTTGCGCTTAAGCCGATGAACCGACTTAAACGAAATTTGGGATGGATATTGTTATGGTCCCGGGGAAGGGAATAAAATAGTTTTTGATTGCGAAATTGTCAAAGATGTGAATAGGGGAACGAAATTTACTACGAAGATGCAATACCCTAAGGGTATATATTTAATTTGTGCACTAAGAATAAACTAGGTACCCAAAATACTAATTCGACGCAGACGAAGTCGCGGGTAAAAGCTAGTATTATTATAATAATGTAGATGAAAATGACCTAATCAATAAATGCTAGAACTGTGCTACTTTCAAGTAGTTTCTAATCAATTAGCTCCAATTTAGAAAAAAATAGTGGTGTCCTTCCATTTGACCTAAAAATTATTGACAAAAGCATCATTTTACAAAATGATCATTTGACAAAATTTAAATATCTGATAAAGCGTGAACTTTTTTAAAAATTGAAAACCTTTATGCGTGGCTCACATTAGGTTAGGTTAGGTTTGTTTTATAAGTTTTTAAAAAAGTTTACGGTTTATCAGATACTAGCTGTTGCCAGCGACTTCGTCTGCAAATTTATTTATTTATTAATAAAAACTTACAAAGTATAACAGTAATGACTAAGGCACTAAGTTAGACAAAACAGCAAAAATACAAAAAAAATAAAAAAAAATAATAATAATAAAAAAAAAATGCAAATAATTCGTTTATCGCTATCCCTCGGGAACTACGCAATTTTCCGGGATAAAAAGTAGCATATCTGCTATTCCAGACTTTTCTCTATCGAATTTCATCCAGATCCGGTGGGCCGTTCTGGCGTGATTGAGTAACAAACGTGATTGAACAACATTCCTCAATCCATCCATACTTTCGCATTTATAATATTAGTTAGATTTAAAGTTTGTCAAATGATTATTTCGACAATAATTTTTAGGTCAAACATTAGTGAACCATCAAATCAATAGTAATCGCAATAATTTTGCATACATATAATGGCAGAACGCAAGAATATAAATGGAAAGACCGCCTAGTAACAGTAATAGTACATATTTTATACCTCCCACTGCTAGCCTACTCAGTATGATAAGGCTTAGCCTATAGTTCCCACGCGGGCCCAGTGCGGATTGGGAACTTCACACACACCATTGAATTGCTTCGCAGGTGTGTGTAGACGTCCTCACGATGTTTTCCTTCACCGCAAAGCTCAAGGTACAAATGTAATTTCGCTCATAAATTCCGAAACTCTCAAGAGGTATCCCGGGACTCGAATCCACGACCCTCTACTTGAAAGCATCTAACTAATATTATAAATGCGAAAGTATGGATGGATGGATGGATGGATGTTTGTTTGTTACTCAATCACGCCAGAACGGCCCAACAGATCTGGATGAAATTTGGCACATAGATAGAGAAAAGTCTGGAATAGCACATAGGCTACTTTTTATCCCGGAAAATTGCGTAGTTCCCGCGGGATAGCGATAAACGAATTCTTTGCAGACGAAGTCGCTGGCAACAGCTAGTATATTATAATTCAAGCCACTAGGCTACCAAGTTTTGAATGAACTTCAGAAATGCTTTAAGATTCATCACAATTTGATTTTAAGCGTTTCCATAGCAACAGTTCACGTCAAATCGTTCCCTTAGGTTTACGCTTAATTATAATATCCCCAAATATTGTCTCATATAATGGGAAACGGCTCCGCGTTAGCTTCACTCTCGGGAAATTAACCCATCAAAGCCTTAATGGCGCCAAGCCCGCGGGGCAGAAACCTTTTATTAATATTAATTATAAACGACTGTTCAATTAAATTTTGATTCAAGTCTCGCTATGTTATATTAATGTAAACAGCCCTCGCTATGTTGTCGCTATGGAGTATGAAATTACCTGTGTTATCACGCTTGATGCATGCTGAGCCAGCGACCGTTTCACTTTTGCGAAGACACACAACGCAGCGTTGTGTCGGCTGATGATCTATTTTTCATGTCTGTGTTTTTTGTTTATTTTCTATAAAATTGTGTATACTCGTATATATATGCTCTTAAATTTGTGTGTCGTGGAAAAAGGAATAAATGTGTTCTTTATAATAATAATAATAATAATTTTTATTCAAAATTAACATAAATATGGTTACATAACGTCTTTATTTCTTCTTTCTTTCTTTCTTTATATTTTCACAGGGTGTGCATGACTATATAGGCTCAATAAATTCAGTCAACATTAGTTCCATGCTCGTCTGGGAGCAAAGTTCTCTCACGCGCAAATGGTAAAAACCCATCGAGGGAATGTGCAAAAATCTTAGGAATCATGTTATAGGTAAGTAATGCGGCTAGCAACAAAGCACAATTTTGATTTCCCTTTCCACCAATATAGCCACAGTCATGCTAAACGTGGCCTTTAGGTCTTGTTACCTTCTTGCTCTGTCTACCACGTAAGGGATAAAGACGTGATTTATATAATATTTAGATATAAATATACCAATTTTAAGAAGTGTTTTCTTTTTTTACAAGAGCGATAAACTAACTCTGCCATAAAAGTTACGACAAAAGTGTCCATTTGCAATGGTGACAAAACGCACTTCAATGATGAAATACTGTACCTACTTAAATAAATAATACCGCAATAAACTTTCCCGTTGTTCTCCAAACCATAGAGCACATTATTTCCCCACTTTTCCACACAAAGGAGTAGAACGCAAAGTAGAGTGCACAAATCTGATTACTCGTAATCTCATTAAAGGCTTTCGCGTATCACAGCGCTTTGTTTCGCTAATGTTTATTTGTGTGCTTTATAAGAGATTATTTTTAAACCAAATTATCTAAAGTGACTTGGAAATATATGGCGGAAAATACATTTTACAGAACGCACTTAGTAGATTATTTTCACGTGATGTGAGTCTCAAAATTCCTAGGTAGGTACATAATAAATAAGAGTGGTCTGTAGATTAATCATCTTTTTTTTCGTACATACATACTTCAAGATGAACAAAGAGTTTGTGATAAATCGACCTCTAAACAAGTTCACGTCGTACAGAAGCTAGTACAAACGCAACGAGTAGGTGTTTATTGTGGTCCGTTGTCAAGCTGAACGGCCAGGTTTAAATTTCGAACGCCCTCCAGAATCTCCAGTTCTATAACGGACTCCGTGCGCGCGCAACTACCTAGCGCTTCACTTGTTCTCGAACGCGCGTTCTAAATACAAATTTCGAAAATGGTGCGTGCCCTTCAAATTGCCAGAGTTATTCATGAAAGTGTTCGATTTTTTTTTTATTCGTGTGTTCTTTTTTTTAATAATTGGATTGTTTTCAGCAGGCTACGCAACTGGACGATGAGCAAATGGGAAGTAAGTGTTTGTATGATTTATTTATCACGTTCTAACGCGTTTCAAATTAGTTTGTTAACAACGCGTTCTCATATAAACGCAACTGGGGCGTCAAGTAATAAAATGTGAGCATTAAATAAACATAATTCGTTCCATAGAGTTTAATGCTTGCAATAATTCAGTGGCGTATTTTTGACATGCAGTAAACCTTTCTCATAAATACATTTTGTACAATGCTAATAGCACTGCGGTGACAGAAAGTGAAGCGAATTAAATGCGCAATAAATTTATAACCGCATAAACGTTGCATAAAGTTACGCTGCCATTAATTCAGGGCTTTTAGAATTTAAGCTCAGTTTCAATCAAAGTGTACCTTATCGGAGAAAAAAAACAATAACTCAATATACCTACCTACAGGTCTCCTATGTGTATCGAATGTGTGTAAATATTTTTGAAGTGAAAACTTTATGGGTGAAAAATCATATTTCGCGACAGACATATAAGACGGAGGGAGAGTTTAAGTACCAGGATATCAGATCCTCTGTCTTATTCCTCCGAGGATCCTCTAAGAGCTTATTTTGAAATACGAATGAATCGAGTTCGATCAGCACATTGTTAGAGGTCTGTCAATATAGATTAATGAAATGTCTTTGTAGAGGTTTTCATCGAACTAACTTAAGCGCTTGAAGAAATATTCCAGAAAAACCTTAGAGAACTTGAATAGTTTTGAAAAATATGGGAAAGTTTTAAAAATTACTTAACTTGGTAGACTGTAGTCTTGAACATTTCTGAACTTTTGTTTGTTATAACACCAATTTATCACGTGAAATTGCCTTACTCACCTTATACCTCTGGGAGTCAAGTTCTAAGATATTGCTAGTCAATCTTTGCTTTAGGAAAGTTAGTACGTCTGTTATGCTACGATGTACTTTGGGTACGGTCAGAAGATTACGCCCCTGAGGATATATCTTGTGGTCAAAATCTGAACAACGTTTTATTATAAATTACTAGCTGTTGCCAGCGACTTCGTCTGCAAAGAATTCGTTTATCGCTATCCCGCGGGAACTACGCAATTTTCCGGGATAAAAAGTAGTATATGAGCTATTCCAGTTTTCCCTATCTATGTGCCGAATTTCATCTAGATCCGTTGGGCCGTTCTGGCGTGATTGAGTAACTAACAAACATCCATCCATCCATCCATCCATCCATCCATCCATCCCTACATCCATCCATCCATACTTTCGTTATTAGTTAGGTTAGATTCACGAGTATATTTCCTCAAGTTTTCTTTATGGACAGTGTGTTTATAAGTTAAATAAATAATTGTAATTATTTGTAACTCAAGTCAATCGGACCAATCGTTAAAAAATTTCCTCCTGCGGTGAGGGTCCTGATTGGGTCACCAGAATTCCACTACCACTTTGTTGTAATGTCATCTGTAGGCTTATTACGTAACTCGCTCGCAATCGCCATCGTGTTCATTTTGACAGTTCTTGTATGAATGTGACAGCTAGCTGATACCGATGCCGATTGTCAGCCCATACATGAACTGTCAAAATGAAGACGATGGTGATCGCGAGCGAGTTACGTAATAAGCTTCCTGATTTACATAAGGTATTTTACTAATTATGTATTTCAAATGCAAAAGTTTGTGAGTGTGGATGTTTGTTACTTTTCACGCCAGAACAGCTGAACAGATCTAGGCGAGGTTTCAAACATAGATAGATTACAGTCTAGAATAACACATAGGCTACTTTTTATCCCGGAAAATTGCGTATTTCCCGCGGCATAAATAAACGAATTATTTGCAGACGAAGTCGCGGCCAACAGCTAGTGAAAATCAAAAGCTCGTAAAATACTCATCGACTCCCATTCACCGAATCTATACGTCATTACTCCAACCCATTAAAACCGGCCAGCAACAATCTGTACTTTCTAATGAACGTAAGTGTACGGTAAATTGCATGCACGCGCTCCCTTTACCAAATTGAAAGCGCTTTTTGCACGGTTATAAATTAAAAAGTTATTCTGCAGATTGCTAAACCGCGTCCCAACAGCATTATTTACGCCGCAACCGCTGCACGGAAATGTACTGGAATTCTAGTTCTTTCTAGCGGAGAGAGCTTAAAGCAGAGTACCTATTGCTGAAAATTTTTGAAAAAACGGGGGGAAATTATTCAAAATTCAAAACTTTATTTTGCAATTAGGCCGCCAATGGCTCTTTTACGTGTTTTTTTTTAAAGTAAGTAAAACAAAATATGTATAATTATGAAAAGAACGAAAAAAAAAACCTTTGATAATTCCCTATCATCATTATTCCCCTTTAAACGTTCAAAACAATCCGCGACATTATACAATCACCGCGTCAGTGTTTGTGTGGTGTTTGGGATAATTAAGTTTGTGGGATTTATGTGTTTTTGTGTGGCAGTAGTGAAACCATATATATTTCGCACAAGCTTGGTCATCTTGCACGTAAGTAGCGGAGTAGCAAGGTAAATAATTTTGTGTTCATTACAATTTTCCTTAATGAAAACTATCCTATGCCCTTTCCAGGGTTTCAAACAAGCTTCATACCGCATTTCATCACGATCAGTTGAATAATTTACAAACATACAAACGAAACAAAATCACTTTCGCATTTTTAATACCTAATATTATTATTTCTCATATCATTTACGCAAATTCTAAAATCTAGAGCCTCCTCTGTGGCTTAAGAGGCTGACAACACCTAATTTTGTTGAAATTGATGTTATTTAAACACTTTTTAAGAAAAACTGCACACAAAAAAAATACAAAAAAAATATAATGTTAATTTTCATCATATTTCAAACACGTTAGACGGGCTCGATACATAATTGAACAAAATCGGCTCGATAGAAAATAATTGCAAAGATTGGTCTTAAAATCACCATTAAACGGTTCTATGTCTTTATTTTTTCGACGTATGGGTCTGCAATTAAAAACATAAAGTCAACATATTCATACCTAAACGGCTAACGAGTCATATTTCACAAATAATCCATACTTTTGTTTATTTCTTATGATTTGTGTCTTATTTGCAAGATTTTAGACGCGCGCCAAGCTGCCGGAATAGTTTCTTCTCTTTCACTAACAGGCACGTGAACCGTATGTGTGAAGAGTGGCGCTGCTCCAGGTCATTTGCTGTTGACAGACCTTTACAGAAACAATCCTGATCTCGCTTACACTCCAGTTGTGAACGTACACTCATTGCCTACTCGCGACGCCTACACACACGTTACATATTGAAACAATTGAGCAAATTAAATGCGGCATCACGTTCTGTCACGTCTGAACTCACACCTACAGATTCAAATTTCACACCAGACACAACGTCGCAAATCCAAGCATGCGTTGTACAAGTATATATCCTAGTACTTACGGGAAAGGGTGCTCTTTGAAATGGCAAACAAAGGTTGTTGTTGCTTTTTGTAAACATAGGATATGCTAAGTACATATAACAGTTTCGCGCGTGCGAGTTTGGGCTGAACAGGTAAAAGCAATTATTTTTCGCAGCGAGTCGTTTTGTTTGCTTTTGTAATGTGTTTGTTGAAATGCTCGGTGTATTTGGTCGGCTTCAAAAAGAGTTCTCAATTCGATTATGTTTTTTGGTGTCCGAACATCGGCAATTTCCGACGCTTGTGAATCAGTTTAGATTTTTTTTTTATATGAATAGGAAGGCAAACGAGCAAGTGGGTCACCTGATGGTAAGCGATCACCAATGCCTATAGACAACCGCAACCCCGGAGGGATTGCAGATGCGTTGCCAACCTAGAGGACTTAGATGAAATGCCTCTTGTGCCTGTAATTTCCCCGGCTGTCTTACTCGCCACACCGAAACACTGCAGTGCAAGCACTGCTGCTTAGCGGCAGGATTAGCGAGTAAGATGGTGGTAGCGATCCGGACGGAACTTGCACAAGGTCCTACCACCCGCAAGTTTTGATCCAAAGTTTTGATGCAAAGTTTGGATCCCTTTTGTTGTATTTTCAAGGTGTCTTAGACCGATTCCAGAATATTTCAGCAGGATGTTAGGTTAGTTAGGGGCACATTGCTCGCAGGACCGATGGCCGATGGGGTCAGAAGGTTCTCGAATGGCGTCCGCGGACCGGGAAACGAGCTGTTGGTAGGCCTCCAACAAGATGGAGCGACGACCTGATCAGGATCGCGGGATCGCGGTGGATGCGGAAGGCACAGGACCGGTCCGAGTGGAGAGCCTTGGGGGAGACCTATGTCCAGCAGTGGACGTCTTTCGGCTGATATGATGATGATGATGATATTAGGTTAGTTTTATAAACTATAGTAAAAAGACCGAGAGGGATAGCTTAAACAGATAGCTACAGCAGCTATTCGATCCCTATTATTATTCAAAGGACATAGTATTACAATCGCAAAGCGACAGCTTAGATTAACTGAATCAATTTGGACGAATAGCCTATTAATTGATATCAGCTGGGCGCAACTGTCATGATTTAATTTTAGTGGTGAAACGACTTCACACGACTAGATAGTTCCACAAATAACCTACTATCTATAAAAACAGTTATTGATAAAAGTAATATGTGAACTTTTTACGACGCACGGTTAAACTCTGAAATTAGCTGGTGGCGCCAATTTTTCCGAATCAGAACTTAGGGATCTTCAACAAACAAAGCTTACTCTTTTTAAACGCAGCAACGCAGCCGTAAGCATCCAAAGTTATGCGTCTCCATTTACTTACCAAGTGACCCACATGCTCGTTCGGTTAGTACCCTATCATATAAAAAACCGGCCAAGTGCGAGTCGGACTCGCGCACGAAGGATTCCGTACCAGAAATAATTATTTCTAGCGTCTACGTGTAGCCATTATTTAACATCGAGCAAAAAACGATAAAAATTCATGAGATACAGCAAAAAACGCCAAAAACTACTTTATTGTATTTAATTATTATTATTATTTTGATTTTAGTATTTGAGAAAGAGAGAGAGAGAGAGAGAGAGAGAGAGAGAGAAACATTTATTTACACACATTCGATACACGTAGATTTAAAAATATAAGAAATACAATATACTTAAGAATAGTACCGATATGGTGTAAAATGGGCCCCACTCAGCATAATGTTGCGGCAGACCGCAACGCTGTTTTTGTTGTTATAGTGGCAACAGAAATACACAATCTGTGAAAATTTCAACTGTCTAGCTATTACGGTTCTTGAGATACAGCCTGGTGACAGACGGACGGACGGACAGCGAAGTCTTAGCAATAGGGTCTCGTTTTTACCCTTTGGGTACGGTACCCTAAAAACTACCAAGTACGTACTACAGTAAATGTTCTCTTCTATTATCGTATTTATCTAGTTTTCCGGAATAGCTGCGTCCCTCCCCATTAGTTGCACATGTGCACTTTATGGCGCATAAAGACAGTGCGGTTAATTTATGTCGGTATTCTTACTCCAAGTGACCGTATTAACTGGCCCGCCCCGGCATTTTACAGCTTCCTTTATGCTGAATTACGGCGAATTACTGTCAAAATGGAGGTGGAAATAACATTTTACTGTGGTTTTACTTAGTAGCGGTAGAATGTGAAACAAGGTAGCAATCTCGTATTGTCAATTGCTGTAAACATACCTACTGATAGAAAAATTGTTTAGCGTTACAGTCAACTGCGGTGACTTTGATTTACGGGGTGACTTTAAAAAGTAGTTTTAATGACAAAACCGTTTTTTTTTTTATTTGCGTTTACTGCTTTCAATCAGTAAACGCAAATACGCTTCCAGTCTTCGTCGATCGCCTTTGCGTCTACATGCCAAACATTCACCGGATATGGATAATATCGATTTTAAAGCAATTTTAAAACGATCAAAGTAGCCCCAAAATTACCAAAGTCACCCCAGTTGACGGTATTGATATTTTGGGTCTGTCCGTAAAAAAGAGAATCTTTATTTTACCTAGGATGACTTCGTTGGCAGATCTTACCATAACGCGGTTATTGTTAAACTTTTTAGGCTAAAGCTTTACAAAACAAGTAAGACTTGGTGCTCTCGATCTCGAACTTTATTGTGATAAATTGTGTATTGGTAGGGAAAACAACTAATAGTACGTATTGCTAATTCTCCGTATTATTAAGGCACTACCTATCAAACTAATTCTAGCGACGCGACCGTCGAAATAAATTATCAAGTTAATATTTTTTAAGTACAACTGCCCTACTTTTTGCTTTTAAAACAAAATTATTATAATTAAATACCTTGTTTGCCTGAATTTAATTTCAGCGAAGATCCTTATGTTTTGTTTCAAGACTGGGCTAGGGATAATTTGGTGCTAAGAATTCACTCTATTTTCTTTGATTAACGGAAAGTAAATTGAATGGAAGTTGTTTACAAGTATTTTTAATTTTGTTGTCTGTTTCGGAAACTTGTTTTCGTGTCCAAATACCAATTTTGTTTTTTTCCTGAAGATCGGAAAGCAGAAGCAACTTTGAGGCTGGTATTAGTGAAAAAGGGAATAATTTTTAATTTTCTTCAAAATGGTTCTAGTCTTAACATCTTTTACTAGAACAGAAAACAGTTGTAGATTTATTTACCACTCAACCCCTTTTTTCATAGTACCTCAGAAGAATATCTTGATATCTATGTAAGCGCCTCATGTAGGTAGGTACGCTATTTATAATTTCAAAAAAGCATTTTTCAACATTCAAGTTCAAGTTCAGATTCAGACGAGATTGAGGTTTGTTTGTGTGAGCGTTCCTCATGCGTAAGAACTTCTTTTTTATACGCAACTTAGAATTGTGTTTGATCTCAACCCTTTTGTGACTGATGTTAAGGCGGAAGATGTGGTCTAATAATGAATCATGCTTGCCTAGTAAATGAACGTTCACCCCAGATTTGAAGCGAGACGGTGGCATAGAATAGATAATAACAGGGTAGAACGGAATCTCTTTTGACCGCGTCCAAAACGCCGCCATTTATATACCTACTTCCCCCTTCAGTCGTTACACCCCTCTCTCGTCTAGGCGTATTGCTAGGGTTGCTTACCGTTAAATATTATACTTACGTCTAAAGATAATATCGCTAAAATATAAGTTTTCAAATCATTATTTTATTCTAGTTTTACAAAATATGAAATTTATAAATCATTAGGTACGTACCTACATATTATAGATAGGTACTTCTAAGTAAGAAGTCATTACAAGTGCCATACCAAATGAAGCCATTTAAGATGATTTAAGTAAGTATTACTTACCGACAAAAATAAAATAAAATACATACAGACTCACGTAAAACTAGTAGTAGTTTAAGTGCCAAACGCGCGTGCGGCGGCGCCGGCTGTGGCAGCCTGACTGAGTCGCTCGCTTAGCGAGTACTGTAATATCGTGACCTTGTGTCCGGCCGGAGCGGGAGATTCCGTTCTACTATGTTCTTACTTATTCTATGACGGTGGTGACTTGCATTTTTTACTAAAACTCATTTGTACCTAATTTAGATATAACAATAACAAGCACCTACAGTGTACAGTTGAAACTCAGATTCACAAATAAAGCTGAAACGTGTATCGGGAAAACTTTTAAAAGGAATCCTATATCGAATGGACTCTAAAACACGAAGCGAAGTTGGGACGCGGCTGCTGACGCCGCAAATCTAACGCGTGCACTTACGGTCATTTAAAAGTGTACACATAAATAATTGTGGAAATAAAACATAAATATAGGTGACTAGAAGCCGATATGTGTGTTGAACTCGCGTCGCGCATTGGGGTTTAGAATTTTTTTTTAAATAAGGCATTATTTTTAAATTCGCGCGTATTGATCCATGCAAATCCAACCTTGTTTTTGAAAGGAATTAAAATTCAATTATACAATTATACAATGTTGCCCGAGACTTATGCCTTTTTTAATAAGGGATTTTATGGTGAAATGATTTTTCAAATCGGTCCAATAGTTTCGGAGCCTATTTATTCAATGCAAACAAACAAACGATCAAATCAATTCCATTGGAAATCACTCAGATGAAATTGTGACCTATTTAAAAAGGCAGTAAAATTAAAATTTTATCCACCAAATGTAATATAATGTCAGATGCCGCATATTGATGGGTCCCACTGAAAAACAGCGTTGCTGTTTGCCGCAACATTATGCTGAGTGGGGCCCATTTTACATCATATCGTTACTATTTTTAAGTATATTGTATTTCTTCATATTTTAAATCTACGTGTATCGAATTTGTGTAAATAAATTTCTCTATATAAGTATTGTAATCGTTGTCTAGTACCCATAACACAAGCCTTACTAGCGCTTACTTTGGGACTAGGTCAATTTGTGTGAATTGTTCACTAATATTTATTTATTTATTTATTTATTTATTAAATGTTTCTCTCTTTCTCTCTAATATTGATTCGGATAACTACGGAACCGTACACTGCAGGGAGGTTACCATGTCGTCTTAATGCGATTCAATCGTGCTTGTACGCGTTGAATGATCTCAAATCTTTCATTAGGAACTATTCAAAGTAAACTCACGCCTTAAAAATATGACCTGAGTGAGTCGAGAACCCATAGTGCCGCAGCGTAGGCATTTTAATTTGGTCAGCGCCAGCAATTCTGACAGCAATTTAGTTTAAACTGTTTCGGGTAACGTCGAAACGCAAAGTTTCATGCGAACGAAACTCCCTGAACCGACTGATGGAAACAAAACGTTCCGGTCATGTTAATCTTTCATAATTTACTTTAAGCTTTGTTATTAACACGTTTAGAATACCAAGTTTAATTTTGGCAGTTGTATCGGCTTCTATACGTCAAGCACTAACATAGGTAATCATAGATACCGTCAACTGGGGTGACTTTGGTAATTTTGGGGCTACTTTGATCGTTTTAAAATTGCTTTAAAATCGATATTATCCATATCCGGTGAATGTTTGGCATGTAGACGCAAAGGCGATCGACGAAGACATTGATTGGAAGCAGTAAACGCAAATAAAAATTATGATTTTGTCATTAAAACTACTTTTTAAAGTCACCCCGTAAATCAAAGTCACCCCAGTTGACTGTATCATCATCATCATCATTATCAGGCGGGAGACGTCCACTGCTAAACCTTTGGATAGGCCTTTCCCTAAGATCTCCACGATCAGTTTTGTGCTACCCACAGTCAAGCTTCCCGCAATCATTATCATTAAATAATCATCGATCCACCTTGAGAGAGGCCTAGATGTGAAGCTGCCTTTAAAATGTACTTTTTTTTAGTACGGGGGAACGTTGAATAATCCTAATCAAACTTTTAGGGGGCGTAAGGTCAGCCAATTAAACATTGGATTAACAAACTCCACGTTCTATTTGATTCTTTGAAACATTACTTATAACACCACGGGAAGTGGCTTCAATCGCCGTTCACTTTAGTCATGCCCGGTTCACATTATTCCTGTCCAGTAATCCAGCAGGCCAATCCAGTCCACTACTGGACAGGATCATATCGTTTACATTATTCCAGTCATTTAAGATTTGTTGGAGTGGTTAACACTATTGTGACAATGATTTCACTGTTTAACGTTCAATCCAGCACTTGTCTTGATTGGCTATCTACACTATTCTAGTGGTGCTGGATTGGGTGAGCTGGAATGAAATAGTATGACGGTCTCTCCAGTCACTGGACTGGATTGATCACTGAAATGGGTACATATGTGATAATGTGAACTGGGCATAAGGCTCATCTCTGTTCTTAAAAAACAATCAACGTCAAACGAACGTTCGATTTTTAAACTTCGAGACTAGCCTCTTACCAGCCAGACCGATGAAATATCCTACCTACTGTAACAGCACCAACATTTTGCCTTCTGATACGCGTTTACCACTCCAACTTTTGTTATATCTACATGAAAAATAAACCATTGATTATTTATTTGTCCTAGTGCTCCGGCGCGCGTTCAGCATGTTCGACTCGAGCAAACAAGGACGCATAGAGAAAGAAAAGGTGCGCACGATTCTCAACACGATGGTGCATAGCTACGATGACCAAATGCTCGATCGGATGCTTGAGACAGAAGATGTTGATGGTAAGTACATCTTGTACCCATCTACACTGACGAGCAAAAATAACGAGTCACTGTTCATACAAGGTTCTATGAAAAGTGACCCGTTATTATTGCTCTTGAGTATAGTTGAGTCTGAACTTCGGGGAGCAAGGAAAAAACATAATACGTACCAGTTCCTAAATACAACACACCGGATAACTCACGTATAAAAGCCGAAGGAATGCTCCGACAATTGTTTCGGACCATTCCGTAGTCCTTCAACAGAGACTACTTGAATAAAACTTACTTTACTTTGGACTATAATAAAAATGACGATAAAAATGAGGGTAGTTGTGCGCCGATGTCAGCTGCGCCGAGTAGCCGCGCGAGCAGAGCGTTGGCGAGCAGTGTTTGTTTAGTTGCCGCCGGGGCGAGCGCTCTCTGATGAAGGACTACGGAATGGTATGAAACAATTGTCGGAGCATTCCTTCGGCTTTTATCCGGTGTGTTGTAATTATGTTTGAGTCTCACGGTAGTTTCATGTTAAAAACGTACCAGTTCTTTCTCTTCCCGCGCAGATGGGGCCCATCGAGGGAATGGGCGAAAATCTCAGGAATTATCTTAGTTTGAATAGGAAGGAAAACGAGCAAGTGGGTCACCTGATGGTAAGTGAACACCACTGCTTATAGACACCCGCAACCCCGGAGGGATCGCAGATGCGTTGCCAACCTAGAGATGGCTAAGATGAAATTCCTCTTGTGCTCGTAATTTCCCCGGCTGTCTTACTCTCCACACCGGAACACAGCAGTGCAAGCACTGCTGCTTAGCGGCAGGATTAGCGAGTAGGATGGTGGTAACGATCCGGACGGACCTTGCACAAGGCTCTACCACCCGCAAAATATGGCTAACCCATCACTATTTTGATTCCTCTTTCCGCCTATACATCCACAATTATGCTAAGCTTGTTACCCTAGGCCCTGTCTACCCCGTAAGGGATAATAAAGAAGTCATTGTTTTCAGAGGTGGCCTTGCATGTGCATGTGAATTTTATAATTTTCTTGACGTATTTTTCTCATGAGATTCGGTGTAGCCGTTCTTGAGTTATAAAAAGAAAATAAGAAAGAAAGAAAGAAAGAGAAACATTTGGTGTAAATAATAATTTTTTTATATAGATTATAATGGATCGATAAGACCCAAAGTAAAAGTGTAGTTCCCTATTTTTAGCGTCTATCGGAAAAAGTTCTAAATTGAAAGGGTTCTCAAACTCAAAGTTGGACGATATCGCTGACGGGAACACAAAAGGCTTTACCGGTAAGGCGACTAGTTGCGCAACAAATCTTCAAAAGGCCTTGGGCACACTTATGTCAAGAGACGGTAATGTGAACCCTCCTTTACATAGTATAGAATAGTCTCTACGCCGTCGATATGTCTGCATACATGTTTGTACGCTTACATAGATCTTTTCATATACGCAACGGATTTTATTGCAGTATTCGTCAATACAAGCACAAGCTACAAGCACACACACACGCACACATTAATCAGAACAGATGGCGCTTGGCGACAATATCGCTTATTAAAAGACTTGACAGCTGGCATAGATAGAAAAATTAGACCTTTCCCACCTGCTATGTGTGGATCACGGATCACAAATCCGGGTTCAATCCCGACCGTAGCTTTACTTTCCGGATTTTTCTATTTGTTCTAGATTTCAATATATATAGAAATATACTTAGCCGTAAAAAATACCACAATAGAGAAGTAAAATTTTCAATACTTTGAAAGTATATGAGTTCGTAGGAACAAAACAATCTGTGGCAAAAATGACGAAACGGATTGATTTTAAGAAAACGTGTATTAGCTTTTCTCCATTCCATCAAATTCTTTTTCATATTTTTTCTAACAACCGTCGCCAAGCAACTTAAGCCGAACACACATTTGCGACAGTCCCCGGCAAAAGTAACCGGAAGGTTAGAATATAAATTGAGAACATTAGGTAATAATAACATCACACAACATCAATCTTTACAATAAACTAGTTAAACAATCGTGCTAAGTTATAAAAGAAAACAAATGAAACAATTCAACGTATAAAATATTGCATAGTAAATCCATAAAGTCTAATGACTTGTCCAGACCGTGTAGTAGTTGAAGTCCCTAGAACCTTGTCGGAATCAAATAATACGTCAATCGTTTCTTTGTCGCGTCTAGTCGAAGTCGTAAGTCGTTCAAGTGGTTGAAGCTTATCTACAGACATAGTTCTGTGCTACAGACAAAATTTCAAGCGTTTCTCGTTGTCTTTCCCTTCGAACACCTCTACTCGAGGCGAAGCGTCAAAAACAGGCCTAATTTTTGTAGTTAGATTAGCCTCCTTTATAACAGCGTGGTACGGCATATATGGACCCTTAGTTCCATGGTCTAACCACCTTTGGAACCCTTCATCGTACTGTGAAATCTTACCTATTTGCTTCAGCCGTTGTATAGTATAGGTTAGCCTCCTTTTTGCCACACAATAATTCGTTGAAGCGCGCCACGGCAGTGATACCTCATAACGTCCTTCCTCGTTTACTGACATGTTTCTATCGAAGTTCTCGAGTACCTCGACGTCATGTAAGCTCTGCGAATTATGCTCAGCGGGATCCTTTATGCCTAGGGATTCTAACCTCCATTGATCTGAAATGTTAACGCGAGAAAGACAATGAAACGCAGTTGTCGTGTTAACTAACGAGCTATAAAATCCCGTTATAGGACTTTGAATTGTCCAGCCCATTTTGGTTTTTATTGCGGTTAAAGTACTACTTACATGAACAAATTCACCAGTCAAAAGTAAACTCGAAAAGTCAGCACCTATTAATAGTTGTACGTCGTCAGGTGAGTCCGTCGTCTCAGTCAGTATAATTTTACTTTTTTGAAGTTGTTGAATTATTTCATTAGACCTAATTTTCGGCAAAAAACCACAAATATTTTTCTGTTGGACTGTTGTCATTTTCATTTCGAAGTCATTTGTCAGACTTCTGACAGAAATGTCGTAAATTTGACGTTCATCCGTTTTTTCTTCTTTTCCGCCAAATAAACAGTGTGTGATGAACTCTTTTCTCGCCGGTTTTAAGTCTAACTTCTCAACGAGATCCTTGCGTACGTACGACCTCTGCGCGCCACTATCTATGAGTGCACGCGCGCGAACAACTTTCTTACCGTCGTTAGATGCCACTTGCACGACTACAGTTTGCAGTAAGGTGGTCGACTTCAACTCGCAGTGTAGATTGTTGGACTTTTCATTTTCTGACTTGCTCTTGGTGGTACTTTTTCCGTCCATGTCAGGGCACATTAAAACCGAATGACGTTTTTTGCAAAACAGGCACTTAGGGAAGCTCTTGCATCGTTTTGCAGAATGATTTGGCCTCAAACAGATTAAACATGCTTTCTTAGCTTTAATAAATTCTGTTCTCTGTTCGAACGTCATCTTCGCTGCTTTATGACACTCTGCGGTGCAGTGCGTGTCTTTGTCGCACCAGATACATAATGAAGATATATTCTTGTGATTCTCTGGTTTCGTTTCGGCGACAAAGCAGCATGTGGGTACTTTAGGGTTAGCTATGGAGTTTTGAATAGCACCTTGATGAGCCAACTGTATTCTCTCTTCTGATTCCACTTCTAATCTGAGAAAATCGACGAGTCTTGACAAATCATTGTTGATTTGGCGATCAGCAGCTCGGTACCTGTTCCAGGCTCTAAGTACCTCATCAGGTAAGGCAGACTCTACCATCGGAAACAGAATCGACGCATATTTATCATTAGTGACACCTAAAGTTTCGAGCGCTTGTAAATGCGTTTGTAGGCTGTCATATAACGCCGGTAGCTCCTTGGTATTTGATGGTCGTTGCCCTTTTTCTTGCATCAATGCTAGCAGTCCTCTCACATAAGTCTCTATCAAGATATCATCACGCGCAAATCTAGATTTGAGAGCGTCTAAGGCTTTCTTGTAGTTCTTACCGCTAGGTGGGTAGCTCTCCACAAGCTGCCTGGCACTAGAATGAGGTTCCATTGACTGAAGTAAGTACTGGAACTTATCGGAGTCGTTGATTTCTGGGTCTTCGTCTATTTTTACAAATTGACCCCAGAAAAGTAACCACTTCTTCACTTCGCCATTGAATTTTGTAATTTCTAGTTTGGGCATCTTTACTTTGCGCTCTTGCGGATGTTTCATCGTGGACTTGGCAGACTTTAATGAGCTAGCATCGTCGGAATCTTTTTTAGTTTCGCTCAAGCTTTGGTAATTGGCCTTCAGCTCTGACCATCGAGCTTTATAAGGAGCAGCTCTCTCTTGGTCGTGTTCAAAAGCTGCTTCATTGAAGACCTCACTTTCGCACCAAAGATCCCTCAAATTTATTTCGCATGCAAACAATTCTTCTGCGCAATCAGAGAGTCTAAAAAATTTACCCGCCACATAGGTGATTGGCTCCAGCCCGTCCTTGTGCTTCTTGAAAGCTTCTTCAAGGGAGTCAGCTGCCCGAGTAAAATCCTTGCGGAATTGGGTTCTCTTGCGTTTTAACACCTCCATTATTTTAAATGTTGCGCGTCAGTATAAATTATGTTTACTACGTATTTGTTTTATTTATTTTGCACGGTCGCCATGTGGCAAAAATGACGAAACGGATTGATTTTAAGAAAACGTGTATTAGCTTTTCTCCATTCCATCAAATTCTTTTTCATATTTTTTCTAACAACCGTCGCCAAGCAACTTAAGCCGAACACACATTTGCGACACAATCTTTATCACGTGTTTAGGATGTGTGCTGTACCATACTTTTCCCCCTAAAGTCAACTCCTGTTTCAAATTCGTTGTGCCTTGCCCCCTCTAGCTCAGTTTGCAACTAACGACTTGCAAGGCGTATTTACAAAATGTCAGACGCATGTCAAAATTGTTCTTGTCAACATCTTAACCGTAACTAGATAACTTTATTGTTGACTTCAGATGCAATACTACTAGAGAGCTGACAAAAAACAGATAAACTGAAAATAAACATCGGCAACGTGTAATATTGCGGGTGTTAAATTTTATGAACGTCGTTTATTGAAATCGTGCTTTGGTGCCAGTTTCAATACTACGTTCGATTAGTATTACTGTTTTATACCACCACCACCTTACTATACTTTTACTTTAGTTGGGTAGACCAGTCTACCCGGGATAGGATAATGATGCATGCGACTGCGTCGGAATATCGGGAGCTCAATAAATGTAATCGCGGTTCATATCCCGTTGGAAGTAAATTGTTGTCGTATTATTTACTCAATATACACATTTACAAAAAACAAATTAAACTATGATTAAATTAAAAACTAAACTAACTATAAAAAGTAATAAGTTATAAAAAGAACACCCCGTCCAGCCCTGCTGGCTGTGGCAGGGTTCCCAGGACGCTATCCCGTTTATAATATTTCGAATGAACGTAACCGTGAATCATTGAAATTCTTAGAATAAATAATGTAGGTAGGTACTCTAAACGGACGAGCATGTGTGAAGAGACTGATGAATGTGGATGAAACGAAAGAGGATGTCAGGATCGTAGAATGGTACAAAGTACCTACTCTCTGTCTACCCCTACGAGACAGACATGACGGTAAGTATGTATGTGACACTTCATTGTAGTATTTGACAATACGATTGTTGCTGCAAAAAAACTTAAGTGTTCTTAAACTGTGTTACGGAGTATGCAGAAGGATTACGCGCATTGCTAATGGCAACTTATGACGCACTATTAATGAAGTTGGTCGCCGAAATGACGAAAATTTACTAAGTTTAGCAATTAGGGACCCAAGTTTTAATCACGATGCCGATGGTTAATAGCCAAATCAGATCAGATGGGAGCTCGGAACGACATTATTGCTACAGCAAACTTGGTTTGAAACCAGATATTAGCTGAATATGGTGTTATTGTGTAAATTAGATGACAATTTTATGATTCATAATTTTAATTCAGACATACACAAAGATCAACTACATATAATGTTAATCTAACTAATATTATAAATGCGAAAGTATGGATGGATGGATGGATGTTTGTTTGTTACTCAATCACGCCGGAACGATCCAACGGATCTGGATGAAATTCGGCACATAGATAGAGAAAAGTCTGGAATAGCACATAGGCTACTTTTTATCCCGGAAAATTGCGTAGTTCCCGCGGGATAGCGATAAACGAATTCTTTGCAGACGAAGTCGCTGGCAACAGCTAGTAGTAATTTAAAAGAAATTGCTGGTCGGTTTTCTCTTCAAACTCTGAGGGCTCTGTACGAATTTAAAAATTATAAATTCACTGAGCGAGAGAGCATGTACTTAGCGTCTTCGTTTCAAAGACAAGGGGTCTTACCATGACGTCTTAAAGCGATCCAATTCCGATTCAGTTCAGGTTTTGTTACCTTATTACTTCTGTATACCTTTTTTCTGTTTTGATTGTTATATTTGGTGATCAATGAGGTGGAAGGACGATATCTGCCGACAGGCTGGTGGAGGATGGATGCGTATGGCTGTCGATCGCCAGGCGTGGAGAAGTGGAGAGGAGGCCTATGTCCGAAGACGGACGAACTAAAGGCTGCTATGGATGGATGGATGGATTTGGTGATCAATAAAGAGTTATTGTATTGTATTGTTTTCTGACAGCGAGCGGACAGAGCTATACGGCTACATAACTGTGTCCCTTACTTTGAATAGAACTGTGATAGATTGTGGTAACCCTCCAGATCACGTTTCACAACATAAAAATAACTTTTTGTCGATCTAGTTTTTGGTTTTCTTTTTTTCAAATTGGGCTGTGACTGTTGGAAACTTCAGACAATACGGAAAATTGGTTACGTTTGGTAAACTTCAACGCGCGAGGGAGTGGACAAAATAACGAAAAAAAATCGCAAAATTCTCGCGAGCTCCAAACTTAGTCATCTATAGTGCCGCTAGCCACTAGTGATACTTCAAATCTAGCTTGGCTTTGATCTTTGGTGCAACATGTAATATTTTCATAAGCGACATTTTCGAAGCGTGATATATGCCCACCGTTTGACTTATTTAAATGAGACGTCACGTTAATTGAAGTACACGAGCAAATTAGCGGAACATGTCTCACGTCACAAAATTGACTCCTTAGCAGTACATCATACGAGATTGCTTTGTCTATGTAGCGTGATATTCTCGCGCCAATAACGCTTTGACAAATTTTCATAATATTTTAGCAGATTTTGCGGTAAAAGATGAAGTTTACAGTTTTTGCACATAATTAAAAAAATGTTTTAACTTGCTTGTTTTGTCATCACGGAAAACTAATTTATGTATTTGGTAGAGTAATTTAATGTATTTATTTATATTATCTTTACCAGAAAATAGAAAAATCGAAACTGGTGCATCACTATTAGTAATGTCAGCGGAACTGTCTTAAGGATCAAGATTCGCCGCGGGGAGTATAGTATGATTATTTTAGGGTTACTTATTAATTTCGGATTTTTGAAAAAAGTCCTCGTATTTCTTGTTTATAAAAAATATATCTAATTTGACTCCTATTCAACACAATTCTCGCGCGCAATTATAAAAACATGGGACGTTCTTCGTTTTAATTTTTTTTTCATTAATTATTGTGCCGAGTCTCAACAAAAAGGCAATTAGTGCCTGACGTGTCTCGTCTAGGGAGCTGTTACGTTGTAATTACACGCCCCGACGTTTCTGTAGCTATTTACGACTGGGTTACCAGACGAAAATTCCCGTAATGCGTATGGTAGTTTCTACTGTGGTAGAAATGATAACTTCCTGTTCGGTGTTCGTGAGTTAACATTCAAAATCACCTACAGTCCGTAACTCTTACAATGCCATTCGGGTTTGTCTTTTTTTGAAGTGAAAAGTTCTTTAGCGGCGCTGAACACTTTTTGGGATGGTTAAAAAATGTTAAACTCGCGTCAGGCGTAAGACGGAGGGAGAGCTTAAGTACCAGGATCCTCTAAGAGTTTATTTTGAAATACGAGTGAAGCTAGAGTTGCGTTCGATTTCGTCGCTTTAACGTATGTGCGTTTGGCCTAGTGGTATAAGGTGTGGAATAAAATTGCGTTCTCTTAGGTGACCGCAATTCAAATCTCGCGTAGAAAAAGTTTTTTTATTCTTTTTTTTTTCTTTTTGCGCGAGTGTGCGTGTGTGTAGTTTTCACTTCTGCCGGCACTCCTGGAGTGCTACCCGGTGTTTTTTTTTTTGCTGGCAGACCAGCAGCATGGAAGTTCCATCATAGCTACTAACCAAACTACCTGCTGTATTATTCCGGAATAATTTTCAAACATTGTACAAGTATACGTATCTTGAAATTGTGTATGAGGAAATAGACGCGGAGAAAAAAACATTACAGTGTGCCAACTCCGATTTACGATCGAGCGATATGTCACCGGAACCGTAGACGGCAGTCACCAGAGAAACTTCAACCTTAACAACAATTGTTTACGGCTGTATTTACTACATTGTGATTTTGATTTTGTTGTAACGTGATTTACTTTGATACAAAAAGTGTATAAGTGGAATACACAATGCTTGTACCTTGCTCATTTTTGTATAAGTAGCGTATGTATCATGGAAAAAATAATTGCCTTACTCCGTTACGATTAAGTAGGTCGCCTAATAAAAGAGCTAGCCATGGACAACCGTAACATACAAGGATTGAAATGGACCTTGCATAAGGCCTTATGACCCGTACAATTATTGTATAGGTAGTCAAGAGTAAGTCACGCTGTCCGTCAGGGATCCATATTGAAATATATTTATATTTAAAAAAAAAAATCAGAGCCATAAATTATTGACTCTCGTTAACTTATTCATAATTGGCCAGTAACCATATTTTTCGTTCTTTATAAAGTGTCTTAATTCTGAAACAGCACGTTATTTTGTATTGTCATTAAACTAATGTAAGGTAAACCGCCGCATGACATTTTCAAAAATACTGAAAATTGCCCTTGTTCTTTTTACATAACCAAGTTACATTACTAGGACATTGTAAGGTAAAATAAAGACTATTTCTAAAGTAAAACAAAGATGTTCGAGGCTTAGGGGTTGCCTAAGGGCCACCCCGCCGCACCTAAACCTAAATTAATCCAAATTAATCATCCAACGTTTAGTTTTACCTACCAGTGCTGGTAATGTAACTTAACTTGGTTATGTACGAAGAACAAGCTGAAAATTGCATTAGTCCATGAAACGTACGAAATGTGGACTGTATGATAATTCAGGAAAATGTAAGTATTGGATAAATGAGTAAATGAAAACACCAACTGAACTCCTTCTTTTACTGCTTCTTCAACAAGACAAACATAAAAATGACAAGAGTAAAGTTCAAAAAGCAAAAACAATTAAAAATTATATATAAAAAGTATCAAAAAGGTAAAGAGTTCGCAACAGTCCATGTGTTAAGAAAAACTGAATTATAAAAAAAGAATCACGAAGAGTGATAAGCATGTGAAAAAGGCGCTCCCGTCCGTCAGACACTACTTAGTAATACTCTAATGAGCGATTCGCATTCCCCTCCTTACCTCCGAGTCGCTCAGATTTTCTCAAGCCACGTTGCAAACCATTTGAAGTCCCAGACAAGAATGCATCTACGTGCAAAGCGCACGTGACCTCTGTTACCTACGTGAGTCTATCCAGTTATCTATAAAGTGTCAATTATCTATGATTCCATCTCTATTTATCACTACAAAACAGACAGAGATGAACTTAACAGAGAATGGTGAAACAGGCACTTAGTTCAGCCGCTACAACTCAGTTTATTACTTTGTATCTGACGCCTCTTGACATGCCACATCAATAAAATGTTTATGACGCAGCCAGCTTAATATTTTAAGACGCCTACAATGATTCTGTGGGAGAGGAAAAATACCTATAAAAGTAAGAAAATATCAATCCCAGTCTCCCTGGCACAACTTACCTACAGCGACATGTACCTATGTATGTACATGTACATGACACATAAGAGAACATTGCTGCATGACAGTAACGCGTACCTACTTAATATTTTTGTTTACATTTTTGTACTTCAATCCTAATATAGCTAAACATGATAACTATCTTGAACTTCTGTACTTTACAAAAATCTACAATAAAATAAAAAAATATAATTTATTGTCATACAAGCGTTTTTTAACAATATATATACCAGCCGATTTAATGAGATAATGATATGCTACTTTTATTGATTGACTGGATTATAATTCTTTAAATTTCTAAACGACACTGAAAATTAAAACACATAAAAAATCCTTTCTGCATCTTTACTCAGCTTCTTATATCATTTCTTTTAGAAATACAGTACAAAATAAAAATACAAAGTAAACTAATGAAATTGCACAATATTCTGAATCTCTAAACTAGGTTATGGCAATGCTTTTGTTGGCAAAAATATCTGCACTAAATTCCGAGCATTTAACCGTCAACAACACTCTGTTTATGCACTTGCATTATGGAGTTTATATTTAGGATCAAACGAGGTTTTAGAATGAGGTGGATTCATGAGTAAAAGTATAATGCGTGAGATGAATTAATGGTACCTACACTGACGAGCAAAAATAACGGGTCACTTTTCATACGAGGTTCTAAGAAAAGTGACACGTTATTTTTGCTCTTGAGTATAGTTAGAGTAAATTACCAATGATTCGAACCAACATTTGGCGAACGCATCATTTTGTGTAATTATGTTTAAGTCTCACGGTAGTTTCATGTTGAAAACGCAACATTTGACAAAGTCGTTATTTGGCAAACCTTTGTTACCTGCTAAGCGGTTGTTTTTTAAATGGCTTGGGCTACCGTGCCAGTGATTTCACTGGATCAAGTTTTTTTTACATCATAGGTCATTTCACCAACTTTGTTTAAATTTAGAAGTAGTATTTATTTTACCTTAGAGTGTCCTGGTAATGTAAAATAGTTATGTTCGGAGAACAAGCGGGTGATGCAGCTAGCAACCCATCACTATTTTGATTCCCCTTTCCACCTGAACGCCCACAGTCATTCATACGTAGCCTTTAAGTCTTGTTACCTTAGGCTCTATCTACCCTGTAAGTAATATAAACGTGATTTGTGTATATGTATGTTTCAAACGAAATAAGAACCACTTAATCAAACCTTAATTAAACATAAAACTCCAAACCTTTAAAACAAAAATCCCTTTCTCAAATCGAGTCACCGAAATCTTTGAAAGTAATGGGACCCTCAAATTAAACAAAATGCTCCCTTGTCGTATTAACATTTGAAATTACAGGCGGTACGGAGCCGTAATCAGTCCCAAGTTTGATGTAACCGAGTTACAGCACTATGGTTCCAAGTAGCTAACAAGACCCTTGTGTTTTAATGTGTAGAGACATGCAATGTTTGATGTGTTAATAACAAGCTGAATATTATATAATGCTTCAAGTTATCTATGTATGTTGCCTATACCTTTTGGGTTTAGGAATTTTATAGTTTTACAGTTAATAAGCAAAGCATCTTTGGCTCAATGCCGCGGGGGAGTACGTTTTTAGATTTATTTTAGTTTTAAGAATAAGAATAAGAATCATTTATTTGCTAGAATACAGTATCAGTAACGTGTTACAATCTTCTTGTCCCTTGTATTTAGCCTGCATGCAGGCGTGCAAATTATTAACATATTATTTATACTAAAGTTAACATTATTTTGAGATTACTATTACATTATTATAAAATATTATTATCATTACTATTAATTTATTACCGATTTGATGTCCCATATACTAAGTGCAAGTCAGTTGAAATACAATGTCATAAATTACAATAATAACTACTAATATCATCATTTAAAAAAAAAATCTTTTTTTAACGAGATTCGAACTGTGGTCACTTGAGAGAATGCACTGTTATTCCAAACCTTATACCACTAGGCCAAATGCACATACGTTAAAGCGACGAAATTAAAGTACACGTCAAAAATCGAACGCAACTCTAGCACCATTTGTATTTCAAAATAAAAGTTCTTAGAGGATCTGACATCCTGGTACTTAAACTCTCCCTCCGTCTTACGCCTAACGCGAGTTTTAAATTTTTTACCTATCCCAAAAAGTGCTCAACGCCGCTAAAGAAATTTTCCCTTTAAAAAGCTCTGCTCTGCGTCGTAATAAAGTCATGTAACGCAACACATTTGATTTCCTATAGCCGTACAGCACAACTACATGAAATGTTCGAAGTTAACGTCGATTTGAATCTTTATTGGGGTATTAAAGTAAAAACCCTCGTATTTACAGCCATTCGTAGCTCTGTCGATTCGCAAACTACGTTAGTTTTAACCCTTGAAGCTTTAACTCGTGTTAAGGGCCCTTATAGCCCCACCCGTGCTTAAGTGTTGCTAACCGTTTGTATGATAGTGCTTAAGGCCCTAAAGGGGCTAAGTTGTGTTGTGTACGTGTGTTTAAGTATGCTGGTGACGGGTAATATAGAACCCTTCATATACGTGGAATAGGGGAAGCAGGAATACATTGCGGGCGAGCGCTTGATTAAATAAATATTGTAAGTTCTAGACGGCGCAATGTATACGGCTTGCAGACTACTCTCGCGTAAGCATTTTATTAAGAGGCTGACAACACCTAATTTTGTTGAAATTGATGTTATTTAAGCACTTTTTTAAGAAAAACCACACACAATAAAAATCCAATAAAATATGTATGTCAATTTTCATCATATTTCAAACACGCCGGACGGACTCGATACATAATTGAACAAAATCGGCTCGATCGAAAATAATTGCAAAGATTGGTCTTAAAATCATCATTAAACGTTTCTATGTCTTTATTTTTTCAACGTATGAGTCTATAGTTAAAAACATGAAGTCAACATATTCAATACCTACACGGCTAACGAGTCATATTTCACAAATAATCTATACTTTTTTTTATTTCTTATTATTTGTGTCTTATTTGCAAGATTTTAGACGCGCGCCAAGCTGCCGAAATAGTTTCTTCTCCTTCACTAACAGGCATGCGATCCGTATGTGTGAAGAGTGGCGCTGCTCAAGGTCATTTGCTGTTGACAGCGCCTTAACTTGCCATGTTTGTATGTTCGGGTCAAATCAAAGTGAAGATTAACGTAAAATTTGACATGGTTTTAGAATGCCATTCGAGTCTCGGCCGATTCAAGCATCAAATCCATAAGAGTGAGTGAGACAGCAAGACAAACCTAAATGACATTCTAAGAGCTCACGGACTGTACTTAAGTGTCAAAATTCAGCTGGAAGTGAAATTTGGACGCTCGGACCCACACACTCAATTTTTTTCTGGGATTTAATTTTTACTTACGGTTTTGTACTCAGAATCACGTGCACTATCGATCCTGATAGGAGAAAAAAAGCGTCTCAAAATTGCCTTTTCCATTCCGTTACCTCATTCATACAAATTTGTATGGCGGTAACGGAATGGAACGGAAATTTAGGCTACCTACATTTTACAATACATAAATCACGTCTTTATCCTTTACGGGGTAGACAGAGCCTAAGACAACAAGACCAAGGCCACGTTTAGCGTGATTGTGGGCGTATATTTATGGAAAGGGGAATCAAAATAGTGATGGGTTGCGATAATATCCGCATCACCTATAACATGATTCCTAAGATTTTCGCCGTTTCCTTCGATAGTTTTTTACTATCTGCGTGGGAAGAGAAGCTACCGGTACATTCTATGTTTACTCTTGGCTCCCAGACCACCACGGAAGGGACCTACACCTTTAATTACACAATATTAAGCACCACGTCTTTGTTAATTACGATTACGTCACATCGCATAATGAACGTCGTTTCTTACATTCATGTATCAGAGCAAAACAAAACACAACGCCAGAACTCGAGACAGGGTGATTTGAATAAATTAGGGTAAATGTCTCCGATCCCGGGACAAAGGGACCCGCGCTAGTGCAATGAGGCGCAAATCACGCCCGTGGCCCAAATGTGGTTCATTATACGCCCTCGTGGTTAACAGGGTGTGTATTTATGATCCAAAATTGAAACTGTCTAGGTTCGAAGCTGGAGGAAAATAGGAAGACGAAAAAGTCTGAGCAAGTTTTAAAAGTAAATAGCAACACAACAACATGAAGGCAAGCGTAGTTTTTTTTTTAATTAAAAAATACGTTAATTAAAAAACTTGTGAAAAAACGGGCGGGCCCTAAATGTACCATCAGCCAAATATGTGGTCTACCACCCTAAGGTTAAAAATCCCATGCACGTTACAATATAATAACGTCGATAAGACAGGCTGTCAACTTGAAAGTTCGACTTTAGCGACTATTTTGTTTGATAGGAAGTTGGACGAAAAGTGGTAGACCACTTTTTTGGTCGACCGTAGGTACTTATTGAAAAATACTAATTTTCAGTTTGGTACCTAAGTCATATCAATTAAGTGTGTAAATACGTCAAATCAAACAATCCAGTGGAACATGGTTAAAGGAAAGAATTTTAGATAGTGCTTCTGTTTCTTCTTCTCGAAACATTCTGCTTTTTTTTAAATAGAGTAGCACCACGAACCATGGACACCCGCAATAGCAAAGTATTTTGCTATTTTATTGTCACTTTGCACTTTGCAGTGCGAGCAACTTTTTATTGCTAAACCAGAAACGCCAATGCCTTAGTATAAAATTTTCACACACAGCTGCCGTCTGGACCGCGTTCAATAATGCAGTCTCAATTACTACATACATACTTATATATACTATTTGACAGTTTAACGCAAAGGCGTTCGAGATGTTTCTTATCAGAATAAATCGTCGATTTTTCGATTACGGTCGGTGTACTAGTATATTGCCTAGTTAGGAACTTGGGGTCTGGAAACTTACAGGCGACAGTGAGCAAGGGTTGCCAAATAAATAGAGGTCAAGTTAGACGAAGGTGCGACAAAAGGACACAGGAAATTCGAGCCAAAATAACGCCACCCTGTTTTTGTGGTAAAATATTTTTTTAATCTTTTAGAATATTTATAAGCGCGCGGAAACGTCTTTCTAAAAGTTAAGAGGCTGACAACACCTAATTTTGTTGAAATTGATGTTATTTAAGAACTTTTTAAAGAAAAACTACACACAAAAAAAAATACAAAAAAAATATAATGTTTTTTCATCATATTTCAAACACGCTAGACGGACTCGATACATAATTGAACAAAATCGGCTCGATAGAAAATAATTGCAAAGATTGGTCTTAAAATCATCATTAAACGGTTTTTTTTTTTCGACGTATGGGTCTGCAATTAAAAACATGAAGTCAACATATTCATACCTACACGGCTAACGAGTCATATTTCACAAATAATCCATACTTTTTTTATTTCTTCTTATTTGTGTCTTATTTGCAAGATTTTTGACGCGCGCCAAGCTGCTGGAATGGTTTCTTCTCTTTCACTCACAGGCACGCGAACCGTATGTGTGAAGAGTGGCGCTGCTCAAGGTCATTTGCTGTTGACAGCGCCTTAACAAGAAATGTAATCACATAAAAAAGAGTCTCGCACGCATTCATCACCATCATCATATCAGCCATAGGACGTCCACTGTTGGACATAGATCTCTCCATAGATCTCCAGTCCACCTTGTTGGTGGACGTCCTATATCCGCTGCGCTTGCCGATCCGCGGCCCATTCGGCCCCAACGACCATCTGTCCTCCCATTCCCTCGATGGGATTTTACCATCTGCACAAAACGAGAAGCAACTGGTAGGTACATTTTATGTTTTTTATTTGCTCCCAGACCAGAATGGAAGTATTAAAAAAACCTTTGTGTTATATGGGCCACAGTGTTTGCATGTTCTACTCTCCTCAATGAAACACTGCAGCGCTGCTGATAGGCGGCAGGATTTGCGTTTAAATTTAACGTGGACGTATTTGTGTTTTCTAGGCAGTGGCAAGTTGAACTTTGATTCGTTCGTGCGTGTGGCGACACACTTTCTGGACGAGGACGACGAAGCTCTGCAAAAGGAGCTTAAGGAAGCTTTCAGACTGTACGACAAAGAAGGTAAGCTTTTTTACAAGTTTACAAGCTTTATATTAACTTGCAATGTATGTAATTATATTTGTCCGGGTGGAGCTAGCGACTCATATCTGAAACAGATATCTTCATCTGATTTAACTGAAATTTTGCATACTTGTGTAAATTAGATGACAATAAAATAATCTGATAGTAGAATTCTGGTGGTCCATCCAGGACCGTCTCCGTAGGAGGGAACTCTTCAAAGGTTGGTCCGATTGACTTGAAATTAGGTTCACATGCAGGACGAATGACAATGCAATTACAGTCAGCAATAAAGCTTGTATATAAAATGAAGTCAAGAGTACCCGAAACCGACGAGCATGTATGAAGAGATAGATGAATGTGATGAAGCGATAAATAGGTACGTCAGGATCGTAGCAAGTGGAACAAAGTAGTCTCTGCCTACCCCTGTGGGAAAGAGGCGTGACGGTATGTATGTATGTATGTATGTATAAAATGAAATTTTTAGGTAAGGTTATAATGTTTATATTTTATATGAGAAGGACATAGGATAGTTATTATCCCGGAAAATAGCATGGTTCCAGCGGGACCGCGATAAGCGAATGCTGCGCAAACGAAGTCGCGAGAAACAGCTAGTCCTATTAATATTATAAATGCGAATGTTTGTGAGGATGGATGGATGGATGTGACGATCTCAGTGGGTATGTTTTTTTTTTTTTTTATGAGAATAGGAAGGCAAATGTTCCTTCTTCACGCTCAAACGACTGGACGGATTTGGATAAAATTTGGAACGGAAAGAGCTGATACCCTAGATTAACACAAAGGCTACTTTTTATTCCGGAAAATTGTATAGTTCCCGCGGGATAGCGATAAACATGTCAAAGGTCGATGCTGCCTAATTAAAGTCTAATTCTACGCGGGCGAAGTCGCGGGTAGAAGCTAGTAGCGAATAAATTCAGTGCAAGGAAAACAGTACCTCAATGTTACAAATTGAAATGTTTACGCGCAAATTAAAAACAAGACGCGACCAACTTTTCACGGCTAAAATGCAAGAACTTTTGTTAACAGTTGTAAAAACCCCGTAATTCCCGTGTTGTTCCGAAAATAACGTCCCACGACACTAGAGTGTTTTCACAATTACTTTGTTTAGACGTTGGTGCGTTTGAAGATTTTTACAATGTTTTCCTTTGTTTTGTGTTAACACTGCGCTAGGAAGGTCACACGTAAAGAATGTAAGTAAAATCCATTCCGATCGATTTTAACATTTTGTCGACAAACAAGTCCCCCAAATTCATATTAAATTTAAGTACAGTATAAGCATAGTATAATTGTTATAAAATGTTCTGAGATATCAACTATTCTGGTGGATGTGATGCTAGTTGTATACAATAGGTAGGTAAGTGATTGTTTATGATATGAAAATCATGTTATAGGCGATGCGGCTAGCAACCCATCACTATTTTGATTCCCCTTTCCACCTAAACGCCTAAAATCATGCTAAACGTGGCCTTTAGGTCTTGTTACCTCAAGCTCTGTCTACCCCATAAGTGATATAGGCGTGATTTGTGTACCTAAGATGTATGTAGGTATGTTTTATGTGTTCTCATGAAAACACCTCCCTGTTTCTGAGGATTAAGATATTTACCTTCGTATATTTGGGTAATTGCGGTTGGTAAAAGAAAAACTAAAAAATCGGCCAAGTGCGAGTCGGACTCACGCACGAAGGGTTCCGTACCAGAAATAACCACCTTGCTATTACGGTTCATGAGATACAGTAAAAAACGCTAACAACTACTCTGTTGTATGGGAGCCCTCTTAATTATTATTATTATTTTGATTTTAGTATTTTTTGTTGTAGCCACAATAAAAATACATAATCTGTGCACAACTGTCTAGCTATTACGGTTCTTGAGATCTAGCTCTGCGAGTGGTAGCCATGAAAAAGGGCTAAAATATCACGTTTTTTGTATGGGAGCCCCCTTAATTATTATTATTATTATTTTGTTTTTAGTATTTGTTGTTATAGCGGCAACAGAAATACACAATCTGTGAAAATTTCAACTGTCTAGCTATTACGGTTCTCGAGATACAGCCTGGTGACAGACGGACGGACGGACAGCGAAGTCTTAAATAGTAATAGGGTCCCGTTTTTACCCTTTGGGTACGGAACCCTAAAAACAACAATCATGTTACAAAAAACTCTCATGTTTCGTGGCCATATCAAACCATTATTACAATAGCAAACGTGAATAGCTGCGCGAATTACCGCGCGATAAATTCCAGCTGCAAACTTAATTGTTTTCAGCCGGATGCGTGGTACTTTTTTTTTAATTTATGACAATACAGAACAATGAATTTCAATCGATTTTCGAGCAATGGCTTGGTTGGATCTCTGCCAAATGATGCTACTGTAATTTGGGGAAGACATAAAGTGGAATATATTTTGTTTATGACGAGAAACTGTGGCATGTAATTGAGACGGGTCGCTTTTAAAGAAAATTCTTAGTTTATTCAGATACTGACTTTTAGCTAGAAAGATGACACTTGTACGGTTAGTTTCATAATTTTGAAAATGATTGAGACCGGATTTTCCGTAATTTTTACAATATAAAGAATTACTACCAGATGTTTCTATTCATCCCAAAGGAGCTGGAATAAGTATTAGGCATTACATATTTGAACCAAATTTTAAGTCAATCGGACCAACCGTTGAAGAATTCCCTCTTGTGGAAACGGTCCTGGCACCACCAGAATTCTACTATACCTGATTATTGTATTGTCATCAAACTTACACAAGTATGCAAAATTTCAGCTCAATCCAATGAAGATATCTGCTTCAAAATTGAGTCGCAAGATTCAACCCGGACAAACATACTTAGAATAGATAGATTTAGATTTATTTATTCCTCAACAAAAAATACATTATATAAAAACATGCATGTCACAAATATAAGTATTTCTGTTGAGATCGTCAAAAATTAATAATAATAAGAGTGTAATCAATTATAAACACTAAAACAATAAAATAAAATACAATGAACACAAAATATTTACCTTGCTACTCCGCTACTTACGTGCAAGATAACCAAGCTTGTGCGAAATATATACGTTTTGCATGCAAGCCCTTCCACCACTACTACCACACAAAACGCACACAAATCCCACAAACTTAATTAATCCTATCACCACACAAACACTGACGCGCGTTTCGATCCCTCTACGGGATCATTCTCAAAGTCAGAGGCACAACCGATGCTTTTTTAAATATTTAAAATACAATGTCAAAAATAATAAGTTGTGTAAAAAATTATGTCAATTTTATAGTTCTAATAACATTTGAATAAAAATAAAATAAAATGTATCTCCAATAGGGATCGTCAAAGCATATTCAATTACATTAGACAAATCATAATTATATCTAGTCAAATATTATCCAATGTCAAAAAATTAAATCAAAAAATTCTTTGACTGAATAGAGAGGTTTATCCAACAAAAGGTTTTTCACCCGGCGACCAAATGTCTCTTCTCAGGTCTCTAAGTTCGGCATACATACATTGCAATTAAGTTAATTATAAAGCTTGTAAAATATTACTAATCGTGTCCATAAGTTGCTATTTCAAATCCAGTATAATCGACATTGACAAAATTCAGCGGCGCCTTTACAAAAACCTCAAACTCATTACTAAATTTCCCCGTACACACGAAATTCTCTTATCTTCTATCGTTATCCCGCTCATTAACATTCGGCGAGAAAAGGATAAAAGATCCACGGTTCATTACATCCGCTTAAGGACCCATCCGCATTCATTGGTGCCCATAAGTTTGCACTAAGGTCTCATACATTTTCATGGGTCCGTCTGACCTGGTTACGCTTTAGCCATTTTGTGCTTCGACCTAGTTCCATGTGAATATTGTTTATCTCCCATTGTTTATTGTAGTGCCAGTTTTATTGGACTTCATTAATTACGGATTAAAAAGCTGTGGTAGCCTAGTGGTTTGACCTGTGGCCTCTCAAGCAGAAGCGCGTGGGTTCGAATCCCGGGCTTCGCACCTCTGAGTTTTTCGGAATTTATGTGCGATATCTCATTTGAAATTTACCATGAGCTTTTCGGTAAAGGAAAACATAGCGAGGAAACCTGCACACAACTGCGAAGCAATTCAATGGTGTGTGTGAAGTTCCCAATCCGCACTGGGTCCGCGTGGGAACTATATAGCCCAAGCCCTCTCATTTTGAGAGGAGGCCTGTGCCCAGCAGTGTGACGTATATAGGGATGAGAGAGAGAGAATTACGGACGAAGATTTTTGCAGCTAAATTAGTAGAACTTCCTTTTAAGAACATTAAGTAAATCTGTTTCAATTAAAACCATAACAAGGTACATAAATCACGTGTTTATCCCTTATGGGGTAGAAAGAGCCTAAGGTAAGCTATGTAGATCTAATAGTTTGCTATATTAAACTAAAAATAAACTTTTAAACCCCTCCCCACCACAATGAACTAATCGGGTAATCATCTAACTTCTAACTAATATTATAAATGCGAAAGTATGGATGGATGGATGGATGGATGGATGTTTGTTTGTTTGTTACTCAATCACGCCAGAACGGCCCAACGGATCAGGATGAAATTTGGCACATAGATAGAGAAAAGTCTGGAATAGCACATAGGCTACTTTTTATCCCGGAAAATTGCTTAGTTCCCGCGGGATAGCGATAAACGAATTCTTTGCAGACGAAGTCGCTAGCAACAGCTAGTCTAACTAATATTATAAATGCGAAAGTATGGATGGATAGATGGATGGATGGATGGATGGATGGATGTTTGTTTGTTACTCAATCACGCCAGAACGGCCCAACGGATTTGGATGAAATTCGGCGCATAGATAGAGAAAAGTCTGGAATAGCACATAGGCTACTTTTTATCCCGGAAAATTGCGTAGTTCCCGCGGGATAGCGATAAACGAATTCTTTGCAGACGAAGTCGCTGGCAACAGCTAGTATATTATAAATGCGAAAGTATGGATGGATGGATGGATGGATGGATGTTTGTTTGTTACTCAATCACGCCAGAACGGCCCAACGAATCTGGATGAAATTCGGCATATAGATAGAGAAAAGTCTGCAATAGCACATAGGCTACTTTTTATCCCGGAAAATTCCCGCTGGATAGCGCTAAACGAATTCTTTGCAGACGGAGTCGCAGGCAACAGCTTACATAAATAAATAAAAAAACAATTTTATTCTAAAAATATCTTCCATCATTATTGGAGATTATTATATGTATAGATACAAAGAGAGACAGAGGAAGAAAGAGAGAGAGAGATCGGCGTCAAACCTAATAACACCCCTCTTTTTGCGTCGGGTATCAAAAAACAAAGCTCAGTTGAACCCGTTTCCACCATTGCTATGCCATGTTGACCAATGAATATGATTGGTGGATAACAAACACGTACATAGCAATGTAGCGGAACACATCTTTGGTGAAAAGACACCCTTAGAGGTTAAAAAGTGTTTACCCTTTTGTTTTCATCTCAAGGCTAGTATCACAAGGCTTCCATTCAATCACTGTTTTCCATATACGAGTGACATCTTTCATTTTTATGGACGCAACAGAATGCGCCCTTGGTTATTCGCTCTTATATTGTTTACTAGTGATGCGAATAACATCGAATATTCGTTCGGCCTAATGCGCGGTTTTGTAACAATTGGACCAAAAACTTGCCGACATATTCTGGTGGTTTGGTTTCGTGTAACATGCACGAATAGGTCAATAATTGGTGGTGATAAACAACTCAAGCGGTAATAATAATTTGTGGGTTTGTATATATGCTGGTTTATGTAGTTTTGGTAAATCAAAATTAGTTACCCTTTTCTTCGTATTCAAACAAGATTTTCATTTATATTGAACTCTTTCATACCTACTCAACCCTCAAGTCTCTAGCTCTAGTAGTTTAGCCTAATTCGGTCAGTCAGTGACAGTATTTTCTTATAAGTACATTGTATTTATGTACTTATGACATGACCAAAGTCTGTTAGATTATTAATGGGGCAGCATTGAATATGTGACCAAATTCGGCCAAATTTTTTCGCCAAATTTTCCGAATAATCGCCGAATATTCGTACGTTTCTTCACTTTGTAAACTCCACGGTTTCAGGGTATTTTGACGTATACGAGTCCCGCAATGCGACAGACGTTTATGGGATATCAAGCCATAAACGGCTTAATGTAACTTAGCTCAATGTCTTCTTAGGGCCTCTTGCCATTAAATCAAGAAGCGAGAAACATGTGCCATAGGTACTACTCTATAACTATGTTTGTTAACATTTAAAAATTTCAGTTTTTTTAAATGCGTCATTGAAAATAATTAATTTACTTTCAAGGCCAAGTTGTGATAAAACAATTTATTATTTCTGTTCTAATCAAATCTCTTTTGTAGCTAGTGAATAATGTGTTGCTGTTTGAAATTAAATTTTAAATTCGATATAGTTTACTCGATCAAAACTACAAAAAACACAACGATTTTATTAGCCATTCTTTGAATTTATCGAATCGTTTCTCGATTTAGTAAAAAAAAAAATTAGTCATTATCTTTAAAATAGTTTTTATGGTTACAAATCCATCAGCAAGTATATTTATTTGAGCATAAAACACTATACCTCGCTCAAAGGCTAGGGAATAGTAGTTCAGAGGGGCAATGCAGCCAGCGTCTTGGGGTCGATGCGAATATTTTGACGACGTATTTACCTTAATAGTTTCAGTTTTAGTTAGTTTTAAAATCTTGTTGTTTTGGTTATAAATACTTTTGTCAATTTTTTTTTTTTTTTAATTTCAGGCAACGGCTACATACCGACTTCGAGCCTTCGCGAGATCCTCGCGGCCCTCGACGACCAACTGACTCCAGACCAGCTGAACGAGATGATTGCAGAAATTGACACCGACGACTCCGGTACCGTGGACTTTGACGGTGAGCATATAGGGCTGGGACATTTGGTACACATACATACATCTATACATACCGTCACGCCTCTTTCCCACAGGGGAAGGCCGAGACTACTTTGTTCCACTTGCTACGATCCTGACATATCTCTTTCGCTTTATCCACATTCATCAATCTCTTCATACATGCTCGTCGGTTTCGGGTACTCTTGACCTGACTTTTTTCCAAAACGCCAGGCTTTTTCTGGTACAATGTAGTGTGAACACTACATAATAATACAATGGTTGTAAAACCTATGGAGTCAGTACTTGGTTGCGAATACTTTTAAAGTGAGAAGGGATCATATCTTAAAAAAGTTGAGCTGAAATTTTTACTATTTACTACTACTACTACTACTACTTTATTTTTTACTATTAATTTTTTTTTTTGCCTTAAAATTTGGTATACATAATGTAAAATGGGTGGCAACGCAAGTACAGTTAACAACAAAAAGTAGGCACGGCACAGTAAGCAAAAGAGCTAGATGTTATATCTATGATGGAAACTTATCCGGAAATGTCACTTAGATACATAAAAAATTATTGATCATAAAGGCTTTTACTGATGAGTATTATTCAATAAGTAGCGACTGGTGAATTTTATAAATACTGATATAATTAAATGTTTCTTAACCGTACCCATAACTTTCAATGGTACGTTAAAAATTGTGCTTATCGCATTACACTGAAGAGTTGATGGGCTTACGAGTTGAAAGTTTTCGATCGCGCGCCGTAATGTAATGTAAACTTCTTCATCATTAACACATCTTGTTTACGTCCTGCGCTCAACCCGTCTTTTTTCAACTAGGACCAATAGAAAGAGAAAATTTGCTTCCTGCTAACTGAAATATAATGATAGCCTCTCAAATTTTCGCCAACTTCCCCGTCCCCAATTGCAAGATGAATATTCTACGCAACCGCTCCAACTTTTGCGTCTTTTTAAGCTCTACATAATTCAAGAAGCACTAAGCCTGCAAATTAATTCGGTACCCTGATTCCAGAGTTCATGGAGATGATGACTGGCGATTAAAATGGTGACGAAGAGTAAGGGAGTGTACGGAGCGGAGCTACGGGCGGACGCGGAGCGGTTTATCTTTTATTTTTTCACACCTCTCATTCAGAAAAGTAAGTTTTGCTCCCTGTCAAGAGGGATCAAAGTGCAACTTTTCTGTTCAAGGCTTTTCTAAGTGTTTTTTTGCAATTTTTTTTTTTTTAAGTTGATAATTGTAAAACCACGCCATTTTCTATGCTGATTGCCTCTTTAATTGTATTTAGAATGACTTTTTTCAAGTTTTTTTTTATGTTCGGTGTGAAAAGTTGTATGAGCCACTCAGAAGCAAAATTATTTTCATCTTGGGCGTTAACACTTGAATCCCTCATTACGCTCTGGATTCTACTTTAGAATCCCTCGCTACGCTCAGGATTCTATTGTAGAATCCTTCGCTACATTCTGGATTCAATGTAGCATCCTCGCCGTAAATACACCATTTTGCTCCCTTGTGACACAAATAACTATTGATTGACAATTAGTTACAATTCTTATCCTACTGAGACGAGGAAAGTCAATCCTTGTCATTTCGTGACGCATGCCTTAAGGTGGAAACACATTATTAACACGCGACGCGACCCGATGCAACGAATGTATGCGCAAGGCGTCGCGTCGGATGTTCATAGTGTGGTTCTGGTAATAGAAAATAATACAATTTGATTCGACTCAACACGCGTCGCGTTGCATCGGGTCGCGTCGCGTGTTAATAATGTGTTTCCACCTTTACTCGGCGAGTGGTTTGTGTACGGTTAATTATATCGTTCCCGAAACAGTTTCAAGTAACTTGTCGAACCTTGTTGCAAGTGCTAGGTTTGACTATTTGAGTGAGTTTTTATAGCACGTTCTAAAAAAGCATAATATTTTAGGAAAAAAAAAATTGTGTACTACAGCGGGCGATGGTTTTGTACCGTTAAAAGTTTGAACCATTATTAGATATTATTTATATTCAACGATCATTGCATTTTTAATTTCAGTTCTAAATTGAAATCAAGTTCTAAAACTGTATATCTTGTCATAGAGGATGATATCGCGACAGATCGATAAAATAATAAGTTAGAAGTGAGTAATTAAGTGAGTAATTAATTAAGTATTATCAAAAGTAAATATATGTCAACATTGCAATAAAAAAGATGACATTGATTAGCGTTACATTGTCTCAAGCGTGTCGTTTTATTCCGGAGCGCCGCTCCGTATGTTTTCATTTTAAGTTAGCCTACTAGTCATTAATATAAATAGCTCCTTTAACTTGTCTCTTGTAATAAATTTCTGCTATTACTTCTCATTGTATTAAATTGTTACTTATTATTTCTCTTTTTTTTTACCCAAGCGTTGTTTTTTATCGGATCTCAGCGTAAAAAAGGATGGTTAATCTCGATCGTTTTAATGTCTCCATGCAAATCTGTAGGCTTATTACAGTAACTCACCATCGTGTTCATTTTGACAGTTCATGTATGGGCTGACAATTGGCATCGGAATCAGCTAGCTGTCACATTCATACAAGAACTGTCAAAATGAATACGATGGCGATTGCGAGCGAGTTACGTAATAAACTAGCTGCACTAGTGTGCGAGATGACTACCCGTCTTTTTCTAACTGTTCGTTCTAGAAAGAGACGGATAGGTTATCTTGCTCTTGTGATAGACGCGCAGTTTGTATAGTCGAGGGCATAAATATCTATATAGCCATCATGTCAGATAATATGTGTTGTCGGCCGTGTTGTTTTTGCTGTAAAGGTGTTTAGATATTTTTGACTTCTTGGTAACGTACATATATTTATGCCCTTGACTGTAATTGCGGCAGATAGTAACGTAACTTAGCAACAACATACGATACTGACTTGACAAAATAAGATGTCAATTTATTTTTCCAAAACTAAGGAGTTGAAGTTGAAATATAAATACAAAATACTAATGTTTACATTGCGTGCATACGAGTTTAGGTTTCTATGTATACAGGCGTCCCAAAACTATGGGACATGAAGGGAAAGTAGGTAGAGATACCATAAATATCGTAGATAGGATATTTTGCTGAAAGAAGACTTCATTTTATTTTTAAAAGTTTATTACACTGCACTCAAAGATATTCTTAAAATTACTTGCTTTGTCTGGGAATCGAACCGACTTAAGCATGAAAAAAATATAGCCCTGTATTTTTATGATGCCAATCGAAAGAATGAACAAAAAATAATAATTCTTCTTAAGTAACATATATTATATATTATCGTGCAAAGGAATTTTAACCTTAGGGTGGTGGACCACATATTTGGCTGATGGTACTTATCAATATAGAACAGCATAGTGTGTATTAAAAATAGCGATTGAGAGCTCTCCACTTTCTGCCAACAAACTGCTATGCAGTTTGGCAGGGGTATATAGATATAAGTATTTTGTACTTCTTTTATATTCTATTTGAGTCAAATAAATTAAAAAAAAAAAAAAAAAAAAAAAAAAAAAGAAAGGAAATACGTGAAATGTTGTTTTCTTTCAGCAAAATATCCTATCTACGATATTTCAGGACTTTCCCTTCATGTCCCATAGTCTTGAGGGAGGCCCTGTGTAGGTACCACGACAATCTCACTAACGGGACTAAATGATTTGGACAATAATGTAGTTTGATTTATTTCGGGGCAAAAAATATTTTCATTGAAATGATTGATGTTTCGTGGCGCCATCTCTTACTACATATTGAAACTAACTGAAATATATTAGTATTAATTAATCGATATAAGATGCTCTCAGAGTCTCAACTCAAAGACAAAATGACAAAACTTAATAGCCACCATTAAACCTTTGAATTTAAAAAAAATAAGATACTCGTACACCATAGACAAAGCATTTTTTAATCCTCTCGCCGTGGCAAATTAATTACCCTCTTTTCTAGTTCTCTGTGGTACACAACACAAAGGCTTCCCGTTTTGTAAAGGCACGATTACACGCAAGAAAACTGGAAGACAAAGCGTGTGTGAAACGTCTTAGTAAAATTATCGTATGCCGTGCGGTACTTCAAGCGTCGGGTAGCATGGGGGTACGTTCCACTTTGAGCTACTTATCTAAGTATTTATCTTTCGAACTGATAAAAAAAAGTTTTTGTGTGTTCCACAATAACATATTTTTTCATAATATTAAGTACATACTGCATGTTTTACTTTTGTTTGCTCTCCTTGAAATAAAAAAAGTACATACATACATAGATACACACATAAGTTACGTCTTTATCCTCATGGGGTAGACAGCCTAGCCTAGCTGGAAGAGATCCCTACTTAGGGATAAGTTCGCCTTGGTACTATTTTCTGTGTACTTCTGTATTTAATTTTTTTTATGTGCAATAAAGAGTTTACATACATAGGTACATACATACACTTCCGGCTAAACAATGCCCAAATTTTTGAACTTTATTCTAATGAAAATAATAGTGTGAATTATGGCGAAAAAGCGACGGGAAAGCACTCCGGGAGTGCCGGCAGAAGTGAAAACAGCAGTTTAGATTAGATTTTTAATGTTGTAACCTCCATGACGCTCAAGAGGCGTACCATACTGGCCGCTTACAAAAAAAGACGTACGTATATAGATATATTTACAGACCTCTAACAATGTGCTGATGCCCTAGTACTTTTTTGCTCTGGAACGCGATTCATTCGTATTTCAAAATAAGCTCTTAGAGGATCCGATATCCTGGTACTTAAACTCTCGCTCCGTCTTACGTCTGACGCGAGTTTACCATTTTTTACCCATCCCAAAAAGTGCCCAACGCCCCTAAAGAAGTTTTCACTTCAAAAAACTAAATAAACAAAAATGATTGCCTTGCAACTTCGACACCACACGCATCTACTTCTACATGTCACACAAGTGAGCGGATTTTTTCACACACTCATCACATCACTTCATATTTTAGTCATTCATTTCTTTATGTATGTAGGTATGTATGTATTTTTTTGGCACGCTCTAGAGCCTCAATGGCCGGTCCGATTTGAGTTTGAGAGATCATTAGATTCGTCTTAGTCGTGAGAGTGACACTGGGTACATCAAAATTATAGAAATAAATATTATTGACGCAGTCTGGTTCTTTTTCTTTTAAATGATTAATTAAATCTTGTTTTCCTTCCGTTAAAAACTAGCTTCTGCCCGCGACTTCGTCCGCGTAGAATTAGCATTTGACATGTTTATCGCTATCCCTCGGGAACTGTGCAATTTTCCGGGATAAAAAGTAGCCTATGTTTCAATCTAGAGTAACAGCTATCTTCGTTCCAAATTGTATCCAAATCCGTCCAGTCGTTTTAGCGTGAAGAAGGAACAAACATACACACTCACTCACGTCGTCACAAACTTTCGCATTTATAATATTAGTAGGATACTACTGCATACAATCTCCAGGTGTCAAGAGGAAGCAACCTCGTTTGAAGCTGAGTAAAAGGACTTGGTACTCCACACGCAAACACTGCTGTGCTTTGAGGATCAAAGAGCTTTGAAAGCCCTGGCATAGACAAGCGTAATCTCTTTTAACAACACTACGTCAGTTAAAGCGTAGTTCTCTATTCATTTAACCGCGAAATTAATATAAGAGTCGAGTCAAGGGTTAAGAGCGTGCATCCCTACTGAGCTGGCAACGTCGCATTTTTGGTGATTTTTTGCGATTATTTCACAGAAAGTGAATGAAAGTTTCAAATGTTCGTCTGTAGTGCACTTCGTTTTGAGTGTATTAATGTGTCTAATGCAATAATTGATCATGATGGACTTTTATTTTCTTATTAAACGAGATAAATAGTATTTTATACCTTTAATACGAAAATAAAAGTACATCACGATTAATCATTGCATTAGACACATTAATACACTCAAAACGAAGTGCACTACAGACGAACATTTGAAGCTTTCATTAATTTTCTGTGAAATAATCGCAAAAAATCACCAAAAATGCGACGTTGCCAGCTCAGTAGGGATGTACCCTCTTAAAAGGCGAGTGTACAATTTTCTGCAGGGCCGACAACGCACTGGCATCGCGTGTGTCTATGGACATTGATCATGCTGATCATTTAACATCAGGTGACCCACTAGTTCTTTTGTCTGGCATCTCTAACATAAAATATACATAATATACATATATCTGAGCGTAAAGGTAGTTTTGAATTAAAAGAAATTATCATATTTCTTAATGAAATATTTTTTTATTTTTTTTTTATATTAGAGGGGGCAAACGAGCTGACGGGTCACCTGATGGAAAGTGATCACCATCGCCCAGGAACACCTGCAAGACGTGGGGAATCACAGGTGCGTTGCCGGCCCTTTCAGGAACAGGTAGGCTCGCTTTTTAAAGATCCCTAAGTTGTACCGCTCGGGGAATGTTGCAGCAGGAAGTTGGTTCCACATCTTTGTCGTACGAGGAAAGAAATATGAAAATATTGTTAAAGTGATGACAAAAAGTGAAATTAAAAGTAATATTTTGTCAAGAAATACGGAAAATATTTATGAGAGTTTGAAACTACTAATTAGTCAGCGATCGATTAGAAAGAGAACCGATATGACCTGCGACTTCATAATTATGCCATAAACTGCCTTTTTAAGTTCCGTTTTACTACAAAGAGATGGAGACAAATCTTTAATAGCTTATTATCTCGATAATTTTTATAATTATTTCAATAACATATTTTTATAAGTTTTATTACAATAAATGAGCTTTTAATGAAAGCCATGAAAAAATCATGAATATTCCCTATTACCTTTTGTGTTATTGTTATGTTTTTCTCGCTATGAAGCACTTTTTGTTTTCCACGCTATTCATTCTGTCTTTCAAACATATTTCAAGCAATACCTGGCTTACCAATCGATAAAGCCACAGCCTCATTGTGAGAAAAGGACAGCATGATTAATCACTTAAAGACCCTGTTTTATTTCTAATACCTCGAGGAAAAGGTGACTGCTGAGTAAGCCGCCGCAGAATACTGAAAACAGTTGAACCACTGAATAATTATGAAAGGAAGTAGAATTTGAATATTATATTTATGTATCCACTCATATCTACGTGTATAAATGATACGGCCTTGTATACTTGTTGAGGTCAGATCTTGTAAGTTAATTTTGGCCTACTTTTAGAAGTCTAAATTTAAATTTAGTAAGTACACTAAGTATGATGGATGATAAAGTTTGTGTAGGTAATCTACAAAACGAACAGTCATCAGAAAAGAATACTTGATGCATGAAAAAATACTCTTTTAAAAACTTCCTGCTCTCGTTTAATTTCGTAGAGTAGCAATATTATGACAAAGAATGTTCTTTCTTTTTCGTAGAAATAATAGAAGATGCTATCAAATCTAGGGTGGTGTTACCTATTATTTATCTATCGTATAACCTTGCCCAAAAGCAAAGTTTCCAAACAAAAACAAACAAATCAGCAGTAAATACGTCTTACCAAGTGATGTCACAGATGGAATCACAGCCAAGTTCTAAGTCAAGATCTTTGCAAAGTAGGTTTGTGGGTCACAGGACGATATTTCCATAAAACTGAGCGAAATATTAGGGATATTCCGCGTCGGCTCAAATTATTTTATGGCCTCATAAATTTCAAATAAAACGCTTTATACAGACCTTTTTTTAAGCGGTCCGTGTGTTATGAATGATGGGTAAGCGGTGGCGTTTTTGTATACGCAATGCTGTGATTTGATACAGATTTGTGTGACAATTTAATCGAATTACAAAAAGGCACGCACGCTATTTGCTAATCTTGCCTTGATTGTATCATACATTATACTTAAACGTGTTGTTACGTAAATTAAAAGAAAAAATAGATCAGTTCACTGACTGGCCACTGCCAAACAATAATTTGAAGGAGTTCAAAAAATGCGTTGAATTTAAAATTTAAATTGAGTAAGAAAACTACAACTCTAGTTGTATCACCTAAAACATTTAATTATATTCAAGTTTAGCATTTGTTTTGTGGCGACCCCATCGATTTTTACAACCCCCGAATGGTGTTTTTGAGTAATGCATTTAAAAATCAGTACAATGGTCGCCACTTTTCCTCGGGATCATGATTAGTTCATTGCGATGTACCTACGTAGTTTTAAAAACTGTGTTAATGTAGAATATTTGAACTAAATTTGAATTAGTTTGATCATCAGATCACAGATTGTCGGAAACAAATTAAAACTATTCAGAACAAAATGCAATTATAAAAATAGACGTTTTGCGTAGGTATCCGTTTCTTAGAACTTCTTCAATCTTGAATACTAAAACCAAACTATTCCGAAAATAATAATAATTCTCAAATTGCGCTGAAATTTAGCGAAAATATAGCATCAATAAAACTGAGCCAGAGTATGGTTTGACCTAGATTTGTTCTTGCTCCTCCATTGTTTTCATATCTATTTTGTACATACCATACGGCATATACTTAACTAACTGATATTTATGTAATCCTTGGAGTGAAATAATCCCATGCTTTCTAAGTATATGTATTGCGCGGACAAAACCGATTATGAGTATAAATAAAAAAAGAACAAAATGCACGTCAAACTCGCACCCTGGAGGGGGTTATGTGTGATAAATTATGTTAATAATCATGTTATTTTTATGTGAACCAGATTATTTAGTTGGTAGTAATTGAATCAAGTTCAATGTCGTAAAATAGCTTTAAAACGATGTAACTATTGTAAAATTTTAAAAATACGAGAAATCTTCCCAACAAACAGTTTCATTTTACCCCCCCCCCCCCCCTCCCTTTTTCATTTGCCCCCGGGGCTTACACATAAAAAAATCCTATATTTACTTGAGATTTTCATGTTACAGTCACATAAACTTGAAATTTTAAAATTCCACTTCATAATCAGAGCTGTAATTTTGTTCTCTACTTATAATGTAAATTCATCACAATTTTTACCGCTTCGAATGATGTGCTTTCAAAATTCCTATCATTAGAGCTTCATGCATTTTTGACTCAAAATACGTCTCCAGCGCGTTCGCCGTAACGTTGCAATTACCATAGACAAATTAAGAGGCCTCTAGGGACGCGTTTCGTCAAACTGCTCTTTTAGTATTTGAGACTTTAACGTAAATGCATTTGAAATGTTTGTTGTGACAAAAACAACACCAACGGCTCTATTAGTACACATATTCCCTTAAAATTCCGGAATATTTCATAGCTCAAGCAAATAAGAATCTATTGTATGGGAAATCTGGCAAAATATATGGAGAACATTTATCTATTGGGATGGATACCTTATGGGGTGAAGTCAAAATTTATCAACTCTCCCCCCACCACGCCCCCCAAAGTGTCCCGAAACACGGTTTTTTGAAGTTTTTGAGAAAACTGTTCGCGATACAGAAAAAGTGTGTAGGAATGAAATAATTTACAATAAATTTACTATAAATCTACCATACACATGAAAACGGTATCTCTTATGGTTTTGACGCAAGAAGACGCAGAAAATCATAATTTTTTGTTTTTTTACAATAATTTTTATTAAAACTTCAGTTTTCTCAGAAAATACTCATTTTACAACTAAAAAATGTATGACTTAAATAAACAATGAAATATTCCCTTTAAAATGAGGTATCACTTATTTATATGTCGGAGTCAGTTGTCAACCAAATGTAAGGTAGACAGGATTTTTATTTCTTTATTTTTGTAACTCGATTCAAATACCCTACAACCGTTATGTACTGACTAAAAGTTGTTATTTTGATATTAAAACTGGTCATTAGATCATTGTAAATTAGTTATGATAATTAATGATCGATTATTTATTGCTTTTAGCGTATACAGAAATGATATTTAGTTGTGTATTACGATTTAAGTTTTGAGTAAACAATTGACGCGGCAAACCGCCCGCCAATAGGAGTGGGTTGTCGGCAGCGAGTGGAGGAAGGGATTGCCTATAAATACGGCTTGCAGCCGCAGTATCATCAGTCTTGCCTAGTCTCGACTCAAGAGCACTCGCTCCCGACAAACCAGTCGGTTTACTCAAAGGGTTTAATACACCCTCTATACAGGTTGATGCACGGAACTCTGGAAATACTAAGTACATTGTTACTCTGCCTCCCTGTACCTACCTACCCCTGGATAGTGTTAGGTTGATGCACGGTACTCTGGAAATACGAAGTACATTGTTACTCTGCCTCCCTGTACTTACCCCGGGTGGTGTTACCTACTATAACACTAAATTAAAAATAACGTGTGTTGGATGTAAGATTAGCTTATTGATTGATGGGTTGATTTATTAAAAGCAATGTAATCATAAGTTGCGCCTCTCATTTTTACTATCAAGAGCATCTTTTTCCCAAAATACGGGTACCCGCAAGTAGGATCATGAGCGCCCTTGTTGCCATCGATCCTACATCAGAAATGGGATCGCAATTGACACGCTGTTCTACAACATCGGAGTTGGAATTGTGACTACGTGAAGAAAGTCAGAATTTTGATTGAGATGGAAATGTGACTGCTGTGACCGACGCGAGCCACGTCAGCCTGCTGTGACTCTGCAGCGGAGTCTTCCTGCTACTGCGGCTTGCTGAGTTTCCTGTGCATGTGCTGTGCACGTGGTTTACTGTGTGGAAAGCTAGAAAGGACAGCACCTAACTCCATGGATTTTAAAAGGTCATGTGTTTGTTCATTTTTTTTTAAAGCTTTACTTTTCGGATTTTTCTATGTGTGCTAATTTTCAGTGTCGTTTAGAAATTAAATTGCTAACGGTAAAACCGTAAAAGTAAAGAAAAGAAAAATAAATCAAGAAGTAAAATTGTTGATTCATTTAATAGTAATAATAATACTAGCTTTTATTTCCGACCAACATGGGTCATTGAGTTAGTAACAATTCAAAAACTTATTCTAGTATTCATTTGATACTTCTTTTAATGACAGAATCAAATTTGTCAGTCTTACAGCAATCAAACGCGATGTATACGTGTATTGTCAACGTGTATTGTCATGCCTACTGTGCTGTACTGTGCTTCCAGCTAGTGCGGATCTAGGGTCGTGTGGACCTCCGCTACGTCGGACGGATGAATTTTGCCTGTGAGATGTTTTCAATTTGTTTAAATGAGTGTGAAATGGTTTTCGTCAAAATTTCGTTACCAGGGTTACGAAATTCAATTAATAACGACTGCTAGGTAAGCATGCCGATTATGATGATTGGATACCTATTATTATTATTATTTAACCTTTAGTTACAATTTTTTTAATTAAATGATGATTTTGTAATTTTGAGCCAGGTTAAACTATTTACAATAGTTAGTTGTGAATAGTGTCTTTGTCTTAGGCTGTTTACACCTCGAATCATTCGTAGACTTCCGCGTATAAGTCCCGGGCTCATACCGGGCTACGATATTTCTGTTGCCGTGCGGCCACGACTGTGGTCGAACATAATTGCTGGATGTAAGCGATGGTTTGAACTCTGAATTGAGTGCACGGTAACTGTTGCCGGACGGAGGCGACCGTTGGTTCGGCTACCGGATGGAGGTGGTTCGAATCATCTTGGTTTATTGTGCTGACTATCAACCAATCAATCATTTGTTTATTGTCAAGACTGTAAACACGTTCACATTTCAAAATTACAGTATCGACAGTTTATCCATTTTGGACGTACAATACAAAATTAACTTAAAGTTTACTGAGATCGTTTCCAATAAAATTGGTTGTAGGTACCTGCTTTTTGTGGTGATAATGGTGGGTAGAATTATTCTCATTGATTCGTTGTTTTAAAGATTTTGATGTCTTAATTTAATGCGATCGAGTTGAACATTCAAAATTAGTGAAAAATGAAGTGTGTAATATGTGGCCATTGTTTGTTGTAGGTAATTATTGAGCATTCTTTCAAATCCAAAATTGTCGTAGTGTTGAACTGATGTCATGAATCAGTGTGTCATTGATCGCTCAATTGACAATTAAGTATCAAGTAAAGCAATCCTGTTACTTTTAGTTTTAATCAGGAATGGCCGAACGGAAATTGTGCTGTTTCGTTTTCTATTTCAGATGCACACACGGGGACGTGTGTAACACTGGATGGCCGTGTCGGAGCGTCATTACAATGACTAAACTTATGATAGTTAAAAGAGATATCCTTTGTGATTACGAACATTTGTTAATTGTACTTCGTTGAGTGTACCCTCATAAAGTTATTGCTTTTATGAAACTTCAAGCGATGACAGCTGTTATTTCGGTATAGCTTGAGGATGGTAGATGCTTGGCTCATTTGCAACTACCTGCAATGTTTGTAAAATAACAGAATTATTATCTGGTAATAGAACTTATAAGCATGCCCATGATCATGTGCAAAGAATACCTAAATGTCCTGTTTCTGTTTGACGATGACGATATTTGACGATAATGATGACGAAAACATTGATAGTTGTACCGCCACAGACGTAATAACGCTTTTGGATGTCTATGTTGACTCCACGGATGTCTATCTTGACTCCGTCCGCGCTTTTGGATGTCTATGTTGACTCCACGGATGTCTATGTTGACTCCGCACTTTTGGATGTCTATGTTGACTCCACGGATGTCTATCTTGACTCCGCGCTTTTGGATGTCTATGTTGACTCCACGGAAGTCTATCTTGACTCCGCGCTTTTGGATGTCTATCTTGACTCCACGGATGTCTATTTTGACTCCGCGCTTTTGGATGTCTATCTTGACTCCACGGATGTCTATTTTGACTCCGCGCTTTTACTTATTTCTGTGACGTTGCAACTGTTTTGTTCAAACAACATCCACCCGTAATTTCTTCAGTCTACCCGTGATCATGATGCATACAACTGTATCGAAAAATCGGGAGCTCGATAAAAGTAATCGCGGTTCACATCCCGTTTATAATATTTCGAATGTTTTGTTCAATACTGTTTTAACTAAGTAATTAGAAATTCGGTTTCTTACTAATATGGGTCTGATAGGCCAATCATTGCTTACATGATTGTATTTTTTTTGCATACCCACATGAGGACATGTGATTGTCAGTTCTGGCCGTGTCGGAGTCAGTTGTCAACCAAATGTAAGGTAGACAGGATTTTTATTTCTTTATTTTTGTAACTCGATTCAAATACCCTACAACCGTTATGTACTGACTAAAAGTTGTTATTTTGATATTAAAACTGGTCATTAGATCATTGTAAATTAGTTATGATAATTAATGATCGATTATTTATTGCTTTTAGCGTATACAGAAATGATATTTAGTTGTGTATTACGATTTAAGTTTTGAGTAAACAATTGACGCGGCAAACCGCCCGCCAATAGGAGTGGGTTGTCGGCAGCGAGTGGAGGAAGGGATTGCCTATAAATACGGCTTGCAGCCGCAGTATCATCAGTCTTGCCTAGTCTCGACTCAAGAGCACTCGCTCCCGACAAACCAGTCGGTTTACTCAAAGGGTTTAATACACCCTCTATACAGGTTGATGCACGGAACTCTGGAAATACTAAGTACATTGTTACTCTGCCTCCCTGTACCTACCTACCCCTGGATAGTGTTAGGTTGATGCACGGTACTCTGGAAATACGAAGTACATTGTTACTCTGCCTCCCTGTACTTACCCCGGGTGGTGTTACCTACTATAACACTAAATTAAAAATAACGTGTGTTGGATGTAAGATTAGCTTATTGATTGATGGGTTGATTTATTAAAAGCAATGTAATCATAAGTTGCGCCTCTCATTTTTACTATCAAGAGCATCTTTTTCCCAAAATACGGGTACCCGCAAGTAGGATCATGAGCGCCCTTGTTGCCATCGATCCTACATATATATTAGTTAAGTTGACCATTTTATGATAGTTTAAATATTTAATTTGTCATGAACAATTTTTTTCACTTGAAGATTAGGTATGTTTAAAATGTTTTTTATATAGTTTAGAGTTAATTATAAACCATGCTAGTGTAATTTTGTTTATTTATTCTCAGTTATCCGCAAATAATTAGTGTGAATAAATTCAATCATTTCCAAAAAGGTACTAAGATGTTTATTTAATATAGGTAATCAACTATTTATTTAAGCATACCCTTTTATTTAAGTACTTACATTAAAATAAACAATGTTAACACTCTTATTATCTGGGGGCACGGTAGTGCCCCAGCTAAGATAGCCAAGTGAAGCGCAAGAAGTGCACTAGTTACCTTTCCTCGAACCGCTTTGTCGTTATTTTGTACTCTCATAACTTGGTTTTGGACTGTACCAGATAACTAAAATTCTCGGGATATGATGTGACTAGTGGATTTATTACAAGCTCTTATATATTAAATTTTATAGATATCCAAAAAACTCTGATTTCGTCACTGACTCACTCACTGGTGGTCAACAAATTTACGTCCTAGAAAGTTGAAATTCGTAACTATAAGAACTATTGTAATGATAATTATAATCACACAAACGAATAACTCACGTATAAAAGTCGAGTGATGCTCGACATAGGTATTCCAGACTAGTTCGTAGTCCTTAATCCTGGACCGCTTGCCCCGGCGGCAGCGAAACGATCACATATTACAAATAAAGTAAATAAAGTATTATTATTATTATTATTATTTTATTATTATTATTTGTTGTCACATATTATTGATTGAGTCTCACGGTAATTTCATGTTTAAAAAACTATTGTAATTAACAGGAAAGTAATGAACAGTGATTTTTTTACCTTACGCCTATATGACGGTAGCAAAACGGCCAACGACATTATTTTTACTAAATTGTAGACTTCACAAACTCTTAAACACTTGTAGAGTTAGAACGTAAAAAGTTTGTAAGTTGTTGCTTATGACAAGTGCCTTCAGAAAACACCACATTTGCACGCGCTTAATTTCATTCACTAATTCAGTTTAATTTACTGAAAATTCTGAAATATACAGTTTATTATTTTTAACAACTCCCTTTATCAATTTTCAGACCGCTGGCATCAAAATTTGCGAAGTTTCGTACAAAATATCCATTCGCTAGTTTGTTTGACCGATTGAAGGAAGAGTTAAAGTTCCAAATTTTAGATTTTTGCTGTTGATTGTATACTAATCTAGCTTACAAACCAAATTTGAGCATTCTAGGAATTTAATATGATGATCACTAGTGACGACCACTAGATTTTTAGATATCAATAAAATTTTAAATATAAGAGCTATGCAATTGAAACTTTACACTTGTAATAAGTCCACTATTCACATCATATCCCGAGAATTTTAGTTATCTCGTACAATCCAAAACCAAGTTATGAGGGTACAAAATAACGACAAAGCGGTTCGAGAAAAGGTTACTAGTGCCCTTCTTGCGCTTCACTTGGCTATCTTAGCTGGGGCACTACCGTGCCCCCAGATAATAAGAGTGTTAACAATTGTTTATTTCAATGTCTCTCTTCAATTTCAATGTAAGTTACTTAAATAAAAGTGTATACTTAAATAAATAGTTGATTATATTAAATAAAAATCTTAGTACCTTTTTGGAAATGAATGAATATACATATTATTTGCGGATAACTGAAAAAATAAATAAACAAAATTACACTAGCGTGGTTTATAATTAACTCTAAACTATATAAAAAACATTTTAAACATACCTAATCTTCAAGTAAAAAAAATTGTTCATGACAAATTAAATATTTAAACAATCATAAAATGGTCAATTTAACTAATATATAAATAAATTATACCTCTTTTTAAAGGGAATATTCCATTGTTTATTTAAGTCATACATTTTTTAGTTGTAAAATGAGTATTCTCTGAGAAAACTGAAGTTTTAATAAAAAATATTGTAAAAAAACAAAATATATGATTTTCAGCGTCTTCTTGCGTCAAAACCATAAGAGATACCGTTTTCATGTGTATGGTAGATTTATAGTAAATTTATTGTAAATTATTTCATTCCTGCACACTTTTTCTGTATCGCGAACAGTTTTCTCAAAAAGTTTCTCAAAAAGTCGGGACATTTCGGGGGGGCTGGGGGGGGGGGGGGACGCGCACCCCGAAGGAGGGGGGAGAGTTGATAAATTTTGACTTCACCCCATAAGGTATCCATCCCAATAGATAAATGTTCTCCATATATTTTGCCACGTTTTGAGCTATTTTTACTGAATTATCAGTAGGTGGGTTAGTTTGACTAAGTATAGCCCTGTTACTCCAATCCACTTGCTTCTGGATTACTTAACAATGCCAATGTGGTTAGGAGGTTAAAGAGAAACCACATTCTCTAAGTTGGCAGTAAGGCTGCTGTACTTCAAAAGCTCTGCATCCACTCAACGCAGCTAATAAAAGTCTGGTGACTGATTGCAGTTATACAGCCTTATTCATAAAAAGTTAGAGGCTCGCTATAAGCTCGCTATATGGCCGATGCAAAAAACATGATTCATAAACGTCAATTAGCGCTAATCAGTCCATCAAGGGTCTGTTAAGTCTTCCTAAAGTTAGCGGACCGTAGACCCTACTTTATCTCTCTGCTAACTCACAAAATGGCCGCCACAAATGTGAACAGCTGATTTTGGCAAAAGCAAAACCATTACGCAAGACAGTTTTTTTTGTTTTAAGTTATCCCCTCCGGGAAAGGTAAAGGAAACTAGATCCACACTGCCTCGTCTGTCGTGTTAGGCTGAAGCCATGTTTTCGGTTTCCCGCTAATTCGCTGCCACTGCTGTCAATTTTTTTTTAATTCACTAAAAGGCCATTTTTGGTCTATGATTTGTCAAGGTGACAACATAACGCGTCTAATCCATCCATCAGCAGCTCATTAGCTAACAGACTGCTAGCAAGCGTCAATGAATCATACTTTTTAACAACTGTCAAATAAGCTTAATCAGTCTGTTAACTAACAGACTGATCAAACCTCAAATTAAGGATTTTTTATGAATAAGGCTGTTAATATAATACAGAAAATTCAGGCTTCTAGTTTTATCCACAACGAAGTTAAAGGGGGGTCGAAAATGGCCTGAACTGCTTCGAGAAAAGGATGGTACGGCCGTGCCGCTTTTTTTGCTCGACTTGGCGGGGGCACTGCTGTGCCCCCAGATAGCTACAATAAGTCGCCATCGCCTGTGGCCCTGTAACGTTTTCCAAGATTTTCGAATCAAAGTTCAAAAAGAGCCGCGTCAAGGGTGGAGCTAAATTTGAATAAAAAATGTACAAAAGTTCAGTCGAACTAACCGGTACGACTTAGGGATCTTCAAAAAACAGGCCTATACGAGCCCGAACGTGCAAAATTTGGGAGGAACTGGCGACTGAGGTTCATATCTTGCAACATGATGGGTGCCATAAGGCGAGTGCACCAGTTTTTTCAAGGCTAGCTGGTTACTGCAGGAGTCCTAGCGGAGCGATCACTTACTCTTAATATCAGGTGAGCCACAAGCCTTCTAAACGTGTGTACATGTGCCAACAATTTTCCCATAGTAATTGAGACGGGTACGTATTAAAATACATAAAGTTCAAAATGTATAATGGGTTAAAATACATAATGGTTCAAAATATATAATGCGATTTTCTCAGAAAGTGACAAATTAACAGGATTATTATAAAACAAACCTAACCTAACCTAAACCAATCTATAGATTACGATATCAAAAAAGTTTATTTAGCTAATAGTTTTACAGAAAATAGCATTAAAGTCGTCGCAATTTAAAAGGCCCGTTTTGACAGTTCACGCCCATGAAGTTCTAAATTTTTTACCAATCGAAATGTTCTGAAGGTAATTGCATTTTTCATTGATGGGTATCGCTCACTCAGCGAAGTGCTGTGCATAACGATTTTTTCATATTGTCCACAGACTATTAATAATCGGTTAAGGAAAAAATAAATCGATCAAGATAATTTTTTTTAAGGCCGACTCGCACTTGGCCCGTTTTATTTATTCTATTTAGACCAATTAATTACTGAGTTTCACCAGCTGTGTAGTGATATTTACTGAAAATTATGACCTTGGAGCTCAAAGCCGTAAACAATGGCAGCACTGATTTCTATAGAATGGCTCGTCTTCATCATCTGAAGAAAATGATTGACTGATGATTCAATTTTTCTCGTTTTTTTTTTGTGATTGAATGAATGTTATTGTAATCAAAATATTAAATGAAAGAAAATTGACTTTTCGTAACATGGTATCATTTCAAAATACCTATAATATCAATTTAAGTTAAATTTTCTAATCAGAACTTTAATCCAGTGCACTTTACAATACATATTCAAATCGATCAAATACTCATGCAAACTTGAATCGATTTATCGTGAGTATCGAGTACCGAGTCATATGGTTACATCACTAGTTACGTCGGGAAGACAAATGTCAAAACGGGCCTTTTATTTTGCGACGACTTTACATATATATTTTGAACCATTATGTATTTTAACCCATTATTCATTTTAAACTATGTATTCTGATCCGCTCCCAATTGAGACGCTTTGGAAACTGTTTTTGTACCAACTCACAAAAGAAGCCATGCGAATCATTTTACCTGCAAATTGTGCTTATAAATTTATTAGGTTCAGCCCTAGTTTATTAGGTTTGAAGCTTAAACTGCCCTAGGTCTAAACCATTTTGACATCTGCAAACTTTGGGAGTTGCAAAGTTTCCTTGCCGTCTAAGATGTCGCATGAAAGTTTGCCATTTACTGGAAGTTGTGTTGACGTTGTTTTTGTGGTATACCAGCCAATTGTTATTTCTAGATTAGTTAGTTATTGGTGTTTATTTGGAGGACTGGCATAACGTCAGTGTATTTATTTGTTAGGTTGGTAGGAGATTCCAAAATTTGCCGTTATTTTCCCTAATTTGGTGGATGCCGCCAATTCTTTGGCATACTTTGCAAGATTGCTGTGCTGTGACTTGGATATTTATACTATTTATTCAAATTATTCTTGCGTATGGTCACAATCATGTTTGATAGTAAGAAGATAAGTGAAATTGTGGTCTTAGTTGTAACACGCTGGTTTATTCATTACTTAATCACACTTGAATTGAACGCGGCTAGATTTGTGGCGTTCAGGGAAAACAAGCAGATCAAATCTTTAATTGTTCAAAGTACCTACCTTTTCGATGCCTTCTTGGTGTTTTGTATGTTGAAAACTACACGATGTATGGCAGTTTACTCACTTTACATATTCTATGTTTGTGTTTGTGTAGGTAGTTTAATATAGGTAGTTCTTGCTTGAAGCTGTTATTTCCCTAAATTCTCAAATAAATCATCGTTTGGTTTCTCTCAGTAACTAATGATTGTATTGAATGTAATCAAAGTAATGTTACTTGCTAGATAGCGCTGTACCGTGCTATCAAATGAATGGTTCGTAAACCTTTGGTTATTTCCGAATTAAAAGTACAGTGGTAATATTTCTGGTATCTGAGTTACCTAATTTGGACGGAAAAATAATGGTTGGTGATTTCGTCAACAATGAAAAGAAAACAGATGAAGAGGGAACTCTCCATAAAGCATTGTTCCATGTTTAAGATGATGCACTTGGTGTCAAAAATATGTCAGTTCGAAGGAACGTTCCCATTTATTTTCCTTCTTTTTGTCGGAGTTTTTGGTGACGTAATTATGGTAAAATCGTCAAAATAATAATTATTGTCTTGTTTGTAAAATAAACACATACCTAATCAAAATCTGCAATATCCTGCGACCCTCACTGTCTAAACTGCAGTGCGTTCACCTTTCAAAAGATAAATCTTGTTTAACATACAAAATGTAAGACGTTTCTTCTATACAATACCTGAGGCGGGCATCCAAACATGTTTTAAATAAGACGTCTGGAAAACACAACATTATTCATGTTCATTGTATATGTAAGATTTGTTTCTACGCTATAACTATATGAAGAGGTTCTAATGTGTTCGTGTGAAGTGAATAGACTATTTTGACAACTTACAAATAACGGTCATTACAATACCATTTAGATAGATGTAAGTCCATAATTCTGGTATATTCGAGAAGTATATGGAACAACTCATACTGTTTAAATAATGTTTTAGTGACACTATTTATTTATACTAATATCAGAGAAAACATTAACATTTTCCTTTGAAGCAAATTGATTCAAAATTACTGGACCGATTTAAAAATCTTTTACCATTTGAATACTACATTATCTCTCAGTCACAGAGGCTATACTTATTTAATTTTGCATGGACGAAGTCGCGGGCAATAGCTTGGTATTACATACATATATTATATTGATCATTTAATAATACAGGATGTAACGATACTTGACATAGTTTAGTTAGCTCTGGGTATAACTACCTACCTAACTTTAAATGTGAAAGTCATGTCGCCTCAAAGTCTGCACGACTGAATCGAAGCTACAGTTAACTTGAAGCAATTACGAATCAATAACGATTGTAGAAGATTGACTGGATAATGTTTTGCTATAGGTATGTATATGGCTTCATATAATTGCGCCGTTTTATAAATTGTACGGCTTTTAACATTACAATTCTTAAATTTCAAAATTACGGGCACAAAAGGCATTTCATCTAAGTCCTCTAGGTTGGCAACGCATCTGCAATCCCTCCGGGGTTGCGGGTGTCTATAGGCAGTGGTGATCGCTTACCATCAGGTGACCCACTTGCTCGTTTGCCTTCCTATTCACATAAAAAAATACAGATAACCGAGCCGCAATTAAAAATAATTCGGTGTTTAAAGAATCAAACAACTTTTTGTCAGAAAACGAAATCAATGAACAGAACTTTTTGTTGGATAATAAAACATCCTCTTTTTATATAATCTTTGAAGTGTTGCCATTGGAGTGAAACTATATTAAATTTATTAAAAAAACGGACTAAGTACCTACTATGTACTAGAAGACAAAACCTTTACCCTGCTACGCCGTAACCGTTACCGCGGGATCTTTTTGGATAAGTTATTTTGTAAGTTGTCATTTGTTATTTTTGTCGTGTACCACTTACCGTACAGATTTGTCAGCTGATGATGGTGAAGACTACTGCTAAAACAAACTACATTAAGAAACGCGAATGACTCATGACAGAATTACATTTGGCAATGGTTTTTATTTCAAATGTTTTTTAACATTCATTTAAAATTTGAAGGATCCGTACATAAATTACCAACGTCACTCATTTAGAGGCGCATATAGCATATGTAGTTAGCATATATATGTAGTTACATCTATGAAATAAGTTTGCTTTATGAACATGGGCAAAATAAAAACCATCACCCAAACCAAAGTAAACGACAAAATCATCGATGTAAAATGATCAGGCGTGAACAAGCACTAGCATACTGCCTTTACCTGACTTACACTCCTAAAGCTACTGGTGCTTGCGCTCCGAGCCTGCAAGAAGAAACAACCGTTCCGATACACTAGCACACACAGCTTTCATAACGACCAATAAGATTGGCATGCTTGATGCTGGCTGGTTGGATGGCGGTCGGTATTGGTCGAATAATTTCGCTCGGGCTTTATCATTGGTCAAAATGCCTGATAACTTTTGAAAGGATAAGCTAAGTTTTTGAGGCATGGATGCTAAGAATCAAAATAAAAACACTGATCAATTATAATATTAATTATCAGTAGGTACTCTTCGTAGGTACAAGGTATGTACTCCAATTATAACACAAGGCGATTAATTGTGGTCCTTGAACAAATTAAATTCCGTAATGCGTTGGCGAATATTAAAATGAGATTTAAATTGGAGAGGAAACCAATTATGGTAGAAACGTTCATTTATAAACAAATTTAATGAAATGCAAAGTAATTCTACCGTAGTATAACTTCGCTAAAAAGATTAGCAAGTCAGAAAATTTTGTTCCATCCTTAGAGGAACGGGAGATATTGATTTTTCCCTCATTCGGTTCTATTCACTGAACACAAGCTTCAATTATGATGGAAACTTCTGAATTGCCCTCTAAATTTTCTTATCCAAATTTATGATCTTTTGAGACTGCCACTGCATTAGTAAAATTATGTGGGGCACGTGTTTCGGCTTTTTAAAGCATACGCGATGTATTTAGTACCTAACCCCATTTCTCTTTTTTAATTTCATGCATTTTGTTCTTTTCTTGGTTTGTAATTACCAACACCATCGCTGAGCGCTTATATCCTTTACCTTACTGATAATTTACGAGTATAAGCGGTTTTTAAATTGGACCCTTTTATTGCTGCCCTGTATACTCTGCGAGCACCACGGCTTCTTTTTGCGGAGTTTGCTTTCTATGAAAAACTGTACTTTTCTTTCCAACAAATTTAAGACTACCATAATAATTTAAAAAAAAAATCCAGTCCCATTATAGTTTTTCCAAAAACTGTTACGTCCGTTATACCTTTACAGTATCCAGGGTCACAGCTTATAGAATTTGGGAAATACGTGAAGACCCGCTTTACGGTCTGGCCACGGACACACGCGACCAGCGGAGCATCGAGCGTTTTCTCTATTCATTGCGTAGCTTAGACACACAACATGAAGTAATTTCCTTTAAGAACACGCAATGTACAAAGTACTCGTAATTTTCCGTCGTCGGTCGTGTGACTACATGGTAAGGCCGTGAGTTTCTTAACGCCATCCAACTCGCTTTGTGTGCAATTATGTGCCAGAATAGTAGAAGAAGGAAAGACAGTACGTGCAGCACTCAACCTTGTTGGTCGGTCAACACAGAACAGTTAAAGTATATGCACAGATAATCTTGGAGCTGAGTTTGAAAAGAAAAACATAGTAGAACTAAAGTACAATCGAAGACATATTCTCTTAAACTCAAAAAGCATCGCCACACGGATACATGAATCCGTATAATGCCTACGTGCGAACGGCTCAAGTTATGGTTGTCTATCGAACCAATACAAGCCTATACCTACTTTGAAATTCGAAATTCAACGTTCGATTCGTGCTCACGCTAATAGTCATTGACAAAAGAGTGAGAGGTATGGTATGATATGAATTTTGAATTACGGCCCCCCAGGTTTTTTTCGAGAAAATACCATTCAAAACTGGGAGAAATGTGTACTACTACATAACTACAGCTCATATTAAATTTTTGATTCATTAACGAAATTTATAAGAGCTGAAATTTTCTCCTACTGTAACTCGTATTTAAATTTCAACACAGTTTTTTTACCACATTCTCATGGTACTTTCAAGAGACGTTCTTTCAAAATTCGTGCCCCATATCTTTAAAAACAGAGTCGAGAGTAAATTGCTTGGTCGGTAGAGATAAACATATACATTTAATACAATGAGTATCTCTTTTTAAAACTGTCAATTTCTCTTAGCTTCTTCTATTATAATCTATTCGAGTATGTCTTCGACTGTACGCTGTGTATTTAGTATCATCTAGCTTCAATCACTTTTATCATTCAAAGTATCATAATGTAGTAGTGTAGGAACACTTAGAAGCTTTTATGTCTTCTGTTTTATACGTTCAGTTTTTTACATCGTTTCAAATTCAGCCCCAAAGCATAGAACGAATAATTTAATAATGCAAGCATTTATCCATCGTGTAAATAGAAATTTGAAAACAGTGTCGATTTTTAGTCAATCTCGAGAGAGTAAGCGAGACAGAAGATTGCAACCAACACTTTAAGTAGCTCTTTACACATGAAACAAACGTTGTTCACACAATGTTGATAAATTAGTAATTGGAAAACTCTTTAGACCAGTAACCAGGTGCTTTAGTGCATAGATACGTGATGAAGAAAATATTGAGTAGATTGAAAAACAAAGTTTACTTAATTAAAAATGTAAAGAGCCCTTAAATAGAACATTTAAAGCATTTGCCAAGACATCTAGCAACATCGATTGTTTACATTGACGATATATTTTGAACAGTAAGTATAACTGATGTCAGTGTGCAAATGTTGCGTTAAAAGTTTGTAGTTTGGTCATGTAGTGGGAATAATTGCATGTTAAAAAAAACTCCCTCTGCACCTGTAAAACCTGAAAAACACTTCAAAAAAGGCAATTTTATTCAAGCAAGCGTACAAGAATCGTTGAAATGAAGTCCGAATTGAGCTCAATCTACAGCGCCCTGTAATATAAACTTGTAGAAATAACAGTATCAATGTATTCCGGAATCTTACGAACACTTCATTTTATTCATATTTTATGTGGGTCGCCTGCTACAAGGCCATAACTGTCCCTTTTTGTTAAACCGCTACGTAGGTACCTACGTCGGAAATAGTTCCTTAGTAAATTCGCTGGTAATTTCCGGGTGTAGCGTGCTGACAGCTGCATGTGTAGAGGGCATTGGAAGTATTTCACTGATTTCTTTTATAGCGCTGCTTGCATAGGGTTACCAATTCGAAAAATAAAAGTTTTGGCCGAAAACTGGCCATTTTTGTTATTACAACCTATAAGGAGCGCATCTTACTAGGATAACGGGTGCGGTAATTACCAATTGAAATACATACTGGACTGTCATCCTTAGGCTGAAGTCCAGTCGGAATAAATGGAAACTCTAAACATGTCTTAGTTACTGAGTCATTTTGTGCAAACATATTCCGTCATTTATTTTTCTTCCCATTAAATTCTAATAGTTTTTGTTAAAGGTACGTTAATGCAGGTGCCGTAGTCCCCAATAAACGTTACTCTGCAAACCTGAGCAATAAAAATAAAAGGCGGTTATGTTCGGCTTCAAATATTACGGTACATTTGCGCGGTTCGTTCGGAAATGTAGGAACACGCTGAGCGTGAAAAATAAGATGGCGGAATGTTTCTCTGCGTGTAACTGGCCATTAAGCACGTTCCACGATCCAAACTCTTTTTTTCTTACACTTTAATGGCCATGTATGTTCTAGTTTTGATAAAAAAAAAAATTGGAACGGCTCACACTGCTGATATTTGAAACTATTCTAAATTCAAAAGTTGCCGTTTGCTTCCTGATGCTACATTAGTTAGAAACAATAATTATCACGCATTTTATCTACAAATAGACCAAACATTTCATTCCATTATAACACATCTTCAAAAGGGTTCTAAACACCGGGATATAGATAAGAAAATATACGCAATAAAAATCGGTTTATTCCCTTTTCGTACACGAGTCGCTAAAACAGAAGTTTCCGCCATCTTGTTTTTTCGCGGTTGAAATCGTTTTTCTTCGCTATATGGTGCGCTCTCTAGGGACCGCCGCGGTCAATTTTCCCAATTTATTTCGAATTATCATGATGTCACTGTCAAGATAGCGTTTTATCGATGTTTTCGTGGAAATAAATTTTGAATATACGACGATAATTTTGGAATATTTTAGCGTCGAATTCTGTTTCTGCTAAATGTTTTCGTAATTTACATTTCATAAATACACTTACAGCGATCTTAATCATAAACCTTTGTCACCTCTTAACTCCGTTTTACATAGGGCCTAATTATCTTACAATTATTTTAATTATAACCCCTGGCACGTTATCATATTTTAATAATGGATTGACTTATAAATTTATTGGTAAATATTTGCCGTTCGCGATCCAGACCTTTATTCATGAACACTTCATAGCTTAAGTCAACTCAATATTTTGTTGTCTTTAACATTTTCGTTAATAGACACAGAGCAAACTATAAGAGAGACTTGTAAGTAGCTTTTTATGGATAAGAGTGATCATGATGCTGATGATAAGGGACTATAAATAAAATTAAACAGTACCTTTGATAGTTCAACATTTTAAAGTTCATTTTCGACACTGCCAGGGCTGGTACACACAAATTGTTAACAATTGCATTTTGGATCCGAAAAGTGATATTTTTGAAATCCTTTTTTAAATGAATACTACCGTGAGACTCGGACATAAAGACATAACGAACACAAAGACACGATATTATTTACAAATCCAATATCGGATAAACGTCCGACAATTTCAAAACTATCCAAGATATTCGTAGGTCACAAAGCGGAGAGCCGGAGGTTTACTCAATATAACAATAAGTGAATAACCTGAGGCACTAGTATCTAAGTCCTGGGCGCTTGCGAGCACACTCACCGTCTCTGTCTACCCTCTCCCGATAATCCTGCATGCGTTAGACAATATAGCCTCCGGTGTCTTGCTTCGGTTTATTTTTAAACCGCATAACAAAGCAAAGTTAACATTCAGCGTCGGAACGGAAACAATTCAATTAAAAGGAAACAGAGTCGACACGGAACTTAAATCGTCGCTTCACGCAGGCGAAGTTGAGACATACATAAATCAGTGTTGGGGCGGGGTCTCACTCGCAGAGTAAGGAATACATTCTGTGGAATATTTTTGGTCCCTATATTTTGACAATTAGTTCCCGATTAGTTTACTAGTAATAATTACTAGTATACTAGTAATAATTACTAGTGTACTGGTAATAATTACTAGTTTACTAGTAATAATATTCTAACTAATATTATAAATGCGAAAGTATGGATGGATGTTTGTTTGTTACTCAATCACGCCCGAATGGCCCAACGGATCTGGGTGAAATTCGGCACATAGATAGAGAAAAGTGTGAAATAGCACATAGACTACTTTTTATCCCGGAAAATTGCGTCGTTCCCGCGGGATAGCGATAAACGAATTGTTTGCAGACGAAGTCGCTGGCAACAGCTAGTTACTAATAATTACTAATTTACTAGTAATAATTACTAGTTTACTAGTACTAATTATTAGTTTTATCTACTAGTTTACAAATGACAAGTTCAAATATTTTTTGTTACTCAAAAACAGTAGGTAACTAATAGATAGAGGAGTGATTGGCCAAACATAAGGGCGGACAGAGTGCGTTGGATTGGGAAATCTAGGGGAGAGGTCTTTGCCCAGCTGTGGGACAATATTACGGACTAATAAAAAAAATAATAAGCTTGATTAAAAATAGATTGGCTTGGCTACACTATTCAGGCATTAACTATTCCTGAATAAAAAGTTTCCGACACTTTTGTATCCGTTTTATTTTGACATTTGCACGCTATCACGGTCCCTGAGATAGAGCCTGGTGGCAGACAGACGGACAGCGAAAACTTAGTAATAACAGAGTCCCGTTTTTACCCTGCGGCTACGGTAGCCTGTAAACCAGCACCAGCATTCATAATTCCATGAAAATTGTGTTGTTTTCATTTCTATCCAAGACATGATTATGCACAAACCCTCCAACACACGGCCCAAAACGTATATCGTCATCAGAAACCAATAAGCACGCCGGTTCGTATAAAATCCTTATCTCCCCGAGTTACTATGGTTGTATATCGCCCCCCTTCGGCAATCCTCGGGGGGCTTCGGTGATAGCCGAGTGGATGTTGATTGTTCCATTCCTCACTTCGCTATCGACAGAGACGGATAAATCTGGCGGTCGAATGCTTCGGAACGGATTTTAAAGCGCTCCTGTATTGATGTTTCATTTCTTGTGTAGAAATATTCAGTTTACGGAGACTGCATGAATGTGGACGTTTTAGATTTAGTATCGCTTTGTTGCATTGGGTTTTAAATTGAACTTTGAACTATCTTTGTGTAAGGGGTAGCGATAACACCTGACTGACACAGCATTGAACTAATCATTGGAACTCACTTTAGAAAGAAAGAAGATTAACTAAACAGATTTATATGGGGCGTGTGAATGGGTGCGTTGGGAGGGGAAGGCCTAGGCGGACGTTCCGTGATCAAATTGGGGATGTTTTGGAGAAAGGCCAGGTCAAGAGTACCCGAAACCGACGAGCACGTATGAAGAGATTGATGAATGTGGATGAAGCGAAAAAGGTACGTCAGGATCGTAGCAAGTGGAACAAAGTAGTCTCTGCCTACCCCTTTGGGAAAGAGGCGTGATGATATATATGTATACGTATGTACTATTTTTTGATTCCCCTTTCCATCACGCCCGCGATCATAATAAAAGTGGCCTTCAAGTATTTTTAAATTATGCTCTGTCTACCCCGTAGTGAATAAAGACGTGATTTATGTATGTTAATGGAAAATACAACTTAATAAGGTAACCTTAAAAGAATTTCTTCTAGTTCACCTTCAGTTCTGTTTTTCCTAGTCTCTGAATGCATTTTCCTTCTAGAAATGTGCCGTTGGTCATATTCTTTACCCAAAGTCCAAACCCTCAAAACGAGTCCTGGTATTTTAATATACAGGGTTGTTGGTAATTCGACGTATATTTTAAGGAGGTGATAGGGGTGACTATTTGCGATAATTTTAATCCCTACATGTATCATGTAAAAGTTAACCATTTTTAAGTTATCATGTTTTTTAGTTTTTTTCAAAATAAGTCAAAAATGCAACATTAAAAAAAAAGTATCTGTTTAAATCTCAATTTTACTTCTGATTTATAAAAACGATTAAATATTGGTTATTTATCAATATTAAAACCACAATTATCAGGCCAAATTAAAAAATAAGAGGTAAAAAACAATGTTATTTCAATTTTTTTTTTGAGATTTTTTTCCACTAAAATGCCTTAAAACAAAAAAAAAGTTATGGAACTTGGCTTGCAGATTATTTTAAAAACATAACCGTTTTCTTAGCTCTTCAAAAATGCATAACAACTATGAACTTACTTCAAAGAAGCAGAAAAAAAAAACATAAAGGAAGCGGGCGGGAATTTTTATTTGAACTAAACTAAATTCATATATCATATTTTATCACATACATACATAAATCACGTCGTTATCCCTTACGGGGTAGACAGAGCCTAAGGTAACAAGACTTAAAGGCCACGTTTAGCATGATTGTGGGCATATAGGTGGAAAGGGGAATCAAAAATACGGCACACTAAGTTCAAATAGGTACCTACGTGTTTCACGATACAAAATTTTTGCGTATCCATGTCTTTCAATCAAATGGCATCATAGTCTTTTATATACTCGGGAGCAATGAAACCGGGTCACTTTTCATACAACTTTCTTCGGCAACTGGCCCAGTTTTTTTGCTCCGGAGTGTAGCTTGGGGGGAGGACACAGGACATCGTTTTTCACGAACGAACGTGACTTTAATCTGGGAATCAAAGCAATATATCCGGGAATCTGCAAGCCTTCGGTAGTCAATCTCTTAAGAGAAATGCGAAGGAGCGCTGTGGCACTTTTGTATATTTCGGGTATATTTCGGCATTCGTAACAGATAAATTCATTTAAGATTATTTAAGGTGAAGAAGGCTGCATTCGACCAAAGTTTTCATCCCAGAAAACGCCAAACTATTTCGACATTAGTATCCGAGAGTAAGTTATTCCTGGGATAAAAACTTTGGTCGAATCTAATCCAGCCTTAGAAAGATACTAGTTAAACTTATGTTTCGGTAAAGTTAAGACTTAAAAGCATCAAGAAGTTATCTCTTCTTCTTTCTCGTGCTTTCACTGCTGAGGATCGCAACCACATACGATTCCATTCTTTGCGGGGAAGTTAAAAGCGGCTAAAGTCACAAGTTCCAGTTATACGTGTCGTATCTATGATGAGTCTCTGTCTGTTTCGTAGTAAAAATAGAGACGTAATCACAGATAACTGACAGTTAAGATAGCTGGAGCTTAACAGAGAGTGGTGAAACAGGCCCTTAATAAATACAGTTTGCTTAGTGTAAGTTTTCCATCGAAAAATACGTCTACTACTGAAAGTTTTATACCACTAAAGAAATACAAAGACAGCCAATATCAAATTGATCAAGAAATTTACTTCTTGATTTTTAATGTTTACTTTTAACGTTTTACCGTTAGAAATTTAATTTCTAAACGACACTGAAAATTAGAACACATAGAAAAATCCGAAAAGTAAGGCCGGGAATCGAACCCCCCTCGTCATTCCGTGACGCGTGCTATACCCCTACACCACCCATAGCAGGTAAAAACCTTTACCTTTTTTATCTGCTATGCCGGGTTCGATTCCCGGCCATAGCTTTACTTTTCGGATTTTTCTATGTGTTCTAATTTTCAGTGTCGTTTAGAAATTACAAAGACAGCCGGTTAAATTACTGGCACAAGAGTTATTCTATCCTAGCCTAACTAGCATAGACGCTGGCAACGCATCTGCCAATCCTAGTGTTGCGGGTGTCCATGGGTGGTAGTGCTCGCTTACCATCAGGTGACCCACTAGCTCGTTTGCCTTCCTAGTCATATAAACAACTAGCTGTTGCCACCGACTTCGTCTGCAAAGAATTTGTTTGTCGCTATCCCGCGGGAACTCCGCAATTTTCCGGGATAAAAAGTAGCCTATGTGCTATTCCAGACTTTTCTCTATCTATGTGCCGAATTTCATCCAGATCCGTTGGGCCGTTCTGGCGTGATTGAGTAACAAACAAACATCCATCCATCCATCCATCCATCCATCCATACTTTCGCATTTTTAATATTAGTTAGATTAGATAAAAATAAAACTACTTGAGATTAGTTTGTTGAACAACTTGCCGCTTGTACCTCGGTCTGGAGGCTCATAGTTTGTTGGTTTGTCACAAGCAAAACATAATAAAAGTTTGGTAAAAAGAATACTGAAAAATACCAAAACGGGAACCCTTAGAAATTCCTCCAACTATTTGAAAACAATTTCGTGAAACATTTTAAAAATCAAATACTTAGTAGAATATGTTGGGTAATTTTTATTTTTGTTTTTTTGGGTGGTTTACAAAATAAATGTAGAATAGGTTAGCTAAGGTCAGATTTTATAATTTTCCTGAACTGATGGTTTTAATTCGGTTTAGACAAAACGATCATTAGACCAAACAATGATTAGACCATCTGATATAGACCCAAACGCTATCTAAACAACTACAGTCCAACACCGCATAATCAACCCACACTCGTAATCTATACATCTATACATATAATAAAGCTGAAGAGGGTCGAAAGTCTGTACATGGAAGATATTTAAAAAAAAATAGGCTGGGGGTACTAAGAATCGATAACAGAACACGTTCCAACAGTTTTTAGAATTTTTGTCTGTTTATCTGTTTGTCTGTATATTTGTGCGCGCATCACGTGAAAACGGCTGAACGGATTTTGTTGGAAACTTTACTACCTAATCTGTTGAGAAAATCACCGGCCAGGTTATAGGCTACTTTTTATCCCGGAAAATTGCATAGGTAGTTCCCGCGGGATAGCGATGATAGTTGTGTTAAGTGCCTGTTCAAATATGCATAGCAATATGTGACTTTTGTCAATAAAATGAAGTCTACGCGGACGAAGTCGCGGGCAGAAGCTAGTGTATTATAAATCCCCTCTCAAAGTCATTACAATACTAATCCAAACCCTCCAGATTCTAATCCGTGTTATAAATTACCGTTTACCACTGACAGCACGTACCCGGGCAACTAGGTTGCAGAACCGGGTCACGTGACTCCAGGAAACCCGGGTCAAACGGTCAGAGCATTGCCGGTTTGACCCGAATAGAGTTATTAAGCTACCCGGTTGAAAGATTGGATTTATTAGAGTAAAATGTACGGATTGAGAGCTATCCTTTACAAAGTTACGAATCGTCAGCAACTCAGCATTTTGTTATCGCTTTCGCGGTGTTGCAGCTTTTCGTTATTCATTAATTTATTTACTAGCTGTTGCCAGCGACTTCGTCTGCAAAGATTTCTTTTATCGCTATCCCGCGGGAACTACGCAATTTTCCGGGATAAAAAGTAGCCTATGTGCTATTCCAGACTTTTCTCTATCTATGTGCCGAATTTCATCCAGATCCGTTGAGCCGTTCTGGCGTGATTGAGTAACAAACAAACATACATCCATCCATCCATCCATCCATCCATCCATACTTTCGCATTTATAATATTAGTTAGATTAGTTAGATAAGCCTTTTTTATTCCGAATTCGCTACAATTTCAATTCAATTTTATATGTTGTTGTTGTTGTTATTTATTAAATTGTCGCGCAATTCGGCGTGCCTCATGGCATAGGCCTCCTCCGTGTATTGGAGGGTTTGGGCTATAGTTCCCACGCGCGCCCAGTGCGGATTGGGAACTTAACACACACCATTGAATTTCTTCGCAGATGTGTGCAGGTTTCCTCACGATGTTTTCCTTCACCGAAAAGCTCATGGGAAATTACAAAATGTAATTTTCACACATAAATTCCGAAAAACTCAGAGGTGCGATCCCGGGATTTGAACCCACGACGCTCTGCTTGAGAGGCCACACGTCAAACCACTAGGCTACCACGGCTTTTTTTCGTTATTTACGCCTACGAAATTTCATCGATATTGGAAAACAGTTGCAGTAAATCATACTAGTTGCGGTAAATTAATTACCAGCCTAGGTACAAACGTTATCGCAATAAGTGATCAGTTAGTTATTTGTGTCTGTCAGTGTCGAAGTACTTCGCTGTTGATTGTGAAAAGGTCCTACTGTGGCTTGGGGTTCCATTTGGGTGACTGTGCGAGTACAAACTACGAAAATTTTCCCCTATTTTCCACTTTTACTTTCGGTGCTTTAGGTTTTAGTCATTTCAATTAAGCCTTAAGCACGGCAGCAACTCCCGAGTCATTAATGGAAATACATTATGTACAACCAAAAGTATCTAGGTTTCAATCTTGTTTTAATCCTCGTACTCATTTGATCCATTTATTCACATTTTTGGACAGTAGTTCAATATCAAGAATAAAGCCTAGACACCCAAGACTCCCAGCGAAGTGAGGAAATCCGTGCGAGTAAATATAATTTCGTGTCACACGCATACCGGAAGCGAGGGCTCTCCGGATATTGGTCCAAGAGTCCAGTTGGTTCCGGCCCTGGCACGCCTATATACGACCGACGAGCGAAGCGAGCGAATTCGAGCCCCCAGTGCAGACAGAAAACGCGGTTGTGTACTGTCGAATCATTTGATTCCTGATCCAACGTAGAACGTTCTAACAGTAGGTACCTAAACGTCACATGATTTTTCTTATCGATTCAATGTAACGCCCGTCCACTATGGCATTTACTGTGAGAGGGTTTCAAAGTGAGCCAGGAATTAATTGGTTTAATAGTATACCTACATATTAATTACTATGGAAAAATTGTCATAGCCAATAGCGTTTATGTAACCAGAAAAAATCTAACTAGAAAGTAGGTAACGCGACGGTAAATATCTCTGCCTAATAGGCATTCGTAAAAGACGGGTTGTCACTTACTCGAAAGGGCTTAGATAAATTATCTCATGTGTCAGTAATTTCTTTGGCTGTCCTATTTTCTACGGTGGTAAGTACTGCTGCTTGGCGGCAGAAATAGCGAACAAGATGGTGGTAGCAATTCAGACGGTTCCTGAGCAAGAGCCTACTACCCGCTAACCGATACTTAGGTAAATGCCTTCGAGGCATTTGTTGCGAAACTATAACTGAGGACTCTGTTCATTGCGCAGCCGATACATTCACCATACAGCAGTCAATCAATGACACGAGCAGTGTATTTGAAAAATACTCGCCTCGCTACGATTGCTAATGGTCGTGAGCGGGCTGTTAGATAACTTATATCGGAGGTATGCGACTGGGAATTTTTGTAGAAAATTTTCTAAAAGCTATTCGCAAAGGAATTTGAACAAACTGCCTGTTTTTTGCTGTCTTGTGGGTGAAAAGACCTCGACATAAAAATATCTGTGATTCTTTCGTTTCTTCAAACTAAGTTTTTTAGGTATGAGTTATATTAGAACAGCTAGAACATTGAAATTATCTAAATCAATCCTTCGATGAAGTACGAAGTAATGTTATTTCCTTTACGCGCTGCCGTTACAAAAGACGTAAGTAGTAATGAAGAAAATTATGTTAGTTTTTTATGTATATAACAATCACAAAGCAAGAAAACAAAAATCGTTCCATCGAAAAAGATCCAAAAGAAGATACCCTGCAAGTTCGCTTAAATACCAAACAATCGGTTGATATTCAGCCCAAACTGACTTACGTTGGAACACTAAACGTTAGTGCCGGGGCGTGTGCGATTCTAGTTCTGAACGCAATCCAATCACGTATCTATCGGCCAGGCTAACCTGAATTTCACATACGAATTGCTTTTCGCCACCAAATCCTGAATCCATTCGAAAGAGCTGACGATGAGAAGTCGAATGGAAAGCGTGTAATTATTGTGCATGTGCACGAATTGCTCTTTCTAGTTGTTTTCTTTGCAATTATTGACAAAATGGCGAAAAATTACCTAGTATTATCAAAAAACGACACGATGCGTGATGCGTGGCGATGGGCGGGGCACTTGGCAAGACGGAAATGAAATGAAATGAAATGAAATGAAATGAAATGAAATGAAATGAAATGAAAGCATTTATTGCCGAACATGTGTTACATTATCAGGTCTTACAATTATTTGGTGCATCATGATGAATTATTTGGTCATCGGAATGACGACAGATGGCCGAAGGCGGTCACAGAGTGGTGACCAAGATTGGGTCGAAGGTCAGTGGGCAGACCACCAGCCCGTTGGTCAGATGACATCTGGCATTCGGTTGGAAAACTGTGAATGAGACTGGCACAGGACCGGGCAAAGTGGCGTGCAAATGAAGAGGTCTTTACTTAGCAGTGGGTGGATGTGGGCTGATTAGTTTAGATCAAAAAACGACACGTAAAAGGGTCATTTGCGGCCGAGTAGCAGAAGAAACGGTGTGACTTTGATTTTCATTTTGAGTACGATTCGAGGGCCTGCAAGTCTATGTGAGTGGAAACTGAATGCGTTGTTTGTCGACCACATACTGGATTAAACTGAAGCCAAAATTACATTCATGCGAGCGCAACATCTATTTCAACAGTACCCCAAGCCTACGATCACATAATTACGGCCCATCCTCATGCATATTCATTATGGATTAACCCAACTTAACTCGTGTGAACTAAATTGTTCGAATTCACGTCTGAATTACAATTTGGGACTTAGTTGTCCCTACAGAACTACTCGCGCCACTAAACATTTTTGATCATCTTTCTAGTAATACAGCACAGTGCACAGGTTTGTTTTGTGTAAATTATGGCCACACTAGTAAATCGTAATCGTTTTTGAACTATACTTTATGTAATTTTTTTTAAAAAATCGGTATTGACTGATCTGGGAAAATAAATAGACATATCAGTTGAGGCATCTCTCTGTTTTAACTCGCGTGAGATTTTTTTTCATTTACTATTAGTCTTGTGGATGTTTCGCAAATAAGGAATTGCGTGGTCTGGTTGCTTTAAGTGTCTATTATAATTATAAAATAATTTTGCTGCTTGAAGCTAAAAATCTTGAACTTATGAGACATATACCTGATGCCGCGATGAACGCCAAACTAAAGTATGTGGGCAAAATTCTTAACTTCTGTCACATCCAGAGAAAAGCTGCGACAAAACAATGACTTCCCATCCCCCTTTTAACCGCAAAATCAACAATGTAAACTTTGAAGTCATACTTTTTAAAGCCAACTTCGAAACATATCAACACATATTGTAATAAAATTAGATGGAAACTAGCAAGACCCATTAAAACCTGAAACTCGTTAAACTTTATAACGATTTCCCGGTTCGAGGGATAGAGACTTAACTGGTTGCAACTCACACCGTAACCTTAGTCCGAACATTTAACTTACAGTATAATTTTAAAGCCATAACTAGTGTCATCAATCTCAGAAATTGAAAATTTAAGACTGTGCTAACAAATCAAAGGTCCGAGCCAACAGTCAAAGTGACCGGGTCTTCTGACTCTCAGTATTGTTGACGGGAGGCATTTTATGAGAAAGGAGAACAACTGCAAATGTTGGCGATACTTGGTGATACTTAGATTACCTACTACTAACATTAGTGAAGTATGCAAAGAATAAAGTACATCATTGCTCCAACTATTTGTGATCATCGGTAAGAATATTTATTACTAGCTGTTGCCAGCGACTTCGTCTGCAAAGAATTCGTTTATCGCTATCCCGCGGGAACTACGCAATTTTCCGGGGTAAAAAGTGGCCTTTGTGCTATTCCAGACTTTTCACTATCTATATGCCAATTTTCATCCAGATCCGTTGGGCCGTTCTGGCGTGATTGAGTAACAAACAAACATCCATCCATCCATCCATCTATCCATCCATCCATACTTTCGCATTTATAATATTAGTTAGATTGTTTTAGATGTTATTTTACGGCCACCGGCAATATCAGATGGAATAAAGCCTTCAAAGAAACACATGTTACAATCTAATGGCTATATTAAAAAAAAACCATTTGTTCATTGTTTTTCTAATCAAAAACGATATTTACTCGTGTAAAAGAGTCTTTCGTGACCTACTTACAGAATAAAGATTTTGATTATTTTCCACAGTAAACAGGACCGGCTGTTTTTTAGCCGTCTTAAAATGACTTTTTTGTCGCTGTTACCTTCCTATTCTTCTAATTAGAATTTCCATTCCTTCGGTGAAATTACGTCGGCCAAAACACGCTTTTGTAATTTTCTACATTGCGTTACAGCAAATAGTAAGACTCCATTCCATTATTGCTGACTATAAAAAAATACGGGGATAAATAATAGGACTGCTATTGTAGAAGCAGGTTTTCTGCAGCTAAGTTATTTTTTTACATTATCTTCATTTGTCTCAGTTTAAATAAGATTAACAAAAACATCATTTAGACAGTATTAAACAGTCGCTTTCCTTTTTCCATCTGTCTCTATGTATGCTTAGATCTTTAAAACTAAGCAACGGATAGTTATAGGATTCAAGAGGATAGTTTAAATGTAGGTATAATAGATGCATAATATATTAGAGAAATACTGATTGCACCCGTGCGAAGCCGGGGCGGGTCGCTAGTTGTATATAAAACACACATAAGTCCCATGACTAACTATCCTCTACACCACACAAAAATAATGTTTTACTCGCGGTCTTGCACGTGAGTAGCGGACTAAGAATGGAACGTAAAAGTTTTTTTGTACATTTACTTTATTATTTTATCATGTATTTTCTATAAAAAAATATAGTAATTTGAAAAAAGGTCAGGTCAAGAGCACCTGAAACCGACGAGCATGTATGAAGAGATTGATGAATTTGGATGAAGCGAAAGAGGTACGTCAGGGTCGTAGCAAGTGGAACAAAGTTAATAGTCTCTGCCTAACCGCATGGGGAAGAGGCGTGACGGTATGTATGTATGTATGTATTTTCTATAAAAACGCTTTTCTGTTTTACGAATAGGTATAATGTTTTTTGTTTTAATTAAAGTAGGGTGGTAAATGGGGTCTCCAAGCCAAGGACTCTTCAATACGCAACGGCAAGTTTTCTTCCGCGGCTCTCGTTATAACTTAACTAAACTTTGCGAACTTAAGCGATCGCGCAGTTAAAGTCGCGTTGAATTTGAATTTAGTTACGACACCGATTAAGTTTCAGGTTCATAATATTCTTGTATGTTGGTTTAATGTGGAGTATTCCAAGTTTTCAAGTTCACATTATAAGTTGATTAGAATTTCGGGCGCATATACTCATAGTTAGGGATTTCAGCAAACGTCACTTTAATATACTCAGCGGCACAAAATTGGGCAGTCTCCATAGTCCATACAAAGTTTCGTTTATTTTGGTATCATGTGTTCCAAATTTTTTGCCACTCAGTATAAACATTTGCTAGCGTTTAGCAATAGACCTGTCAGATTTTTTCCGGAATATTCCAACAGGTGGTTAAGTTAGCTTAAATGAATGCTCCTACAAAGATTTATCATTTACTAGCTGTTGCCAGCGACTTCGTCTGCAAAGAATTTGTTTATCGCTATCCTGCGGGAATTTTCTGGATAAAAAGTAGCCTATGTGCTATTCCACATTTTTCTCTACCTATGTGCCGAATTTCATCCAGATTCGTTGGGCCGTTTCGGCGTGATTGAGTAACAAACAAACATCCATCCATCCATACTTTCGCATTTATAATATTAGTAGGATTATTATTAAAAATTTTGATTTAAAATTTAGTACCGCTCTTGACGAGGTTCACTTTATTTCGATCAATGGAAACATTTGTAAACTATGATTCAAGAATCCTGAAAAACATTTAGTACAGGGCTGTTTAGTTAAACTAAGCCAGCCACCTACTAGAATATTCCAGAACTATTTTGAGAGAACCTGTATGTTCCATTTTCTTTTCCACCGTCACTGTTAACGTCTTACTTCTTCCCCATCTGTAGGTAACGAGTGTTTTATAGCCATGATAAAACTAACATTAACTTCATTCCTAACGTATCTTATGTTAGACAGGTTTCGATTTACCTCAATTTGCCTTTCTAGCAAAAAAGACGAAGAAATGAGTGGGAATAGATATCGTCAGTGTTAGACCTTGTCTACCATAAAGGTCAAAAAAGCAAAAAAATATTTACTAGTCCAAGGGTTTGAGCTCTACGTTGATGATTTAATCAGTCAGTGTTTTCATGTTAAGATAGCAGACAGTATTACGGTTGGTTTGCGATTAGGTACCTACTGTCAAAAAACTTACTGAAACGATTATTCTTCTGACTACGCGGCTCTACACATGTCAAGGATACTAGCAGTTTTCGTTTGGCTGTCGTCTGGAGCACTCTTTGACAACACCATTGCTTGAACTTGTCGGTGTAATCTTGAATTCAATGCCAGAGTCTCACGGTTTTTTTTAATTAAGTGGAAACAATAAGGGTAAAAGGATTGGACCCATGAATCGTAAGCTAGGGCATGCATTGGGTAGTCGCCAGGAGACAGTGCCTACAAATTGTTGCTTTCCGCAGTCTATCGCACGCCACTGCTCTTGTGTTACGTCACAGTGTGACAGACTCCCTTTTTATCCAGCGCCTCAGGGCGGGGCTTAATGAGCGATTTCCGAACGAAGCGAACTAATGAACGTTTCACAAAACGTTGCCAGGTATTCATAGAATTCGTTTCACTAAATTCCCTTAATTGAATTCGGCCCACACGTTGTTGAAACGGTATCGATAACAGGTGACAAAGGTTGGGTTCTAGAAATAGAATTTGTGTAACTAATCTATTTATCTAAGTTCCAGATAGTGATGGAATAAAACTTACCATCACTCAGTATTAATTTTAAGTTGACATTATGAAACAAACGGAGTAAAAATTTAGGTGTCTCGAAAATTTACGGGAATATTTCAGCAGATGGTTAGATCATTTAAAGTTAATGACCTTTAAAGGAATTTTATTTTAGTTTTTTTTTTATCGTGGTCGATAAATTTTTCTATAAATTGATGATGAGTTCAAAGTAAATAAAATTTGAAGCTAAAATTTAAAATGTAATAAAATGTTTTTACAGGTTAATTCAAGCTAATCAACCATCTGCTGGCATATTAAGGAAGGATTTTGCGACACCTTGTATCGATTTTATCCAGACATATTTTTAGACCAGTCCTTGGCCCTTTTTTAAGGACTGCCAGAACTTCGGTGCTTGAAGAATAGCTAAGGACTACAATTCGTCTCGCTCTATAATTGTCGGACAAAACTGGTCTTCTATCAGTATTTTCATATGAAGGAATTAGCTCGCCGTTTGGCAGTTTGAGTTATTAATAAAAAATTATACCTTGCTTCTATTCCTGGGATCTCTGAAGTCTTCTTTGGACGCCTTCCGCCGTTTGTCTTTCAGTATCATGCGAGCTGCTGCGAACGCCATCTTGAATTTCACTCGATTCACTCGTAGCACTCGTTTCTCTCGTATATCACCAGAGACTGGTCTTTTGACTTATAATCACAGACTTTTATTCAAATTGACTAATTAATTGTTCTCTACAATCTACGATTCTAACACTAATCAACTCAACAACTGTTCACTTGTCAACACCGTTAAATTTAACAATTAAATTATTGCCTTTTTCGTTGATAGTTTCACAAATAACAATATAATTGAATTTAATTAACAGATGTAATTTATCACTTCACTTTGTTTTAATTGAACGAATTATTATAATCACTAACACTGCGGATAAAGACTGGTTGATAGTATTCGTCGGTATTTCTCGTTGGACTTCTGTTTCTTTTTTATTTTACTGAAATTCAAATTTCCGTGTGAAATGGCTATCGGATCTGGTTCTAGTAATATCGAAAATTCTCTAACATCATCTACATATTTCATTAACTTCCCTTGGTCTACTGTGTTTAATTTGCGGTACAAAAAGGCTAAACTAAATATTTTGCACTCGGATAACATTAGCAAAAACAGAACCGTTGTCTTTAACAGTATGAAAATAAGAAACCTCAAAAGTCTTTATAAAAACGAAAGAAGCTAAGCCATCATAAGCTCTAAATTACTTTAAATAACGAGAAGCACAGACAACTCGTTTGTGCAAAATTGGCAAAAGCGGTTTTATACTAATTACGAATCTAACTTTGGATGTTAATGTGATTGCTTTGATGAACATAGTTAAAGTTACTAATGTTACTTATAAACAGAGAAGTAAGTGATAATAATTAAGAAATTATATCCCATTATGGCTGTTATATGAAGAAAAGTTAGACGTTTTTCAATATACAGGGTGACTTCTGTGCTTTCTGTTCACGACTTAGAAGTCACCCTGTATAAATATCAGGGGTATCACCGCTGTCCATAGACAACTAAAACACACGAGCATTACCAATAATGTCGCCAACATAGAAGGCAAAAAAATGAAAGGCGTCCTGTGCCCGTAATTTTCCCGACTTTCTTACTTAGTTCGATTAAACGATCATAAATACTATACCATACCTATACTAAATCTAGATCATCAATATGACGCCGTTGAGTATAGAAAAAAAATTGTCAACCCAAAATTAAAAAATCCTGATAACCTTTACGATGCGACAGAAAGGCTTCGACGGACGTTCCGAGACCAAAATAGGAGACGCTTTGAAAAAAGGTCAGGTCAGGAGTACTTGAAACCGACGAGCATGTATGAGGAGATAAATGAATGTGGATGAAGCGAAAGAGGTATGTCAGGATTGTAGCAAGTGGAACAAAGTAGTCTCTGCCTACACCTATGGGAAAGAGTCGTGACGGTATTCCGCGGAAATTTTCCGGGATAAAAAGTAGCCTATGTGCTATTCCAGACTTTTCTCTATCTATGTGCCGAATTTCGTCCAGATTCGTTTGGCCATTCTGGCGTGATTGAGTAACAAACAAACACCCATCCATCCATCCATCCTTTCGCATTTACAATATTAGTTAGATAAACATCTGCTGAAATATTTTTAATTCATTCTAAAACACAGTCCAGGTCGTATACTGTGTGTATATTAAATTTATGGTAGAAAGTGACTTATTCTGGCAAAACTAATGTTCGTGTCGTAAAACTTAAACCCGTCTGCAATCATTTAATTCAAATTTCGAAGGGCTCTCCAACTGAGACGGCCCTACATTTGCCCAGGCCCTAGAGCGTGTCGCAAAGTCGACGAGTCTTATTCTAAGGGCCCTTACCCTAAGTACTCAGCTAATACATAGCAACGAAATCCCAACTCTCACAAGAGCGGCACAGGTCACAAAATCGGATACCGAGCTAAATAATTATAAAGAAAATATGCCAGACCAAATGAAAACTCGAGACGGAGTTATGCGAAGGGCGAAATGAGGCCGGTTTCAGTTTGCGTACAATTTTTACGCTCACACGTGCAACAACTACACCACCTTTGGCTTAACCTCTTGGGTTCCAATGTACTATGCAAAGGACATAATAAAAACCGGCCAAGTGCGAGTCGGACTCGTGCACGAAGGGTTCCGTACCAGAAATAACCTCCTTGCTATTACGGTTCATGAGATACAGCAAAAAACTCAAACAACTACTCTGTTGTATGGGAGCCCCCCTTAACTATAATTATTATTTTGATTTTAGTATTTGTTGTAGCCACAATAAAAAATCAACTGTCTAGCTATTACGGTTCTTGAGATCTAGCTCGGCGAGTGGTAACCATGAAAAAGGGCTAAAATATCACGTTTTTTGTATGGGAGCCCCCCTTAATTATTATTATTATTTTATTTTTAGTATTTTCTGTTATAGCGACAACAGAAATACACAATCTGTGAAAATTTCAACTATCTAACTATTACGGTTCTTGAGATACAGCCTGGTGACAGACGGATGGACGGACAGCGAATTCTTAGTAATAGGGTCCCGTTTTTACCCTTTGGGTACGGAACCCTAAAAACGTGACCTTTTAGGTCCTGTCTAGCCCGTAAGAGATAAAGACGTGATTTATGTATGTATATTAGGTACTAAGGTTTTTATACATTTTGATAAATGAACCCCCACCCTTGATAGTTTGTCGTTCTGCTTACTGGGGCCTTACCATGACGTCTTGATGCGATTCAGTTTAGGTTCGCTCGCTGTCAGATCGATACTAAAAATTACAGCTTAAACCTGGACTGAGTCGGAATTGAATCGCGTTAGTCATGGTGTAGCGACACTAGCGCCACCTAGTTGACAGCTACATAATTACTGCGACGCACGGGTAGCTAGCGCCAACTCTAGTGACAGCTGTCACATTGTTCTACATCGCGCTAACGAAGTTTCTCAACACGGATGCATATATACAACTTCCAACTCTCTTCCTTCGGACTTCGGTCCCCAGGCATAACATCTGCCTGGAGAGAGATCTCTCTCTTGTGGCTCCTCCCCCCAAAATGGTAAGGCCCCAGGACAGCCCTGTCTATCATGAAATTTGAAGTCCTCCTAAGCCAACCTAATTAATAAATTAATATGTGCAATCGATACGAAAACAAACGACTAACGTTTACGCTCAAATCGATACAAGTGTATGCATGAGAATACTTTTCGCATCGTTTATTTGCGATCATTAACGTCGTTATTAATATAGCAGTAAAGCCCCATTTCGGTGAGCCCATGCGCTTTTACGAGATACTTTGGCTGGAATCGGTAAGCAGTTTCATTCCATACTGCGCGGCCCCTTATTCAACAACTCGACAATTGTCGGACACTAGTGACAATTTGAAATGGAATGAGTATTCAATATGAAGCCAATCGGCGTAGATTATCGATTTTTTATTTCAATTTATAGGATTTAGTTAATAAAAGTAAATGGACACTAAACTTTATGAATTATATCGTCGATTATTGTTGTACTTTTATTTTTAAATAGACCTATTCTGTGGCGAGTTGTCGTTCATTATGGTGTGCTGAGGGGGAGGCCTTTGTTCAACGGTGGACGTCTTCAGGCTGATGATGATGATGATGAGACCTATTCTGAGATGAAACAAGCCATACCTTTTCATAACTTTTAATATTAAAGCGAAGTTTTATTATTAAAGTATCTAAATTCAGTTTTGGTAATGGCACAATAAGACAGAATGAATATGAATATTATATAGTATAACTAGCGACCCGCGGCGCACGGTATAATATGGATGTATTATACATAATAATATAAACCTTCCTCTTGATTCACTCTATCTATTAAAAAAACCGCATCAAAATCCGTTGCGTAGTTTTAAAGATTTAAGCATACATAGGGACATAGGGACAGAGAAAGCGACTTTGTTTTATACTATGTAGTGAAGAGTGTGTAAATAAATCTCTCTCTCTCTTTCTCTCATATCATACATTAGTGGAAAAAAAAGTTGCGAGGCTGTAAACACAGACAAGCCTAAAAGTCGACACACAAAACGTCTTTTTTGAGTTAGGTCAGTCTTGTTCTACGTAGCGATAGAACGTAGCATGCGGTATACGTGGTGTGGTGTACGCATTCAGTCAGCCGAAAGCCTCGAAGAAACGTGAATGTTTCACAATTTATCAAACGGTTCGTCAGCCTCTCTAAAAATCCTTTTTCCCTCGTATTCTGGAGGTTTTTAAGCCACTATAATTTATTGCTTTTCCACGAAACAATGAAAAAGTCTGACAATTGTAATGGTGTGCGAAAAACTGGTGAAAAACACGTGAATATCAAATGTATAGACCGACCGCTAACTGAGTCCTCGCCCGCGCGGTGCAGGGGCGCGGGGTGGGACGACCGCGGGGGCCGAGAGAGGTGCGGGCGGTGGGCGCACTACCCGCCCGCACCTCTCTCGGTCCTCTTTGTCGTCCTACTTCGCGCTCCTGTGCCGCGCGGGCGAGAACTCATTTAAGCGGTCGATTTATAGATATAACCGATTTAGAAAATTCTTTTACCAACAATCAAATTTACAACTTATTTAATAAAAAAACAGACTTCGTCAATTTTTATAATTTTGAAAACATAATCATTTTGAGGCTACTTTGATAGTTATAAAATTGGAATAAAATCGATATTGGCCACATGCGGTGAGTATTTGGCATGTGTACGCATGTTTACCCGTAAGGGATAAAGACGTGATTTATATATATATATATGTGTGTAGACACAAAGACGATCGATGAAGACATCAATTAGAAGCAGTAAACGCAAATAAAAATCAATGATTTCGTCATTACAACTACCTACTTTATCAATTAACCCCGCAAACCAAGACCACCCCAGTTTACGGTGCCGAGTATCTCACGACTAAGATGAATCTAATGATACCTCTCAAGCTCAAATGCGAACAGCCGTTAAGGCTTTAGAGCGTACCAAAGAAATATACATACATACATACACTCGATAAACAATTTTATTAACCCTTGTTCTTATGGTGTAATCGGCGCAATCGGGTAGCCGCATTATTACAAGTGTCATAGGTGATATTTAATTCTGCACAGACTAAGTCGCGGGCAGCAACTAGTATTACATAGTACTTTTATGTATTTGGACACTATAATATTTTTTTTTGAGACTATATAAAAAGACAGTGTAAATATATAGTTAAATGCGAAAGTTTGTGTGTATGTTTCTTACTTCTTCACGCCGAAATATTTGAAATAGAGATAGCTTATAACTAAACATAATTATGTTACTTCCAAAATTTCAATCGTAAAATCGATGAGCAATTTTAAAACTGGGTGACACTTTCATTGAGTTTTCTATTAGAAGTAAATTTGTTTTCAATTCAGTTTTGTTATTTTATGTATTCTGATTATGTTCATTATCAAGCAAGAATAGCAAAAATTAAAATAGATTGACAAACACAATGTTAAATAAAGCTCCTCACTTAAGTTCATCACAATAAAAAATTAAGCGCATTTTAAATCTAATTCTCTTCAAACTTGTTAAAAAACTTGGATTGCAAATGGCGCATAATTAAATTATTCAAAACTTCAATTAATTTATTTTAACAACGCCACGTAGTCCGAATGCACGGCTCAATTCACTCGGTTCAGATTAATTCAACTTAAACGGACTTTATTTAAGTCTCTACAGTTTTGATAGAGAGATTGTGTAGTGGACGGTTAGGGATTAGTATGCTTAAGACCCGTTTCACCACTGTCCGTTAAGTTCCAGCTATCTTAAGTGTCAGTTATCTATGATTCCGTCTCTATTCATTACTACGAAACAGACAGAGACGTCATCATAGATAACTGACACTTATCTTAACTAGAACTTACCAAAGAGTGGTGTGCTCGAACGCGCGTTGAAATGTCAAATACTATGAAACGGTTTGTTGCCGACCTGACACTTTAAGATAATTGAAACTTAACTCTCTGTTAAGTTCAGACCAAGAACTAAAAAGGCAGAAATTTGATGAAGTCTCTTTCTCTTTGTCTATTTATCACCACCGAGTCAACATCGCGGGATAAGACGCCGCAATGTCGACGCCTAGAAGTCTACCGCAAGGCGTTATCAAGGAATCATCTGGAAGTATGCCAGTGCAATACTCGTATACTAGCTGCATTGATGAATCTATATTCTATTCAGGATAGAATTAGACAGAATGCAAAACGGTTTTTAATGTATTTTAAAATGTCATTCAATAAGTAGTTCATTGAATGCAAAAGGGCCACATTCCAAAATCTATTACTAATATATTTCAAACCTTATACGAATGAGTTTTGTTATTAGACGCAAAAAGTGTCAGATTTTGGAATATGACCGTTTTTGCGTTTACTGAGCAAAGTATGTTTCTGTTCACAGTTCTGATCATACATAAAAATACCTTCCTCGTGAATCTCTCCATCTATTTAAAAAAAACGCATTAAAATCCGTTTCGTACTTTTAAAGATCTAAGCATAGGTACATAGGGACAGACAGACAGCGGAAACCGACTTTGCTTTATACTATGTAGAGATGATGGGTTCTTATCTGTAAAAGTCAAAACTAAACAAAAGATATTCAATCCTTTTTCTTCTGTGGAGAATTCTAGTGAATCATTAATATCATTATAGCTTAACACATACCATATTTCAGCAACATCGCTATTATTACACGTCGTGTCAAATTAAGGTTATGAAGATGAAGATGGGGCAGTTAATAAAGTTAGGCCAATAATTGCGGACCCCTCAACGAAGAGTGTAATAAACAACATCAAGTCATAGACAAATTGGCTTACGAACACACACCTTACTAGCCTGAGGTAAGGTTTCAGGTGTTCTCAATTTAGTTAATACTAGCTGTTGCCAGCGACTTCATCTGGAAAGAATTCGTTTATCGCTATCCCGCGGGAGCTACGCAATTTTCCGGGATAAAAAGTAGCCTATTGTGCTATTCCAGACTTTTCTCTATCTATGTGCCGAATTTTATCCAGATCCGTTGGGCCGTTCTGTCGTAATTGAGTAGCAAACAAACATCCATCCATCCATCCATCCATCCATCTATCCATCCATACTTTCGGATTTATAATATTAGTGAGACTAGGGACCCGCCCCGGCTTCGCAAGGGTGCAAACTCTACTATACTCTCTAGATCTCTACTATATTATCCTGTTAAGCGTTTTTAAAAAACCTTTCATAAGGGAGGGAGTTTCTTTTCCTTTCCTCTTTTCCACCTATACAAACACAATCATGCTAAACGTGGCCTTTAGATCTTGTTACCTTAGGCTCTGTATACCCCATAAGGGGTTTTACAACCATCGGATCGCACTCTAAACTGCTCATACGAAACGTCTTAAATCTTAAATAAAAATAGAACTGAATTGAGAACCTCCTCCTTTTTTTTGAAGTCGGTTAATAACAAAGGCGATCTCATCATGTCAAATTAGATTTAATCCTTCACAAGCTTCAATCGTATCTTTATTGGCAAAGTTTAAAACTGGAATCTATTTACTACAAAATGTCGCGAGGAAAAGTTACCACGCTTTAAAACTCGACCTTGTTCCAATTTCGAAACCGCCATCCCGTCTCCACCTAATAAACCACGTCCATTTCACAGAAAAATATAATTCGAGACGTCCCCAACGTTCCGTTTCACGAACTGTCACGGGCATCCGTGAGATCCAATATACGATACGGATTATGCCGTGTTTACACGAGCTTAGCCACTAAGCTCGTCACTTAAACTAATACCTTACGTGTAAGCATATCGTGTTAGTAACACTAAAACTGAAATTTAATAGAAGCCAAACAATGTTCGTCTAATTACCAACAAGAATCTTTTCTGGTAGGTCCTGCCATATTCTCATAAAAATTGTTAGTAGAATTCAAAGCTAGCTTAGGCTTTTATTTTTGATTCGGGAAAGTCAAATTTCTGCTGTGTTTATAACAAGTTTGCTTTATTAACATAATAGGTTTATAATATAATTCCCATCATATATCACATTGGGCCTTTAACTGATTTAAACATTCATGTTTTACTCTCAGTATTTTCAGTGATCGGGACTTAATCGCTTACGCTTTTCCAACATGCTGGGACGTGTAATGTCTCGAAGGGATTAAATAATTAAGGTATAAGATAACATGAAGCCTTATAATGCTAACTAAAAATCAACTTATCACTTGTCGAGTTGTAAGAGACTGCAATTGAAATGACGTTTTTTTTAAAACCATCCCGTAACACCAACGTGTAAACAATTACATTGTGAAGAAGTAGCTAAACAATATTATTAATGGCAGTCACTTAGCTCGTGTGAAGCCGGCATTATAACAGGAACGAAACGTTTTTGTTACTGGCCCGTGGAGTGGCGGACAAGGAAATTTGTAAATTAGATGCGACGTGTGAGAAGGGTGTATGAGTGGACGATGGGCAGATTGTCTGATGGATTTGAATTTTAATGTTGAATATAGACAGCTAGCTAGCTGCAGTTATGTCAGAGTAAAGGCAAAGCTAGTTAGTATAGCGATAGCTGTCTCATTCATCAGCGCTATTTTTGCAGTGTTTTTCCTGTTCATTCATAGTTATGGACCTTAAAATAACGCTTGAATCTGTAAATTACATTGACTGGCTAGTTTGAATTTTTTGTTTTTTTTTTTGCCTCACAGTGTATAACGGCTTTATCTGTGCCAGCCAGGATTCAATTGGTTGGGGTCGTGTTATTGCAGCTTCCGACCATTGGATGTTACAGGTCAATCGGAAGCGCTGGCGATTATTATTTTTAAATTTAGAATCGAATTTTAAAAAGTGATTGGCGTCATTTGCGATGTATTTTTGGCGGTTGCTTTTGTTTTTAAATCTCTTAACGGCCAATAGCTGTGAATTTAACGGGCGAGGACCATGACTCGGGATATTTTGTTCCTATTTTTTAGTGGAAATATTTTAAATGGAACTAGTTTAACGTCTCTTAATACCTAGTGAAGTTTTAAAGTGCTTTAGCTGGAGTAAGTTTGTATTGTAGAGACATTACGAGTACCAAACCAGCTAAAATATAGCTTTATTAAGGTGATAGAAATGTACTGACGACTCAAATGCAAATAAAGAACGTTGACTTTGACTGACGTGACGACGAAAACTGTTCCCCAAAATATCACTTCCCAAACAAATTTTATCGGATTATCATTTCAATAATTAAACATTAGACAAAACGTGAATTATTAAAATAAATAAAATAAATAAATATCTTGGGACAAATTACACCAATTGACCCAGTCCCAAACTAAGCAAAGCTTGTACTATGGGCTTGTATATTACCAATGTAGAATAATCTAACACGGCAACGACATCATACGCAAAACTTTAGTCTCATCAATTTCAAACTCTTCATTCCCGTAATCTAAGGCTACGTTAAAAGCTACAAACAAAAACAAATGATTAACCTAAAAAACAAAAGCAGATCAAATCCACTGCTAACCTGTGTTGTGTATTTATTTCCAAATTACCCCGCTGAAGGTAAAAGTTACCCCGGTCCCAACAGGTTACCTTGATTGACAGAATCCAAAAAACACACAGCACAAAATGTTCGCAACAGTAATATTTCAATGTCTGACAAGGCAGCTGGGGCTGTAGGCTGAGAGCCTGCGACGTTTTGGGACACGTGAGTGAAGCACGCTGAATTATAAAAAATTGAAGATTTTTTTTAAGGCTTTCACCCTTGCTTTAATTTAGCAAGGCGTATTTTCGCCAATGTCGAAGTACCTATTGACATTACACACGTGAGGAGATTGTTCGGCTTATATTATTTTGGTTTTGGGGAGGACCAGACAGGAAACCTAAAACAAACAATTTTGTAGACGTTGTTTCGTATGATGTTTGACAAGTTTTTGTTTTTATTAAGAGTCATTTTATTCACAGAATATGTGCATATTCTAACGTTATTTCTTACCTACGCAATACTTTTGACTACCTTTACCGCTCCAGTATATCTAAATGGGTTATTTTATCGGCTTTGCTTAAGTGGAAAAATAAGAAATCTGCTATTTAGAAAAAATCTTTTTAAGTGCATGGAAATTTTGCTTAAGATATCTAGGTCAAGTGGCAAAGCCTAAGTAAGCGATAAAGTTTCAGTTATTTCGGTTCTGTATAGTCTGCCTTCAAAATTACATGTGAAATTTGCCATGAGCTTTTCGGTGAAGGAAAACCTCGTAAGGAAACTTGTACACATCTGCAAAGCAATTCAATTGTGTGTGTGAAGTAACCAATCCGCACTGGAACCGCGTGGGAGCTATAGCCCAAGCCCTCCAATAAACGGAGGAGTCTGCCAAGAGGGATACTGAATTATGCGATATTTTATAAAAAAAAACAAAATATGGCCACAACATGTAGTAAACTTGTAGCGGATTCGGAATAAAAGGGCTATAATTATTATACATTAACTATAATTATAATTGTACATTAACTATAAGTAGGTAAGTAAATAGCACTTGCCCGCTATGCTATTTCCCGGCATAAACTAACCTATGTCCTTCTTTCGGTTTAAGAGGTTGAAACATACAAACAAAACACAACAAAACAAACAGAACAGAATTACTTTCGTATTAAATATTGGTAGGGTTTTACTCAACGTGCCGTAAAGTAGCAGGGCCCTATTTTATAAAACTGCAAGTTACAAATTTACAAGCGGAAGTCTCTATCTAACACATAGGGCCAGAAAGAGACTTCCGCTTGTAAATTAAAACTTGTGGCTCTATAAAATAGGGCCCAGGTTGCTCTCGTACTATAATGTGATAAAATCATCCCAGTTTCAGTAGAATTGAACTGGCGTGTACTTAAAATGTGGAGAAAATGTTTGATCACGAAATGTACGCGGTGTTTTCGGTGAAAGCATATTTTGGAATACTGCCACCTACAGTTGAAATGGTTTTCCTTGAGATTTTAGTATATTGATGTGTGGATATTTTTCATAACTCGAGAAGAGCAAGTTTTGTAATAAAACTAAAATCCCTATAAGTAGAACATTCGTCAGGTTATTAATCTGAACTAAAATAAAAATATATGAATATTTGAATACACTGAGCTATGTAATATCTATTTATCTAACTAATATAATAAATGCGAAATTTTGGATGGATGGATGGATGTTTGTTTGTTACTCAATCACGCCAGAACGGCCCTACGAATCTGGATGAAATTCGGCACATAGATAGAGAAAAGTCTGGAATAGCACATAGGCTACTTTTAATCCCGGAAAATTCCCTCGGGATAGCGTTAAACGAATTCTTTGCAGACGAAGTCGCGGGCAACAGCTAGTATACATAATAAAAGCGAAATAGTACACATAGTATAAAACAAGGTCGCTTTGAGCTGTCTGTCTGTCCCTATGTATGCTTAGATCTTTAAAACTACGCAACGTATTTTGATGCTGTTTTTTTTATAGATAGAGTAATTCAAAAGGAAGGTTTATTATGTATAATTCTACGCAGATGAAGTCACGAGCAGAAGCTAGTATTATACAAACGGTCTAACTGACTGATCGTTCTGACTGACTAATTGATTTTGATCAACGCTCAGCGCAGGACCTAAAATGCAGATTTTTTTCACATACATATTTCATATTTTTAAACACGTCTTTATCCCATACGGGATAGACAGAGCCTAAGATAACAAGACATAAAGGCCACGTTTAGCATGATTGTGGATGTATACGTTGTATTTTTTTCACAATAGGCTGTTTATAGGTACAGCATAAGCAACCACAAAAAGGGGTTTTTACACTCTTTTTTTGGATTATTCAACTCTTAAAAGGGTAAGTTTGGGATTAGTCGAATTCTGTGCCAACGAAGTCACGTACAAAAGTTACTACGTATGCAAAGTATGACAAAAAAGAATCGTGTCGACAAAAAGTCCAAACGGCTAATAAGCATCCCGACCTCTTTTCAATCTGAACTGACACATCCAAGTGGTACGTCCATTTCCATTTCATGTTCCATTCTTCCATTCGGTATGAATGGCCGTGCCAATTACGAAAATGGCCGAACTGTTATTTTTAGATCTGGCCGGAAAAGTCTTTAAGAGTTACGTTATATTGTGCGGAAAAAGGGAAAAGTTTTTTACCGTGAACCGGGACTTTCGTGTAGCTCATGATCATGACTAAATTTTACTATAGTCCAAGAGTTCCCAACTATGGTCCAAACTGTCTTAATAATTTTCGTTTAGGTTAGGTGTGACTTTTATTAGAACGAGGAAGTTTAATTTTTAAATTATGTTCATTATGGGAAGGAGAAACTTGGACAAAACAAGAAAAGACTTCTGTGCAACTTCTTTTGCGCGTCAGAAAACTATTTTATTCATCATCTCTATTTTTTAAATATTCCTATACCTACCTACCTTTCATTAATTTTGGCTTTAGAAAAGTTTACGTCTTTTATTGAAAAACGAGTTTAAAAAATATAACAGTAAATTATAATTTAAAATCCAATTCCAGTTACCGATTTTTGAAAAGAGTTTTTCGATAAGAAGACATATCAAAATTGTTTAACTTCTTTCTAATGCTAAAAAACGAAGTATCTATAATATAGGTTATATCACTACATACATAGTATAAAACAAAGTCGCTTTCTCTGTCCCTATGTCCCTCTGCATGCTTAAATCTTTAAAACTACGCAACGGATTTTGATGCGGTTTTTTTTTAATAGATAGAGTGAATCAAGAGGAAGGATTATATGTATAACACATGCATAATATACCGTGCGAAGCCGGGGCGGGTCGCTAGTTATATATAAACTCGAACTAAACCGAAATTGTCATGCGTCACGCACACCACTACAAATCTCCAAGAGCGATATTGGCAATATCTGTCATTTCGGCAAAAAGGGAAGCCTGTAACCATTTCATTTGTCTTAATTGCATGAAATAACAGAGAAGGTGCATCAGATGGCACGAATACCGAATTAAACTAGTTTCTAATCGGAACTTGGAACTTCGTAATAGTAAATTTGTGTCGTGCAAGTTAACCGGGGCTCTGCCACCGTGCCGGAGTTAACTCGGACATGGTTCTAATTAATTTTAAGTGTTACGCGTGAAGACAATGTTAAAGTTCCAAATGAGTTTTGGGATTTATGTGTAAGGTTTGACGATGCACAGTAAATTGCCGGACTCCGGACATCCATGTTTTAAAACTGTCTTTTACTTAGACACTGGCAAAATTGACCAATGGACAGAGCCATATTTTTACCTAGTGATTATTGTCCCTGACATTAATTTTTGTAAAAGGATGAGAAAAGTAGGTACCTTTATATTTTTTATTGTAAATAAGTAAAATAAAATACAATAACTCTTTATTGAACACCACATATAACAGTCAAAACAGAAAAAAGTACCTACTTTATAAAGAATTAAGAATTTTACTTCTGGAGTTTTGTATTAATTTTAAAGTTTAACCATGTACTAATTATATTTCTAAACGATTCTGAAAACCAGAACGGGATGTCATCATCTGCTAAAAAACTTTTCACAAATGCATCATTTCACCAACTCATCATTTGACAAATCTTTAATATCTGATAAACTTTTTAAAAATCTAAAAGCCTTTAGCCGACGTGGCTCACATTAGGTTAGGTAAGGTTTGTTTTGTAAGTTATCCAAAACGTCAATATTTCAGTAGACAACAAAACTTTTGACAAAATGACGAGTTTGTGAAATGATGTATTTTTGAAAAGTTGTTTAGCAAGTGACGGTAAAAGTAAGTCCTCGTGTTATTAATCGTGATTTTTTTCAATCTGTTAATACTCTCGAGCGCCATAGATCATCTTTTCTTCTTAATGAATAGTGACAAGCATTACAAGTCGCAACTTGAGTTAGCTAACTCAGATAAAGCCTTAGGATGGACAGCGAGGACAATGGGCAGTCTGGGCGCAGGAAGCAGGGAAGATAACAGAGGAAGTTGAAGGCATAACTCAGCCGAGTTATTATAATATTAAGTTATTTCATTCAAAACTGCTTAACGTGGCCTTTAGGTCTTGTTACCGTAGGCTCTGTGTACCCTCGCCGGGAACGTGGGCCGCTGTCTTTTTCAAGACAATATAAGACAAAAGATCCGCGATCCGGAAGACGTAGTGTTGGAAGGCCTCCCTCTAGGTGGACTGACGACATCGTAAAAGTTGCGGGAAACCGGTGGATGCAGGTGGCGACTTGTCGTTCATTATGGTGTGCTAAGGGGGAGGCCTTTGTTCAGCAGTGGACGTCTTCAGGCTGATGATGATGATGATGATGATGATGATGATGATGATGATAAGACAAAACAAATTTCTATAAAAAATCCAAGCGGCACCAGTGGGGGAGGGCGGGAATTCCCAAACCTGCATTGCACAGGTGCCGCGAAGAGGGAACCCCATCCCGGGGTGGTCGTGGGGTGCCGCGGTGACACCGAGTGCTCCCGTAACGCCTCACATTCGACCGAATAGGGAATCCGTGTGGTTTTTAGTGCGTATGCCTGCCGTCGCGGGAGAGCCCCACATACCCCCGGTAACCCCGTACTAGGTGCATTTTCCACACTATAAAAAAAGGCCCTGTGTACCCTGTAAGGGATATTATTCATTCACAAAACCTGATTCCTTGCGGTGGTTCTTAGCCATGTTTGGTAAAAATCGGTCCAGCAGTTTGAAAAGTATCAACACTTTTCTAAAATGATGTAAGGCATTTTCGGCATTAAATTTTGGCAAAAAATTGATTTATTGATTTGGGTTTTTTTAATTGAATGTTACGAATCGGTGGAAACACTCCGTAAAAATATCAAATGAAAATAATTTCTAAATGACACTGAAAATTAGAACACATAGAAAAATCCGAAAAGTAAAGCTATGGCCGGGAATCGAAACCGGGTAATCGTCATTCCGTGACGCGTGCTTTACCCCTACACCACCCATAGCAGGCGATTCCCGGGCATAGCTTTACTTTTCGGATTTTTCTGTGTGTTCCAATTTTCAGTGTCGTTTAGAAATTAAATTTCTAACGGTAAAACGTAAAAAGTAAACATTAAAAATCAAGAAGTAAATTTCTTGATTAATTTGATACAATACAATACAATACAATAACTCTTTATTGAACGTACACCACATTTAACAATCAAAACAGAAAAAAGGTATACAGAAGTAATAAGGTAACAATAGGCGGCCTTATCGCTACAGAGCGATCTCTACCAGGCAACCATAATGGACCGGAGAAAAGAACAGATCTGAGCAGGTGGTACAATTTAGAATATATATTAATATACCTAAGTAGTGAAAATACATAGGTACATACTAATACACATAATACTAGAAATAATACACTATACTGCCGTCATAGTATAGAAGGCGGCAAAGGGACTTTTGCGGCTTTTTTACTTTTTGATACATGCATACTAAGCAAAAAATTCTGCGTCGAACGGTATTGACTTTTTTTTTCTAGCACTGTTAGTTCTCAAGATAGCCAGCAGTTAAACGACATGTCTTTTGCTTTTTGTTGCGGTATTATAATCTAAAAAGCCATGAATGGTATTTAATAAGCTAAAAAGACGTTATATGACATTAGCGGCTTTATATCTTACTTTAAATGTGATACCTATCTAAGCTAAAAAGCGTTTTTTGATCATTCATAGACTAAAAAGTGGTTAAAGTCATGTAACTAGGTTTTAACGTATTACCATGGCCGAAGTTAAATACTCATTTATAGATTTAAAGGCGGTATACTTTAAATTATACTCTATAATTACGTTATGGGAGCTTAGCCGCATTTTTAGATATAACCCAAAAATGTATTATGTAGCGCATAATAGTCAATACAGCGGTGACCGCTTTTTTACTTCAGTGACAAAGGGTTAATTTTTTGTGCAATATTGTCAATAATGCGGTTATATAACAATAATAAGCTAAAAAGCGGCTAGGTTTTTGTCACTCACGTAGCCCCTTACCTCCCCACCGCCCGTAAGTCGGAGGACGACGGCGCCCAAAGGACATTTTATTATAATTAGTGCGCGCGAAGCCTTTGCGTTGGGTTGGGTTAGGTTAGGTTAGGTTAATGTGCGCAAGCTGCGCAGGAGCTTACGCGCACTGATTGTTCTCAGCGCCCGTATCAACATCAAGGTAACTGTAGACACAACAGTATAATACTTATAATTATTTCGATATTAACGAACTGAAATTAGTAATGAACTTACTCGTAAGTAATAAAAGTGGCCGTATAATGTTTTCTGTGTATTTGAGTATGTGTTTCTCTATAACGTTGTCTCGTAAGTATCTACAAACTAGAGTTTAAGTTTATGGCAGGCGTCCACACGTCCGTATCGTAGGCATCGGACGCAAGGCATCCAGCGTATCGTAGTATTATTTGTATAGAAAGTCATACAAGTGCGTCCATGGATCTGCATTGTACGGATTGCTGGACAGTGTACGGCTCTTGTTGGACTGGCATAATGCTTACTATACGGACACGTAGCGAGGCCTGCCTTTGGAATAGGATATTATTGTGTGTAGGATTATCTTTTAATATTTCTGTGCCTTCAGTAAATACTAATTCAACTCAAAAAGTGCAACTTTACAGGAGAGCGATTTTACTTTTGAAAAAAAAAATACCCTTCTGCGTTAAAGGCATACAAACAAATTCAAACCTGTTAAAAAATAAGTAAAAAAATCAATCTTTCTTTCAAATAATATTTTACTGAATCAGGCGTTACCTTTGCGTTCATTAAAATCAAATAATCTTTAAGATAATCAAGAATTTCGATCAGATGAATCAGGTGCCACGAAATATTAAAACTAGGTTTAAAGTAAGTGATGATGTATGTCCAGATGTATTTAATTACACAAAAATGAGGCTAAGTGGGCAATGTCATGCAACAATCCAAAATTTCAATACTTAAATCTTGAACTTGTTGAATTAAAATTTTTGTATTAGAATTTCTTGAAATTCAGTTATTTTATGAATACATTACGACGTAAAGGTCACACATTTCGTTGCTGAAATTGACGTGTTTATTGATTAGTTTAGAGTTGTATTTTCCCACACATAAGACAAATTTGGATTAGACTAGTGATACTTTTTAACATGTATTTTTATACACTAGTTTTAAGAGTAGAACTGCGTAAATAATTGAAATATATTTGATCTTGAATCATTAAAACTAATGTACGGTAGCGAAAGTTGGGTTTGGCAAAAGAAGCATGAAAGTAGAATCAATGCAGTAGAAATGAGAGCGTTAAGAAGTATGGAAGGCGTATCACTGGTAAGGAATAGTGTGATAAGGGAACGTGCTGGTGTGAAAGAGGATATAGTGACTAGGATAGAAAAAGGTATGCTTAGTTGGTATGGTCACGTAGAGAGGATGGATGAAAGAAGATTAACTAAACAGATTTATATTGGGAGTGTGAATGGGTGCTTTGGGAGGGGAAAGCCTAGACGGACGTTCCGTGATAATTGGGGACGTTTTGGAAAAAGGTCAAGTCAAGAGTACCCGAAACCGACGAGCATGTATGAAGAGATGAATGTGGGTGAAGCGAAAGAGGTATGTCAGGATCGTAGCAAGTGGAACAAAGTAGTCTCTGTTTACCCCTGTAGGAAAGAGGCGTGACGGTATGATGTATGTATGTATGTATGTATTATTTAACAAAAATAACTTTGACGAAGTGGATCACCAATTTTGCTTCATGACAGATGCTTTCCCAAAAAAGTCGGCGCAGTTTGTTGTTGTTTACGATTCTTATTTTTAATTTTTATTTTGATTACCTACATGTATAAAATTGAAAGTGGCAATTATAAAAATGTTAAAATTTGAAGAATATAATGTTGATTTTAGTAAGAAATGTCTTTTGATTTCTTGTGATTACCGCTTCTCAGACCGCATAACTCTCAATAATTGTAGTCCTATCATAAACTATAATGCCGTAACGTACAGATTAATGGCCACATTGCGGCTTTTTAATGTATTAAAAGTAAACAATTCTGTTGCTTAATAAATTGGTGTAAAAAGTTAAAGGAATAACTAAGCTTTAAAACGGCTATGACACTTTAACTTCATTTTAATTTCCAACACAACATGCATATGCCATTAGCAAAAATAGACTATAATGCGGCTATCCGTAATAACGATTTTCTAGTGTATAACTCGCACCTAACTTTTATTTAAAATAATAGGACTAAAAAAGTAATGTGCAAAACTAAGCTTAAAAGGCGTTGGTGTTCAGCCAACGGCTTTTTAGTTTATTAATCTTTGTATAATAATATTCCCTTATCCTAAGCTATAACATAAAATGCTGTAAAATTAATACTATTTATAATTATTCTACGATCGAATTAGATCAATAAAAAAACGTGATTTTTTGTCTAAATTTGTGTGTAAACAGAATTTTGGTAAACCATTTTTTGCCTAAAATACAAGCAATTGAAATATTTAAAAGTTTTTGCCGTTTATCTCGAAAGTTCGTTTTGTCAGTTTGCCGCCTTCTGTACTATGACGGCAGTATACATGAAACACATTTATAATAAATGGAGATATATATAGACCCATAAACACATACATAAAAAGAAAACCAGCTATAAGAATCATGGACAGGATGACAGATACAGGATGATAGATTTGATATTTCAAATGAAAATAGTTTAACTTCTTTCTGGGCTGACTGTACAAGGGTAGGGGCAGTTATTACTCGGCTCGTCCAACAACCCTCGGTCGGCAATCAAATTGATTCTGTAATCCCTATTGATTCGCGGAAGGGATCCGTCGTCGGCTGGACGAAGGAAATGTGGGAGTGCTTTCTTTGGAGTGGATTGGGATTTGACGACAGGATAGAATGGATCCTGACTATGAAGCTAGAGGCCCTGGGTTGGAATCCCGGTAGGGGGCAGACTATATATGAATATTCAAGCATGTATTCCATTATATTAAATCACGTCTTTTTCTTTTACGGGGTAGACAGAGCCTTTGCGGGTGGTAGGGCCTTGTGCAAGGTCCGTCCGGATCGCTACCACCATCTTACTCGCTTATCCTGCCGCTAAGCAGCAGTGCTTGCACTGCTGTGTTCCGGTGTGGAGAGTAAGACAGCCGGGGAAATTACGGGCACAAGAGGCATTTCATCCAAGTCCTCTAGGTTGGCAACGCATCTGCAATCCCTCCGGGGTTGTGGGTGTCTATGGGCAGTGGTGATCGCTTACCATCAGGTGACCCACTTGCTCGTTTGCCTTCCTATTCACAAAAAAAAAAAAAGGTAATAAGACGTAAAGGCCACGTTTAGCATGATTGTGGGTGTAGAGGTGGAAAGGAGAATCAAAATAAATAAATAATAAATAAATATCTTGGGACAGAGCACCAATTGGCGTAGTCCCAAACTAGGCAAAGCCTGTACTATAGGTACTAGACAACGGATAAACATATTTATACAGACAAATACATACTTAAATACATAATTTAAACATCCAAGACCCGAGAGCAAATATTTGTATTTTCACATAAAGATCTGCCCAACCGGGAATAGAACCCAGGTTTCATTCAAATTTCTGATTCAAAATTTAGTCCCACCCTAGACGCTGTTCACAAGAATGACACAACATCGATTCAGCTAAGAGTTTAATTGCCAGAAGTAATTTACTCAAAATAAGCATCTACCTTTACTCGTAAAGTTATTTAATGTAATAATCTTATAAAGATTATTTATTACTCATTCCAAACGTTCAGTACAAAAGCGTACTTTATTCATAATTCATGAACGGACATTTTAATTCTTTTCATGACATTTATTAGGCCTTTCATATTTACATTTCTATGGAGACAACTCACTATGGGTAACCTTGTTTTTCGTGTTGTCAATTTTTTATCAAAGGGTTACGCAATCAAGCAATTAGGTCAAAATAATTTAGGCATTAGATAATACTAGCTGTTGCCCGCGACTTCGTCTGCAAAGAATTCGTTTATCGCTATCCCGCGGGAAAGTAGCCTATGTGCTATTCCAGACTTTTCTCTGTATAATGTATGTGCCGAATTTCATCCAGATTCGTTGGGCCGTTCTGGCGTGATTGAGTAACAAACATCCATCCATCCATCCATACTTTCGCATTTATAATATTAGTTAGATTAGATAATCGACCATCATCATCATCGTCATAGCTATAAGTAAGTAAGTACCTATTACTTATTTATAGCTATGACGATGATGATGATGGTCGATTATCTAATCTAACTAATATTATAAATGCGAAAGTATGGATGGATGGATGGATGTTTGTTTGTTACTAAGTAAGTAAATGCTTTATTGTACAAAATATAAAGAAACAGACATAAATCACAAAAAAAACACATAATAATAAATGAAAACTTTCCACCTACCTAAGTAAAGAAAAGGTCTGGGACCTTATTTTTTTTTCAAATCAAATCACTCGAAAACACTGCAGAGATTCCATTTGTGTTGTATACATCAAAGAAACATGAACATGGGGGCTACTCCGAAATTCCGATTTTCAAAGTTCGTATCGTATCATATCGCCTCTCTCTCTCAATAATGGCTATTAGTGTGTGAGCAGAAAAGCACAAAATGAATTTCGCACATCGAATTTCCTATTATAGACAACCGCTTAAATGTGTGTATAGTAGAAGTTGTATAATGACGGTGATTCCGCAGGCGCGAATTAGTTCCACTCATTCATTAAACCAGGTGCTATTTTACTTACTTTTTTACCACAAAGAAGGCAAACGAGCAAGTTTAGTGAGCACCTGAAGGTAAGTACCACCTCTCGCACACCATCAAGACTAGAGGATTAAGATATGTAGAACCCACATGTGTCTATTCCAATGAAGAAAAAGCCTTTCAGTGTTTTCATTGATTGATATTGATATTTCTCTTCTGTTCTATTGGTTCTTTTGTCTGTGATGTGGTTGTCTATGCTTACACCAAAAAAAAATGTCTATGCTTACTCTGTTTTTTTTTTATTTATTTGTTTTTTTTTTAAAGGGCAAAGGGGCTTGTGCCTAGGCAACCACATCAAATTATATGTATTAATGTTTATTCCTTATCTGTTTATATTGTATTATGTATGTTTTTGTTTTTATTATCGTGTTGTTTGTATACTATTCTTTCTTTTAATGTGTTTGTTACCCGATGGCCCCAACGGAAGACCAGCGTTGGCCGTAAGGCCAGCAAATGCAGAGTTGGGGCCATTTTATGTCAATTTTATGTAGCTTTTAATGTTTTTGTTTTTTAATTACTGTGATTGTCATAAATAAACTTTTTCTTTCTTTCTTTCTTTCCTTTGCTACTCCCCAACAAATTTGACGGCGGAGTAGTTTTCCTGTCCAACGAATAAATCCCTAGTTTTCTAGCTCTAGTCTAACATTCTCAAACCCTCTTTTCTCCGAGACCTTTAAGCATTCAGGACGGGATTCAAACGAAGTTTGCCGGCGCGATTGTTCAACACCTAAGTATTTACCACCCATCTCACAGGAGCCGAAACAAACACCGAAAACTACATTCGCATACAAATAGTCCGCTAAGAGGTAAAACTAACTAAAGGGGCAGAAACTTACTTGCGCCTTAACAGAATATTTCCTCAGATAGCGAGGTTTGTGTGAAAGTCTGTAATTCAATTAAGTTGCCGAGCGATCGGACGTCAGATTTGTTGTTTGAGAACTACAATATCTACCTGTAGCTACCTGTACCTAAACAAGTGCCGCTCGATCACGTGACATTATGTTTAGTAGTATCTATCTCAAATCTATTCTCATCTGATGAAAAATGGAGATGATGCCTATTGTGTATATTTAATGAAATAGAATTATTGAAATTGTGTACTCATGTATGACAGTCATGACAAGCCAAAAGCATAGACACAACACCTCCGCCGCAAATTGGGACGATCTGGTTTGTTAATTTTCAGCGTCTGACAGCGAAGCTGTTCTGTATCCCATTCTCGTCGCTATTATTGTGTATATTCAATGAAATAGAATTATTGAAATTGTGTACTCGTATTTTATTCAATGTATTCGAAGTGATAGTCATGACAAGCCAAAAGCATAGACAAAACAATGCCAATAGTAGGTATGCACTGTGTAAGTAACAGCCTAATGACTAGTTTTTTTGTAAGACTCTAAGATTGTAAATAGACTGAGTTGAATCAAATAAAACATGTTTTTACATTAACATGTCGCGGTTACGTTATGTGACCGCCGCAAAGTAGCACATTACCTCCTCGATTGTTTAGCCTGTTACGTATATCCTTCATAAGAAATCTCACGTGAGATTGTGATAAGAAGGTGGTCGAGTAAAATCTCACAATATCTCATCAGACGGGGGATCAACCCATGTACACCCCCTTAGTGAATCAGGGAGTAAGCTGGCAGAATGCAGGTAAAATTTGCATGAGCTACGCTCGATAAACACAACCTCAAGATAATGACGATCTTGATGACCTAACCTTGCCTAAATTACACATCAGTCCTATACGTACGTCACAAGTCAGATACAGCCTTGTGGTGAGTCTGTTAATTGGCAATTACTGCAAAACCACATCGAGCTACGCAATTGTTGTTACGAGTACTCGCTTCACAAACCCGATGGTTGCGCTTAAAATAAAACGGGAACCGGTAATGGGGCCATTTATTTAAATTTTATAAGTCGCTTATTGAATCCGGCGTTATACTGCAAAGGTCTATAAAAGAAAGTGTTTGTTAAATTTAGTCATTTTTGACAATGTCTACAGTCACGTGCTGCCATATTGTTTGACCTACTCGCTATACTTTGATCATCACTTTAATTTCGCATTAACGTTTTTAATGCAAACATAAATGCGGACTACGATGTCATTGTATTCAGCCACAAATTAATTTCGTTCTGACTTTTTCAAATGTCACATAACACTTACAATTAAAACTTTAAAGCCGAAAAAATAATTGCTATTTAAACTTCGTAAAACGCTCAGCGAAAAATGTTCGCGCCGGACGAGAACAAAGGCATAAATTTACATTTTTCGTTTTTCGGGGCACGGAAAATGCAGCCTGCGGTTATCGGGAACTCGCAGGCGCTGCACCTACGAAAATGATTTGTTGAGACCGTCTCTCATTCCCGTTTGAAAAAAGAGTTGCTAAAAAAACCGGTAAGTTTGAGTTCAACGCTCAGCCCGCGAATTTAGGGCCTCAAATTTAAAAATCATCAATGTGATTTCTAAATGACACTGAAAATCAGAGCACATAGAAAAATCCGAAAAGTAAAGCTATGGCCGGGAATCGAACCCGGGTCGCCGTCATTCCGTGACGCGTGCTTATACCCCGACACCACCCATAGCAGACACTTTTTTGTTTACTTTTTTTTTACTTTTCGGATTTTTCTATGTATTCTAATTTTCAGTGTCATTTATAAATTAAATTTCTAACGGCAAAACGTAAAAAGTAAACATTAAAAATCAAGAAGTAGCTAGCAATCCATCATTATTTTGATTCCCCTTTCCTCCTATACGCCCACAGTCACGCTAAACGTAACTGTTTCGGAACGCGGCTTTACCTGTCTGTGGAAGATCAATATATCTTATCTGTGGCTTGAGCATGGTTCATGGACTATGGTTGATTTGTTATTAATTGTTATTGTGATATTTCTGATAATTAAAGACTTCAGTGTTCAATCCAAGATTTTATTTATAAACACTGAAACAGTAACCTTTATATTTTGTTACATTAAGTTATGTCTACCCCGCGAGGGATGAAGACATGATATATTTGTAAGTACCACGCCTGAAAATAGATTTGTTTCATCATAGACAGTGTATGGGATTTATTTGATACTAGCTTCTGCCCGCGACTTCGTCCGCGTAGAATCAGATTTAAGAACTGATGATGATAGTTATATTCTGCAATAATTAAGTACTTAAGTTGCGACTTTATAGCTCAAGCAAATAAGAATCCAATGTATGGGAAATCCGGCAAAATATATGGAGAACATTTATCTATTGGAATGGATACCTTATGGGGTGAAGTCAAAATTTATCAACTCTCCCCCCTCCTCCGGAGTGCGCGTCCCCCCCCTAGGCCCCCCAAAGTGTCCCGAAATGCGGTTTTTTGAACTTTTTGAGAAAACTGTTCGCGATACAGAAAAAGTGTGTGGGAATAAAATGATGTACAATAAATTTACTATAAATCTACCATACACATGAAAGCGATATCTCTTATGGTTTTGACGCAAGAGGACGCTGAAAATCATAATTTTTTGTTTTTTTACAATAAATTTTAATAAAACTTCAGTTTTCTCAGAAAATACTCATTTAACACCTAAAAAATATATGACTTAAATAAACAATGGAATATTCCCTTTAAAAAGAGGTATCACTTATTTAAATATTAGTTAAATTGACCATTTTATGATAGTTTAAATATTTAATTTGTCATGATCAAATTTTTTTACTTGAAGATTAGGTATGTTTAATTTTTTTTATATACTTTAGAGTTACTTATAAACCATGCTAGTGTAGTTTTGTTTATTTATTCTCAGTTATCCGCAAATAATTAGTGTGAATAAATTCATTCATTTCCAAAAAGGTAATATTTATGTACTAAGATGTTTATTTAATATAATCAACTATTTGTTTAAGTATACACTTTTATTTAAGTAACTTACATTAAAATAAACAATGTTAACACTCTTATTATCTGGGGGCACGGTAGTGCCCCAGCTAAGATAGCCAAGTGAAGCGCAAGAAGGGCACTAGTTACCTTTCCTCGAACCGCTTTGTCGTTATTTTGTACCCTCGTAACTTGGTTTTGGATTGTACCAGATAACTAAAATTCTCGGGATATATGATGTGAATAGTGGACTTATTACAAGTGTAAAGTTTCAATTGCATAGCTTTTATATTTTAAATTTTATTGATATATAAAAAACTCTGAACTCGTCACTGACTCACTCACTGGTGGTGTGGTGGTCTACAAATTTACGTCCTAGAAAGCTGAAATTCGTTACTATAAGAACTATTGTAATGATAATTACAATTAACACAAAATATTTACCTTGCTACTCCGCTACTTACGTGCAAGATAACCAAGCTTGTGCGAAATATGTACGTTTTGCATGCAAGCCCTCCCACCACTACTACCACACAAAACGCACACAAATCCCACAAACTTAATTAATCCTAACACCACACAAACACTGACGCGCGTTTCGATCCCTCTACGGGATCATTCTCAAAGTTAGAGCACAACCGATGCACATGCGAACCAACGTCGTACTAATTTGTAAAACTATAAATAAACTAAATGTACCCACATTCGTATATTATCAAACTACCCTCTTATTTATAATTTTAATTAGCCATCAACAACTACCTTCATAAATTTTTCCGACTACAACAAAAACAAAGAGGGTTATGTATTTAACAAAACAATTTTACTATTCATCAAAATGGACACGCAACAAAGGTGACGACACCAAGTTCACCTGTTCGTTAATTATTGAAGCACTATTGTTGTACCTAATTATTTCCAACTGCTCTAAAACATCATAATCATAATCATCATAATGTTTTAGAGCAGTTGGAAATAATTAGGTACAACAATAGTGCTTCAATAATTAACGAACAGGTGAACTTGGTGTCGTGACCTTTGTTGCGTGTCCATTTTGATGAATAGTAAAATTGTTTTGTTAAATACATAACCCTCTTTGTTTTTGTTGTAGTCGGAAAAATTTATGAAGGTAGTTGTTGATGGCTAATTAAAATTATAAATAAGAGGGTAGTTTGATAATATACGAATGTGGGTACATTTAGTTTATTTATAGTTTTACAAATTAGTACGACGTTGGTTCGCATGTGCATCAGTTGTGCTCTAACTTTGAGAATGATCCCGTAGAGGGATCAAAACGCGCGTCAGTGTTTGTGTGGTGTTAGGATTAATTAAGTTTGTGGGATTTGTGTGCGTTTTGTGTGGTAGTAGTGGTGGGAGGGCTTGCATGCAAAACGTACATATTTCGCACAAGCTTGGTTATCTTGCACGTAAGTAGCGGAGTAGCAAGGTAAATATTTTGTGTTCATTGAAATGGACCTCCGCAAAGTAACGCCTGATTCAATAAAATAATTACAATTATAATCACACAAACGAATAACTCACGTATAAAAGTTGAGTGATGCTCGACATATTCCCGACTAGTTCGTAGTCCTTATTCCTGGACCGCTCGCCCCGGCGGCAGCGAAACGATCACATATTATTTTGCTGTCACATATTATTGATTGAGTCTCACGGTAATTTCATGTTTAAAAAACTATTGTAATGAACAGGAAAGTAATGAACAGTGATTTTTTTACCTTACGCCTATATGACGGTAGCAAAACGGCCAAGCCACATTACTTTTACTAAGTAGTAGACTTCACAAACTCTAAAGTGTTAGGTTAGGGGCTTTTAGAGTTAGAACGTAAAAAGTTTGTAAGTTGTTGCTTATGACAAGCGCCTTCAGAAAACACCACATTTACACGCGCTTAATCCACTAATTCAGTTTAATTTACTCAAAATCCTGAAATATATAGTTTATTATTTATAACATCGTTAAAGTTCCAAATTTTAGATTTTTGCTGTTGATTGTATACTAATCTAGCATACAAACCAAATTTGAGCTTTCTAGAAATTTAATATGATGATCACTAGTGACGACCACTAGTTTTTTAGATATCAATATAATTTTAAATATGAGAGCTATGCAATTGAAACTTTACACTTGTAATAAGTCCACTATTCACATCATATATCCCGAGAATTTTAGTTATCTGGTACAATCCAAAACCAAGTTACGAGGGTACAAAATAACGACAAAGCGGTTCGAGGAAAGGTAACTAGTGCCCTTCTTGCGCTTCACTTGGCTATCTTAGCTGGGGCACTACCGTGCCCCCAGATAATAAGAGTGTTAACATTGTTTATTTTAATGTAAGTTACTTAAATAAAAGTGTATACTTAAACAAATAGTTGATTATATTAAATAAACATCTTAGTACATAAATATTACCTTTTTGGAAATGAATGAATTTATTCACACTAATTATTTGCGGATAACTGAGAATAAATAAACAAAACTACACTAGCATGGTTTATAAGTAACTCTAAAGTATATAAAAAAAATTAAACATACCTAATCTTCAAGTAAAAAAATTTGATCATGACAAATTAAATATTTAAACTATCATAAAATGGTCAATTTAACTAATATTTAAATAAGTGATACCTCTTTTTAAAGGGAATATTCCATTGTTTATTTAAGTCATATATTTTTTAGGTGTTAAATGAGTATTTTCTGAGAAAACTGAAGTTTTATTAAAATTTATTGTAAAAAAACAAAAAATTATGATTTTCAGCGTCCTCTTGCGTCAAAACCATAAGAGATATCGCTTTCATGTGTATGGTAGATTTATAGTAAATTTATTGTACATCATTTTATTTCCACACACTTTTTCTGTATCGCGAACAGTTTTCTCAAAAAGTTCAAAAAACCGCATTTCGGGACACTTTGGGGGGCCTAGGGGGGGGACGCGCACTCCGGAGGAGGGGGGAGAGTTGATAAATTTTGACTTCACCCCATAAGGTATCCATTCCAATAGATAAATGTTCTCCATATATTTTGCCACGTTTTGAGCTATTTTTACTGAATTATTAGGCAGCTACGACCTTTGACATATTTATCACTATCCCGCGGAAACTTTGCAATTATCCGGGATAAAAAGTAGCCTATGTGTTAATCTAGGGTATCAGCTGTCTCCATTCCAAGTGTTATCCAAATCCGTCCAGCCTTTTACGCGTGAAGAAGTAACAAACATACGTTCACACACACACACACACACACACACACACAAACTTTCGCCTTTATAATATTATAGTGTGATGTACCACATTTGACGAGTCATGCTTTATAAATGTACTAGCTGTTGCCAGCGACTTCGTCTGCAAAGAATTCGTTTATCGCTATCCCGCGGGAACTACGCAATTTTCCGGGATAAAAAGTAGCCTATGTGCTATTCCAGACTTTTCATCCAGATCCGTTGCGCGGTTCTGGCGTGATTGAGTAACAAACAAACATCCATCCATCCTTCCATACTTTCGCATTTATAATATTAGTTAGATTTTATTACGTTTTCCGTCTTTAAAAATACATTATCATAAATGTTATCATATTACATACTCCAACATCATTACTGGTAACGTAACTGCCTTCGGAACATTAAAAAGTTTCCTCTCGTTGGGGTCAAAGGCCGGAAATTAAGTAATTTGGCACAACTCCGATATAAATGGGCCTTCCTTACGGCGATGGCTAGCAATGACTTAGGTCGTTATATCATACTGATATACCCTACTGCAGATCTATTTGCCGCTGTCAGCCTACAGTTTTAAGATGGGATACTTCAAATGCCAGGAAGCCATTATGGCTGTGACTAGAACAAAACCGATCGCCGTGAAAATCCTTAGGGAAAACATATTATGTCTAGCAGTGAACGTTATCCGGTTGATATGATGGTGATGATGATGGTGAATGAATAATAACATCAGGGGATTTACCATGAAGTGTTAATGCGATTAAATTCAGACTCAGTTCAGGGCTTCAGCTGTAATTTTTAGGGTTCCGTACCTCAAAAAGAACAAACGGAACCCTTATAGGATCAATTTTTGTCCGTCCGTCCGTCCGTCCGTCTGTCAAGACCCTTTTTGTCAGGAACGCGTGGAGATATCAAGCTGAAATTAATATCAAATACTCAAGTCTACTGCCCCTTAGAGCTGTGAAAAATCAAACTTCTAAGCCAACGCAATCAAAAGATACAGCCGTTTATGCCGCAAATTTCCGCAAATTTTCGACTCAAGGGAATCAAAACCTACAGGGTACTTCCCGTGAACGCAGAATCTTGAAACTTGGTATGAAGGTAGGTCTTATAGCACAGATTAAGGAATAATTGCAATAACCGTATATATGTATGTATGTCTGTATATATCAGTGACCAATATAAGTGACCCCATACTGCGTACATTTTGCTTTGGATCAGGGCTCTGCTTACACTGGTTTATAGATATTTATAGATAATGAATGATACGGAACCCTCGGTGCACGAGTCCAACCCGCACTTGGCCGGTTTTTAGTATGGATCTGACAGGAATTGAATCGCATTTAATTAAGACGTCATATTAAGGCCCCAGGATTGACATCAGTCCCGTGAATTAGCATTAATTCTTAACTTATTAATTAGACAATTAATTTAAACTTGGATACGGTTCATTGCCCGCTTATTCCTTTAATTTGAATATTACTCGAGATTTCAAAATGGTAATTAATACGGGAGAGGTCCGCATTATGAAGTGTTTGTTTATTCTTAAACAGATTTCAGACGGTAAAATTGAGAAATTCTGCGTCGTTCCGTGAATTTTGCCTTCCCGAGGCATATTTAAAACTTGATATGTACCTAGCTTATAAATAAGTTATTGCGTAGGTACTTGAAATTAAATTGAATGTGGAATAACTAAATCGCTTGGAGAATTTTTTTCAGTACAATATCTCGTGAACTATATCTATATTATGCCGGATAGACTATCTAAATTCCATCAAAACAGATCAGAAATATTTAGGACAAAGAGTTTCGTTTATTATACGTAAATAACATTTTGTTTAAGAATCACAGGCAAATTGATAACACCAACAGCGCGAAAATGTAAGCGACATAAATCTATCCATCTGTAGGACAGGCGTAACACCGGTAATGAAAGATGTCACAGCTTCCGCGTTACCCAGCCAAGTGTATAGCGTTGACTAAACCCCTTATTCATAAACACTCTATAGGCCTCTGCTAACTTAGTAATCGTTGGTCCTTATCTGTGAAAGGTAAATGTGAACATGACAGATAAGGACAAACGATTACTAAGTTAGCAGAGGCTTATAGAGCGTTTATGAATAAGGGGGTAAGTATCTAACGCGACGAATGCAACCGTTTCTATTCGCGCTATGTTCGTGTGATCCATTGTTGACCAGTTGATATTACGAATATGTTGTGCATATAAAAGACGCATGTATTAGTAGTTAGTAGATTGCGGCTTCTGCGGCACTCACCGGCACCTTTGCGGAGCAAAAAATTTTTATGCGTTTTTTGCTGCGGCAACGATTAAATGCCTTTTTTTTAACCTAACCTAACCTAACCCAAATAACGTACGGGTTTTTATGGGTTCCCACGATGATAATTCTGTTGACAAAGTTTTTACGTATTGATTTTCGATCGCCTACTCGCTATTAATGCAGGTAGAGATATGTGTGATAGGTGTGTTCTATTGTTACTGTTTTTCACATACATTAATTTATTGGGATGGCCTGTATATTTCTTTGAAGTGGTTTATTTGTTTTTAAGAGCGTTGGCTGTTTTTGCTTTTTTCTCACGCAAAATCTATCGCAATTTCGTTGAAACAACAATTTATGTAGGAATGGTAACTTTGACATGGGTCGTGAGAACAAGTAGAACAGTAATAATTTAAGAAAAAACGATAAATATCTTATTTATTATGCATTGTAATGGTTTTTGTATATTATGGAAGATAAAAATTAGATAAGAATAGGTCGATCAAACGAGTTAATTTTTTTATTTTAACTGGAAATAATCCGAGAGTTTTATACAGACCTACAGCGGTTAGAAAACGCGATCTAACATGTCGTTTCATGAAAAAAAGGCGTTAATTTTATAAGTTAGAGGTAAAGCTAAGCAGGATCAAACATGTTGCATTTTTTTATATTGAAATATTTCGAAGGTTTATAAAGACACAGCTGCGCATAGGAAACGTGTTCCGACATGTTGAGTTAAACAGGTGTCTATTTTATAGTTAAAGACAAAGCTGTGCATAGGAAACGTGTTCCGACATGTTGCATTAAGCAGGTGTCCGTTTTATAGTTTTTTTGTCTTATCCTTAACATTAGTGTGTGTGTATGCGTGTGGCTAATAAAAGCGGCACTCCAATAGACAGGACCGTCATTCGTTCAGATTGGTTCGCTTAAAAAACAGTATCTAACTGGAGCGGAAACAGTGTCGCCGGTGTACCTTCTGAATTGTTGTCAGTTTTAAGTTTGGAACTCTCTGTCTACGTGCTGTACTGCTACGTGCTGCTGCTACAAGATAAAATGGAGGTAAGCTTTAAACATTATGTATATCCGCCTTTGTACTTACATCCTTTTGTTCGCAACTTGTCTGTTTATCCTAATTTTTGTACAATAAAGTGTTTACTTACTTACTTATAAGTATAAAGAAATTTCTATTTGTAACAAGCCCCTCATTAATATTTTCTTTTTTGTTTTAGGCATCAAATGAGGACTCTGTTGATTACACTTTGAAACATTATTATTATGCCCATTTGAATGATGATAATGAAGTCCAGGACCCAAAACCACTAAAAATTCAAACCCAAAAACGAGCTAACAGCATTGATGTATTCTTTGATAAGCCTAAAAAGAAGCAGGCAACGGAATATTCGTCTACCGTTGCCCATACTACTAATGGAGTTACCAATTATATATCTTCCCGCGTAGACGATGTTTCAAAGAGCACTCACCTTGTCAAAATCGATGTCTACGATATGAAAAAGTTGCGCGGTGTACCAAACGATCAACATTGGAAGTTCGCTGATACCAGAATCAAATACTACACGCAAACTGAAGACGATGACCATTATTCTAACACAAAGGAATTGATCTATAAGATTACAAAATATATTGCAGCAAAAAACGACTGCAAAAAATATTTCTTCGACGCAAAGAAATAAAAAAGGCCGTAAGCCATAACTTATTTCCAACTCCACCCACATCGAACCACATCCCCCACCATGGAACAAATTATTTTTGGGCTATATAAGAAAAGCAAAACGAACCATAGAGCATCAGTTTCAACAGTCGTTAAAGTCAATCTACAACATGGACCTTCAAAACTCATTTTACGATGAAGACCTTTACGAACGTTGTGAGGACCTTTCGGATCTCAATAAGTCCCTTCTCGATAAGGAACTCTATGAACATTGTGAAGAGATTGAGATGTTACACCAAACGTCAAATGGATATTCACCTGCTTCGCAAGCTCAATATTTCACTTTTTCCGGTATTAACCCTTTGTTAATAGAGTGGGAAGATGAAGAGGACACAGAAATGTATAATACTGAAGCGGCTTCTATTTCTGATGATGCATATGAACCTTTACTTCTCCATGAATTATGCTTTTCGCCTGTGTCGCAAAATGAATGGATAATGGAGTGGCAAGAATAAAACAAGAAGTTTGATAAGAAACCGACAAAAATTTCAATTAAAGAAGATCTTTTGTAATATTAGTAAGACAAGTATTTTTTTCAATAAAATTGTTTTAATGGGTTTCTGGCATTTTAATTGTTATTATATCCCGTGTGTAGGTATAAGTGTGGAATATGAAAATAAATATACAAAATTCTTTGAAATTATGTTTTATTTCTTAAAAATTGATCTGAACATATTTCTTACAATCAAATCATTACAAATGGTATTTTCGGAAAATAAACTTAAAAAATCAAACATAGTTTTACCTTTAAACTTAAAATATATATAAACTAAACAGTATTCTCCACAAACTGAAGTAAACTGGTTCTGAATTGATACATGATTATAAAACCATTTCTTTGCATTTCGTTTTAAAAAAAGCTCATGATAACCAGAAGGCTTCCTACCAAATGAATCAAAGTATTCACCGTTGCCATTTATATCAATATGAATTGCTATCCAGTGAGAGCCAGGTTTTGAGTCCGGATCCAAATTGCTTATGATATAACCCGGAAGATTCACAAAAACAGGAATTCGATTAGCTGGGAAAACGTTTGATTCAATCGTGGGACTAATTCGCTTCATGCATAATTGCAATTCCTCAGTATCCATTACAAATTATTACATTTATTGATGAAATCGTTACGGAAGTCTAGGAACTAGTGATATAATGTCTTATAATCCTATGTTTATATATGATCCATTCAACTATTATAATCTACACTTACATCACGATTTTTATTTATTTCAATGATATTATCAAATTCTGCATAAACGATGCAATTAACGGTTGTAGTAAGGGCGCTTTCAAATCGAACTTCTAACCTCACACTGCCATGTCTAACAAGATTCCAGTGAGAAGTAGAACTCGCTGATAAATCAGGTGTTAAATCAAAACACATCAAACAATAACCATTTCCATAATCATCTCTAGTTATTGAGTTGCCTTCATTAAGAAAATGAATACCAGTTCCAGAAAATAAGGTGTGATATGTAGATATCATTAAACCATTACTGAAAGATGGTTGTAATGTTTTTGAAGGAATCTGATGACCGTCCACATATAAACTGAATAAGTTAATATTGTGGTGGTGGAAGTTAAAAGGATTAAACTTTAAACTACCATTAAATGCTGTGTTATCAACAAAACCAATAATACATCTTTTTGGAACTTGCCCGAGAAAAATATTATCAAGCGTTTTGCCTTGTACCCCTGATGGTATTGTAAGTACTTTAACTTCTGCTCTTGTGATAGGATATTTTGCAGTCGTTGAAGCTAAAACCTTCTGATGTGCCAGCAAAACACTTGGATTGATTTTTGTTCTTCTAATTATTAAACTAGCATCCGTTATTCGAACTTTAAGTTTTTTATCTTGACTGCACATGAGATTAAAGGTCTCTTTTGACCGTACTAATTTGACACGGATTTCAACGCCATTTATTAAAAACTTTTCTTGATTAAATATATCACCGTGTAAGTGACCCATCATTTCAACTTCCTTACTGTCTTTAATAAATCCTTCTCTTTTAGTCCACCCTTTGTTAGTTGCATCAGTATAATCCATATGATTCGCAGTGTCTTCATACCATAGCCCACATGTAAGATGAGACCCTTTTGCTGCTGGTCCATAATTCAGTAGAGTTTCCATATATGCACGGTACGCATATGTATTATTAGGTGGTGATACTAATTTTTGATTTAAATATACATCCAACTGGTTAAAAAGTGAATGTAACCAATTATTCACCGGTGCAACATGAGTGTCTGCTGATTTGATGTTAGTACCATCTTGATTCAATACTTTGACTTTGACATGGAGTAAAGTGTGAGACAGGTCAATATAGTCATCACCTGATCCTGGAACTTGAAATTCAATCGGACCATCGTCAGTCAAAGACGAAATAGGTTTATAATGTATCCACTGTCCATTTTCTATACTCGTTTGCGTTGATGGAAGAGCAAACAAATCTAACTCCGACTTAGCGCATTCACACGAATTGTTATGTAAAAATGACATGGTTTAGTTGGAAAAGATATCGTTAATATTTATTTTCTTCTTATTTTTTTTTGTTCCTCTCCCTCGCAATGCTTTGGATGTAATGGTGCGCTCTCGTCTTTTTCTACTCATTTTATACCCCGATCCTGACATTAAAGAGTCGATTTTTTCATCAGCTTTTCTTTTTAAATTAGTGCTTGCATTCTTAAAACGAGACTTAATGGATTCATTCATAGGGTGCGCATTCATCATATCAGACAATAGACCAACACCTGCATTTAATGCTTCTTTTCCAACTGTTCTAAATCCACTAGATAATAGAGGAAAAACAGATCTAAACAGTCCTCCTAAAAAACTTCCTATACCATGTCCTCGCTGGTGAGGAACACCTTTGTAAATGATTCCTACCCCAGAACCAGCTTGATGAGAATAATAATGTTCGTATGGACAAAGATTATTTCCTCGTCTATGATTCATTTTATTCGTTGAAAATGTAGCTTCACGCACGAAGTTCCAAACTGGAATGGAATCTTTCCTCCCGTATGCGTTCTTATATCAATTTCAACAGTATCAAACTCTCTACGTAAAACAGGTACGTAATGTGCAGGAGAAAAGCTATGCATTTTATATGCTCCATAAATGTATTTTGTTGGATCAAGTGGTATTATTCTTATTAACGATGTCATAACATCCCCTACCACTTGAGGTTGAACTATATCTGAATATATAAACAATTGTGATGGTAGCCCCAAATATAAATTAGTAGGGTATTTCCCAAGTTGACATTGAATAAGATTCGTATTCGGTTTAAAACCTAGCTGAAGGTTTAGTATTGGTGTTGCATGTACAGAAATTATGTCTTTATGTGCAGAAGTGACCTTAACAAGTTTCGAAATTCCATCATATCTGAAATTCACTTTATTCTTCAATAATGGATTTTCATTAAAAGCAGATAAAAATTGTTCAATATCATCATAAGTCGTAGCAGGGATATGTGACTTATATTCAATGGCAACAGGTTTGTTTTCGCCTGCTAATGTCACTGTTTTTTTTACATACACTACGTTTTCATGTTCTTGAACGTTGTACATTGAACATGGGTAGTGAAATTCCACTAATCCTACGACCCATTCTCCTTCTAATTTCACTGTCTTTGGTAGTTTTGTTAGAAAATTGGCTGTTGTATTTTCGGGGAAATACAGCACCGAACTGTTGCTTAACAAAGTTAAATAAAAACTATCGTCACTCATATTTCTTCTAAACTCGATGCCGATATCCAACTATTAAATTTATTCGGATAACCTTTCCACTTCACAAGCACCTCCTTTCTGTTGCCAACTAGTCTTGAACGTATTATTTTATCTATTTTATATGCAATGGTGGGGTTATAAGTAACTTTCTGTAACTCTTTAGAATAAAAAGTGCCAGTGATTGGTTCATTCTGTAAGTCCTTTAAGGTATAGACGAGATGAGGTGATCTGTTAATGATTGATTCTATAACAAAGATTTCATCACTCCAATTGGTTTCATAACCTTTTTGAAATATGTGTTTATATTTGGTTATTCTTACGTGATCACCAACACTTAAATTAGTATTAGTAAATGTTTTCACTCCGTTTCGTGGTTTATCGTAAAGATTAGTCCAAACAGTCATAATATTATTAAAGTTAACGTCTATCGGACACATTTTAATACTTGAATGGTAACTATGATTATATGAATACAGGAGGTCCTGTAAAATATCAATGTATTTATAAGTATTTTTATGGGTAAAATAGCGCCACATTTTCATTTTTAATGTTCTTTGAAATCTTTCTACAATACTCGCCTTTATGTCAGGATTATTCGTTGTATAGTAGTTTATTTTTTTACCTTCAAAATACTTTCTTACTTCTCTAGAAACAAATTCAGTACCTTTATCGGACTGAATGTGACGCGGAGTCGCCTTAGCTTCAGTAAATATATCTTCAAAGCATTTTTTTACTGTGTCCGAGTCCTTCTTTTTCATAGGTCTAGCAAAAGCATACTTACTAAATACATCAATGACACACAGTATATATTTAAAACCATCATTATATTGACTATAAGTACGCATGTCACTTAAATCTACTTGCCAAAGTTCATTGTAGTTTGACAGGATATATTTGTTTCGTGTAAAACGTCTTTGAACTGGTTTATGTAATGTGTATGTTTCCTGAGACCGCAACCAGTTTGTAACCTCATTTTTGTCCATTCGACCATGCATTGCTTTAACTAACTTATCAATACTACTATATCCAGCTGGATTAGAAACATCGTAGTAAATCCTATTGATATCTAATAAGGACTCCATCTTTCCCAATCTATTTTCTTTTTTGATAATTGGGCTGCTTTGTTCGAAATTGGTGTTGACTGTCCTCTTACTTGGACTGATTTTGATCTAGTGTTTTCATATATTGGGGTTTTCTGGACCTCATTCGATTGAAGACCATTTATATATTCTAGGTTAGTTGGGTTACCGATACAAGATGCAGGAACTCCGATATCTTTTAAAGTCGAAGCAAATTGTTTCCAACCAATTGGTTTTGCACGTTTGAGGGGTCGCAACGTGTCACTTATCAAATCAATTATATTACTATCTGAGATAACTTGATTATCCACTACGATTTCTCCTCCTTCTTTCCACCAAATCTTTTGTTTATTTTTCAAAATGTTATCAAGTAAAGATTGTCCTTTTTTCATATAAGTTTTTGGAATTAATCTTATGATATGAGATGGAGTAAACTGCACAGGGTAAGACTGATTCGAAGGAGTACTATTAGCAGCGTCACCTTCAGGCCGTGTTGGATTTAGTAATGTCGTTTTATCTTCACTTTCTTCCTTTTTAACCATTACCTTCTCATAATCATCTTTTTTTTCCTTTTTAACCATTAACTTCTCATAATCCTCATGAGGATTATTCATACTATCAAAAATTATTGGTATCTTGAACGGTTTCCGATCTGTTTCAGTTAAATGTAAAAATCTTTGCAGTGCTTGAGAATATAATGCCCATTTTTCACGATCTTCTATTTTACTTGCGAGTATTTTTTGCATATCCTCGTCTAAACGCGTTAGGGAATTTAAATGTGTTTTTTCACTGTGTTTAAACTTCTCAATAAAATCTGGTTCTACTAAAATCATCTTCTTTGTGTTCTCCATTTTAACTATGTTAATGAGCTTAACAAACTACTTAAAACAGCTCCAAGTATAATTGGCAAGAATGCACCACCTTTTTGAACTATAATAGTCTTCCTTAATTTCTGTTTTCCCTTTGAAACTAATTTACGTAATATATTTTTATGTTTATTTAACTTCGTTTTTTCTGTTTTTTCTAATGGAATTTTACCCTTTAACACGTTGTAAATGCACTCACAAATTATATTTATTTCGTCTTCGTCACAAGCTTTAAGTAAGGCTTTACGATATTTTGGTTTGAGCGTATGCAAAGCTTGAAGTAGATGTTGATGTGTGATTACTCTACCAGGCATCATTTACTACTGACTAAGACTGGTTGGTTTTTGTCATATTTAAAGCCTTTTTTTGGAATATATACTGTACAATATTTATCAAAGGGGAACACTTTAGTTTTAAAACGACATATATCATCTGTGCTTTGTTTCAAATCAATCATCAGATAACCATGTGCTGACATAGTTGCATCCTTGTAGGCTTCTTCAACAAACTTTGAATTTTCTGGATAAACCTGTCGAGACAAGTAGCGTATTTGAGTTTTGTCTCTAGGATTTTTAAAATAAACAATGTAGGTGGAGTTCAAAGACATGTCACGTTGTCCTTTTCCTTGATGAAATAAATTTTGAGTTATATAAAAAACACTTAAGTTTCTGTGATGGCTGCCCTTCGTAAAAATATCAACAATACGTCCATCTGATTCTCTCATTAAGTCATCGATTATAAGAAGTTTAGGTTGTTCCCCATCAAACATACTTAAATCAGGAATGCCTTGAACATAATCAATACCATTCAAATTATAAAGCGGTTGCATTTCATCATAGCACCACACTACTTGCTTAAACTCTACGTTACACATTTGACTGGCATTTTTCAAAAAATTTGTCACAAAGTTTGATTTTCCACAACCACTCGGACCTGCGATAATAGCCGTAAATGGATGGATAAAATGGTTCATTATTAACAAAAAATCTGTCTTTCCTCTTTCAAGTTTATTACGAAAATAAAACGCAAATATGAAAATATGTATATATATATATCAACGTGATGTAAAAAAAAAAACTTTTTTTTTTTAATAAATTTATTTTTGCTTTAATAAAAATACAAGAACTTAAGTAGGTATTACATTTTTCTTATTCTAAACATGCACATATATAACATTAAATTGAAAAAAGTAAATAAAATAACAATAATTATTGAAAGTTATCTATCTAGGTTACCTTAATTTATAATGGCCCCAAGCTAAAGTGTCAAACGAATCTTTACAAAGATATCGTTTAGTGTCAGAATGGGAAAGCGAGATTTTGTTTATTTTTTGTGTAAAAATTACATGTTTAATGGATCGAAATCGACACATTTCTGATAATATATATTCTTTTTCATTTAGGCAACGTTTGTAATCATGAATTTGAAACTTCTTAGTCACGCATTTGTTTACACCTTTAGCCTTAGCCACGATATTATTATCAACGTTTAAGGCATACATTTTGGATCTTAAGCCTACGAATTCGTTTAAAATTTTTCCGTTATTTTCATCCTTAAAATATCCTATTTTTTTCTTATTAATAGACGGAAATCCGTAAATATTATTAGACTCGTAGTCGGATGTATCGAAACGGCTTTTAAGGTCATGTCTTATGTCATGATAGAAATCTTCCGTAAAAATTTGATAAATCAAACTGTCTGTGTCTGTGTATAACAGTTTTAGATTTTTTCCAAATTTTTGCTTCATGTAATCATAGTGAAAATCATACATTAGGGTTTTCGATATATCCAATATACAGAAGCCTAAATAAATAGGTTTATTATAAATTATTTTGGTTTTTTTTAACTGTACCGCTGCTAAACTTTCCGAAAAAATTGAAATATTATGGAATTCAGGACGAGCTACATAACTTTGAATTCCTTTGATGTGACCGTGATTAGTCCAATGCGTTAATAATTTAACATCAACCCTTTTCTCAATGTTTTCCATAGTCTTTCCAAAAACTGCGTTATTCATTAACTTATAGAAGTCTTTTTCGAAATCCGTTTTGGCAGTTGTTCTTAATGTAGTATTTAAATCTATATATTTTTGAAGCCAGTTACTTTGTTTGAATTTTAAAATTCTATGAACTTTTATTAAATTTAATCCATTGTCTAAACATTGTATTAGATTTCTGTAGTGTACAATGTATTTTGTTTTATTGTTTAAATTTGGAACCAATTTTTTTTGTCTACTTTCATCAACTATTATGTGCTCCGGGCAAAATGGAAGATCTGAATGGGAATCGTGCAATGAATCGGGATATTCTAGATCGACTTCTAATATGTATCCATAATTAGCATCTTTTGAGATTCTAAAATCAGTATCAGGATCAACCCATTCAAATTCACCAACAGGAAGGTGCTGAGACATCGCCCAACCGTATAAGTTATTAGCGTCGAGGTAAATTAGATACGATGTCGCTTGATCAGAATCAAAGTCTGGCATGTAGTGATTATTTGATTTAGCATATCGATTACTACATTGTGATATACCACCTCTAAGTCCTTTTTTAATGAACGAAACTTTATCAAAGTCAGTTAAAAGTTCAAGTTGAACTCCAGTTATTTTAAGCATAGCATCCCAACTGAGACCAGGTGCGGTAAAGTAATGTGCAGGATCTAGGTCATAAGTTTCAATGCACACAGAACGGAAATTCTCAAAGATGTCTGTTAATAGAAGTACGTCTGTTTTTAAATACAAGTTGGAATAATCCAACATTGTTTTACAATTGAAATTATTCCAAACGTTTTGTGCATGTTGATAATCTTCACTTGTTATACAGCTGTCTGTTAGAGAACTATAAAAATCACCTATTTTAGGTAGCGATGACGCTTCAAGTGATTCATTCGATTTCATAAATTCATAGGGAAATATTCCCTTTTGCTTTAAAAGTTTAAAATCTTCATCCCTGGGGTATTGCTTTCTCAGTTCAATAAATTGATATTCTTGCAGGTTTCTAGCTAAGCTATCTAAACTACTCGACATAAATCTAAAGGAGTCGACAAATCTCAGTGACAAAAATCTCTTATCAAATTTGAGTTGTTTGCTAAAAGAAATGTATTTTTCTTTATTTTGGGGGATGACATCGATGGCTCCTTCACGGAAATTCAAAGCTTTTACAATGAAATGTGCATCATAATTAGAAAGATTGTGAAAAAATACGGGAACGTGTGCGGGAGGTGTGAATTTATTATCACATACCTTATGAGCTACTCCTTGAAATTTACCTGTAGTCCAGTTATAACTGAAAACGCTTTGAGATTTTAAGTCATTATCACATATAAAACATTTATTATTAACATTTGAAATATTATTTAAATCATCCTGATTTAATGGAATCGGGTTTTTCCGAAACCGAATTAATTTATTTAATTTTTCCAAGTCACTATAAAGGGAATCCATGAATACTTTAGCACAATCTGAGCCGGTGTATGTACAATATTTCGAAAGACTATCATCGAATGAGCACTTAATAAAATAACCAAAACTATACATTTCATGTTGTTGAATGTTTTTTGTGTAAGATTTAGATGTATCTGGGTCACAAGATGCTATTGGATTTAAAAAGGCTTCGAAATCTGCATACACAACAAATGGCAATTTAAGCTTTCGCTGATATTTATCAAAAATAAGCTTATCACATGAAATTTCATCGCCAAACCAATTTTTTTTTGTCTTTTCATGATTTGGCAATTCAACAACAACATGACCGCAGTCATTTTTTTGATGATTGGTTAATTGTTCACTTGAATAAAATGCTAGTAAACAGCCATCACAAATGTGAAAGCTGCAATTGGTTGTTGATATTTGACGGCTCACTAATCGAGATAAATTTTTTATGTAACAGTAAGTGCCCTGGCTACCCTTAGATATGAAGAGTAAATTTATATGCGTTGATTTACGACATTTAGTAAAGTAGAGTGGACCGTTAACTTCATGTGATTTTAAGTTTTCATTATAACAAAGTCCAAAAACATTGATGCTTAAATCATTTAATTTTTCAACTTTATGTAAATCTGTCAATTTAACTGGAAATGGTATATCAGCAAATTTTAATTTGTTTTGATTTTTAATATATGACGACACTCTCTGGGAACTATCCTTAACCGGATACAACGCCGATAGCAGTGCCCATTTCAAACACTCGTGGTCATAGTTTTGCACGTTAATAATTGCTTTTTTGGTTTTAATATCGTGCGGTAAATCAATGTATGAAGAACCACGCAATGGATTAAATTGGTTAATGTTCATATCTATGTATTTAATATGTTTTAGACTCCACCCACTATCTTTTTTTTCAAAATTTGATATTTTATTAACTAATGCATTTTTTAAATTTTCGAAAAAAGTTTCTTTGTCATCACCTTTACAAATGGTCCAACTCAAAACATTAAAATCAAAAAAATTTATAATTCCTTTAGATTCTTGTATAAATTCTGCATGCAATATAAAACTAACTTTGAAAATGGTTAGCTGAGTAACTGTCTCGTCTATTAATTGATTGACAGATGTTTTAATTCTTTCAAAAAAAAGTTCAGGTGTTTCAAATTCATGATTTGTTTTTCCCTGGTCTGACACTATCCTATAAGTTAATAACCTATTTCCAAATGCAGCTTCAATTAATTCAACATTGGGCTTAGAATGTTGAAATTTTACGCAGTTATTTTTATGTAAGTTACTTTTTAAATGCTGTGTATAGTACCTTCTTGATACATTTCGTTGGCAGATTTTGCACTCGACGGTGTCACCAACAATAGGAGAAGGCGGCGGTTCAGTTGTAGTCCGAGAAGTTGATGGTTGCTGAGACCCAACGATTTGTAGTGGTTCTATGACAACTGCAGAAGCCGGCGACGAATCACGAGGTGTAGAAGATTCTTCGGATACGCGTTTTCTTTTAACTCCACGTGTTACAGTTCTAAAAAAAAAAAAGAAAGTTATACATAAATACATATTTACCAGAATTTTTCAACTATTACTCATCACTTGGAGCAAGGAATTACCTGTTTTATTTGATTGACAAATAGAACAATACGCTTCCATGGGTAATACACCATCTATCTCATCGTACTGCGAAGTTGACAATGCAAAATCGGTAAAGTGTCCATTGCAAGGGGTGATATACGGTTTGATATCCGGATCGCAAGCTATCGTTGCACTAAGTTTTCCACTTATGTACCACAATCTTAGATATTTATGAAAACTTTTTAATAACACTAATTTACTGAACATTTTAATATCCTCACTAGTCAATGACATCATGATGTTGAATAAAAATATTTCTTTAAGAATGCTACTTATATTGGGTTGGGTTCACCACCCCACTACTAGCTAAAAAATCAAAATAAAACTTGTTTAAACATGCTTAAAATATTAATACTTACAAATCTGGCGACTGATTCTCGAATTTCTCACAATGTTCATAGAGTTCCTTATCGAGAAGGGACTTATTGAGATCCGAAAGGTCCTCACAACGTTCGTAAAGGTCTTCATCGTAAAATGAGTTTTGAAGGTCCATGTTGTAGATTGACTTTGACGACTGTTGAAACTGATGCTCTATGGTTCGTTTTGCTTTTCTTATATAGCCCAAAAATAATTTGTTCCATGGTGGGGGATGTGGTTCGATGTGGGTGGAGTTGGAAATAAGTTATGGCTTACGGCCTTTTTTATTTCTTTGCGTCGAAGAAATATTTTTTGCAGTCGTTTTTTGCTGCAATATATTTTGTAATCTTATAGATCAATTCCTTTGTGTTAGAATAATGGTCATCGTCTTCAGTTTGCGTGTAGTATTTGATTCTGGTATCAGCGAACTTCCAATGTTGATCGTTTGGTACACCGCGCAACTTTTTCATATCGTAGACATCGATTTTGACAAGGTGAGTGCTCTTTGAAACATCGTCTACGCGGGAAGATATATAATTGGTAACTCCATTAGTAGTATGGGCAACGGTAGACGAATATTCCGTTGCCTGCTTCTTTTTAGGCTTATCAAAGAATACATCAATGCTGTTAGCTCGTTTTTGGGTTTGAATTTTTAGTGGTTTTGGGTCCTGGACTTCATTATCATCATTCAAATGGGCATAATAATAATGTTTCAAAGTGTAATCAACAGAGTCCTCATTTGATGCCTAAAACAAAAAAGAAAATATTAATGAGGGGCTTGTTACAAATAGAAATTTCTTTATACTTATAAGTAAGTAAGTAAACACTTTATTGTACAAAAATTAGGATAAACAGACAAGTTGCGAACAAAAGGATGTAAGTACAAAGGCGGATATACATAATGTTTAAAGCTTACCTCCATTTTATCTTGTAGCAGCAGCACGTAGCAGTACAGCACGTAGACAGAGAGTTCCAAACTTAAAACTGACAACAATTCAGAAGGTACACCGGCGACACTGTTTCCGCTCCAGTTAGATACTGTTTTTTAAGCGAACCAATCTGAACGAATGACGGTCCTGTCTATTGGAGTGCCGCTTTTATTAGCCACACGCATACACACACACTAATGTTAAGGATAAGACAAAAAAACTATAAAACGGACACCTGCTTAATGCAACATGTCGGAACACGTTTCCTATGCACAGCTTTGTCTTTAACTATAAAATAGACACCTGTTTAACTCAACATGTCGGAACACGTTTCCTATGCGCAGCTGTGTCTTTATAAACCTTCGAAATATTTCAATATAAAAAAATGCAACATGTTTGATCCTGCTTAGCTTTACCTCTAACTTATAAAATTAACGCCTTTTTTTCATGAAACGACATGTTAGATCGCGTTTTCTAACCGCTGTAGGTCTGTATAAAACTCTCGGATTATTTCCAGTTAAAATAAAAAAATTAACTCGTTTGATCGACCTATTCTTATCTAATTTTTATCTTCCATAATATACAAAAACCATTACAATGCATAATAAATAAGATATTTATCGTTTTTTCTTAAATTATTACTGTTCTACTTGTTCTCACGACCCATGTCAAAGTTACCATTCCTACATAAATTGTTGTTTCAACGAAATTGCGATAGATTTTGCGTGAGAAAAAAGCAAAAACAGCCAACGCTCTTAAAAACAAATAAACCACTTCAAAGAAATATACAGGCCATCCCAATAAATTAATGTATGTGAAAAACAGTAACAATAGAACACACCTATCACACATATCTCTACCTGCATTAATAGCGAGTAGGCGATCGAAAATCAATACGTAAAAACTTTGTCAACAGAATTATCATCGTGGGAACCCATAAAAACCCGTACGTTATTTGGGTTAGGTTAGGTTAGGTTAAAAAAAAGGCATTTAATCGTTGCCGCAGCAAAAAACGCATAAAAATTTTTTGCTCCGCAAAGGTGCCGGTGAGTGCCGCAGAAGCCGCAATCTACTAACTACTTGTATTTATTTAGATCTATGCTTAGGGGGATTCGGGAGGGGTGTTAGGGGGGTTTATGCGAGTTAGACGCCTTCTTGGAAGACTGGACACTTACCGCAGCAGACCGGGAGCAGTGGAAGAGTTGGGGAGAGGCCATTGCTCAGCAGTGGGATACAATGAGCTCATAATAATAATGCTCAGGAAGCACTATCTACCGTCTTGTGTATGTATGGACATTGATCGCGTAGTAACGCATTGCTAATTTAATTCCCGAAACAATTATCTACAGTTCATACATTACGGTATTAATGTAACGGATGAATCAGCGGTTTGGTAACGATGATGGACGAGGGCGGAAAATGAACCCTTCCGCCTCCGAGAGCGGACACTCGGCTTGATTGATCGCTTATTAGGAAAAATAATATTTTTACAGGTAGGGAATCATCTATAATATTTGTTTAATCTTTGCTAAGTAGCCGGTGATGGTATGATGATATGTATGATCTGTGTAGTACACAATGGTAATTGTTTCAGAGAGCCATAGTGTACCTACATCGCTGGCTTGCATGTTGAACAGTTTATGAAATGAAATGAAATGAAATGTTTTATTGCCAGACTTACGTCCATAATATAACAGAATATTTGAAAGAAAGAAAAATTAAAATTAAATGTCAAATTTGCTCAAATTAAATCAAACTAAGGTATATAAAATTAAATGAGGTCAAATCAAATTAAATTAAATCAATCTATTATATTTAATTACACAAAATTAAATCAAATTAAATCAAACGTTATATGCGAGGTGGACTGTGTACTACCTTTGGGGATGGACTCGTACAAGGTTTGAAACGCACGTGTTTAGTGCTAGTTAAATTGGGAATCAGAGGGGGTTTGCATGAAGGTAAATAAAGAAAATAAGTATTTTTATTCTATTTCTCACACGCGAAAATCTTAAGAATCATGTTATAGGCGATGCGGCTAGTAACCCATCACTATTTTGATTTTCCTTTTCTATAGGCCCACAATCATGCTAAACGTGGCCTTTAGGTCTTGTTACCTTGGCTCTGGCTACCCCGTATGGGATAAAGACGTGATTTATGTATGTATGCAGAGATCACACGGGCACAGCTCTCTTGAACGTGTGGTAACGGATAAGCAAAATATCAAATACTACGACAAAAGTTCCTCCATATCAGATAGTTCGTAATGTTTGTAGGATGTCTGAAAATCATAAACATGTTTTTTTAACTCCCCTTTTCACTAAAATAACAACACGCGTTCACGCAAACGCTACATTGACATTAATTAACTTAAAATGCCCATTAATTACCTACTGTTAACGATATTAAAATACCAATTATTATTCTAACTAACAATTTTCTTATTGTATTATTGTTTGCCTGTTTATAAGAACCTACCTAATGATGTTCATAAGGTAAGGAGGTACGAAACTTTACGAGCATGTCCGACTCGCACTTGGCCATTTTATTTTCGTTTTAAACAATCAAGTACAGTTAAACTTATTAGAAGACTTAACCATGTCGCCGCCACGTCAAATACAAAATTAGTTTTTATTACGATGTCCAAAATTGAATCGAAACTCAATTGAACGAAGGTTGCTTTTGCGTTGAAGTAATGGACGTAACAAACAGACAGAGAAACAGACAGTGGGATATTAGTGGGCACGTATTTAAACATCGAAAGTTAAAATATCTAAAATTAAAAAGTCGACGGTCAAAATATCGAAAATCAGAATGTCGAACGATCATAAGGTCGAAATTCAAAATGTCGAAAGTATATGTTATCGAATGGTACAATTATCGAATGCTTAAATTTCGAAAATCTGAATATCGACGGCTACATTATCGAAAATCAGAATGTCGAACGATTATAAAGTCGAAATTCATAATTTCGAAAGTATATATTATCGAATAGTACAATTATCGAATGCTTAAATATCGAAAATCAGAACGTCGAACGATAATAAAGTCGAAATTCAAAATATCGAAATTATATTATCGCATGGTACCTACAGTCGTCATTGAATATATCTGATCACATAAGGATGCTCAAAAATGTCTGAACATGCATTCCAACGCCCTCACGGAAAGCGCGGGCAACATAGGTTAGGTTAGGTTAGTATTGCGTCAAGGCGCGAAGCGCCTGAACTAGGCGGAATAGGAGCTCCGCGAAGCGGAGCTCCGTCGACTTTCTTTCGTAGGTAGCTATTCAAAGTTATTTTGTTAATCACACATTTTACTTGTCATGCGTAACATTTATTCGCATGAGAATTGAATAGCGTCAAGAAAGAGTCGACGGAGCTCCGCTTCGCGGAGCTCCTATTCCGCCTAGTTCAGGCGCTTCGCGCCTTGACGCAATACTAACCTAACCTAACCTATGATGCCTGCGCTTTCTTACAGAGAATAGGGATTGTTCGGCATTTGAGCTGTAGGAATGTGAACCGTCAATATAATAGCAGTAGATGTTAAGATCGCTCGCTATTTCAATTTTCGATATTTTAAACGTTGGGTTTTTGATGGTCGATATTATGTGTTTCGATTTTAACATATATCGAGCATTTGACTGTAGATATTTTGAACTTTCGATATTTTAGCCGTTCGGTATTTGAATTTTAGATATTTCAGACGTCGATATAATAATAGTAGATATTTAGATCGTTCGATATTTTAATTTTCGATATTTTGACCGTCGACTTTTTAACCTTAGATATTTTAAATTTCGATATTCAAATACGTGCCCATATTAGTACCTAATAGGGTCCCGTTTTTACCTTTGTGCCGGGTGGTAGGACCTTGTGCAAGGTCCGTCCGGATCGCTACCACCATCTTACTCGCTAATCCAGCCGCTAAGCTGCTGCTTGTACTGCTTGTGCTTGCACTGTTGTGTTCCGGTGTGGAGAGTAAGACAGCCGGGGAAATTACGGGCACAAGAGGAATTTCATCTTAGTCCTCTAGGTTGGCAACGCATGTGCAATCTCTCCGGGGTTGCGGGTGTCTATGGGCAGTGGTGATCACTTATCAGGTAACCCACTTGCTCGTTTGCCTTCCTAATCATATTTAAAAAAAAACCTTCCGTACGGAACGCTAAAAATTAATCATCCAAATTGTTTACCCGATAGCGAGTAACTGTATCGGAAAACTCAATTCCCGGTTCGTTACTTAATTTAACATTTTCTCCCTTCATACAGTAGTAAATCGCGTTGAGGCAAAATGCCTCTACACAGGGCCTTTGCAGCTAATCGCAGCGCCCATCATTTTAACGGCCAGTTTACGGCACTTTCACGGCACCAGGGGTACTGGGGTGCTCCGTCTCACTTTAATCTCACTCAGCACGACTAGCACAGAAACGCGCGAGACCACCCATCTCTTTCTATTTAGAACGAACAATAAGAAAAACACCAGGTAGCACTCCGGGAGTGCCGGCAGAAGTGAAAACTATGGTGTTTTGCCTTTTCGCCGAATTTTTTTGATCGAATTTCATTTGGCAACCAACAATTCGCCGAATGTTCACTTTGACAACTGACAATTGGCAAATTTTTGTATGCCAACCTCTCACTTGGCCGAATTTTCATGAAGACAACAGAAGATAAGAAAAACTCTTATGATTAATTTGGATTAATTTAGGTTTAGGTGCGGCAGGGTGGCCCTCGGGCCACCCCTTAGCCGCGAACATGTTTGTTTTAATTTATAAATAGTATTTATTTTACCTTGGAATGTCTTATTTTTTATTAATGGTTATATAGTACCATTTGATTTGGCTATATAGTAATGTCATATTAATAAGTGTCCATGTAAAAAAAAAAAACGTTGAGTTGGCAATCGTGAGGTTGGGAAATGAAACTAATCATTTTAACAACCAAACCAACCAACCAACCATAACCAACCATCACCATCTTATTTTTAGACCATGTTTGAACAAATAAATGACTGATTACTGATTACTGAACAAATTGCCATATGATGATTCGGCAAAATGAAATTCAGTCAAAGTTGGTTGGGAAGTGAAATTCGGCAATAAAATTTTCGGTAAATCAATAGAGAACCTGAAGAGAAGCGACCAAACGATCATTCGATCAAACAAAACATTAGACCAAACAATTATTCGATCAACCGATGTAGACTCGAAGGTTTTACCTAATTCATAACCATTCTCCTAACACTGGCTTGCATAGCCACCAAAATAAGGCTTGCCTTCGTTTTCGTATAAAAAAAACCGCCCAAGTGTGAGTCTGACTCGCGCACCGAGGATTCCTTACTAATACAGCCAGTGAACATGAATTCCAGTGTTAGCATAGCCCGACCTCCTGGCAAAATGTAGGCAGTATGAGGTCATTTAAAAAATCTGAGTTTAATATTTGTTGTTATAGCGGCAACAGAAATACATCATCTGTGAAAATTGCAAGTGTCTAGCTATCATGTTTCATGAGATACAGCCTGGTGGCAGACGGACAGCGAAGTCTTAGAGGGTCCCGTTTTTACCTTTTGATATGGAACCCTAAAAAGCAGAAGCGAAAATAGGTAACATTTTATTTTTTTCAGCGAACGCCAACCTTAGTAACGCTATTAAACAGTTTCAGCGTAAAAGGTTTTCAGAAAGTAATCATCCCCGGTTTATTGTTGTCAGATAATTGCAGCGGGCATCTGCGGGCCACTGTCTCGACAATTTGGTGGGGGGAGGGGTAATAAAGGGGTCATAGGGGTCCTTTGACGGAGACAGTTCCTGTGGGAGTGAAACAGCTATTGTTAAGGAGTCTTTCCGCCGCTTTAAAATAGTATTAATCGTTTCATAATGAGGGTGCTCAAAGCCTGTACCTCGTTTAGGCGAGCAGGCTTGACAAATGGTCTAATTAAGATACTAGTTTTAAGAAGTCACGGGTCTACGTTGGGTGGTCAAATGGTCGTCTTTTTAAAAATAGGTAGGTATTCTGAAGCCATCAACTTTTGATGAACTTTTGAAGAGATTGATGAATGTGGACGAAGCGAAAGAGCTATGTCAGGATCGTAGGAAGTGGAACAAAGTAGTATCTGCCTATCCCTGTGGGAAAGAGGCGTGACGGTATGTATGTATGTGGGTGGTAGGGGCCTTTTGCAAAGTCCGTCCGGATCGCTACCACCATCTTACTCGCTAATCCTGCCGCTAAGCAGCAGTGCTTGCGCTGCTGTGTTCCGGTGTGGAGAGTAAGACAGCCGGGGAAATTACGGGCACAAGAGGCATTTCATCTAAGTCCTCTAGGTTAGCAACGCATCTGCAATCCCTCCGGGGTTGCGGGTGTCTATGGGCAGTGGTGATCGCTTACCATCAGGTGACCCACTTGCTCGTTTGCCTTCCTATTCACTTAAAAAAAAAATGTATGTATCAACTTTTCAGGAAATTTATGAATTATTCGAGACAGGATAGCCTAGTAAGTGATCCTGACTCTATGAAGCTAGAAGTCGCGGGTACGATCCTATAGACCGACTGCTTGAATGTGTCCTCGCCCGCGCGGTGCAGGGGCGCGGGGTGGGATGACGAAGGGGGCCGAGAGAAGTGCGGGCGGGTAGTGCGCTTGCCGCCCGCACTTCTCTCGGCCTCTTTCGTCATCCCACCTAGTGATGGGCGACTTCGACTAATTAGTCGAGGCTGATTCGAATGATTATTCATTACTAATATCATAATTCGAATTTGAAATTAGTAATATACTAATGCCGATAATCGAATAACGACTACTAATATTAGTAACTAATCGGCGGCTGGACGAGTGCTCGGACCGAATCGGGAATCTTCGTGTCGACTCGGCGCGGTGCTCGGACCGAATCGGGAATCTTCGTGACGACTCGGCGCGGTGCTCGGACCGAATCGGGAATCTTAGTGTCGACTCGGCGCGGTGCTCGCGTTAGTTGTTAGCTTGTTAGTTATATCAACGTCAACTGGACTGGACCGAATGGAGTGGATTTTGAGTACTACTAATATTCGAATGATTTTCAAATTAGTAGACTAAGTCGAATGATTACAATAATCGACTAATCGAATTAGTATTATTCAAAGTTGCTCATCATTAATCCCACCCCGCGCCCCTGCACCGCGCGGGCGAGAACTCATTTAAGCGGTCGGCCTATACCCGAGTCATGCATGGATGTTGTATATTTATTTATCTAAGTATTAAGTATGTTTATCCTTTGGCTAGTACCCATAATAAGCTTAGCTTAGATTGGGACTAGATTTGTAGTCCCGTGATATTTTTTTATTTTTAAAAATAAACTTATCCCTAATTTTTAAGTAGGCAGGTAGCTTTAAACATGTAAAAACTTTTCAGAACGAATTAAAAATTCTAAAACTTTTTTAAATGAAAGTCGGTATGCATTAATATTGCGATAAACTATACCATTTTCATTTTTACCTGTCCTATTTGGTAAACAAAATTCTAACCTCAATGTGCAATTTTTTTGTAAACAATAAGGTGTATTATGTTATCAAATAAACCTGAGGTAATATTTCGTACATAATTTTGCTGATATTTTATCTCCAGTACCTTTATTTACGATGAAATAGTTAAAAAATAACAAAAATGAGACGTTTTGAGGTTAGAATTTTTTACCAAATAGCAAATAGCTAAATAGGCTATGTAAGAATGAAAATGAAATACCTACATAATTATTATAAGTAGAAAGTCGTAGCTGGCAACCTTCCCTTTAAAAATTAACATGCTACTTCATAATGGATTCTTTTTCAAATCGTGCAACTTTCTTACCCGGCAGCTGGTTCGAGGAGACTCAGTTCCCAGTATTTTACATTCCGGGTAAGTTTAAGTTGACCTAATTTTTCTCTTTGTTGGGACATCAGAACGTGTGTCGCATCTTTATTAAGACATTTCGTTTAAAACGAAAACGCTTCCAGAACGTAGCGTTTTGCGTTAAATTTCATTTGAAACGATAATGTTTGTATTGAAAACGTGATTGGGAACGCGTGGTTTTCTGAACATTGCAATTGACTTGGGTTTTTAGGTTATTTACGTATACTAATCTTAGTGAGGTTAGTGATGTAGGTAACTAAAAATATTCAAGTGTTTCAACCGATTACTTGGAATTGGAGATACAATCCTATAGATACCAAAGTAAGAATATAACGGTTTCTGTTTACTTTTACGGTCTATTATTAACACACATTCTTAATAACTGTGGATGATGCTAAAGAGGTAGGTATGTCAGGATCAAAGCACGTGGAACAAAGTAGTCATTGCCTACCCCTATAGGAAAGAGGCACGACGGTATAAAGGAGGATTATGTCCTTTATTTACCCATAGTCAACCAACAACTTCACCTAAGGGTCTTATAGTCCGAATTTCGATTTTCGAAGTTCGTTTCATGCCGTTCCGCTCACACTAACAGTAATTCATTTTAGAGTGAGAAGGACGGTATGTTACGAACTTCGAAAAACGAATTTCGGAGTTGCCCCCCGAGCCTTGGTACACCTGGGTGAACTACGGATACTCACGCAGACCCGTAGGCTTATTGTCTAACTCGCTCGCAATCGCCATCGTGTTCATTTTGACAGTTCTTGTATGAATGTGACAGCTAGCTGATTCCGATGCCAATTGTCAGCCCATACATGAACTGTCAAAATGAACACGATGGCGATTGCGAGCGAGTTAGACAATAAGCCTACAGTTTATATGTGTAGCCTCAATACCATACGCTCTCTATTCAATTTCCAATCTAAAAAGTTGTACCAAAAAGTTTTCAACAAATTCCCGACGATACATCCCCGTCGTCGGTATCGCCGAAGCCATTTTTTAGCCGACGGCGCTCTTTAAAAAGCGTTCAACTAATCACGAGGACATAAATTCCGCCCGCGAACTGCCGTCGGTGCTCTTAGAGGCTGTCACTTGGAAATAATGGTGCTCTGTAATGGCGTTTAATGTTAATTCAATCGGATTATTCCATTTTTTTTTAAAAAAGACCATCGATGGAATCGGGGAAATCTTGGGAATCATGTTAAAGGCGATGCGGCTGGCAATCCATCACTATTTTGATTCCCCTTTCCACCTATACGCCCACAATCATGCTAACCTTATATATAGGATCTGTCTACCCCATAGAGATAAAGTCGTGATTTATGCATGTATGTTCTTGCCCTGGGAAATCCCAAAACACTTCACTACATAGTATAAAACAAAGTCGCTTTCCGCTATCTTTCTGTCTGTCTGTCCCTATGTATATAATGTATGCTTATATCTTTAAAATAACGCAACGGATTTTGATGCGGTTTTTTTAATTAGATAGAGTGATTTGAGTAGGTTTATTTGTATAATACGCAAACAAAGTCGCGGTCCGAAGCTTACATAATACAAGTACCTATGATTTTCATTGAAATCATACTACATGACAAAAGAGCGTAGCTTAAAAAGCAGCAGCAAAATACGCAGTAATAACTTATTCGACGTAAAAACCGAGTTTTTTTCAAACCAAGTAATGAAACCATTTTGTAATGAGTCACGTGTTTTATGGTTAAAGTGCAGTAAAAGTTGACTTATTACTTTAATGTAATTGCTCCATTACTTTCTTTGAGTACTAATAAAACACGCTAAGCCACGCCTTCGGAAACGTTATAACACAAAGAGAAAAAATATTTTTTTTAAAAAGCCATCGTAAATAAAATACAAAGCATCTAGCAGTCGACTTTTATTAATTTTACTTTACAACACGTCTGTACATAAATTCCATGGGAATGCCCACAATTCTTGCCGAGTCTTCATTTGTGTTGCATTAAAAAAATTCATGCAAATTTTAATCTCTTTAAATGCCTTTAGTTGAGATTTCCAAAATTTTTTTTTAAATGAAATGAAATGAAATGAAATGAAATGTAACCATTTATTGCCGAACATGTGTTACATTATTAGGTTTTACGATTATTTGGTGCATCATGTTCTGTCGTTTCCGGCATGCAAAATCAGTATAAGTACCTAACTAAGACAATTCCAATATCAATGAATTAACTAGGCAAAATAATTTACCAAACAAAATGTCATCACATTTTTTTTTAAGTCAGTATTGGTAAATAATAATTAGTATGTCCGCTTAGATTACACACAACATTGAGGTAATCATAATTCAGAACATAAAAATTCATTGGCTGAATAAAAACATTTTTTTAATAACCATTATTTTTGCCAAATAAGCTTGCGTTTGACCACAACTGACAACCAGAATTTACACATGCGACGAAAAAAATCTGAATTCGGCTGTATTTTTTTTTTTTCATTTATGGACTGGTTCGGTTTTTTGTATACTTACCGAATACAATTCCGCAAACACAAAAAACAACGTTAATACGAAGAACACTATTTTTTATAGTTTTCCAAATTGGCATGTATACATTGTTATCGTGATATCCCATAGTAATAATAAGTTATTTCGCCGCATTGCACTGTCTGCTAATTGCCTCTAAACACGCAACGACCTCAGGCCTCTATTGTTATAGATAAATTCAGTGACCCATTCCGACCTAATTAGGGGGAATTACAATAGAAATTCTGTAAATAATGCATAAAATTTCAAAAGCTGCACGAAATATCTGCTCGTTTGTTAACGGATACCATAGAGTAGTAGTAACCGAATAAAATGGCAACATAATATATAAATAATATATGATTATGGCACATTAAGGTGCGACCACACCGCTGCTTAAAAAACGGTGACGATACGGAATCGCAACAAAATGTATGAAGAAACGGTGAGAAAACGTGACGCATACTACACGTCACTGCGTATACGCGGCGGTTTGGTCGCACCCTTAGTTTATTTCCACTGACACAATGATATTAGTATAGATATGTTAAGTTCCTAGTAAATTGCGTTTGAAAAACGTTCTCTCTGTCAACTGTCACATTGAATGTCATACTGTGGCTTATTTGAGGTAAACTGATTGCGAAATGAGACAATTGGGTCATTTATGGATCTTCAACTCGGGTGCGGTAGTAACATAATCTACTCCCTGTTTATGTTATATAATATCATTGCACTGACACCAAAAAAATCATACAAAAAACACAAAACAACAAACAACAATAAACAACATATACAACATGTTTTTGTACAATAAAGTATTAATTACTTACTTACTTACTTAAATCATATTTTTTCGCAATTGTTTTTCCCTTATCCCCTACATGGAACGAAGCCATTTAAGTCATTAGAATTTTTATTGTTCAATTAACTTGTGAACCAATAGTTGCACTTCATTTGAATGTCTGCGTGCGTACCTAATGCCTGTGTGAATGTAGTGGTGTCAAAGAGTCGCAACACAGCCTCATCGTAATTTACAGGTATGCGGGTTCGAAATGTTTTATTCTTCAGAGTTTTCCATCCTGTTAGCATTTGGTGGCATAAAGGAAATTCTGGAGAATACGTATTTAATGATTAAATATCTTTCATCAGTATGGCAACAAGTACAGTTTCATCTATGTAATACCTTTTAACGAGCAATATTATAACATGTATGATCTGAATATTGGAAACGGCTCCAACATTTTTCATGAAATTTAGTATGCAGGGGGTTTCGGGGCTATAAATCGATCTACACTCATCAAAAATGTCTAGGGTTATTTTTATCTCTAGACAGTTTTGAACATTTCAATATAGGCATATTACTACCGAGTAAAAACATCGAATTTGTCAAGGGATAATGACTATCCCAAGGCTTTTTGATGTGTGTAGCTAGGTTTCATTTTTAACCAACGTGCCAAAAATAACCAAGTCGTCCAGGTACTGTTTATAATACACAGAGATGTTTGCGATGAAAGAGTTTTAATTATAATCCCAAATCAACTAACCGGTATGACAAAAAGCTGACAGTAAAGGAGTAAAAGATAAAAATCAACATAATCGTACCTAGTGTCCATTACAAAAACGCTAAACCACAATTAATAATAATTAACAGTGTTTAATAATAATAGCTGTCGAGGGCTGTAAAACAAAGAAAAAGTCGGTGAGTGTAGAAAGTTGTAATTAAAAGTGAGAACCGTAATGAGCGGCTTGCGTCCCCAGTCGATGATTACGAAAATGGTGATTACGTCGATTACCCGTTCCGTGGACTTCACATAACTGACCAGTGAAAAGTTTCATTTGTTTCTACTATACAGGTCTGACCAACTTTTTAAAGCTTTATTTACGATTTTCTGAACTGCTTCGGGTTAGAAGATTTAGGACCAGTTTCAACACTCTTTGCTGAGTTTCTGGTGCTCTATACTATACTTAAACAAAATAAACAGAGACGGGAATTAGAGATTTGTATGTCAACACTCAGCTATCACAGCCTTTCCGTTAGTCTTGACGTCTCAAAGCCTTTCGACAGAGTGTGGCACGTTAGTTTAAGTAAGAAAACTTATTTCCTATGATGGCTGTGAACCTAGAAAGCCGACTTCCTGAAGAGTGGGCTCCTTAAGGTTATGGTCGATAGTTGCTCATCTGACCTAACTGAGCATTAACTACGTTGTTTCTCAGGGATCAGTGCTTTATACCACTCTGTTCTTGCTGCACATTAGCGATCTGCTGGAAAATCCCGGTATTATTTAAATACGCCACATCCTTAAAGCGTTTTCTATTATTCTATTGCTCTATTATCTCGACAGCTAAGGAGTGGAATTTCCTGTTCGCGTCCACGTTACGATTGGTTCGGCTAACTAATTAAAAAACAACATTTTCGATGCTGTATCTTTTGCAAGAAACCTTTACAAGTAACATTTCAGCTGGACTTAGTGCTAGTTCCAAAGCGCTCTCTAAGAGAGTTTCCAACAGTGCATGATAAAAGGTCTATGATAATATGTGACTACCAGTCATTTTTAGCCCAACCATTTTGAAACCCTGTAGTTTGCCTAAATAATAATAAACTACAAAGACCGCGGAGATAAACTACATAATCCTAAACTTAATAAACGTGACAGCGATCCGTTGTGAAATCACGTATTTTCATAAAGCTGCTTGCGAGCTCCTAGCAAGATGGCCGGAGTTGACGCCATTTCTCACTGCCTCCGTCGACACGCAGTGCCTTAGCCTGAGTTATGATATTATTATTCGTAAATCGAAATATTTTATCGGATTTGAGGGAAATCTGGACGTTAAGTTAAAGGTTATGAACGTTTTTACGGTGCCGAGTTGATGGAACAGCTGGAGGGGTTTGGGAGACGTTAAATTCTGAAATTTACTGTCGATAAAGTTAAGGGGTAATTAAGATGGCGTACTCCAGCATATTACTTCATTTATATCAGTCAAGTACATACATAAACCTTGTTAATGGCGGTTGAAAAATATTTAACGGTTTTTTGAACTCGATATATCACATGAAATTATTCCCGATGTAAATTTAAGTTAAGTTGTGAGGTTTTATTACTTTTAAATGAGAGTCAAGAGTCAAGAGCCAGGTCAAGAGTACCCGAAACCGACGAGCATGTATGAAGAGATTGATGAATGTGGATGAAGCGACAGAGGTATGTCAGGATCGTAGCAAGTGGAACAAAGTAGTCTCTGCCTACCCCTGTGGGAAAGAGGCGTGACGATATGTATGTATGTATGTAAATGAGAGTTTTTCCAACAATAACATCCACCCGCAATTTCTTCAGTCTACCCGTGATCATGATGCATGCAACTGTATCGAAATATCGGGTGCTCAATAAAGGTAATCGCGGTTCACATCCCGTTAATAATATTTCAAATGTACTTTTAAATGAGAGTTTTTTACTTTTAAATGATTCACTGAGTACAATCGCCAACGTTCTTAGTCACCTTTGTAACGTGACGAGGCGCCCAAATATAGGCAGTCATAATTGGTGACAACTGTATAAGTTTTTTGAGGATAAAGATGGCACTAAGCTCTACCCATAATTCGATTTTCATTCACAAATTTTGATAACATTGTAGTTAGACCGCAGAAAGTTCTTTTACATGTATTTCTTTACAATAAGAATAAACGAAATACATGGATGCTTAGGGCTTCTGAGTCAGGTACTAACCCAAATAAACATCCACTGATGTATATTATATTCTCTACCAGTTCAAACAAGGTTTAGGAAAGTAATCGTTCAGTAGAGTTGTAAAACTCTTCCCACTAACAATTTGCATTGGACATTGTATAATTGTCTTTCAAGCAAGTTATCAAACATTAAGCTTTTGGACTCCAAAGGGAAACTACCGCCTACCACCTCCAAGTTTATTTCTCAATTGTTTAAGTTATTGACTACGCTATTCAGCTGTCCCCTACTTATACTCCCCAAGTAAATAGTAGTACAGAAAGGCTACAACGTAATGACCTATTTAAAGTCGTACATACCTCTGGAAATGTAGCTGTGATAAGCCTTGATTACATAAACAAAACTAATTGGACACGCAAAAGGGAAATTCGTTTCACGAATCACGGAATTCGTAGTTTCTTTTTGTGTTACTATTCAATGCGACGATGTGGGTGGACAGTTTTGCTTGAAATTGTGACCTATAAGTTATTGCCTTGATTCCCTAAATGCCGTACAAAATAGGTACAGTCCGTGAGATTTTAGAATTCCATTCGAGGTTGTCTTGCTCACTCACTCTCGATACTTTGATTTTGATAATTGGTCGAGTGAGGGAGACAGCAACACAAACCTGAATGGCATTTTGACTGACTGACTGACTGACTGAAAAGAAAAAATTGCATAGAGCTTTATTTTATGGTGTTAGTTGTCTAGTATCCTAACTCATAGCAATATCCAAGCCAATCAGATACAAGGACTTTTACAAAATAGAAAAATATCATATGCGGAAGCTAACTAAGGCACAAATTCTCATGCACTTGGAACGATTCCAAAACTAGAACCGCCATGTAACCAGTCATGCAGACCCTTCACATCGGCTACAATACTCTTTGCGGTGAAGACACCCCAGGGTCTGCTTTCATTGGTTATGTAGGTAACCATGTTGTCTTCCCAACAAAGGACTTTCGTCGCCGCGGTTTATTGTGACAAGGTTGTAAGATCGCAAGGTTATTGTGTTATATCGGACTATTTATGTAATGGTCGTACTACTAATGTTATTGTGTTTTTTTTTACGAAAATTTCGATGGAAATGTGTCGTAAAATTTAAAAGCGTGCCCGCGGTTACTAGTTAGTTGAGTGTAAATCAATGTCACAGTTAAAATATGGTGTAATATTTCCTAACACCTATTTTTAAGTCTCACGCAATTGTTATATTGCGTGCAGAAAAATATAATCACAACATTTTTTTGTTTTGTTTAAAATCTTGATTGCTGTAACAACACTGACTCATAAACGCCCACCCTTGGTTCCTTGGATTCCATAGCCTAATATGATGTTTTTATATTTCCACGGCATCAAAAATTGATTGATTTCTATCATGAAAGCCAAGTAGCGTTTGACACAATCACGCCTGATGGAAACCGAAGATAGTGTTCTAACCCCCTTATTCATAAACGCTCTGCAGGCTTTTGCTAACTTAGCAATCGTTTGTCCTTATCTGTCACTTTGACATTTACCTTCCACAGATAAGGACAAACGATTGCTAACTAACTAGCTAACTTAGCAGAAGCCTATGGAGCGTTTATGAATAAGATGGTAAGACTTTAAATATGAAGTGTGCTTATCTAGTAAAAGCCCATTCACACTAGATGTGAAGAAGGCGAGATTGTAAACTAGGTACCTATTGTTGCGTGACTGTTTTTTTTTTTAATAAGAACGCATGACATTTCATATAGTAGTTTTATTTTGTTTGTTGCTATTTTGTTTTAATTTTATTTCAATTATTATTATTTATTATTATTATTATAAAATTTTGTGGTTTTAAGCCTAAAGCGACTGTTCAATGTACAATGGAACCACACCCCTTAGCCATTTTAGCACAAGTTGACATCAGCCTGGTGGCATGGCATCAGTTATACTTCATTGAAAAAAAAACATACCAAATTCAAACTTCCTTACATCATAAATTGGGTCCTTAAAAATTATTATCATTATTTCTTTTTTGAATTGCAATTGACGATCCTTTTGTGAATTACTTATGTTTGACATTTAAATGGACTTATTGTATTTTTAAAAAGGTGACAAATAAATCTATCTATCTAATCTATCTATCATTCTATGAGAATCGGAGTCGATGGTGAAGACTCTACAGGCTAATAATAATAATATTCAAGTATTTTTCAAACGTACTTGTGATTCTAAATTCTTATTTATAGGTAAGGTCTTCTCATTCTTAAACTGTCCTAAATAGGACAGTACAAAATGGTAAACAAAATTTTAACCTCAACAGTACAAATTTTTGTAAAGAACAAGGTGTATTAGTTGTTTGTGCATAATTTTGCTGATAGGTATTTAATCTCCAGTTCTATTATTTACGATGAAATAGTTAAAAAAAATAGCAAAAATGAGTTTTGAGGTTAGAATTTTGTTTACCAAATAGGACAGTAAAGAATGAAAACACCTTAATGTTCCAAATAAAGATTTAAATTGCATGACGTGTAGGGCATTTTGCCTGAAACATTTTATCGTTATCGGTACCGGTCATCGAAAGCACGGTGCTAGTGAAAAAAAAACGATAAAAGCTTTAAAAGCCCATTCACACGTGAGCTTTCAGAGTACAGTTGGTATAAAAAGTAGATATCCGTAGTCCCCCTCCTAATATCATGATTCAGATATCAGATAACCTAGTTGCTGGTTTTACAGTCTAATTCATAAAATACACTGACGAGCAATCCAATCAATCAATCAATGATCATGAATGATTATCAATGATGATGATTGTATTTAAGTGCTGAAACTAGTCACCTTTTCTTTAAAAATCTTACTAAGTAGGTAAAGAGCAAATCTATAAAATTCACTTGAGTTTTATATCAGTGATGATAAAGGACGTCTCTTTTGTTCAAACAAATATAAAAATAATTTTCCGATACAAAAAGCGAATAAAAGATAACCACCTAAACTTCCAAACGTTTAGGGGCTCAAAGTGATTTAAAATTAACAAACTTGGACCAACAAAAACAATTTGAAACATAAAGTTTTGTTCGCAAGAAAACATTTTGTTCGTTGTAAAATATGTGAACTAATCGAGTCGAGAACTAGATCACACCTGTTCACTTTTACAATACGAGTAAGAGGTGAATTTCTATATAAAACTTACGAAATTCCTTATAAACACACGAAGAATTTTCTAGATGTTTTCTGACGAAAATTGACTTGGGATATAAAACTAAGAACCTTCATGCAGGGTGGTGGTTTGTTATGTAAAGTGTATTGTATGTTATAATAATATTATGAAAGTTATAGGTATTTTAAATATTTCTTTTGCGTTATTTTGTGTCTCTGTCGAATTTGTAACAGTAAACCCATTATTTATTTATTTCTAAACATGATCTAATGTAAAATACTGTCAGTTTTGAATAACATAAATTCTTCATCAAAGATAGGTACTTTAATTATTCTAACTTTTGAATATTTTGAACTTAAGAATATTCAAAAGTTCAAGCACTCATGTAAAAGCCATGTCTACTTTTCATTATTAAGGAACATAAAACCTAACATCCACATCACACTTCACTACATATGTTCAGAAAATGATAACCAAAAATGTCCCATATTAAGAAACCTCTATCTGTGGTTGCATCATAATGTTTACATTAAAATATGATTATCAATACTTTAATTACATTCATCATCATCATCATCATCATATCAGCCGAAAGACGTCCACTGTTGGACATATAGGCCTCCCCCAAGGCTCTCCACTGGGACCGGTCCTGTGCCTTCCGCATCCACCGCGATCCCGCGATCCTGATCAGGTCGTCGCTCCATCTTGTTGGAGGCCTACCAACAGCTCGTCTCCCGGTCCGCGGACGCCACTCGAGAACCTTCTGACCCCATCGGCCATCGGTCCTGCGAGCAATGTGCCCCGCCCACTGCCACTTCAGTTTCGCAATTCTTTGGGCTATGTCGGTCACCTTAGTTCTACTGCGGACATCATCATTTCTGATTCTATCTCGCAGAGAAACCCCGAGCATAGCCCTCTCCATAGCCCTCTGAGTGACCTTGGCAACACGCACTGGTCAAAGACTTTTGACTTCAAACACTGCGGTAATTTGGACGAAAAGACACTGCGAAGCTTCCCGAACGCTGCCCAGCCGAGTCGGATTCGACGAGTGATCTCTTTCTCGAAGTTGGACCTACCTAACTGGACCGTTTGTCCCAGGTATATATATTCGTCAACAACTTCGAGCGCAAAGCCTCCGACTATTACGGGAAATTTAAAGTACATTGGAAAAACTAATTTGGTTGGGATAATCGAATTTGTCGATTTGTAATTTCAATTTCATTCGATGTGAAATTCAGTTTGTTTCATAAACCACATTCGTGTTTAATATTGTGCATCGACCACATAAATAACTGTTATTTATAGAACCACATAATATCAATGTTTTAGAGCTTTTAATCCATTCTGACACACAAAACATCAATGGCGCATTGGACATTTATATGAACAGAAATGTATTTATACGGGAAGTGTGAATGGGTGCGTTGGGATGGGAAGGCCTAGACGGACGTTCCATGATCAAATTGGGGACGTTTTGGAAAAAGGCCAGGTCAAGAGTACCCGAAACCGACGAGCATGTATGAAGAGATTGATGAATGTGGATGAAGCAAAAGGGGTATGTCAGGATCGTAGCAAGTGGAACAAAGTAGTCTCTGCCTACCCTTGTGGGAAAGAGGCGTGACGATATGTATGTATGTATGTAAATCATTTTACGCTATTACCCGTACGTATTGAATTCGCAAATCCCTCTTGCCCCTCGTTGAAATCGAATATTAGCGAGCACTTATTATTCATTGAAAATATTGAAATACGATATTCCAATTTACTGTAAATTGTGGTGTATCAAATGCTGTTTCAACTGTCGGTGCGGTATCATAATACTGTACTGTCACCATTAAATATTCGTACACCGGAACTGTCGCGCTCAAAAAATGTCGCGCTCAAAAAAATCTGATGCTGTATGTATGTATGTATGTATAACTCTTTATTTTACATAAAACACTACTGCCTGCTGTGCTGTCTGTGCGTAATTTTTATTGGTACCTGCGGTCGAATTTTTTACCCTTAATTAATATAATGTTTAATTACCTAACTAAATTTGGTTGGAATGGTCATTTGGTTCCTAATTATTTGTATCCAGTTGCAACTGAAAATGTTTACAAAAGTTTTTTGCAAGGATTCTTTAAAATTGTGTGATGTTTCTTATCCATAACGGACCCAGAATATAAGCCCAAGCCGTCCCTTTCTGAAAGGTCTATGACCAGCAGGACATATAAAAGTTGTGGATGATACATTGTAAATTCGACTAATCTTGCAAATGACCGCCTTTATGGTTACCATTAATCAATATGATTTACATAGCTGCTTGCCGCACTGATTTTTAGTGTTGCCAAAACAATTTGCTTTACATTGCTGCATTTGCATCGCTATGCTGGCCAGACTTCGCGCACCACACCTCATTAATGAATATGTTTTATCATAATCTGAGTGCAACTGGACCATTGGCGCGGCTCCAAATCACTTTATTAGACCGTCTATACGCCAGGGAACCCGTATTAAAATGATTTAAGGCCTTTAGGCGAGGTAATTTATTAGAATTTATGTGTCATTTGAGACCTCGTGTGCCTACTTGTATTATTTGTTACAAACGCTTTGAACGCGTTAAAGTAATTTTTTGTCTTTGTTAAGAAAACTGAAAAAAAGTATGAGAAATCCAATCTTAAAGGCGGTAGCGTCGACAAAAGAAGCGGGTCGTGGTTTTGAATGCATTTATCAGGACCACGCGCGGTCAAAGTGCGCCTAGAGGGTGCAACGGCAGCAGACAAAGCTTTAGCTTTGAAATATACACTCGGTTGTGATTTAAGTAGGTCTCTAAGTTTTAAAATTTTACTACTAAACTAAAACTACTTTAATAAAACGCTTTTTCCTATAATTTTCTTTGATATCAAAACGTCCTTTTTAAAAATAAAACAATAAATTTGTAAGTTAGTAAATGCTTTAATGTACAAATATGTATTGTATAAAGAAACAAACATAATTAAAAAAACACCTTAATATCATGCACAAAGGCGAACTTATCCCTCTAAGGGATCTCTACCAGTTAACCATAGAGTAGATGAGAGGAGCATTCAATTGAGGGACCGATAAAGAGTGAGTTTAATTGAATTTGTTATGATACGAGTAACATTACAATTTTAATATTAAATTATAATCGAAGGTTACTCCGCGAAACTTTTCTGTTTCAATTTTAAAAGAAAAACCGTTGACAACCCTGGAGAGCAATCCATCAATAATTTATAAATCGAAGCTGATTGATACGTCACAACTTCAAGGCAACGGAACGAGGGTTGCCACTCGAGCGAAACTACTTATGAATCTAGGTTAGAATGCCTAGCTGCTCTAGAGATTCAGCATTTTATGAACTCAGCAGTATTTCGCACTTGACACCATTTGCAACAGATACTTATGCTAAAATGGAGGGTGAAAGGTTCTAAGGCCTAAGTGATAGTCCGAGGAAAGGCCTGGACATAAAAATTAACGATGCTGTAATGCTCACCGGACCCGGTAAAATGGAGTCCACGCGGGTAAATTGATCAAAGATGTCTTTTACAGTCGAACGGAAAAAATGGAAAAAAGAAACGTTTTTGTTGATAATGATAATTAAAAAAAATTGAGACTTTAACTTTGCTTTTGACTTTGTTTTTGTTTCAAAAACGCTTGGCTAGCTTGCCCAAAAAGAATTAAAAAGTGGCAATACTGTAGTGACGTCCCTTTCTAATCTATAATTATAAGAAAACGGGACCACACTACTGTATTGCCACTTTTTAATTTCTACTTTTTATGGGCAAGGTAGGTACTACTATTTCTAATTTTGAAAACGAAAATATCTTTGAAATTGCTCCCGTCCTGTAGCTTTTGAATTTATTCGCTACAAACATACATAGAATTAAAAATGAAAATCTTTCCTTTTTATAATATTAGTCTACAGTCCGTGAGCTCTTAGAATGTCTTGCTGTCTCATTCACTCCGGGTATGATACTTGAATCGGCCGAGTGAGTGGGAGCGCAAGACAAACCCGAATGGCATTCTCACAGCTCACAAACCATAAGTAAAAAAGGAGAAGGAGGAGGGAGAGAGGAGAAATATGAGGAAGTGTAGTAAATAGAAGGCACTTTGAGCACCGACAGTGGTTGTTGCAGAATATCAGCGCTGTGGCAGCAATTTTGGCAAAATGCTCGGAATAACTTTAAGAATGAGATGCAAAAATGAAAATGTTTATAACCTAAAAGTGTACTCGTGTTTTAACCTTCATTTGATATTGATATTTCTCTTCTCTTCTATTAGTTCTTTTGTCTGTGATGTGGTTGTCTATGCTTATTCTGTTTTTTTTTTCTCTATTTTCAAAGGCAAATTCGTTTGTGCCTAGGCAACCACATCAAATTGACAACAATTCAAATTTGCTAAGCTAGTAAAATGAATATACCGTTTGTAGATTTTACACTGCTGATTACAGTAAAAATACTTATGTTTTTTTTTATGCAGTAGTTTTTTTATATTCAGGAAAAACAGTAAAAAAAGTTGGATTGCGAATGTTAGGGATATACTCATAGTGCCGTTAGTCCATTTATTACCATAGGAATTTAAAAAATATAGAACTGTCATGGTGTCAATGTCATGTTCATTTTTTATCAGTCCGACGGATTAGGTACTTGATTCTAACGACACGTTTTCAATTCTCTTAAATCTCGTAATATTTAATTATTGGTTTGATAGACGCTTTAATAACATGAAATTGGTTGACTGATTAGTGATAGTGGATAGCCGCAATCTGCCCAAAGTCGACGAATTTATCTTGTGTTGTGTATCTTGTGTTCATGTGCTTATAGTGCTTATTTTTTTCCATTAACGCCGTGTTTCCGCAACTTGGGACGGTACAAATTATTAGAGGAAAGGAAATAAACTCAAAGCATGCACAGTATTGCAAAGCAGCAAACGCAAAATAACAAATTCGTGAACGAACGACAATGAATGGTTGATAAACAAAGCAAGTGACATGACATGACAGTTCTGTTTGAATTATTAACGACGAATTTAAGTAAAACAAAGGAAAACCGAGAAACACGGGTAGTCTAATTATTAACCAGCTATTATAAACGCGAAAAAAACTTAAATACTTTTTTTTTGAAATGTTGTCAATTATATGTATTAATGTTTTAATGTTTATTCCTTATTTGTTTATATTGTATTATGTTTGTTTTGTTTTTATTGTCGTATTGTTTGTATATTTATCTTTCTTTTAATGTACTTCATGTACTTGTTATCCTATGGCCCCAACGGAAGACCAGCGTTGGCAGTAAGTAAGGCCAGCAAATGCTGACTTGGGGCCATTTTATGTAGTTTTTAATATGTTTCTGTTTTAATTACTTACTGGTGATAGTCATAAATAAACTTTTTCTTTCTTTCTTTCTTTAAATGTTTGGCTGATTTTATTATCGGAAGCCAACAGAACCGGTCGAGTAACAAATCGATTTGCATCCTCATTGCGAATGCATCGATGTCAGGACATTCAAACATCGCTATTAAAAACAATCGCTATCTAAATGAACTATGTAGACCAAACAAGGTACTCGTAGAAAAGTTTACGTGTATCCATTTTGATTTCTGTTATCAGAGTATTGAATAAAATATGAAACCCCACTTTTCACAATTTGTTCCATAAATAAATTTATACAAAATGAATCCTCGAAATGTATGTTCGCGCATAACTTCCGAACGACTGCACCAAATTGGGTCATTATTTTTTAGCTAGGTATGTTCGTTACTACTATCAGGACCAGGTTTGTTTGGAACGGGGGCAAAACCGCGGGCAACAGCGCTAGTACCTACCTATCAAACAAATATCATGGGAAAATTTACATTAATACACCAACACCCAAACTAAGCAAATCGTTTACTATGGGTTTTACGCAACGGATAAACACATACTTAAATAAATAGTAAATATCCAAGATTCCGAAACAAACATTCGCATTTTTCATACATAACAATCTGCCTTAATTGGGCATCGATCACGGGACCTCAAGCTTCGCAGTTACTCTTTAATCACTAGACTATCGGGTCGTTAATTAGCAAACGATTTCTAGATACACAAAAAAACTAATACAATATCCCAATTCCAAACAAACTGCTTACAACCAGCACGTCGAAACCAAAATCATATCATTCACTCGCTCGTTATGTACAAATGTGCGAAAGAGACAAATGTAATTTTAGTAGCTACCACACACTGACTTTCTGTGAGAGAATGTTTCTGTCTTAGTTACATTTAATTATCAACAGTAGGTTACTACATAGTAGTAGTTACTTCCTAAAAGCAAATAAATAGCAGACTTCCCGAAACAAGCGCTCCTTTTCAGTGCAACGTATTAGCATAGCGGAATAAAGTGCACCGCTGTCTACTTTACATTTTATCAAGACTGCTTTTTCTCTGGTATATAATGTTTCTTTTCCTCTTGTTTCTTCAGCAATAGTTAGAAAGGGAGAGAGCTAGCGGACTTAGAATAACGAATTCGGTGGAAGTGCAAACCAATTCTTCTCGGCTGAAAGAAATAAACGGGAAGCTGATTCATTCGCCTACTTTTACACAGCGAGACGGAAGAAAAGGTAAATGTACAGATTAGACAGTAGGTACCTACTAATGAACTGTGATATCTCTTCTATAGTTCATTCCAATCCATTTAAACGCTTTTGTAGGCAAAAATGTCCACTAAAATTTCAAGGTTATGTGTAAAATGGCTGAAATGTAACGACAATCGTCGAAAGTGTCAGGAAAAGGCTGCCAATTCAAATTTCAGTTCTGCGCGGGCGAAGGCGCGGGAAACATAGCTCAAGAAGCTATTTACACAAAACACTGACAGTGTTATAACAAAAAAGTTAAACAATTGAACACGTCTCTAAAAAATATTCCATGACATTTGTCATAGATTATTTAACACTGTGAGTGTTTTGTAGACACAACTGTTTCTAAACCAAACCATTTCTAACATTTCCCGAAACATTGGTTAAATTATGTACGAAAGCAGGAATAAAATACACTGACGAGCAAAAATATTTGGTCATTATCCATACAAATTTGTATGAAAAGTGACCTGTTATTTTTGCCCGTGAGTATGTATTGAAACTACAAAGTTACTGCACCAGTGAGATTGGACTCCCAGCTCACCTGTACTACTATGCCCCGAAATATGCGATTCGGACGTGGAGTTAATAAATAAAGTTTATTTTATCACTTTCAAATGTTTTTATTCGATTTAACACAAAATACGTACAAAAGTCCACCTTTTAGTGTAAACAGTAAATAATCAATATTGATCGATTTGACAACACTTTGGGTAATAGTTCACTTTATAGTGTAAACTGTATGTAAAAGTTCAATTCACAATTTAATTATAATGTTTGAAAGTTCAGGTCCGAACCGTCTGAATAATATTTTAGATCTGACTTATCTTTTACTCTCGAACTGTGCATCGGAGCCGTCGCGAGGCGAGCTATCTAAAGGAATTCGCAACGTAGCGTCTGCAGCGCCTCCGGTACGTCGCCGGTGCACAGAGATTAAGTATTCTTAGAACCTATACACAGTTAAACGAATTCTTATAATCTAGTTAACTTTACGTGAAGTGTCTTAATAATATAACACCTTCCCTACCAGATAGAGGTCTTTTTCGTAGTTGTTTAACTGCAGAAAGACCTCGGACATCCTTCGGTTGGTGGAGTTTGCCCTCCAGTCTCGGCAGGTGAACGTGTAAGCTTTCGTGCTTTTATTCTAGTAAATGCAAAATATGCTGCGGCGATCGTTAAGACAATGTAGAGTGGTGTGGTCCAATATATGTGTAGTTGTTGGGTATCAGAACTGATGAGTTGTATTTTTTGTTGTTCTTTCTGTATGAATCCAATTGAGTTATATAGCTGATTCATTGAAATTTTGTCAATTTTTAATGGTTCTATAGGATTCTTGACACGAATGTCCTGGAGATTGAGAGAATACAGCTTTATAGGAGTTCCTTTGTTAATACTCTTTTCGTTTGTAAAAGAAGTCGTCTCAGTTGATGCAGTACAGTTTTCGGGAAGATTCAGTAAGTAAGACCCATTGACAGTGGTATATTCTTCATTGTGGCAACGTAGGTGAAATTTAGTAGGCTTCGGACAGAATAGTAGATAATAATTGTCATTGATTTGCTCGAATATCTCTTCCATAATTTTTATGTTGTGGAAACTGCATGATGAAGATACAATTTGGGATCTTATTAGCTTATATAGACAGTCATCTTGTTGCATTGCGTAATATAGTTTTATTGATTTTTGGCAGTAGTACATCTTTCCGTAATGTTGGCATTCCTCCTCTAGATACTGGTACGCATTGTCGTCCGCAATCAGATAAGGTTTGGGAGGCACAAGGATATTATAGTTCAGGGTAGGTATGGGGAACAATTGGTAGTAGTCGAAGGTGGACTTATATAGAATTGGCACCTTAATAACAAAGACTATCCTATCGTTACTAAAATAAGAACTTAATTCTACGAAATTATAAAATATACGAGATTCTTTAACATCAGTAGTTATTAATTGTTTGGGGTCATAATGCTTGCTCAGAAATTGGATGAAATACTGTAAATTTTCAAAAGTGATGATATTGTGGTCGGCTATTCCTTTAATTGAAAATGAGAGGGCTGTTTCTAGATTAGAGAGTGCTTCGAGAACGAGTTGCAAATTTATTTCAACTAGTTTGAAGGAGGTATCTATTTTTAAATAGTCAGATAGTTCCAGTTTAGTGTAATTTATTTCTCGAAGTATTTCTGTTATTTTATTGGTGATTTGGTTCTGATTTTGAGACAATGTTGATACGGTTTCATTGTAACTGTTAAGAAAGTAGTGATTCAGTGTAACGTCCTTGTTAAAATGTTTTGCTATTTCAGCCTGATTTGTTTCGAGAATGGATATTGCTTTATCATACTTTTTAGCGTCAGTTTGATCGAGATTACCTGTAATACTACGAATTATAGCACCCATGCCATCGATAAGACCTCGTTTGTATCTATTTTTTGCTACAGAATTATATTTATCTATAGCAAGTTCTAACTTAGTACTAATGTGCTTATAAAATACACTAAATTTAAACCTAAAACCACTATCAAAGTCCTTATACAAGGCTTCTAACGTTTGAGTTTGGTCTTCTATGGTACGAATTTGCTCTTTAAAATCATTTAACTGTATGTAGTGTAAGAATATATGATCGGATTGACGAATTTTTGCTGGGTCTAGTTTGAATGGCAATATGCCTGGACTTTTATTCAGACGTATCAGCGTCGCTTCTTCGGCCCATGTCGGCCTGCAGACCGTCGCCCTGTAACAAGTTATGTTGCAAATTTAACGGTCTACGAACTCTGCGTTTATGGTATTCTTGGTCTTTTTGATCAATTATTTTTATACCTAAATTTTTGGCAACATTTCTAGTTATATAGCGGGGTTTCTCTTTATGTCGCGCAGCTAAAGGATTTTTTATGTAGCAAGCTTCGCCTTCTATATATTCAAGAGGTTCTTCTAAAGTTTCATTGTGTTTATTTATAGTTGCGGTATGTTTAACGCTTAAATGTTCGTTAATTTTCGTGTACAAGTCTGTAGTAATTTCTTTATGCTTATTAACATAATTTTGAAGACATGTTTTTTCTAATAATAGATCGAAGGGGTCGCGGTTGTCCAAATGACCATTAATGATTTCTATTGGCTTTTTATCTGTTGCTGAGTGTATAGAATTGTTGTAGGCCAACACTGCAAAGAGCATGAGTTCGGTTACAGCAGATTGAGGATGTTTTATTTGTAGTAACCGTATGTGTTCCAATATAGTGGAATGGAATTTTTCTATGGCACCGTTGGACTGTGGGTTACTGACACTGGTGAAATGTAAATTGATTTTATGTAATTCGGCAAATTCTTTCAAGGGTAGATTCTTAAATTCCGTCCCTTGGTCGGCTGTAATACTTAAAGGCAATCCGTGATGAGTCATGTATATAGAAAGGGCATTTATAACATTCACACCTGTTACGCTCTCGATGGGATATGCTTGGGCATACTTTGAAAACGTGTCGATAATGGTAAAAAATTTGTGACCTTTTACGGTAAATGTGTCGACATGAACCACCTCGAATGGTTTTATGGGAGTTGGAGTAATTTGTAGTTGTTGCTTGTTTGGTCGGCGTTCATATTTATTTGTTTGACACGCATTGCAATTATTAATGTGTTCTGTTATCATTTTTGTGATATTAGGCCAATAATAAGTTCTTTTTAATTGTTTTTCGGTTTCTTGCACGCCCCTATGATTCGTTTTACCATCATGAAACGCTTTCACTAGCCTGAGTTGTTCGTCTATATCGGTAACATCGTTTAGCTTTTCTTTACAGATGATTAGGTTATACGCAGAGTTTTTGAAAACTTGTTGTAAAGTAGTTGTGATTTCGGGAATGTATTTAAAATCTGTGAGCCAAATGCCATATTGAATATTGGGTCGTACATGGTGTTTAAAGAGGTTAATAGTATCCTCTTTAAAATTGTTCAAGCTGATTTGAGCCGTCGTGCGGTTTTTCCCAGGATGTACTTCTTTAGTTACAGGATTGTGGGGAGAGTGCAGAACGAATTTTATTTCTAGTTGGTTTTTATATATATTTACAGGTTTTTCTACAATGGGTATTTCAAGAACTGGGTTTTCATAGTTTGTGTGTATAGTTTCGGTGCCTTCGCGCACGATGATATCATTTATGCGGGGAAATTCAGAAGCATTGCCAATCATTGACAGATTGTCATTGCCAACTTCGTGAAGGCTGTTTGCTGTTTCATTAATGTTAATTTGCACCCTAGATAGAGCGTCGGCATTTGTATTAGCGTTTCCTTTTTTGTAAGATATTTTATAATCAAATTCTTCTAATTTTAGTCTCCATCTAGTTAGGCGTGAATTTGGTTCTTTCAACGACATAAGCCATTGAAGAGGCTTATGATCAGTGATAATGTTGAATTTTCGTCCGTAAAGATATGGACGAAAATATTTTGTGGCCCAAATGATGGCCAATAACTCTTTTTCGATAACACTGTAATTTATCTCGCTTTCGTTAAGGGTTCTGGAAGCAAATGCTATTGGTTTATCAGATCCGATCTGCCCTTGGGATAAAACCGCGCCTATTGCGAAATTTGAGGCATCGGTGGTTAAGTTAAACTCTTTATCAAAATCGGGGTATTGGAGAATGGGATCGTTCATCAGGATTTCTTGACAGGTTTTGAACGCATTAATGTACTTTGGATGGTCTGGATCAATATTTGCACCTTTTTTCAAGCAGGAGGTTAAGGGTTTCGTTAATTTAGAAAAATTTGGAATGAACTTCCTGTAATAACCTATCAATCCAAGAAATGACTTAATTTCCTTTTGGGTTGTGGGAATTGGAAATTGTCTAATAGCCGCGATTTTGTCAGGATTCGGTTTAATACCATCAGAAGTGACAATGTGACCAAGGTAAGCTGTTTCGTGTTTCAAAAATTCGGACTTGTCTAATTGTATCTTGAAATTCGCTTCTCGAAGGCGTTGGAAGACTGTTTGAAGGTTGAGGATGTGCTCTTGTAATGAGGTGGAAAATATGATGATGTCATCCATATAGACGACGCAAATTGAGTTAATTAAGCCTCTCAAAACATTTTCCATTGTCCTTTGGAACGTGGATGGCGCATTTTTGAGACCGAAAGGCATTCTGCAGTATTCATAATGGCCGTTGTCTATTGTGAATGCAGTTTTTTCGATGTCGCTGGGGTGCATCTCGATTTGGTGAAACCCACTGGCAAGGTCAAGGGTGGTAAAGTATTGGCAGCGGCCTAGTTTGTCGAGCACATCAGTAATGTTCGGAATTGGGTATTTATTACTAATGGTTTTTTCATTAAGTTTGCGGTAATCGACAACGAGGCGCCATTTTTGTTTTCCTGATAAATCCAATTTTTTAGGCACGATCCATATAGGAGAAGACCATGGAGATTCTGAAGGCTGGATTATTTTTTGGTGAAGCATTTTTTTTATTTGGGATTCAACTTCTGTTTTGTGAACGTGGGGGTATCTGTAAGATTTGGTATATACCGGTACTTCATCTGTAGTACGAATCTTGTGTTTGATTTTATTTGTAAAAGTAAGGGGATCTCCGTCACGGTAAAAAATGTCGCTATATTCTTTGCATAAATTTAGAATTGATTCTCTTTCTTCAAAATTTAAATGATCTGTTCTAATTAAATTTTCAATGTCGTGAACTTTTGGCAGAGCTGATTCAAAATTGTGGCATTCAAAATTATTCTTTAATCGCGAACAGGAAATGGGGTCTGTGAAACTAATGATGACGTCATTGCACGTTGGATTGTTAATCTCAACAAATGCATATCCATCGTTTGCCATTGTAACTACAGAAGGCAGTATGCACTGATTAATTTTCTTTTCGGGAATGTAAATCTCGCCACATTTTTGATTTACGGGTACTTTGAAAATATTTGAAGTGTTAGCTTTTATGAGGATTTCCAACAGATTGTGAATCCCTGATTCTAACATTTGTAGATTGTTCGTAGCTCTTTGAGTAACGAGCTGCCCTTTGGATAAGTCAACGGATGCACCGAGTTTTTGTAATAAATCTAGTCCTATCAATCCGTCGAACACATTATGAAATTTAAATATGTGAAACTTATACATGCCTTCTAGGTTGAATTCGTCAAATATCGGAATGTCAATAGTATATTTGTGCTGAGAAGTAGAATGTATATTTGTCACAGTGAATGGCTCGTAATTTACTTTGTAGTTTCTATAGAAATATTTTACAATTTCAGGAGACAAAAATGATTGGTTTGAGCCCGTATCGATAAGTAGTTTCATTGGTGGGTTACTTATTTGAATGAAAGGAAGCTGACGTTTAAGGTGAGCGTTAATTTGTATTACGTTTCGTTTTCGGAATCCTGGCCCAAGTAAAAATTTTCATTTTCGTTTTCAAATGCTATCTGTGGATTTGGCATTTCTTCAGATTCAAAGGAAGCAGGTAAGTCATGCACTTCGGGTTCATTCAGGGTCTCGTGTTGATGTAGTTCCTCGAACTGATAATCAGGGTAATAACCGATATTTTGGAATGTATTTTGCCTATTTGCATAAGCCTGCTGGGGACTATTATTTTGGAAGGGGACAAATCTTGGCTGGGCGTTCGCTGTGGTATTGTTGCCTGGACGCGGAATATTATTTGTTGCATTGCCGTGAGATACACCGCTCATGGGCACTGGCCTAGGAGCTCTATATGTTCTTGGATCTTGGTAAAAAGCGTTTGGGTTGTTTTGTAGAATATTGCTTCGATTTTGGCTAAAATGAGGCTGAACTTGGCTGAAACCAGGTCTTTGTGTGTAAGGTTTATTACGGTTCCAAACGGGAACGGGGAATCTCTGAGTATTTGTAAACGTACTTTTTTGTTGCTCAAATTTATTTTGGTTATTGGCAAACGAGTTATTTTGGTTACGTTTTTGCAAGTATAAAGTATTGCTTTCTTCTTTTATAAACTGCAACGCCTCTGGCAGAGAACTGGGGCGCATTGCTCTGATAGTTGACCCTAACGGTTCCTTCAATCCGGCTAAGAAGGTTTTTAAAGTTTGCGTTGTGAAAAAGGATCTCTTACAGCTTATTACTTCCGCATCATCATTGTGTAAATTCACATAATTTATTATAGTGTTAAGCAAACGTAAGCAGCGATCGTAATAATGCTGCGGTGTCTCATTATTTTGGTGTAAATTGATCAAATCACGATTCAAGGAATTTTCATCTCTTTGGTCGGCAAAGTTTTGAATCAAAACATCTTTTATTTCATCCCAATTTCTAGCGCCATTAATGTCAATTATTTCCAAGGCTTTACCTTGTAGTTTACCGATTATTCCATTTGTAACAATAACATTTTGAAAATTATCTGGATTATCTCTATCGTAATACTGGTCAGCTACAGAGGATGCGGCTGATATAAATCGGTACAAAGAATTAACATCACCATCATAGGTAGGTACAACTTTTAATGCAATATCAAATAATTGAATTTGATTCATATTGTACAATATTCACTATGCAAACACTTGTAAACACGATTTAACTTTAATTAATAATAAAAATACAACGATCGAGGAGTTTGGGAAATTTATCTGTTTGCGAACCTTTAAATAAAATTCCAAGCGTACTCACAGTATCGTGATAATTAAAGAAATTATCATTTTCTTCTTAACTGGTCCCGTTGAAGAATATTTGCTCCTTCTGGACGTCGCAGCTTCCACAGATATGAACAGTTCACTTCCGGGAGTTCGTAAATACACTAATTAACCGTTAAAACGGATACCGGATACCAATTTTTGTGCAACCGGCTTAGTGCACCTATCAAGACTGCGCCAAATATGCGATTCGGACGTGGAGTTAATAAATAAAGTTTATTTTATCACTTTCAAATGTTTTTATTCGATTTAACACAAAATACGTACAAAAGTCCACCTTTTAGTGTAAACAGTAAATAATCAATATTGATCGATTTGACAACACTTTGGGTAATAGTTCACTTTATAGTGTAAACTGTATGTAAAAGTTCAATTCACAATTTAATTATAATGTTTGAAAGTTCAGGTCCGAACCGTCTGAATAATATTTTAGATCTGACTTATCTTTTACTCTCGAACTGTGCATCGGAGCCGTCGCGAGGCGAGCTATCTAAAGGAATTCGCAACGTAGCGTCTGCAGCGCCTCCGGTACGTCGCCGGTGCACAGAGATTAAGTATTCTTAGAACCTATACACAGTTAAACGAATTCTTATAATCTAGTTAACTTTACGTGAAGTGTCTTAATAATATAACACCCGTAGGATAAGGATTTTGTACCTAACGAGTTTTTTACGATTCATAACAAATCGCCTTCGGTGCGATAAATTTTGTTCTACTTCCTTTCAGTTATTTCTAGCGCTTTACTGAATGTGTTACAGCTTTTGCCATTTTGCACCTCTAGCTATCCAAGAGACTATTTTGATCCTTTTAAATAGTTCCGCTATTCATCATCACTACATAGTATAAAACAAAGTCGCTTTCCGCTGTCTGTCTGTCACTATGTATGCTTAGATTTTTAAAACTATGCGAAGGATTTTGATGCGGTTTTTAATAGAGATTCAAGAGGAAGGTTTGTATGTATAATTCTACGAAAACGAAGTCGCGGGCAGAAGCTAGAGTCACTAATATTATAAATGCGAAAGTATGGATGGATGGATGGATGGATGGATGTTTGTTTGTTACTCAATCACGCCAGAACGGCCTAACGGATCTGGATGGAATTTGGCACATAGATAGAGAAAAGTCTAGAATAATACATAGGCTACTTTTTATCCCGGAAAACTGCGTAGTTCCCGCGGGATAACGATAAACGAATTCTTTGCAGATGAAGTCGCTGGCAACAGCTAGTAGATTATAAAGGTGACCTAAGAATTCCAACAACAAGGTTTCAAAGTACGGGTAGTAGAAATTTATCAGAGCCTCTAAGTGTAAGATTTCACAACATAATAATTTGGTAAACGTTTCAATAACTGTAAAAATTGGCAGCGCCACCAGAGGATCAAAACGGTAACAAACTGTTCTCATAGTATTTGACATTCGTATTTCGTGACCAAAACACTCATACGAAGCATAGTACGTTTGCCAAAAGACGAAGTCCACTCGAATTGCAAACGGAGCACGATTACGAGAAATCCAACGAGCCAAAAAGAAAAACATTCATGTCTATTTCGTAGTTTAAAAAGCATTCTACTTTCCAAAATCGCCACATTTTTTTAGTTTATTACAACATAACATATCAGTGAAGTTTTAAGACGGAAAAACCTCGTTACAATAAAATCAGCTTAAACTTTGTAAAAACGAAACAGAAAGTACAGTACTTTTATTTATATAACAGCCTGGCTGAAACGGAAAGTGACGCCGTGGCCACAGAAAGTGGTTTAAAAATAAAAACAAACTGAATAAGTTGTAACAGAGTTGTAAAAGTTATGCCACTCGTCTTTTTAGGGACGTATATTTTTGGAACCTCAACTTTATGAAAATAACGAGCCCTAAAGTAAATGAAGGCACTGTAAGCACGAAGAGATTATATTAAAAGGTCAAATATAATAATGATATACATACAAAAATTTGAAAAGGCCACGTTTAGCATGACTGTGGGCGTATAGGTGGAAAGGGGAATCAAAATAGTGATGGGGTACTAGCCGCATCGTCTATAAACATGATTCCTACGATTCCTGCAATTTTTTTTTCATTTTATTAAATTGCGATTAACAATGTTTCTTATTTCAAATAAAGGATTAAGCTATAATGAATGTTGACGCTAGCCATGGCATAGCTCTTTCATGAATTTGTCTCATTAAAAGTGTTGTCTTTTGTTCTGTTTTTACAAAAACAATGTTTACATTTACTAGTAATGTTGTGAAAATCTTTATTATGTTTTGTCTCCATTTCCAAGCACGGAGTCGTTTTACGACCTAATTCCTTTAAAATCTTCAACGCGAACTACAGCTACGTTCCAAATGTGGAGCGATTCTATCTAAACACAGAAAACTTGTCTACAAAAACATAGATTTATCTCCTAACTGGATTTATGTGAGTTTCGAGAGTAGTTTATTTGAAATATTTCGTTTTCAGCGTTTGAATTCAACGCTCAGCTCACTACTCACGGCTCGCTGAAATATTATTTTAAATTCATAAATAGATGTAACAGTTTTAAAACTCAACTAATTATAAGATTAGATGTATGAAACTTGTAAATCTGTTAATTTCAAGGCCTTTATAAGTTATCGGGTAACTGAGTTAACTAAGGATGATTGAGAATAGAAGAGGAAATATGCTGAGGCGTACCTGCGACATGATGGTTTCATAAAACCTTTGATAGAAGGGAAAATAGAAAGGAGAAGAGGCAGAGGAAGGCTGTCATGTGTGTTTATGGACCAAGCAAAGGAGAAGGTTAATGTAGTGTCGTATTAATAGCTCAAAGCAATGGTAGAAAGAAGTCAATGGTGATGACTCCACCGACAAGAGCTGTTCTTAAATTTATGATGATGATGGTTTTTAGTTACTCGAAATATTAAACTCTACAAATTAAATATTACAGAGATCCATGTTACACTAAATCCACAAGCACGGATATTTTGCATGACCTGGGGCCTTACCATGACATCCCAATTCCGACTCAGTTCAAGTTTTAGCTGTCACTTTTAGTATGGATCTAACAGCGAGCGAACCTAAACTGAATCGCATTAAGACGTCATGGTAAGGCCCCTGACCTCAATATAAATTTCGCAGTAATAAAGTAAAGTTTATCCATTTAATTTAACTTGACCAATTATTAGTTAATTACCAGTCTAGACGTGAAATCGCAGCAAAGAAACAAACAATAAAACAAACTTTTGTATTTGTACACTGTGAACTATTAGTCTGACTTCGTAGTAGCACCGTACGGATAGCACGGAGAAAGAAATCCAAATATTTTGGTATAAATTTTTCAGCATCGGCCTTCCCGGCTGAGGCAAATTTTTGTCGTATAAATAGAAAAGTTTTCATATTCGGCTCCTTTGACATTTAAACTGACTTTTAACGTTTCTTATGTTCCGTGAGAAATGCGAAAATAATGCAATTTCAAGCTAGAAAAATATAAAGACGCAATTGAAACTTTTACATATTATGAGGCTGACAACACCTAATTTTGTTGAAATTTATGTTATTAAAGCACTTTTTTAAGAAAAACTACACACAAAAAAATACAAAAAAATATACGTTAATTTTCATCATATTTCAAACACGCTGATCACGCTGATCATATTTCAGACTCGATACATAATTGAACAAAATCGGCTCGATAGAAAATAATTACAAAGATTGGTCTTAAAATCATCATTAAACGGTTCTATGTCTTTATTTTTTCGACGTATGGGTCTGCAATAAAAACATGAAGTCAACATATTCATAATTACACGGCTAACGAGTCATATTTCACAAATAATTCATACTTTTTTTTATTTCTTACTATTTGTGTCTTACTTGCAAAATTGTGCCAAGCTGCCGGAATAGTTTCTTCTCTTTCACTAACAGGCACGCGAACCGTATGTGTGAAGAGTGGCGCTGTTCAAGGTCATTTGCTGTTGACAGCGCCTTAATAGCCCGCGGCTCTGTCAGTTTATCGCTATCCCGCGAGAACTACGCGATTTTTCGTTTTATAAACTATCGTATGCCGTTCCCCGGGCATGACACAATCTATATACCAAATTTCAACTAAATAGGTTGAGGGGTTTAAGCGTGAAAGCGTAACAGACAGACAGAAAGACTGGGATACTTTCGCTTTTATAATAGGTACAGAATTATAGTACAGTCCGTGAGCTCGAATGCCATTCGGGTTTCGGGTAACATCGGCCGATTCAAGTACATATCTAACCCATAAGAGTGAGTGAGAAAGCAAGACAAACCCGAGTGACATTCTAAGAGCTCACATCAGATTCAGGGATTATATCAGATATATAATTAAGAACCAAGCAAAAATGACGGCTATAAATAAACGAACAAACAAAACACTTCGAACTCAAAACTTTCGGTAGGTAGTTGCAACATGCGACTTCGCTCATCCAAAACTTTCCACGGACTTAGCTAAGCCAAAATCCAAGATGGCGGCCTATAATTTATGGAAACAAAACGAAAATCACCGAAAGCTGGCTTTAACTTGATAGGTAAGAAAGTTTCGTCGTGAAAAATGCAAAAGGGAAATTAATTTCATCATTCTTCAGCTCGGCAGTGATCGTTTACTCAGATTATATTAAAAAAACGACTAAGAAAACAGAATTTTTCAATCAGACCCAGCCGAGTTTGGCTGGCATTTAATAACATCCGAGACGGCGAATCATATTAAAATCCTTCTTCGTATTTGTCTTGCCATTATATCATCTTTTAACGTCTCTCTCTGGAAAATTAAATCGGTCCGTTGTCATTTGAAACTAAGGCTGGAAGGCCTGGAAGGCTTCGTTCGACTTACGTCTGAATGGATATAAAATAAATCACTAGAGTTTCATGTTATTCTGCTTGTGTGTTTTGTATTGTACGTAAATACACATTGCATTAGTATAGTATGAAAGGGTGTTGTAGCCTATTTCATATTCGCATCTCTAAGTTTTTTATTTTTTATGTGAATAGGAAGGCAAACGAGCAAGTGGGTCACCTGATGGTAAGCAATCACCACTGCCCATAGACACCCGCAACCCCGGAGGGATTGCAGATGCGTTGCCAACCTAGAGGACTTAGATGAAATGCCTCTTGTGCCCGTAATTTCCCCGGCTGTCTTACTCTCCACACCGAAACACAGCAGCGCAAGCACTGCTGCTTAGCGGCAGGATTAGCGAGTAAGAGAATTTGACTTCGAGCTATTCGGTGAAGGAAAACATCTTGAGGAAACCTGAACACATGAGAAGCAATTCAATGACGTGTGTGAAATTCCCAATCCGCATTGGGCCCGCGTGGGAACTGTAGCCCAAGCTCTGGCACTATGAGAAGAAGCCTGGGGCTTTACCATGACGTCTTAATACAATCCAATTCCGGTTCAGTATAGGTTCGCTCGCTGTCAGGTCCATACTAAAAATGACAGCTAAAACCTGAACTGAGACGGAATTGAAACGCACTAAGACGTTATGGTAAAGCCCTTGTACCCACAGTCGGAAGTCTATATAGGTAAGAAAGTACAACAAGGAAAACATAGTCAACCATATTATTCAATTTAATGAAAACGCTTCTACTAATCGCATTTTTATGACAATTCTGATGCAGTTAGTCCGATAAACCGAGATACGACTAATTTAAGACTGTTTCAGAGACTTGTCCCACCGCCGGCGAGTAGCGAGAAGCGAGTATTTTTTTAGTATGGAACTTTTGTCACCCGGCGGCGACAAAAGCGACAAAATTTTCATACTCGCTGGCGGTGGGACAAGTGCCTTACTACCTAACAATTCACGTTTTCACATTTTGCCTTTAAAAAATATAAATAAATGACATCGCTGCCATAACAATGACGAATGATCGAACTAATAGCTTGCTCAGTCTGCGACCCGAAGGTGACCTGAATATTTTAACACACCTTAAAGAAGCAAAATCCCTATTATAAATGCGGAAGTAGCTCTGTCTGTCTGTTACGCTTGCACGCTTAAACCACTGAACCGATTTTAATGAAATTTGGTACAGAGATAGTCTGAGTCCCGGGAAAGGACATAGGATAGTTTTTATCCCGCAAAATTGCATAGTTCCCGTGGGATAGCGATCAGCGACTTCGTGCAGACGGAGTCGGAGTATTTTTTTTAACCGCGTACGCGTTTTATTAATAACCTCAACATTTCGGACATGCTGTGATGGTCTCGAAAGAACTAATAAAACACGGTGATGTGTCTATTCAGCTTAAAGAAAATGTTCCTTCATAAGTAACTAGCTGTTGCCAGCGACTTCGTCTGCAAAGAATTCGTTTATCGCTATCCCGCAGGAACTACGCAATTTTCCGGGATAAAAAGTAGCCTATGTGCTATTCCAGACTTTTCTCTATCTATGTGCCGAATTTCATCCAGATCCGTTGGGCCGTTCTGGCGTGATTGAGTAACAAACAAACATCCATCCATCCATCCATCCATCCATACTTTCGCATTTATAATATTAGTTAGATTATGTTCGTGCCCAACTCAAGCTAAGCTCATAACTTAATCCGGCCAGAAAATTATGTAAACCGGTTATGTTTTCATTCCCACTTTCCTTCCTTTTTAAAAAACATAAGCTCAATTCATAGCGGCAGTTCAATTAGTTACATTTGGCAAGTGGCTTCTATTGCCATAATGAAGTCAAACAACTTAAATTAGAGAATAGAGGGAAAATAAAATCTAACCCAAGTGGACACGAAAAGGCGTTGCCATGTGCAGATCTCGCGATACGAATCGACCTTGGAACTGGCACAGGATAAGTAATAGTACTAACGTAACTAATTGGAGTAGATGCTAAGGGTGCTTACTAAATTGACAACCAATTAAAATTGAGCCTGTGACCTCTAAAATGGTAGAAAAGTTACTACTCCTACTAATCCTACAAATATGCAAAAGTTTGTGACGATGTGAGTGAGTGTGTATGTTTGTTCCTTCTTCACGCTAAAACGACTGGACGGATTTGGATAAAAGTTGGAACGAAGATAGCCGGTACCCTAAATTAAAACATAGGCTACTTTTTATCCCGGAAAATTGCATTGTTCCCGCGGGATAGCGACAAACATCGTAGCTGCCTAGAGTCGCAACATAAATAATTATTGCAGAATATGCTATCAACATCAGTTTGTAATTTTGTAAGTCTAATTCTACGCTGACGAAATTCATAAAGAAATTCTCAAACCAAAGTATGAACATAACACAATTTTAGTAAAATCAAATCTGTAAGGACCTGTAGGCTTATTGTCTAACTCGCTCGCAATCGCCATCGCGTTCATTTTGACAGTTCTTGTATGAATGTGACAGCTAGCTGATTCCGATGCCAATTGTCAGCCCATACATGAACTGTCAAAATGAAGACGATGGCGATACTCATCATCATCTTCAGCCTGTGTACGTGCCACTGCTGGGCACAGGCCTCCTCTCAAGAAATATTATAATGTAATTAAATAAATGACCCCTAGGCATTTTCCAAATTAAGCCAACAGTCATCAGTTACCTTGCCATTAATGGCATAGGTATCAATTGATATTTTTCTTAATGAATTAAAAGGGAATGAGAGGGCGCGTAACGACGCAAGGCTGTCTGCAGTGGAATCACGAAGGCTTTTTGTTTAATTAATTATTATTGGAAATAACGAACCGATAAGGACTGTGGGGTAAATAGTTAATGGGAAAAGTTTTGTTTTCAATTGAGGACGTAATAGTGTTCATAGCTTTAGAACGTCTTGCTGGTAAAAGATAAATCTCGATTTGAAGTGAAACTCGATTTAGTGTCCAGAAACATGGTGCTGTACTACAAAAAATGTAGGCTGCAAATGATGATGACGATGATGACGATATCTCGATATCTCTATGACGATACCTCTTTGCAAGTTTTTTCAATAAATTTACATTACATCTGTATTTTTCTTGATACCTATACAGACAATGTAAAAACTGTACATCTATAATTTTGCGCACGGTATTAAAATCCAATTGGAAGCAACGTAAACAACTTAAGTTAAAAAGAAGAGATCCATTTGTAACTTTTATAAAGTTCAATAGGTAAGTACTTACCTATAAAAAGTATAACATTGTTATAATGATTTTGACATTTACGACACTAAACGTATTAAAGCCAACGATATATCAAAAGTTAATCGTGTAATAAAACTCAAAAATATGCCTTTAGGACGTTCGCAATAAAAATCAGAACGAAACGACCTGATGTCATGACATCCGCCTGTACCCATACACAATATTCAGTAGCAATCACATTCAACATCTTTATTTAAGTACTCTTACATCAATAAATTGTAAGAGATTGCCGACAGTACGTAAGCCTCTAAGATACTGATGATTGAGAGCCGTAATCAACTTCCGAATCCCATAGCCTGGCAACACTAACATCGCGTGTATAGATTTCGATATCAATACAAAATAATAATCGCGAGCTCAACGCACAAATAAGCTGGGATCCGATAACCATTCCACATCCCTGGGGAGCGGTTTCGGCGACCAAACAGTAACCCCGCAGGCCTTACGTAAGCTCCCTCCATTCTTATCTTAACTGCTTTTTATCTACATACTCACACTGACGCGGCCAGCCGACGCCGGCAGACTTACTAACAACCGAGAAACCACCCTATACCTTACTTATCACCGTTATCATTTAAAAAACTAATTAATAACACGTTTATTGCTTCAAGTTCCAATCAATTCCTTTATCTTAAGTCAAAATACACAGGATAGAAGACAGTTGAATTGAAGCGCGTTTGAAAGCTGTGGTGTTCCACGTGTTTTTTTATATCGATGTTTTTTTTATCCAGCCAGGGCGGTCGTGTTTTGTTTTGAGGGAGGGGGTTGCAATGTTTACTTGAGAGAGAAGAAGGCGTGCGGCCCGGCTGGCTACTGCCGGCGAAGTAATAGGTCCATGCTTGGGTCTGCGCGCGCAATGTAAGGTGTCCAAACCTGCGTCGATTTTATTACGTAGGTGTAAGGTTGAGAGGCGATTAAGCATTCGCGTTGCTGGGTGCGTTGACTTTAATTAATCGGTAATCGAGGTCGTGGATGGACTGCCGATGAGCGGTTTATTAGGGCCAGAAAATTGTGGTCAATTGGTCGTAATTGTTTTCCTTCAATCATAGAGCTTTGGACTTGTAATTAAGCTAATCGCATTTGAAATCCGATTAGGTCGGCGGTCATCAATCTGGAGCTACAGCTCAATTTAATGGTTCAGAGTGGTCTAATTTCGGTGCCAGAGCTTCTACAAATGCAGCAGAGTGGAAATTTATCTACTTAGCATAATCCTGCGATCTGTCGGCGTGTCGGAGCTGCCTCAGGTCCTAGTGTCGCATTGTAACAGATGTTTGTCGTAATCTCACAGCCGGCGAAGTCTATGAGGGAAAAGATCGATACATTGAAATCCCTAAGAGCAACTTCAGATACACAGAATTATCGAAATAGGATACCTACATGTTTTTTCGACCAAATTTTTAGTTCTTTGTCAAGGTGTGCTCAAGTGGATAGATAATTGAGAACTGCAGGATTATTGTCTAACTCGCTCGCAGTCGCCATCGTGTTCACTTTGACAGTTTATGTATGGGCTGACAATTGGCATCGGAATCAGCTAGCTGTCACATCCATACAAGAACTGTCAAAATGAACACGATGGCGATTGTGAGCGAGTTAGACAATAAGCCTACTGATCTTGAAGCTCGCTAGTCGGTACAGTCTAAGAGGTCTTAGAAGCCATTCGGGTTTGTCTTGCTGTCTCCCTAACTCGAACGATTCAAGTATCAAACCCATAAGAGTGAGGGAGATAGTAATACAAACCCGAATGGCATTCCAAGAGCTGCTCAAGACTGAACTTGGTGCTACCGTTGAAGGCGATAAAATACCCTCGTTTTCTTCACAATTATATTTGTCACAAGTTCCTATTATACTATCGCATTGTGTTGGACAAATAGACTAAACCCCTTATTCATAAACTTTCTATAGGTCTCTGCTAACTTAACAATCGTTTGTCCTTATCTGTCACTTTGACATTAACCTTTCACAGATAAGGACAAACGATTACTAAGTTAGCAGAAGCCTATAGAGCGTTTATGAATAAGGGGGTAACAATTTAGTTCCAATATTATAATCATCAGCCAGAAGACCACTTGACTGTGGAACAACCCGCCACCAGCTTGTTGATCCACTTAGAATGCCACAATGAACGACAACTTTCCAGTTGCAACTATTTCCCTCAACTCTTGCAATGTCGTCGGTTCACCTAGTGGGAGGCCTGCCAACGCTACATCTTCCGGTACGTGGTCCCATGAGTGTGTCTCTCCCCCAAGATCCATGTGTTCTTCAAACGAGATGGCCTGCCTATTGCCGTTTCAACTTGCATAATATTGTTCAACTTATGTCGGTGACTTAAGTTCTTTGGGAAAATCTTTTTTTGCTGACACACAAATATAGTTCACATATATTTTATCGTTTATGGTAAAAGCCCATCGAGAAAATGGGTGAAATCTTAGGAATCATGTTATAGGCGATGCGGCTAGAAACCCATCACAATTTTGTATCCCCTTTCTACCTTTACGCTCCAGTCATGCTTAACGTGGCATAGCTAAGCTCTGTCTACTCCGTAAGAAAAGACGTGATTTAAGTATTATCCTCCCATTTTGTCGATATGTGAAACTGTCTTTCTCGGCACTCTACTGTGCAAAATTTAGCTCATCATTTAGAATTTTTCCTAATACACAGGACTAATAAAAGTTGTGAAATCAAGTTTTCTCATTCTTAAAAGACATTTCTTATGTCGTTTATTCGAAAATTTAAAATAATACTACACTATTATGGAGAGCCGGTCTCACGGGACGTATGAAGCAGTTGTAGAATTATTTATTAGAGCATCCAACAAGATAGGTTCCTTTAGACCCAGAGGGGAACTATTAGAGCAAATAGATTGCCAGATTTGTTTCAGATTAAACCCTTGAGGCTATTATAGGATTAAATTTAAATGGCATTTACACTTTGTTGAAATAGGTCTCCTTCCGTTAGCGCACATTTTGATTTCAAAGTAACTTATCAATTTACATCATTTTTAAAATCCTGTGTTTTGACATAGCAAATTTGCCATAAATTTTAAAACTCAAATTATACAATTCTTATTATTGCAATACCTACCACATTTTTATAAACTCGCTGAGAAATAAAGTTACATCAACCTAATTCTGAAAAAAATACTTAAGGAAGGCAATTATTTAGCTAGGTTAGATATTGAAAACATCTAGTGAAAATACGATACAAAACTTTCGGGCAAAACAATTAATAATCGTTCAATCGTTTTAGTTTTCTTACTTGTATTCGGAAATAGATTTTTCGATGTTTAACCATTAATATTTAACTTCATAATTCTTGAAACTGAGAAACAAAACTAAAAAAGTTTAACAAAGTATATTGATACAGCTTATAATTTGGTCAATATGGCTGATACCTTTATAGAAATGTCGAATAGAATTATCCAAACCATGAAAGCACTTTGCTGGTCAAAATGTAAGTTCTTCAGCGTATAAGGCGTTAATAGCTATCCCACGGGGGCTATGCATTTTGTCGAGGACATCCTTAGAGTATTCTCTTATATCCTTAAAATGCCTAACTATGTCGGCGCAAAAACTCTTTTTATCTGGGATTATTACAATATCTACTAGATGTTTCCTGCCACATCATTTGCTTGCCTTTTGATTTTATTTTGAAATACTGGAACAATGTACCTAATTCAACTAAAACTAAAGGGGTAAGAAAGTCAGATAATAAATATGCTTCAATGTAAAACAGAAAATAAGGATCAATTTAAAAAAATGATACTAGGAACTAACCCAAGCCCTCTCATTTTTTAAGGAAGCCTGTGCCCAGCAAATTGGACTTATATTATATACGCTCCAGATCATAATTATGAAGATATTTTGACAAAAGTGAAGCCATCTTTTGTGAGGGATCTTTACCGGTTAACCTTTAAGTAGATGCATTAAACTAAAAACTTTCACAAAAATATTCAGAGATATCCAGTGTTTTCTAATAAATTATAGTCAAAATTGGAAACTGTGTTCAAGAAAATCGAATGGGAGTACCATAACCATGCAATACGAAGCAACTAACTGCTCAGAAAATAACATTCCAAACACTTTGCTGTCCAAACACTAGAGATGGATTTCATACTTGATGCCTAGTCGATGAAGAATAATACTTAGTCGAAGACTGTTCGATAAAATTGATTGCTTTCGAAGATACTTTTGAATAGTCAGTACGGATAGTATACTCAAACTCTTGGAATAGAAAAAACAAATGGTAGGTAGGTAGAAAAGCCGAAAGAGCCTGAAAAATGCTTCGCAAATATAGGTTAAAATATGGTGATCACTTACCATCAGGCGAACTGCTTGCTCGTTTACATTTAATTGCAAGTCTTTGAAATCCAAACTCTTCAATAACTGGGTTATGAGTATGAGCATGTCTTCTAAAGATTTTATGCACAGCAACCGCTTAATCGTCGCACAATAATCGCGTATTTCATCGACCCTAGTCGATTAGTCGATAACAACCCTAGTAAGTCTCTAATAAACATCGATTCCGACGTTGGAAACTTTAGGAAATTGCCTCATTGGCAGCTTTTCGCAAATATCCGTCGGGCGGAATGAGGCAAATACATTTTAGGGTACCGTACCTGTTAAGTTGATGTTCTCAGGCACGCAGCGGCTATAGTCAGTGTTCGCTATCCATGAATCCAATTTTTAGATATTTAATGCATATTTAATGTCAAAATTTAAAAATACTTATAAATTATACACATTATAGGGATACTTCAAAATTACACTGATGAAACATTGTATATTGCCTTATATTTATCTAATGCGAGTAAGTAATTAGTTAAAGCTGGTTCTAAGTTTGGGTAACGAAGTATCATTAATTAAATATTGTTTTATATAAAAAAAAAAACTATTATTATTATACTGAATTTGAAGTAAATTAGATCATTGGACACGGGTGAAAAGTGATATGCAAAACTTGTTGACATAGTAGGTATTGTTAGCTACAAGTGAACCTAATTAAATGATATTAAAATAATAGTTTCAGTGACAATTTCACACGTGATATTCCATCGAAACGAGTAAAATTTAATTCAATTTTAAGAAGCACTTTCAAAACTAAATGGAAAGGATGCTTTCACGTTACCGTGACTATCGCAGATGAGTGCTTTTGAAGTTGACTGTTTTTTTTTTCCTGGAGAAAGTCAGAACGGTCGCGAAGCAGGTCACTTTCATTTGTTTCTATTACTTAATAGCTCACGGCATCTGACATTGCCGGAAAAGAAAAACAACGAGGTCGCCTTTTCACTGAACAATGAGTGAAAATAATAGGTTTTTGTATTTCTTGTATAAAACAAACATAAGTAACTATTATCAGTTCTCAAAACTTGTGCAGACAATAAGCGGTTCCGTCGAAACAAATGAAAATATATATTTTAGTTAGTCTTTTTTCGAAATTTAATTATTCTTGTTATTTTGGATCATTGGCCGATCTAATAATATGTATCTTATTTACTCACAAAAGTATGCCACTTCAATACAATACAATACAATACAATACAATTTATTTATTCACAATAAACTATCGATGTGCAGTAGATTACATATTACAGTTTTATAGTACAGTAAAGCTCGTGCGTAGAAGATGCCTTAGTGTGCGTGACTGACGATTACATTAGCGACTAAAGACAATTTCGTCTTACGCACACATAGACCTCATACAGACACACGATTATACAATTTATAAAATGTGAAAGGGGCGTGCCTTCGTGAACCTAGGACTTATCTACCGGAAGTTTTTAGGTTCGCAGTCTATTATTTTTACGTAACAAAGCCGAGTGGCTTGATTATTGATTGTATTTTATATATCGTTCAAATTTTTCTACAATAATGGTGTTGAATACTTACCTACTCCTCTACTTTTCACTTAAAAACTTAATATTTCGTGGTAAAGGTGATGATGATGCTTTCTTTCACTGTGGATACATTAAATTTATAACCATTGAAGAACCCCGCAATACGTACCTGAAAAGAAAGAAAAAAATATTACAAATTTATATAATACTTTTGTACTTCCTAGTCAACGATTGAGCATTGACAAGATTGAGCAAAATTATTTCTGGGCTGTTTCTTATGCTCTCAGTTCGTTTTTATCTTTTGTTCTCCAGTGGGAGTACAGCATTGAACAGAAACTGCTTACAAGATTTTTCACTTAGGACGTATTTCAGATTGCTCCCTTAATATGAAAGCCAGTATGGGTGTAACCGCCTAAGGCCTTCGTATAAAATAAAGGAAACAAGCATTTGAATCCTTCCATCTGATTTAACGAGGTTGATGTCTCAATCACGTGAATAGATTCACGTTGAAAGTTTCCGTCACAGTATTATGTGCGTGGTTATTATTTTACTACAACTACCAGCACGGCGCCTTTATATACCAAAGATAATTTGATTTCAACTACGTCGCCATCTCTCGGAGGGTGAATAAACTTCGCGCTCAGCACGGTCTTCCTTTTCCTGGTAGCAAGAACAGTTTAAGCAAGGAAATCCGCTTTGCGAGTTCACTGATGGAATCACAGATGGCGCTGGTATGCGGAAGTAGGAAGAAAAATATGTTTTTACGACGGAAAACAAGGAAAATTCCTAAAACACGTGACGGGATTTTAAAGGTAGGGAAGTTTTTATTGCTGAGTGCTGTGCAGAATTCCGTATGAATGAAGGAAAATTAACAACAACTGAGCGTGGGCGAAAATTGTAATAAAAAGTGACATTAGCTGTAAGCAATTTGTACGGGGAAAAAAGAAGTGATGACGCTTAACGAGTGCCATATTGAATTTCTTGCTAGAATTTTATTCCAATAACACTCTGGATATGGAGCAAGCTCCCTGCTTCGGGTTTCTCGAGGGATTACAGTGTGGGGTTTTCAATAAAGTGTGAAAGTTCTTAAAGGGTGGCAACAAGCATGCAAGTCCCCTGGACTTGAAATTATTTATACGATAACTACCAACCAACAGGTTGATTGATTTCTTTCATAAAGGTACAAATACTTGCTAAAATCTGGTCACCAATAGTGAAATGCTGTAGTACTTGTTGTGATTGGTATGGCAAAGATTTTTTTTTATATGACAAGGAAGGCAAACGAGCAAGACCTTATTTTAAGCTAGCACCACTACACATGGACACCCGCAACACGTATTGCAGATGCGTTGCCAGCTAGGTTATCTGCGGTATCTACATTATCGCACATTTGTATCCCCCTCATAAGACTACCATTACGTTTTATACGTTACGCTGCACTCGACACACATACACCCACATTAACAATTAACACATTATATACAGTCAGCTGCAGAGAAAAGGGACTCCCTCAGTATGGTTACGGGAGATAGAGGGGGGTCACCTTTCCCTGCAGTTGACTGTATCTGATGTTTTTTTTGTACCTACTTAAGTCTACATAAGCAAACTTTCACCAGGTACCTACCCCTAGCATATTTTGTATCCGGATAGAGAAATAACTACTAACATTAACTTTAAGCAATTCGTTAAACATTAGTCGGGTACGGCAAGCATTTTACGGTTAAGTTCACTACAATTTCGGTCTTACGCCACAATGACTTTTAATTAAACCTTCCTTCAGGGAACCCTTTTTGGAGTGTCACAGAATTACTGCTAGAGTAAAAAAGATCTGACCCATTTTTAATTACGACCAAGTAATTCTGTTTTAGTAAGCATCAAAGACCCTCTATGTCCGTAGTCTTAATTCTACAACAGGATATGGTTATGCCCCACACTTTACATACTTACATAATACACATATAAATTGTGTGATGTAGGTAGGTACCTACAAGTCTTGTGTGTGACGTATGCCTGTCAGTGTCAGTTCGGAATAAATTGTCTTGCAGTGAATACGTGTTTCCTTGAAGTACATTCCGAGCTATCCAGGAGTCTCCCTAAGTTCCCGAATACATCACAAGTTGTACAGTACTTATGTCTCTAAGTGTCCCCATAAGTACCGATATCGACCGTAATGGTATGTCATAATATAACATGATACGAGCGCGTTAATAACATGTACATATATTTCAAATAAATAATACATTCTCTTGGGCCCCGATGACAAGTTACTTAGCTGAAATTCGAATCGAATTACATCGTTAAAAAGTTATGTCATTTGAATAATGTCATTTTAAGAAACGTTCAGACTTGAAAAGGGTGAGTTTCTGTACATAGAGCTATATGTATAGGTTTTAAATGATTTACAGTTAATTGATAATGTAATTAAGTACGACCGGATAGCCTAGTCGTTAGTTAATAGCCCTATGAAGCTAGTGGATCCGAGTTCAAATCCCGAGAAGGGCGAATACTAATACACATTAGCTAAAGAATAAGCATTTTGCTGGTTAACATGTTCCAACTAGCTCAAATAAACGTAAAAAGTTCGTTCAAAGTAACACGCGAAGACTTCATTAGCATAACATTCGGTTAAAACACAAATTCTGTCAAAAAACGGTGAATAATTTCGAACGAAGGCCCTCCAAGCGCCCCATGTAAAATATAAGCAACGATATATGTTTGACGCGCTTATCTACTGTTTTATGTGTATATTTGTGTATTTTCTTGTTTCGAGCACTATAGGGACCGATATCAATACAATATAATTTATTCGCAGCCGTCATATATGGCTCAGTGGCCCTGTTAAAATAACAAGATCAAAAAAATGTTTATGCGTACTAACATTTAATTTATTTTTCACACCACCTGCTCGACAATGGCTAATTATATATCATGTAAACCTAACTCAAAGTAACTCATTATAGCCCTTGGCTTCAGCCGGGCAGTAATATTATACTGAATTTCATTATAACCCGCCGGTTAGTAATATGAATCTCACTTCTCATTGTTCTTATTGTCATACTCTTAAAGTCTAATTTCGTAAAAATCCGAAAATCGAGATGGTCATGCCACGGCAAGCGGCGGCGTTCGATTTTCAAACAAATTTCAAATAAAACAAAAGCCGCGAGTGTTTGCTGAACGCTGTAATAATAGTCACGCGTTAGAACTGCAAATATTCCAAATAAAAATATTACAACTGGACCAATGTCTCAAATATATTATAAGTATTTATACTTTTAATTTTGTTTTACTTAATTTTGTTTAAATGAAATTCTTTTACTAGTTGCCTTGGTTTTTATTGTCTCGCAAAAGGTGAGAGAAGTAGAGTATACTCCTCGGAGACAAAACAGTTTATGTCTTGGGTGCGCTTAAATTCTTCGCTCCTCTTAGGACTCAATCTTAATTCCCTCGCTACGCTCAGGAATTAACTCAAAACACCCTCGCTACGCTCGGGAGTTAAATCTTGAGTCCTTCGCTGCGCTCAGGATTCAATATCGCGCCCGTGACATAATACAGTGCTTTATCCCCTCGGTGTACAATGTACTATTTATTTCCTGTATGCGGCAGGGACAGAGTAAAAAGGAGATGGCGGGATGAGTTGGAACTACTTAAGCCGGGCTGGGGAAGAATAGGGGAACGAGAAAGGAAAGACGCAGGCACCAGTAACAGGGTCTTGAACTGGTGCTAGAAGTACCGTAAAACACCGGTATTTATAGGTTCTCTTCTTTTTGGTTCCAGATAACCGGTAAAAAAAACCGTAGAAGTACTAGAACCGAAAAATATTGACTCTATGCCTTATGATTATGAGAACCTTGTAAGATACCGGTTCACATATATCAGTTCCTAAGCTCGATACCAGTACTGAGGAACCGGTTCCTGGTTCAAGGTCACGATACTGCTTCCGAAAAATACCGGTACTTCAAGCCCTACACAGGACACCAAGCAGCTAAAAAAAATTAGTGTAAAAATGTTACAAATAACTGTCTAATGACATAAAAAATCGTGAATCCTTCAAATCGATGTAGCATGACGGTTTGAAGAGGTTCGGTCCCAGGCTTCCGAAAAAACAAGGCCAAGTCTTGCGGGATTGCCTGAAAAAAGGTGTGTGCTCCCAGCATATTCAATTTATAAGGGATTCGACCTAAAAAAACTTAGATTGTTCTTTCTTATACCTACTTGTAATGTTGTGCTGGCGGTTAAAACACAGAATTTTTTCCATGCTGTTCGGTAAGAAAAAACATAGAATATACCAGTTGCTTCTCTTCTCGCGCGAATGGTAAAAACCCATCGAGGGAATGGGCGGAAATCTTAGGAATTATGTTTTTTTTATTATATGAATAGGAAGGCAAACGAGCAAGTGGGTCACCTGATGGTAAGCGATACAGCTAGCAACCCATCACTATTCTGATTCCCCTTTCCACCTTTACGCCCTCAATCATGCTAAATGTGGCCTTTAGTTTAAGTTACCCTAGGCTCTATCTACCCCGTAAGGGATATTCGCAAGCCATTATATAGATCTGAAGCATGTCAGAAAATTACTTTCTTCGTAGTGAAAACCACAGAGAAGCGGATCGAATGACAAAGGTGACCTTGCTTTGAGGTTGCAGTTTCCCCCGTACCTAACTTAAATTTTGATGGAAAAGCTTTTGATGGGAAGATTTACATAGGAAATAAAAATACTATCTGCAAAATGTTGACAAAAAATTACTGTAATCTAACTAATATTATAAATGCGATAGTATGGATGGATGGATGGATAGATGGATGGATGGATGGATGTTTGTTTGTTACTCAATCACGCCAGAAGGGCCCAACGGATCTGGATGAAATTTGGCACATAGATAGAGAAAAGTCTGGAATAGCACATAGGCTACTTTTTATCCCAGAAAATTGCGTAGTTCCCGCGGGATAGCGATAAACGAATTTTTTGCAGACGAAGTCGCTGGTAACAGCTAGTTTTGAATAAGTCATTCAGGGTCCGTTCGTAAAATTAAAAATAAACCTGTTTGTCTCTTTGTCCCTTATTCTGAGGAATGCGTGGAGATATTAAGTTGGAATCGATACAAAATTGTAGAGTAGGTGTATAGCTCCGAGGTGTATAGTCTCTAGCAACAGTAAATAATTCAGATTATAAGTTCGTTAATTCAGGATACTTACAACTGAAGAGTATTTTATACAAAACTGTGGGAATCTAAAACTATAGGAACTCCCGTTGCCATAAAAGTTAAGATCCAATTTGGTTCACACCTAACATCTTTTGACGATTGAAGTTCATTTATTTAGATAAGTATAGAATAGATGACTACCTACACTATAAAATAAAAATAAATATGCATAGATAAGTATTTATTTACCTACGTTCGCCCGGGCCAAATATTTTCCGGTCTCTTTTAGCGGAAATAATGTAAAACCAACAACCACACTTTTGAATTTATAATAGGTTTATTGGTTAGTCTTTGATCTTCTGAATACGTAACTAATAAAAGGAAGCCAACATTTCCCAGGTTTTGTACATCAAAAATTTATAAATAATATAATAATATATAATTTTAGGGAACAATTCACACAAATTGACCTAGTCCCAAAGTAAGCGCTAGTAGGGATTGTGTTATGGGTACTAGACAACGATATACATACTTATATAGAGAAATACATACTTATATAGATAGAAAACATCCATAACTCAGGAACAAATATTCGTGCTCATCACACAAATACATGCCCTTACCAGGATTCGAACCCAGGACGCTTGCTTCGTAGGCAGGGTCCCTACTAACTAGGCCAACCGCGTCGTTGTTATCAAAACATTGCCAGGCGTTGGTGTAGAAATTATTATTTCATGTACCTAATTACCGCAGGCCAGAAGCTGTTCAAGCTTTAATCCCTGCTTCGTACTGAAAATTGATTTTCCAAGATTGTAACTTATCAACCCTTAAATGTAGCTTCACTCTCATCTCAACTCATGGTATTCTTATGAATTTAAGTGGAAAAACGGCACGCGTATACAGGAAAATAAAAAAGCGTGGTGACGTACGAAGACTATTAACGTAAGATGAGTGATAATAGTGTCATAAACATATATTATAAAACAGGGGCCATGACGTCTTAATCCCGACTCAGTTCACGTTTTAGGTGTTATTTTTAGTATGGATCTGACAGCGAGCGAACCTAAATTGAATCGCATTAAGACGTCGTGGTAACCATAATTAAAAAGGTAAAAAGGTAAGGTTAAGGTAAAAATAATTAATTTTATTGTGAATTTGGTTGTGATAAATCATTATATTCATTTGTCATATTAATATTATATTCGATAACTTTAATTTAGCTATAAGTACTAATATTTGTATGCCACCAAAAGCTGAGCGGCTGTACTATCTAAAATTAATAAGACCTTGACATAATGTAACCCGTTCAATGCAAATAAATTATTTCATTTCATTTCATTTCATTTCAACCCCCTATCAGTACGCTTAAGTCTAAAGAGTTTGCGTTCACACTCCAACATGTAAGGTTTGTCATTTATACCATAAAATTGCATGTTGTAACATGGTAAACCTCCGCGACGCGCCTTCAGCGCACTGGCCGCTTACAAATAAAAACTAAATTTAATTCAAAATTCTAAATTTACGATCGGCTTTTGTTTTTTTCTGCGACTCGCTCGATTATTTGGCAAGGCATAGCCGCATTTCGGTACTTTATTCAAACTATATTTTATAAGACTGAAGATTGCTTCTGTAAACTACTTGTATATAATTATAAAAGGGCTGCCACTAACGCAGCCCTTCCTTTCCCGTCTACTACCTACACCACACTTCCGCTCCTCCAACTCTCCGCTCTGACGCCTCGGAGCAGTCCGAGGCCATCCTGATACGACACCCTGCCCTGCCTGCTTTCCTGCCTACCCGAAGTCTCAGGCCAGTGCTTATTATCCTTTCAAGAGCAGTGCTGACTGAAACGACTTTGTACATATTTATTTTGTATTATATTTTTTACACCCACGCCTTGTTTTCTTTGCTGTTCTCCGCTAGCCGGCGACAATGTTGGTTGTTTAACAAAGTGTTTTCTTAAGTCTGGTGACCAAGCCACGTAACCCGCAAAAAGGGGGGTAGCCAGGGTACGGCATCCGGCCAAGGGAGGAAGTCGGTGGCTAAGCAGCGATTGGATTTAATAAATGTGTGATTAAAACATCCATACATTCTCACAAACATTCGCATTTATAATATTACTAGCTGTTGCCAGAGACTTCGTCTGCAAAGAATTCGTTTATCGCTATCCCGCGGGAACTACGCAATTTTCCGGGATAAAAAGTAGCCTATGTGCTATTCCAGACTTTTCTCCATCTATGTGCCGAATTTCATCCAGATCCGTTGGGCCGTTCTGGCGTGCTTGAGTAACAAACAAACATCCATCCATCCATCCATACTTTCGCATTTATAATGTTAGTTAGATAGTTAGACTAGCTCTTGCCCGCAACTTCTTCTGCAAATAATTCGCAAATAACTACGCAATTTTCCGGGAAAAAAAGTATGTTATTCCAGACCATAATCTATCGTTCCAAATTTCATCCAGATCCGTTAAGACGTTCTGGCGTGAAAGAGTAACAAACATCCATACATTCTCATAAACTTTCGCATTTATAATATTAATAATAGTAAGATAGGATTACATTGTAACTTGCTTTGGGTTTACTGTGGTATTAACTTGACTAGTTTTTATTATAGTCGATGTCAAAAAAAACTTCCTCATAAATTCTAATTCTGCGCAGACGAAGTCACGTGCAAAAGTTAGTATCTGAATTACGGGATGAAATATGTGACGTCGGTTGTAAGTCATTGGATCCATTACCTAACGTTTCGTTCCACTTTCTAAAATACGACTTGTTTGTGATGCTGCCCGTCTATAAATTAACATATTATATGGTTTTCCGATTCACTGGAAAATAACTCATACATATGTATACAGCGCAAAGCTTTATGAATAACTTATATTCTAAGGATTCGAATATGAAGTGCATTCAACATACATATATTCCTCATGTCTTTATTCCTAAAGGGGGAGGCGGAGCTTCTATTTTTAATTAACTAACATAGTGCTCTAAGTTGTATTACTAACCCGATATGGACCTTGATGTCCGAAATAAATGTTTTTTTTTTTTTTAGGGTAACAAGACCTTAAAGCCACGTTTACTGTAATTTTATTTATTTATTTATAATCATCTCATAATTAACACTAACAGTCTAGCCATGCATGTTAACTATACAAAAAGAGAGATAGAACAGGTTAACAGACTAAACATTTATTGAGCTCGGCGTCACTATTGATTCCAAATACCGGCTAGCCGATGCAAGAAATTTCGGCTCAGATGTAAAAAATAAATCCAGAGTACTGTCACTGTCCAGGATGTCGTTGATGAGAGTTAGCGCTTGGTGCAGCGGGGAGCGGGACAGAGCCCGGGTGCGCGCGGGGGGGACGCCGAGCGGGGGGCGGAGGCGCGTGCGGAGCTGCCTGTGGGACGCGGGGGGGACCCGCAGCGATATTGCTGCTAGGAGGGACGGATTCCTTATGTCACCACGTATCACCGTGAAGAAAAATTTCACGAGGTATAGATTGCGTCTGGTCTCTAGGGAATTATAGTCGACCATTCCGAGTATGTACAGTACAATTTTGAGCGCATAAGTAGAAAAGGAGATCAAAATAACTATCCTATAACATAATTCCTAAGGCTTTCGCTCATTCCCTCGATGGGCTTATAGGTAGGTACAATCTGCGCGGGGAAGAGAAGAAGCTGATATATTGTGTTTTTTCTTTGTTCCCAGACCAACATGGATGATATGGAGCTGTATGTATGTTTGTATGTATGTCTACTTTGCGGAGGACCATGTTAGGCAAAGTGGATAAAAATACTTCGCTACTCCGCCAAATAAGTCAAGCCAAGCATACTGCCAGGCATAGGAATTGTAGTCTTGATATTAATTCTTATTTTATTTGACATTCTTTTCCTAATTATTTTAATTACATTTTTAATTGGACGATCCCTGTTGGGTGACATTATTATTGTTATAAATTATTTGATTTTTTATTTTTCACAAGCAAAATGCAATTATTTGTTGCATATTTATTATTGACATCCAATTATTTTTAATTTCATTTTACTTGTTCTTTGACGATTTCAATATAAGTTCTCGTAACTTGACATTGTACAATTGAGTCTTTGAATTTAAAAAAAATATCGATTTTTTTTATGTTTTTTAAAACTTTATAGCATATTATATAATATCTAATTCAAAGAAATCTTAAAATAATTTTTTTAATTTAATTATAAGCAATTCAAAATTGATGAAATTTGAAATATGACCACTTGACCGGGAACGGGCCATGATTGGTCGCCATGGCTGTGACGTCACAATGTTAAAGCAATTTCACGACAGTACTGGGTTAACGGCTGATTTCACTAAAAATATCAAAATTTAATACAAAAAATATCTGCTGAAGTTTTTTTTATGAAATAAGGTGGCAAACGAGCACGCGTATCACCTTATAGTAAGTAAATTTTTGTTTTAGTCATGTGTAGGTAGGTAATAAAAGCTTAATCCTGATAATGTTTCTGATTTATGTGAACTGGATTGATTTTACTGGACCTGAGATTTCACAATAAAGTACCTAAGTACAGTGAAAGATAATACTGAATCGCTTACCTACCACTGTGGAATTTTAACATACACCCTGCCAGAGATATTATTGCTAAGTTGTACCTATTATGTAGGTTACGTGGTTCAGTTTCTTCGACCGTAGGTGCGTAAATTTTAATGGCTAGATTTTGTGGTTGATAGGTATTTCTAGTTTTTTTTATAATCCCGTGGGATTGTAATATATATTCAATGGGAATTTTTGCGGGTGTAAGAGCCTAACCTTGTTCTAGGTAGGTACGTTCGGATCGCTAGGTACGGTTAACGTCAAAGATATCTTTACACTTTAGTACCTTGTCGTTGTAACTATATGTTTGAAGTTTCATATGAAGTTGTCAAAGTGCTTGGAGCGACAAGGCACTAAAGTGTAAAGATATCTTTGACGTCGACTGTACCAGCATCTTAGTAATCCTGCCGCCAAGCAGCAATGCTTGCGCTGGTGTGTTCCGGGTGAGGAGAATAAAACAGCCCGATTTTGGCATAATTTTTTAAATCCAAGATGGCGGATTGGCGGATGACATTTTGACACTATTGACACTTTGACACTAAAATATTGATGGGTGTCGTTTTTGAGTAATTTGGTGCTTCTGAGCCTGATTTTGACATACTTTTTCGATTTCAAGATTGCGGATGACATTTTGACACTTTGACACTAAAAATGTTTATGGGTGTCGTTTCCGAGTAATTTGGTGGCTCTGAGCCCGGTGTTGGCATAATTTTTTGGATACAAGATGGCGGATGACATTTTGACACATATGCCACTAAACATGTTTATGGGTGTCATTTTCGAGTAATTTTGTGGCTCTGAGCCAGATTTTGACATACTTTTTTGGATCCAAGATGGCGGATGACATTTTGACACTAAAAATGTTTATGGGTGTCGTTTCGAGTAATTTGGTGCTTCTGAGCCTGATTTTGACATACTTTTTTTGGATCCAAGATGGCGGATGACATTTTGACACTAAAAATGTTTATGGGTGTCGTTTCGAGTAATTTGGTGCTTCTGAGCCTGATTTTGACATACTTTTTTGGGTTCAAGATGGCGGATGACATTTTGACACTATGACACTAAAAATGTTTATGGGGGTCGTTTTCGAGTAACATTTTACACTTTTTTGTGTTTTTTGTGTCAGTAATGTCAAAATGTCATCCGCCATCTTGGATCCAAAAAATTATGTCAAAATCTGGCTCAGAACCACAAAATTACTCGAAAACGACACCCATAAACATTTCTAGTGTCATAGTGTCAAAATGTCATCCGCCATCTTGAATCCAAAAAAGTATGTCAAAATCAGGCTCAGAAGCACCAAATTACTCAAAAACGACACCCATTAATATTTTAGTGTCAAAGTGTTAATAGTGTCAAAATGTCATTCGCCATCTTGAATCTAAAAAAATATGCCAAAATCAGGCTCAGAGCCATCAAATTACTCAAAAACGACACCCATAAACATTTTTAGTGTCATAGTGTCAAAATGTCATCCGCCATCTTTGTGCTCGAAATTCCGGGTTTTCTTATGAAATTCCCCTGGGATAAAATCAACGGGATTTTGAACTGAAATCCCACAACTTATTTACTTATTCATATAAATAGTTACTACCAAAGTGTACTCATCACTATTCTCATCTAATTTTATTGTTTTAAATCCCGGTACCGTGGAAAGTTGGGATAGAAGCATGATAGAAATATAGATAGTGCCATCCACAAAGACTCGTAGATGTATTAAAATTAACCTTTAACTACAAATTAATAAGAACCACGGTGGATGCCATCCATCGTGAATGACACCTACTATAGCCGGTACGTAAATCCAGATTATAAATTATAAACTTCGTGTATTCTTCGTGTGTAATTTTATCGAAATCGGTTTAGCCGTTTTAGCGTGAAAGAGTCACAAACCAATACGCTCTCACAAACAATAGCATTTTACAATAATAGTAGGATAATAACAGAATAGAGTAGATTAAAGTCAAAAAACGGTATCACCTGTATACTAACTACGAGTGGAAACTAACATTGTGACGTCACACGCGGCTCGGCCTTGTTCGGGAACTGTCGGTGTGTTTTCGGTGCGGTACTCGACGATCAATTTTCAAATCGGTATAACTCGTTAATTATAGCGAATAAAAAAAAACTAAAAATACTTTTCTAACAAAACTTATATATCGTCAGTGGAAAGGTCAAATCGCTAAAGCGCCACTTTGGTCGAAAATGAGTTATATACACCATTGGATTGCATTTTTTTTTCTGCGTCGATCAGTCTGGGTCTCGTGTGAATCAGAGCACTTTTTTGGCGCTTTAGCAACACGATTATTTGGGATTTCTCATAAAATGAAACGCTAAAGCGACTAGTTTTTTGATGTTTTTTAAATCAATGTCGTATAAGCAATAAAAAATTTGAACACGTGTTTGTTAGCAGTTTTTGCTTACTAAAAAAAAATATTTTTAAATATATTAGTGTTTTCAGATTACCGTGTTTCAGTGAAATAATGCTTATTAGCGATTTTAAATTATTTTACTTTTAAGTTTTAAGACGTATTAGCGAATTGCCTTTTTGTGCATGCTCGGAAATTTGTCGCGTTAGCAAAAATAAACGCCAGTGTTGTAAAACAAAAAGGCGGCTAAGAAATTCTCGTATTTGTCTGTGTGTTGAATAGTCGAACGTTAGTCAAATAAAATTAACGAGTTGGTTGAATGTTGAGTGGGTATCTTGCTTTACGCCGCAGAACCCACTCAGATTACTGATAGATAGGTCTTGTATTAGTACTTATGTAGGTCATTTTTCTCTGATAAGATCTATAGTGTTTTAAAGTCAAAAAATATTAATTTCGCCCTTAAGTCAAATAATTCTTTGCGCGCGAGTCTATGTAATAACAAGGAGAGGGTAGATAAAGGTATCAGATCTGATTCTGATCTACAAGCTAACCTGTAGTGATTGCAATGGACTATATGTGGGACAAACGGGTCGCAGTTTTATTACAAGATTTAAGGAACATAATGTTGCCTCGTTTAGGCTTAATCATCCGGATAGGTCAAATTTTGCGAAACATTTCGTCATCATCATGTCAGTATAAAGACGTCCACTGCAGGACATAGGCCTCCCCCAAGGCTCTCCACTCGGACCGGTTCTGTGCCTTCCGCATCCATCGCGATCCCGCGATCCTGATCAGGTCGTCGCTCCATCTTGTTGGAGACGTACCAACAGCTCATCTCCCGGTCCACGGACGCCATTCGAGAACCTTCTGATCCCATTGGCCATCGGTTCTGCGAGCAATGTGCCCCGCTCACTGCCACTTCAGTTTCGCAATTCTTCGGGCTATGTCAGTAACCTTAGTTCTACTGCGAATATCATAATTTCTGATTATATCTCGCAGAGAAACCCCAAGCATAGCCCTCTTCATAGCCCTCTGAGTGACTTTGAACTTCCTCATGAGGCCCATCGTTAGCGCCCATGTCTCAGATCCTTATGTCATCACTTGCAACACACACTGGTCAAAGACTTTTGATTTCAAACACTGCGGTAATTTGGATGAAAAGACACTGCAAAGCTTCCCGAACGTTGCCCAGCTGAATCGGATCCGACAAGTGATCTCTTTCTTGAAGTTGGACCTATCTAACTGGACCGTTTGTCCCAGGTATACATAGTCGTCAACAACTTCGAGCGCAAAGTCTCCGACTATTACGAGAGCTGGCACAACATGAACATTAGACTAGACATGCCGTTCGTCTTGTCCATGTTCATTTTCAGGCCAACTCGGTCGGAAACTCTGTTGAGGTCAGCGAGCATAGTGCCGAGGTCCTTCATGGTCTCAGCCATAACTACAATGTCGTCGGCGAATCGAAGGTAAGTGAAGTACTCGTCGTATGTTGATGCCTCGTCCTTTCCCGTCCAGAACCTTAATAGCATCCTCCAATGCAGCGGTGAACAGTTTCGGAGAGCACACAGAACATTTATTACGAACAAATCATTCATTATCTGATTCAGCTACATTCGATATTTTTTACACTTTTGTGAGAAGAGTTTACGGTTGGATGTTTTGGAGCATGTGGAAATAATTAGGTAAAACAAAAGTAGTTCAATAATTAACGAACAGGACAGGTGAACTTGGTGTCGTCACCTTTGTTGCGTGTCTATTTTGATAAATAGAAAAATTGGTTTTGTTGAAAACTTACATAACCCTTTTTGTTTTTGCTGTAGTTCAGAAATTTTATGAAGGTAGTTGCTGATGTATAATAAAAATTATAAAATAAAAGGGTAGTTTGGAAAAATATAAGAATGTGGGTACATTATGTGTATTTATAGGGTTCAAATCAGTACGAAGTTGGTTTGCATGTGCATTAGTTGTGGTCTCTAATTTTGAGAATAATGAGTAGCGGAGTAACAAGGTAAATATTTTGTATTCATTAAAAAGTTTGTTGTTACAATACTAATAACGTCTTTATTTGGAAAGCTAGAGAAGCTATTTTTATATTTTTTTATAAGTGAGATATATTTAATTAGTTTACATTTAAATGCGTACATTTATACTTCTTCTTCTCTTCTTCTGATTAGCCTTTTTCTACCAAGTTCTTGGTGTAGGCCTCCTTCAACCGTTTCCATTCTGATCTATTTTGGGCAGTGAGTCCAGTAGGCTTATTGTCTAACTTGCTCGCAATCGCCATCGTGTTCATTTTGACAGTTCATGTATGGGCTGACAATTGGCATCGGCATCAGCTAGCTGTCACATTCATACAAGAACTGTCAAAATGAACACGATGGCGATTGCGAGCGAGTTAGACAATAAGCCTACAGTTGCTGCCCGCTACTCTTTTAATGTCGTTTTTCCATCTCATCTCATCTCATTTGTAGTCCACTGACTGGGCTTTTACATTCCCATGGTCTCCAATCTAGAACAGCTCTGCACCAGGAATCAGTTTTTCTGGCTATGTGTCCCGCCACTTGCCTTGCATTTACACTTGAGCTTCGCCATCCTTTTGCTGATGTCGGCGAATCTGCTGTGTTTCCTGAGCCATTTATTGGTTTTCCTGTCCCTCTTTGTGACTCCAACCAGCTTCCGCTCCATTGCTCTCTGGGTAATTTGCACCTTCTTGACTACAGATTTAGTAGTCCCCCAGGTTTCCACTCCGTAAGTTAACTACATTTATACTTAATGATTATTGTCCCAAAACCCAAAACCAATGCTGTGATGATTATTGTTAAACAGAATTAAATATTATATTTTTTTTGTATTATTATGTTGACGCTTAAGCTAGACCTCTTGTTTTAAAAGCATTATTTTAGTTCTAAAATAGGTGTCATTATGGAAGTTAAAGGCGCTGTCAATTGAAATTGCGAAGAATGTAAATAAACCATTTAATGAAATATCCATATTCTAGCACTTGTTTATTGTTGATGAGGGAAAATGGAAATTAAAGACATTTTAAATACAAGGTTTGTTTACATTGTTTGCAATTTTCAATTGACTGACAGTTTAAGGCATATTTACATACAAAATGAACACTATATCTTTCATTAAGTTGTTTTTACCATTCTTTGATTATATTAAGTATCCTTTGAAAGCATTTTTTCTTTAACCAGTTTAATGAAGTTAAAGTTTATTAGTAAACTTTAATCGGAATTAATGTAGAAAATTTCTTAATTAGTCGTGTCCGTGTCCTATAAAATCAATTTCGTTACACAAAAGCAATTCTCCTTTTACCGCTTCCATGACGATGACATTTGTTAGTAAATTGAAAATTTGAAATAATGCGGATAATAACTTTATTAGTAATTTTCGTTTTCTGTGATGTATGAGGATGATATTAGTTAGTAAATTGAAAATTGTAAATAATGCAGATGATAACTTTATTAGTCATTTGCGTTTTCTGTGATTGTATGGTTTGTTGAACCTTAAGCGATTTTTACCTGACTGTGTTTTTGATTTATTTTTAGTTATTTTCGCTAAAGCGACACTATCTCGCAAAATAGCAGATCTATGTGATTCTTTGTATTACAGATAAATAGCTAAAAAATAAACCAGCAGTTTGTTTTAATTAACATTGAAATACCCCTTATAGAAACTAAGATATGATTTTTTTTCTAAAAAAAAAAAACTTTAAACCTCTCTCCTGTAAAGTTGTGTATGTGGCGCTTTAGCGATTTGACCTTTCCACTGACGATATGATCTTTCCATTTATGACAAAAAAAAATTTGATTCAAAAACTCAATTTATGGTGTAATTTTATATTGAATGAATAAATAATCTAATCTAATCTAATCTAATCTAGGCCGTCTCTAACCCCCTTATTCATAAACGCTCTATAGGCTTCTGCGAACTTAGTAATCGTTTGTCCTTATCTGTAAAAGGTAAATGTCAATGTGACAGATAAGGACCAACGATTGCTAAGTTAGCAGAAGCCTATACAGCGTTTATGAATAAGGGTAAGAATCTCCACGACGATCTGTTTAAGGTACTTCTTTACCATCGTCCGTTGCAGGAGGCCTGCCCATACTTCACCTTTTAGTACCTACACGATCGTAACTCTAAAAACTTATTGCCTCAAGGACCATCAATCAGTTTCGAGCAATCCCGATCATAAAAAATACATCACTCGAAAGTACCACTCAAAAGTGGCAAAACGTTAGACTACAAAGATACAGCTAAAGTTTTTGCGACTGGTGGACTAGAATAACAACAGTTCCGACTCCGACTCAGTTTTGAGCCTCTGTCTAGTGTAAGTTTTCACACGAACAAACGTCTCGAACGCGTTCACGTAAACGTCTCAATTACTATGGAAAAATTGGCAGCGCCACTTGCGGATCGAAACGGCAACAAACTGTTCTCATAGTATTTGACATTTTAACGCAAACGCGGTCGAGACGTGTTCTGTGACCGAAAACTTACACTAAGCATACTGTATGCTTATTACGTAACTTGCCCGCAATCGCCATCGTGTTCATTTTGACAGTTATTGTATTAATGTGATAACTAGCTGATTCCCATACCAATTGTCAGCCCATACATGAACTGTCAAAATGAAGACGATGGTGATCGCGAGCGAGTTACGTAATAAGCATGCAGGTTATAACTGTCATTTTTAGTATGGATCTGACAGTGACCGAATGTAAACTGGATCGGAATTAAATTACATTAAGACCTCATGGTATCCCCCCTGGGCCCTATTTAACCAAGTTGACAAATGTCGGCGATATGTGACAATTCGACATGCAAGACGTAGTCAATATGGAGCCAACCGGCGTAGGTTCTGGTCGAGTGTGTAATGTTAACAGAATTGTAAACTTGTCACCGACCATTGTCCATTTGGTGAAATAGGCCTTGCTGTTTATTTTTTTGACGCAACTTAGTATTTTTTTTTTATGTGAATAGGAAGGCAAACGAGCAAGTGGGTCACCTAATGGTAAGCGATCACCACTGCCCATAGACACCCGCAACCCCAGAGGGATTGCAGATGCGTTGCCAACCTAGAGGACTTAGATGAAATGCCTCTTGTGCCCGTAATTTCCCCGGCTGTCTTACTCTCCACACCGGAACACAGCAGCGCAAGCACTGCTGCTCAGCAGCAGGATTAGCGGGTAAGATGGTGGTAGCGATCCGGACGGACCTTGCACAAGGCCCTACCACCCGCAACATTTAGAATTCAGCACAATTTTTACCACATTTAAAATGGTATTATCGAGTAAAACGGTTTCAAAAATTTGATAGATAGATAAAAACTTTATTCTCCACAAACAAAACATGACTCTTAAGACAAAAACAAAAGAAACAGAATTATAAAAGTGAAAATTTTAAAATAACAATCAACAGGAAATTAAAAAGGTTTACAAAATACAAACAATAAAAAGGGGGTGTACTGAAAATCAGCGCTGTGTCAGTTGGAGGCTCCTGTGCGAGTTCTAATCCACAGCAAATGCTGAGTGCATCCCCTTTGCCACATTTGTTTTGTTGAAAGAAACATTAAATTAATATTATTATGTAGTTAAAATAAGGTTAAAGTTGTACTTACACAATATAATTGTTTTTTGTAATTGTTGTTTGTGGCAATAAATCATCTTTTATCTTATCTTTATCTATCTTTAAAAACACATTTGTGCCGGGGAGCCATGTGATGGAGCAAAGAATAGGCGCTGACTCAGCGTAATAATGTGGTATTCTGCCAGTACTCATGCAGAGTCCTTACACCGGCGAGTATGAAAGTGCTATAACTAATTTTGCTAGAAGGAAAAATAAATAAATAAAGATGTTTTATCGTGCTAAATTCAGGCTGTGTTGCCACTAAACTTATGATACTCAATTCACTGTGTCGGTAACTTTAGTTATTGTCCTCACTTCTAATTCAATCTCGCTAAGACAGTAAACTCTCGCTTCTATGCGTTTATTATACCTATACTATCTGCTATCTTTTACCTAATAGCCGCAGAGAATAAAGGGGAATGGAAATGCCATATTTTTGTATTTGCTTCGAGAATCGACGTCGTCACTTTTTTGATCCTCACGTATCTTTGTATTATAACTCACTAGTAATATATAATCCTTTTCAAACCATGATCTTTGCAATTATATATTTTGTAACACTTAAATTCGTTACAGACTGCGCTAGGAATAAAAATACCTAAATGTTTTTTTAGACACACAAGATTACTTTTTTGCGCTTTACCAGCTTTAGGGCGCGACCACACCGCCGCTTAAAAAACGGTGACGGTACGGAATCGCAACAAAATGTATGAAGAAACGGTGAGAAAACAAGACGCATACGACACGTCACTGCGTATATATGTATGTGCATTAAGCTTTACAACAAACTTTCAAGAGACATAAAGGACCTTCCAATTAAAATGTTTAAAAAGAAACTACACGCTTGGCTCTGCGAATTGTGTATCTACTCCATAAAAGAGTTTTTATACGTGAAAACTAATAATAGATAATATTGCACATAATTTAAATTTTTAGATTAAGTGATCGCTTTATTTTGCTTCATAATTATTGTCTATGAACAAAATCGAGTCTACTCATTTGTTGCATGCTTACCCAAGCCGAATTTGGCGCACTGTAAATAATTAATACACCATCTTGTATGTACCCATTTTCTGCAATAAACATTCTTATTCTTATTCTTATTCTTATTATACGCGGCGGTTTGGTCGCACCCTAGGCTTTGCGACTTACCAGCGCAGTCTTTGTTTTGACAGCAAAGAATAGGTTTATTCGGGACCTACTTTGGGGATCCTGTTGCCCTAGGCTTAAAGAATATTTAACATCTGCGTATGTCATGGTCAAGCGCGAGACTGTCCACGTGCAGTGTAGTACAACATTAAAGTTTTTGTCTATTAAATAGCTACGATATTTTTATTTTAAACATCTTTACGTTACGTTAAACTATTTAGCCGGAAGCGGTGAAAAATTTAACAGTAACAAAATTATAAACAATTGTTATCGCAAGTCTGCCATATTTTTGAAAGACCTACCCAATCACATTCTAAGCTTTCCCACTTTACTTAAATATTTAGGAGGTAGGTAAGTACGGAAAAAAAACTACTTATGCAATATAATTTTGTCGGCGTGAAATCTTTTTTATCTACCAAGGCCAAATTAGGTAACAACAGCTTTTTGAATACTAAAAGACTTCGAGTTAAACAGTGATCTTATATGGTATTTTTTATATTCTTCTTTGGTAAAAGGAACCCTAAATACTACCTCCAGTTGTAATGCAGTGAAAGCGGAGAAAAAACGGGCCCATATTTGTCTCTGAAATTCTAACGCGTAACTAATTTCTTATGCATTATACAATATTGCTCCCGTATTCTTAGCAAATAAGAAAAATGTGGGCGATTATCGCAGCGAAAAATCCGAAAAGTGAAGCTATGGCGAGTAGCGATTAAAATTTGTATCCCAAGCAACTCGACTTTTCTACTTCCAACAATCTATTATGTGTCATCCAATTTCCAAAAAAAAACTTTAACAAATTATACACTTAAACCTTCCTCATGAATCACTCTATCTATTAGTAAAAGCCGCACCTCAAAATAAAAAAGAGCTGAGACTTAAGGGCTTAGTGAAGTTTTAGTACACCGCAAAGGCACTGTAGTACTTACCGTTTAGCGCCATCTGCCGGCGAGTGGCGTGGGAACACTTTGCGTAGTGCCATTACGAGCAGAATAATGTTAAGTGTACTTAAGTGCCTTAGCAGTGTTTTTAAGACTAGGAAGGCAAACGAGCAAGTGCACCTGGTGGTAAGTGAGCACCAGCTCCCATGGACATCTGCAACACAAGAGGATTACAGATGCGTTGCCAGCTCGAGGGCTAAGATGTGCCAGTAATTTCCAATCTGCCCGGACTGGGGATCGAACCCTCAAGCTTCTAACCACCTTATTAATAAACGCTCTATAGCCTTCTGCTTACTTAGCAATCGTTTGTCCTTATCTGTCACTTTGACATTTACCTTTCACAGATAAGGACAAACGATTACTAAGTTAGCAGAAGTCTATAGAGTGTTTATGAATAAGGGGAATAGTCAGGTTCTTTAACCATTAAGCGATACGATCGTCAATGTACGTTTAAGTATTAAAGAGAACCCTTGAGTACAACAGCAGCAATTAACATATCTTAATGCTTAATAATATACTCAAATAGTAAGTTGCAAGCGAGTTAGCGAGTCGTATGATGAAGACAAACAACAAAAAACAAGATCAACCAAACTTTTACAGGTAATATTATATTCTGGAGTGAGGACAGCATCTTGATTACACCCGTAGTTGTACGGAAATTCAATACTGCCAGCATTATTTGTTATAACTCTGCAGATTTGTTTTCAAACTGAAACAAGAGAAGACTACAGACCCTCGAGCAGGCAGCTTTCTCGCGCGAAGACTTGCAGTAGTAATACAGAGCGAGAATGCTGCTTGCGTGGTGTGGACTCTACCATTGGGCTCAAATTTAACTTTTACTTCTGTTGATTTACATACATACCGTCACGCCTCTTTCCCATAGAGGTAGGCAGAGACAACTTTGTCCCATTTGCTATCCTGACAAACCTCTTTCGCTTCATGCACATTCATTGCGGGTGGTAGGGCCTTGTGCAAGGTCCGTCCGGATCGCTACCACCATCTTACTCGCTAATCCTGCCGCTAAGCAGCAGTGCTTGCGCTGCTGTGTTCCGGTGTGGAGAGTAAAACAGCCGGGGAAATTGCGGGCACAAGAGGCATTTCATCTAATTCCTCTAGGTTGGCAACGCATCTGCAATCCCTCCGGGGTTGCGGGTGTCTATGGGAGTGATGATCCCTTACCATCAGGTGACCCACTTGCTCGTTTGCCTTCCTATTCACATAAAAAAAAACATCAATCTCTTCATACATGCTCGTCGGTTTCGGGTACTCCTGATCTGAGCTTCATTTATTTTTAGGTTATTTTTAAATATGTGAGGGTATATAAAAGTTTCTGATAAAAGCGTCAATTTTAGTAAGGTGTAATTAATTAGTTAGCATAGCATATATATATATATAGCATAGTTATGGATGTTGTATGTATTTAAGTATTTATTTACGTACATTATATAAGTATGTTTATCCGTTGCCTGGTACCCATAGCACAAGCTCTAAGCTTAGTTTGGGACTGGGTCAATTGGTGTAATTTGTCCCAAGATAATTATTTAATTTTTAATTAATTTATTAATTATAGCATACTATTATAGCCAGGCGACCAAATTCGTGTTAATTTATTTCAGTACCGTATATACATAGAATTTCTAACGATTGAACCGTAAAAATTAACCCAAAGATCGGGAAGTGAAGTTTACGATTCATTGACAGTAAATTCAATTAAGGAAATAATGACGGGTGGTGGGATTTTGTGGTGATAACCTTTAGTAACCCACTCGTACGAAAATCAATCAGTAGTGTTATTGATTTTGAATAAAAATATCTAACTCATTTCCAAACTTTGTCAAAGAAATTGGCGGCATTTAATTCCCTGACAACCAAACATCCTATACACAAGTCTATCTAGCTAAACAGATGTTTTACAGAGTGATCGCCAAGATAAGAGGCAACCGCAGTTTCGGGAGAACGCCTCTGTCGTCCTCAAGATGCTATCAAACGTTATCCGAAACATTGGACGCCTATCGTCCTTGTAATTTGGTTTATCTTCAGCCACAGAGCATTTACGGATGTTGCCCTTTCCAATTGCCTATCCTTACATAACAGTACAATACAATACAAAATATTCTTTACTAGCTTCTGCCCGCGATTTCATCTGCGTAGAATTATACGTATTAACCTTCCTCTTGAATCGCTCTATCTATTAAAAAACCGCATCATAATCCGTTGCGTACTTAAAGATCTAAGCGTACATTTAAAAATACTAGGAGGTAACAAATTTAAAATTGCCCGTAAGAAATGGTTAATTAGCAATACTTTTTATAACATTAATGAATTTCTAAATTATGTACCATAATATATTTAATAATTATTTCATACCTATTGTATGTCCGTGACGGATAAACTGTTGGAACCTACCTATATTATCTGTTATCATCTTATGTAAACTACACAGTTATACAATAAAGTTTTTCTATTCTATTCTATTCTATTCTAAGGACAGACAGACAGACAGACAGACAGAAAGACGACGGAAGCGACTATGTTTTATACTGTGTAGTGAAGTATTTCAAACAAATTTGTCCAAAACCACCATTAACTAATTACTTATATCATTCTTAATATTCTAGGGGGCTACTCCGAAATTCGAAATTCGAAGTTTATAATTATACCGTCCCTGTCACTTTCAAATTAATGACCATTATAGTGAGAGCGGAACGGCAAGATACGAACTGTGAAAATCGATTTTTGGCGTAGCCCCCCAGGATGTTAAGAATTGCAACTGACACACAGTTTGCGGTATATTTTCGAAGAAATATAAATAAACCAACCGATTTCATATTTTGGTAATAAATGCGTCTTTACGGCAATTACCAGTAACAACCATAACATTCCTTTGATCTCCGCACATGAGCAACCCAATAAGCCTGTTGTCGGGGCCGCAGCGACCCGCTCCTATCCTAACAAATGATCGCATATCTCTTCTTTATCACACTTTGGACATTGTGCAAACCAATACGTGTGCACGGCGCTCGTTTGCGCTCAATTACATGCCCACTCAGTTATATGTATTGAAATAAAAGCAACTCAAAGAAGACCAGATCGTCGCACAGGTGCAATGTAGATACTAACACAGCGCTGCCTCAAATTATTGTCGTCATATTTCAACCAGTTTACAAAAAAACCTAGACTAGACGTAGCTATGTATTTATCTCATGCGCACTCGTGCTAGCCGTGCTGTGTATCTCATATTGGTAATGATACCAGTGTCTCACTGTAGTTTTATATCGCACAGGATTACGCTTATTGACTTCAAAAATCCATTTGCGATTCGAGCATTTAAAAAAATAATTTATCAATATCAAATGTCATCATATAAATATAAAGAGACATACACACCGTAAGAAATAAAAGTTGTCTCTCCTGTGGGCATAAAATTAGCGACTCCGAGTCGGCAAACTTAAGGTTCATTTAAATGGGCTGAAAGTTGGCCAGGTGACCCACACGCCGATGTAGACTCGACTTAAAAATATTGACTGTAGACCCTTAACTTTTGCCATGTCCACATTGTCCACAGGAGACACGCGAACAAACAAATGTTTATGACCCTAAACATTGGCGAATCTTGATCCCTATGACACTTCTAGTGACAGTTAATTTTATATAACCTTTTAATGAGGTTCGGTCACGGTGAATCGTTTAGAGGCGAAACTTAAAGTCTAGCACGTCATAATAATTATACTTAATACAAATATAAGATTTGATTAAGAATATAATGAAATGATTAACTATTTATTTATCATATTTGATGGAAATAACTTCACCTAAACTTACATGTTGACGTACTGCAAAAGTTACTTCGTTAGGCTGATATCGACTAAGGACTGGGTATATCGATAAGCTTGACTAGGAATATTTGTAAACAGATGACGTTGACTGAACAGAATGGAAGGAAATGTCCTGGGGCTTGGCAAAAATGAAACAAATGCTTTTTGTGTTATATGATGATTAACCTTACTAAATGTTATAGGTAAGGCCTGATTGAACGCAAGTCATTATATTATCGTTACCAGAAAATAGAAAAATCGAAACTGGTGCATCACTATTAGAAATGTCAGCGGAACTGTCATAGGGATCAAGATTCGCCGCGAGGAGTATAGGTACAGCAAAATCTACATTCGCAGATCGTGCTAAAAACGCCGTTTCTTCACAGTCTTATTGATTTGTACAGGTTTTTATGGGGACATTATTATTTCGTGATGAAGTGAAAGCATCAATTAGTGGGTGTGAGATGGAAATAATGATGTGGCCTCCGATGATACTGTGTCACAGAAATAAGGGCGCCCATTTCCTTCGTCCCAATTTTAGGCCTCCATGTAGAAAATGGACCATTTTTGTGCCAATATTCAGCGTTTTACGGCTTTTTCTCGTCATTATCCTTCCAGTAAATGTTGTTAGAAGAGACAAGCTAAGGCGCAGTTTCAATCAGCCTCACTTCGTCGTTCGCACAACGCGGCCTTCATTTTTTCTGAGCCTCTAACGTTTTTCTGATAAAAAGGGCTTCTGCGCGAATGTTGTCGCTACTTTTTTGTTTCTTATTGAATCAAATCCGCCATCATACGTCTTCGTTAGCTACGTCTTTGGTATTATTTCAGTATCTTCAGGGAAACGGCTTACATACGTAATCTTTTATTTTTAGGATTCCCGGCTGAAAGGGCATCAGCGGGACTCTGTGGCGTCGCTGTTTGTCTGTCCATTTCTTTAGCGACGCACACACAAAAATGTTTGGTACCACGACTAAAGTCTAGTGTCTGTATGAGGCCGTTAATAACACCAAAAGTTAGTGTAGCTATCCTCCGAATTGGTACAATATTACCGTCTGTCTCACAAAATCGGATGTTTGAAATTGTCTTCGAAAATTAGTAAAAAAATCCACAATTTTCTGAAATCTGCAAAAAACCACGAATAAATACGTTTCTGATTACAGCGCCCTCTAACGGGACTTTTATTATGAGCTAACCAAGAGCATCCTCCTTAGAAGACATCAGTCTCTAATCCAAGGCACTGCACTGGTCCCACAGAAGCGAGGAAGCGATTAGCTATCGACTATTTTCTCGCTCAAGAAACGAACCAAAGATCCAGTGTTCGTAAAAGAGACAGATATATATATTTGATCGCTGGTTGTTCACACCGCTGGCGAGGATTTCCCTATTATTAAGAGCCAGCGACAACTCGTTATACTCGCTTCTCGGTCGTCGTCGGTGGTAGGACCTGGCGGGCTACCACAATTTTTATTCAGCGTAAGGGACAGAACTATATGGCTGCATAGCTGTGTCCCTTACGCTGAATAGAACTTGGCATGCAGTTGGCACACATTATGCGATTGTGGTAACCCGCCAATGCCTAATCTATGTATGGATGGATGGATGGATGGATGGATGGATGGATGTTTGTTTGTTACTCAGTCACGCCAGAACGGCCCAACGAATCTGAATGAAATTCGGCACATAGATAGAGAAAAGTCTGGAATAGCATATAGGCTACTTTTTATCTCGGAAAATTCCATCGGGATAGCGATAAACGAATTCTTTGCAGACGAAGTCGCAGGCAACAGCTAGTAATAACATATATATTCGTTCAACCATTTCACCTCTTAACTGCAGCAGCTATCTCACATTAAATGAGCCATATTGACGAATACAGCAATAACCTTAGATTGGATAAACAACGCGTTGATAACTCTAGGTCGGCAATAAATTTTTACGTCCCGTCTCCAATAATATGAACGTATCAGAGGCATGGCTACTGTTTATTATACATCACGTTTTACAAGCGAAACTTTTTCAACTTGGTCCTATATTTATATTAACAAAACGTGCCCCTTAGTTTCCATTCTAACTAATGTTGCAGGGTCTATTTAATTGTTCCGGAATATTTCCGGAAGTGGTTGAGTTATTTTGACTAAAATAATGCTCTAAATGTTTTCAGGATTTTTGAATCATATACTTCACAAGTTCCTTACATTGATCGATGTTAAAAGTGAACCCCCTCAAGGGCGGGACTAAATTTTGAATCAATAGACGACCGGATAGCCTAGTGATTAGTGACCCTGACTATGAAGCTAGAGGTCCCGGGTTCGAATCCTGGTAGGGGCATGCTTTTGTATGATGAATACGAATGTTTGTGCCCGAGTCATAGATGTTGTATGTATTTATCTACATTATATAAGTATGTTTATCCGTTACCTGGTACCCATAGTACAAGCTTTGCTTAGTTTGGGACTGGGTCAATTTTATTGGTATAATTTGTCTCATGAGTCATGACATTTATTTATTTATATTTGTTTAAAAATTTAATGAAGACCTTTTGTGTGGGTGTTCAGTCAAACTGAGCCACCTGCTGAAATTATTATTATGTATTATTATTTATTATTAGCTTGGTTAGGTGTGGTGTCCCACAGCTGGGCAAAGGCCTCACCGATTTTCTCCACTCGCCCCAATCTTGCGCTTTTCCGGACTGGTGAAATATTCCGGAAAAAATCTGAGAGTCCTTGGATACTTTTTAAAAAAAAAATACTCAGTTATTTGGTAACGTACCTAGTATCTTTTGAAGTCAAACTAACAAAATGTAACAAACTTAACTATTTACCAGGATAATATTGATGTCATTCCGTTTGATCAATGAACAGGATTATGCCTATGTATGGACATTGGTCGGGTGTTTGCGCACGCATCCTCCTAAGCTGTTTTCCTGATACTTGTAATTTGTATGGATGAGACCATCGTCTAGAGCTCTAGACTTAATGCAACTATGCAAATAGACTTCGGTACACCGCCTCGGCAAATCCCTAGACATCAGATTATGTAAATAAATCTTCTTACATACGTATACTACGAACTTCGGATTGTAGATTTAGGGTGCGACCACACCGCCGCTTAAAAAACGGTGACGTTACGGAATCGCAACAAAATGTATGAAGAAACGGTGAGAAAACGTGACGCATACGACACGGTCACTGCATATACGCGGCGGTTTGGTCGCACCCTTAGGGCCTGTTTCACCATTCCTTGACTGTCAGTTATCTATGATGACGTCTCTGTCTGTTTCTTAGTAATAAATAGAGACGGTATCATAGATAACTGACAGTTAAGGAGTGGTGAAACAGGCCCTTAGAGATAGTTTTATTACAAACCGTTTCAGTTCCACTTGTCTTTTTGTTTGTAATCAAAAATTGGAAGTGAATTGGCATTGTTCATTTTTTTTAAGCTGTGCTTTTAACACCTTTATTTGATAGAATGGACTATTTTAAGGAACTAATTTGAATATTATGCTTCTACGTAGCTTTGTTTATTAATAATAAATATTTTTTCGCTGTTTGATAATTTGTTAATTTAGACAGGATCCCAATCGCCTTCGTACAGAAATATAAAAAAAAAACAGTTTTGTCTATGGTTTTGTCTATAATGTCAACATTGTCAACGTCATAGATCTGTGAATGTGTGTGTGAATTTAACGTCAAAAACAATAACAACATTCGCGTGTTCGATTTATTTCCGTTCGTTGGTGTTATAAAGCATTACTTACTTACTTACTTACTTATTATTGTTTTCCGTGCTGTTTTTGCTTTTTGGTTTCACCCCTGCACATCTTTCCTGACTCCTACTTACATTAAAGTGGTCTTCGCAACAATACATCGTGTAAACATTGAAATATTCCACATTAGCTTGCATACACCATTCGTTCCGCAAATTTTCTCTGATTTTCACAATGATTTTGTTGGGGCTATAGTTCGAGTCATTGTTGCATCCCGGAACAAATCATTTTTTTATAAATATCCATTGTTTGTTACAGTTTTATACTTTGAATTTGCTTTTATTTGTAATGTTTGCAGGTTAAGTTAGATGTGACAGTGACAGCATGACAGATACCGTAGTGGCGTAGATAAACTTTTTTTTTTCCATTTTTGTGGCAAACATTTAATGCCCGATTCTGACTAAAAACCCGGCCGTTAGATCAAACAAAGGTCAAAAGTACTTTTACAAAAATATCTGCAATCGTAAAGTATTTTTGAAATCGGACAAGATAAATCGATTATTTGATGGTTTTCCTCCAAATGGTTTTCTAATTAGAGCATACAAAAAAAAATGAACAATGCCAATTGGGATTGTTCATTTTTTTAACCCCCTCTTTTTATATATTTTTTAGAAAATATGGAGCAAAATAATTAAAATATAATTGTTTAAAAAAATCAAATACGACTTTTCGTAAATTATATACGGCCGGCTGAAATAGGCTATTTTCCCAAAATCCTTTGGAAATTAAAAAAAAATAGTTGTCATAACTGTTGTGACTGTCATCTCAATGTCAAATATACTGTTTACCTTTGGTTTACCTACAAGCTTATTGTATGTTGCGTCAAATCCTGATCATGGTTAAATGAGTTGAAAATTTATGAATGCGGCAGTATGTGGCATTGTGTTTTGGTACCTACTTACATCGAAATGATCCTCGCAACAATATTGTGTACTTATAAACTTTGAAGTATTCAACATTTACTTCGCGACACCACTTTTCTCTTAAATCTTCTCGGATCCGTGCGAACTATTGTTTTGGAGCTGTTTTTAGAATCATTATTTCAGGCTGGAACGAAGCATTTTCTGTAATTTCCATTATTTCGTTTTATATCGACCGACAATTGTAAGTTTTCAACAAAACAATATTTATTTTACTGACATTGGGTGACACTGATAACTAGTTGACATATAAATTTAATAGACAAACTAGATATTTGCCGATTTATTTTTTGGAATTACCAACAGCCGCTCGGTAAAGGTCAAATTATTTTTTTGCAAAATATCCGTGATCCTTGAGTATTTTTGAACGCCAGTAAGATAAAACAGTTCGCAAGCCCCATACTTCGAAATGGTTTTCAAATCAGGGTATGTTGTAAAAAAATGAACAATCCCAATTGACGACCGGTTAGCCCAGTGGTTAAATAACCTGACTATGAAGCTTGAGGTCTCGATTTGGACCCCCGGTCGAAAAATACGAATGCTTAATAGATATTTAAGTATGTATTTATCTATATACGTATGTTCATCTGTTGGCTTGTACTCATATTACAAGCTTTGCTAAGTTTGGGACTAGGTAAATTGGTGTCAAATGTTCCAAAATATATATATATTTGTCCCGCTTTCTGTAGTCGGATTGACATGAAATGTGGCACACTTAAGTATATAAAAGCATAGATTATTATAGATATAGGTATGCCAATCAAAACATTTGCGAGGGTGATAGATGGTTAGTGACAGAATGGTCTAATGGACACGAATAATGCTCTCATACCTTTCAATATAAATAATTTTCTTTTACTAGATTTGTATTTTATAGAGTAGGTACGCTTGGACTGGCTATACGAGGATAATCCCAGATGTCAGCATCCCGAACTTTGTCATAAATCATTTATCCCAATGAGTGAAGAACGTCTAACTGACGAAGTTGTGTTAGGTAGTCCGACAAAGTTCGTACGTGCTGCCCAAGTTGACAACTAGTTGTGATACATAAATATTACATGTGTGGAGTTTGTGAATGTCACTCAGCCTTTTTTTGGGTTATTTCATACAGGAAAGGCAAAGGGGAGTAAGTCCATGCAGCTAAGTCTGGTGAATTATTTATTTTTCTTATTAATAAAGCCTGTCGCAGTCTTAGTCGTCTGAGTCTACCTTAGTCATGTCTTGTTAGCTCATCATGCCTTTCGTATACGATAAGTGTAATGGTGAGCTACCGTAAGAAGCAACCTAAAATAAAATAATTTCTAAACGACACTGAAAATTAGAACACATAGAAAAATCCGAAAAGTAAAGCTATGGCCGGGAATCGAACCCGGGTCCTCGTCATTCCGTGACGCGTGCTATACCCCTACACCACCCATAGCAGGTAAAATAAAATACTCAATTTTCAGGTTTTCCCCGTTATATGATTGTGTTATTACGGCTTACTTCTTGCTAAATTTCATACTTTATTTCGTGGCGGGACGGTCACGGTCATTCGTATGATACAGTAGACGAAGACACTTAAATATTTAACACGGTTAGCAAGCATATTCGTACACTATCGATAGTTCAGGTGATTGGTAATTCAAGGAGAGTTCTAGAACTTTATCAAAGTTAGCGCCAAGTTTGTCCATGCATTTCTAGGAAAAGTTTATGGATGCAAATGTTGGATACTAAGCGTATTGGAACTTGCCCTTGAGGAGCGTCCTCATTGCCCGAGCATTTGTAAACGAGCTCTGTAAGCTTTGTAACGCTGCTAGCAACCCATTACTATTTTATTCCCTTTTCCAGCTATATGCCCACAATCACGCTAAACGTGGTTTAGGCCTTGTTACTTTAGACTCTATCTACCGTAACACGTGATATGTTTATATCTCGAATTCATAAAACGGAACATGTTTGAAGTGAAAACTGCTTAAGCAGCGCTGAGCGCTTTTGGGGATGGGTAAAAATTGATAATTTCGCGACAGACGTAAGACGGAGGGAGAACTATTTAAGTACCAATCAGGATACTCTAAGAGCTTATTTTGAAATACGAATGAATCGCGTTCGATTTCTGATGTGTTTTTTGTTGAGTCGTGGAGCAAAAGTACTAGGGCATCAGCACATTGTTAGAGGTCTGTCAATATAGATAATACGTACGTTTTTTTTTGTAAGCGGCCAGTACGGTACGCGTCTTGAGCATCATGGAGGTTACAACATTAAAATCTAATCTAAGCTGCTGTTTTCACTTCTGCCGGCACTCCCGGAGTGCTACCCGTAGCTTTTTTTTTTTAAGTAAGAAACTCTCGAAGCGCGTATCCGATTCGCTCTTTACCGGTATTTCGTTTATTTATCTATCTATGCGTCTGTGAAATGGGGTTGCCTGTTCAAATAAAATGTAAGTCACCCTCGTACATCACTTGTAATGTTTTGCTCCAATGGATATCCATTTGGGTGTACCCTAATTTGTCCTAAGAAGTTACATTGCTTTCCCTTTATTTGATACCTCTAAAACTTAGCATTGATGTAATCTGGTCTTTGACCGGGATTCATTGAATATTGTCGACGAAAAAGAAAGCATAAGATTCTATTGGAAGTATTATTTCATCTGCTAAAACTCGTATTCTATGAAATTTACCTTACTTTGTTCCGATTTTCTCATGGGATCGAGATTTACGCATATTAATTGATCATAATAATATGAGCGCCGCTACGATGCCACAGAGAGAAAGGAGACACACACACACACACACACACACACACACACACACACACACACACACACACACACACACACGTCAAAGTTATAAAACCCCTCTTTTTGTTATTTACTTTTAAACATAATATATACATAACATCTATACATATCGTCGGCTGTAGGTCGAATTGGCGTAACTGATATAATACGTTTTTTCAGGAGAGCCAATCAAAGTTTTTTTTCGGAGTAAATGGCTCATAACTTTTTTTATAACGAATCTTTTTTAGATCGGATTTCACACATAATCTTAGATTTTAGTGCTCTATCCTTATGTGTAACATTTATTAAAGTATTGCGGCTATTTTAGAAATTAGATTTCCCTTACATCAATTTGTTTCGACAGTAACGTCCCTTACATGCCAAGTATTTTGCAGTCTTGCTCCTTACGTGGAATTGACCTCTACGTTAGAACCAACAATAATGACAAAAACAGGGTAAAGGACTAGTTGGAGAAATGCATGAAATACAAAATAGTGTACAGGGATTGACGAAAAGAAAGCATTGAATACAAAATGGTGCATAGGTGTTTATGAAAAAAATTCATGAAATACAAAGTAGTGTATGACGATGGTTGAAAAAAATAACATGAAAACAATATAATATAAAGGGATTCCTAAACAAAAAAGATGTACACCCTTTTAGTTTAAAGCGATTTTTAAATTGGTTTTTGGTTTTTTAAACCATTTAAGACGTATAAAAATGTATTGGAAGAGTGTGTGTGGTTGTTTTTGCCCCTTACGTGCAATATTATTGTTTGTATATTGTAAGAGTTGACTTCTATTGATTGAAATAAAACAATTTATTATTATTTTTATTGTTATCAAATAAAACAATATGTATAAATAATTTACCCATACCGCACCATTGGCGGTAAATATTTTTTAGCTACTATCTATTGATCAACAATACGGATGTAGTGAGATGTAGCGAAGTAGAAATTGGAATACGATGTCACCCGAACTGTCAATCAATGATTTTATTAAATGAGTGACGTTTTCATACCCATTAATATGGAACTTTACTGTTTGATTCACTCTATCTATTAAAAAAAACTGCATCAAAATCCGTTGCGTAATTTTAAAGATTTAAGCATACATAGGGACATAGCGACTTTGTTTTATACTATGTAGTGATGAAGTGATGTCAAAGTGAAAAATGTTTTTGTATAATATAGAGATGTTACAACACCTTCAGTAACTTCGAACTTTTTTTTATGTGAATAGGAAGGCAAATGATGCCTTCCTATTCACATAAAAAAAAAGAAAAAAAAAAACGAGCAAGTGGGTCACCTGATGGTAAGCGATCACCACTGCCCATAGACACCCGCAACCCCGGAGAGATTGCAGATGCGTTGCCAACCTAGAGGACTTAGATGAAATGCCTCTTGTGCCCGTAATTTCCCCGGCTGTCTTACTCTCCACACTGGAACACAGTAGTGCAGCACTGCTGCTTAGCGACAGGATTAGCGAGTAAGATGGTGGTAGCGATCCGGACGGATCTTGCACAAGGCCCTACCACCCGCGAATATTCTATTGTCATAAGTATAATTATAATAAGTATAATTATAAACAAATTGTAGCACGGCAACCCCGTCTCAATGACAGCACCGGAGCGAGCGAATCCCGCGCCGCCGTTTTAAAACCAATCACGGCTCAGCAAAGCGCCCCGCGCGGGGACGCACCGATAATCCGATCCCGACGCCCCCGCGCAGTCCGACCGACGCCGCGATACGAGCTCTAAGCAAGCCTACAGATAATTTGTTCCAAATATTGTTGAGTTAGAAATTCTTATTTGTATCTAGTAAGACTATTATTTCTGTGTTAAAGTGTCAGAATTAAACTGTTTTCTTTACGTACGTCTCGCATTTTCACTCAAAGTCACCACAGGCCTTCGCGCGCGAACAACCATACCTAGCAAGCTAGCCGGTGCTACAAAATGGCTGCCCAAGTGCGAGGCTAAAACTGTGAAAAAGTGACTTTGTTTCATTGTGTTGTGACTTGTCGGACTCATAATCATGCCGCCGCGAAAGAATCGTGCAAAAGGAAATCGTGAGATGTCGCAGGAGCGCGATGCTCATGCTGACGAAGCTTCGTTCTCGAGAGAGGACATTGCCACGCTGGTCGAATCGCTGCAACGGTCGCAGACCGACGCCTTCAAGGAGCTACTTGAAAGCGTTATGACCAGACAAGCTACGTCCACATCTACGCCGTTTCCATCTGAGGGAGGAAATTTTTCTCGCTGTAAAGCTCGATTTGCCGGCACACCCGAAGAATCCATTGAAGGTTTTATTGACGCCATCGAGGCATACAAAGACTGTTCCAGTATTACTGATGAGAACGCCATAAGAGGTTTATCGATGTTACTAACCCATTCCGCTGCAGATTGGTGGCAAGGTATAAAATCTGAAACCAATTCATGGGTCGACGTAATAAATAACCTACGATATACCTACGGCGACAGTCGTGCGCCGCCGCGTATTTACCGCGATTTATTCGCCACACCTCAAGGTGAAGAAAACACACATGTTTATGTTGCTAAATGTCGAGCCTTGTTGTCGAAATTGCCGTCGGACGATTTGTCGGAGAAAGTACAGTTAGACATGGTCTACGGTTTGTTGCACAAACGTATTCGGAAGCGAGTAAAACGCGAAGAATGCACAACATTTAGAATACTACTGCAGAAAGCACGTAGTATCGAGGACTCGCTTAAAGAAAGCACAGAAATGCCTTCAAAAGGCTCCGCCGACATGAAGAGCGCGAAACATGTTGCGCCGACTCATCCCGCCGCGACGAAGCCGCCGCGCGCCGCCTCGGGCGCTCCGCCGCCTCGCGAGCCGCGCGCGCCGCCGCCGCCGAAGCGATCAGCTGACGATAACAATACGAACAACAGTGCGAGTGCCGCGAAATCCCAAAGTGATGGAACGAATGCACGCTCCGGGTGTTCGCAGATGATTTGAATGGAGAAGAAATGATGATGATGATGATGGTAAAAGTAGTTTAATCACGAAGATTACAGAAAAATCGTTAGATTTAAATATATGTTGCTTCCTGTTCGAGTTCTGTTGACGTAGTGCCGATTTGACACATAGTGCTGTCCCTCGCTTGCTGCCGTCCGCTAGTGTTGTGCCGGACCATGTTGCCCCCCCTCGGAAGCCGTTGGGTTCTGAGGATGGAGTAAGTCGCTGATGCTGGTTGTAGGCAGCAGGCAGACATTGCCCACTGCGCGGCGCACGATGCCCCTTGTGGTCCTGACGTCCACAACGCGGGTGACACCATCTCGTCCTGGGTAGACGTTCTCTATGCGGCCCATGCGCCATTTGAGAGGAGGCGCGTTGGGCTCCTTCAGGGCTACCATGGCGTCGCGTAGAAGTGGAGGCTGCGCAACCTTCCATTTTTTTCGCTGCTGAAGCTCCGACAGGTACTCAGACTGCCAGCGCTGCCAGAAATGCTGTCTCAATTTTTCGATGTACTGGTATCTTGTCAATTTGTTGATGTTGACATCGAGTAAGGCAGGTGTAGGGGTTGCCGTCAGTGGCCTGCCGATCAAGAAGTGCCCGGGAGTTAAGGGATTGAGGTCGTTTGGATCGGAGGACATTGGGGTCAAGGGTCTGGAATTTAGGAGTGCTTCTATTTGAGTGAATAAGGTAGAAAGCTCCTCGAATGTCAGATGTTTATCTCCCAGTATTCTTACCAAATGATGTTTGGCAGATTTTATATTCGATTCCCAAATCGCACCAAAGTGTGGGGAGTAAGCGGGCGAGAATCTAAAACTGATGCCTTCACTTGCTGCCCACGAAGATATATCCTCATTGTGTGTCTTTAAAAGTCTAATGAGTTCGTTATTTGCACCGACAAAATTAGTACCATTGTCACAATACAATTCGCCCGGCTTTCCCCTTCGCGCGATAAACCGTTTGAGACAAAGTAAAAAAACTTCAGTACTTAAATCGCTTGCTAGTTCCAAATGAAGTGCTTTAGTTGTGAAACACACAAAAAGACATAAATAAGATTTAATGATTTTACACCCACGACCCTTGCGGTCGCTTATAAGGAATGGACCAGCAAAGTCGACCCCGCTCACTTGAAATGGTAAGTTAGGAATGACCCTTGATGAAGGTAAGTTTCCCATGATTGGGTTTTTAGCTTTAGATTTAATTAGTTTACAAAGTCGGCAATTATTTACTACTGCTCTCGCTAATATTCTACCTCTAAGTGGCCAATATTCATTCCTGATAGTTGCAAGTAATAATTGTGGACCGCAATGCAGAAGTTTTTTATGGTTTTCTATGAAAATTAACTTTGTTAAATGATGATTGCTTTCTAATATAACCGGATGTTTTTTTGTAAAATTTTCAGATGAGTTTACAAGACGACCTCCACAACGAATCATACCATCCGCATCAAGAAAGGGATTTAATGACAACACGTTCGACTTTGTAGGTAAGTCTTGTTTACTTATTAATTTTGCGCGTTCAACTGGGAAACAAGCAGATTGATGTTGTAATATTAAGTATCTTAAGGACGAGTTTAGCTCGTCTACGCTCGGGAAACCAGTTCGGATCGCACTGAGGAATTTTGTCTCATCTATTGCCTTTTTTTTATACATTAATGTTTGCTTTAAGTTATGAATGAAACGCATTACGTAGGCTGTTATTCTTTGTAGTTTATTTATATTAGAATAATTTTCGATGTTTATAATATTAGGTGATTTATATGTATTTGTTGTAGTTTGTAGTGTAGTGCATGATGTAGGTTTAGTATTTAGGTCTTTAGTGTAAGCTTTCTTTTCAGGTAGCATCGATGGAGAGGAATTAGGTATTTTTGGCCATAAACTGCAATGATTCTTTAGGAATGGCGGTCCATTCCACCATAATGAAGCGTTTTGTACGTGCCTTGGTTCTATGCTTCGGGTAGCTAGGTCAGCTGGATTTTCCAGTCCAGGTACATGTTGCCAATGACCATTTTTTGTCAAATCTTGAATTTCGTTAACGCGATTTGCTACGAAAGGCTTTAATTCGCGTGGTGGAGTGGATAGCCAACCTAACACTACCGTGGAATCAGTCCAGTAGTATATGTCAGTTATTTTGTGACGTAAGACTTTGTTTACCTTTGTACTTAATTTTGCTGCGAGTAAAGCTCCGCATAACTCAAGTCGCGGTATGGTCACTGGTTTGAGGGGAGCCACTTTACTCTTTGCACATAACAATTTTGTGGTGGCTTGACCGTTTGCGTCGATAGACCGTAAATAAATGCATGCTGCGTAAGCATCTTGCGATGCGTCACTGAAGGAATGCAATTGAATATGTGTTGGTTCGCTGCAACTTGCAAATCGAGGGATTCGGATGTCTGAAAGCGTAGTTAAACCCTTTTCAAAATTGTGCCACATTCTACCTAACTCTGCCGGAACGGGTTCGTCCCATTCCAACTTAGATAACCATAGTTTCTGAAGTAATATTTTTGGCGTAATAGTACATAGACTTAGTAAGCCTAGTGGATCGAACAACTGAGCTGATTTTGATAAAATTGTTCGCTTTGTTACTGGCGTTGTCAAACTAGTTATGGTTATGGGAAATTTAAATATGTCTTCAGATGGGTCCCATTTTATACCTAGTACACTTGACTCAGAAGTTAAATTATATTCTTGGTTGATGTGTTGAAAGTTAGTACTTTCTAGAACTGAAGGAATGTTTGTGCGAAATTTATGTAAAGGTAAACAAGCGGAATGAAGAATATTAGTTACAGAACTAATTAAGTGTTTAAGTTCCTCTTCTGTACTAGCTCCAGACAAAAAATCGTCTACATAAAAATCTTCTTTTATGCATGTAGATATAAATGTATCTGTACACTCCATGCCTAACTGACGAAGACAGCGCGTACTTAAATAGGGTGCAGAGGCTGTCCCGTAGGTTATAGTATTTAATTGATAGATTTTAATTGGAAGTGTACTGTCTTCTCGCCATAAAATCATTTGCAAATGACGTTGTTTGGGCTCAATTAAAATTTGTCTGTACATTTTCTCGATGTCGGCTTGCACAACATATTTATGTTGTCGAAATCTAAGGAGAATAGAAAATAGGTCATCCTGTACAACAGGACCGACGTGTTGAATTTCATTAAAAGAGATGCCTGATGAAGTTTTAGCAGATGCATTAAAAATTACCCGTAATTTGGTTGTTTCACTATTTTCTCGAATTATGTGATGGTGAGGATAATAACAACCGAAATCAGGTTTAGGTACTTCAGTCATGTGACCTAATGACTCATATTCTCGCATAAAATCGATGTATTGCTGACGAACAGATGGATTATTATTTAATGACTTTTCTACTTGAATGAGCCGTTTTTTAGCTAAGTTGAAGGACTCACCTAGTGCTTCAGTGGACTCTCGCAGAGGAATTTCGACACAAAACCTACCAGACTCATTTCTAGATGTAGTTTGCTTGAATAATTTCTCACAGTAATCATTTTCGGTAGATTCAGCGTTTATAGAAGGCAATTCTTCGAGCTCCCAAAATTTAGCTAATTGTTCTTTTATTTCCTGGGAGAAATGACAATGAAAGTTTCTTGTTGAGTTAGTATCAATACCACACAAGGGGCCTCCTATTATCCAACCTAATTGTGTCTCACGTAGGGAGCCACGAGAGCTGTTGGATAAATGACGAGAGCTATTTTCATTTAAATGTAACTCTAATTTGTTTGTACCCAATATCTCCCAGAAGACGTCAGCTCCTAATAACAGATCTACCTCGCTACTTTTGTAGAATTCTGGGTCAGCTAATGGTATGTGACGTGGTATACCTAACTTATGAAAATCAATGGTTACAGAAGGAAGTTTGTCAGTTATTGTAGGTACCACATAGCACTTGATCGGTATGCTAAATGATGAATGTAATGAATTTATTGTGATATTGCAATGTTCTGTAATAGTTATAGATGTACCATTTAAACCAGATACTGATTGATTGTTTATATTTTGTTTGCAGACACCGATTTTCTTCTGGGCTGCTTCGCTGATGAAAGATGTTTGACTTCCACTATCAAGAAGCCCTCTTAAGATGAATGATTTGCCATTGTTTGTTACTCCGACCAGTACCGTAGACAAAAGAGCCTGGTTCGAAGAAACAGCAGACATTGATACAGACGTAGAAGGTTGTTCAGATGAGATGGGTGCAGGTATAGGTGTAGGTGCAGGTGCAGGTGCAGGTGCAAGTGAGTGATGTGCGTTTGTATTAGGTGGAGACGAGTATCCCTGTGATGTATGTGATGTTTGTATTGAATGTTGTTTGTGTAATAAAGTATTATGTTTTCGTTTGCAGATCCTGCAACCTCCGATGTTACATTGGTATGACTGATGCCCACTACGGAAACAGTTACCGCATAATTTCCATTGCAAAACTTTAGCGTTGCGATCCTCTATTGGCCACGATTTAAATTTCATACATGTGTAAAGTTTATGATCTTGGTTACATGCTAAACACGGATATTTGATACCAGAACCAGAAGTGGAAGAAGAAGTTACGAACGACTTTGATTTTACAAATTGATGACGTTTTTCATTTCTAGTATCTTTACCTGCATGTAATGTTTCTAGTACAGTAGCTCTGTTTCCAAGAAACAAATAAAAATTCTGAAGTGTTATTGATGATTGTGACTCCTTAGAATTCCTAAATTCTTCCCATTTTCTAGCTGTAGTGGGATCCAACTTTGCTGATGCCATATAGATTATAATGGTATCCCACTTGTCAGTAGGTTCCTCTAAAGAGTTTAAAGCGGACAAGTTTTTAGACAAAATGTCAATTAAATTGCGTAATCCCTTGTCTGATTCACGTACTAAAGGTTCAATTGAAAAAAGACATTTAAGATGCTCGTTAATAAGTAAGCGCTTATTATCAAATCGGTTGCAAAGAGTAGACCAAGCGATATCATAATTGCTAGATGATATTGTGATTGAATTAATGACATCACTTGCCGGGCTCTCAAGATATGATTTTAAATAGTGAAATTTATTAACATCGTTAATTTGCGCATTTTCGTGAATTAAAGAAACATACGTATCTCTAAAAGTAATCCACTTACTGGCGTCCCCATTAAACGGTGCTATTTTTAATGGAGGTAGATGAAATTTAACAACATTGTTACATGAGCTGTATACAGAAGCGTCAGATGTGTTGTTTTGTTTTTTGTTGTCTGACTCTGACCACTTATCCAATAAATATTGTGCTTTAGCAATGAGATTATAAAATTTGCTCTCAGTTTCCTCTCTCTCGGTTAATTGATCCTCGTTATTTGGATCCAATTGATCGATTTTATTCTGCAACTCATCAAAACTGTACGACACGTCTTGAATTTTTGTTAACCTGAGTTGTAATTCATTAGAAATAATTTTATCTACTCTTTCTACCTCCGTATACAAAAGCGGAGTAAGATATTTTTCGAATGCAGTTAAACGACGTCTAATTGTAGCTCTCTGGCTTAGAAGATCCCTAAGTTCAGTCATTATGAAGGTGCAAATAACGACGATTAAAGTAAAAAACGTAAATCACGATGTAAACAACTTAGATAGATACTGAGACACACAATAAGAATAAATACCTTAGTGATAAGCGGCGACGAAACCGGTCTGCGCGGGAGTTGCACCGCTCGCGATGAATAACGGTCAATGCAGGCAATCAGCTGATAAAGAACTCTCGACCGCGCACTATCCCACACCTGGAACAGTTCGGCCTAAAACTTAATTTGTTATTTAAACAATGATTTCTATTGAAAGGTTGTCGTAAGCGGTAAATAAGTGACTAGGGTTACGTTGAAAAAAATACGTTATATAAAAATGATGTGAATAGAATTTGTGAGTTTTTATACTCAATTAATTTGTAGTTAAATATGATATTTATTATAGATTTGATGCGAATTTACCAATAAATTGGGAGATTAAACAGAAGAAGTGATGAAATTGTGCACACTTTGTGCGTTAATAAAAAACAGTTGAGGGTAGGTATGCTGAAGATGACGACGTAAAAACTCGAAATAGAAGCAAATAAATAGATAGGACTGATAGGTAATGATGGGAATGGGCTTACTTCCTTCGGTAAATGATGTGCACGGTGTCCCTCGGGTTAGTCTCGCCTTCCAATACTTCACCAGTCACAATCTCGATGTCCTGTCACGGTCGCCAAATGGAACGAATGCACGCTCCGGGTGTTCGCAGATGATTTGAATGGAGAAGAAATGATGATGATGATGATGGTAAAAGTAGTTTAATCACGAAGATTACAGAAAAATCGTTAGATTTAAATATATGTTGCTTCCTGTTCGAGTTCTGTTGACGTAGTGCCGATTTGACACATAGTGCTGTCCCTCGCTTGCTGCCGTCCGCTAGTGTTGTGCCGGACCAGTGATAAATCGTATTCGTATAGTAAGAAGTGCGCGTATTGTAAGCGTTTCGGTCACGTAAAAGACGAGTGCCGTAAATTGTCTTCTAAAGACTCTAGTACATCTAATGACAATAATAATACTAATACGTTTGATGTTAATGTATTACATTGTTATGGTTGCGGTCAAAAGGGAGTGTTACGTCCAAATTGCGATAAATGCAACGCTGCTTTCTGTTCGGTCAGCTGCAGTCAGGATTCGTTCGCTCCGGGGTCGATGACCTCTGGTAAGCCGTGTTCCCCGGTGAGTAATTCTATTAATTCAGTACTTAACTGTCAAAATGCAAAATTTCTAGACGATGCTGTCTCTCATTGATTTTCGGTATGCGCTTCCTGTAAATTTTTTTGGTGACGGTTTTACGACAACGTCGGCGACGTCCCGCGACGCCGACGCCGCCTGTGACGACCCGTGTGTTGTTTACAATCCGGTCATACAATTTGCAAAGCCTTCTGCTACCGTTAATTGTTCTTTGAATGTGTCTAAAACAGTGGATACATTATTTTGCACTGAGTTAGTTAGCAACAGTATAGATACTGACAGTAGAGTAACCATGCTACCAGAACAGGTCATTCACACTGATCCTTGTATGACACCTGATGTTCATCTTCATAATACTGCAAACAGTACCATAACTAGTTGTCATAATATAAATAAAAACAGTACCACACCTGCGTGTCATAGTATGAATAAAAACAGTAAGTTAACCGTGCCTTGTGAGGAAATTATTTTTTCATCGGTGGATTTTTTAGGATCTTGCCAGGAAGTTAAGGGCCCATTACATGGAACAATAAACCATGAAAATTCACCCATTTTCCCCACAGACTACATCAGCTGTTTAGAGGCTACTGTCGAAGAGTATGCCTTGGAACCAGACATTTCCACTAAACATCAGCGTCCTATTTTAGGAATTGAAATTCTCAACATGCGTGGAAGAGCATTGATTGATACAGCTGCTAAGAAGAGCATTGCTGGACAAAAGCTCTATGCATTGTTAATACAGCACAATCAACAATTTAATGAGCATCAAATGAGGATTAAATTAGCTGATGGTTCCTGTAAAATTGGAAAGGTTCTTACAATCACCTTAGATGTCAAGGTTGATCAGAAAATAATACCTACAGAGTTTTTGATTTTACCCGAAGCCGAAGATAATGAAACTTTATTGGGCATAGATTTTTTGAAAGCATCCCGACTCAGTTTGGACTTTGCAACTACAACATGGTGCTTTCCTGGTGGTGAGAAACAACCGCTGCAATTTGAATCTGGTTCTCCGACCCAATTAGCCCTCGCTGCTACAAGTATACTTCGTGCTGAAGAAGGTTCCATGCTCTGTAAAGAAGAAAGTATGAAATTAGCCGATATTTTGGAGAAGAATAGCGCAGTCTTCAGTCTAGGGGGAGCCCCGACTCCAATTGTGGAACATCACATTGATACCGGAGACCATGCACCTATATCTGTCCCTCCATACCGGCTCACACCTGCAAAGAAGGAGATAATGAAAGCAGAAATTGAGAAGATGCTCCAGGAAGGGATTATAGAGGAATGTGAGTCTGCGTGGACCTCACCAGCAGTCCTCGTGCCTAAAAAGGATAACACTGTTAGATTTTGTGCTGATTACAGAAAATTGAATGGCATAACAAAAACAGATAACTATCCCTTACCTTTAATAGATGAGTTACTTCAGTCAACCGGAAAACACTGCAACATAAGTACAATTGATTTAAGATCTGGTTATTGGCAAGTCAGCGTGAATCCAGGTGATCGCGATAAAACCGCCTTCATAACACCTTTTGGGACTTACCGATTCACCCGCATGCCATTTGGGCTCAAAAATGCCCCTGCAACGTTCCAGAGGCTGATGGACAAATTCAAGTCAGGTGCCGCCTTGCAGAACACTACCATCCTCGCATACCTGGATGATCTCTTGGTGATTTCAGACAGCTTCGAAAAACACCTGGAAGACCTGCAGCTGGTCTTTGATAGACTTCAGCAGTTTGGGTTGCGGGCCAATCGTGACAAATGTGTTTTTGCCTGCAAAGAGGTCAAGTATCTTGGTCACCTCATAACACCTGAAGGTATCAAGCCAGATAACAGCAAGATAGAAGCCATCTTAGCCATGAAGGAGCCGACCAATCTTAAACATCTGAGAACATTTCTCCAAACCTGCGCTTGGTTCAGGAAGTTCGTGCCAAACTTCTCAGCGATTGCTCAGCCGCTTACCAAGCTCACCAGGAAAAATGAACCTTGGAGTTGGAAAGAAGATCAACAACAAGCGTTTAACAACCTTAAAGAAAGATTGACCTCTGCTCCCATATTAGTGCAATCTGATTACAGCAAACCATTTGTGCTGCGCACTGATGCCAGCAGCTATGCCTTGGGAAGTGTCCTGATGCAAGGAGAAGGACACAATGAGCACCCTATTGAGTACGCCAGTCGGTTGCTCACTCCAGCTGAGCGCCGCTACAGCACAACCGAAAGGGAGGCATTGGCTGTAATCTGGGCAGTTGAGAAGTTTCGCCCCTATATTGACGGTCATCCCGTTGTTGTTAAAAGCGATCACCAACCCTTGAAGTGGTTATTGACGCATAAATCGCCTAGTGGCCGCCTTATCCGGTGGGCACTTAAACTGCAAGCGTTTGACATCAAGTATGAATATACACCTGGAAAGGTCAATGTCATAGCTGACACACTAAGTCGACCAGTGTGCGACGAGAGCTCCAAAAATGACTGTGGAGTCTGTTCAGTTATAGTTGATGTCCCTCAAGTAAGCCCGACGGAACTCCGTACTGCACAGCTAGAAGATCCAGAAGTGGCCAAAATTATTCAAGACCTGGAAAACACAGATCCTCTTACCTCAACTAGATGGCTAGAGAGAGGCTACCTTATGGCCCAAGGGGTTCTTTATTGTTTCAACCCCAACTCGGATTCTGAAGAAGCACAACTTGTAGTACCTCATTCCATGAAAGAGTCCGTTCTTCAAGAATTTCATGATGCTCCTACTGCTGGACATCAGGGGATAGAGAGAACTATCGCACGAATAAGTCAAAAGTACTACTTCACCGGAATGCGTAAATTCGTGACTGATTATCTCAAAAGATGTGAAGATTGTCAGCGATATAAAATAACCAATCAGAAGCCTGCTGGGTTACTGCAGACGCCAGTTCTAAACCAACGAGGGGAGGTTCTAGCTATAGATCTTTTTGGCCCTCTCCCTGAAGGGGATAATGGGGAAAAGTGGATACTCCTGATTGAAGATACTGCTACGCGCTGGGTGGAACTGATAGCACTCGAAGAAGCCACTGCAGAGATTTGTGCACCAGCCCTTATTGAACAGTATTTTTTACGATATGGTTTCCCAAGAAGAATCATCTCCGACAACGGAGTTCAGTTTGTCTCTGCTGTCATGCAACAAACAATGTTCTTGCTGGGGATCAAGCAGAATTTGATTCCTCTGTTTCACCCAGCTGCAAATCCAGCGGAGCACAAAAACAGAGACCTCAAGACTCAACTCTCCATCCTGGTAAAGAAAAACCATCGGTCCTGGCCTAAGTTCCTTCCAGAGATCAGATTCTCCATGAATAGTGCCATGTGTGCCACTACTGGATGCACTCCAGCTTATATGATGTTTGCTAGAGAGATGAGGACCCCATTTGAGGCTCAACGTGATCTACGAGCTATCCTGTCTAAAGAAAATTTTCTGCCGCAAATTACTCCTTACTTACAAAAATTTATAGACAACTTAGAGGCGGTAAGAGAGAAGTCTGATAGACAACAAGATCAGAAGAAAGATGGTGCTGATCAACATCGACGTCCGTCACCTCGGTACAGTGTTAATGACTTAGTTCTGGTAGCCACTCATTTGCTTAGTAATGCTGCTAAAGGTATAACCAAGAAGTTCCTACCGAAAAGAGATGGTCCTTATCGTATAAGTAAAGTCGTTAGCCCCACTTCTTACGTCATTGCTGACGTTCAAACCAATACTGATCTTGGTACAATGCATTGCTCTGATTTGACTTTGTTCAAGCCAGGCCAGAGTGTTGACTCTGGGCCTATTCATCCACGGCGACTTCGTGGTCGCCCTCGTATTGTTCCAAAACCCGTGCAACCTGTTAGTGTTGCCAAGTCCCCAACGGGACGTTCTGGGAACTTGGAGGGGGAGTGTGTAGCACGGCAACCCCGTCTCAATGACAGCACCGGAGCGAGCGAATCCCGCGCCGCCGTTTTAAAACCAATCACGGCTCAGCAAAGCGCCCCGCGCGGGGACGCACCGATAATCCGATCCCGACGCCCCCGCGCAGTCCGACCGACGCCGCGATACGAGCTCTAAGCAAGCCTACAGATAATTTGTTCCAAATATTGTTGAGTTAGAAATTCTTATTTGTATCTAGTAAGACTATTATTTCTGTGTTAAAGTGTCAGAATTAAACTGTTTTCTTTACGTACGTCTCGCATTTTCACTCAAAGTCACCACAGGCCTTCGCGCGCGAACAACCATACCTAGCAAGCTAGCCGGTGCTATAATCAAAGCATTTTATCTTCACTTTAAAACAAAGTAAGTATACAACAAAATAAAGCTTATTGGGAAATGTTTACAAGAATAAAACTCAATACCTGCCTACTTAAAAACAACATCTACTTATGGGGCTACTATGAAAATTTGTATGTAAGTAAATATGCATTTGAGAGGGATGCAAACGACATGAAGGTTTTTATACTAGGCCCGTTAGTATACTTATAGGTACTTTACATTGTTATTTTATCTACTGGATTATTTGGATCGATTTTTTTTTTAAATTTTCCATTTCATAATCTGAGTCACAGTCAGACATATTATCGTTAGATTCGTCAGTGCTTTCATTAACATTAATTACAATTCTATCAATGTGATCATCCATCGAGTGTTCCGGTGACCGATATTTTTGCACTATAAATATGTACACACAAGTAACATTCTTATATTGACTTGCTGTTATCCGAGGCTTCGCCCCCGTTTTGTTTATTTTTATTTTGTTTAATACCTATTTGTTTCATCAGAAAGGTCTTAACGATAACGAACACACAAAAAATATTTAGATATCGTTGAGTAATTTTTTTTCGTGCATGATGTCGTAAGAAGGTAGGTTGTAGTTAACAAAACCAAACGACAGGTGAACGTGCACTGAGCTTAACGAATTACGGAGCTTTGTTTTGATGCCCGTGTGCTGTGTGTCGCATCCTCTCTTTCACACTCAAAAGACGTTGTGGGATAGAAAAGAATAACAATAATGTAAGCAAGTCCGCTCTTATCTTGTGTTATGAAGTATGTTGTGCTTGTAAATAAAGGTAACGGATAAAATATTCATTAGTTTCACAATCAAATTGGTTTAACGTAAAATGAAACTAAATACAATTCGCATCAAATTAGCGTAACAGACAATAAACTCAAATATAATTCGAATCAAATTGGTGTAACGTTAGCACTGCTTAAAGTATGGGAATGCAAATCGGCGTAAGGGACAAATATTTCGAAACACTTGCAGTCCGTTTGATGTAAAAGCGATGCGTATTTTTTTTAATAACTGAGACATTAGTGTAAGGCAAGTTTTATTATGTTTTTCTTCGATAATTAACCATGTAAGGGTAATTCGTTGATTGAAAAGATCCTTACCTTATTCAAAGTGGGTTGGCGGCGGTAAATACACCATTTTTTGTTGCTATATTTAATATTTTTTCAGATACATTGTTTTTGTGAGGCTGATCCGACAAGAACCCCTTGAAAAAAATTAGAGTAAGGGACATTTTTTTAAAGCTAGAATTTTTTCAATAATACCATTCGAAAGAGCGGAAAATTCTGAACAAAACTGTATACTCAACTCATTTTGCGTATTTTGTCAGTTACGCCAATTAGACCTACAGCCGACGATATAATAAAATCGATGAGACCAAAAAATCTGTACATTGAATATTTAAAGAAAAAAACCGACCAGGGTGACTTAAATAAGTAACTGAACATATTAAAACCATTTTTAAAATTTTTGTTTGTTTGTTTGTTTGTTTGTTTGTTTGACTGAGCATCACGTAAAAACTACTGAACGGATATTGTTGAAATAAGAGTTTTTAATGATTCACGGTTAAGTTCATTCGAAATATTATAAACGGGATGTGAACCGCGATTACCTTTATTGAGCTCCCGATATTTCGATACAGTTGCATGTATCATGATCACGGGTAGATGATACATGCAACTGTATCGAAATATCGGGAGCTCAATAAAGGTAATCGCGGTTCACATCCCGTTTATAATATTGTTGAAATGTTCACAAATCTATTTAAATACATTCAGAATAGGATCTAGGCTATAGAAATTTTGGAAAATATTAGAAAAAGGGGGTGAAAAGGGGGGTTAAAGTTTGTATGAAAAAAAAATTTAGATTGTTCTAGAATCATGAAACTCAGAATATATACTCAGTAATAAAAATAAAGAAATACCTGTTTTAGCATTTTTTTTTTAATCTCACCCAGAGATGCAAAAATGAGGGTTTTGTGTTAAAAAATAATGAACTTCATACACCTATAAAATAAAAACCAATGAAGTTTAACCTTTTAAAGTTGCTACATATACTTCCAATCTAATACAGGTAAATATAATTTCTCAGTTTTCTTGAAATTTGATTTTTGAGTTGATTACGCAAAAAATAGCAGAACTCAAGAAAATCAGCTTTCCTCGGTAAAGTAGTTGGTAATAATTACAAATACAATAATACTACGAAGAAAATAGATAGATACGAATGTACATAAGACATAAAGCCGGAAAAGTGTGTAAATTGTGAAAAAAACATTAATAAAATAATTACATTCTGCACAGGTATTTTTTCAACGAAGACATTTTTGTCCAACCTAAATAAACCTAAATTGGCGTCCTAAATTGTGTTCTTTACCTAACACCTAAAGTTCAATATGAAATACCGTTACTTTGTTATTATTTATTGCGCTATTATTCACAGCGCGTTCGGTTTTCAAACGCACTCTTATTTGAAAAGCTGATATTATTGTGAGGGCGGCGTGAAACGCTTGGCTGTATGCTCCCAGTACCTTTGCCTAAAAAAAGCAAAATCCAACGGCGCGTTTACGCCTGCGCTACGAACATGTCAGAATTTTATTGTGAAAAAGTTGGTAAATGAAATAGTAAAAGATTCTGTCCTCAGACTTTATATAAGATTTTTATTGTTTTGGTTAAATACCACACTGCCCAAGAATATACATATAACGCTGCGCTGCTGGGCCTTAGCGCAACATGTATCTTAAACACTTCAAGGTAGGCTTGCTTACAAAATTTTCACAAATACTTAAAATCTGAATGTACATAATAGTACCTATTCGAGAAAACTATTTGAATGTGCCTGTTTCAGGATTAGTACATATTATTGCAAGGGTATAATAATAATAATTTTGATATCGAGAATAGCTATAAAGTATCACAAAAAACACACGCGGACGAAGTCGCGGGCAACAGCTAGTAACATAATAAAAGCGTAAGCAGCTTAATATATATGCTTAGAGCATTACCAATTTCGAAGAGCGAGAATCAAAAACCTAAGTACCTACAGAGGATCAAACCAACTACCAACTTAATTTTGTTTGAAGAAACTTATCTATATGACTCTCGTATCTCCAAAGTGCTCCTAAGTGACACACCTAGACATGTAATCTCGCACAGGTACATCGAATGTCTAGTAGGGGGGCTACTCCGAAATTCAATCTTCATACCGTCTTCATTCTTCCGTCTCTCTCACTCTCCTATAAATGGCTGTTAGTGTGAGCGAAACGGCACAAAACGAACTACGAATTCAAAACCTCAGAGTAGCCCTGGCTATAATATTCTGTAGCAAAGTACATCAAGCAATTTGTGAGCGTCTATTTGAGAAACTGGTATCACAAGAAATACCTTACTCTTTCGCGCGCAAGTATCAAGTTTGCTTGGCGCAATACGTTTTCAAGCATAAAAGTATCAACACTAGATAAATCGGTGTATCCAGCGCTTTGCCCTGAAAATTTTATCTTTAGAAATATGGTTAAATTTAATGTGCTGCGAAAATGTTAGAACTTTAAAAAAATATCAATGAGATATCAAAATAAATGGGTAGCGTTCAATATATATTTAAACATTTTATTACACAAAATTAAAAACAAATTAAATTTGCATGCATTAAGACACATGTATAAAGGCGAACTTATCCCCTTCAGGGATTTTTACCAGTCAGCGCTTAGTTGTTACCTTCACTTACTAGTTTTAGATTACACTTAGCAGTTTTTTGGGTTCAATCTTACCCGGATTGACTTAAAATTTGGTTTACATTTGGTCAGAAAAAATCTGGTCTTAAAAAATAATATTTCTAACAAAACCCTTATTTTTATTACCTACTTTCCATAGGTATATACTAATAATATCACAAAACTGTATGTTACCACTTCGCGCTTAAACCGCTGAACCGATTTAATTGTAATCTAACTAATATTATAAACTAGCTGTTGCCAGCGACTTCGTCTGCAAAGAATTCGTTTATCGCTATCCCGCGGGAACTACGCACGGGATAAAAAGTAGCCTATGTGCTATTCCAGACTTTTCTCTATCTATGTGCCAAATTTCATCCAGATCCGTTGGGCCGTTCTGGCGTCATTGAGTAACAAACAAACTTTCTCTTTCTCTCTCTCTTCTTCATTTATAATATTAGTTAGATTATTATAAATGCGAAAGTATGGATGGATGGATGGATGGATGTTTGTTTGTTACTCAATCACGCCAAAATGTCTCAACGAATCTGGATTAAATTCGGCACATAGATAAAGAAAAGTCTGGAATAGCACATAGGCTTCTTTTTATCGCGGAAAATTCCCGCGGGATAGCGATAAACGAATTCTTTGCAGACGAAGTCGCAGGCAACAGCTAGTTTGGTATAAAGACAGTTTTAGTCCCGGGGAAAGACATTATGGTGGTTTTTATCCCGGAAAATAGCATATTGCCCGGGGGCAAACAAAATGCGAAGTCATGATTAATTAAATACAATTCATATTGAAAATAAAACAAAGTCGCTTTCTCTGTCCCTATGTCCCTGTCCTTATGTCCCTATGTATGCTTAAATCTTTAAAACTACGCAACATATTTTGATGCGGTTTTTTTTAATAGATAGAGTGAATGGAGAGGAAGGTTTATATGTATAATACATGCATAATATACCTTGCGAAGCCGGGGCGGGTCGCTAGTTTAATAATAAACTACTCATCCAAAAAACGGTCGCAGCTTTAAAGTGAAATATTCAAAGTTTGCCTTTGAGTGATCAAAGGCAAACTTTGAATATTTGGGATGCAGACAAAGAAAAGAAAATTACTAGATTCAATTTGCAGATTATGTGATATTGCCATATTGGATCTGAGTGATTACTGAAAAAGGTTTTAACCTTTGGCTCGTCGAAAAACCAGATTGATTACAAAAATAAATCATCCGAAACGTAGCCTTCGGGTCCTGTTACATTAGGCTCTGTCTACTCCGTAAGGAACAAAGGATATTGTAAATATACGGGTAGTTTGTAAGCATATGTGTTTATGTGTCATACTTTGAGGGTAGTTTATTATTCCTTTGTTCTTAAATATAATCTAGAAGCAGCGGAAATGTTTTACTGCTCCTCCTTGATCCTGACCCTGTACTGCAGCAGATATTCTTCAGATATGTACAATACAATACAATACAATACAATACAATTTATTTATTTGTCAAACATAGGTGTACAGAAAACGTGTTAAATTAATTATAGAGTCGTCCATGTTTTGCCTGATAGGGCGTACAAATATATTGTTAGCACTTAGCAACGACTTAACTGTAAAGACTGTAATAAAATAAGACAACGCAGTGTCAATTTTTCTACCTCGCCTCGTTTACTGTCGTGCAGTAATAAGCAGGAAAGACACTTCCTATAATAGCCAATAAACAGGAGCCGATAAACTCATGTACAGTATAAAGAACACGCGTAGGTATAACGACTCCGTATTCCTGTAATCATATTACACGTTACACGCACAGACCTACGCTTATATTTGAGGTGGATGACGTAAGTACGGTGAAACATATGCGAACCAATTTTGAGGTCCCAGGTTCGATCCCCGGTAGGGGCAGATATTTGTATGAAAATACGAATGTTTGTTCTCGAGTCTTGGATGTTTAATATGTATTTAAGTATTGTATTTATCTATATTAGTATGTTTATTCGTTGTCTAGTGGGGCTAGGTCAATTGGTGTCAATTGTCCCGAGATATTTATTTATTTATTTTAATTTTGAGAGCAGAGGCCTTACCATGACGTCTTAATGCGATTAATTCCCAACCAAAGTTAGATCGTTTGCTGTCACATCCATAATAGAAAGTGTCAAAAATGACAGCTAAAAATCAGGATTGAATCGCATTAAGACCTCATGTGTCAGTGCCAAGTTCAATTCCGTGTAAGGGACAGAGCTATATGGCTGCATAACTGTGTCCTTTACGCTGAATAGAACTTGGCACGCGTTGAGTGTTTGTGGTAACCTCTCAGTTGACTAATTTAAGTCGTTGCATGGCAAGCAAAAGAAAATGGTACAAGTATAGCAAACTCTACTTGGGCAAAAATTAGGACTTTTTAATACACAAGGTAGCGTCATCTCACTTTAGTATAGGTCCTTGATTACACGTAATATGTTACACATGTATCATTACAAGATACAGGAGATGGAGTTTGCGAGCGAATTGTGATTGGATGTCGTTTGGTTTATGTACATAGATATATAGACTGATAGATAAAAACTTTTTTTAATGGCAGAGCCATGGAAAAATCATAGACTAACGAGTCCTATGGCGCACGGAGCTTCGAGTTAAAATGTTAAATAGGAAATTCAAAATTATTAATTAGAAAAGGGTTTGTATTGCTGCAAAGGTCGTCCGTAGCTAGCAAATGTGGCAAGTGTAATCGGCTCCTTTGCGCCCGCCCCGAACGTCTTTGGGGGACATTTATGACAGTTAGCCTAAGCTTTTGATCTTGTAACAATTTTTTGTGATATTTACCTTCCATCTATTTATTCCATCTTCTTCTATATACTTACGAAATTGCTTGTTCAGATTGCCTCATAAATGCGCAGCTCAAATGAAAAACTCTAGAATGCTAATTTGGACTGAACTAGCTTCTTAAAGAAGCAAAGCCGCGGGTAAAAACTAACAGAAAGAAAGAAAGAAAGAAAAGTTTATTTATGACAATCACAGTAATTAAAAGTAAAACAAAAACATATTAAAAACTACATAAAATTGACATAAAATGGCCCCAACTCTGCATTTGCTGGCCTTACGGCCAACGCTGGTCTTCCGTTGGGGCCATCGCGTAACGAGTACATTAAAAGAAAGATAAGTATACAAACAATACGACAAAATAAAAACAAAAACAAACATAATCTGTATATATAAAACTGTTCCGTTACTAAGTGACTGACAGACAACGCACAGCCTAAACCACTGGACCTAGAAACTTGAAATTTGGCACACATATACCTTAAGTATCCCAGAGGAGCACTAAGAAGGGATTTTTCGTAATTCCCACGGGATAGGGAATAAATGAGGCTTATATATTTTTCAGTAAAACTGTAATAACTAGACTCTTCAAATTTAGCACTCATGTAGATGATCGTAACACTAAAAAACTATTTTCAGGATTTTTTGATATTCCCACGGGATAAGGAAAAAATGGGATTTATATGTTCGATTCAGAGTGACTGATTGACAACGCACCGCCTAAACCACTGGACCTAGGAACTTGAAATTTGGCAGACGTATATCTTGAGTATCCCAAAGGAGCGCTAAAAAGGATTTTTTTTAAATTCCCACGGGATAGGGAATAAATGAGGCTCATATATTTCTCAGTAACAGTAATAACTAGACTCTTCAAATTCGGCACACATGTAGATGATTGTAACACTAAAAAACTGATTTGACGTATATCTTGATTATCCCAACCCAAAAGAGCACTAAGAAGCGATTTTTTGAAATCCCCACGAGTTAGGAATTAAATGAGATTTATATATTTCTCAGTACATAACTGTAATAACTAGACTCTTCAATTTTGGCACACCTGTAGATGATTGTAGCACTAAAACATGTTCTCCGGGAAAATGCGAAATTCCCGCGGGACAGAATAAGTGCATTCAACTTTGGGGCCGTTTCTAAAAATTTAAATATATACAAGAAGAAACTGACTGACTGACGTATCAACGCACAGCCTAAACCGCTGGTTCTAGAGATTCAAAATTTGGCATGTAGGTTCCTTATAAAGGTCTAAGGGTGCACTAAGAAATAATTTTTCAAAATTCGATCCCTAAAGGGGTTAAATGGGTGTCCAAAGTTTGTATGGGGAAACAAGATTAGACTATTCGAAACTTCACAGGAGTATTCCTGACGATAAATGAGTAAACACCTCTTTCAGGTTTTTTGAAAATTCAACTCCTAAAAGGGGGAAATATGGTGACAAAGTCTGAAAATCAACATGGGTATTTGTTTGTACGGTTTACGGGTCGCTGATTACGAAAACAAAAACACACGTTCCTATTTTTGGAAATTTCCACGGAAACGGGAATAAACGGGATTTATACATTCGATTTCGTGTGACCGACTACGTAACTATAATAACTAGAGTCTTCAAATTTCGTACACAAGTAGGTGATTACATAACTAAGAAAGCAATTTCCACGGGATAAGGAAAAAACGGGATTTATATACAGTTCTACAGGATCTGGTCGTAGAAAACTGAAATTATAGAAGTATTACAGACACTACAAAAGGATTTCCCGAAATTCTGACGGAAACGAACGGAAAAAAACGGGATTTTTTGTAATACTGGTCTTCGAAAGTTAAAATTTAGCATGTAGGTTGTTCATCAGTGTGGGGAAGCATTAAGATACAATTTTCCGAAACGGGAAAACGGGACTTTTCGTTTTACTGGTTGTGGAAAGCTGAAATTCGGCATGTAGGTTGCTTGATGAGTGTAGAGGAGCATTAAGAGACAATTTCTTGAAATTCCCACGAGAACTGGAAAAACGGGACTTTTCGTTTTATTCGTTCTAGAAAGCTGAAATTCGACATGTAAGTTGCTTGGGGAGTGTAGAACATTAAGAAAGGACTTTTCAAAATTCTCACGGGAACAGGAAAAAACGGGATTTTTCGTTTTACTGGTCGTAGAAAGATGAAATTTGGCATGTAGGTTGCTTGATGAGTGTAGAGGGAAGCTATAACTGAGCATTTCCCGAAATTCTTACGGGAACGGGAAAAACGGGACTTTTCGTTTTACTGGTTGTAGAAAGCTAAAATTCGGCATGTAGATTGCTTGGAGAGTGTAGTGGAGCATTAAGAGACGACTTTCGAAAATTCCCACGGGAATGGGCAAAACGGGATTTTTCGTTTTACAGGTCGTAGGAAGCTGAAATTTGGCAAGTGGGTTGCTTTAAGGTAGTAGTAGTAAGCTTTGTAGGGTAGCATTAAGAGAGCATTTACCGAAATTCTTACGGGAACGGGATAAAAACGGGATTGAAATAGGTACTGGTAAAAGCGAGAGAAGCCGCGGGCAAAAGCTATTTGAAAATAAATGAAGTCTACGCGGACGAAGTCGCGGGCAAAAGCTAGTACAATATAAACAAATAAGGAATAAACATTAAAACATAACACGTTCATAAGATTACATACATATGACACGTTTCAATCCCTCACGGAGTAGACAAAGCCTGTGGTAACAAGACCAGCTAAGCATGATCGTGGACATAAAGGTGAAAAGGAGAATCAGTATAGTGATGGGTTGCCAGCATCGCCTATAACATACTTTCATGGTTGCTTCTGCAAGCCCATCAAGATCCCTATAACAAACTGTGTTTGTCTCAAGCGTATACAATTACTCATTGTTGATTAATGCGTCTTCCAGTAACTTTAACTAGATCGCACTCACTCACACCGTACACCTAACTTACGAACCTGTCCGAAACTTCTCTTCATTTCGTAGGCAAAATAGTACGTCTCAAAAGTTAGCGCGAGGTGGGATTTTGTTTTGCTAGTTTTAATGGCGCGTTTACACTAGCTAGTAACTTGGCGTGCCGCGATGAGAGTGTAACCATGGCCTAGAGAAGGGGTTCCCTACCTTATTACTAGCAGTTGCTCCAGACTTCGACTGTGGAGAGTGTAAGATTTATCTGTTTTATTTAATTTTAATATAAACATTTTGAATTGGTTAAATTTAAAAGTAACGTAATTGACGTTTAAAAAGGATCGGCCGTTGGGTTGACAGTGACAGGGAGTCGAGACGGAGGAGCGGAGGTGTTGAGACGTGTTTCTTTTGTCTTGTAATTTTGAGAAATATATCTGATTGGAGTGATCACGTGAGTTTTACTATAAGAGTAAGTTTGTAGCGCGCCGGCGGGAATTAAGTATACACGTATTGAGATGAATACTATCCTATTATTTATTGTGGACTTCTAAAATGTCATCATCATCATCATTGTGGTATTTGTTAATAAAATCGCACTAATTAATTAATAGTGGTTTATTCTTTTAAAACACAGTAACAGAAAACGTGTCGAAAATATGAGAGAGCGAGATGCGCGCGGAGCGACAAAGACGGCAGTAACTACAAGTAACGTTTCGTTCCTCACACTCATCATCAGCCTGAAGACGTCCACTGCTGAACAAAGGCCTCCCCCTTAGCACACCATAATGAACGACAAGTCGCCATCTGCATCCACCGGCATATTCTAAAATGTACGCAGTTTGTAATTGTAATGTATTTTATTTTGGTTACTGACATAGTTATATATTTTTTATTATTATTAATTTTGTTGTTATTGCAGCAACAAAAATACATTATCTGTGAAAATTTCAACTGTCTAGCTATCACGGCTCATGAGATACAGCCTGGTGACAGACGAACGGACAGCGAAGTCTTAGTAATAGGATTCCGTTTTAACCCTTTGAATACTGAACCCAAATAAAGTCTTGCTTCCTTATTTTTTTTTATTTATTTATAATTTATTTATAAGCCTTTTTATTCCGAATTCGCAACAGTTTCAGTAAGTATACACGTTGTTGTTGTTATTGTCGTTTATTTATTAAATTGTCGCGTAATTCGGCGTGCCTCATGGCATAGGCCTCCTCCGTGTATTGGAGGGTTTGGGCTATAGTTCCCACGCGCGCCCAGTGCGGATTAGGAACTTGACACACACCATTGAATTTCTTCGCAGATGTGTGCAGGTTTCCTCACGATGTTTTCCTTCACCGAAAAGCTCATGGCAAATTACAAATGTAATTTTCGCACATAAATTCCGAAAAACTCAGAGGTGCGAGCCCGGGATTTGAACCCACGACGCTCTGCTTGAGAGGCCACAGGTCAAACCACTAGGCTACCACGGCTTTTTCTTCCTTCCTTATTTTACCCGATGTTAAATAGTTATTTACTACCCTCCTTATTCATATAAATAAATAAATAAATAGCTTGGGACAATTGACACCAATTGACCTAGTCCCAAACTAAGCAAAGCTTGTGATATGGGCACTAGACAACGGATAAACATACTTATATAGATAAATACATACTTAAATAGATATTAAACATCCAAGACTCGAGAACAAACATTCGAATTTTTCATACAAATATCTGCCCCGACCGGGGATCGAACCCGGGACCTCAAGCTTCATAGTCAGGTTCTCTAACCACTAGACCATCCGATCGTCAAAATATAAGGAAGGGCATCATCGTTCTTTCTGTACTCTATAGGCCAAGCCAGTTTGGGGGGGTGAGCCACAAGAGAGAGATCTCTCTCCAGGCAGATGTTATGCCTGGGGACCGAAGTCCTAATATAAACTTCAATTTATTAATTACGCATAAAGTACTCACTGAAAATTTTGCATGCTACCCTAAGCAGAGTATGGCTGATCTTAATTATTTCAAATGTTCACCAATATGTATGCAACCTGTACTCAGAAAATAAAATCATTTCATTTCATTTCATTTCAAACGCTCTACTAGGCTTCTGCTAACTTAGTAATCGTTTGTTCTTATCTGTCACTGAACACAAAATATTTACCTTGCTACTCCGCTACTTACGTGCAAGTTAACCAAGCCTGTGCGAAATATGTACGTTTTGCATGCAAGCCCTCCCACCACTACTACCACACAAAACGCACACAAATCCCACAAACTTAATTAATCCTAACCCCACACAAACACTGACGCGCGTTTCGATCCCTCTACGGGATCATTCTCAAAGTTAGAGCACAACCGATGCACATGCGAACCAACGTCGTACTAATTTGTAAAACTATAAATAAACTAAATGTACCCACATTCGTATATTACCAAACTACCCTCTTATTTATAATTTTAATTAGCCATCCACAACTACCTTCATAAATTTTTCCGACTACAACAAAACAAAGAGGGTTATGTATTTAACAAAACAATTTTACTATTCATCAAAATGGACACGCAACAAAGGTGACGACACCAAGTTCACCTGTTCGTTAATTATTGAAGCACTATTGTTGTACCTAATTATTTCCAACTGCTCTAAAACATCCAACCGTAAACCCTTTTCACAAAAATGCAAAACATCAAATGCTGCTGAATCTGACAATGAATGATTTGATTCTAATAAGTGTTTTGCAAAATTTGATCTATCTGGATGATTAAGCCTAAACGAGGCAACATGTTCCTTAAATCTTGTACTAAAACTACGACCCGTTTGCCCCACATACACACTATTGCAATCACTACATGTTAGCTTGTAGACCCCAGATCTACTTCCTTTATCTACCCTCTCTTTGTTATTACATAGCCTCGCACGCAAAGAATTATTTGTCTTAAAGGCAACATTAATGTTTTTTGACTTCATAACACTATAGATCTTATCTGACAAATAACCTACATAAGTAATACTAGATCTGTAATTGTCAGTAATCTGCGTGGGTTCTGCGGCGTAAAGCAAGCTATCCGCTATCCGCTTCCGCTTCTTTCTAACTAAACCGTTAACCATTGCTACACTGTAACCATTTGAAACTGCAATTTGATAAATAGTACTTAATTCCGAACTGTAATGTTCTTCAGAAAGAGGAACTGTTAATAATCTATGTACATAGCAATGGAAAGCAGCCAATTTATGCTGCCAAGGGTGAGTGGAAGCAGCCGGGATCACAGCATCTGTCTGCGTAGGCTTACGGTAAATTTGAAAAATATGCTTGTTATCTACTCTAGTTATTGTCAAATCCAAAAAATTTAATGAATTGTTCTCCTCTAATTCTCTCTTGAACTTTATCCTTGGATGCTTACCATTCAAGCCATTAACAAATGAATCGAGCTGTCTCATACTTCCCTTCCAGCAAATAATCAAATCATCAACATACCTATAATAATAAATAATATTATTATTACCAACAATGTACCGAGTTTCAAAATTATCCATAAAAATATCTGCCATTAGTGGACTAAGAGGAGAACCCATTGCCAATCCATCATTCTGTAAATAAAACTGCCCATCAAATCTAAAGTAGTTCTGTTTCATGCAAACAGTTATTAAATCTATTAATTCTACTACCTCCCCCGGATGTAAGCGCTTCCTTTCCAAATGATCTCTAAGAATATTTAAAGTTTCAGTGTAAGGTACATTAGTAAACAAACTATCCACATCCAAGGAAAGCAAAGTTGCATTAGGTGGCACGTTGATGTCTTTGATTTTATCTATTAAATCGGAACTATTTCTCAATGAATAACGTGGCTTAAAAGAAGATTTTACCCTAACAATTTCATTAAGTTTCTTTGCTAATTTGTATGCTGGAGCCCCCAAGTATGAGACAACTGGGCGAACCGGAATGTTATCCTTGTGAATTTTTGGTAGGCCATAAAGAATTGGTGCCTGCGGATTCATAGGTATAACATAGCTCTTTCTTTGGTCCGTTTCAAAGTTAAACGAAGTATTTTTAACAATGTTTTTTACATCTTTATGAAACCCTGCGGTAGGGTCCTTACGCAATATAGAAAAACCATCTCCTTGAATTATATCTAACACTTTTTGTTTATATTGATCTCTTTCCAAAATTACAACGCAATTACCCTTATCGGCCTTTGAAACTACCAAATCATTGTCACAGACTTTTTGCTGAATGGAACGCACTGCACAATAATCCCCCGTATCCACAACCCTCCCTGTATCACCCACATTCTTAAGTGCATCAGCTACCAATACCTTAGTTCCAAAGTCACCCCCATTACGAACAATAGCAACCTCAGAATCTACCGTCAAACCTTCCACTAACTTTTGATTAATTTTGGAGGGTAGATTGTATTTCAACCCCTTTTCTAACAAACGAACTTCTTGCTCATCAAAATCTACATTACTTAAATTTTTTACTCGAGGGTAGAAAGAATGGACGTTAGCAGATTCCAAATTATAACTGTTCAATTGAGAAAAAGATTCAACAGCCTGTCGCATTAGCCTACGCAATTTACCGCATTGAATTATGTACTTCTTATGGGCCTCACGTGAAGCGAAATATCTAGCTCTCTGATCTAAACTATCAAATTCTATGTAATGTAATTTATACGACAACTCTGATTGTAAAACTCTTAAATGTAATTTTAAATTATCTCTCACCCAAAACCAATAACGGGATTCCTCACATAGCCAAATACGTTTAGCCCTATTTATCGCAATTCTAGCCGCCCTACTATTGTTATTACATCGCAATTGAATATAACTCGGTACAACATTCAAACTTTTACAACGTTGAATAAACCAGATATTCTGTACAGCTAAACGGTGCTGTTTCATTAATTTGTTATATAATCGTGCCTGTACGGCTACGCATGCCGATTTTAAATATTTTATTGAATCAGGCGTTACTTTGCGGAGGTCCATTTCAATGAACACAAAATATTTACCTTGCTACTCCGCTACTTACGTGCAAGTTAACCAAGCCTGTGCGAAATATGTACGTTTTGCATGCAAGCCCTCCCACCACTACTACCACACAAAACGCACACAAATCCCACAAACTTAATTAATCCTAACCCCACACAAACACTGACGCGCGTTTCGATCCCTCTACGGGATCATTCTCAAAGTTAGAGCACAACCGATGCACATGCGAACCAACGTCGTACTAATTTGTAAAACTATAAATAAACTAAATGTACCCACATTCGTATATTACCAAACTACCCTCTTTCTACCCTCGAGTAAAAAATTTAAGTAATGTAGATTTTGATGAGCAAGAAGTTCGTTTGTTAGAAAAGGGGTTGAAATACAATCTACCCTCCAAAATTAATCAAAAGTTAGTGGAAGGTTTGGCGGTAGATTCTGAGGTTGCTATTGTTCGTAATGGGGGTGACTTTGGAACTAAGGTATTGGTAGCTGATGCACTTAAGAATGTGGGTGATACAGGGAGGGTTGTGGATACGGGGGATTATTGTGCAGTGCGTTCCATTCAGCAAAAAGTCTGTGACAATGATTTGGTAGTTTCAAAGGCCGATAAGGGTAATTGCGTTGTAATTTTGGAAAGAGATCAATATAAACAAAAAGTGTTAGATATAATTCAAGGAGATGGTTTTTCTATATTGCGTAAGGACCCTACCGCAGGGTTTCATAAAGATGTAAAAAACATTGTTAAAAATACTTCGTTTAACTTTGAAACGGACCAAAGAAAGAGCTATGTTATACCTATGAATCCGCAGGCACCAATTCTTTATGGCCTACCAAAAATTCACAAGGATAACATTCCGGTTCGCCCAGTTGTCTCATACTTGGGGGCTCCAGCATACAAATTAGCAAAGAAACTTAATGAAATTGTTAGGGTAAAATCTTCTTTTAAGCCACGTTATTCATTGAGAAATAGTTCCGATTTAATAGATAAAATCAAAGACATCAACGTGCCACCTAATGCAACTTTGCTTTCCTTGGATGTGGATAGTTTGTTTACTAATGTACCTTACACTGAAACTTTAAATATTCTTAGAGATCATTTGGAAAGGAAGCGCTTACATCCGGGGGAGGTAGTAGAATTAATAGATTTAATAACTGTTTGCATGAAACAGAACTACTTTAGATTTGATGGGCAGTTTTATTTACAGAATGATGGATTGGCAATGGGTTCTCCTCTTAGTCCACTAATGGCAGATATTTTTATGGATAATTTTGAAACTCGGTACATTGTTGGTAATAATAATATTATTTATTATTATAGGTATGTTGATGATTTGATTATTTGCTGGAAGGGAAGTATGAGACAGCTCGATTCATTTGTTAATGGCTTGAATGGTAAGCATCCAAGGATAAAGTTCAAGAGAGAATTAGAGGAGAACAATTCATTAAATTTTTTGGATTTGACAATAACTAGAGTAGATAACAAGCATATTTTTCAAATTTACCGTAAGCCTACGCAGACAGATGCTGTGATCCCGGCTGCTTCCACTCACCCTTGGCAGCATAAATTGGCTGCTTTCCATTGCTATGTACATAGATTATTAACAGTTCCTCTTTCTGAAGAACATTACAGTTCGGAATTAAGTACTATTTATCAAATTGCAGTTTCAAATGGTTACAGTGTAGCAATGGTTAACGGTTTAGTTAGAAAGAAGCGGAAGCGGATAGCGGATAGCTTGCTTTACGCCGCAGAACCCACGCAGATTACTGACAATTACAGATCTAGTATTACTTATGTAGGTTATTTGTCAGATAAGATCTATAGTGTTATGAAGTTAAAAAACATTAATGTTGCCTTTAAGACAAATAATTCTTTGCGTGCGAGGCTATGTAATAACAAAGAGAGGGTAGATAAAGGAAGTAGATCTGGGGTCTACAAGCTAACATGTAGTGATTGCAATAGTGTGTATGTGGGGCAAACGGGTCGTAGTTTTAGTACAAGATTTAAGGAACATGTTGCCTCGTTTAGGCTTAATCATCCAGATAGATCAAATTTTGCAAAACACTTATTAGAATCAAATCATTCATTGTCAGATTCAGCAGCATTTGATGTTTTGCATTTTTGTGAAAAGGGTTTACGGTTGGATGTTTTAGAGCAGTTGGAAATAATTAGGTACAACAATAGTGCTTCAATAATTAACGAACAGGTGAACTTGGTGTCGTCACCTTTGTTGCGTGTCCATTTTGATGAATAGTAAAATTGTTTTGTTAAATACATAACCCTCTTTGTTTTGTTGTAGTCGGAAAAATTTATGAAGGTAGTTGTGGATGGCTAATTAAAATTATAAATAAGAGGGTAGTTTGGTAATATACGAATGTGGGTACATTTAGTTTATTTATAGTTTTACAAATTAGTACGACGTTGGTTCGCATGTGCATCGGTTGTGCTCTAACTTTGAGAATGATCCCGTAGAGGGATCGAAACGCGCGTCAGTGTTTGTGTGGGGTTAGGATTAATTAAGTTTGTGGGATTTGTGTGCGTTTTGTGTGGTAGTAGTGGTGGGAGGGCTTGCATGCAAAACGTACATATTTCGCACAGGCTTGGTTAACTTGCACGTAAGTAGCGGAGTAGCAAGGTAAATATTTTGTGTTCATTGAAATGGACCTCCGCAAAGTAACGCCTGATTCAATAAAATACTTATCTGTCACTTTTTTTTATTTATTTATTTATTTCAAGGAGAGCAAACAGAAGTAAAACATGCAGTATGTTCTTTACAACAATTTAAGCTAAACATACATTTATTCCCTAACTAGCTCCCACTAAGACATATAAGTGGTGTGAATTATATGGACACTTAATCACTAATTACAATATACAAACTTTGATATCTACCTTTCATAGATAAGGACAAACGATTGCTAAGTTAGCAGAAGCCTATAGAGCGTTTATGAATAAGGGGGTATATCTTATATTAGGTAAGGAAAATAAATCTGGGCCAATAATTGTATCGGTTACAGGAACGTCCCGTTGGGCCCAATATCATTCGACACAAGCTTTCAATCCCAATTAACGATATACTCGCTTAAAGCTCACCGACCCAAGCTCGCGGCGATGTCGATTTCTTCCTTAGAGCATTAAACCAACCGGAGGTGGCACGTGCGCGCTTGATATAACCCGGACGCGACTTTGACTTTGTCTTTGTTGTGACTTTTTGTTTTTTAATGTCCTGTCAATCGTTCTAAGGTCAACTGGAAGAAATCCCTTTTAGAAATAAGTTTGCCTTTGTGCATTTGTGTTGTCTTGTATATATTTACATTGTATTTTTCATGTATTTTATGTACAATAAAGAGTAATACATACATACTTTGAGCAACTGACGCGGCGAGCGAGCTTTGCTCGTTGCGTGTGTGTTACTCCGAAATTCGAAGTTCGCCTTATAGATACCATCTTGCTCACCCTTCTATCAATGTCTATTGTGTGATCAGAGGGGCACAAAACGAACTTCGAAGTATACCAGCAAAGTATCACGCAGTGCAATGTATGTGTTTTTGTGTGTGAGATTTAGAATTTTATCTGGGTCCCACTGAAAAACAGCATTGCGGCTTGCCGCGATATTATGCTGAGTGGGGTCCATTTTACACCATATCGGTACTATTCATTAGTATATTGTATTTCTCCCTATTTTATATCTAAGTGTATCGAATATGAGTAAATAAATGTTTCGCTTTCTTTCTTTCTTTTCTTTATCCACGGCGAGCGTCTTGGCGGAGCAATGAATAGATAAAACTCATAGTGTTATCAGGTATTACATACATACATACCGTCACGCCTCTTTCCTATAGGGGTAGCCAGAGACTACTTTGTGTCACATGCTACGACGCTGACATTCCTCTTTCGCTTCATCTGCATGCATCAGTCTCTTTAATATGCTTGTCGGTTAAGAGAGTACTATACCTGACCTTTTTGAAAACCTCCCTAATTTGGTTACGGAATGGATGTATTAGGTATCTTGTATAATTCAGTGTACCGCGCAATGACTAAATATTTACTATCCATATTTGTCATAATATCTTGGACCTTGGACCGGATTATCAAACTGCAGCGCTCGTCGCAGTGGTTTGACATTCAGATTTTTTTTTATTTCTTAAATACAAGTTTTATAACGTTACCACATTATTAGTAAAGCAATTCAATGAATATCTCTAATACTACTACCCCTTTATTCATAAACGATCTATAGGCTTTTGCTAACTTAGTAATCGTTTGTCCTTATCTGTCACTTTTATATTTACCTTTGAAATGAAATGAAATTTTTATTTGTCAAAGCGGGTGTACAAAGTTGGTCTTAACCTAATAATTAATAATTTATTTATTAATTAATTGGTTTTTTAAGGACAAACGATTGCTAATAAGTTAGCAGAAGCCTATAGAGCGTATGTATGTATCTGTATGTAAAATCTTTATTGTGCAAAATAAACAACACAAATACAATTGACAATCACTAAGATACATGCAAGAGACGGACTTATTACTTATACCTTTAAGGGATCTCTTCCAGCCAACCTTAGCGAGCGAGCGTTTATGGATAAAGGGGTAAGTCTTTCACTTTACATAGAGCGGTAATGTCGCTGTCGTCTCCGGTTGGCTCAGTACTGCAAGACCTCTCTGCCAAACGGCGTTTAATGACTCAAGTTAAATTACCGACTTAATTAACGTTCGCCTGATATTTGGGTTAATGTCTCTTAAGGGGCTTCAGGTGATTTTATGAAGAAAACTGAGAGAGGAAGAGTCTGATCACAGGCGAGAGAAAGAGATAGAGGATAGAGATGTTGCGTGTTATTAATTAACAAATCGGGATTGGTAATTGATCTGTGAATTAGTTTATTAGTTTAACTGGGTACTGGTCAAACAAAATACACAAAGTTTAAAATGTATGATGAGTCTAAATACAATACATAATGGTTCTAAATATAATATCGTAATTTTCGGTGATTTTGATTCCCCACCTATAAACCCCCAACAATTATGCTGAAGGAGGCCTTTAGGCCGTGTTACTTTAGGCTCTGTCTACTAGAAGGGAAACTAACCCTTATTGGGATTGGTCCGCTTTCCTCACGATGTTTTTCTTCACTGAAAAGCTCATGGTAAATTTCAAATGTAATTTCGCACATAAATTCCGAAAAACACAGAGGTGCGAGCGCGGGATTTAAACCCGCGCCCCTCTGCTTGAGAGGCCTCAGGTCAAACCACGGCTTTTTTGTCAAATGAAAATAAAATACTTAGTAAAAATAAATTTAATATTTATAAAAAAGTCGAAATCAAAAATAATAGTACCTAGTAAAATAATTAAGTATAGTAATTAAGTGTAGTTTAGTAGTATTAAGTAGTCTCTGCCTACCTCTGTGGGAAAGATGCGTGACGATATGTATGTACCTATGTAAAATAATTAGGCACAATAAAATTAATTCTCCGTTACAGTTCGTCACTATTTTAACAAAATTATAATAATCAAGAAAGTATTAGATGATAGAAAAGGTAGCTTTCCGGACGGACCCAAATGATCTACCGCCTAGACATTTTAAGAACAGACTTTATTGCCAAATGAAAGTAAAAGGCTTCACAATAAAACATAACACCAAATTCTTAACCCCACTGCCATAAGAATGCGTACGGCCTTAATTGTTGGGCCGATGCCACGGACCACTTACGACGAGAGTCGCCGCTTTCAGCAGGCAACGAGGCCGTTCACGATGACACCCTTCGACTAGGTACATCCTACTTCCTTCTAATATCATAAAAGCGAAAGTTTGTGACGATGTGACGATGTGAGTGAGTGATTGTGTATGTTTGTTCCTTCTTCACGCTTAAACAACTGGACGGATTTGGATAAAATTTAGGACGGAGATAGTTGGTACTCTAGATTAAAACATAGGCTACTTTTTATCCCGGTAAATTACATACTTCCCGCGGGATAGCGATAAACATCTCAAAGGTTGTAGCTGGGATTGTTCATTTTTTTTAACCCCCCCTTTTTATATTTTTTTTTGAAAATATGGAGCACTTTAAGAAACTTATTTGAATATTTTGTCATTTCATGGCTTAATTTAATTAATATAATTGCTTTAAAAAATCAGATACGACTTTTCGTAAATTATATACGACCGGCTGAAATAGGCAATTTTCCCACAATCCTTTGGAAATTAAAAAAAAATTGTTGTCATAACTGTTGTGACTGTCATCTCAATGTCAAATATACTGCTTACCTTTGGTTTACCTACAAGCTTATTGCATGTTGCGTTAAATCCTGATCATGGTTATAATGAGTTGAAAGTTTATGAATGTGGAAGTATGTGGCATAGTGTTTTGGTACCTACTTACATCGAAATGATCCTCGCAACAATATTGTGTACTTATGAACTTTGAAGTATTCAACATTTACTTCGCGACACCACTTTTCTCTTAAATCTTCTCGGATCCGTGCGAACTATTGTTTTGGAGCTGTTTTTAGTCATTATTTCAGGTTGGAACGAAGCATTATCTGTAAATTCCATTATTTCGTTTTAAATCGACCGACAATTTTAAGTTTTCAAGAAAACAATATTTACTTTACTGACATTGGGTGACACTGATAACTAGTTGACATATAAATTTAATAGACAAACTAGATATTTGCCGATTTATTTTTTGAAACTACCAACAGCCGCTCGGTAAGGTCGAATAGAGGTCAAATATTTTTTTTGCAAAATATCCGTAATCCTTGAGTATTTTTGAACGCCAGTAAGATAAAACAGTTCGCAAGCCCCATACTTCGAAATGGTTTTCAAATCAGGGTATGTTGTAAAAAATGAACAATCCCAATTATTGAAGAATAAATATCAACATCAGTTCTTAAGTATTTGTGCAACGCCATCTCTAATAACATAGCAAAAACTGAGGGGCTACTCCGAAATTCGATTTCCGAAGCTCGTATCATACCATCCCTCTCACTCTCAAATTAATTCCTGTTAGTGTAACCGGAATGGCGTTACACGAACTTCGAAAATCGAATTTCGGAGTATAAGGCCTGATTCTAAGGCGGCACGAAGTTCGCCAGGCCTAGTTTCTTATAAGTAAGTAAGTAATGCTTTATTGTACAAATTTTATTGTATATTATTGTAAAGCGAAAAGCGCGCTGTGCCGTCGCTAGTGATAGGTGGTGTATGGAAGCTCGTCGGGGTGAGGAATTTTAATGCGCGCCCGGACTATCACGCGCCGTCATTACCCATTATACCTTTATGCTGCCTTTTGAGCGGTCTATTTAGCGATTTTAGCAGTTGTTTGTGCTTTAAAATTGTTAGCAGCACAAAGGTGGGTTTTGTTTGCAGCTTTCACGTGTATCTACGAACAGGGGCCTTACCATGACGTCTTAATGCGATTCAGTTTAGATTCGCTCGCTGTCAGATTCATACTAAAAGTGACAGCTAAAACTTTAACTGAGTCGGAATTAGGACGTCATGGTAAGGCCCCAGTACGCATTATTTAAGAGGCTGACAACACCTACTTTTGTTGAAATTGATGTTATTTAAGCACTTTTTTAAGAAAAACTACACACAAAAAAAATACAAAAAAAATATAATGTTCTAATTTTCATCATATTTCAAACACGCTAAACGGACTCGATCATAATTGAACAAAATCGGCTCGATAGAAAATAATTGCAAAGATTGGTCTTAAAATCATCATTAAACGGTTCTATGTCTTTATTTTTCCGATGTATGGGTCTGCAATTAAAAACATGAAGTCAACATATTCAATACCTACACGGCTAACGAGTCATATTTCACAAATAATCCATACATGTATTTTGTATGAAAAGTGACCCAATATTTTTGCTCGTCTGTGTATGTATACTTAATAATTATACAGAGGTAACGTTTGTGGGTTTATGAATTTATGAGTTAGTTCGCGCGCCACTAGCTGGTAAATTTTCCAATTTGTCAAACACAGGCTACGATATAAGTAGTTCCCACGGTATAGCGATATACAAACTCTTTGCAGATGAAGCCGCAAGCAAAAGCGTAAGGCAAAAGCCAGTCTATCATACCTATTTACACAACAAAAAAAAAAAGAAAAAAAAAACACATACAAAATTTTTCATTTTTCCGCTCGATCCCAGTCGCAGCTCGTTAGCTCTTTAGCAAATTAGCCTGTCGAAAAGAATCCACAAAAACTTGTGCCTATTACCGTCTTCGTAAGCAAAGCTTAGCTTAGCGTTTTCATACAAATCCCTCCAATTTCAGTATTCCATTAGCCGACTTATTATAATGACGTGTAATGCCCTATACTTTTAACGCGCCGCCGTCCTTAATAAGCTTAAAAAGAGCCGCATGCAAAACAAAGTTAATCCAATGATGGGACAATAGCGACCTACAAACTTAATTGAATTTGAGCTGAAAGGAATCACTATGCTCTGTATTATAAGGATGATTCTTCGGAGCTCAGATTTTCCCTTTTGAACTAATATAATAAATGTAAATTTACCGTAAGCTTTTCGGTGAAGGAAAACATCGCGAGGAATCCGGCATACATTCAATGGTGTGTTAAGTTTCCAATCCGCACAAGGCCCGCGTGGGAACTACAGCCCAAGCCCTCTCATTCTGAGAGGAGGCTTGTGCCCAGCTGTGGGACGTGTATAGGCTGGATATGAGGACACGAAAATTATATTCCGTCTGAGCCGTCTAAGCTGAGAACGCACCTGCAATCGTTTAGTGTTGAAAGAAAGAAAGAAAGTACAGAAGTAACTTAACTTAAATCTATTAAACATCCCTTGTCAATGTACCTACCTACATGGCTTTACATACAGGAAATCAATGTACATACTTCAATAATGTTGTACCTACAGAGCCACGACTTTGGCTACAAATCCGTGTTATTCCAGCCGCCTAACTTCGGATTCTGATGAGATTGGATTCCGTTTTAAGGATTCCTCATGAATTCCGTTCTTGAATCCTAAAAAAATATTAACTGAGAACAAGGATTTCAATTAAAGTCAAGTTTAGCCGCCAAGGTTATCCGTGACATACGACCTTTTTAAAATTGTTCCGTTATCTTACAAATTGGGCTCAGTTTTGTGAATATTAAAATGTTCAAAGCGACAATTGTTAGTTTTAGTCTTCTAACATTTTTACTGTTCATACTTCGGCAATCAGAAAAAAACATGATTATTTAAATGAGCAGCGGCGAAAAGGATATTTTAATCATTTCATTATCTTACAAATTGACGAATAGGTATTTCTGCTCATTTTATATTCACTTTGGTTGCCTTTATAAAACTACTAGCAGTTGTCTGCGACTTCGTCTGCAAAGAATTCGTTTATCGCTATCTCGCGGGAATTTTCCGCGATAATAGTAGCCTAATGTGCTATTCCAGACTTTTCTCTATCTATGTGCCGAATTTCATCCAGATTCGTTGGGCCGTTCTGGCGTGATTGAGTAACAAACAAACATCCATCCATCCATACTTTCGCATTTATAATTAACTAGCTGTTGCCAGCGACTTCGTCGGCAAAGAATTCGTTTATCGCTATCCCGCGGGAACTACGCAATTTTCCGGGATAAAAAGTAGCCTATGTGCTATTCCAGACTTTTCTCTATCTATGTGCCGAATTTCATCCAGATCCGTTGGCCCGTTCTGACGTGATTGAGTAACAAACATCCATCCATCCATCCATCCATCCGTCCATCCATCCATCCGTCCATCCATCCATCCATTAGTTAGACTCACAGGTTAGACTAGTTAGATTGTTAATCTATTAATCTATTTTACATCTTACTTTGTGTGCTTGCCTGCAATTTTACATAGGTACCTACATGCGTACAGGTTTGCTTGCATGCGTGGAGTGTGTGGAATTTATTTCTTCTCTTACGTGCTGGTTTGCCTGTTTACTTTTTGAAATTCTCATGGTTCAAGCAAGCAAAGCCGTAGGCAATAGCTAGTTAGTAATACACTCAATCAAACACTCGCCACCCGTGGTGCCATGTCTACTTTGTGCTAGGGATAGGCGCATGCGATGCGACAATTATCGATATCCGCTTATCGATATCGATTTCTAGAAAATAAAAATTAGTACGCATTTACTTGACAACGATCAGTGTAGCTAAATTAATAAAAACTTCATTCATTGCCTTGTGGATAACAAATATTAAACATTAGTATAGTAAATCAAATATAATATTTAGTATTCCAAGTATGACACGTTATAATTAAAATTCCAGTCCATTCTTCCCGAGTCAGAGTAATTTAATGTTAATTAAAAAAGTTGTTTGAAAAATAATTTATATCGTGACCTTAGAATAGAATAGAATATTTTTTATTTGTTAAACATAGCCTTAGAATTTATTACTTCAGTTGTGACCATTGGAAACAACCAATCCGAGTTTATTCATTGGAACTACAATTAACATGTCACGACCGAAAATTAAAAAACATTTGTGGATCTTAAATAGATCAAAGACTAAAAACAAGAATGTACAAAAAATAAAATATAAAAATACAACAAGTAAATGAGGTGATAACAGAAAACAATAATAATATAATTGTTGCGGGATTACATAAAATAATTTCGACTGGCTGTCCAACTGGCCCATCACTACATAGTATAAAACAAAGTCGCTTTCCGCTGTCTGTCTGTCCCTATGTATGCTTAGATCTTTAAAAGTACGAAACGGATTATGATGCGGTTTTTTTTAATAGATAGAGTGATTCAAGAGGAAGGTTTTATTACATGCATACTTAATGCATACTTAATAATAAAATTATAGTAGTGAAACACTGATTGCACTAGTGCGAAGCCGGGGCGGGTCGCTAGTATTTAATAAACGTGACAGGCGAAAAGTAACAATGACAATCTAACTAATATTATAAATGCGAAAGTATGGATGGATGGATGTTTGTTTGTTACTCATTCACGCCAAAACGGCCCAACGAATCTGGATGAAATTCAGCACATAGATAGAGAAAACTCTGGAATAGCACATCGGCTACTTTTTATTCTAGAAAATTCCCGCGGGATAGCAATAAACGAATTCTTTGCAGACGAAGTTGCGGGCAACAGCTAGTTAGGAATATATTTCCGCCTTGAAAAGGTCCGTTTTGAAACGAGTTTCACATCGGCTATGAAATGTACTTAAGTACTTAATACAAGTCTTATCGAAAATTCGGAGTGAAAATAAATTCTTCTGTTGGTTTATATTTGTCCGGTTATTTGTCGTACAAGTGTTTTATTTATAGCCAAGTTTAAGAGCCTCGTAGGCGTCTGATTGCTCCTCAGGAGGGTCTGTTGGGGTACACTTGAATTTAAATAACTCTATGTATCGAATGACACTTCACTCCGATTTATTCTTTGAACCTTTCAGTCCAAAGCAGTTGCCGCGAAGGGAGAAAATGAATATTTGCTGGCGGGGCATAGGTACTACCAAGTCTGAAATTCGAAGTTTGTATCGTACCTACCTATACCGATCTCCTGTTAAATACTATTAGTGTGAGTCGGACGGCACCAAACGAATTAGCAGCTTGAGACAAAGAAAGATAATACGCGTACGGCAAGGTGAGATAGATATAGTGACTATTTTTCTTTGACGTTGTAAATAAATTAATAAATATTAGGAACAATTCACACAAATTGACCTAGTCCCAAAGTAAGCGCTAGTAAGGCTTGTGTTATGGGTACTAGACAACGATATACACATACTGAAGAGAAATACATACTTATATATAGATAGAAAACATCCATAACTCAGGAACAAATATACGCTGATGACATGGTGCTGCTCAGCCCGACGGTCAGGGCGTTAAGAGAGCTTTTGCGCACGTGTGAGGTCTATGCGCGTGAACACGGTTTAGTGTATGACGCTAAAAAGTCTGAACTTTTGGTGTTTAAGGTCGCCGGAGGTAAATTGCCCGGGGATGTACCCACCATTAAACTAGATAACAATGAGTTAAAACGGGTATATCATTTTAAATACCTCGGGCACTATGTCACTGACGACCTTAAGGACCAGAAGGACATTGAGCGGGAGCGTAGGGCGCTGGCGGTAAGATCCAACATGTTGGCTCGAAGGTTTGCACGTTGTAGTGAGCAGGTAAAAGTTTCGCTATTTAAAGCTTTCTGCCAGGTGTTCTACACGTGCAGCCTTTGGACGACTTTTACGCAAAGGGCAATGAGTACTCTGGGAGTGCAGTACAATAACGGCTTCAGGATGTTGTTGGGGCTGCCCCGATTCTGCAGCGCATCGGGCATGTTTGCACTGGCTCGCACCGACGATTTCTACGCCATTATGAGAAAAAGAGCCGTCTCGTTGCTCTGCAGGGCGCGGGCCAGCCCCAACCTCATCCTTAGCACCGTGACGGCTAGGTACGACTCCCCTATTATGCGGCAGTATGAGCGTCTTATGGCTGCTACGCATTGATGTATTTGTTATGTTTTACTAACGTAGTTAATAAGTCTTATATATATTGTTACTAACAAACCTGGACCATTAATGTAGTCTGAAATAAAATTAATTTGATTTGATTTTGATTTGAAATATTCCAATTTTTTTTTTTTAAATACCTTTTATCTATTATAATGTGTCAGTTTCAGCACCGATTTAATTTAACCGTACCTACTTTATGAGTCAGATGAAGGCCTAGCGGGTTGATGACCTTGAAAACGTACTACCTTGAAAAACGTCGAATATAAAATCACTTATAATTCGAATCGATAGTCGATAACGACGGTTGCAATAACAAATCGTTGGCATCATTAGTCAGTGATTTATGGTAGGCGTGATTTTTCAAAAAACGCTTACGTCCATTACCATAACGCTTACAATATGGACTTTATGCGCATAGCTATTGGGATTTATTCTATTTGGCAATGTTGGCGTATGTATCGTTTTAAAATTGGGATATTATTAATGAATTGAATGAAAAACTTAATAAAGGGATCATAGTAAATATATTTTATAACAGTGGGATATGCTTGCACTTAGGCAAAAATGGTGAAATTTTGCAAGGCTTTTTAAATATTCATGTCAATATCTTATTGACTGAAGATAATAATTAACTTCTTAGTTATTAAATAGTTAGAATGAGTGAATTTCATAAATAACTTTTCATATCACAGATTTTAAAAATAAATAATGTCCATCTATTAAGATCCAATTAAAACATAATATGCATCTTTACGAAAAATTTAATCTGAAACAGTACCAAAGATTTTATTGCTTTTCCTCCGGTAAAAATGTATAATTGTTAATACAGATTACAAAATGTGTTAAATATCATCGACATTTGTTAAGTAGTTATTGCGTAAAGGAGTAACATACATCCATACATCTATGCACCGTAGGACCAGGACATGTATTTAGACATAATGATACAATTTTAATACAAAGTTACTCACAAAGCAAATTAGAAATAGCAGTGGCTCAATTTTTTTAGCCAATATTTTATTTAATTGGCCGATCATCCATAACAATCATAAAAAACAATTTTAATTAACTTTACGTAACGAATCGTTCATTACTACTTTTTAAAATAAAGGCACGTTACGTCTTCCATTAAATAATTGTTATTTTGTTCCAAGCTTTAATCAACTTGTCGCAATAATTGGTTTGTTAAGTTTAGTTTTTTTTTCCCCACGATTTTTGATAGAAAATATTATTTTCTGCTCCTGGTCTGGACTTCAAACCACAAAATTCAGATCAAATTAAATTAATTTCACTATGATTTATCTACAATAAAGAGTTATACGTACATAAAGCAATTGGTACAGTCGCCATCAGATATATCGTAGCGGGCGAGGTCCTCAAATATTTCGGAGCAGCATTAAATTTCAATAAATTCGTTACACTAAATATGGTTAATAACATCGGAACACGCAATCCGTCATAAATATAAGAGCAGCGACTTTTCAATAAATTCGGGACGTTCAATGAGCTAAAAATATCAGGAAGCACATACCGTCAAAGGTATCGACGCAGTCAGGCTGATCTTAAATATCGAAACATAATGTGGAAAATAAACCTTACGTATATGATGATAGATTCGAATTCCAAACAAAATACAAATAAGGCTCAAACGTCATGCCAAAATGTAAGATATGTCACCTATATAGTGTACGCGTCTGCATGCATAATTCACTGTGTTAGTAACATAAAACCTTTTGTGTTGTATAAAGTGTAAATTGTTACTGGCCACTAAATTGCCATTATACTTTTTTTAAGAATAAAATTTTTCTTCTTAGAAAGAAAGAAAGAAAGAAAGAAGACATTTATTCATTTTGCAAGACACACAAATATAAGAGCATGTACACGCAATTTTATAGAAAAAAAACAACAATAAAAAAACCAGACATGAAAATTCGATCATCAGCGTTGTGTTGTGTCTTCGCAAAAGTGAAACAGTCGCTGGCTCAGCATTACGCTGAGGTGTTAGACACCTGCAGCACTGATTTTCAGCCAGAACCGTCTGTGACTCAAGAAACGATACACAGTGTTGATTAAATAAATTAATATACTACATAAACCATAAACTTTTAAGTAAGAAGTGAAGTAATAAATAGATAGAACCCGACTTATGTGTAACTATAAAATACATAAATTTATTAAATAATTTTCAATAAACAAAAAACGAAGTGTAAACAAAATTGTTCAAAAACAACAAGCTGGCATACCAATGTGCAAAGTGCTGGAGGACTATTTTAAGGATTTTTGGAGCGTCAATAAGTGAACCTTTAGCTTGCGCTTGAAGGTGTAACTACTTGACGCTCCCTGGATTGGGGGAGGAATATCTTCTGCTGTTATAAGTCAAAACATGTAGTTCTATTTCATAAAACTAGTTTTATTATAAACACAACGTAATTTAAACTGTTTGTCACAATGTTAAGGTATATTTTCCAAAAATGTTCCGATCTTTATGGTCAGCCTGTCTGAATCGATATCTTTGACGATCTGTGACGTCCCGATTTTATTGAAAAGTCGCTGCTATTATATTAATACTGATTGCGTGTTCTGATGTTATTAACCTTACAGTTGTAATGAATTTCTTGAAATTTAAGGCTGCTCCGAAGTATTTGAGGACCTCGCCCGCTACGATATATCTGATGGCGACTGTACCAATGGTAATTGCTACCGAATATTGAAATTATACCTAAACTTAAGTTTCATTCTTTCCTTCTTCAATATTATATTACACTAGCTATTGCCTGCGACTTCGTCTGCAAAGAATTCGTTTATCGCTATCCCGCGGGAATTTTCCGGGATAAAAAGTAGCCTATGTGCTATTCCAGACTTTTCTCTATCTATGTGCCGAATTTCATCCAGATCCGTTGGGCCCTTCTGACGTGATTGAGTAACAAACAAACATCCATCCATCCATCCATCCATCCATACTTTCGCATTTATAATATTAGTTAGATTACTATTATCCTAATTTGAAGTCAGCCCGCAATCAGTTTTAAAAAATTACATTCATTCAATTTATGAATGAAGGCAGAGTGGTGAGACATTCATTTGAATGAAGCCGAATTTGGCGACGTAGCCGTAGAAGAGCTACGCTCGTAAACACGGGCGTAGATGTGCTACGAGTTTAAAACTAACTATACCCTGTTCGTAGGCAGTTTTTGCTACAAAGCGGAAAAACGCTTCTACCGGCTACAAGCGTAGCCGTCCCCATCCCGTCTTTAGTAAAATAAATAATCAGAACAAAAGATTTTACGCTAAGCCCATTTTACTACAAAGAAGAATCTCAATCAAGCCTCGACAGTATTCGAAGAAATACCTTTCACCTTGACATTCTCGTGTATAAATAACAGATGGCGGATTCCCGTAAAACGTCTTATTCTGCTCCGTCTCCCCGGAACGGGTAATTTTGCAGACTAAAATTAGCCCGCTTTGTCTAAATTTAGCAATAACCGTTGACATTTCTGTGAGGACATAATTAAAATGTTTTGGACACAAACGAACCACGAACAAGAAACGCGCGCTTTCTAGGTACTCTTCTAAAAAATATTTTTGACGTGATAACGTCTTATAAATCGATGAACACCGGCTGCACGCACGAAAAAGTATCACGTTGTCGCGTTCCGCGTGACGTCAGTATGCTTAGTAGGTATAGGTTTTCGGTCACAAAAATACGCCTCTAACGCGTTTGCGTTAAAATGTCAAATACTATGAGACAGTTTGTTGCCGTTTCGATCCGCGAGTGGCGCTGCCAATTTTTCTATAGTAATTGAGACGTTTATGTGAACGCGTTCGAGACGTTTTTATATGCGAAAACTTACACTAGAGGCTCTGTATGCTTAGTGTAGGTTTTCGGTCACAAAATACGTCTCCAACGCGTTAGCGTTAAAATGTCAAATACCTACTATGAGAACAGTTTGTTGCCGTTTCGATCCGTAAGTGGCGCTGCCAATTTTTCATAGTAATTGAGACGTTAGGCTATCTTACTCTCCATACCCGAACACAGCAGCGCTAGCAAAGCTGCCTATATACATGTCAAGATTTTTTTCTAGAATCGCACGGTTTAAAAGTCATGGTTTGATCTACATATTAACCTCTCAAGCAGAGTATCGTTTGGGTTCGGGCTGTTTTCCATGACTTGACTTCACTATATCGCGGAGATAGCAAAATACAAATATACAATTGAATAACTTTACTTTAGTTTCTACGCGATATAGTGAAGTCGAGTTTTGTGAGTGATTCGAAATTCGAGGCAATTCAATGGTTGTGTGAAGTTTCCAATCCGCACTAGGCCCACGTGGGAACTGAAAATAATAAACAAATATTGTCCACAACTATAGCCCAAGCCCTCTCATTCTAAGGAAACCTGGTGCCCAGGATGGAAATAAGGATGGAGATGAATTTCGTTGTTAATTTAAATAGAGCAATACAAGCTAATGAATACCCGGAGCAAAAAGCACACCGTTGTAAAGGAAGAAACAACGACGCGCTGAGTTATAGCCTAATGAACCACCTGCATTTTGTTATCCTGCTCTAAAATACCTGCTAAAGGCAACCTTCATCGATCTATGGTTAGACTCAAACTATAACAAGCTTTTATTTAGTTTCAGCTGCCCCGTTTTCTGTAATCAAATTTTGCAAGTGAATTTTGACCAACTTTCAGCGGTCGTATTGATGTGAATTTGGCAAACTTTTGTAAGTTAGATGACTGTCAAATAATCTTGAAGTGCAATTCTAGTAACCCGGCCAAGACCGTCTCCGCAAAAGGGAACTTGAAATTCAGTATACATAATGTACAGTACCGTCAACTGGGGTGGCTTTGGTAATTTTGGAGCTACTTTGATCGTTTTAAAATTGCTATAAAATCGATATTATCCATATACGGTGAATGTTTCGCATGTAGACGCAAAGGCCATCGACGAAGACAATGATTGGAAGCAGTAAACGCGAATAAAAAATAATGGTTTTGTCATTAAAACTACGTTTTAAAGTCATCCCGTATATCAAAGTTACTCCAGTTGACTCTACTGTTAACAAAAAGTACAAGCTTGTATAAAAAAACTATTTTTACATTAGGTTATTTATTTTTCAGCAATGTTTGTGTTTCCTAATACATTGCAAATAGTAGATTCCCTAAAAATATCGTCAAGTTTTTAGAACGTAATTTTTTTAAAAATCTTTGCACTATTTCACTGGCTTGTTTTTATAACGAACTAAGTGCATTCCAATTGTATTCCAACCGTACTTATTCGGGTTTTCAGCAACAGAAGAGATAACTTTTACGAAGAACTTTATATCTACAAACCAGGTGATAGGGGCCACATGTATTTTATTTTTAATTCTACAACAGGAGCGAAGCCGTGTGTGAAAGCTTGTCTCATAATTGACCACACCTATTTCGGTCTCCAAAGCGAACGTAGAGAACCACAGGAAAAAAAACATTGTGGTAAAACTTAGCTTTTTGTCATAATTAGTGTAATTATATTAGCCTTAATCATTTTCAAGTGTCCCTAGACTAAACGCCCACAGACTAACGGCCTGGCTACGAGTACGCGGCAAGGCGGAGCGGCAAGCGTTTTTTCTGTTCATTGCGTGACTTAGACACGTGCCACACAGTAGTTACTACAGCACACGCAGTGTATGGACAAGGCATAAGAGCTGGCACGAGTGGATTGAATGAGTGAATATATAGAAAGAAAGAAAGAAGAAATTTATTCTTTTTTACATGACACACAAAATATAAGAGCATACTATGAGTCATACACACCGTAAGAAACAAAGGTTGTCTTTCCTGTGAGCAACAACAATTCTTTTAATTTGCAATTTCCCGAGAAAATTACATTGTATATTTTGAGCCATTACGTAAATTTTAACCCATTATACATTATCAATTTTAATACGTACAGTCACCAGCATAAATAAGTGATCATTTTTGTACCTTGTCGCTTTCAGTCATTACATGATTTCGTATGGTTTTTCAAACATGACTTTAAAGTGACAAGGTACAAAAGTGATCACTTATTTATGCTGGTGACTGTACCTGGTACCTACTCACACTGCGATTTGCAGCGACATAACTTTCGTTCAATCCATTCATTGAATTTTGAGAATCGACCTATGTACAGCCGGCTGCAAAACTGCATGGCCAGTTCAGTAAAATAATGCTATGAGATGCAACTATCCGTTCGATGACAAACAGTCAACTTTAAACTTTGTTGATTTAACAAGATCTCGCTAGATGGCGCTGTTATCAAAGATGGAATAAAAATAATTTTGTAAACGAGGACAAATTTGAATGCCGAATGGATCCCGGCTATCTTTTTCTATTTTTTTTTCCATTTGTAAGATTGGTATTATTATTTCTCGGTGTTATTAATTTGGATCATGGGAGGCTATAATTCCCAATTACGATGGTTGTTGTTAATTTTGAAGTTCGACTGAACGTCTCGAAAACTCCACTTTTTTAAACATTTGCAAAAACTTCATGAGCAACGTGGGTTTAAACCTGGAAACTCTGGATCAATAAGCAATCGCACGCACCACTTGGCCAAACGTTCTTATACAGAGTGGTTGAAATTAATCAACAGTAAACAACTCAATTTCTTTTTTAAACCTTATTATGATACAACAAAGTTCAAGTTTCAATTTATGCGGTTTTGTATACTAATTTAATAAATATTTAGAATTATAACATGAGAGGGTAGGGTCTTTAGACTCAGAAATATTTAGGGTAAGATTAATTAAGATTGCTTTTTACTGAATCTTACACCTGTTCGTTTATTCGGTATTTCTTATTCGATTGATGTTTTGGATGGGTTTTGATAAAAGTATCAACCGTTGTTTCATTTTGACAAGAATAAGTTCTCGTTGTAATATCGATTTGGTCACACGATCAAATATAATTGCTTTATAAAATGAAGGGAAAAATTTGGCAGAAAATGCTAGAAAAACCGATGTAAACGTAAGTATTTTTTTAGGTTTCTATAAAAAATATTTGGTTTTCTTTTTAATTGTTCTGCCTACTAATTATGTTTGTTTTTGTTACAGGGATAAGCAGTTTTGTGGATTTTGAAGAGTAGGGGTTATATTGCAACACGGTCATATCGATTAGACCTCGTCTTATTGACACAGCACAGCGATCTACAGTGAGAGAGTATGACGAAAATGGATTCATACGGACAAAATCACTTCGCTGGTTTATTTGACACAAGCGTGGATACTAGTGAAAGTCTGCATTATGTTGAACATGCTGTTGAACCCTTGCTGACAGAGAAAATATCGACTGGAGTCATGTCATCTTTACTGGTGATGACTTAGATCCACCCAACGCGGCCGTTTTGATTGTGGCGTCGAAATAATACGCGATATAATAGCAATCACATAGTGCCCAATATGGATTCCGGTCCGGTGCTGCAGATCATGTTACTTATCTACTTTTCTTTTATCTAATCAGAGTAGGGGTAAACCTAAACATAAACCTAAACATGTGTTAGTTCGTTAGTGTTTAGACCGGAATGAAAACATTTGTGACAGTAAAATACTATTATTATTATTAACTACTACTCTACTACTTATTTTATCTAACTATAATTATGTCAAACGAAACACATTTATCTAGTCACATCTAGAAAGTCTCCTCCATAGTAACATTCCTTGTGCCTTAAGGAACATATGAAACTATGTCATGTGTATTGATCCGTAGTCTTCAGTTGAGAAAATTTTTGCTAAAATAGTTTTATTTTTGTTGTGATCAAGCTTCAATCATCTTTTCGATTTCGAAAACGAATACTTAAGCCATGATCTCAATAAAGTTAGGGTAATTGTTTTACTGACTCAAATGTTTAAAATAAACTAAAAGGCAATCTATTTTACGAATTAGCTGACCTGGCTTCACAGAAATGGCGTTGCATACAAAATATTTCTTTTTATTCGTAAATTTTTCATATTTTCTAATATTTATTCTGCTATTTGGGGTGGAGAAAAATCCATCAAATCAACGAACATAAAAATCATTGTAATAACCTGACTTTGTTTCATTATGTAAAAATAAAGATATAATTATTATTATTTTAACAATTACAAGTTGTTTCATTTGTGTTCAAAGTAATATAGCAATTATATTATTTTAAGAATTCATAATTAGTAAATAATGGTTTATTTACTATGATGAAACACAATAAAATTATTAATTACCACAATAAAAAATGAAAAAAGTAACCACCATTCTCGGATTCGAACGTTGGACTATCACGAGCGCATACAGTCATAAGTTGGACGCTTACCCAATGAGCCAGCGAACCTTGTAGTATCTGTGGCGAATTTTAGATTCTATTACACACTACACAAATTTGCCACATCAATGAGTTGCGTCAACAACGCCATCTAGTTTTTTTTTTGCGAACGCGAACTCGAGTGTTCACAGCGTTATAGTCCTTAAGGTATCCATGCAAATTTGCAGGCCACTGTACTTACATAGAAAAACGCTCGTCGCTCCACCGATCGCTTATATTCGTGGCCGGACCGTAAAAAGGTGGAGCATCTCAAAATTATAATAGACATTATTATTCATCCCGTAACCTCTTGTCCTTTATAATTATAAAGAAAAAGCAGGTCCAGCTTCTGTTTTTTTTGTGAATTATAAAAACTGGCACGAAGGAGTTTGTGCCAACATACAAAAATCGTTGTTTAGTATTAATCCGAAAACAGATAATAGTTACTAGAAAACATGTTCCTCTTATGTTTAGTGCCACCTTATTATAGGGATCCGCACCTCGAAAGGAAAAAGCGGAACCCTTATAGGAAGGAGCACTTTGTTTTTTACTGTTCGTGTATATTAAATTGAAGATTTGCCAACAAGCTATAGAGCGCAGCATTTTAAAAGAAATTAAGAAAAAAAGAAAAAGTTTATAATGACAATCACAATAATCAGAATCACAGGAATCAGGTGTCAAGATATCGAAATCGAGCCAGGAACACTACGCTGTGCCCTAAAACTTACATCATAGACGTAGAACCGCCAGCAGGCTTATTACGTAACTCGCTCGCAATCGCCATCGTGTTCATTTTGACAGTTCTTGTATGAATGTGACAGCTAGCTCCCGATGCCAATTGTCAGCCCATACACGAACTGTCAAAATGAAGACGATAGCGATCGCGAGCGAGTTACGTAATAAGCTTGCTGGCTGAAATGGGACTGGGCCGGCCACGTCTGACACGTACCTACACCCAGGGCGGCGGGCACGAGTTGCCACTCAGAGGATGCCCCAGGATGGGTATCGGCGCCGCGGCAGGCCGAGGCGGAGATGGAGGGATGACCTAGACACGTTCTTGAGCGACTGGCCAGACATAAGTTGTGGGCGAATTGGAAATCAAAGGGAGACCCTTTGCCCAATAGTGGGACACTATTAAGGGCTAACGGTTTGTTATAAATATATCAAACATAACAGACTAGCATGGCTAACACAAAAGTGCATGAGAGCTGTGTCGGGCGCACTTGTGCTAGCCATGCTGTGAAAATGATTTCAAATGCGCTAGAGTCTGGCTAAAGTAGTCCGTGATCTCTTAGGATGTCTTTGGGTTTCGTTTACCATCGGCCGATGCAAATATTCAAAGCGATAAGTATTTTGAACACGGAATCCTAAAACAAACATTAATTTCGACATCAATTCGTTTAAGGAAAATGTACGCAAAACCACGCAAAGTATAATTAGTTTCAAACAATCTTTGTCCTTTTCATAACAACTTATTGGTTTTTATACTCGTAATATTCATTTTTATTGGGTCTCTTGCAGTGTTCATTTGCAAAATGCTTCATTGACATTTGACCGACAAATGTTTGAGAAATGTATCCTGTGACAACCAATGTTAGCTCTTTTAGACTGCAAGACAAGGCTGCACGAGAGCGCACAAGAGTCGCGTCGCGTGCGAGATAGATTGCCCGTCTTTTTCTTACTGTCCGTTCTAGCAAGAGACGGGTAGACGGACTTCCGCAAAGTAACGCCTGACTCAATAAAATATTCGGGTACAAATTCATCACGCAAGTGCCCGTCCCTACCGGGATTCGAACCCGGGACCTTCAGCTTCATAGGTCATTAACCACTACGCTATCCAGTCGTTGATTTTACACTAATACTAGCGACCCCTCCCGGCTTCGCATGGGAGCAATGTCCCGATGAAAGCTAACTCGGCTTGATTTCGCGACGTTGAGCAATATCCATGAAGAGCCTTCAACTTCGCGGTATTTAATATAAAATACTTCCGTGCCGTGACAATGTTGAGTCTCAGATGGTATTACAAGGGCTTGGCGCAGTACACAGAGAAGAAACAGTAAAGTAACGATGGAACAATAAGTTTTGACAAGCGGCCTTATCATAACGTCCTAATTCCGACTCAGTTCAAGCTTTAGCTGTCACTTTTAGTATGAATCTGAAAGCGAGCGAACCTACGCTGAATCGCATTAAGGCGTCATGGTAAGGCCCCTGCTATGGGTGGTGTAGCGGTATAGCAAGCATCACGGAATGATGAGGTGTCGAGATGCGGGCTCGATTCCCGGCCATAGTTTTAGGGTGGATTTTTGACGTTGTAATTTGTGTGCAATACGTAAAGCATGGCACACAAATTACAACGTCTAAAATCCACCCTTAACTACTTTTCGGATTTTTCTGTTTTCTAATTTTCGTGTCGTATAGAAATTTAATAAGTTTTTGTCAAATTTAATTTCAGTACAGTTCCGGACATGGTTTTTTGCTTATATTGCTTTTCAATCCAATTGGTATTGGTAGAGAGTAATTCTACTTGTGAGTTTCAAATACAGTATCTGGAAGACCGAGCTTCGCTGGGTATTTTTCTTTTGGTACCTATATTTTCTAAAAATAAAACCCAGCTGGTTTGATTTACTGCCCCCGAAACCCCCTACATACTAAATTTAACGAATTTCATAGACATGTTTTTCAAAAAAAGGTATCCAAAAATCTTAAAACTGCCTCACTGTTTTTCATGTTTCTACTGCGGCTGAAGTAAGTCGTACATTTGCATTTAATTTCGGTTCTGATTGGATCACGCGATTGGGGAGATGGCCGCGATTCAGCGCCGATTTTATATGTAAATAGTATTTAACTAATAGTCTCTACATTAATATATGCATACACAAATCGCGTCTTTATCCCTTACGAGGTAGACAGTGCCTAAGGTAACGACATAAAAGCCACGCTTAGCATGATTATAAGCTACTAGCTGTTGCCAGTGACTTAGTCTGCAAAGAATTCGTTTATCGCTATCCCGCGGGAACTACGCAATTTTCCGGGATAAAATGTAGCCTATGTGCTATTCCAGATTTTTCTCTATTTATGTGCCGAATTTCATCCAGATCCGTTGGGCCGTTCTGGCGTGATTGAATAACAAACAATCATCCATCCATACTTTCGCATTTATAATATTAGTTAGATAGTTGGAGAGGGGAATCAAAATAATAATGAGAGCTAGCCGCATCGCCTATAACGCGAATTCTAAGATTTTCACCCATACCTTTGATGGGTTTTTACCATCTGCGCGGGAAGAGAAGCAACTGGTGCATCCTGTGTTTTTTCTTTACTCTAAAGACCAGCATGGAATGAAGGATGTCTTTTAGATGCTCTAAACAAGGCGTGACGTCGAAAACTCTCATTTGACGAAGATTGGCCTCGCGTCAGATTGACGTCTGTCGAGATTGACGCGCGTTGAGATTGACGCATCGGCGTGCTGAGAAAAATTGACATCTAATAGACGCTAATGGATTATATCAAGAAAGTTTACGATCAGGGCCCTATTTCATAAAGCTACAACAATTTACAAGCGGAAGTCTCTATCTAACACATAGGGTCAGAAAGAGACTTCCGCTTGTAAATTGTAAGTTGTAGCTTTATGAAATAGGGTCCAGGGGTACAATACAGGCCTTAAGGCCCGTTTAGATACATGCGAGAATTGCATGCAAGTTTCATTACATTGCGGAAAGGAATTCAACCGAGATTTTCGCCCATTCATCCATTCGAATTTATGCAATACTAGCTGTTGCCAGCGACTTCGTCTGCAAAGAATTCGTTTATTGCTATCCCGCGGGTATTTTTCGGGATAAAAAGTAGCATATGTGCTATTCCAGACTTTTCTCTAAGTATGTGCCAAATTTCGTCCAGATTCGTTGGGCCGTTCTGGCGTGATTGAGTAACAAACAAACATCCATCCATCCATCCATACTTTCGCATTTATAATATTAGTTAGATTAGATTTTTTGCCGAGTGTACTTTTTATAGACTGTACTTTTCTCTACAATCCTTCGATCAGCCTACGTAATTTTATAAATGCGAATGTGAATTTGTTTGTTTGTTACGCGTAAACTACTTAACTAATCGTAACATAATTGGGTATGGAGATAGTTTGAGATCCAGGGAATGTACCATGACGTCTTAATGCGTTTCAGTTTAGGTCCGCTCGCTGTCAGATTCATACTAAAAGTGACAGCTAAAACTTGAACTGCGTCGGAATTAGGACGTCATGGTAAGGCCCCAGGTCCCGCGGGCGCGCGATAATCGAATTCTCCGCAGGCAAAGTCGCGCGCAACAACCAGTTATAAAGAAAGAAGAGTCTTTTTTTTGGCAATTCTCTGTATTATTTTGAAGTGAAAACTTCTTTAGCGGCTCTGAACACTTTTTGGGATGGATAAAAAATGTTAAACTCGCGTCAGGCGTAAGACGGAGGGACAGTTTAAGTACCAGGGGCCTGCTTACCATGACGTCCTAATTCCGACTCAGTTCAAGTTTTAGCTGTCACTTTTAGTATGAATCTGACAGCGAGTGAACCTAAACTGAATCGCATTAAGACGTCATGGTAAGGCCCCAGGATATCAGATCCTCTAAGAGTTTTTTTTGAAATACGAATGAATCGAGTTCGATTTTTGAAGTGTTTTTTTGTTGAGTCATTGAGCAAAAGTACTAGGGCATCAGCACATTGTAAGAGGTCTGTCAATATAGATAATACGTATCTACGTTTTTTTTGTAAGCGGCCAGTACGGTACGCGTCTTGAGCGTCATGGAGGTTACAACATTAATATCTAATCTAAGCTCCCGTTTTCTCTTCTGCCGGCACCCCCGGAGTGCTACCCGTCGCCTTTTTTATACAATTTATACATGCCGGCACGTAAGTCTAACGATGACGAGTCAAGTGGAGGGGATCTGCGCACCCACGGATACCGTATTTTATACTTCTGCGCATACAAGGTCAGATTAGACTTACGTGCCGGCACTTATACACTGTTCGTCACAAAATACTGGTACAAGAAAATTGTTATGGAAATTTAAATTTAAAATTCCCATAAATAGCAAGGTAAAGTAAAAAAATACTCGTTGATGAATCCACCCGAAGGTAAAAACAATTTTCTGCCAGCACCATTTTTACGACTAAACTAATTAACAAAATGTTTCTCATTCAAAAATTTTCCGCCGCAACTCAACTAGAAAAATTAATTACCGTATTCAAACACACCTAATTAGTTTAGCATTCATTTTAAAGCTAACAGAGTAACAAAGAGGCGAAATTAACGACAAAATAACCGGAGCGCGTCGTGCTAGCTCTTTGAGGGCTAGTTTGATGTGCCGTGTCGTTTTTTCCGTAAAATTGTAGTCTAATAACGTGTTTTACCATTTTTATTATGACAGTTATCACATCCGAAGAAAAACGGTATTTTATCATCTGCTAAAAAACTTTTCAAAAATGCATCATTTCAAAAACATATCATTCGACAACCCTTTAATATCTGATAAGCCGTAAACTTTTTTAAAAATCGAAAACCTCATTAGCTTAGGTTAGGTTTGTTTTATAAGTTTTCCAAAAAGTCAATTTTTAAGTAGAAAATAAAAATTTGTCAAAATGATGCATTTGTGAAAAGTTGTTTGGCAAATGATGGTAAACCTTAATAATTTAAATGTATGGCCAACACGTCTTATTCCCAAAAGACCTCTTGTATGTTCCGTCCGGATCGCTATCACTGTCTCACTCGCCAATCCTGCCGCCAAGCAGCATAAAGCGACGGGTAGCACTCCGGGAGTACCGGCAGAAGTGAAAACGGCAGCTTAGATTAGATTTTAGGGTGCGACCAAACCGCCGCGTATACGCAGTGACGTGTCGTATGCGTCACGTTTTCTCACCGTTTCTTCATACATTTTGTTGCGATTCCTTAACGTCACCGTTTTTTAAGCGGCGGTGTGGCCGCACCTTTAATGTTGTAACCTTCATGACGCTCAAGGCGCGTACCTACCGTAATGGCCGCTTACAAAAAAACGTACGTATTATCTATATTGACAGACCTCTAACAATATGCCGATGCCCTAGTACTATTTCGCTCCACGACTCAACAAAAAAACACTTCAAAAATTGAACGCGATTCATTCGTATTTCAAAATAAGTTCTTAGAGGATCAGTATGCTTAGTGTAGGTTTTCAGTCACAAAATACGGCTCGAACGCGTTTGCGTTAAAATGTCAAATACTATGAGAACAGTTTGTTGCCGTTTCGATCCGCAAGTGGCGCTGCCAATTTTTCCATAGTAATTGAGACGTTTACGTGAACGCGTTCGCGACGTTTTTATATGCGAAAACTTACACTAGAGGCTCTGATATCCTGGTACTTAAACTCTCCCTACGTTTTACGCCTGACGCGAGTGTAACATTTTTTACCCGTCCCAAAAAAGTACTCAACGCCGCTAAAGGAGTTTACACTTCAAAATATACCTACGTTTTGTCGAAGCACAAGATACAAATAACCGAATATCGCTACACTTTACCAACAAAGTTAAATATATCGGTACAAATTTCCTACTACATCGGAATAATATCCATAAAGTATTATTGTCTTACCAATGTTTCGGATAGTTACAACAATTTGCACTTTAGTGAGTACATATTAAGGTTTGAATTGTACTAATGATATATCACTGTTGGTGTTAATTACTAAACATTTGTTCTTCGGAAACAATAAGGTATAGAATTACGTTTTCGAATAAATATTAGTTAGTGTGCGACTGAAGTACCGGTTTCGGCTTTGGTTTTGATTTCGGTTTCGGTTAAGTAGTATGTATGTATGTAAAACTCTTTATTGTACATAAAACACATGAAAAAGATGAATACAGGAAAACACAAATGCACAAAGGCGAACATAGTTACATAGACACATACATAAATCACGTCTTTATCCTTTACGGGGTAAATAGAGCCTAAAGTTAGTTTCGGCCTAAAGTCATATTTCAGCCAAAGGTTCAATTTCAGCTAAAAAACAGCCAAACTTTTCGAACGCCGTTTCCGATATTCAGATTAAGAAGTATTGCTCTTTTAAAGGTATTTATTAGATTTATTAGATAATTATAGATATTAGATTCGGCTAAAACTATAAATGAATCCTGCGATGCCAGATTGGGTTTTTATTTCGCAATTTACGGGAAAATATAACTAATTGGGTATGTTTTGGGGAAATAAGAACGATGGGGAAAACTTTGAGGAACAATTTAGTAAATAATTTAATAATTTTGTAAACAAGTAGACGGCATTCATTTTTTTGATTCAGATTTAGTGTACCTAAACCCATATTTTATTTACTTATTTTTTATATTCACTTTACAACACGTTCTTGGGGAAATTTATTCGAAATTATATCGTTTGGGGATTTTTTTTGAGAACCGGGGAAATTTCGTAATTCGCGTTTGACATCCCTGAATGAATCCAAAGGCTCGGCTTCGGTATCAATTTCGGCAAGAAACAAGTTTCGGTCAGACTAGTAAATATGTATGTATTTATTGTTAATTTGGCTTCGGGAGATACCGGCAAACTAACTAAGAGTGATTGAGGTTCCATGTTTGCGTTTTGCTACTTAATTGGACGAGATAATTTTATTATGAAATACGTTTACCGTCTTCTTGGTTTGCAGCTCGCATTTTAGGGCCGGCAATGCTCCTATAACCCTCCTGTTGTGGGTGTCCATAGGCGCCCGTGGTTACTTACTACTATTAAATATAACATTTAGTAAAATGTATGCAGTATATATTTTATATTGGTAGACATAGACAGACAGATATAAATTCTGTTTTACTATTTGTTGTTATAGTGGCAAGAGAAATACATCATCTGCGAAAATTTTAATAGTCTAGCTATCACGGTTCACGAGATACAGCCTGGCAGACGGACAGCGAAGTCTTAGTAATTAGGGTCCCGTTTTTACCCTATGGGTACGGAACTCTAAAAACAGTTTTAAGGATTTTCGGAAATTCCCACGGGAACGGGAAAAACAGGACTTTTCGTTTTAATGGTAGTAGAAAGCTGAAATTCGGCATGTAGGTTGCTTGGGAGTGTAGAGAATGGACGTTGTGATAATACGGACATTGTGTGATGATAAGTAGATACGTAGGTTACTGAATATACCGTTAAAATAAGTACAAGTTTCATTTCCAATTCCAACATTAGTACAACTCGATATACTTTATTTTTTAGATTAGTTGGCGAAATTGTGCCCGAATCCCGATAAGAAATAATAAATTGAATTAGAGTTTCTTGGAGATAATTACAGCCGGGATGAAGTGACAGGGGTGTGGGGCGGGAGAGGGGAAGCTGTCGATTGCAGTAGGAAGTCAGATTTCCAGCTCGATCATTACACCCACGAACCACGCTATAATTGTGACGCTTTTTTTTCGAGGGGGGAAAATCTACTCTAAGATACATCTATATGTGAGGGAGGCGCTGGGTCATGTAGGATTTTTACATATACTCAGCGGCATATTATACTTTATGCTTGGCCAGAAAAAAATATAAAAAATAAAAATAGTTACCTACCTACAATTTTTTTTTGTGTTCCGCTAAATATGACGCTGAGTTTACTATCCTACTAATATTATAAATTAATGCGAAATGAACACAAAATATTTACCTTGCTACTCCGCTACTTACGTGCAAGATAACCAAGCCTGTGCGAAATATATACGTTTTGCGTTTTGCGTTTTGTAACGCCTGATTCAATAAAATACTCGTATTAATGCGAAAGTTTGTGAGGATGTGAGTGAGTGAGTGTGTATGTTTTCCTTCTTCACGCTGAAACGACTTGACGGATTTGGATGAAATGATCATCTGTATTTTAAACGATAACCCGTTGATTTGGTATTTTCGATTGCTATGGTTTAAAAGTAACCGTTAAAAATGTATTCGCAATCATCATCATCAGCCTGAAGACGTCCACTGTTGAACAAAGGCCTCCCCCTTAGCACACCATAATGAATGACAACTCGCCACCTACATCCACCGGTTTCCCCCAACTGTCACGATGCCGTCAGTCCACCAAGTGGGAGGCCTGACAACACCGCGTCTGCCGGTATTATTTTGAAAAAATGACTTTCTGTATTCAAAACATCTGTATTTCAATGACAGTTCAAATCAATGACCAAGCCAAGTTCAAGTCAAGTCCGCCAAATTTCTTGCGGCGCATTCTTCTTGGCAATGATGGTCCTTCCGAATGCGCTGGTAGATTCAAAAAAATACATGTAAAAGAGCCCTTGGCGGCCTATTTGCAAAATAAACTTTTGACTTTTGACTTTTATTTATTTGTAACTGTAAAGCTATTTGAATACCCTTAAAATTGACACAATTCACGTCCCACCAACGTATTGCGACATAAAACAAAATTCCGTATCTCCCGACATGTCGAAATCGCATAATAAAAGGAGTTATCATGCTGTACGCTCTTTATGCCCTTTTTATTGCTATGCGTCTCGGTTTGACATAGCATTTCATAGCTCATAAACCGAACTTAAAATTACATGATTTCTTTGTTTTGGAATTAAAGTGGCTTAAAGACATTTTGGAAAAGCCTCGGAGCCCGCCATGGAGCGTGACCCGGAGTAAAGTATACTGGGTCATACATTTCTGTAGCACATTATTAGTGATTTGGCTCTAAAGCTAGACTTCCAAGCAAAGCGGCTCTGGCGACAGTAACGCGGCGACACTGCGATAGTATTATGCAGTATGAAAATCCATGAACTTCCGAGTGCAGCATCCCTGTTGCTAATATATTTTTTTATTAAATGAATAAATAATCTAAATCTGCACTAGTTTTTCGCGATAGTATTATTTTTATCCCACTCATATGGTGGTAATAAGCCATTGAGCTTATTAGAAGTACGATTACGTACCTACTCGATATCCCTACTTAATACCTACTATAAAATGCGAAAGAACTCTGTCTGTTTGTCTGTTACCTTTTCACGCGTAAACCGCTAGACCGATTTAGTTGAAATTTAGTATAGACATTTTCAGTCCCGGGGAAGGACATAGGATAGATAGTATCTCGGAAAATAGTAAAGTTCCCACATCCCGCGGGATAGCGATAAGCGAATTATACACAGACGGAGTCGCGAGGATCCGCTAGTTATGCATAAATCACAGTGAAATAACATAACCTTATTATTCATTTGGAATTAACAAACAAATATGGATGTCCTTTGAATGTTTGTGTCAAGGATATTAAAGGATAGCGTGCCATCGCGGCCAATGACGTCACAAAATTACCAATGCCGCCGGCAGCGGCGCTGATACCCTACAAAAACCAAAAATATGTACGCAATAACATTAGTTCTGTTATTCTCCGTCGTATTTCATAAGTTTGTGGCGCTATTAGCTAATAACTTTACGAAGAATTCGCGTGGAATTTCCAACAAAATGGTTTGGAGGTCACGAGACAATTTTGGCTTAATGGTTTATTCTTTTGCTATTAAGTATTGTTCTTTATTGGCTTTGCAGCATTCAGAAAACGAGAAACCTTGAAGATATGCGTAGAATAATGACGGCTATAGGGCGACCGCTTAGATGAGTCCTCGCCCGCGCGGTGCAGGGGCGCAGGGTGGGACGACAAAGGGGACCGAGAGAGGTGCGGGCGGCGGGCGCACTACCCGCCCGCACCTCTTGGCTCTGTCTCTATGTATGTCTGTCTGTTACGCTTTCACGCCTAAACCACTGAACCGATTTTCATAGAATTTGGTTCAGAGATAGTTTGAGTCCCGGATATTTTTTTTTTTTTATGTGAATAGGATAAGTAGTTTATATCCCGAAAAAATGCATAGTTCCCGCGGGATAGCAATAAGCGAATTCTTTTCAATCACGGGCTACAGCTAGTTTACATAATATAAAATATATAATACAGAATCTAACTAATATTATAAATGCGAAAGTATGGATAGATGGATGGATGTTTGTTTGTTACTCAATCACGCCAGAACGGTCAAACAGATCTGGATGAAATTTGGCACATACATAGAAAAAGTCTGGAATAGCACATAGGCTACTTTTTATCCCGGAAAATTGCGTAGTTCCCGCGGGATAGCGATAAACGAATTCTTTGCAGACGAAGTCGCTGGTAACAGCTAGATTATAATATACAATACACATCCACACGCACACATACGCACGCGCACTTACACATACAATACACATACACACTACTTTGTACCTATTTATTTTCTTCTCTTTTGTATTATTCTTGTATTTTGTGTACTTCCTTGGCACTCGCGATACAGACCCAGAGTCTAGTGCGAGCGCCGCCGATTTACTTCCAGCATAAATGTCATCTACCCATCTCTATGTAACAATGTGTGCTTTGTAAAATGTTATACATTTGTAACTTATGTGGTGAAAATAGAGTTATTATTATTATTATTATAGAATATCGAGAAACCTTCGCTATTAATTATCTAAGTATCTAACTATCAGTACCTATGAATTCTTTGGAAACGAAGTCGCAGGCAATAGCTAGTGTTTTATATTAATTGTAACATTTGTAACTTGATTACTCGACGCGTTATAAATCAGGCTCTTGACGTAGACGGGCAATGAAATGACCATATAAGGATTCCTTTTTATACACGGAATTCTAAAAATACTGCCCGTAAGCAATCGCTCGGTATTTTTCTTAGGCGTTTTAACTCTATATTACTGAGGAAAAATTGTATTTTAGTTGGAATAGATTGAACTTTTCCCGGTTTTTCCGCGTTCGTGGAAGGGTCTTAATTGACAATGTAACGTTGTTATCCCTTTGCCGAAGTTACTTTATTAATAAGGGTCCCGAATGATCGGACGCTTTTTCAAGATATTTTAATGGTTGGTCCAAATTTTAACGATGTTCACTTTAATTCTTCCATACTAGGCATATTTTTCCAGGTATGCTATCTTATACATTTAAATATGCAACAAAGTCTGGTTATTTACATCGTTTATTACTCAAGAACGGCCGCGACTCCAAATAGCAGAATCGTACTAATATTATAAATGCGAAAGTTTGTGACGATGTGACGATGTGAGTGAGTGAGTGTGTATGTTTGTTCCTTCTTCACGCTAAAACGACTGGATGGATTTGGATAAAATTTGGAACGAAGTTAGTTGGTACCCTAGATTAAAGCATAGGCTACTTTTTATCCGGGAAAATTGCATAATTCCCGCGGGATAACGATAAATATGTTAAAGGTCTTAGCTGCCTAGAGTTGCAACGTAAATATTACTGTCAACAGATGTTCTTAAGCCTAATTCTACGCGGACGAAGTCGCGGGCAGAAGCTAGTAATAAATACCTAAAATAAAAATGTAATGTAAAAAAGAAATATTTCGTTTGCAGCGCCATCTTTTTTTATGTTAGAGAAGCCACACAAACGAACTAGTGGGTCACCTGATGTTAAATGATCACTACTATCCATAGACACCCGCGGCGCTTTACGCGACGCCTGCGTTGTCAGCCCTGCAGAATCTCTGAAGACTGGAGACATGACAGAATCTAATTCTAATCTGAAGTTCCTCCTAGACCTCATCATCATCCCCAGCATCCTTACACTCACACAGCTGGGCCCACGCGGATCCAGTGCCTCAAACTTATTAACACCCCTCTTTTTGCGTCGGCTGTTAAAGTAGGATAAGGTTTCGCACGCGTCATACAATGATTAGGCGTAAGTATTGACTCACCGACGACCGGATGAACTGACGACCGGATAGCCTAGTGGTTAGCGACCCTGACTATAAAGCTAGAGGTTCCGGGTTCGAATCCCGGTAGGGGCAGGCATTTGTATGATGAATACGGATGTTTGTGCCCGAGTCATGGATGTTGTATGTACTTATCTACATTATAATAGTATGTTTATCCGTTGCCTGGTACCCATAGCACAAGCTCTGCTTAGTTTGGGACTGGGTCAATTGGTGTAATTTGTCCCATGATATTTATTTATTATTATTTATTTTTTCAACGAGAGAGCCAAAAACAAGTAAAAGCCTTGGGATAATCATTATCCCAAGAAAAAGAGATTAAGAGTTATTGTATTGTATTGTATTGTATTGTATCTCTAGACAAATTTGATCTTTTGACTCGGCAGTACCTCTATATTGAAATTTTCAATTTTGTATGAGTGTAGATAACATAATACAGGTATCAGTACCATATCGGACTAGTTACCGACACCGGTACGCTGTTATAGGCCCGCTATAAACATAATTCCGGCTCTATGGCGGCTACGAATTGAAACACGGTTTAATTAAATCTGAGAGGGAGTTGGTTTGTAATGAATGCTGTGATGTAACTGTAATAGTCTTCTGTAAACCGTGACTTTGAACTTCAGCGACTTTAAACCAGCCAAGTGCGAGTCGGGCTCGCGCACCGACGGTTTCTTACAAATTCGGCAAGTTAATATAAAATCCAGTGTTACCAGAGCCTAACTAATATTATAAATGCGAAAGTTTGGATGGATGGATGGATATTTGTTTGTTACTCAATCACGCCAGAAGGGCCCTACGAATCTGGATGAAATTCGGCGCATAGGTAGAGAAAATTCTGGAATAGCACATAGACTACTTTTTATCCCGGAAAATTCCCGTGGGATACCGATAAACGAATTCTTTGCAGACGAAGTTGCGGGCAACAGCTATTATAATGCAATTATATTTGAAAATGTTAAAAGACGGAGCTCACTTATCTTAATAGGTATGAGTCATGCTAAAATGTTTTAATTTTTAAAGTCCACGAGTTAGCGGTTAGTAAATGGTTGTCGATTGAATCGCTTGTCAAACGAAACATTTGTCAAACCTTTGTCAAAAACTTACACAGTATGTCAAAGGAAGCACACCCTAACTAATATATAAAAACAGGTATATAGCTTCGTGGTGGCTTGTAATAAGTATAGTTATAAAATTATGAGCTTTGTCACGCCAAATTATGATTACATTACATGTGTTTAGGGCGGTGACCCATTCTACCTAAAATAGCAAATTGAAACTTAGTTGTGTGTAGTGGCTATATGAACGTCTCAGGTAAAATGGCTTGTTTTATGCTCTTGTTGTACAATCAACTATTTATTAAGCTTAAACTTTTAATGTTGACTGTATTTGCATTTTGTCAATCATCCTATAATATATGACAATCCAATAGGTACTAAATTTAAAGTCAATCCGACAAGAAATGGATCGATGGTCTTTACTCAAACCGTAATACACCAATTCACAGATAAGCAAGTTACAATCTTGTTACACTAAAATACGTTTTTTGACAGACAAAGCTAACAGAAGCTTGAAATATACGAATAAGGGGTTAGCGTCTGTCCGCCCACTAACAACCTACGTCTTGAGAAAGTGGGAGTATCTAAACATTTGTCTTTTTAAGCGTTATTACATTTTACACACTGTACAAAGTGTACAATACATACATCATAATCACATCTTTATCCCTTACGGGGTAGACAGAGCCTAAGGTAACCAGACCTAAAAGCAATGTTTAGCATGGGAACGTATAGGTGGAAAAGAGAATGAAAATCGTAATGGGTTGCTAGCCGCGTCGCCTATGACATGATAATGATTGGCTTTTACCATCTGCGCGGGAAGAGACGCAAGTGGTACATTCTTTGTTTTCCTTTGCTCCCAGACCAACATGGAAGTAAAACAATAACCATTATTCATATACCCACCCAGGGTAAGTACAAAGTCAATAAATAGTGTATTATATTTCAGTTTAAGGGCGTTTCCACCCCGTTACGACGTGTGGGAAATACGGCCATCCAGACTAGACGTAACTCTCGTTACTAAACCCTTGACCTAATTTCTGGAGCAATAACTTGAAATATGTATGTATATAACTCTTTATTTTTTTATTGTACATAAAACACATGAAAAAGGTAAATACAAGACAACACAAATGTACAACGGCGAACTTATCCCTACAAGGGATTTCTTCCAGTTGACCTTAGAACGATTGACAGGACACAGGTATTAAGCAAGAGTAGACACACAGAAAAAGTAAAAGAACTGACTGAGTATGTTGTACTATACTTCATTTAATTTAGAATGAGAAACCGCAATAACATTATATGCAAATTGTACAGTGCAATAGTTTGGCAGCCGCTAAATAAAATTGTTTTAATGTCACTTTATTTGCGCGTCGTCAATTGTTAATCTAGTACAAATTGTAATGAGATTACAGTTCAAGAGCCGCAATATAATGTTGTTGTGGTTTCTCATTCTAAATTAAAAAATGAAGTATAGTCTATCTGTAGCATGGAGGAAACCATAGTGTTGTGGCTATTCAATTCTGCGATACATTCGTGAACACTCATTTAAGACATGTTATGTTAAATGTCAGTTATCAATGACGTCTCTGTCTGTTTTGTAGTAAGAAATAGAGAGAGAACCATAGATTACTGACACTTAAGATATCAGGAACTTTACAGAGGTGAAACAGGCCCTTAATCTAAGACGGAAATGTTAATTAATCAAAATAGTGAGTTACGCCTATACAAACACAAACAACAAAGTTGTGTGTGCATGAAAAGTACGAAACGTCAAACGATACCTGTTAGATGCGATGGACTTTATCATGATAGTTTCACTTTTCATACCGTCCGTATATGGAACAAAATCCTTGACGTTATTAGAATCTATTGACTTGAAGTTTCTAACGTGTACAGAGCTCCTGTGATAAGACAATAGTTAAGTACCGTTACATAAGGGGTGTATTAACAATTCACTACATAATCTTATTAAAGTATATCCCGCGAAGGGTGTTTTATGATTTCTTCTGTAAGGTTTCCTCGAGGACATCATACCTATATATTTCTCAAGAAGGTCACCGGTATCAAATAACGTTGAACAGTTTAGAAACGAGAGACTTGGATTTATTAATTTTTCCAGCCTTTACGTTGGACCCACGCAAAAAATAGTTTATACCCTTAATTTATAAAGTTACGTACTTCCTATAGCAAAACGTATTTTGTCTGTGTCAGTCAAAGTGACAGATAAAGAGCGAATGCAACCTTGGTTCAATTGGGTTTAGGTTTAACTTAAGGCATCCCAATAAAGAAGTCTGGCGTATGGGTCTCTTGTATCTAACAATACAATACAATACAATACAATAACTCTGAATTGAACACCACATATAACAATCAAAACATAAAAAAGGTATACAGAAGTAATAAGGTAACAATAGGCGGCCTTATCGCTACAGAGCGATCTAACGTGGTGGCGAAAAGATTTAGGTTAATAAAGCTTCACGAGAAGATAAGAAAGATAATATTTTTTTTAGAATAAGATCTGGACAATGATAAATATACCCGAGTAAGCACTATATTGGAATATAAATAAGACATGTCTTATGTTAGAATGACAAAAAATACCTGCCGAAAATAATAACCACCACCAAAATATTTCACCTTTATCTATGACCGCCTATTATATACTTTGTTCTTTGTTTCTGTATTGTTTAGTACTGATTTGTGGTGTTCAATAAAGAGTATTGTACTATTTGTATTGTATTGTATTGAAGGTAAGTCGATGAAGCTCGCTATGCGGAGCTCCTATTCTACATATTTTAGAAACGCCTTAACCCTACTCAATCCATCAAAATAAGATTCTACAATTAGGCTGCCTAATTATTGTTGTATCTAGATTTGGTAATCATTTTAATACGTTTGGTCTTTGAAAATCTAATTTGATTTCGATTTTTATGTTAGTTTTATTTTGTAAGAAAACTTAGTCTTTATTTATTCCCTTGCAGTAAGTTTACACTTATCAGTATATTCATACAGCACGTACAAGTATTTGTAGAGTTGTAGTCGATATAGACAGGGCAAGCAACACCGCGGATAGGACTCTGCAACTAATTTGCATAAAATTAACCTTTAACCTTCAATCTTATAGACAAAGTAAAACTTACTTTTATTTCCCTTGGGCATAAATCCGCAGTAAGCAAACTAAATATACTTACTTAAAGTTTTATGAAGTAAGTTACTAACCTATAAAAAATTGCAACTTAACAGCGATATAACATAACATCGTAAGACTTCCTTTATTGCGCGAAAATGTATACAATTATAAATTCATGCCTGGAGGCTTCAAAGTTCCTCATAGCGGTTTCTAAGCCCCTTAGGGATATATCGCTTAGAAATATTCCTGCTTGATTTAATTTTAAAAGATACATATAACATTAAAGTTAGGGACGAAAATGTACGGAAAAAAACATTTATGCTGCTGTGTTCAAGTTCGTACACAGAGAGGAATATTTAAGAAGCGCTTAACTTAATAACTTGATTTCGGTATCTGATTATACAGAGGGTCAAACAGCAGATGTTCGGAAGTTCGCCAGGGTGTGGTCGCGCGGAAGCATCAATACCACCCGTCACCCCCCCAACCTGTGGCATCTACCACCTGAGCGGCAACCTGTTACACCCTGTAGATGCGCCCACGAATTAACAGCCTGTATATAAACAATTGACACTCACCCTTCGCATCACGCGCAGAGAGAACGATGAAGTCTTCATGTTTATTTTTGTTGATTTCTTTACGGTCAACAAAAAAAAATAGTTTTTATATATTAACGATAGCACTAACACTTTATTACAAATAGGGGGACACTAATAAAATCTGTGTGAGTAAAAAAACTATTTCGCTGTTCAAAATTTGTAGTTGTTATTAAAATATATTTTTATTTGTAAATTTGTCGGTGCAAGCGGGCGACGCTTGGGACGGTTTGATCGCGACTGATTGCTTACCCCAGCGTACGAACAGGGCGAAAAGGACATAAACACCCCCTCAGAAACGAAACACCATAACTCCCTTACCATCCAGCGCAAACCCAACCTCGCCGCCTCAATATAAGATTCAAAATCAATACGCAAACATTTCGCACTTTTGAAGGATCCTGTATTGACCTCTCTTTCGCACGTCGGTGTGAAGTAACATAGATACAGGAATTGAATTTATTCTCACACCACGTCACCGTATCCAGTTGTAGCTCCTGGCACTTTCCGTTATTCTGTTTACATTGCTTTCCTGTAAAGGCGTGTTGGATAATTTAATTATAGAAAGAGCAGTGTAGGTCAAAAGTTGAGTGCAGAGTTTTTGTGCTGTCAATGAATTAGCGATTGGAAAAGGTTACAATGGAACTTGACGTAGCTTAAATTCTGAACCAGTTTTGGCTGGTTCTAAAGAGCCAGTAATGAAAAGAAAAAACCGACCAAGTGCGAGTCGGACTCGCGCACTGAGGGTTCCGTACAAATTCGCCAAGTTATTATAAAATCCAGTCTTAGCAGAGCCCTGCTCTTAAGCGAAATGTAGGCAGTGTGAGGTCATTTTATATTGTTTATTATATAGACAAACAAATATTAAATAAAAAAAAAACTACTTACTAGATCTCGTTCAAACCAATTTTGGGTGGAAGTTTGCATAGTAATGTACATTACCATTATTATTTTTAGTTTATCATTCTCTTATTTTAGAAGTTACGGGGGGGGAACACATTTTACCACTTTGGAAGTGACTCTCGCGCAAACTATTCAGTTTAGAAAAAAATGATAATAAAAACCTCAACATCATTTTTGAAGACCTATCCATAGATACCACACACGTATGGGTTTGATGAAAAAAAAAATGTTGAGTTTCAGTTCTAAGTATGGGGAACCCCAAAATTGTTTGTTTTTTTTTCTATTTTTGTATGAAAATCTTAATGCGGTTCACATAATACATCTACTTACTAAGTTTCAACAGTATAGCTTTTATAGTTTCGGAAAAAAGTGGCTGTGACATACGGACAGACAGACAGACATGACGAATCTATAAGGGTTCCGTTTTTGCCGTTTGGCTACGGAACCCTAAAAACTACGTCAATTTTTTAAGCTGATAGCTTTTTGTACGCCTCTGTTGGTGTAAGTTTAGATAACCGATGACAGTTTTCAAAGGAAGTTGCCTTATTATGTGTTCGCTTTTGCCCCCATGCCCTATGATTTTGGTTCATGGGATCATGGGCATACTTACCCCACTTTCTCTTTCATTTTACATAGTCTAAATCAAAGTCGCTCCACGCCGTGTGTATGTACGCTTAGATCTTTTAAACTACGCAATGGATCTAGTGCGGTTTTCATCAACATATAAAATTACTAGCTGTTGCCAGCGACTTCGTCTGCAAATAATTCGTTTATCGCTATCCCGCGGACTACGCAATTTTCCGGGATAAAAAGTAGCCTATATGATATTCCAGACTGTTTTCTATCTATGTGCCGAATTTTATCCAGATCCGTTGGGCCGTTCTGGCGTAATTGACTAACAAACAAACATCCATCCATCCATACTTTCGCATTTATATTAGTTAGATTCAAGAGGAAGACCGCTATAGATTCTTATCGATTTTGTAATGTAAACCAAATTGTCACTCTTAATATACTATTGTCGCGTTGGTGAAATTGAGGTCAGGTCAGTTGGTGTCAATGGTCCTATGATATTTATTTATTTATTTTATGCCGTTAACTGTACATTTGCAGGTATTTCTACCTTTAGACAGAGAGCTAGCTACCGAAATAGGTATACAATTTATAGAGCAACGAAATCCGTTTAGTGTGCCATACTGTCATTATTATTTAATTCGAGCGCCTGGCAGCTTTTCAGCGGCGGGTGACTAACACTTTTTCCCGCACCTTGGATGTCACCTGGCACTACTTTTCCCCCGATTAAAACGCGTGGCAATGTTATATTCGAATTAAATATGTAATTAGCTATTTATTTATTTATTTATTTATAAGCCTTTTTATTCCGAATTCGCTACAATTTCAGTAAGTACATGTTGTTGTTGTTGTTGTTATTGTCGTTTATTTTTTATTTATTTATTAAATTGTCGCGAAATTCGGCGTGCCTCATGGCATAGGCCTCCTCCGTGTATTGGAGGGTTTGGGCTATAGTTCCCACGCGCGCCCACTGCGGATTGGGAACTTAACACACACCATTGAATTTCTTCGCAGATGTGTGCTGGTTTTCTCACGATGTTTTCCTTCACCGAAAAGCTCATGGCAAATTACAAATGTAATTTTCGCACATGAATTCCGAAAAACTCAAAGGTGCGAGCCCGGGATTTGAACCCACGACGCTCTGCTTGAGAGGCCACTGGTCAAACCACTAGGCTACCACGGCTTAATAAGCTATTATATCACACCAAACTCAGAGTTCTAAAAAAATTGCACACCTTCAATTGCCCCTCCACCCCCCCCCCCCTTTTTTTTTGCTCATCCACTCTCACACCCACCGCTGAAAAGCTGCCAGGCGCTCGAATTAATTAATAATGATAGTATGGCATACTAATTGGAGGGATTTCGATGCTCTATAAATAGTATACCTATTTCGGTAGCTAGCTCTTAGACTACTCCGAGTGGGTGATCGGGGTCACTGCATGCCGATTGCCGCTGCTGGCGCTGACCTATAAACGAACTCTGTTGACACGTGACGGTTTCACAAAAGTGACAGGCGCGGATGTATGACATTACTGTCAGTTCCCAAGATGTTATACTAATAACGAAAAAAAAAAAAAAAAAATGCCTTACTTTGTTTTGTAAGAAAGCTCTTCTAATTGCTGGACCGAGTTTTACCAAACATGGCTGAGAACCATAGCAAGGAAACTGGCTTTCGATAGACAAAAAACGCGTCGAAATCCGTCTATCCGTTTGAGAGCTACGATGCCACAGACAGGCACACACAAACACACAGAGAGAGAGAGACATCGTTGTCAAATTTTTAACACCCCTCTTTTTTCGTTGGGGGTTAAAAGTGACAGGCGCGGTCGGTTTCCTCAGCTCTGTCTCTGGATGTACTTAATATTAAGCGACGCAGCGACGGATAAACCAGTTGTGGTTTTTGTTCGCTCCTTTTGATGTGTTATTGGGTACCACTTAAGCTTAGATATGATTAAAAAAAAAGTTATCATCAAAGAGCTTATAATATACTAAATGCAGTAGTGTGCTCTTAGCATAGGGGTGCGTGTCGGGTTACCTCCGCGTGTGGTTTTTTCTTGGTGCTGCGGTTCGGTTTTGGATCCGTCCTAGGCGAAGAGCAGTGCTTGGTCCGGTGCACCCTGGGCATCGGTTAATGATTTCCTGGCGGATTCTGAGGGATATCTACCTTAGGGTCTGTCTACCCCGTAAGGGATAAAAACGTGATTTATGTATAAATAAATAAATAAATATTAGGGAACAATTCACACAAATGTATGTAATGTATGTGTGTACTAAATCGACAAACGTCAACTAAGCACTATTTTCAAGCAAAGTAATGCGTCAGTTAGGTGCGAGTATAAAACTCTACCAAACACATTTCCCTTCGCCGCAAAATATTTATTTAATGCTTTTTGCATTCGCAAATAATAGGCCTTCAGCGCCAGAATATAATAATGTAACATTTTCAGCTGTCATCCACATAAATGCTGGCCGCAATCATAGTGTAAAGCCAGAATGTGATCTGCAAACAACGCTTTATATTGCGGCTTGAACAGGACGACGGGTGCGAAACTGTGAACTTCCTTTTTCAGATTCAAAATTTATTGATCAAATTCTCTTACGTTTCTTGGTAAATAAGGGTGCGACCACACCGCCGCTTAAAAAACGGTGACGTTACGGAATCGCAACAAAATGTATGAAGAAACGGTGAGAAAACGTGACGCATACGACACGTCACTGCGTATACGCGGCGTATTAAGTTCGTGGTATATAAACACTAACGCCCTTATTCATAAACGCTCTATAAGCTTCTGCTAACTTAGTAATCGTTTGTCCTTGACTGTCACTTTGACATTTATCTTTCACAGATAAGGACAAACTATTACTAAGTTAACAGACCGTGTTCTACCGTACATCGTTGCCGACATTTTTGTCACAAGATTTTTGAATACTGTATTTATTACTTTGACATTGGCGGAATCATCGCATCGATCCATGGGGCCATATTAATAAAAGAAGAAGAAAGTTAAGTTGACAGAAGCCTATAGAGTGTTTATAAATAAGGGGGTAATAATTTACTTCTGACATTTGATTGTTAAGAAACAAGCGTAAAGGTGCGACCATACTGCCGCTTAAAAAACGGTGACGTTACGGAATCGCAACAAAATGTATAATAAATAATAAATAAATAAATATCATGGGACAAATTACACCAATTGACCCAGTCCCAAACTAAGCAGAGCTTGTGCTATGGGTACCAGGCAATATAAACATACTTATATAATGTAGATAAATACATACAACATCCATGACTCGGGCACAAACATTCGTATTCATCATACAAATGTCTGCCCCTACCGGGATTCGAACCCGGGACCTCTAGCTTCATAGTCAGGGTCACTAACCACTAGGCTATCCGGTCGTCGTGTATGAAGAAACGGTGAGAAAACGTGACGCATACGACACGTCACTGCGTATACGGTACGCGTATGCGGTTTGGTCGCACCCTAAATCAGGCATTCAGAGAGGAAATGCTGCCAAAATCTTCGGAACCATGCCCAAGTAATGTATTTTACGTCGCCCGGGCCGTAAGTCGCAATATACCGCCCGCTACGCGAGCGGAAAGTTCATTTATTTTCGCATTCAACTCCCAGTCCTAAGCCAAGCCAAACAAATACTAATTACGCTAGTTTCATCACACAATTCCCACCACTATTCCTAGTTAACTTAGAAGCACTACGTTACAGGCGCGGTTTCCATTTAGATTATTAGTTTAGGCGGTCGCTAGCCTATACAAAACCGTATTTAAAATTTTAACATACGTGAGGCCTTACCGTGATGGCTTAATGCGATCCAATTCCGAACTAAAGTTGGATCGATCGCTGTCACATCCATACAAAACATGGCCTTTAAGTTTTGTTACCTTATCTGTCTACCCCGTAAGGGATATAGAAGTGATTTGTGTATGTATCCTACTAATATTATAAATGCGAAAGTTTGTGACGATGTGACGATGTGATGATGTGACGATGTGAGTGAGTGAGTGTGTATATTTGTTCCTTCTTCACGCTAAAACGACTGGACGGATTTGGATAAAATTTGGCACGAAGATAGCTGGTAACCTAGATTAAAACATAGGCTACTTTTTATCCCGGAAAATTGTATAGTTCCCGCAGGATAGCGATAAACATATCAATTGCTAATTCTACGCGGACGAAGTCGCGGGCAGAAGCTAGTGTATAATATAAATAATGTAAATCGAATGACAATGCCAGTACCGTCCAACAAAAACTACAGTGAATAAAAAACCACGAGTTTTATTTAACATAACTTTTTTAAGTCGGTTAATGATTACCGGTTTGTACAGGCACTGGCGTTACAATTGGCTTTTATAGAGCCATTATTGCTCCTTAGAGACCTTGTTCACAAATTCCTGGCAGCAATTATATTTAATTACTGTTTACAGTTCAAGGTTGCCCATCCTGCGATTATGAGTCATTTATAATTGTTTGCGCGTTAATCGGAATAATTAAATTGGTGGCTTAATTATGGTCCTTCATTTGGATTGGACGTACCTATTTTACAGGGGTGGCCAACCGGTCGGTTGCGGCTATTGGGCCAGTAATCCCCCAGGCCAGGCAGAGAAAATGTGAATGAATGAACGAAATGAATGAATGAATGAATGGAATGAATGAATGAATGGAATAAATGAATGAAATGAAGGAATGAAATGAAGGAATGAATGGAATTAATTAATGAAATGAATGAATGAATGGAATGAATGAATGAATGCAACGAATGAATGAATTAGGTAATGGAATGAATGAATTAGGTAATGGAATGAATGAATGAATGGAATGAATGAATCAAATTAATGAGTGAATGAAATGCATGAATGAATGGAATGAATGAATGAAGTGAATGAATGAATGAAATGCATTAATAAATTAATGAAATTATCGAAATTAATGAATTCATTAATGAAATGAAACATTTGTAGTGCGATAGAGTTTACAAGTTACATACAACCCAGATACAACCCCACTGCACTGCGTTTTGCCTCATAGGCATGCAAAAATATCAAAAATTAATAATGACATGTAAGTGAGCTAAAACGTATTTAATAGTGGGGTGATAAAAGTCAAGCTCAAGTCGACGATGGAATATGCTATGATAAAAAAGAGAGAGAGATAGATAAGGAATGATGTTTGGTACGGTAAACGTTAGCATAGTGATTATTATTATTACCTGTTTTTTCAATAGTATGTATGTATGTAAACTCTTTATTGTACAAAATATACAAAACAAATACAATTGACAAACACTGAGATACATGCATAAAGGCGAACTAGTTTTTTTATGATGCATGAAGTTGCTAAATTCCCAAAGGAAGATAATATAAAGGAGGATACAGTTCTGCGATCGCAACGAAGCACGTTTGAAGTTTCGAGTTGCCAGTTCATCGGGAAGTTAGTTTAAAACAGAAGAGTGGAAACGTACAAATGGTACTGAAAAAATCATCTCTTTAGACGATTGCTGCAATTCGAGCTCGGTTCGCCCAAGATACTGTGAAAGACTGCATTGGGTATCATTTTGGAACCTTTTCACTGCAAATATCATAACACTTACCATACACCTGCCAAAGAAATTATTGCTAAATTTTACAAGAAAAGATTCCACAGAGGCACGTGATTTAGGGTTTTAGACCGTATAACAGGATATTTGGGTGTGCAAACGATGGTAAAATGGTAAATGGTGAGCCACTGCTTGGAAAAGAGAATCTAATCTAACTAATATTACAAACGCGAAAGTATGGATGGATGTTTGTTTGTACTAAATCACGCCAGAACGGCCCAACTAATCTGGATGAAATTCGGCACATCGACAGAGAAAAGTCTGGAATAGCACACAGGCTACTTTTTATCCCGGAAAATTCCCGCGGGATAGCGATAAACGAATTCTTTGCAGACGAAGCCGCAGGCAACAGCTAGTTTATTTATATTACAAAGGAAGGTAAACGAGCAAGTATCATCCATCTTTCGCATTTATAATATTAGTTAGATTAACCATAACCACTCTATTGATAAATTTATCTATGGTTTAAAACCAATCGCAAAATTTGAGCTAAACATAATGCTTGAGTAAAAACGTGACAAATTCTTACAATACTCTACCGACATTTTGTTCCCAAAAGGATGGACTCAATTTGAGGAACTTCAGCGTTTGGAATTTGGTCCCACATTCCCGCTGCAGCGGCAATCCTCTTATAAAGTTCTCTATTTCTAACTCCCGGAAATGTTAGAAGTGTAAGTCTGGGCTACTCCGAAATTCGGACTTCACATCATACCGTCCCTCTCAAACTCTTATGAATGACTGTTAGTGTGAGCGGAACAAAACACGAACTTTGAATTTATAACCTGGAAATCGTCAATCCTCAGGCAAGAAACTATTTGAAATTGACTGATATCTCTAGCTTTCACGTGAGAATATTCCCTAACTACCCTGTAGAGACTAACAGCCTTATTCATAAAAAGTTAGAGGCTCGCTATAAGCTCGCTATAGGACCGATGCAAAAAACCATGATTCATAAACGTCAATTAGTGCTAATCAGGCCTTCAAGGGTCGGTTAAGTCTTCCGAAAGTTAGCGGACCGTAGACCCTACTTTATCTCTTTGCTACTTTACTCACAAAATGGCCGCCACAAATGTGAACAGCAGATTTTGGCAAGAGCAAAACCATACTCAAGACAGTTTTTTTTGTTTTAAGTTTTTATTTCCTCCGGGAAAGGCAAAGGGAACTAGATCCACACTGCCTAGTCTGTCGTGTTAATTCGCTGGTTTCCCGCTAATTCGCTGCCATTGCTGTATTTTTTTTGAATTCACTAAAAGGCCATTTTTGGTCTATGATTTGTCAAGGTGACAACATAACGCGTCTAATCCATCCACCAGCAGCTCATTAGCTAACAGACTGCTAGCAAGCGTTTATGAATCATACTTTTTAACAACTGTCAAATAAGCTTAATCAGTCTGTTAACTAATAGACTGATCAAACCTCAACTAAGGATTTTTTATGAATAAGGCTGTAAGGCTAGTGTCACACAAGGTCAGTGTCGTAACAACGCATTAGTATTCAAGCAGCGCCCGTGCCCTCACACCCTTATATCCTTACAGTCAGTCAAATATAGACGCAAACAAAGTGTCAAAGTATATTAGGAACAAGGCTTTATGTCAAGGGGTTAAAGGCGCTTTCTGATATATTGGCCACTGGTTGCTACGATATATCTGTCGCTGACTGTATAACGTTGTCATATTAACAGCGCTTGTGCGACTGTCTTGAATAAAAACCGGCCAAGTGCGAGTCGATAGCAAGTGAATATAGAATCCAGTGTTAGCAGAGCCCTGCTCCTAAGCAAAATGTGGGCAGTGTGAGGTCATTATACTAGCTGTTGCCCGCGGCTCTGTCTGCGCTGAATTCATTTATCGCTATCTCGCGGGAACTGTTCAATTTTCCGGGACAAAAACTATCTTATGCCCTTCCCCGGGACTGAAACTATCTTTATGCCAAATTTTATTCAAATCGGTTCAGTGGTTTAGGTTTGAGTGCTCTAAGCTAAAGGCTAAAGGCGTCTCCTGTCGTTAGAGCTTCGTGGTCCAATCCAAAGACTTTATCCATAACGTTGAGTTTGCTTCTGCTAAGGATTTTCTCAAAGTTAATTCACAATATTTATTGAATAACGTACAGTGACAGACAGACGCCAGAAGATATACATACAATAAGATGAGGTCACTGTAACCCGTATTCTAGACGACACGCACACCAACACATCTATACGTAAGGCTGTGTGCCGTCTGGGTTGAAGACGATTCGCTGAAAAGACTGACTGAGCCCTATTTAAGCTTGTTTAGTTAAAGTAGTCAAAAACGAATACAAATAATATAACGAGTCTAGAAGCAAATCACCTTTACCTGATATACCTAAGTATGTTGTATCGTCTCTCGTCACGAAATATTATGAATTTTACGATGACAGCTTCGTAGACCCGTATCCGTAGCACCTCTACGGCGTAGCGGTTTTGTAGCGCTACGAATGTTACTTGGCGTGAGATCCATCATAATTATTTTGTTGTTGTTATTCGGTTTGGTTATTTTTTTATTTTTTTATTAATCTTCTTATATAGTTTTGTGTAATTTTTTATTTCTAAAAAAAAAGTACAAAATTAGTACTGAATTTTAAATAACTACAAATTTCTGTTGAGTTCTGAATAGACTTCTAGCAATCTCGAAACATCAGCTTCGTTCACAAATTCTTATGTACGAAGTAGTGACACAGAGTCATGTTTTTGAAGAGAATGAGAAAGTTCGATTGTTAAACTAAAGAGAACAACCTCTTTTCGAATATTTGCTGCATTTGTTTCCAATTTGTTGCATGGAAGTCTTGCAACAGTATATTTGAGGGATCGGCTCTCTGTATCGGCACTTTATCTTATTAATATTAAAATAAAAATGCAAGAGCTTGTTTACGTCTTCTGTATTGGGAAGAATTGACAGTTGAAAAACAGTGTTGCCACTGACATAAAAATATACGGCTAATGCCACACAATCTTCTGTATATATAAAACTGTTCCGTTACTAAGTGACTGACAGACAACGCACAGCCTAAACCACTGGACCTAGAAACTTGAAATTTGGCACACATATACCTTGAGTATCCCAGAGGAGCACTAAGAAGGGATTTTTCGAAATTCCCACGGGATAGGGAATAAATGAGGCTTATATATTTTTCAGTAAAACTGTAATAACTAGACTCTTCAAATTTAGCACACATGTAGAATATGATCGTAACACAAAAAAACTAATTTCAGGATTTTTTGATATTCCCACGGGATAAGGAAAAAATGGGATTTATATGTTCGATTCAGAGTGACTGATTGTATTTTCTTACATATAATACTTGGTACTTTCTATAGAAATCTTGCATAATGATAAAAACAAAACAAAATTGAAGTTCTTATGACTCGACGAAATGTAAAGTAACTCGAAATAACTTCGAACATAACAAAGCCTAGCTGATTCAACACACAAAAAAAACATTTACCCACGTCAATATTCTTGTAAAACATAATGTTGACCTCTCCTTCTTCATCAACTTCGCTTCTAGCAACACCTAAGTGTAATGTTTGTCTTTAACAGAAGACACTTTTACTAAAACATGGACGAACATTTTCGTTATCAATTAGCTGCATTAATTTTATACTTATTAGAAACTGGTGGTTGGCTAAAACTTGCTAAAGGCTCGTCAGTCACTAAGTACAAACGGGCCTTGCTCATCTCCTTCAAGGTGTAAAAAAAAGGCTTCTGCATCAGAAATATCCGAACCAGAAGCTACTTTTTCATCTGCGGTGCGTTTTTTCTGAGAAAAAAGAAACAATATATGGGTATTTTGGTTTTAATAACGTATTACTAACATTAAAAATACATTAAAAACAACTGCGTTGCCGATGCAACATCTGCGTTACCATTTTAGTAACGCAGTGTAGCAGTTACGCAGTTGTAAATATTTGACCATGTTGTAAATTATTACTAAATAGAATAACAAAATATAGATTTTCTAACACTGACTGAACCAAGACATGACTAACTGCTTATAAAAATAATAATAATGTAAATAACGTCAGTACGTACCTTTTGACAGCGGTAACTCAGGGATCACGCAATAAACACACGCACCTCTCTCAACGATTATGATGCGATTGATCCGACTAGCGTCCTCCCCCCGCGCAGTTGCTATCATTCGTTATAAGAGTTACAACAAGTCGAACCAAATGAAGTGCAAGAAAATGTAATACACTCACTTTAAGGTTAATTTTCATATAGCAACGCTAGGTAGTTACGATTTTATTCTTTGTTGGGGACACTGACGAAATCACTCTTTATTCCATTAAATGTTTACTGTAAAAAATATCTATCAGCATTGTAATAAAGTTCAAACTTACATTTGTATACTGGTATTCAAGACAAACACGTCATCTAGGAAATTTGTACTGATTTCCTATAAAATTTAATATTCATTCGGAGAGACCGGTTTTTAGGCATCAAAAAGTATTTTGGCCCGATTGACAACGCACCGCCTAAACCACTGGACCTAGGAACTTGAAATTTGGCAGACGTATATCTTGAGTATCCCAAAGGAGCGCTAAAAGGGATTTTTGCTGAAATTTGGCATGTAGGTTGCTTGAAGAGTGTAGAGGGAAGCTATAAGAGAGCATTTCCCGAAATTCTTACGGGAACGGGAAAAACGGGACTTTTCGTTTTACTGGTTGTAGAAAGCTAAAATTCGGCATGTAGATTGCTTGGAGAGTGTAGTGGAGCATTAAGAGACGACTTTCGAAAATTCCCACGGGAATGGGCAAAACGGGATTTTTCGTTTTACAGGTCGTAGGAAGCTGAAATTTGGCAAGTGGGTTGCTTGGGGAGTGTAGGGTAGCATTAAGAGAGCATTTACCGAAATTCTTACGGGAACGGGAAAAAAACGGGATTGAAAGAGGTACTACTGGTAAAAGCGAGAGAAGCCGCGGGCAAAAGCTATTTGAAAATAAATGAAGTCTACGCGGACGAAGTCGCGGGCAAAAGCTAGTAATAGTAATAAAACGACTACCACACAAAAACTAAACATATTAATATGTTGCCATGCAACACAATTAACGACAGTCCTAAAATAAAACGTTATTAGCACATAATTAGGCCATATTTCCTCATCGGCTTCTAGAACTCGCCACACAAAGCTAAGAGGCCGGAATACATGAATATGAGTTAATAAACCCAGCTCAAATCAGGACTCACTGTATGTGACGCGAACAGAATACGAATCACCCTGTGTACGTCCAGTTCAGTGGAGGAAAAAATACGATAGCTGTAACACTGACACACTGCCTCCATATACAAACTGACAATGGAAGTCTGAGACGTACCGTAAGTAGACGTACGTTAATAAGTAATAATAATAGACGAAAATCTTGTAGGATTAATTGGGGATTTCTAACTCTTCCACCTAAACGTCCATAATTATGCTAAACATTGCTTTTGGGTCTTGAAAGAAGAAAAAAAAAAAGAATACGTTTATTTCTTTTTGCAAGACACAAATGTAAGAGCATACACGCAATCTTATAGACAAGAAATAAAAAAACACCTGTGTCTAACACTTTTTTTTAATCTTTTCAACACAGTTGCTCGTAAATTGAGTCTTATTGCACCGCATTTAAGCTCATAATTCAGCTTATTACGCACTAGTGCTGTAATAATATTACCGCACGAGTGCGGTAATATAAACTTCTTTTTAATCTCAGCAAATAGTTCAGTTATGTATAGGAACAAGGAATATTTTCGTGAATATTAAACTATTTTGGGTTAAAGATGATGAATAAACATTTAATTTCGACAAAGTATTCATTTTTATTTAGAAAGTGACCATAATTTGCATATTTAAGACATTGATTAATTTATTTATTACAATTTTAATATTAGGCTGTTTAGCAGTTTTGTCAGTGCCTCGTCGCGCGCGTGCAAAGTGCACAGCGCGCATGCGCGAGGGCTGCGCGCGGATTGGCGCAGAGAAATGATATCTGCCGCCATCTTTCACACTTAGGTACAGATTTTGTTGATTATTTTACCTTGTTATTAGTTTAAAAATTACGAGTTGAAATAATAAAGAAAAACCAAATTTAAATAGTGTCCGTCGCCGGAAATACTAAAATATGTTCGGCCAGGTTATGTCAGTAAGAAATCCAAGGTGTTAATTGCCAAATGACAAAGAAAAGTTCTAAAGCCTCCAGTTAAGCAATGTTTAGCAACAAAGGTAAAGTAAAGTTCTTTTATACTTTTTACTTATTAAGAATTTATTTTTGTTTTTCCTCGCAAATGTGTTAAAAAACGTCGTATGAAACGCGTGTGCATTGATCATTACCACACTCGGCACTATTAACGCGCTTGCTCCGCTCGCGCGTACAATCATGCCTCGTGTGTAATGATCAACATAGCACACTTGTATCATAATGTACTATTATTTACAAGCTTAGATCATTTAAATGAACATGCCAGCTCCAAAGGCCTATTACAAAAAACAACAACAACCACAAAATAACAATCTTTAGCGTGAAAAAAACAGAACTAAAAGTATTTATAAAAAAAAAACCGTATACAAATTTAGCCGGCTCAGAGAAAGGTTTCGCTAATATTTTCTGAAAAATACCCACATCCAAAAGGGAAAAACCCCAAACTCTACACAGCTCAAGGGATAGATAGCACTTAATATATGTTACATGTGTATAATCCGCGATCATGAAAAAAAAATATATAACTCATTCGAAAAAAAAAACCTTAAGTTTAGTAACTATAACTATTGAATCTGCTGACGTTTGAAGTTAGTTCCTTGAGAAAGCCACAAATAGAGGAAAACATACGGTCAAGTAAACTAAATCACGTGCCTCTGTTTTTTTTTTAATGTGAATAGGAAGGAAAACGAGCAAGTGGGTCACCTGATGGTAAGCGATCACCACTGCCCATAGACACCCGCAACCCCGGAGGGATTGCAGATGCGTTGCCAACCTAGAGGACTTAGATGAAATGCCTCTTGTGCCCGTAATTTCCCCGGCTGTCGTACTCTCCACACCGGAACACAGCAGCACAAGCACTGCTGCTTAGCGGCAGGATTAGCGAGTAAGATGGTGGTAGCAATCCGGACGGACCTTGCACAAGGCCCTACCACCCGCTCTGTGAAACCTTTTCTCAAATGATTACGCAATAATTTCTTTGACAATTGTATGGTAAGTTGTTAAGACGTTTAGAGTGAAAAGGTTACAGACGACAGTCGGACATACGAAAGCATTTTCGCGCAAATTGATGCTTCTCAAACTCAAAATTCAATCTTCGTATTTTACTGTCTCTCTCACTCTTGTGTTACTGACTATTAATGAGAACAGCACGACACGATACCAAATTTGTATTCCTAACTTCGGAGTATAAGGACTGTTGAGCATTCGGAAATGAGTGCCTTAGGTGTAAGTCGGGTGGAAGTGGATCCGACGTAGTGTATTGCCAGTCACGAAGACACGTGGATTTACCAAAATTAACATTTAACAACATAGTAATAAGAACCACGGTGGATGTCATGCCCGCGTGCGAACTAGTCGATTGTGGCCGCCAGCCAATAGGCATAAACATCGCACAGGCTGCCTATTCACGGGAATTTGAGGCCATTTTTATTTTACAAAATTATATTTATTTGTTTGTGTCAAAGCTGGTAATTGAAATTTTACCCCCTTCCAGTGGTTGGATTAACGTGAAATTTGGCACACTTATGCAAGTCCGGTGACAATACAATAATCTTGTAATGAAATTCCTGTAACCCTGCCAGGACCGTCTCTGCAGAAGGTAACTCTTTAACGGTTTGTCTGATTGACTTGAAATATGGTATGCATATGCGAGATAGATGGCAATCAGTCAGTCAGCAAAAACTTGTTTAATTTTTTTTTTACATTTCATTTAACTTCCAATGATCGTATCAAGTGACTACTTCTTGTGAACGGATTGAGTTGAAATTACGTATCTAAGTAATTTCTTGGTAAAGTAACAAGTCTGATGACAATGTGCAATTATCAAAGATCGTCGTTAAAAATCCACCCAAAAATTGTTATTTTTTAAGTAAAAATATGTGATATACTTAATACCTTGTAACCTGTAGCCACATTTTCCAGCTTTGTAGTGAAAACTGCCTGCAAACAGAGAACCCGACTATCTTCTTGCAAATATCTTAAAATATATTTATATAGCGTTGGTTTAATATTAACTAGGTTCTCCATATGTTTTTTTCATCAATTAGGCATACATCCATCCATTCCGTAATTCCTTATTAATTTATGCACCCCAAAGTAAGTAAATCTAATAGTAAACTAAATTTTACAGCCGTCTCCCGGCGATGAGGATGAGGGTAACGCTTAAATTATTCCGGCTCCGCAAAGTTTTAGTAGCTCCCTTAATAATTCAAGATCTAGGTATTTGGCTATCAGCTTGTTTATACTTTGTTCTTTTAAATTTAAATGGAAGCTAGATGCTGATAATATAATAAGGAGGGTAGAAAGAAGAATGAGTAAAAAAAAAAGTGAGATGGCACTTTTTCATTTGCTTCGTGTGGTCTGCGAATTTTCTACAGATAAAGGAAACGCGAATAGATGAAATGTAACCAATGGCCAAATCAAATAGACAAAGTTCATGCAAGTTAAGAATTTTCGGAAGCTACGGTGTAACTTCATCAAGATTTCATTAATCTAATATTGATTTATCTATGGCATTTGTCACAGTCTGTGGCCCACAGACGTATAAAATAAAAAAACCATAAACAGTTAGACACGCCATTTCGTTTCAGAAGTCACGCATGACAGACTCGACAGATAACCGCATAGCGTGAGACCAGATACAGTGCAATGAACTTAGGTAGGTATCAGACTGATGAGAGCGGTGCTGTTAGTGAAGTGTTCCCAATGGGGACTTTCGTTTTTTTGCTCACCAGTTGGCGCCACTGTTGACTAAGGTCCAGAGGTATAACTGTCAAAGGCGACTCTATAAGATCGGTGCCGAAACAAAATTTTAAATCTTGAATCTCATATCTATAAATATCTATAAACCAGTGTGGGGTCACTTAATATTGATCACTGGTATATACAAACATAGTACGTACATTATTCTGGTTTTTAGTATTTTTTGTTATAGCGGCAACAGAAATACATCATCTGTGAAAATTTCAACTGTCTAGCTATCACGGCTCATGAGATACAGCCTGGTGACAGACGAACGGACGGACGGACGGACAGCGAAGTCTTAGTAATAGTGTCCAGTTTTTACCCTTTGGGTCTTCTTCCTATTCGGTATCACTCTTGACAGAGTGGTCGTGGTCATCACTTCAGGTATTGGTGGCAAGCTTCACAACACGCCGCCACTCCTCTCTGATGGCCGCCTTCCTCGTGCATTCATGCAGTGATGACGAGCCATTTACTGCCGCTTTTATTTGGTCAGTCCACCTCATTGGCGATCTTCCTCGTGGCCTGGTGCCCTCAACCTTTCCTTGGACCACAAGTCGCTCAAGAGCCACCTCCCCTCGGCGGCATACGTGACCAAAAAAGGTAAGGATACGAGACTGTACCAAAGATGACAAACGCTGCTTGATGCCGAGTTCTCGAAGTATAGACTCGTTGGTACGGAATTCAGTCCACAATACTCCGAGCATTCTCCTCCAGCACCACATCTCTAGGGCGTCTATCTTCTTCTTCTCCACTTCCCGCAGGGTCCACGTTTCTGCAGCGTACAAGAATATGGGGAATACAAGTGCCCGAACTAGCCGGATTTACCCTACCCTTACTACCCTTTGGGTACGGAACCCTAAAAACAGTAATTAAAGTCAGAAACACAAATCGTCGCCCATGCATGTACCGCTTTATAAAAATCCGGCACGTATCAAATTAAAGAGTGTTTATTTTGTAGGTTGGCAGGTTGGCAGTATGTAGGTAGCTGTCAAACCACCGAGCTAGCGGCGAAATTCCGAACAAATCATTTACCATACAAAACCCTATGTACCTAAAGTATAGTTTGGCCCCGCTCTCGGAGCGGCGCTGATCACTTTTTGGAATGGGTAAAAAATGTTAAACTCGCGTTAGGTGTAAGACGGAGGGAGAGTTTAAGTAAATCAGATCCTCTAAGAGCTTATTTTGAAATACGAATGAATCGCGTTCGATTTTTGAAGTGTTTTTTTGTTGAGTCGTGGAGCAAAAGTACTAGGGCATCAGCATATTCTTAGAGTTCTGTCAATTTAGATAACACGTACTTTTTTTTAAGCGGCCAATACGGTACGCGTCTTGAGCGTCATGGAGGTTACAACATTAAAATCTAATCTAAGCTGCTGTTTTCACTTCTGAGAGAGAGCTACCCGTCGCTCTTTTTAGAGTGCCTTTCACTTCATCGACGGTCTTATTCCTCCGAACATCGACGAGGTCTTGAAGCTTGTCTATTTAAGAAAATCGAGGTGTAAATTGAATGGGTACTAATAGTACAAGTACTGGACGTATACAAGGTTTCTCAAAATAGTTCCGGAATATTTCAGCAGGGCCCTATTTTATAAAGCTACAAATTACAATTTACAAGCGGAAGTCTCTACCTAACACATGACTATGGCAGCGGACAATGTCAGTGGGTCGATGTCAAGTATTATGACCTCATTCAGCTCCTTCAGATAATAAAAGTACTGCAAGGCCAACGTTGTACGTGACTCTGCATTGTCTATGTCTATGACAACACAAGGCCGTGTTGACTGGGTGTGGGTAGAAATAAGGAAATCCATTACCAAGCCAGATATTTGCGATGGTAGGATCTTGCCTCTGCCTGGATCTCTGCCATCTTAAGATGAGTATTCATCAGCGAGCTGCAACCGCAACTGGTGCACGTGACGTGCAGCACGTCTCATTAACCAAAAACGCCGAGCGGTACCACTTAGGGATCTTTAAAAAGCGAGCCTTCCTGTTCTTGAAAGGGCCGGCAACGCACCTGTGATTCCCCACGTCTTGCAGTTGTCCCTGGGCGATGGTGATCACTTTCCATCAGGTGACTCGTCTGCTCGTTTGCCCACTCTTATGTATATAAAAAACCCTAGTATAGACGTGGCGCGGGAGCCTGCCGCCATAACTGTTGTAGTTACGCTACAGTACCCAAAAACCCTAGTGTGGCATAGTTGCTGGCGCGAGCTGAATGAGATTTTTACAGGCGAAATGGAAGTACTCTTATTTCGTAAGCTATTTCAGCCATTTGAAATAAAACTTACTTTATTTGTTCCTAGTTGTTGCCCGCGGCTTAGCACCCGTTTCAGTTTTATTTTTATTTTACGCAGACCTTGTTCTGACGATAACAAACACAACTAAAAAATAATAACCCAATAATGGTACAGTCGTTAGAAAGTTAGGCGCGTATATACATTTCGACGATTCATTTTTATTTATATTATGTACCTACTATCAGAATTACACAGCAGTAGAGAAGAAACAGGAAAATGCATAACTACCACAACAAAACCTACATAATAAACACAAGGTAACCTTTCGTGAGAACAATGCCTTATAATAGAGGCGTAAATGCCTATAAGACTCTTTTAGAGCCGTAATGACCAATAAAAACCTTAGGTATTTGGATAATAATCTCACATATTTCTTACATGAGCTTTTCACATACAATATTGCTCGTTTCATGCGTAAATGATAGTGTAACAGTTTTACGGCCGTTCGTAAATATTGTAATCCGGATTTTCTCACGCACTGCCGCCTTAACGTAGCATAAATATGAGGTGTTATGATGACAGAAATAAAAGCCGTACTAGCATTTTGCTGGGCTATTTATTTACTAGTTATAAGGTTTTGGAGGTTAATGACTATATAGTCGTTATTTTAGTGTACCTATTATGGCACTACTACGTGGCACTACTGACCAAAATAAATATCTTAAATGGGAGGTAGGTTTAGGTTAGGTTACATTTTCAGCAGGCTCGGAGGGCCAAAAATACCCATAACGGAGCTCCGTCGACTTTGTTAAACTCAGTAGAGCCGTGGCAATAAAGGGTTACTTTCCCTGTAATGTAAATATTTCTTCTGGTCTATCGGAATGTGACCCACAAACCGACAGCTGTGTGTTACGGAACGCAAACGTCAATCGAGCGTCTGTTTGTTACTATTTCACGCCAGCATAGCTGGGCAGATCTGGATCATATTTATTATAGTCTGGAATAACACAAGCTATTTTATCCCGGAAAATCACTTAGTTCCCGCGGGATAGCGATAAAGAATTCTTTGCAGACGAAGTAGCAGGCAACAGCTAGTAACAAACGATGTGCAGCGTGGATTTGGAATACGGGCGAAACCTTTAACTAGACATAGGCTTTAGCGAGTTTACCGGTACAAACGATATTCAATCTTTTTTTTTTTAATTTTCTCTATCTCGGCGTAATTTATTTTTAATGTAACGCAAACTTATTTTGGTTGTTACAATAATAATTTTGTATGTTTTTCAGTCTTATTTTTTAATAAGAAGTACCTTAAGTCTTACGGACCTAAACTTAACGCTGGTTTATGATTCGCCCTTGCTCCAAATCCACGCTGTATAATCTGTCCTAACTTGCTTTCTTCTTTCATCACGCCTCTCACTTTAATATAACCTCACACCTAAAAGCAACAAGTACATAATTAAAAGTACCGCGGTCAAATCTGGAACTAACATAATCCCATACTAATTCACCTCCCCCGTTAGATACTAGCGATACAAGCGCCCGCACGAATAACTTTGCACAAATGAACAATACGCTCCAAACACGGATTTACGCAATAACTGACTCTATGTCAATGGAGTTGTAGACGTGGGGTTGTGTTTGTAACCTGGTTCATTTTCACCGCATTTTCTGTGATCTTGATGAGTTATAGGTTGTCAGATGAGGGATTATAGGCAGACAAATATGGCGTGCGCCGTATCGTGGCTGTATCAACGTCATGAACAGCGTATTTGAATTAAACATGATTTGAACAATGTGAAATGTGTGTGACAAACGTGAGTTTTATCTAACAATATTGAAACATACATAAACCACGTCTTTATCCCTTACGGGGTAGCTAGAGCCTAAGGTAACAAGCCCCCTCATTCTGAGAGGAGGCCTGTGCCCAGCAGTGGGACGTATATAGGCTGGAGAGAGAGAGAGAGAAGGTAACAAGGCCACGTTTAGCAAGATTGTCGGAGTATAGGTGGAAAATGGAATCAAAATAGAGATGGGTTGCTAGCCGCATCGCCTATAACATGATTCCTATGACTGCCCAGGCTCGTGCGTCAAGCTCCCGCGATCTGGCCTTATACTCCGAAATTCAATTTTCGAAAAATCAGAATCAGATTTTTTTATTGTCATCATTTTTACATATTCGACACTACATTGCGTAAATACAGAGCCTCTAGTGTAAGTTTTCGCATATAAAAACGTCTCGAACGCGTTCACGTAAACGTCTCAATTACTATGGGAAAATTGGCAGCGCCACTTGCGGATCGAAACGGCAACAAACTGTCCCATAGTATTTGACATTTTAAAGCAAACGCGTTCGAGACGTATTTTGTGACCGAAAACCTACACTAAGCATACAGACGTCAAAAAGAACAAGAATGAGTCATCATTGAGTACGCAGTACAAATTGCCATTCCATTTTACTTAGCAGAAATCTATTTATTATCAATACAACTTAAAACTAGAGATAAATACTGCTATTGTTCAGCACAATTATTCTTAAAAATGTTAATTCTGACTGAGTTTTGCAGAAATATTTCATTATTACAAAATTACTAACACTAATAAAAATATTAAAATTGTAACGCGGAAGATGTTTATTATTTATCAAATTTATTGTAATCATTGCAGAGGTACTCTTTGATGCTATATAATCGTCTTGTCATGTAGTATTGCTACTCGGCCACGGAACACGGCATCGCTTTTGATAGCCTTTATGGCATACGGTAGCTTATTGTATAGGATTTGACCCATAGCTTTCGGAGTTCTTTTTGAAAGTTTTAATCGAGTGGGCGCAGAAGCGACTATGTTAAGGCAGTCTTTTGTCACTCTAGGATTATAATTTGCTCTTATATTGAATTCGCTTAAGCGAAGAAGTTGCTTAGCGAAGTTCGTGTAACGCCATTCCGGTCACAGGGATGGTATGATGCGAAGTTCGAAAATCGAATCTGAGACATTCTTTATTTCACCACTGACTAATTTAATGTACTAGTTGTACTTGTTCGCTACAAAGTATAACTCAATTTGGGTTTATTTCCACTGAGTCCACTTATCTCCCCTTGCTATCGCGACCGGGGTCCGTAGCCTGAAATTTTAATGAATTCTTGTTTAGATATGAAAACAACCATTTCCTCAGTTAATCTTACTTGAATACGTGAGGTTTTTGAGTAAAATGAAAACTCTAGTACTAAGCTGGCCGGAACTAAGCCTACGCGACCCCTTCTTTTAATCCCGGTTTACAAATGCTAAAATAAAGATACACATATACAAATCAAGTCTTTATCCCTTATGGGGTAGACAGAGCCTAAGGTAACAAGACCTACAGGTCACATTTAGGAAGACACTGGGCGTAGGTGGAAAGTGGAATCAAAATAGTGATGGATTGCTAGCCGCATCGTCTATAACATGGTTCCAAACATTTTTACCCATTCCCTCGATAGGCTTTTACCATCTGCGCGGGAAGAGAAGCAACGTACGTTCTATGTTTTTTCTTTGACAGACCAGCATGGAAAACGAAAACTTTATTATTTCTTTTACATAGGAGAAATTAATTAATGACCAGATTAAAATTTGCTTATTCTGAAATAATTGCTTTTCAGATTAAAATAAATTGTCTCGACCCGGCTCTCGACTAAATTGGAACTTAGCCGCGTTTGGCGGTCAACAGACAGATACATTTGTACAACCAAAACGTGGTTTCCAGACAAGTAATTTATTGTTGCGGATGAAACAATAAATCCCCCTACATTCCCTGCGACTGTTTCTTATGCAACATCGCCTAAATCTGTACTTACATACGCACACACAAATCACGTCTATATATCCCTCACAAAGCCTAAGTTAACAAGACCTAATAAAGGCTACGTTTAACGTAATTGTGGGCGTATAGGTGGAAAGGGAAATAAAAATAGTGATGGCTAGCCGCATCAGAAATCAGAAATCAGAAATGTTTATTATCATAGCTGTTACACAATTAACACTTTGCACAACATACAGATATCAAAAAGAACAGGCATGACTCGTCATTGTAGATCTAGCATAAATCATAAAAAAGTAAATTAGATCAAATTAAATAAATTCAATTGCATTACTGTTAATCGATTTTATAAGAGAATTTTATTAAGCTCAAAATCATCTATTATTATTAAATTCCTATTATTATTATTTCTTAATAAATTATTATCTACTAATTTTATCAGGGAAGGATGTTTATTCTTTATCAAATGTACTATAATCATTGGAAAGATATTCTTTAACGCTATATATCGTCCTGTCCCGCAGTAGTGCCCTTACTCGGAGACGGAACACGGCATCGCTCTTTATGGCTTTCACTGCGTAGGGTAGCTTGTTGTACAGGATGCGAGCCATGGCTCGCGGGGTTCTCTTTGACAGTTTTAATCTAATCGGACCTTCAGCAACAATATTGAGGCAGTCTTTAGTAACCCTAGGATTGTGATTGGCTCTTATTTTAAATAAGTTAAGGTGAGTCCTAACATATAGTATGACTTCAAATATGTACACCGACACAGATGTCAATATGTCTTGTTGATGGAAGTGATCTCTACAAGAGTCCTTATATGCGGCGCCCACCAGTATCCTGAGAGCTTGTTTTTGCATTTTTAGCACCCGTTCATTATCCGAGGAACAACCCCAAATGGTGATGCCATACGAAATAATAGAATGGACGTATGCATAGTAGCTTTCCTTAAGACTTTTTTGGGATACTAGCGGTTTCAATTGTCGTAGCGCAAATATGCCCTTGGCCATCTTTGAACATGTTAAGTCAATAATATATGTTGGTTCCATGTCAGTGAACTATCTATTTGAAAACCCAGCAATTTCACATGTTTAGCTGTCTCTACTGTTTGATTATTGCTTAGGAGAATGCTGAGACTATTTTTAGGGGGGCGTGGACTGAAAATGACAATACTCGTTTTATCTGAGTTTAGCTTCAGGCCGTTCACTTTAAACCACTCTTCACAGCAGCACATGATCGATGTTATCTTCGCCTGTAGTATATCATAGTCCTCTGCTTTCACCATAATTGTCGTGTCATCAGCGTACAAGATCATTTCGCCATCTATATTTAAATTTGATATGTCATTTATGAATATTGTAAATAATACGTTTCCTAAGGCTGATCCTTGTGGGACCCCTATATTTGAATTTAGAGTTGACGACCGACGTCTTTTACCCTTTATTTTAACCTCAACTGTCTGTTTTCTGTCAGAAAGAAACGATCTCAGCAAATTTTGACTCGATCCACGTACTCCGTATATTTCAAGTTTTTTGATCAGCAATTCATGGTTAACTGTGTCAAACGCTTTTGATAGATCCAAAAAGATTCCTGCAACTTTTTCTTTCTTTTCTAGGCAGTCAGTAATATGATGAACAAATCTGTGCGTAGCATCGACTATAACATGATTCCTAAGAAATTCTGTAATAATCTGATAAAACCCAATCATAAATACATCAACAATGCAGCATTCAAAAACAAAAACAATTTTTTAAATTGCAAATAGTCTGCATAGTACTCTTTAACGTATCTTTTTTTTACACTTACAGCGGTGTCTGAAAGACCATCATTGCTAAGAAAAGAACGCGCCGCAAAACAAAAGCATGTTGCATTTATTTAACCGCTAATTTAATCAAGACAAACTGAAACTAAAAATAATTATAGTATACAAAATAGGCAAGGATGATTCAGGATTTTAAATTTCTTTCAATATAATTTTTTGCAACTGTACAAAGATTGCGATATATTAGCAACTCAGTGAGTTATTTATGATCCATTGCGTGTATTGTTAGTTAACAAGTGTGTGATGTGCGTCTCAAAAGCGCAATGAACAAGTAAATCACTCAACGCGCCGCCAGTCGCGTGTAGTCGTGGGAGGGCCATAAGATTTTTTGTCACGCCCAATCGGCATGCACACGCATTCATGGTATTTTTTAACTCAAAAAAAAACCCTGAAGTTACCTTATAAGCCACTTTTATGAACTCCCAACGAAACCTTGCTTCTAGTGTTGGACGGAAGGTTCGGTTTTGGTTTCAGCCGATATTTGACTTTGACAAATTCTTCCGCTGTATCGGAAACTTAATGTTCCCTAATTATCATTATGGTGGGCTAAGGATAATTGGGTGGGGAAATGAAATAACTTAATTGACAACATAACAAAGTCATGACAAATGGAAATTGTGGACAATGTAAACAAACATTTGCCCCCTTATTCATAAACGCACTATAGGCCTCTGTTAACTTAGTAATCGTTTGTCCTTATCTGTCACTTTGACATTTACCTTTCACAGATAACGACAAACGATTACTAACTTAGCAGAGGCCTATAGTGCGTTTATGAATAAGGGGGTTGGTCTTTAGCATATACATATATTTTCTTTAGATTGTCATGCTAAATAAGTCTTTAGATACCGCTAAATAGCATATACAAATTTTCCATTTGATTTTCTAAGCCACATTACACAAAAAAGCAGATAAAACTAAAATCTGAATAAGTAGTAACAAATTGGTTCACATCTGACTAATCTTTTTACCATTTCAATTGTTTATTTTATTTCCTTTGCAATCTGCATCTGTTAAAAAAATAGTAAAACACTAGTTTTCAAAGCATAATAAAAATTTGGACATGTAAGTATACTCGTACACCTACATGTACCTAAGTTTCGGTATCGGATTCGGCCGAGAATCCTGGCTTGGTCGAACCCTATATAATACTTTTAAATACTTTCCACACACAGTTAACGCCGAGCCTCAATAAACCGCGTAATGCGGCCAAATTGTTGATTTATTACCCCCGAGCCGCGGGCGCACGTACTTCTTATAGACGAAGCAAACGGCGACTTTTCACGACTCAGTCGAGCATAAAAAAGCTTTTTTTTTCAGGATTCCGTATTCAACGAGGATCCCTTACAGTTTCACTATGTCCGTCCGTCTATCTGTCCGCGGCTTAGCTCAAAGATTCTTGATACTAGGAAGCTGTGATTTGGATTCAGAGATCCGTTTAAGAAATATTAAGCTTAAAAGTTCTAAACCACATTGGAACTAAGTATTTTCATAGTTTTAAAATTGCTATCGAAGACGAAAAGAAGACTGATGAATACATTGATTGGGAGCAGTAAACGCGAATAAAAGTGAATGAGTTCATCATCAAATTACTTTTTAAATTTGCCTTGAAGTTCAAAGAGGCGGTGGTTTACGTTACTTAGGTGCCATTTTCTCGCAAGTCTCTTGCAATAATTTACTCACTACTATATATTACAAATGCCAAAGTTTGGACGGGTTTTGTTATTCAATCACGCACGCTAGAAACGACTGAAAACACTGCAGCACTGGTTTAAATGTGACCAACAGATAGATAGCATATACAAGGCTACGTTTTATCCAGATAAATTTCGTAAGCTCCATGGGCTAGCGATAAACGAATTCTGCATAGACGAAACAGATAATACCTACTTTTGAACCTCGCGAAGGATCGGAGGAAATATGCAGCTGACTGCCAACCTCCACTAGTTGAAGAGGCACTATATTTTATGAGAGAGAGATAGTAATGACATTGTGTAATTTGAGAATGTGATCATCGCTCGCATGTTGCCGTAAAGTCGCCTTGCCCTGCGGGTTTAAATTCTTCGGTTAACACCGTGGCTTAAGGCAGGGGACATATTTCAGTGTTATGGCGTACCATGTTGTTGCTAAACCGAAATAAATGGTTTACAGTGAATAATTGGCCAATCCAATGACGGTTGCCAGGTCTATGATGTAATATTATAGAATTTTCTTTATACCTTCGAAAGAGGACAGTGACTGGTGAGTGATGACTGACAGACAACGTACAGTGTGAACGACAGGAGCAAGTGACTTGAAGCCACTAAGATGGGGTTTTTAGTAATAGCTACGTAATCGGGAACTAGCCCATTTTTATTCTCCTATGAATGTTAATGCACAGGCATTAACTAGTTTCATTTAAAATCTCGTAGCGTTTGACAGATACTATTTTTTCGAATGAATTACTCACCCTGTGAAAACAAAGCACCTAATTAGTGAAACTCACTTAAAATGATCCGCGCAAATTATATTTGTGCAAAGTTTCACAACTCGCAACTTTCATTTCGCTAATTCGAAATTCGCAAACCTCGTCAATTACGCCCGAAGAAAAGTCCAAATTGAAATTAAATTTAATGCTTTCGCAAATTACTGCTTTGTTATAACAAGATATAAAGCATGGACTTAGATTAATATGTTTTGCTCCTTGAATTATGCTTACTGAAATAGGTGTCTATGAGTGAAAGAACACTTCGTTATAACTTTAACTACAACTACCTATGAGTGCATGAACCATTACACACTGAGTTGTGAGCAGCGGTAAATTGTGATCGAAAAAAAGATAAGTGGGTGACAGACGGGCGAGTTAGTTCGCGTACTTACGGCTCGACGACTTTACTCGCCAGTGTGTCACCGCCTTCAAATTTAGCCTAAATACGCATTATAGATTTCATTAATAAATTGTATAATTACGCTAGTACTTTAGAAATGTCAATTAAAGTTATTTTTCGGTGTGCGCTACCAATTTACTTAAATGTTTGAAGTATGCCTTTTCGGTTTTGAGGTAACAAACATATGTAAAAAAATACAACCGAATTGAGAACCTCCTCCTTTTTTTGAAGTCGGTTAAAAAACATACCTGCTACTTCACTACTCAACCGGAGAGAAACGAAGTATTTTTATAGGTTCTATTTGAATTTACTTTAGCCGTGACAAGGAGACACAAAACAACCCAACTTTTATCGTAAAGTAGCTACCATTCTCTATCGTACCTACTCTATATATCATGTAGTAATTTTCCGTAGCCTGTTTACAAATGGCGGCGGTGGCGAACAGGGGATGAAGTTTACGATTACCTCCGTATTTATATTGAGATTTATTGGGCATTTGGATAACGAGTTACGGTTATGATCTTTAAAGGCTTTTAGTGGCCTGTCAATCATCATCAAGTCACAATAAGACTTGTGCCTCTCCCCTCCGATGCCCCATAGCTGATACTAACCCGTCGCCTGTGTCGTAATGCTGTGTTTATAAACATTCGGGAGACATTGTCGCCCGCCGCGCTTTTGCGTTGCACGCGGCGGCTGCTGCCGAACATTTACTAACACAGCAAATAGACGCCGTGGACGACAGGCCGCTGTACCTCGGGTAGCGGGTAAGAACGAGCAAGGCCTAAGACCGGCCTTACCATGACGTCCTAATTCCGACTCAGTTCAAGTTTTAGCTGTCACTTTTAGAATGAATCTGACAGCGAGCGAACCTAAACTGAATCGCATTAAGACGTCATGGTAAGACCCCTGTTAGAGTTGCTGTGGTTAGCCATTTTTAAAACACGAATACCTTAGCTTAAAAAAAGCCGTGGTAGCCTAGTGGTTTGACCTGTGGCCTCTCAAGCAGAGCGTCGTGGGTTCAAATCCCGGGCTCGCACCTCTGAGTTTTTCGGAATTTATGTGCGAAAATTACATTTGTAATTTGCCATGAGCTTTTCGGTGAAGGAAAACATCGTGAGGAAACCTGCACACACTGCGAAGAAATTCAATGGTGTGTGTTAAGTTTCCAATCCGCACTGGGCGCGCGTGGGAACTATAGCCCAAACCCTCCAATACACGGAGGAGGCCTATGCCATGAGGCACGCCGAATTACGCGACAATTTAATAAATAAACGACAATAACATCAACAACAACATGTACTTACTGAAATTGTAGCGGATTCGGAATAAAAAGGCTTATAAATAAATAAATAAACCTTTTAGCATGGGCCGTAGGGTGATAATTATCTACTACTCTATTCGTGTCACACTCCCATGCACTTCCATGCTGTTCTGGGAGCAAAGAAAAAACATAGAATGTACCAGTTGCTTCTCTTCCCGCGCAGATGGTAAAAGCCCATCGAGGAAATAGGCGAAAATCTTAGGAATCTTTTTTTAGGCGGTGCGGCTAGCAACCCATCACTATTTTGAATCCCCTTTCCACTTATACGTTCACAATCGTGCTAAACGTGGCCTTTACGTCTTGTTATTGTCACCTTAAGCTCTGTCTAAGACCATGGATGGATACGGATAAAAACGTGATTTATGTATGTGTCTATTCTTAACGCAAGTTTTTATTACTATCGAGTGTTATTTTCACAGATGTGATTTCAAAGGCACACTCATTATGATCTTAGCGTCTAGTGTTAGTTACATATAAAAAAAAACTCCTCGATCCTAAACATCCCAATTACCATGCAAAACTTGTTAGTGCCACTTGCGGATCGAAACGGCAACAAACTGTTAACGTAATAAATGGGCCAAAAATGTTTGCACTTTTGAAATATCGACAGAAATAACACTAGTCATTATATACGTCTTATTCTAAATATATTAACTCAGTTAAATGCAATTATTTTTTTAAAAATAACATCATCCAGATAGCCTCCGTCTCGTCGTTGGCATTCCTGCAAACTTTGAAAACCTACCCCCGTAGTACGTATCAACGAGTTTTTCAAAGTTTGCGTTGTATACCTATTCTTCTTCTTCTTTAATTGTGGCGTTTCAAGTCGTTATAGCGACGACAACTTCGCCAATGTCAGGGTAAAAATTTTAATGATAAAATCTTGTGACAAAATGTCGGCAACGTTGTACGGTAACACGGTCTAAGACCCCCTCCCCCCCCTGTCGGGCTCTTAGCCAACGGTCAATGATATCCCTCAGATACTGCCAGAAAATCATTAGCCGTTGCCCAGGGTGCACCGGACCAAGCACTACTCTTCCCCCCGGACGGATCCAGAAACGAACCGCAGATTTTGGCCACACGTGGAGGTAACCCGACACGCACCCCTAGTATACCTATTTCAAAAGTGCGCAAATTTTTGGCCCATCGTATTTGACATTTTGCAAACGCGTTCGGAACGTATTTTCTGATCGAAAACTCACTAAAATACTGAAGCAGGCGTACACTGGTGTATGACAACAAGACACGATCAGTCTGACATCAGGACACGTGTACCGGCACGTGCTCGGCGGACGTGTCACCTGTAAATATTGGACGGTTATCGCGGAGGTGGCACGCGCCGTCACGTAATACGGGACGATAAAAATTCTTCTTGCGCGTTGAGACATTTATTTGTAGAGGCGGGACTGGGTGAGAAGTGATAAAGCACACTGTCGGCCAGGTCGGCCATATTGGTTAAAGTGTGAAGCCCGCTAAATAAATATTTACGTCATTAAATGCTTTATTGTAATTTAATGTAACGTGGGAATCAGGTCAAAGGCCCGATTTGTGAAAGTACCTACATCACTCGATAAAATTGAAATTGAAATTGAAATTATTTTAATTCGCAAGAACATACACAGGTGTTATTTTATAAAATTTTAGACATGTCAGAGGAAGGTAATACATGTCATGTATGCTCTGCCAAAATTTGGCATGCAAATTCTTAACCTAATTACTATTAGCTATTAATCATATCAATCATATATTTTATTAAAATATTCATATTGATAGTGGTATAAATCTGTGTACCTATTGTGTTTTAGATATATAACTACAGCTTAAATTAAAATCCGAAACCAACCGATTGAAACCGACGAGCATGTATTAAGAGATTGATGAATGTGGATGAAGCGAAAGAGGTATGTCAGAATCGTAGCAAGTGGAACAAAGTAGTCTCTGCCTACCCCTGTGGGAAAGAGGCGTGACGGTATGTATGTATTTATGTAAATTAAAAATTAGGCTACGTATTTGTTTAAATTAATTACAGCTGTTATTTTCATCTTACCAACTCGTATTTCAAGTTCAGCACGATCTTCACCACTTTCGAGCAATATTACGTATATTACGTATATTTGACGACCGCATAGCCTAGTGGTTAGTGACCCTGACTATGAAGCTAGAGGTCCCGGGTTCGAATCCCGGTAGGGGCAGACATTTGTATGATGAATACGAATGTTTGTGCCCGAGTCATGGATGTTGTATTGTATTTAAGTATGTATTTATCTACATTATATATGTATGTTTATCCGTTGCCTGGTACCCATAGTACAAGCTTTGCTTAATTTGGGACTGAGTCAATTGGTGTAATTTGTCCCATGATATTTATTTATTATTTATTATATGTGCTTTGAGAAATCAGTTCCCAAACCGTTCCTGATAATGAAAAGCGCTTACTTTTTTTGGGGCCAGAACACCTGAGCAGCTAGAAGAGGAATCGGACGTCTATAAGGTACGTAATACGATAATATGTATGTAAACTGTACGTACTTAACTGGCGAAATAAATTCTTCATTCAGCTATGACACGTAGCAATTACTTTGTATGTATTTGTTTTTCAATGTGGAAGAGGGTGTGCAAAGCGGTTTGTCTCTAGTTCTTTTTTTCTGTAGAAACACGGATCAATCAATGTTATAAAATCTTGTTACTAAATTGAATAACGCATCTACGAAGTTGTGTCTCCACTTAATCTCCAGCAGGGTGAGGTATGCGTGGCTCGAGGCCTTCATTATTTAAGAGGCACGGGAACTTAGTTTCGCTGTTTTAGATGGCTTAATCTTTCAAATGTCTAGTTTTACTGCCGTTTTTAACCTTGAAGGGTTACTTTCAGATCCTCAGTTCAACAACCTAGAGACATCGCTTGGTAAAGACGTCTTCATTTGACGTCTCTTTGCGGTATTTCGCTAGTTCCATCCGCTTTCCAGCGGATTATTAGATGTTTGTTTATCAAGGAGCCTGTCTGCACACTGACTTGCCTGATACTAGGGTTTCTCGAAGCACAAAGCTACAATTATACGATTCTAAACTAGCATTATTGGTTAAATCCCAAACACTGATGAGTTGATTGGACCAATGTTGTTAGTTTGGACTTTTACAATGTGGAATTCATGATTTTTCTCATGGCTTTCATTAAAAGCTCATTTTTATGTAATAAACATTATAAAAACAACAGAGATTATATTTATCTATCAAAGATTTGCCTCTATCTCTTTCTAGAAAAACGGAATTTTAATATGGAGTTTATATGAGCGTTGTGATAAATGACGTCACAGTCATGTTATCAGATCTCTCTTGATTATCAGCTTTCTTGACTTAGACGCTCGGAGGAATAAGACCTTAGACGGAGAGCTAGCTACCGAAATACGTATACAATGTATAGAGCAACGAAATCCCTCTACATAGTATGTCATACTATCATTATTAATTAATTCGAGCGCCTGGCAGCTTTTCAGCGGTTACTCCTAAACGTAAAGTCTACACGAACGAATTAAAAAAAGTAAACTGGCTTACAAATAGACATCGATTGATTCGACAACTGCGAATGGGAAAAGCGGAGCAATAAGTTGATTGCAAACCAACAAAAGCAACGAGGCGTAGCCGTAATTTTCTCCGTCCTACCTAATACGCTTCTATAGTACTAAGCCATTATTAGATGCTCCAGGGCCGATTGTCTGTAACCGTGCACTGATTATCCATTTATATATTCTGCGTCAACTTTGCTTTGCTGTTAAACTTTCTATTTGTCCACGTAAAGCATAGCCCAACAAAGGATATTACGTCCCTAGGGACAGGGAGGATCAGAAAAACAAATACAGCGAACGGAAATGGATGAAGTGCTCTAATTTAACAGCGGGATAATGGATCTCTTGCTTGCAATGTTTATCACTGTGCGGAGTCTTACTAAGGCATGATAATAATAATGTGTAACTACGTCACGGACTGTTGTTGAGCTTATAATATGAGACATTTTTGTAGTGGCATAAAATCATGCCAAACAATGTGTCCATATTTCTAAACAGTAGAACACAATGGAAAAATCCAAAAAGTAAAGCTATGGCCGGTAATCTTTGATAAACAATAATTAAACCCGGGTCCTCATCGATCCGTGACTCGTGCTTTTAGGTAGGTACCCCTACACCGCCCATATCAGGTATCCCGTAAATTGATAGAATCTAATTTTGTCAGTTTAATATTTGAAACTTCCAAGATTTCCACTCATAACATAACTACTATCGCACTCGGGACTTAATAACGTTAAGTTCGTTGAACATTGCTAGTGTTCATTGGAAATTATTATAGACGGGATATGAACCGCGATTACCTTTATTAAGCTCCCGATATTTTGACGAACTTAACCGTGAATCATTGAAAACTTTTATTAGTGCCTTGCGTAACGTCCAAAAAGTTGCTAGTGTTGTGTGCCGATACTAAATAATAGGTACCTAATAATAATAAATAAAAATCTGTTAAAAAAAAGATAAACGGTTGTGAGTCCTGCAAGTTAAGGTGCGACCACACCGCCGCTCAAAAAACGGTGACGTATACGACACGTTACTGCGTATACGCGGCGGTTTGGTCGCACCCTTACTCGTAACCACGGCAGCGACCGTAACATAGGAGTATTTAATTAAAAAACATATTTAGTTTATTGCATGATCACATGAAGTAGGTACGTTCCGCGTGATAGTATAAATTGTTCATGATTAATTATTAATAACGAATAGAAAGACAAAACACAGGCCACGGGTCGAATCAAGATCTTCAGTGGCTCAAACATACGAAACCAACAATTGATTTTTTTACCAAATTAACGGCCAATTCGTCCCAAAACAATAGGATATCCGGCGAAGGCAAACGGTCTTTTTTATTTATAAATCCCACAGTAAGGACGAGCTTCGGCGGCCGCGGGCTGTTCGTTTACAAGAGATTTCTTTTAATTTAATTAACCTTCGGTCTTGTTTATGTTTATATTCGTAGTAAAATGTTAATGGCGGGTGTAAACGCGGTATAATGTTAACCTTTGCGGATGCTTTAATTTGGTTGATTAAAAAGTTATTTTTCACGATCGTTTTTTGTCTGGACTTCGGGAATAGCGAATTAGTGTTTTGATGTCACATGCCAGTTTTATAATAAGTATGAAAATGCAGTCGAGGGCATAAAATATCGATACAGCCATAATGTCACCGATCTTATTGTTTGTGGAGTAAGGCCTACTGTCCACGTAGCTGCACGTCAGACGCACGCTTTCGTCATTTTACGCTTGCGTGCCGACTGCATGCATCTTGCGCAGAAAGGAACAAAACTGTGTCCACAGAGCGGCAACGTCGCATTTGCGTATCGTCAGACTTTCGTCATGTAGCTCGTGCAGCGGCATGTCACTACTCAAGCGTATTGCGAGACGCAAACATGTGCTTATTTTGCAAAATGGCGGCCTCAGCAGTCAATTTTGTTCACATATAATTGAACAGTATCCTTGTCTGTATAATAACAAGTTACAAGAATACTCGAGAAAAGAAATACAGAATCATCCTCTGATAACTCTTTTGCAGCAACAAACAATCCACAATTCATATTTTTTTCGATGTATGGATGAAGCCAATACTATCTATGCCGTCGTCGTCTTCTAATAAAGTTGTATGCTATAATCACATCTTCTTTATCGCTTGACATTTTCAAAATGAAAACATGTGCTTTCGTGATGTTAAACTTGAAAGAACTAACCGTTTTGTAGCTTGGATGACGATTGCATGACGATTACGTGGACACAACTAGGACGCAAAATACGCCTGTCGTCTTTTGTAAGTTGCGTGCAAGCTTCAAATGACGCCGCCGTGGACAGTAAGCCTAAAGGTGTATAGATGTTTTTGACGTCTTGGTAACGTACATATATTTATGCCCTTGGCTGTACATTACATTAAAGATTTAGCCTTCAATTGTACTAGAAAGCTTAATACAAATACCGGCCAAGTGCGAGTGACAATGTCAAAATGCGTAAAATTATGACAGAAATAAGGGTGCGACCAAACCGCCGCGTATACGCAGTGACGTGTCGTATGCGTCACGTTTTCTCACCGTTTCTTCATTCATTTTGTTGCGATTCCGTACCGTCACCGTTTTTTAAGCGGCGGTGTGGTCGCACCCTAAATCGTGAATACAACTGTGGGTATGAAATTCCACACAACTGAAACAGATGCCGTAAAATGTAACTTGAGAAATGAGTAACATCTGGATGAGTTGCTATTCTGATAACTTTACGAATCATTGGGCTAGGTTATTCGTTTAAATTACTATCACTGGTTCCGCCTGTATATATTCGGTTCAGTTTCGCATTTGCCTTCAGCTGTCAAATAAGGTCGGCTTAGGCGCGCCGGACGTAAGCCTACGGCTACACCCATGTTTAAGGCGACAAGATTACTCAAGCAATTTTATGAAAACAGATTCTCTTCAACAACACTAAAAATCCGTGGTTATAAAACCGAAAAATACAACTTTTGCTACAAAATTGACGTTTCTGTATTGTTTCTTAAATTTATTCCGAAATGCTTACAAATACAATACAATACAAATACTGTTTATTAAATACCACAAATCAGTACAAAACAATACAGAAACAAAGAACAAGGTAGACAAGAGGCCGTCTATATAATGGTCTATAATATGCGGTGTAAGTTCCAGCAGGTCGTTGGGTTAGTGTGCCTAAATAGCCCTGGAAGTGTTTTACAGAACTTTTGAATCATAGTTCAAAAATGTATAAGCGAATCCCTAACGTACAGATATGCACAGCGAGGGAAATGTAATCACGTACCACCATAGAACCCTGTCCCAATTGACATGCCGCCGTCACTCAAACTCTAATAATATGTCACCTTATTGCGATAGAGTTCTACGGTCGTACGTGAATACATTTTCCTTACCGTACTTACCAACATAATAAAGTGAGGCCGATTTAGGCTACGCCTTGTAGCGTGCGCAGGTCTCAACCAATTCGCCTAGCAAAGTGTAGTTGCGCTGGTGTGGGTGCTGTACGCACACGCTTATTGCGTAGTTTGACCCGGCTTCAAATCGCCATTGGCAGAACTCCGTCTTGGCATTTTATTTGGTCTGTAGCTAAGTAAATGTTATTGCAACTTGGCCTTAAGCTAGAATAGAATCGTATTTCGAAATAATTAACTAGAGTGGATGCATTATCCTTTGCCCTCGTTCACGCTACTTAATTCCTTTCAGTTTTCATTAGCTCAAAGTACATACTTAACCTTTAATTAAGGACTTGCCTCCTGATATTTTACCAGTACAGAAAACCCGTGGCGTGTGGTGGTAAGTACCTAGTTTAATGTGGTGTGTGTGATGTTCCCAATCCGCAATGGACCCGTCTGGCAATTGTAGCCCAAACCTTCTCATTCTGAGAGGAGGCCTGTGCCCAGCAGTATATGTAGGTACGTATGTCTAGAGGATATGAGTTAGGCATCGGTCTTTATCTTTATTTTAACTACAAATAACTGCATCCAACAAAACTAAAACCGACGTGCAGAAGTGTTAAAACAAGAATAATTCTTAAATATCAAATGAATCAAGAAATTTTTATTTCTTAATTTTTATGTTTACTTTTACGGTTTTACCGTTAGAAATTTAATTTCTAAACGACACTGAAAATTAGAACACATAGAAAAATCCGAAAAGTAAAGCTATGGCCGGGAATCGAACCCGGGTCCTCGTCATTCCGTGACGCGTGCTATACCCCTACACCACCCATAGCAGGTGAGTAAGCGTTCGAATTTTTCTATCTATTACTAACTGTCACGTGACCTTGTTACTATGCGATTATTTGTCGCGAAGCGTCATCTATTTGAATGATGTGTCTGTACGACACAATTACAAACTCCCGTGGAACATCTACTGCTCACCAGGGACAAGAGATGGCGCTGTTTTTCAAATGATAGGAAATATCAAATGAATCAAGAAATTTTTATTTCTTAATTTTTATGTTTACTTTTACGGTTTTACCGTTAGAAATTTAATTTCTAAACGACACTGAAAATTAGAACACATAGAAAAATCCGAAAAGTAAAGCTATGGCCGGGAATCGAACCCGGGTCCTCGTCATTCCGTGACGCGTGCTATACCCCTACACCACCCATAGCAGGTGAGTAAGCGTTCGAATTTTTCTATCTATTACTAACTGTCACGTGACCTTGTTACTATGCGATTATTTGTCGCGAAGCGTCATCTATTTGAATGATGTGTCTGTACGACACAATTACAAACTCCCGTGGAACATCTACTGCTCACCAGGGACAAGAGATGGCGCTGTTTTTCAAATGATAGGAAATATCAAATGAATCAAGGAATCCGGGTTCGATTCCCGGCCATAGCTTTACTTTTCGGATTTTTCTATGTGTTCTAATTTTCAGTGTCGTTTAGAAATTAAATTTCTAACGGTAAAACCGTAAAAGTAAACATAAAAATTAAGAAATAAAAATTTCTTGATTCATTTGATATTTCCTATCATTTGAAAAACAGCGCCATCTCTTGTCCCTGGTGAGCAGTAGATGTTCCACGGGAGTTTGTAATTGTGTCGTACAGACACATCATTCAAATAGATGACGCTTCGCGACAAATAATCGCATAGTAACAAGGTCACGTGACAGTTAGTAATAGATAGAAAAATTCGAACGCTTACTCACCTGCTATGGGTGGTGTAGGGGTATAGCACGCGTCACGGAATGACGAGGACCCGGGTTCGATTCCCGGCCATAGCTTTACTTTTCGGATTTTTCTATGTGTTCTAATTTTCAGTGTCGTTTAGAAATTAATAATTCTTAAGTTTATTAAGCATAAAATTTAATTTGGTATACTGGACTTTATATTAGAAATTATCAAACCGGGTGATTCTGAACCCTGGTGCTCCTAATTAGGGTTTAGATTCCGAAGTTGTGGCAACGGCCCAGCGGGGGATCAATTAGGAAGTTTCATGAGCAGGTACTTGTTGAACAAGTGTGCAAGACGCGTAACAAATGAACTTTGTAGTGTTGGAGCGTTGACCCTACACGGGAAACCCCAGATATACTACCTGTGGGGTTTACCTTTATAAACTGAAAACTGTCTAAATAAAAAACTTAAAATAAACTACGATTTTTTCGTTACATGTCTTTACTTTTTGGGTCTTTTGTTTTTTTTTTACTAAATTGCATAATTCGGTGTACCCCTAGGCATAGGCCTCCTCCAGTAGAATTGAAGGGTTTGGGCTATAGTTCCCACGCGCGCCCAGTGCGGATTGGGAACTTCGCACACACCATTTAATTCCTTCGCTGATGTGTACAACGTTTCCTCACGATGTTTTCCTTCACCGATAAGCGCATTTCGAAAATGTAATTTCGCACATAAATTCCGAAAAACTCAGAGGTGCGAGCTCGGGATTCGAACCCACGACCTTCTGCTTGAGAGGCTACAAGTCAAACCACTAGGCTACCACGGCTTACTTTACTACTTCGTAAACAATATTTGATAAGTTTTTAATAACTTTTTGTTGAAAATTTCAGTTTTATTATAAGTTTGCAACTGTAATCTTATTGACTGAACTTGCATTGTCATCCATCCCACATAACTTAAAATTTCAAGCTAAAGCGACGACTAGAAGTGGGTCAAAGATTTGTAAGATTAAATCTTGATCAAATTTTGATCCAAAAACATACTTTGGAAGTTAAATAACAGCTTTTTTAGATGTAAGACTTGGTGCTTGTTTCACCACCTCAGATGTCAGGATCTTAAGAGGCTGACAACACCTAATTTTGTTGAAATTGATGTTATTTAAGCACTTTTTTAAGAAAAACTACACACAATAAAAATCCAAAAAAATATGTATGTCAATTTTCATCATATTTTAAACACGCTGGACGGACTCGATACATAATTGAACAAAATCGGCTCGATAGAAAATAATTGCAAAGATTGGTTTTAAACTCATCATTAAACGGTTCTGTCTTTATTTTTTCAACGTATGGGTCTACAGTTAAAAACATGAAGTCAACATATTCAATACCTACACGGCTAACGAGTCATATTTCACAATTAATCTTTTTTTTTTATTTCTTAGTATTTGTGTCTTATTTGCAAGATTTTAGACGCGCGCCAAGCTGCCGAAATAGTTTCTTCTCCTTCACTAACAGGCATGCGATCCGTATGTGTGAAGTGGCGCTGCTCAATGTCATTTGCTGTTGACAGCGCCTTAACAGAGAGTGGTGAAACAGGCCCTTAAGCAAGTATCTGTGTATCAGTTTTTAATTTTACTTAACTGAACTTATATGTATAGTATGTATACTTCAAGGGTTGACCGAGTTAGAAATAAAAATAGGGTGTCCGTTAACAACTTTATTATTTCGAATGTAAAACACGACAATCATTACAAAATGTAACAAAATTTACAACTTTACTTACGGTATATAATTCTTAAATTAAATTATTCTAGTCACATGATTGAGGTAGTATTCAATTTGCTTACGATAATTCTCATAAATAAAATGCCTGTATTCAATAAATAAAATCACTGATCCTTTCGAATTTACAATTTTATTATTTTTTAATACTACTCAACTAACAAAAATTCTAGAAGAACGGTTGCTGCCACAATATTGCGTTCCTATTTTACCCGACTGCGCCCCAAAAGTAAGGTTATGCTGTTATATAAATGAAACTATTGTGAGGAATTGATACAGTAAGTCATTATTAAAACAGAGGGTATTAAATTAGCAGACGGGGTATGCACGAACATTGTTCGGCTTTTATACGTGAGTTATCCGTTTGTGTAATTAATTATGTTTGAGTCTCACGGTAGTTTCATATCCAGTAATATTTAAACAATCGTGGAATATGTATGTATAATATTAATATTCAATAAAGTTTATTCTGTAGCGTCCAAGAGCGAGGCGGCGAATATCTGCTGCATGATGTGCGGTAGAGATGCAACGTCCATGCACACGTGGGCGTGGCCCACGGGCAGCTTGCGCAGGAGTCTGGAAGCAACGGTTAGTCAGCTTTGGAGCACTCTGTAGCTGGTTTACACAGGCTGTTACAAAAACACCACTCCAGTAAAAAGGGGGTCAAATTTAATGGTTTCTTGTTAGGAGTTTCGGCAATTTATAACAGTAGTATGGCGCCTATGATTACTCTTCTCTATCTTTATCTTCCAAAGTGGCAGCCAATAGGTATTGCTCTTCTACGGAAAAAGCAACGTATTCAACGTAAAAGCATTACGGGGGCCTTACCATGACGTCCTAATTTCGACGCAGTTCAAGTTTTAGCTGTCACTTTTAGTATGAATTTGACAGCGAGCGAACCTAAACTGAAACGCAATAAAACGTCATGGTACGGCCCCTGCACACCACAGCGTACGTCAGTGTCACTGTCAATTCAAAAATTGACACGCGATGATATATTTACAAGTGGGAGGGGGCACTCGATTTGATGTCATAAATATGACAATTAATGTGAGCGACGAGTTTCAAAAATACAAACTTTTGAAAATCGGTGGCAATTTGTCATTTTGGCGACAATTTGTCGCTTGGTGAGATTCAAAAATCGGTTCCCTGCAATTCAATACTTACGAATTGGCTTCATCGCCCAAGCTGCCTATGAATATGACGTGCGCCTGTACCCGCGGGTCCGACGTGAGAATAGACCCCAACTGCTCGGGCGGAATGCCGTATCTGCAACAAAAGAACCATACTCGCACTTCCATACTAACCCCCTCATAAACGCTCTATAGGCTTCTGCTAACTTAGCAATCGTTTGTCCTTATCTGTGAAAGGTAAAATGTCCGAGTAACAGATAAGGACAAACGATTACTAAGTTAGCAGAAACCTACAGAGCGTTTATGAATAAGGGGGTAACATTATAGATGTAAAAATGTTGTGTCTCTATTACCCCCTCAGGCTTAAACCGCTGAACCGATTCAGTTGGAATTTGGTATAAGTACTTAGATAGTTTCAGTACGGAGTACGGGATATTTTTTATCTGAGAAAACCGCATAGTTCCCGCGGGAATAGCGATAAGCGAATTCTACGCAGACGGAGTCGCGGGTAACCTATAAAGCAAGGACCGTTAAATATAAGACATTTGACAATTTCTAGTGATACGACACATGGAAAAATGACATTTTCATACTAAAAAGTCGGTTTACGCACGATAGGTTTACGTGATAACGACATAAAGAAACATTGATGAAAACCGCTAGCTCTGACGTCACGCGGAATGTGACAACGTGACAGTTTTTCGTGCGTGCATAAATCAATGAACACCGGATTTATAAGACGTTATCACGTCAAAAGTGTGAGTTAGTAATCGTTTGTCCTTATCTGTCACTTTGACATTTATCGTTCACAGATACAATACAATACAATACAATAACTCTTTATTGAACACCACATATTTAGACTTGGGGTGCCTCAAGGTAGTATACTTGGACCACTTTTGTTCCTAATATACATAAACGAACTTCCTAATATTGTCAACGAACCTTCTGTTCTGTTCGCAGATGACGCAAATATACTTTTTTCTGACGTGAATTCGGGCATGCCTTTTATGGAGAAAAATATAAATTGTACCCTTAAAATCTTAGTTGAATGGCTTAAAACACTAAACCTTAATGTTAATTTGAGTAAAACCAAACTTGTGCAATTTAGGAATTATAAAACTGACCTTTCTATTCTTAATGTTTCGGAAATGGGTAAACCGATAGAGACTGTTGACAGTATGAGATTTTTGGGGGTAATAGTTGATTCACACTTAAACTGGAAAGCTCATATAGCGAATATTAATAAAAGAATTTCAAGCCACTGTTATGCTCTGTCCGTGTTGTCTGAAACATGCTCTGAAGACGTTATTAGGAATGCTTACTTTGGAAATGTATATCCTTTGCTCACGTATGGTGTAATTTACTGGGGAAATTCTACTGACGTTCAGTCAACTTTTGTCCTTCAAAAGAGATGCATACGAACCATATACCGTTTGCATGTTGAAGTGTCGCTCAGGGATGTTTTCAGACAAAAACGTCTTCTCACGCTTACTTCTATTTATATTTTAGAATTGTGCCAATTTGTAAAAAATAATGAGAATTACTTTATAAAAAATAAGAACTTACGTTCTCAATATAAATATAATTTAGTGCTCCCAAAAGTCAATAACACAATGTATAAAAAAAGTGCTTTCATTTCTGCAATACGAATTTTCAATAAACTTCCATTGGAAATTAAAATGTTGAATCGTAATAAATTTAAAGTAAAGTTGAAAAATTGGCTCATTGACAAAGTTTTCTACAATTTGAATGATTTTTTTAATTATAAAGATGCAATGTGATGTAGGGATTGATATTGTAACACATTATGTATTTATGACTATGTTAGTATTTAGTATGACTTCCTTAAATTGTATGCCTGTTCAGGCCGCTGTTGATACCAATCTGTTCACCCTTATGTACCTAACCTACACAGTTAAACAATAAATGATTCTTATTCTTATTCTTATTCTTACATATAACAATCAAAACTGAAAAAAGGTATACAGAAGTAACAGATAAGGACAAACGATTGCTAAGTTAGCAGAAGCCTACAGAGCGTTTATGAATAAGGGGGGTCATAAGGTACGGTCGCGCGGCCCGAAGAATTTCGTACAGTGTCCTGTCACTGTCTCTTTCGCTCGCGCGTACTTTAGCACTCGCACAGACACGAAGACGGGAAAGAGACGGCAAATAGTTCACAACTCACCTCCTCAAATTAGCGTCTGAAAGTATGAGGACGACGGAGTCCTCTTCATTGTTCTCTGCTGCGAGCGTGGTGATGGCGTGCTGCGCGCCTGGCAGGGTGTTGTCCCCGGACCAGCAGAACTGCGCGTGCGCATGCATCGTGCGGATTATCTACGGGATAAGTACACCATGAGCAGCTAGCTTAAATAAATAAATAAATAAATATCTTGGGACAATTGACACCAATTGACCTAGTCCCAAACTAAGCAAAGCTTGTGATATGGGCACTAGACAACGGATATACTTATATAGATAAATACATACTTAAATACATATTAAACATCCAAGACTCGAGAACAAACATTCGTATTTTTCATAGAAATATCTGCCCCGACCGGGGATCGAACCCGGGACCTCAAGCTTCATAGTCAGGTTCTCTAACTAGGCCATCCGGTCATCAAACGTCGTCGTCGGTCGGGCTTATTACGTAACTCGCTCGCAATCGCCATCGTGTACATTTGACAGTTCTTGTATGAATGTGACAGCTAGCTGATTCCGATGCCAATTGTCAGCCCATACATGAACTGTCGAAATGAACATGGTGATCGCGAGCTACCTTTGCACACAGGTGGTTGTATTTAAACTTTCAAAATCAAAATATTTTATTCGCAGTAATGTGGTTACAGGGATCTTCCATAATTAAAATTAAAACTGCACATCTGCACATTTCTCATCTGTGCATTTCGTGTGACAGCTCGCACAGGTGACAGGAGATGTGAATAAAATATGTGTTATGAAACTTGTTACCGTAAGGTACGATGATTTATAATAAAAATAGATATATTTCAACAAAAATATCAACAAAAATAATAATATGGTAAGCATAAAACAAAAATAAATATTTTGACAAATTAAACCACTCACAAGCCCAAAGTTTTCTCTCGAAAAATGCTGCAACCTTTAATAGCCTCTGTCAGTATCATAGAACCGACGACTTCTACAAGATGCCGCTAAAATCAACTTGCCTGTAATCTCTGTTTCTCGTTCTCCGGTGGTCGGTCTACCCTCACCAGCTCCAAAGCCTTTTCCTCCCCCGAATGAGCGTAGATATCATATCGGATGCGAGCTTCATAGCCTTTCATAGCTTCCGTAAGTAATACTACTGCTTCCATGGAACGTTCTAGACGGCCGTCATAGGAATTGAATCTGAAACAATAATTCATTAGTGTAAGTTTTTAGTCGCATCAAAGGATTGGTGCACCCTGGGCAACCACGGTTAACTGTTTTATCTAAAAGTTAGCAGTTAACTAATACTATTTTGATAAGCATATGGAGGCGGAGAGAGTCAAACTAATCCAGCCACCTGTTATAATCATTATCATCATCATCTCCAGCCTATATACGTCCCACTGCTGGGCACAGGCCTCTCAGAGCGAGAGGGCTTGGGCTATAGTTCCCACGCGGGCCCAGTGCGGATTGGGAACTTCACACACACCATTGAATTGCTTGGCAGATGTATGCAGGTTTCCTCGCAATGTTTTCCGTCACCGAAAAGCTCATGGCAAATTTCGCACATAAATTCCAAAAACAGCGGTGCGAGCACGGGATTCGAACCAACGACCACCTCGAGGCCACTGGTCAAACCATTAGGCTACCACAGCTTCTCCTACTAAAATATTCAAGACTAGCTGTTGCCCGCGACTTCGTCTGCAAAGAATACGTTTATCGCTATCCCGCAGGAACTACGCAATTTTCCGGGATAAAAAGTATCCTATGTGTTATTCCAGACCATAATATATCTTTGTTCCAAATTTCATCCAGATCCGTTAAGCCGCTCCGGCGTGAAAGAGTAACAAACATCCATCCCCACAAACTTTCGCATTTATAATATTAGTAGGATTAATTTTAAGATACAAATATAATACACACCTGTACATGCTTCCAGAAACGTCAAGCACGAGTCGCAGCCGCTTGGGTTTCTCCGGCGGCGAGCCCGGCGGCGGCTCTTGCTCCGTGCGCCGCCGATAGATGGAGCGCTCGCCCGTCAGCCCTACAAACCAGGGTTCATTGGCATGGATTACAAAAACAAACAAACAAAAATATACATACATACATACATACATATCGTCACGCCTCTTTCCCACAGGGGTAGGCAGAGACTACTTTTCCACTTGCTACGATTCTGACATACCTCTTTCGCTTCATCCACATTCATCAATCTCTTCATACATGCTCGTCGGTTTCGGGTACTCTTGACCTGGCCTTTTTCCAAAACGTCCCCAATTTGATCACGGAACACACAAACAAACATATATCACGTCCTTACGGGGTAGACAAGAACCCAAAAGCCACGTTTAGCATGATTGTGGGCGTATAAATGGAAAGGAGAATCAAAATAGTGATGGGTTGCTAGCCGCATTACCCTGTAAGCCTGTAACATGATTCCTACTATTTTCGCCAATTCCCTCGAACTTTTACCATCTACGCGGGAAGGGAACTGACACATTCTATACTCATGACGTATTTTTTGCTCCCAGACCAGCACGGAAGCAGGGGGCGTACACTCCGCAGTTTAGGTACGATCAACCGGCGCTCCTGCCGGGCAGGATAGTGGCAGTAGGTTGCCGCTCGCTTCGCACGCTGGCGTCGCGCGTTACTGGTATGTTACCTAGTTACCTAGCAATGAACAATGACTACTATAACCCTAATAAGTCGCGGTTACGTCGTGCACGGCCATGATTTAAACGTTTAAACTAAAAGAAGCGCTCTCGCGTAGTACGATTTATTTTTGCATGAATGCTTTGCGGGAAATGTGACGGAGTGGGGCTGTAGGCTATTATCGCTGTAGGTAAATATATCAGGAGCGAGCTAGACTGTGCTTTATGTGTACGCGGCTAGAGTTTTTATTTATTTAATCGACTCCAGAGAGATTCTTCTGTACGTTAGTACTATTACTTATTCTGTGGTTACAGCCCGCAGACAGTCACGTGGAGGGGATCTGCGCACCCACGGATACCGTATTTTATACTTCTGCGCATACATGGTCAGATTAGACTTACGTGCCGGCACTTATACCCGGCTATACCTTCGATAATCTTGCCGTCGTCGAGTTCCCCGCTGGTCTGATGGCGACTCCACTGCCTCTCTTTCTTCTTCGCCTGTAACTCAGCCAGTACGCCGCGCAGTGCGCCTATCTGTTAATAATACATCGCATTTTTATATCTACGAGTATAAGAACCACTTGCACGGACCAGGGTTGACGACTTAACTCCGTGTTAGATGCTAGATTTTAGTGATAAATTGTTATTGTGTGCCCTTGCAGGGCGTCATGGACCGACTAATTTATGCTTAACACCTTTTAATATAAATGTACATGACATTACAATCTAATAAATAAATAAATAAGTAGTGTCATAAGAACTGTCAAAACCTAACCCCGAGTGAGCGATAATTTTTTTAACTCTGGACTGTGCATGTGGGCCTCAGTGTTGTGTTTGTATATTTTTTATGCTTTATTTTTTTTAGGTTAAATTTAATGTCATTGCTGTTTTATTTTTTTGAGTATGTCTACTCTTTATACTCTGATTTAGGTTGTCCTATCAATCGTTCGAAGGTTAACTGGAAGAGATCCCTTTAAGGGATATGTTCGCCTCTGGACATCTGTTAATCTTGTTACCTGTAAAATTATTGTGTTTATTATACGTAATATCGGGTGTCACTAAAATTAATTTCATATGCCCGTCAAGATAGCTGGTCGGTATTACCCCTGCCAAGTTTTTTAGCGCCGCTAAAACTTTTTTAGCGGCGTTGAGCACTTTTTAGGATGGGTAAAAAATTTGAAACTCGCGGCCGGCGTAAGCCGGAGGGAGAGTTTAAGTAGCAGGATATCAGATTCTCTAAGAGCTTATTTTGAAATACAAATGAATCGCGTTCGATTTTTGAAGTGTTTTTTTGTTGAGTCGTGGAGCAAAAGCACTAAGGCATCAGCACATTCTTAGAGGTCTGTCTATAAAGATAATACATACGATTTTTTTTGTAAGCGGCCAGTACGGTACGCGTCTTGAGCGTCATGGAGGTTACAACATTAAAATCTAATCTAAGCTACCGGAGTGCTACCCGTCGCTTTTTTTATTGTTAACCTTTTAGCTAACGAATTTTTACAATCATGTTCATTTCATACTAAGTTCTCAGTATTTTTGTTTATTTTTAAAGTTATATTTGGAGTAACTATGCCAGCGACGTGGAGCATAATCTGAACTTACAAATAAAAAACAGAAATTAATTAATAAAAAACTACAGTATTAGTAAAACTGTAAACTTTTTTATTACGTTACGCTTTGTTTGTTAGTTTATCTATGTGCGTGCTGTTCGATGATCGATCAAGGCACAGTTGCCTTATATATCTACCAATAACCTGTGGTTATCGCTTCCATATTACCTGTGGTTGCACTGCCCTGTAGAACTGTTCATACAGCTTGGCATCATACTCGCTGATGTTGATCTCCTTCAGCCGTTCTTCGAAAGCCTTCCGGTTCATCTCGCGAGCCGCCTTCTTCACATGCTCCGGTATATCGTCTTTCTCAGCATCTGATAACTGGATATACAGGTTGTTTGGTTATGTGCAAAGCTTTAAGGGTGATAGCCGAGGTATTTTTGAGCATTTTTAGCCATACATGTCTAAGCCGAAATTTGATATTTTTGCGTTAATTTGTAAACAAAATCTTTTATAATAAAATTTCCGGATAGTTTAACGCGTATTGGACCAAAATGAAATAATTTTTAAGCGTCTTTCTTGCCACAGTAACAAAATTGAGGCATTTGAAATTACTAAAAATGTCTTATTTTGGAACAGACATTTTTCTGTGCCATAAAAAAAAACTTGAAATGTTCAAACATTATTAACTTCAGATGCAAAGAGGCACCGCTTCTTGCCTCTTAGGGCTCTCAGACCCTATCACCCCGATTTGTACCAGAACTAGAGCATTGTGTTCTGAGGTACTCCGAATGACAATCGTAGATATTTAAAGTTAAACAACAACAACATTAAATCGTAGGTATTTCATTTCATTCTGTAAAATGGTATAAGGATATATCGTTCAACTTTGTTTTGAAAAAAATTATGTAAGTAGTCAATACATACATACATAAATACCATCACGCCTCTTCCCACATGGGTAGGCAGAGACTACTTTGTTCCACTTGCTACGATCCTGACATATCTCTTTCGCTTCATCCACATTCATCAATCTATTTCATACACGCTCGTCGATTTTGAGTATGTAGTCAATGTTAAGTTAATGTTCATTACAAGCTTTTATTATATCCCATTTTCACAGTTATTTACACACGCATACACACACACGTAATGTCCGAGTCAACGGCAACATATTGGCTCGCCGGCGAATTATAAATTTATTGTAAAATATTTCAAATTTATTTTTGAAGTACTTGAATAAAAAATGCTAAACTCGCGTCAGGCGTAATACGGAGGGTGATTTTAAATACCAGGATATCAGATCCTCTAAGAGCTTATTTTGAAATACGAATGAATCGCGTTCGATTTTTGAATTGTGTTTTTGTCGAGTCGTGGAGCAAAAGTACTAGGGCATCAGCACATTGTTAGAGGCCTGTCAATATAGATAATACGTACGTTTTTTTTGTAAGCGTCCAGCACGGTACGCGTCTTGAGCGTCATGGAGGTTACAACATTAAAATCTAATCTAAGCTGTTTTCACTTCTGCCGGCACACCCGGAGTGCTATCCGTCGCTTTTTTATACCAGGCTGTTAATTAAGTACACCAACAGTTTCCTCCCCGCCGCCTCGCTTTTGCCCCGTCCCTGGCGTGGCCCTCACCTGGTGCACGTCGTGTCCCTTGTCGAGCCGGTAGGGCCCGCCCTTGCCGCCCAGGCCGGCGGTGTCGCGGCCGCCCGTGCCGCCCGCCCACGTGTTGCCGCCCACGTGGGGCTTGTTCTCCGGATCGTCCTTGCCGTACTTTGGGGAGGACACGTCTTTGCTGCAAATATACAGTTTAAATGTTAATAAGGTAAGTAATAACTTTTTTCTTGACATAGTAAACTGACTTCGTGTGTAGATAAAACTCGAGGCAACATTCTTGCGAATAAGAAACGCATTCTATCTAACATTACAGGGTGGTGGTGTTAATTTGCACATTAAAAAAAACCGGCCAAGTGCGAGTCGGACTCGCGCACGAAGGGTCGCGTACCATCTAACTGATATTATAAATGCGAAAGTATGGATGGATGGATGGATGGATGGATGAATGGATGTTTGTTTTTTACTCAATCACGCCAGAACGGCCCAACGGATCTGGATGAAATTTGGCACATAGATAGAAAAAAGTCCGGAATAGCACATAGGCTACTTTTTATTCCGGAAAATTGCGTAGTCCTGCTCCAAAGCAAAATGTACGCAGTGTGGGGTCACTTTATATTGGTCACTGATTATATACAGACATACATACATATTTACGGTTTTCGCAGTTTTTCCTTTATCTGTGCAACGAGGCGACACCGCACGGCGAGCATATAGCGACCGCCGGCGCCGGAAGGAGCGCGGCGCGCGGCCCGCCCCCGCGCAACACCGCCGGCTATAAAAGCGCACCGCCCGTACGTTCAAGGAGGCAGTCTTGTGTCGTTCACGAAACCGACTAGTTGCCGCGCAGTTATGGTTGATACCGAATCGTGGCAGCTAGATCGGTGTAGACACACAAGATTGTCCTAAACCCTGGTTCCCCCCTCGTCTCCTGCTTTCTCGTCCCAGGCGGCTCATACCCGACTCAGACGCAAAAGCACCTTTCCCAGTGCGTGTGCATGGTTACACCGGCTCGCACGGTTAAGGATCCCAGGACTATCGGGAGAGCGGTCTGGTTCAATACGGATCGCTTCCGAGACTCCTGTCCTACCCGTAGGAACACCCTGACGCCCCTAAGGCGAATCCTAGAGCGCGCGCGTAGCGCCCGAGCGCACCCGCGTCCCGTAGAGCCCGTAGAGCTCCCGAGCTTTGGACCCTTCAGGTCCAGGCTGCCTCCGAAGGCAGCCACCCGTTTAGCTATCCCGCCGATAGCATATTATTATATAAACTCGCGCATATCCTAGTCGCATCAGAGCGACTATCCTGTAAACTAGTTATTGCTAAGATAATAAATAAGGCGTTATAATAAATAGTTGTCTGTATTTAACCTCCCCTAGATCAACCCTTGAGCTAGTAGATATTCACCCAGCCAGGTTCGAACCCCGGCGGTGATTTATGTTGACGGACCCCGGGCCACCGTCACATTGGCGCCCAACGTATAAAAACCTACGGATTAGACTTCTTTTCGAGTTTCTTGGTAAACAAACCCGCAAAAAGAACTAATAGCTCCAGGTCAAGGGAGAGGTTACAAACAGAATAAAAATAAATAAACCGTTTTGCTTTTAAACTATCCACCAATAAAAATACCGATTTACTTAAAAAAAAAAAAAAAAAAGGATTTTTTTTATCCGATATAATAATAAACAAACCGGATCGCAAATCTCTCAGTAAAAGCTCCACATGCCCACATCGTGGATTTACAAACTTAGTAAACCGGAACTGATCGCAGAATCAGCAGACAGAGACCTACAAACCGAAGGACTAACCGTCGAACAGTTAAGGAGAAACCTCGCAGAAGCAATCAGATCTCAAGAAGATTTCTACGACTCCATAAGCGACAGAGACACGATGACCGAAGCAAAGAACGAAAATAACTCCGAGAGGGAGATTATGAAGCTATTAAATGACTGCAAAGTTTACTTCGACGGATCATACGGAGCATTAGAATTCATAGAACGCATCGAAGAATTAAAGGCCAGCTGCAATGCAACGCCTGACGCAATTTTAAAGGCAATGCCACAGATACTAAAAGGCAAAGCTTTACAATGGCATAGGAATAACGCAGAATCATGGAAGACTTGGAACGAATTTATGAACCTATTCAAATTATACTATTTTCCCACCAACTACGAACAATCACTATCAGAAAAAATCATAACAAGGAAACAGAAATTCAGAGAAAACTTCACCGATTATCTAACCGACTTGCAAACGCTCATGAGAAGACACGGGAAAATGACAACCGCCGAAAAACTAATCAGAGTCTACGAAAATATGCAACCAAGCTACAAAAAATACATAAAGCAAAAGGAATGCAAAGACACAACCGAACTACTTCAATTAGCAATCGAATACGAAAACATATCAAGAGCACAATATAAAGGGAGAATGGAGAATCGTCCAGATGTGCAGCCAGGTCCGAGCCGGCCCACAAACACTAGGAAGCCAACCAACATAAAATACCAACAACAAAGCAAAATCCACCCTTCCTACAATCCGTCCACGAGTTGCTGGAATTGCGGCAAACCCGGACATTCGTCAAACCAATGCCACGGGAAGAGGCAACTATTTTGTAGCACCTGCGGAAAAATGGGCACTTTAACACGAAATTGTTGTAAAACATACAACAATAATCAAAACAGAGAAGGGATAGGATCGGCACGCGAACAGCCACGCCAGGATAACAGAATTTACACCCAAATAGAAATTATGGGAGAAAAATATTCCGCACTACTGGACACAGGGTCCACAAATACATACATAAACAAACAAATTTACGATAAATGTATACAAAACGCCACTCCAGAGAGCATAAAAACCCGAAGAGTAATATTAGCAGACGGAACCCAAGTAGAGATAAATAAATCAATAATAATACCAATAACGGTCCAGGGAACCACAATAAAACATTGCGTACGCTTGTTACCAACAGCCGTGACGGTAATAATCGGAATGGACATATTACGCCGGCTGGGAGTGTCACTAGCATTCCAACAGCAAAATTATGAAGCCCCAAGCACGAGCGGCACCACAAACCCGCCAAAAAAGACGAGAACCGACACACCACCAAAGTACCAGGACAACGAAGCACCCGAACCAGCACCCATAACGGACGCAGAACGGGAACAATTGAACCAGTTACTCGAAACAGAGTTCAAAAAATGCGACGCCGCCCCAAAAGGAAACGATTGGCTGGAACACAAGATCAAACTAAAACACAACGAACCCATCAAGCAGAAATATTACCCAAAGAATCCCAAGTTACAAACAATCATAGATGAACAAGTAAAAACAATGCTAGAACAAGGAATTATAGAACGCTCAGAGAGCCCGTACAGCTCTCCAATAGTGTTAGTAAAGAAAGACAACGGCGAATACAGATTCTGCATAGATTTCAGAAAAATTAACGAAATATCAGAAAGGGACGCGTATCCACTACCACAAATCGACGACACGTTAGAGAAATTAAGAAAAACAAAATACTTTTCAAAAATCGACTTAAAAAATGGATATTGGAATGTAAAATTAGAGGAAAAAAGCAAACAAGCAACAGCCTTCACAGTCCCAGGAAGAGGCTTATATCAATTTAAAAGAATGCCCTTCGGCCTCCACTCCAGCGGTGCCACATTCCAGAGGCTCCTAGATATGGTAATTGGACCAGAACTAGAGCCGAACGCATATGTGTACTTAGATGACATAATAATATGCAGTACAACATTCCAAGAACATTTGCAACACCTAAAAGAAATATTCAGACGAATAAGGGAAGCAGGACTACAAATAAACAAAGCAAAATGTGAGTTTACCAAAGCACAAGTCGAATACCTCGGTCACACTGTGACACGCGAAGGCATAAAAATGAACGGATCAAAAATCGAAGCAATTACAAAATTACAAGCGCCTACAAATATAAAACAACTACGAAGAATTATCGGCTTAACGTCGTGGTATAGAAAATTTATACCCAACTACGCGGACCTAACTGACCCATTAGTACAATTATTAAAGAAAAACGTACAGTTTAAATGGCAACAAAAACAGCAACAAGCATTAGACAACTTAAAAGCAATAATAACATCAGATCCAGTGTTAACCAGAGCGGATTTTACGAAACCGTTCACGCTGCAAACTGATGCTAGTGATAAAGGGCTAGGCGCCGTATTAATGCAAGAACACACAGACGGACTCAGACCGATAATGTACGCCAGCAGAACACTCACTCCAGCAGAGACTAGATACTCAACGACGGAGAAAGAGTGCCTCGCAGTAGTATGGGGGGTCCGTAAAATGAGAGCCTTTTTGGAAGGATACTACTTCACGGTTATCACAGATCACCAAGCACTTAAATGGTTACACAATATGAAAAATCCGTCCGGCCGACTCGCGAGATGGGCACTAGAACTACAACAATATAACTATGAAATAATATATCGACCAGGGAAGTTTAACCACATAGCAGACGAATTATCCCGTAACCCGATTTGCGCAGCAAAAGAAACGCACGCAGACTGGTACGAAAGGAAAAGATTACAGGTAGAATCAAATCACAAAAACGAAACAGAATACTGTATTAAAAACGGCGAACTATATAAAAAGATTATAAATCCCAGTTACGGAATAAAATTAGAACCAGGATCAGAATGGAGATTATGTGTACGCGAAAAAGATAAGGAACAAATCCTTCAGCAAAATCACGACCATCCAACCGCGGCCCATCTCGGGATCACGAAAACTTTGCACAAAATAGCACAACGATATTATTGGCCGGGCATGTACAGAACGATAATAACATACGTAAAACAGTGTAAAGCCTGCCAAACACATAAACCATCACAGCAAAAAAAATCAGGTTTAATGCACATAAAAAACGCGACGAAACCATGGGAAATAGTTACAACAGACCTAATAGGCCCACTGCCAAAATCAACAAAAGGTTACGTGTGGATAATCGTATTCCATGATAAGTTTACAAAATGGACCGAAATACGCCCATTACGAACGGCGACGGCCAATGCAATCGCTACAGCATTTAAAGAATGCATAGTCATGAGATACGGATGCCCTCTCATTCTGCTAAGCGACAACGGTAAACAATACACGGGAAAAATATTCACACAAATGCTACAAAATTACGGAATAGAACATAGATTAACCGCCCCATATTCACCGCAATGTAATGCAACCGAAAAAACAAATCGAACTTTAGAAACGATGATCGCGACATACATAACAAATAACCACAAAAAGTGGGACGAACATATAGCGGAGTTTAACTTCGCAATAAACACAGCGGTACAAGAATCAACAAAGCATACACCAGCATTTTTATTATTCGGCCGCGAACTTAAGATGCCAAGCGACAAAAATACGTTCCCAATTCCAACATTAAAGGAAATACATACGATAACGGAAATACACGGCAACGTAAACAAAACTCAGCAAAAAGCATCAGAAAAACAAAAAAAATACTATGACATACATCATAGACCGTGGACCCCATCAATAGGCGATCTAGTATTAAAAAAAAATTTTGTATTATCGAATGCAAACAAAAAATTCTGCGCAAAACTCGCACCTAAATACGACGGCCCATACAGCATTATAGAAAGAAAATCACCAGTAATATATCTACTTCACAACGAAAACAATCCTAAACGAATAATAACAGCACATATAAAAGACCTAAAAGTATTCCACACATAATCAAAACAACGAAAGGTAACTATTAAACATCATACTGGAACATTAAAAACGAAAACCAATCATATAATATCAGCGTAAAAAATTAAAATTGTCGAATAACAAAACAAAAAAAAAAAAACCACATAAAACGGGTATACAACAAAAATGAATACAAACATGAATTAATTACCGGGCGCAACAGAGACAACGAAAGTCATTAGCAGCTTAGCGATACAAAGGCGATAGCTCGACAATAGCGTGAAATACCCACAAAAATAAAAAGCGCATCCTACGAACGCAATACAGTAAGTTCGACACTCGACCGCGCAACCGGCCAACGAAATGGACGCACCCAATCGTTCCCTCGACTACGTTTTCGATCTCACCGACGACACGTGGGAGTTCCTCCAGGACGAGCTGGAACTCACCGTGGACCCGGTTGAGTACCTCAACTTCGTGGGAGAATGGGAGGAGCAAAGCCCCAACACACCGCCCACAACCACACCCCCGGCAAAACAGACAAAGGGAAAGAAGAGGAGGAAACCAAGACGATCCGGCACAAAGAGGCTGCGAGGCCAAAAAAAGGGAGCAATAAGGTTGCCCCGATACAAAAAAGGACAAAAAGATAAGTCAACAACATCCAAACAATAACTGCCACCAACGCAAAACCCCCGACAATGGACACCGAACAAAACTAAGATAGATAAGACCCAGCAATATAAAAAAAAAAAAAAAAAAAAAAAAAAAAAAAAAAAAAAAAAAAAAAATTATAATAAAAATAACATAAAAAAAAATAACAGTGAATAAACAAAGTGTAAAACATAAGTCACCTAGTTGCAAACCAGGAAGATAACCCCAACCAGGTATTTTAAGTATGTAATTAAGTGTATACTATAACAGTGATTTTTACAGGTAAAAATCTCCAGCCCGGGGAGGGGAATGCAACGAGGCGACACCGCACGGCGAGCATATAGCGACCGCCGGCGCCGGAAGGAGCGCGGCGCGCGGCCCGCCCCCGCGCAACACCGCCGGCTATAAAAGCGCACCGCCCGTACGTTCAAGGAGGCAGTCTTGTGTCGTTCACGAAACCGACTAGTTGCCGCGCAGTTATGGTTGATACCGAATCGTGGCAGCTAGATCGGTGTAGACACACAAGATTGTCCTAAACCCTGGTTCCCCCCTCGTCTCCTGCTTTCTCGTCCCAGGCGGCTCATACCCGACTCAGACGCAAAAGCACCTTTCCCAGTGCGTGTGCATGGTTACACCGGCTCGCACGGTTAAGGATCCCAGGACTATCGGGAGAGCGGTCTGGTTCAATACGGATCGCTTCCGAGACTCCTGTCCTACCCGTAGGAACACCCTGACGCCCCTAAGGCGAATCCTAGAGCGCGCGCGTAGCGCCCGAGCGCACCCGCGTCCCGTAGAGCCCGTAGAGCTCCCGAGCTTTGGACCCTTCAGGTCCAGGCTGCCTCCGAAGGCAGCCACCCGTTTAGCTATCCCGCCGATAGCATATTATTATATAAACTCGCGCATATCCTAGTCGCATCAGAGCGACTATCCTGTAAACTAGTTATTGCTAAGATAATAAATAAGGCGTTATAATAAATAGTTGTCTGTATTTAACCTCCCCTAGATCAACCCTTGAGCTAGTAGATATTCACCCAGCCAGGTTCGAACCCCGGCGGTGATTTATGTTGACGGACCCCGGGCCACCGTCACATCTGTGCTATGAGACGTGGCTTTGTACCAAATTTCAAGATTCTGAGTTCACGGGAAGTCGCCTGTAGATTTTGATTCCCTTGCGAGTTACGAAAATTTGCGGAAATTTGCGGCATAAATGGCTGTATCTTTCTATTGCTTTGGCTTAGAAGTTTGATTTTTTCACAGCTCCAAGGGACAGACCTGAGTATCTAACTATTTAACTAATATTATAAATGCGAAAGTATGGATGGATGGATGTTTGTTTGTTACTCGATCACGCCAGAACGGCCCAACGGATCTGGATGATATTCGGCACATAGATAGAGAAGTCTGGAATAGCACATAGGCTACTTTTATCCCGGAAAATTGCGTGGTTCCCGCGGGATAGCGATAAACGAATTCTTTGCAGACGAAGTCGCTGGCAACAGCTAATTTGATATAAATTTCAGCTTGATACTTCCACGCGTTCCTGAGAAAAAGGGTCTTGACAGACGGACGAACGGACGGACAACAAAGGGTGCCTAAAAGGGTTCCGTTTTTTCTTTTTACGGAACCCTAAAATCGAAAAGGTAGTTACACAAAAGCTTTTAAAAAGGTAAAGAGCAATGACATACCCACTAGTCCTCTCAATAGTCATCTGCAGTTTCTTTAGAGCTTCCTTGGAGCGTCCCTCCAGTACCCCTTCAGTGGGCAGACCGCTGGCGTGCAGCACTTCCAGCAGCGTGTCCGCCATCTCCTTGCTGTACCGGTCAAAGTCAAACACGTTGCTTATCGCGCTCGCCAAGTCTTCCGACGGATATTTCTGGAATTAAAATGTCGTTTAAGTTTTTTCAGGGTAGTTTAAAAAAAGGGCATCGGCCTTTGTCGGCACAGTGATCACCAACCTTTTAGTGATATAAAAAAAATATCAAGTAAAGTTAAAATTATGAAATAGGCCGTGGGCCACTAGCGTACTAGCACAAGGACCCTAAATATTTACCTATTACCCGTTTCTACGCCCTACGCCACACGGTCTATGACTATTGAATATCTTGAGGCGCGAATTTTTTTAGGGTTCTTTACCCAAAGGGTTAAATCGGGACCCTATTACTAAGACTCCACTTTCCATCTGTTTGTCTGTCACCAGGAGTTGTAGCTCAGAAATTGTGATAGCTAGACAGTTTTCACGGATGAGGTATTTATAGGTGCTTGCACTGCTGTATTCTGGTGTGGAGAGTAAGACAGCCGGGGAAATTACGGGCACAAGAGGCATTTCATCTAAGTCCTGTAGGTTGGCAACGCATCTGCAATCCCTCCGGGGTTGTGGGTGTCTATGGGCAGTGGTGATCGCTTACCATCAGGTGACCCACTTGCTCGTTTGCCTTCCTATTCACATAGAAAAATATATACATATATGTTGCCGCTAAAATAACAAACAATAAACCAGGATATTTTTATGTCTGTTTGACTATATACGTAAACGATATAAAAGATTCTTTCGCCGCCTACGTTTTACTTAGGAGGTAGGGCTTTGCTAACAATGGATTAACTTGCTGAATTTGTTTTTTTTTTTCTTTTCAGATAGAGGGCGCCCACTAAATAAGTTAGTCAATTCCTGCTTTAATTCTATACGCCCTGGAGTCAAACAAAGTCATATCAGTCATATCTATCCCCACCTGTAAATGCTTGACTATATTGACCAGCTCCCTCGTCGAGTACGGATAAGTCAGTTGGCCCTGGTCAGCCATGTCCCGCAGCACTGCGAACGCCCGCACCAGTTTCTTCATCACGTCGTGAGGCACGTCAGGCCCGTAGGAGCGGAGCAGTTCCATCTCCGAGTCCACTGAGGGGTTGTCTACCGCGTGACAGGAGAACAGATCGCCTGGAGAGATGAAAGAGATGGCAAATAGAGCTGAGTTATTGCTACACCGCCAGCCAGTTCGCCATCGCCATTGGCCAAGCGTGAGCAAGGCTATAGTCCATTTATTCATACTAGATACTAAAATGACATTACCTGTGTTGCCTGTTTTTTGCAATTCAAAAATAGTGATGTGCCACCACCATCGAAAGTTAACGATAAATTAAATTTAATATAGATTTTTGTATGTATAAGCTAGCGTAATAAACTAATAAACCTTTAAATTTGCTTGATTATGATCTTTCCTTAAAATATAACATGACTAAACCTCTTGTATCCAGACCATAAACATTGTCGATGGTTTCCACCACTAAAAAATAAAAGCTGGTATCATAATTTCACAATTTGACATTTGCTAGTGTCAATTTAGTGTCTAGTAGGTATGAATAAATAGACTATAGACATTTGAGACTGACAACGCCTTTTCCCGCCGAGGTATGTATAGTGCTTTCCTCAAACTTGCAATGAAATAAATTAAAAACCTCCAAGAAATTAAAGTTTAAACGTTACTTTACGGTTACGATTATTGGTAAAGAAACTAGACAAAATAAAACTGAAAATATAACAAACCTCGTTAATTGTTTTTTTTTCACAAGGTAGTGACAGATAAGAGTTTTTAATGATTCACGGTTAAGTTCATTCGAAATATTAAGAACAGATAAGATCTCTAAAATACTAGATAAGTACTCTGTGAGAACTATCTTCACCCCTCATAGGAAAATTTCACAACTTCTGAGGTCTCCCAAAGACAATTTTCCCCTGGAAAAACCTGATGTGTATAAGGTTGATTGCAGTTGTGGTAGTTCGTACATAGGGCAGACCAAACGTACGATCGCCTGTAGAATTAAAGAGCACATCACTGCAGTCAAAAATAATGACACGCGCAAATCCGCTATTGCTGAACATCTTATTGAGTCGGGAACAAATCACTGGATTGAGCTGCACAGCCCTAAGATCATTTCGACAGAACGCCACTATATACCGAGACTGGTGAGGGAAGCGGTTGAAATCCATAAACATAAAAATTTTAATCGTGAGGATGGGTTTAAATTGTCGAATATCTGGAATCCGGTGATTTCCTTATATAATTCTCGTCCAAAATCAATTTCGGGTGGGCGAAGTGACACTGTGAGTGTAGTGTGTTTGAATCGAGTTTCGAGTGAGAACGGTTCCAGTGGTAACGAGAGTGCACGCAGTCGACGCGCAAGAATGAGGGTAGACAGAGCTCGGTCTACCCAACAATAACATCCACCCGCAATTTCTTCAGTCTACCCGTGATCATGATACATGCAACTGTATCGAAATATCGGGAGCTCAATAAAGGTAATCGCGGTTCACATCCCGTTTATAATATTTCGTAGTGACAGATAGTCATAATGCCAGAAAGCAAAAATTGCTTATAGTTTTTTTTTAATGACTGAATCTGAATGCCAAGATGCCGTGTCACAAATATAGGATCGAAATAGGAACGAAAATACAATAAAAAGCATATTGCCGGCCTTGGCCTGCAAAGTTGTATGAAATCCCACTAAAGACTTCTAGTCACACATGAAACGTGACACTTCGCAGCCTAATATAAGGAACACAACGTCAATATTTCATTGCATGTTTGAGAAAAAAAAATCGAACTCACCTAAAGCAGCAAAGAAATCATTCCCCAAGAATGGAAAACCAGGCCGATTGGCCAGCACAATCATTCTAAAGTCATCATGCACTGGTATGAAACTCGACGCGTCTCCTCCCGAGCTCTCCATCATATCCTTAGGCACAATCCTTCTCCCATCGCTGAGAATCATCTCTCCATTCTCCACCAAAGTCTTCAAAATACACGTGACATGCGTAGGCGCTTTATCCGCCTCATCTACCACTAAAACGTGTCCATGTTTCACGGCCTTAACTAACGGCGAGTCTTCGTAAACCACTACACCGTCTTGCACAGTCGGTTGTACCGTTAAAGACTGCACTGTGGTATCCCTATGCAACTGTATATATTCCCTAGGCCTGTTTAACAATTGGAGTAGCCTATCCGCAATTTTGTTTTTACCTACACCTTGATTGCCAACTAACAATAAATGGTTTCCTAGCAAGAAGTCTTGCAACAACCATTCTAGCAATCTAATGTGTTGTGGGACGTCGTAGAATAAAATATCGGGTACTTTTGTTAAAGCGTTAGTTTTGAATATTTCTGTGCTAGTATTTCCTATGGTGACTACGCCATTTTGTATGGAGCAGCTGAGTTTTTGTTCGCTTTTTTCGGTGGCGCCAAAAATGCCCATTCTTCTTGGTGGTTCGACGTTCAGTTTGCTACAAGCGCCATCTAGCGCTCTCCTCGCCAAGTTAGGGAGGAATTTAGCTAGGAATGTTCGTTGCACTGTCTCGTAGGCTGAATCTGTTGGGTATTTGGCCATTCTGCTGGCGATGCGTAAAAGTTGCCGCGTGGAGAGCGAAGATGAAAGGTTTTTTAGGGTTGCGTCGTCAGATTTTCGGAGTTCGTCTGCTAAATTGATGACTGAATGCAGCGGTTGAGATATGTCGCCGTACTGAAACATGACCATTTTCGTTAAATTACAGACATTTTTTCAAGACCTACCGATTAAATGAGTCCTCGCGGGAGTGGCTGCGGGGCGCGGGGTAGGACGACGACCTTCATTTAAGAGGCTGACAACACCTAATTTTGTTGAAATTGATGTTATGTAAGCACTTTTTTAAGAAAAACTACACGCAAAAAAAATACAAAAAAAATATAATGTTAATTTTCATCATATTTCAAACACGCTAGACGGACTCGATACATAATTGAACAAAATCGGCTCGATAGAAAATAATTGCAAAGATTGGTCTTAAAATCATCATTAAACGGTTCTATGTATTTATTTTTTCGACGTATGGGTCTGCAATTAAAAACATGAAGTCAACATATTCATACCTACACGGCTAACGAGTCATATTTCACAAATGATCCATACTTTTTTTTATTTCTTCTTATTTGTGTCTTATTTGCAACTTTCTCTCACAGGCATGCGAACCGTATGTGTGAAGAGTGGCGCTGCTCAAGGTCATTTGCTGTTGACAGCGCCTTAAGCGGTCGGTCCATAGTCAAGAGTGTAAAAGGTTTCAATGTTACATACTTACCAAGGTATTAATAATGAATATCTCCTCATTCTTGCTCAAGTTCCTCATCTCGTGGAAGATAAACAGGCTCAATATCTCAGGGGACAGCCAGTGCGGGCCGCGCCCAATAGTGGGCGGCTCTGCCAGAGCCACTATTCTGGAAGAGATCAGAAGTGGTCCTCAAATTCTAGACAAATGATTTGAAGTCTAGAAATACATTTATATGAAATCATTTCAAAATAAAACTATAAAATCCGTAAGTTTCGTAGGCAGCTAACAATATCCCCTCGGGTGGTGATAAAGAAAGCCTCAAGTCGCATGTTTATCGCCCTCACCTTTGGCTCGTGCGATGTGTTCCAGAGATCTGAGACATTCTTTATTTGTCCACCCTCGGTTTCAGCGCTGCCATGAAAAGCAGAATTCCGGCGCACAATAACTGTCGGACAGACGGATCTGAGAATAATTATCTTTAGGGAGGACGCCACCCCGCACAGCACCACCTAGTAAGTAAGACGGAGGGACAGTTTAAGTACCAGGATATCAGGATCCTCTGAGAGCTTATTTTGAAATACGAATGAAGCTAGAGTCGCATTCGGTTTTTGAAGTGTACGTTAATTTCGTCGCTTTAACGTATGTGCGTTTGGCCTAGTGGTATAAGGTGTGGAATAACAGTGCGTTCTCTCAAGTGACCGCAGTTCGATTCTCGCCTAGAAAAAGTTTCATCATCATCATCTCCAGCCTATATAGCTACGTCCCACAGCTGGGCACAGGCCTCCTCTCAGAATGAGAGGGCTTGGGCTATAGTTCCCACGCGAGCCCAGTGCGGATTGGGAACACTACACACTGCATTGAATTGCTTCGCAGTTGTGTGCAGGTTTCCTCACGATGTTTTTCCTTCACCGAAAAGCTCATGGTAAATTTCAAATGAGATATCGCAATTTCCGAAAAACTCAGAGGTGCGAGCCCGGGATTCGAACCCACGACCCTTTGCTTGAGGCCACAGATCAAACCACTAGGCTACCACGGCTTTTTTTAGAAAAAGTTTATTTGTACTTTTTATTTTTTTTCTTTTTGCGTAAGTAAGTGTGCGTGTGTGTAGTTCTCACTTCTGCCGGCACTCCCGAAGTGCTACCCGGTGTTTTTTATTATTACGTTATGGTGATAGGCTATGTTAAACCTGAAAGCTGGGTGTATCCTCATGACGCCGCTCGCCTCCAACTCTCGCTCCGAGTGCCCCGACGACACGAGCTCATCGTATCTGTCGTGTCGCAGCAGTCGCTTGCCGTCGTGTAGTTGTAGCTCTCTGTCATGTACCAATCTGTAATAAAAAAAATTACAGGTTTTGATGATGCCTCGTATAGGACAAACGTAAGGCGAGCATGGATCGTGAACTACATGACGGCGACTAGGTAGGTACTTGGCTGGATTTATGTATTACAAAAATAAAAATAAAAACATTATTTTGCAAACAGGCTGCCAAAGGCTCTTTTACATGTTTTTTTTAAACTACCAGCGCATTCGGAAAGACCTTCACTGCCAAAAAGAAGGCACCGCAAGAAACTTGGCAGAAAGTATTTATTACAAAATAAAATACATTTACAGTAATTAAATTCTACTTTGATTTTGATTCCCCTTTCCACTCTCACAATCATGTTAAACGTGCCCTTAAGCTTTTGTCACCTTAGGGTCTGTCTACCCCGTAAGAGATAAAAACGTGATATATGTAGGTATATATGTGTAAATTATAAGGTCCCCAAGTTAAGTAAATACCTTAAATTATAGTCTACTAGCTGTTGCCAGCGACTTCGTCTGCAAAGAATTCGTTTATCGCTATCCCGCGGGAACTACGCAATTTTCCGGGATAAAAAGTAGCCTATGTGCTATTCCAGACTTTTCTCTATCTATGTGCCAAATTTCATCCAGATCCGTTGGGCCGTTCTGGTGTGATTGAGTAACAAACAAACATCCATCCATACTTTCGCATTTAGAATATTAGTTAGATAGTAGAGATGTATTATATTATAGTCTCGTCAAAGTAAAACAAAATTATATTAAAAGAAAGTAATAAAAATAATCTAAGTTCGGTGGAGGTGTAAAACGCCTACTACTAATATTATATTAACCTGTGCAACACAGCCAGCGTACTGGCATGTATCCTATGAAGCCCGTCCAACACTGCCAGGTGCCCCTTCAAAGCCGCATCGACCAGCGCTGAGTTCCTCCACACCGTGTCCCCGTTGTCCAGAGTTGTCCGCTGCTGCACCAGGTCTCGGGCCGTCATGTCCTGGTACAAGACTATGGGCTCGATCGTGTAGCCCAGGAGGGATGACAGCTGGGAGACCAGGAGGCTCTTGCCGCAGCCCTTTGGACCTGGTAAAGTATGGTTATAAGTTATAAAATAAGAAAGGCAATACAATACAATAACACTTTATTGGACACCACATATAACAACCAAAACAGAAAAAAGGTATACAGAAGTAATAAGGTAACAATAGGCGGCCTTATCGCTACAGAGCGATCTCTATCAGGCAACCATAATGGACTGGAGAAAAGAACTGGAGAGAAGAATTTCGAATATACATAGGTACTCGTATATATTTTTTTTTTTATGTGAATAGAAGGCAAACGAGCAAGTGGGTCACCTGATGGTATGCGATCACCACTGCCCATAGACACCCGCAACTCCGGAGGGATTGCAGATTAATATACTGAACATAAAATAAATATGTGTGATGTTCTGATATTCAATAAAGAGTTAGCGAGGATAAAATATTTACCTTGCTACTCCGCTACTCAAACTCTACTACGCTACTCTACTGCGAGCGCTTGAGTAGCGGATAGATCTCCGCAAAGTAATGGACGTTTAAAAACGGAGTATATTACGCATTTTTTATAATATAAATTCGTATGTACGTGGTAAGGTTCAAAAGTTTCCGGCCTAATAATGAAAATTAACGTTTAGGTTAAAAAAAATATTTTTATTTTTCAATGTAGTCTCCTCCTATTGTTATACATTTTTCAGATCGTTTGATTAACATTTCTATGCCTTTAAAATAATATTCGGAAGTTTTGTCTTCGAAATGCTCGAAAACTGCAGCAGCGACCTCATCATCGGACGAAAATTTTCTCCCCCTTAAGTCCGATTTAAGTTTAGAAAATAAAAAATAGTCGCTTGGGGCTAGATCAGGGCTGTAAGGTGGGTGACGGATTGTTTTAAATCCACATTTAGATATAGCCGCCTTTACAACTGCAGCCGTGTGGACAGGCGCATTGTCATGAAGAAGACGGACACCCCTGCTGAGTTTTCCTCGACGTTTAAGCTTTATTGCTTCTCGCAACTGGTCTTTAAGGCAAGCATAGTAACTGCCGTTTACTGTCTGATTGCGTTCTTTGATATCTATAAGCAATATCCCTTCGCAATCCCAAAATATTGTGGCCATTATCTTTTTGGTAGATTGGCACACCTTCGCCTTTCGAGGGGGTGCTTCCCCAGAACGACGCCACTCCATCGACTCTCTTTTCGAAAGAGGATCATAGTATAAGACCATAGTTTCGTCTCCGGTAACAATGGACTGGATAAATTCACTCTCACATGACTTGAACTCCTCTAAAAGTTCCTTGGAGCACGCCACTCGTTCAGCTCGCTGAGCACTCGAGAGAAGTTTCGGGACCCATCTTGCACTAACCTTATTCATGTTTAGATGGTCGTGTAGAATCCTAAGGACTGTTATTTTCGTAAGTCCCGTTCTTGACGCTATTTCCTTCGTCTTTAGTCTTCTGTCCTTCAGTACCTCTTGTTCGACTAAATCGACGTTATCTTGCGTAAGAACCTCAACAGGGCGGCCTGGTCGGGGTTCGTCATCGATGGACTCACGCCCTAAACGAAACTGCTTACACCAATCCTTAACAGTCGAAAACGAAGGGGAGGAATTTCCGTACACGTTATCTAACCTTTCTTTGATTATAGTTGGACTTATGCCTTCCTTTGTCAGAAATTTTATCACTGATCGATACTCCAATTTGAACATTGTACAAATTACACCGCTTTTTATATTTAAATCAAAGAAAATTTTATGAAAACGAAAGTTACAAACCACGAAATTATCCACACAATAGCTGAATAAATGACAAATAAAATGACATTCATTTGTTTCTTATTTTAAATATATACGGCCAGGAACTTTTGAACCTTACTGGTACATTTATTTAAATTACTATTCATCTTCATCAAAGCAGCCAGAGGATGTCCACTGTTGGACATAGGCCTCCACCGTAGACCTCCGTTGCCTCGGTTGGATGCAGCATCCACCGTACTACTACACCGTAATTACTATTGCTCGCCAGTAAAGTTGTTACGTGACATGCCTCGAAGCAATCGTGCCAAATAAGAGTTTTTAATGATTCACGGTTAAGTTCATTCCAAATATCGGGAGCTCAATAAAGGTAATCGCGGTTCACATCCCGTTTATAATATTTCGAATCGTGTCAAATAACTTTGCTGCCTTTTACAGTGGGACATTAGATACATTTTTCGATTTTTAAAAGCGGAAAAATATACAAAAACTTACCAACAATGCAGAAATCTCCAACACTGTGGCTCAACAGCAGTTCGTTAAGCAGCTCACTCTGGAAAGCGGTCTTTACCACCCCCTTTTCCTCCCTCCCCTTCTTACTTCCCCCACACGGGACGGTAAACTGACTCTTGCCACCATTAATCTCCATGGTCAACAAAGCCTCTTTTTCTGTGAACTCGATACCTTGAAGAAGAATATAATATACACTGTATTTTAAAATGAATCCCGAATATTTCCGCAAATGGTTAGTGTAACTGTAGGTACATAGTCGTAGCAAAATCTGCAACGGGATTTTACTGTCTTCATTTGCATTGTCACATTCTCTAAGTAATGTATAACAAATTTCAAACCAATCAGTCCAATGGGTCCCACTAAAAAACCGCGTTGCGGCTTGCCGCAACATTATGCTGAGTGGGGCCCATTTTTCACCATATCCGTACTATTCTTAAGTATATTGTATTTCTTCCTATTATATATATCTACGTGTATCGAATGTGTGTAAATAAATGTTTATCTCTCTCTCTTTCTCAATAGAAGTGGGTCAACTTTCTCTTGCATAGGAAAGGGACAGTTAAAACTTGTAAATAAATACATACCTTGTAGCGATATGCTCCATCTTGGACTAGTGTCTATATTGAGGTTGTGGAGGACTGCTTCAGCGTTTTTGATATGTTCCTTGGTTAAGAAGGTTCCGTACGGATACAGTAAGTAGATAAGTTTGTGAATCGGTATGTTAGGATTTTTCTCCTGAAAATTAAACACAACAGAATCATCTACATATACTCACGAGCAAAAATAACTTGTCGCTTTTCATAGAACTTTGTATGAAAAGTGACCCGTTATTTATGCTCGTCAGTGTATTTGAAAATATATTAGCTAAAGTTTTTATTATATTCTTGGGCAGCCGTGACAACAATCCATCGAATAAAATAAATGCGCGAATTCCTTATCTGCGTTCAGTAACATGCAACCTAAAAGAAGTATATATAGCTCTTGCAATTAACGATGGCGAGTGAGCTTTATTTGTGGTGAGCATGTATCTGCCATACATGTTAAAGTGTGTGTGAGAGCAAGTGGGTGTGGTAAATAGAAAAATCTTTCTCGAAAATCGCTTCGTAAGCCACGCACATTTAGACACGTATGCGCGATACTAGTTTACCACTAATAAATCTCACTTGGGGTCGTAAATCAAGAGCTACATTATCTTCAAATTTAATAACAAATCATTTCGTCCTCCGTGCTGTAGCCCGTGACGTACTTCGTGGTAAAGAATCGCGGACAGGCCTTATACTACGAAATTCGATTTTCGAAGTTCGTTTCGTGCCGTTCCGCTCTCACTAATAGTTATTAATTTGAGAGTGAGAGGGGCGGTGTGATACGAACTTCGAAAATCGAATTTCGGAGTAGCCCCCCAGATTCGAAACTACGTCGGACGATTATCCGGTTTAATATATGACTGATCACTGGATCAGATACGTCTGAGTCTCACGTTTTTAATACTTTGTAAAATACTGGACACATCAAACTATAGCTTACGCCTGCTATACTTACAAAATGGCTACAAAAAAACTTTTAAGAATATTAAATGCTAATACAAAACTAGCTTCGGCGTGCCTCGACCCAAATTGACATTGACACAAAAATCAAGGTGAAACCTAACTAAAACTGTCATTAACCAGTGTCTCTGACAATGGACTTCACACACCAAATTCAGCAGATGACAGGATCGCGTGAATCCATATTGTGAACGTAATAGGTAGAGCTCGTCTCAAGGATGAATTTTATTAGGGACATATTAAAGTTAATGTGCCGTTAAAACGATGTAAAGCTTTATGGATGGTAAAGTATATCTGAACACATCAAAGATATTACATGAGCCGTTTGAGTTGAAGGAGTATTCTATTGTAGCCTCTTCACACAAACGAGATCTTAATAAATGGATAACTTAATCCCGCTCTTGTCCTAACTTACACTACTTGACTCTGTCTAAAACGTTACGAATTTATCTACGGAAAAAATAATAAAAGAACAGCGGAATATGCATTTTGGAATCGCATTTCTGTGAAAGGCATACAACAACATGGTAAAACAAGTATTGAAATATGGTATATATTGTAAAATAATCGAGGTAATGGGCACAAATCTCAGGAATCATGTTATAGGCGATGTGGTTAGCAACCCACCTAAACGTGGCCTTTATGTTTTGTTACCTAAGGCACGGTCTACCTTGTAAGAGATATACGTGATTTGTGTAGGTATGTACATACCAATATGAGTGCGGCAGCATGCAAACTGTCCACAGGGAAGTCCGGGAGGCTGACATGCTGCAGTTCGGGGCTGATCAGCGCGTACGCAGCGGACAGGAGCTGTTCCAACTTGGCCTGGTCTACTCTAGGCGCTTCGTCTTTCAACGCGTTAAGGTGCTCCTGAAACAAATTTAGACGTTGGGCACTTTTTGGGATGGGTAAAAAATGATAAACTCGCGTCAGGCGTAAGACGGAGCGAGAGTTTAAATACCTGGATATCAGATCTTCTAAGAGCTTATTTTGAAATATACGAATGAATCGCGTTCGATTTTTGAAGTGTTTTTTTGTTGAGTCATGGAGCAAAAGTACTAGGGCATCAGCACATTGTTAGAGATCTGTCAATATAGATAATACGTACGTTTTTTTTGTAAGCGGCCAGTACGGTACGCGTTTTGAGCGTCATGGAGGTTTTCTTCTACTAGGAACTAGGAAGACCAACGAGCAAGTGTCACCTGATTAAGTGTGCAATACTAGAGGATTGCAGATGCGTTGCCTTGAGGGCTAAGGTAAATACTTCATGTGCCAGTAATTTCACCGGCTGTCTTACTCTCCACACCGGAACACAGCAGCATAGGCACTGCTGCTTGACGGCAGGATTAGCGAATAAGACCGTGGTAGCGATCCGAGGTCCTACCACTCGCACTCGGATGATAAATGATAAGAAAGATAGAAAAATGTATTATGAAATGAATAATAATGAATTAATGATACTTACCTACAAAATCAATAAGTTAGTATTCGTAGGTATAATGAAACACTGACACACATCAAAAAAGCCTTGAAAAATCATTATCCCTATACAAATTTGATCTTTTGACTCGGTAGTAATATGCCTATATTGAAATGTTCAACTGTCTAGGGATATTTTTGATGAGTGTATAATGTGTACTACTTCCAAAATACTGCGCTGTCAATTTTAATTGTTTTGTGTTCGTTACCGTGAAGGTCAAGTTTGGACGAAACGCTTTTTTAAAGTTCTTAGTGGTTGTAATAAATGTATGTAGGATTTAAAAGCCGGCAACGGACCGGCAACTCTCTTGGGGTTGGTTACTGGTTCTCAATGGTAGTGGTGATCGCTTACCAGCTGGCCTGCTGTTTACCTTCCTCTTACCATAAAAAAAAGTAATGTAAAGCACCCCGACGCCACTCTGCTGCAAGCACCTATTTAACCAATAACGATTACCTACATATCTATAACTATCTGTCACAATCAGCGCTTAGGTATATATATATAATAAAATAAAACAAAAATTTCACCTCCGCTACAGAAATAAAAACCCCAGAAATGGCACAAACTATACCTACCCAAAGACAATATAAAAGATCCCCAAGAAAAACTTTGACAGTTAAACTTTGACTTGGATTACGTGGAAATTCTCACAGCACGGAATTTGGACAAACGAATTGGCTGTCTTTTTTGTCGCCTTTGGAAGCATATCAAGCAGACACACTTTTATGTAACTTCATATAGGAATCACGTTATAGACGATGCGGTTAGCAACCCATCACTATTTTGATTCCCTTTTACATATATACGCCCACAATCACGATAAACGTTGCCTTTAGGTCTTGTTACTATAGACAAAGACTTTAGAAAGTAAGTATGTATGTAAGTTATCTTCAAAATTTGCTGACCATTGGACTCATTTCTAGTGGTCTGCTTGCTTGACTTGAAAGTTGGTGCAAGGAAAGTCCTTAATGTCATAAGATCTTGTAATCTACGTGTTGAACAAATAAAAAATATTCTATTCTATTAATTATATTCTATTAAGGTATGTAAGTAATTTAATGGATGGCAATGCAAGTACAGTCATCAAACACGCTTACCAAAAAATAAATTTTAATAAAAAAACAATGCCTATATAAGGTACATACATAGGTACCTAACTGAAGAATTTTACCGGTTGAACTAGTCTTAATTTTTTAAACAAATAATTGAATTTTTAGTTCGGGAAATCATTCAGTAACAAATGGTCACACGCACTGTTAACGAAGGTGACCTATCCTCAAACAAAAGCATAGACTTTTTAGATATTTGAATACCTATTCGGACCACCAAACTAGACAAACACACTGCGACACTAGTAAATCCTCGCATTTGTCGACGTATATCGCGTGTCGACAAAATCCAGAGGCGGATATAAATTCGGAACTATCGTGAGCTGTCGACAGGGTTGTAACCGACACGGCGAGACATTATAGTTGTGAAATATGGTAAGACTGTTTGGAAATAGTTAAAAAACTGTATCCATTTGGCAAAGGAATGTTCACCCTTACCAGTTGCGATAGTCTGGCGGTAGCGCCTATATTGGCAGCAATTCTACTTTTAAAAAATATTGTACCAATACAAATACTTTTTTAACGACTTCAAAAGCAGAGAAGGTTCTCCATTCGATAGTTCTTTTTTAATATATACCTCTCTACACGTCAACTTACAAACTTTCTCTTTTGTTTCCGTCAGTAAAAAAAGATTTTAAAAGTACCGTAGAGGAATTAACCACTTAGCTAGTAAACTATTACGGTATTATGACAAATCGATGATATATTGCAGAATTAGACAACTAAGCCGCGACCACTCTATTTATGTTTCAAACGAACCATTCCTAAGGCGCATGGGTACTTATTGTTTCCGTCAGACAATAAACAAATGAAAACACATAAAAAAGACTGCAAAATAATACAACTCATTTTTGTTTCTGACAGTTCTCATTAATTTGACGCAAAAACAAGTAACGAACTAAAGCCATGCAATTAAACATCCGCAAACCGAACTTATGCCAACTTTCGTCAAAATTCATGACACCAATTAAAATGCAAACTTCGAACATGAAGGTTACTTGTTACCTCAGAACAAATGCCCGTTGCATCGAGTTGATATGTAAAAGAGGCTTCCCGTGGAGCCAGAAGCAGGCGATAGTTCGCTTGCGTGACAGGACGGTGCATAATTGCTATGTCACTGTCGCAAAATTAATTCCTCGCGACCTGGCTTTATGTTGTAGAGCTGGTTTAAAATTTTGCGACATTCCCCGTACAGCCTTAAAAAAATCAGCCGAGTCTCTTGCGAGACAAACAACAGCACCATCAAAAATAAATCTAAAATACTGATGCTCATCCTACAAACAAAGATACGCACACTAAAGTTAGGTACTTTTACTTACTAAGTTTGTTGTAAAATAGCTAAACTCGCGTTGAATAATAAAAAAAAGGAAATATATAACCAACTTCGATTCTTGGTCGGTGAGTCCGAGACCGGTGGTCTCCACTAGGGTCTACTATTTGGATCCTTATAATTTTTGTACCTGGGATGGGGGATCCAAATAGTGGAGCCTAGTGTAGATATTTACTAGGAAAAAAACAGCTCTAATCTACATGAAAGACAACCATTTCTTGTTCCGTGCACGACCTATAAATTGTAGTCGATGCGTTTATGACACACGCGCATGTAATTCTTATAAAGTAATTTCGCTTTACGCAAACCTTATTTTTCACCCACGCATTAAGCATAGCATGCCGCCGGCCCATTAGCGCGGCCGCACACGAAAACAATTTACACAATTAATTCTGACAACAGCAGCGCTCTGACAACTTATTAGCGGATAATCGCAGCGCAAACAACCAGCCATGATAAACGGCGTAGCGTTTGTGGTTTAGGTACTACTAATTTTCATGAGGTTCTTAATTTTTAGGGTTCCGTACCACAAAAGGAAAAAAACGGAACCCTTATAGGATCACGTTGTTGTCCGTCCGTCCGTCCGTCCGTCTGTCAAGACCCTTTTTCTCAGGAACGCGTGGAGGTATCAAGCTGAAATTTTATATCAAATACTCAGGTCTACTGTCTCTTAGAGCTGTGAAAAAATCAAACTTCTAAGCCAACGCAACCAAAAGATACAGCCGTTTATGCAGCAAATTTTCGAAACTCGGAAGGGAATCAAAACCTACAGGGTACTTCCCGTGGACTCAGAATCTTGAAATTTGGCACGAAGCAACGTCTCATCTCATAGCACAGATAAAGGAAAAATTGCGAAAACCGTGAATATGTACGTATGTCTGTATATATCAGTGACCAATATAAAGTGACCCCACACTGCGTACATTTTGCTTTGGAGCAGGGCTCTGCTTACACTGGTTTATAGATATTTATAGATAATGGTACGGAATATTATAAACGGGATGTGAACCGCGATTACCTTTATTGATTACTTTTTTTTTTATCGGGAGCTCAATAAAGGTAATCGCGGTTCACATCCCGTTTATAATATTTCGAATGAACTTAACCGTGAATCATTAAAAACTCTTAATGGTACGGAATCCTCGGTGCGCGAGTCCGACTCGGTTTTTTAAACTAGCCGATACGGAAGGCAGATTTGAAATGTCTTTCTAAGGGTGCGTGGTAGGAGAACCATCCAAGTTGTCACATCGCAAGGGAAGCGGGGCGAAATATGGATTTCAACTTAATGTGATCGGTAAATTCGCAAATCTTTATCTCTTGTTTGTTTTGCCTTACTCAATGTTGTGTAAACTTTTATGCTGCGTAAGTTTTTCATGAATAAATAAATAAATACTTCACATCCCTGACTCATCTGAACACTGTTAAATAAACTAACTAAAATACCGCAAAACAAAACTTCACGATCAATAAAAAACTCAATGTAGCGTTAAACAATACTACAAAATTATGTGAATGAATGATATCGTTATCAAACCTCTGCTTTTGGAGTGGATAAACTTCAAAAAACGGTTTTTTTTTTCATCACTAAACAATGATAATGTACCTGAATTCATTCAAAAACCTCAGACTAATCGCATAACACAAAAAAACGATAAATCCGGAAAATGACGAAACCCCAACTCGAAACCGTACCGAATAGTTAGCACTAATACTAGAGCCTGTCGAGGGCAATAAAGCGTTCCGTGTGGAAACAATTGCCCGTAATTACCGGCAATCCGCTTACATCGCTGCATTGTTTGAATTTTAGATTGGTTCATTTTGCATGAAGCTTGTCATGCTATTGCCACGATACAGGCTTGCCTTTGATTTACGCGTAGATTAACTGGAAACATACTCCTGTAATTTAATATGAAAAGTAGTTTTTATAATCGCATACTTAATAATGCGCATTGACGTGCACGTTCTGTTATACGTCTATTTTATTCTTAAAAAAACATCTTCTGTATCTCGGACGTATTTACGGGATAATCCATGTTTTTGTTTTATATAATTTGTGCAGTCGAAACTGAAAATATTCCTGAAAATGGGCTACTTAGAATAGATTACGTTAGTTAAGGTTTATTTTATAATTCGCTTGAAAAATCGATGGTTTCAGCATATTTAACTAATTTCAATTAGACGATACGATCATTCGACCAAACATTTCATTAGGGCAAAAACATTTCGTAGCAGATTTACCATTTGAATATGGCGCCACGCCATCGCGTAATCCAACAATTTATTTAAAGTTCTTTGTTTTTATTTTGCAACATCTTAGTGATAAGCTGATAATCATAGACATATGCTTATGTTACAGTAAGCCAAACTTACCTCGTACCGTGCTTACGTAATAAGCCTATTCGAGGGCGAACAGCTCGAGGCATAAAACGCAATGGCATACATTTCCGCTCCTGACACATAAAATAGAAGACTAAAGGCGACAGAGCGCCTTATTCTGTTTAGTGCTAAAACTATCGGTATCTAAAAAATAAGTTTTGCGTTGTTCTGGAGAATTGTAATAAAACAGAAACTGCTTTTCATATTGCAATACAATACAATACAATACAAATACTCTTTATTGAACACCACAAATCAGCATTACATTGTCAATTATCGAAATAAATCGAACCAACAGTAAAAAAAAATATTCGTCGTCCGATCAATCGGACTTTCAAGCCGATCGGACCAAGTGGCCTAAGGGGAATTATCGCTTAACTAAACAAAATCTGTTCATATGCGTATCTGGTAATTTGCGAAACTGAATCTGTTCATATGCGTATCTGGTAATTTGCGAAACAAAATCTGGTCATATGCGTATCTGGTAATTTGCGAAACTAAATCTGTTCATATGCGTAATCTGGTGATTTCCGAAACAAAATCTGTTCATATGCGTATCTGATTTGCGAAACTAAATCTGGCGTATCAGGTCATCTGCGTGTCTGATAATTTGCAAAATGTACATCTGGTCATCCGCGTATAAGGTAATATGCGTTTCTGGTACTATGCGTCTGAATGCAACAGAAATCAAATTCGAATTAGAAATACGTTTGCATGTTCTTCGCTAGCTATTGCACTAAAAGTATTATGTCGTTTAAGACAGAAAGCATAACGAGTATGTTTTTAAGATTAGCTTTGTTTACATTTAAGTCTATGTTTCGATAAAGTTGTAGTGCCTGAATAAGCAGCAGGTCGTACGTAACACGTTCCGAGTGCGGCGTATCTGATGGCGCCGCGTTCTTATTTAAATCAACCAACTACTTCCAGTATCCACCCACACGAGGTGTGATGGGGGAATCACAAACTTTGTTAGGAATGAAGGGGTTGAAATAGTGAAGAATTCTTGGTTAGTGAAAAGCGGATAGGTGAGTAAAGTTCTGATATCCACATAATATAAATTTAAATTGTTAACAGAGAAAAAAATTGAAATTTGATTCTTTGGCAGAATTTCAAGCTTTGATTTAATAGTTGTGTACCAAATATGCATATACTAATTTAATAATAAATTTGTTTAAATTATACATTTATTTATTTATTTCATTCATTCATTTATTAGTTTATTTGATAAATAAATTAGTTTATGGTGATGAGATGGCGTGGCGGTTATTGGTTAAATAAAAGCACAACGAATGGACTTTTTACCGAGCATCTAATTAAAACCTGAGCCTCTAGTGTAAGTTTTTGACACGAAAAACGTATCGAACGCGTTCGCGTACTCGTCTCAATTACTATGGGATAATTGACAGCGCCGCTAGCGGAACGAAACGGCAACAAACTGTTCTCATAGTATTTGACATTTGAACGCTAACGCGTTCGAGACGTATTTTGTGACTGAAAACCTACACTAAGCATACTCAGCCGCTAGTGTAGGTTTTCATTTTCACCCAAATAAACGTCTCGAACGCGTACACGTAAACGTCTCAATTACTATGGAAAAATTGGCAGCGCCACTTGCGGATCGAAACGGCAACAAATTGTTCTCATAGTGTTTGACATTTTAACGCAAACGCGTTCGAGACGTATTTTGTGACCGAAAACCTACACTAAGCATACTGACTGTGTCTTCTTCAACTCCGACGTTGGAAATGATCGATTATATCGATTTAGCCATGTATCTATTTAAGAAAACCTAATAGTACTTAGCACATTCCTTTTAGTTAGCAGTTAAGGCGACCTCAAGACCTACGATTAATGAATTAACCAAATCACTATAATTTTAACCGTTGCCTTTGTTTTTTTACTGACGATATCTATCGCTCTTTCTCTATTTTTAAACCACAATTCGTTGTGCAACAAATAAAACTAAAACAAATTACACAACCAACTGAAGTTTCGCTTAGATAAAGCTTAAATGCTATCGCAGTTCCATTCCCACTCTAATTTAAACTAACTTTCTAAATATACAGCGAGATACCATCATTCCATTAGCGATCAAAGTTTCACAACTTGGGAAACTTATTTACCAATTTATAGAAAAACAACGTATATAAAGCTCGAGAATCATGTAAAACTGAAGCCTATGCCAGATAGCATAAGGACTTTGAAGTGTACGTTACTAACATGGTACTTCCACTATTATCTCTTCAAGCCAGTGTGGCGCTGTCGTCTAAGACTAAAATGATTTTATTACGATGAAACGTTAGTTCCCAATTCGACCACCAGCTCTCATAACTTTGTAAGCACTATTTGCATTGGTAGATAACATTTCGTGTTAAATAACAGTTTACTACATTCGATGCCTGAAATTATGCAAAATGGATACCGAAATTTATAATTCGCAATTTGTATTTTGACTATTTGAAATTTTGAACGGTAATTCTAAAGGTGGGTTTCGGTTTGAGTTTGGCTAGTCAGGGCTACCGATCGACTGATTTTATAAAAAACTGATTGAACTAAATTATTGAATTTTGAATTAAATCATTTTCAATTATAAGTACGTAAATATAAATCAGGCCGATTTTATTTCGTAAACCTTTTTTGTATTTTTTTACACGGTAATTGTACTAATTGACTTAATTTTAAACTAAGCAAAGCTTGCAATAATAAAACTGTACGTTTGGAATATCGCATTTCGTCAAGCTTATCGTTTTTTGTGAATTATTATCATGAACCGGTCGCACGAAATTCACAAATTATTTATTTCGTCGCGGGTTATGCGAGTAATGTCGCTTTATATTTCCATACCTAGAAAGGGTTTAAAAAAACTACAGAAGCATTCGTTTCCGTCCATACCGGTATAAACCGGAATGCTCATTCAGCGGGAGGGTCGTAAAGCGGGGCTTGACAAATTAGGCTAGCTGCGGATAATGTACCAACTTGGCACGCTCGTGATCGAGCACCATTTCGTAACGCTAGGGTGCGTACACGATTTTATTTTGCATTTTGTGTAAACTTTTTTTTATTGTATTCAAAATAATGCGGCGATCGCCTACCGAACCACAGATAACACCCGCGAGACCACATCGGCCACACATCACGAAAAGTTTGACTAAAAAAAAAAAAAAGTTTTTAACTTATTAAATAAATTGACAAAAAATTAAGTTATTATTATCAAACAGACAAATTACAATAGAAATAGAAGAAAACCTAATTTCAAATACAAATAAAAATCATAGCACTACTATTTACACTCGGGACTTAAGTAATCCCCCGATCCCCGGTCGAGGCAGATATTTGTATGAAAATACGAATGTTTGTTCTCGAGTCTTGGATGTTTAATATGTATTTATCTATATAAGTATGTTTATCCGTTGTCTAGTGTCCATATTACAAGCTTTGCTTAGTTTAGGGCTAGGTCAATTGGTGTCAATTGTCCCAAGATATTTTTTTATTTATAATCACACAATATTTTTTTATTAAATTGCAGAGATAATTTTGTATAGAGTCCACTCATGACCACGACTGTATCGTGTGGCTGAAACTTTAAGGTTTATGTTAATGATAGCAGTAACTAATGAGTTAAAATCGTGGAAATTTGAAACACTTTAATAATGAAAGGATGTTGTCAGTGTGACCGGAGCCTCGGTTTGGGGTTAAAAGCTCCTCCGTTCGGGCCCGACAGCCAGTCACACACGGCACAGTAACCAGCAAAGTCGTCACGGCAAACGTTCGACGACCCAAACAAATGCGCAACGACAATGCTTGTAAACTGTTTACGACACCTGCGTAGAGCTTCGTAGAGCTTCGTAGGCGTCTACGAGCTACGGCGTAGGCAGAGAGTGATGTGATTAGGAAGTGGATATTGTTTGAAGTGAGTTTATGTTTTACTTTTGCTGGTAACGAAGTACTCAAGTTGCAGTTTTCCAATTGTCAGGGTCAGGGGAAGATTAATGTGACAATATTTTTAAATATACAAATGTCTAATCTAATGTATCAATGTTTACATACATACATACTGGAATGGAATGGAACTGGAATTATGAAATGGAATTTTTATTTATTGTAAAGAAAAGTATCCATGTTGTTAATTTGTTATTACGGGATAAATTTATAGGTATCGCCTGGTTTGTTATCCGTGTACCAAATTTTATCTGAAACCGTTTACTGACCTAACAGTTAACCTGGCAATTACGAACATAACAACATAAACTTAACCAAACTGATCAGAGTGGCAATATAACCTATAAACGTTTATTTAACATCTTAACGCGATTTATCATTTCATCAAGTTCTTAAGTTCAAACAGAAATAAATATCTTAACCAAAGAAACGAATGTCAGCGAAGCCGGTGGCAACAGCTAGTTATAAATACTAGTTGTCATTAGTTAGTTGTTTTGTTATTTATTTTCTTACAACAAAATAAACAAACATAGATCACGTCTTTATCCCTTACAGGGTAGACAGAGCCTTAGGGAATAAGATAAGGCCACGTTTAGCATGATTGTTTTTTTTTCTTGATAAATTTAAATCGATGAAAAAATGTTTGTAAGTGAAAAATTACCAGGAATTAAGAAACAATAATTTATAATTATCAGTATAAAAGTATATAAGTATCAGTATAAAAATATCATTTTGACCAATAAATAAGTTAAATGTAAACTTCTTGTTCTTGTTAGTATTTTTCGCTAATAATAATTTACTTCCGATAGGTGAAATCACACTAATATTATAAACGCGAAAGTTTGTGAGTGAGTGTGTGTGTTTGTTACTTCTTCACGCGCAAACGGCTGGACGGATTTGGATAAAATTTGGAGCGGAGATATTTGGTACCCTAGATTAACACATAGGCTACTTTTGATCCCGTAAAATTGCATAGTTATGATAAACATGTCAAAGGTCGTAGCTGCCTATAGTCGTAATGTAAATAATTATTGCAGAATATACAATCAATATTTGTTCTTCAATCTAATTCTACGCAGACGAAGTCGCGAGCAGAAGCTAGTTGAGTAATAATTTTAAACGGGATCACGTTAGAAGGCCATTGCAATATCCTAATAAAAAATTCTCAAAAAAAATCATCAAAAGAATCCACAATCTCCTTTATTACGTCTTAAACCTAGCCAAGGCTTGTAAACAGAACAATCATTGATAGAGACTTTACAAAAAAAAATAGGGTGACGTTTTGTTTTGATTGAAATCCAGAAAGTTGTGGAAATGTTGCGTCACGCAACTTTCATGAAACTATTAATCATTTCTACGTGGCGCCACATAACCCAGTTATTACCTACAGTGCTACAATGAACACGTTTCTATTACCGACAAACAAAATAGGAGAGGCCAACGTAACAGAAACTGTCAAAGGGCTATGCATATGAAGGTCCCTTTGAAAACAAGGCAGGGCCCTATTTTATAAAGCTACAGGTAACAATTTACAAGCGAAAGAGACTTCCGCTTGTAAATCGTAACTTGTAGTTTTATAAAATAGGCCCCAGATCGTTTATGAAACCATCTGAGAATACTCTTGACAGTCACATTACAAAAGTGTCAAGCTTGTATAAGTAATCAGTTCTGTTCTTTTCATATCTGAAGCATTACATACTAGCGGTTGCCCGCGATTTCGTCTGCGGAGAATTCGTCAATCACGCGTCCGCGGGAACTATGCAATTTTCCGGGATAAAATTATTCAATGTCCTTTCCAGACTACTCCATACCAAATTTCAGCACAATCGCTTGAGTAGTTTACGTGTGAAAGCGTAACAAATAAACAAACGCACATTAGCTAGGATTATAGTTCTGATAGTCTCTACTGTATTCAATTTAAGAAATTAGCACACGACGTATCGTAAGGCAATTTCAATCATTTTCATTTTGATATCGCTACGAGAGGAAGACTTTAGTTCAGTTTCAGTTTTAGTCCCGTGAACTTTGATAAATCTCAATATAAACTAATATAACTCCAAATTGTATGCGCCATGTAAGTTTAAGTTGACTGAATCAATAACCTTGACTGGACTAATCTAAGCTCATATTGTAAATAGAAAAAGGAGAACAAACTAAGCCAGCATTTATAAAATTCAAAGCTTTAAATTGAATTCCATTCTTAACTCCAAAAGTAATAAGTACTTCGTATGAAATGTAAACACTGGCGGCACATACACTGTGGTGTACAACGCATTGTGAGGTAACGTTGGCGGACAGAATGAGTGGGTAACGAGCCTCCATTCAAAACCAGCCCCTTTCACTAAATTGAAAACAGAATAAAATATAGCATAGTTTCATCGTAGGCGGTAGTGTATTTCAGTTCTACGCAAGTATACAGCCAAACTTCAATGTTGATATTAAACCGGCACTTTTTCACAACCTTTTTTTGAGCCAGGCACCCTAAGATTAGAAAATGGAAATTTGTAATCCTCAAACACACCAATTGAATTAAATACGAGGGTGAGAAGGATGATGCGGCACTAACTTTTAATTTCGAACTTGGTAGTAGAGTAGACTCTTGCCATGGACTTTTACGGTTTAACTACCTATGTGTTTGTCCTTATATTGAATAACTACGTGTATCAAATTGTACGTAGCTCGTAGTTAGTTGAATAGAAAAAAACGTTATTTTATTATTGTAGTAGGTATAGATCCCTATTCAATATATTCTTAGGGATGCCGCAGCTGCACTCAAGCCCTCCTGATCTATTTTCTCTACTACTCGGATCACAATTCTCACTTTCCTATCGCTGAGATATTCCTCAGACAGTGTCTAATACTGACCCAGTTTACATAAAATTTCAATAAACGATATATTGGGCCGTCTTCCGTTTCTAATATCACCAACGAACGCAACTTGTGCGAACCAAAGCCAGCCCGACAGTCTTTTATTGACACAGCCATTTCAATTTCAGGACCGCATCGATAATCAATTATTATGGACGCAAGTTCACGCTCACATCGCGTGCCGCCATATGGCCCGTAGGGGCGGGGCCATGCCCGCGCTCTGGCAGTCATCCCAGCGCCCTATGTATGTCCGCACGGTCTGGGTCGACGGCTTCCGACACGCCATATTAACCAATGACGATCCGTACTACGCCAAACTAAAGAAACGGAGACCCCATTCCTCCGCCAGCACCACGCAATACACCAAAACCAGGACGCGTCGCGAGGACTCCGATCTAAGGAAGTTGAGCCTTGTGATCACGAACGATAAATCCAGTTTCGGAAAACGACCGAAAAGCCACCCTGACATTGAAGAATTGAATCTAAATGATTTGGATCAAGAATCCGAAGACGATTTCTTGTTGAAAGCGAACTCGCAACCCATCTACGAGTTCGACAGCAACCGGTCAAAGTATAACAGCCTCTGTTTAAACATGAAGGCTTTCAGGAGCAATCGAACGGCCAGGAACGACTGCAAGGATAACACAGATTTATCCGACAGGGTGCTGCAATGGTTGGATTTAGCAGGTAAAATAGATTTATTAGCTCCAGATAACGCTGAGCGTATGTCACAGCCGCGCCACAGCTGGCCGGAGATACAGAAACGCAATCATAATCTCAGCAAATCGAAAACGACGGCCGACTTGAGAGCAAAGGAGGAAACGAAAACGCCGAAAAGCGATTCCGCGAGGACACAGCAAAGTGGTATTGATCGTCACGATTACCATGTACCCACATCCGCGGCCACGATCGAAAACTACGCGAGACAGTCACGGAACAAGATCACGCCACGCGACGCGCCAAAAACAAAGGACGCCAAAACAAAAAGAGACATACGGGTCAATGTGCTGGAGGCACGGCAGAAAGTCGCGACAGAAAGGAGCGCCGTCGAGAAACAGTACGCGGAGTTAGTTAGCAAGAAATTGATACCGGACCTGGGCAAAGGCAAGAAGCAGGTGCATATATTCATGCCCGAAATGCCTAAGAAGCACAACTCGAGCGTTACCAGTAGAACCGAGAGTCTGCTCTCACAGTTATCGTCACTTAATAAAATTTAAATTGTCTGTTGTTATTTATTACGTTACCTTATAATTTTTGTTTTGTTTACATGATTTTAAAGCAAGATACCGATACTTACGTAAAAATAATTAGTGATATTAAAGAGGCGATTATAGTTATTTATTTTACAAGACCCATACTTAAATAGAGTTCGTCTTACCCACTAGTGGCTTGTTATCTTATTATTACAAAATGTTATTCAACAGAAGAGACCAACAAGTCTTATCTTTAAAAAAAATCAAATCTTATAAAACTTTATTGAATCAGGTGTTACTTTGCGGAGGTTCATTTTAATGAACACAAAATATTTACCTTGCTGCTCCGCTACTTAAGTAGCGGAATAGCAAGGTATATATTTTGTGTTCATTAAATCTTAAAAATCAAATTAGACCTACTTCTAGAGGTCAGACTTGTAATCTGGTATGCATTTTTAGGGTTCCGTAGCCAAATGGCAAAAAACGGAACCCTTATAGATTCGTCATGTCTGTCTGTCTGTCGGTCTGTCTGTCTGTCTGTCTGTCTGTCTGTCCGTCCGTATGACACAGCCACTTTTCTCCAAAACTATAAGAGCTATACTGTTGAAACTTGGTGAGTAGATGTATTCTGTGAACCGCATTAAGATTTTTACACAAAAATAAAAAAATAAAAACAATTAATTTTTGGGGTTCCCCGTACTTAGAACTGAAACTGAAAATATTTTTTTTCATCAAACCAATACGTGTGGGGTATCTATGGATAGGTCTTTAAAAATGATACTGAGGTTTCTAATATAATTTTTTTCTAAACTGAATAGTTTGCGCGAGAGACACTTCCAAAGTGATAAAAATGTGTGTCCCCCCCACTGTAACTTCTAAAATAAGAGAATGATAAAACTAAAAAAAATATATAATGTACATTATCTTACAAACTTCCACCCAAAATTGGTTTGAACGAGATCTAGTTAGTAGTTTTTTTTTTATTTAATATTTGTCTGTCTATATAAGTAACCAACATAAAGTGACCTCACACTGCCTACATTTTGCTTAAAAGCAGGGCTCTGCTAACACTGGATTTTATAATAACTTAGTGAATTTGTACGGAACCCTCAGTGCGCGAGTTCGACTCGCACTTGGCCGGTTTTTTTTTATGATGGATGACAATGCAAATACACCAAAATGAAAAAGTACATTCAGCAAACTAGAGACCGTGTTTTTTTAACAATTTGTGGGCTAAGAATAAAATGGTCCTCGCTGAAATGATATGACTATTGTCAAGAGGACGCTATTATCCTGAATTGTATGACTTGCCAGTGTAAGAAATTAATTCCAATGAAATTCCGCAACATGACGCATGGTCATAATTCTTCTTCTTCTGGTGCCATCTTCTATCGAAGGTTGGCGATCATTACGGCGACTTGAACCTTCGACACAACAGCTCTGAATAACGATCGGGTGCTTTTATTGTACCACTGGCGTAGATTTTTAAGCCAAGATGTTCTTCTTCTTCCTGGGCTTCGTCTACCTTGGATTTTACCCTGCAAGATAAGCTGTAATAACTCGTACTTTGAGCCCCGCATGACATGGCCCAAATACTCCAGCTTTCTCCTTTTGATAGAGAGGAGAACTTCCACCTTTTTCCCTATTCGCTGGTCATAATATTAATTGTTTACCTTTAACAGAATTGGATATTTATAATGAGTGATGAATGATGAGCCAACACGAGGCACTGTATAGCCTTAATAGTAGATTGATAAACTAGGGTTGAAATATACCCATTTCACCTGAGATATTTCTGGCACCCGAACGAAGTGAGGGTGCCAATGGTTCGAGGGTGAAATGGGTAATTTCATCCGAGTTGAACACTCTACTTTTCATTTCAAATATGAGGAAATTAAAATTTCACTAACCTCGCATGGTCGCATTTAATATTTGTTACGTTTGTCATTCTCTTCTCGCTCTTTTTTCTATTGCGCGATTTGCGCGCATTGCGCATTTCTTCTGCGCACCAATGGCGGCCGGCTAGTTTTTTTTTAAACTTGCAGACACGGAGGTCGCTATCAATTAATTGTAGACTTAAATATTTCAAGCTAAAAAAATTACCGAACGTAATAATTTCTACTAATTCTCGTTGTAATACGCTTGCATAAGCTTATATATAGCGGTAATGTTATTTTAAGATTATTTTGCCTTTTACAATTAAAAAGGAACTATTAGTATAGATTATTATTTTAAACATAGATTACATGGCTATATACGTATTTCCATTGCTATGTACCTCATTTGGATTAGCTAGAAAAAAAAATTACTTTCAACCCAAGGGTCGCGATGAGTCACTTTCAACCCTATATCCAGATAATCAATGACCTACTTTCAGAGTATGAGAGATGAAAAATATTTATTGATAACTAGCTTTCGGCCGCGACTTCGTATGCGTGGAATTACTATTAAAGGTAGCTAGTTGCTATTAAATCGTCTACAAAAAAGTTGGTGACAAATACAATTAGAGCACAAATTAATATTACCTGTAGAGTATCGCATCTTCATAACAATTTTTGATCGTGATGGACTTTTATTTTCTTATTAGACGAGATATATATTATTTTACCCATTTTATACGAAAATAAAAGTCCATCACGATCAATTATTGCATTAGACACATTACATTAAAAACGAAGTGCACTACAGACGCACATTTGAAACTTTCATACAATCAATGCGGGTGTTAGGATCTTGTTCAAGGTCCGTCCGGATCGCTACCACCATCTTACTCGCTAATCCTGCCGCTAAGCAGCAATGCTTGCATGCTGTGTTCCGGTGTGGAGAGTAAGACAGCCGGGGAAATTACAGGCACGAGAGGTTTTTCATCTTAGCCCTCTAGGTTGGCAACGCATCTGCAATCCCTCCGGGGTTGCGGGTGTCTATGGGCAGTGGTGATCGCTTACCATCAGGTGACCCACTTGCTTGTTCGTTTTCCTTCGTATTCATATATAAAAAAAAAAAAAAAGTGAAATAATCGTAAAAAAATTACCAAAAATGCGACGTTGCCAGCTTAGTAGGAATGCACCCTCTTGACTACATAACTGACTTACCCCGTAGCCAACAGTGGCGACATCTCTCGCCTGGAAGCGCGAGCGCAGCGGCGGGTCCAGCGGCTGCCCGCTGTAGCGGGGCACGGGCAAGCCTAGCGCAATTACGCGGAAATTCTCGTCCACTCTGACAAGACGCCATTTTGATAATTCTTCCTCGCCGTGTTCCTAAACAAGCAACGTGACATTATGTCAAATTATAATAGGTACAGCTTACGGCAAACTTCTTGAGCAAGAACGACGTGGAAGGGGTAAGTTCAAGCAAGTACTTTAATACCAAACTTCACTTCTGCGCATTCAAGGTCATGCTCAAGATGTTTTCCGGCAACTGTAACATACTTTTTTCGGTAAACTTAATATTAGCGAAATTGCATCAAAGTTTTGTGAAGTTTACATTTAATGCGTGAAAGTGTGCGTGGGATTTTAACGTGAAAAAAACCTGCATCACATTTACCGACAATTATTCACTTTACTTTTTTTACACATAAATTAATATGTAATTTTTTTCTTCTATGCTGGTCTGGAAGCAATGAAAAACATAGAAGATACCAGCTGCTTTTCTTTCGACATAGATCGTAAAACGCCCTTGAGGTGGAGGGTATGGGCGAAAGTCTTAGGAATCATGTTATAGGCGATGCGGCTAGCAACCCAACACTATTTTGATTCCTCTTCCCACGTATATTCCTACAATCACGCTAAACGTGGCCTTTAGGTCTCATTACCCTAGGCTCTGTCTATAAGTGCCGGCACGTAAGTCTAATCTGACCTTGTATGCGCAGAAGTATAAAATACTAGCTGTTGCCAGCGACTTCGTCTGCAAAGAATTCGTTTATCGCTATCCCGCGGGAACTACGCAATTTTCCGGGATAAAAAGTAGCCTATGTGCTATTCCAGACTTTTCTCTATCTATGTGCCAAATTTCATCCAGACCCGTTGGGCAGTTCTGGTGTGATTGAGTAACAAACATCCATCCATCCATCCATACTTTCGCATTTATAATATTAGTTAGATGGTATCCGTGGGTGCGCAGATCCCCTCCACGTGACTCGTCATCGTTAGACTTACGTGCCGGCACGCATACCCGTGTCTGTAAAGACTTTACGAAAATGTTAAATTATTGTACCTCCAACAACTTGTCATATCTCGCCGCCGGTACCAGAAATCTGCCATCTTCGAGGTGCATCTCCCTGTTTTCCAGCAAATTATTCAACACTGGCAACACATTACGCTCTGCTTTCTCTATGCCCTCGAGAACTAATACACGGCCTTCGACTGCGGCTCGAACTGCGCTCTAAAGTAGAAAAAAAATCGACAAATAGAAAATCCAGTGTTAGCAGAGCCCCGCACCTAAGCAAAATGTCGGCAGTGTGAGGTCATCTTATATGGTCACTTATCTTATAATAACAAACATAAAAATTTTTTTTAGATAGGTATATTCCATTAGCTGTGCTATAAGAACTGCCTTTATACCAAATTTCAAATCTAGGCAAACTGAAAGTACCCTATACTTTTTTGAGCACAGCAATTTGCAAATATTGTGATTGACTGGAGACTTAAGTATGCATTTGGTATTAATTTCAACACACATTCGCTTTTCAAAAGGTCTTTGATTGTAACTAATTGGGTTGTCTGACTTATAATCGGGAATTGAACCACCCATTTTGTAGTCTTCATAAAACTGAAGCATGTTTGTTATTCAGTAGGTACCTGGTCGAAATATTTGGCTGTTGACTGCTGTATTTCTCGTCTCTGCTTTAAGTCGGCCTCAGTGGTGTCTCTGGACAGTGCCACATACTCCAGCTCTCTCTGCGTCAACTCCAGATATTGAAGGGCTACTTTTCTCCTGTATAAAACATATTTTTAATTTAACAAACCAGCTAACCTTAAGCAAGAATACAAATGTAGAGCCAATGTTTAACATGTTTTGTTATGTTCTAAAACTATATTTTTTGTTTTTGTTGTTTAAAGTCAAAAATTTTACTTTTATTTGTTACTAGCTGCCAGCGACTTCGTCTGCAAAGTATTCGTTTATCGCTATCCCGCGGGAACTAAGCAATTTTCCGGGATAAAAAGTAGCCTATGTGCTATTCCAGACTTTTCTCTATCTACGTACATATTCTCTATCTACATATTCCATCCAGATCCGTTGGGCCGTTCTGGCGTGATTGAGTAACAAACAAACATCCATCCATCCATACTTTATTATAATATAATATTAGTTAGAAGTTAGATTGTATTCCCAAACTATGCAGCAAACTAGAACATAAAAAAAACTAAAAAGTACTTAAAGCTATAGTTGGGAATCAAATTTGAATCCTCATCAAACTGTGATGCATTTTATACCCCTACCCAACCCACACCAAGTAAGTTGATATTCTTTATTGTGCTCCTGTAACACTTATTTAAAATTACTAAGCGAATATTGTAGCCAATAATATTGAAATTGATGTATCAATGTATCAATGGGCAGTACTGATTGGATTGTTAAACTTAAATTATTATAAAAATATCAACACATACCGGCTGGGTCCTGGTCTTCCCAACAGGAACATGTCCTGCCCGAGGGCATCCTTTTGCATCATCCATCTTAAATTTCGCAAACTGCTTTGCGACAGATATTTCAACTCGGAATTTTCTACAGCCACTGGAATTTATAAAAAAAAAACATATTGAATTATAAAACTTAAGAAAAATTGCAAAAAATATCATAAGCCCCGAACTTCTACTTCTATTTGTGCGTAATTAACCTTCGGTAGTTACCAATGTTCTAAATGTATAACATAAACAGAACAAAACATCGCGCCAAACTTTTTTTAGGTTATAAATAACAAGAAAAGTCACTGGCCACTTACAGTACTTCCTGGGTACATATTCGACCTTCTTAGGCGTCTTCAGATCCTTGCTAACATCACCAATAGTCACTTTACCGTCACTAGAGTACGCTCGAACACAATTTGAGCTCAAAATCGCTTTGCGACCACCTAAAATCCTGATCAAAACATCTATTCTTCGAACCGTCACTGCTGGGTTATACATGGCTATTTACACGTAAAGACAACACTAGTATTTAAAACAATGGTTCTTCTCAATATGCTATACCATTTTAGTGGGATTGGACTTTGGATAACATAGAAATTTAATATAATAAGCCTCTAATCTACAAGTCCAAAGTCTCGAAGTAGGTCACGTCAAAGTGACGTTTCACAGCTGATTGCAGGAGAGTTCCGGACACAACTTGTTACCTACCAAGTTACCTCATCAAAAGTAATTTTTTGTCTTATCAACAAATCAAAACAATTGATAATGTGAGTGAAACGTGAGATATTTCTCAAAACTAATTACATTAATCACTTACGCCAGATTTATATTTATAACTAGCTTCTACCCGCGACTTCATCTGCGTAGAATTATACATATAAACCAGTGGTTCCCAAAGTGGTCCAGGTGGACCCCCAGGGGTCCACGGAAGACTCGACGGGGGTCTACGTAGGGAGTGACCAAAAATGGGGGTCCACAATCGCAAGCGGGGGTGCACGAAAATTTAATAAAATTTGTGAGAATTGATTGGTTCTTGTGCTGTGAGTCATTGTAGATTTCAAGAAAGTAAAGTAGGATGGAGTCACTCGCAGCACAAAAATATAATTTAATTTAAAATTTGTTTAGTGGACTTTATTTTCAAATAATTAACCCTATCAAGCAATCAATTCTAATCATTTTTTTTCGAAAACTGTTAATTTATCGTTGAAACAGCAACAACGCAAGTTTCCATAGATTATAGAGCTAATCTTAATTTTTTTTTCGAGATTTAGTTTAGAAATTAGTGGTAATGTAGCTGCAGGGGGTCCACCGGATCCAGCAAAATTTTGAAAGTGGTCTATGGAACAAAAGAGTTTGGGAACCTCTGATATAAACCTTCCTCTTGAATCACTCTACCTAATCTATTAAAAATACCGCTTCAAAATCCGTTGCGTAAATTTAAAGATATAAGCATACATAGGGACAAGACAGACAGACGGTGGAAAGAGACTTTGTTGTATACTATGTAGTGAAATTTTTAAGCATATGTTTGCATTTATACGCAATAAATATTTCAAAAAATATACTTTCAAAACAAATAAGGAGCTGTTGGAAATGAAACCAATTTTCATAATTTTACACACATCAAGTTTATTAACAAGTACAATGAGTGTAATGGAGTGCTCAATGTTATTCAACATCGCAAAAGCATAAGTCGCGTCGTGCGCGAAGTAGATTGTCCGTCTCTTTCTTACTTTTCGTTCTAGAAAGAGACGGTAATGTATCTCGCGCAGGCCGCGATAAAAAACAAAAACCAAAATGCCCTTAACCAGGACCTATAAGTAGACAAATTAATGTAAACAGAAGCCTACAAATATGTATGAGGCTGTTAATATACCTATGTAAAAATGGATAGGAAATGGACAAAAGAGGAACTATTATCATACAAAATCGTTGCTCTTTCACGCCAAAGTAAGTAGTAGTTGGCGTCCTTATTTACCCCCTTATTGATAAACGCTGTATAGGCTTCTGCTATTTTAACAATCGTTTGTCCTTATCTGTGAAACATAAATGTCAAAGTGACAGATAAGGACAAACGATTGCTAAGTTAGCAAAAGCCTATAGAGCGTTTATGAATAAGGGGGTCCAATCTTTACTCTTCTACGACGGGGGCTTTGAACATTTTAAATACTATCACTTAACTAACACACTCACTACAGTCTGGCAAAAGAGTAGAAATTAAAAAGTGGCAATACTGTAGTGTAGTCCCTTTCTAATCTATGGGTATAAGAAAACGGGACGACACTACTGTATTGCCACTTTTAAATTTCTAGTCTTTTTTGCCAGACCGTATTTCAATTAATAATTTAAGAAGCTACTTAATACTAATAAGAGTCTTATTCTACGTCGTCGTAAATTCTATTTACTTGTCCTTACCCTAAAAATAAAAAATAAATAACTAACGACATAATAAACAACAGATATTAAACTTCCATTACTACAATCAAGTTCACTCAACTATTCATCTTCCTCATCCATGGGTTCAATCTTAACACTAACAAAATCGGTGGCTTCCAATTCATCATCCCTCTTCTCTGTTTTTATAATAACTTCTTTAATTTCTTCAACTGTTTCATTCGCATTCTCATTCTCATCGTCATCGGATTGTTCGTCATTGTCATTTCCTTCATTATCTTCATCGTCGTCGTTGTCGTCATCGTCGTTACCGTCTTTCTGTGCGTTAGGGAAGTTTAAGTTTTTCCTAAGCGTTACAAAGTCACCAATGAGGATGTCGCTCATTCTCTTCTTTGGTGGGCCGAATATACGCGTCATGGCTTCTTCGTCGAGCGCGAGGTTGCAATCCCGTGGGTCTATTCGTTTGAAGTAATCCTTGATGTTTATCTCTGTCCCTTTCAGACTGTGGCGTTTCCTAAGATGCTTTACGACGGACCGTTTCACGGCGTAGGATTTTGGGCAGCATTTACACTGGAAGATAATAAAAAAAGTGTTTTTATTCACCCCTAATCCTTATTATAGTTCTAGTGACCAGCCCCGACGTCGCTCGAATACAAACAAATAGAGACAAAGGAGCGATTAAGTCTCTGGGTTCATATCGCTTCTTCGTCCAATGTTCTTACGCGCGAGTTCGTAGCTTATCCTCGTCGCCACTTTTAACGCGCAGCGAGAGGTGCGTACTATTAATGCATCTATACAACTGGTGCGGGGCGTACCAAACAAACTTAATCTTGAACCTGAATGTGTAGAGTACGGAGCTTGTACCGCTCGTCTTAGTAGCCTTGCAGCTTGCAATCACACCCCCTTATTCATAAACGCTCTATAGGCTTCTGCTAACTTAGCAATCGTTTGTCCTTATCTGTGAAAGGTAAATGTCAATGTGACAGATAGGGAAGGACAAACGATTGCTAAGTTAGTAGAAGCTTACAGAACTTTTATGAAAGGGGGATAGAGGATAGTCAACATCGAGGATGGAAGCTACTCACCTTGAAGGTGTTGAGGCCGCTGTGGGACACCACGTGGTGCCGCAAGCCCGCCATGCTGGTGAGCGTCTTGTCGCACAGCGGACACGGCAGCTGCGTGCGCGTGTGCGAGGTACGGAGGTGACGGAGCATGTAACGCTCGTCTTGGTATTTCTTGTCTGAAACATACGAGGCGTAATATACTACTGGAAGAAAAAATAACGACTATAGATAGACCGACCGCTTAGAGTCCTCGCCTGCGCGGTTTCGGGGCGCGGGGGGGACGCCCGCGGGGCCGAGAGAGGCCCGCTTTGTCATCGCACCCCGCGCCTCTGTGCCGCGCGGGCGAAGGACTCATTTAAACGGACAGTCATTTAAACCTGACATTGAAAGAAAGAAAGAAAGAAAGAAAACATTTATTCATGATAACATTACAGACAAAAGAAGAAAAGAAGCAAAAAAAACATAAGAACATGCATCATGAAATGGTCCCATCTCAGCATAATGCTGGCCTTGCAGCCAGCGCTGGTCTTCCGATGGGACCATCAAGTGCTACTGAAAGCACATATTAAAATATATATATAAATTCAAAAGATAGTGAACCGGCATTACATCATTGATATGGCTGAATAGACAGTGATTCCTTTACTTATCCCACAAGGGATGAATTTTATAAAAAGTAAATAATTTTTAATTATGGCAAGCTAACCGCGAACCGCCAAAGCACATTGTGACGGCAACAAATGTCAATGCCCAGCGTTGCTTTAGCGCTAGGATAATTAAACATATACTGACAACAGAAATGATATATGATGGACAATCACAGTATTACACTAAATAAAAACAAAAAACAGTCAAGAAAAACACACTCATTGATTCATCGCAAAGGAAATGGGACGCAAACTCAGGTGCGTTTTTATTATCTATGTATGAATCATGATTTTAAATGCAGCTCGTGTCGAGAGACAAAGCTTCCTGCCCTCGTTGATGCTCAAACATATGTGCTTTGAGTTTTGGCACTTACCGCACAGCGGGCACTGGACAGCCTCTTTTTTCTTAGCCAGATGTATTTTCATGTGTTCCCGCAAGGAACAAGCGCTAGTGAACAACTTCGAACAAATCGTACACGTTTCCAGATCTGTCAAACATAAAAACATAACAATTCATTTTAAGAGTACAATTGTCATTCGAAGTAGATTAAGAAAGTAAATTATATAACGGGAGTTTATAATTGTGTCGTACAGACACATCATTCAAACTGATGACGCTTAGCGACAAATTTCGCATACTAACAAGGTCACGTGACAGTTGGTAACAGATAGAAAAAATCGAAGGCTTACTCGCCTGCTGTGGGTGGTGTAGGGGTATAGCACGCGTCACGGAATGACGAGGACCCGGGTTCGATTCCCGACCATAGCTTTGCTTATTGGTTTTTTCTACGTGTTCAAATTTACAGTGTCGTTTAGAAATTAAATTATATAAGTTTAAGAGAGAAAATTTTCCTCTAAGACGGATATAAAAAAATAATAATGAATTGCCTCGCTACTTACTCTCCCCTGTATGTTTTCTGATATGATATGTCAGCTTCGATTTCTGAACAAACGTCTGTCCGCAGTAAATACAAGCGTAGGAGGCTTCCTTGGAATGTGTTCTGGAAAAAAGTAAAACAAAAATTAAGACTATGTATTTCCAAATTCGAAAATAAAGTGTAAATAATGAGCTACCTAAGAAAGGTACAAATACAAATACAAAAAGTTGAGGATGGCGAGACATAACCTCACAAACAAAAAAAAGATCATCCTAATCGGTTCAAAAACGCGGGACATAAAATAAATAAAAAAACCATTCGAATTAAGAGCTTCCTCTTTTCATTGAAGTAAGTAAAAAAATCTGATCATCATGACTATTGACAGATATCAGGGGGGGGGGTTACCACAACCACTTAATGCGTGAGGGACACAGTTATGCAGCCATATATCTCTGTCCCTTACGCTGAATTGGCACACATTAAGCGACTGTAGCAACCCCCCTGGGCCCTATTTCATAAAGCTACAACTCACAATTTACAAGCGGAAGTCTCTATCTAACACATAGGGTCAGAAAGAGACTTCCGCTTGTAAATTGTCACTTGTAGCTTTATAAAATAGGGCCAAGGGCGTGCAGTTTTTTACAATACAATACAATAAAGTGACTCTTTATTGAACACATAATAAACAACATGGAAAACAGGTACATAGAGAAAATTACTAGGCAAGCATTAGAGACAGAGAGAGGAACATTTATTTACACACATTCGATACACTTACATTAGGCTGCTTTATCGCTACAGAGCGACGTCGACGCTTCATCATCTTCCTAGCGTTTTTCCCGGCATTTGCCACGGCTCAGTGCGCCTGGGGTCCGCTGACAACCTAATCCCAAGATTTGGCGTAGGCACTAGTTTTTACAGAAGCGACTGCCATCTGACCTTCCAACCCAGAAGGGTAACTAAGCCTAAGAGCTTAAGAGCACTCGTGCCGCAGCATGTTGGTGGGGGGGTTCTCACCTGGCGTGCGAGGTGGCCGCGCCCTTGTCCGCGAAGGTGCGCGGGCAGTGCGGGCAGCCGTAGGGCCGCTCGCCCGTGTGCCGCAGCGTGTTGGGGGGGGGGCTCACCTGGCGTGCGAGGTGGCCGCGCCCTTGTCCGCGAAGGTGCGCGGGCAGTGCGGGCAGCCGTAGGGCCGCTCGCCCGTGTGCCGCAGCATGTTGGGGGGGGGGCTCACCTGGCGTGCGAGGTGGCCGCGCCCTTGTCCGCGAAGGTGCGCGGGCAGTGCGGGCAGCCGTAGGGCCGCTCGCCCGTGTGCCGCAGCGTGTTGGGGGGGGGGCTCACCTGGCGTGCGAGGTGGCCGCGCCCTTGTCCGCGAAGGTGCGCGGGCAGTGCGGGCAGCCGTAGGGCCGCTCGCCCGTGTGCCGCAGCGTGTTGGGGGGGGGGCTCACCTGGCGTGCGAGGTGGCCGCGCCCTTGTCCGCGAAGGTGCGCGGGCAGTGCGGGCAGCCGTAGGGCCGCTCGCCCGTGTGCCGCAGCATGTTGGGGGGGGGGGCTCACCTGGCGTGCGAGGTGGCCGCGCCCTTGTCCGCGAAGGTGCGCGGGCAGTGCGGGCAGCCGTAGGGCCGCTCGCCCGTGTGCCGCAGCATGTTGGGGGGGGGGCTCACCTGGCGTGCGAGGTGGCCGCGCCCTTGTCCGCGAAGGTGCGCGGGCAGTGCGGGCAGCCGTAGGGCCGCTCGCCCGTGTGCCGCCGCTCGTGCCGCAGCATGTTGGAGCGCTGCACGAACCGCATCGGGCAGTACGAGCACGCGTGCCGCGGGCCCTCATGTATCTGGAGGTGCTCGCGGAACGAGTCGCGTTTCTGAAAGTGTACCATTCCTAATTGGTTTTCTGGTAGTGAAAAGGGTTTAGGCGCATAATGTCCGTTTGTCCTTTACGCAAAACGACCCTTCACATAAGTAAAGTCCCGTTCGCAAAATGACCCGTTCGCAAAACGACCCTTTCGCAAAATGGCCATCTCTTATCCCATGAGACTCCTAGTCTCTACTGAAACATGCTTTTTCCATTCGGGACATTTTGCGAATACGTCATTTCGCAGACGGGTCGTTTTGCGAAAAGGGTGTTATGCAGTATGGACTTTCAGCGAAAGGGGTTTTCTCAGAAGGGACGTTTTGCGAAATAGGTGGGACATTTTGAGAAAGGGACGTGTTGCAAATGAGTTATTTTACACAAGGGACCCTTTGCAGAGAAGACGTTTTACGAATGGGACGTAATTTTGGTGGAGGGACGTTATGCCCCCAAACCGTGAAAAGTCGGTCATCGAAGGTAGTTGATAGACACGAAATAATTTACTTTCAATACCCAGGACACTTACCGCAGCAGACCGAGGGCAATGGAAGCGCTGGCCGCCTTCACTCATTAGTAGGACACAATCTAATCTAATCTAACTAATATTATAAATGCGAAAGTATGGATGGATGGATGGATGTTTGTTTGTTACTCAATCACGCCAGAACGGCCCAACGGATCTGGATGAAATTTGGCACATAAATAGAGAAAAGTCTGGAATAGCACATAGGCTACTTTTTATCCCGGAAAATTGCGTAGTTCTCGCGGGATAGCGATAAACGAATTCTTTGCAGACGAAGTCGCTGGCAACAGCTAGTAGGCTCATAATAATAATAACCCAGTGGCATGCAGTTCAAAGGTCGGTAGAGTAGGCAGCGGGTGACCGTAACACAGTTTGTACGCGCTATCTACCCCGGCAACCCCCCAAGCTACCGAGGGCTGCGTGGCAACAATTAACTGACAAGCTATGGAATAATTACAGTTATAAAAATATTTTAGGTTAGAGGTATGCTAAGACTGACCGCAAAAACTTTGGAGCAATAGGAACAGGTGTAGCTCTGTTTGTTCGGCGAGTGCTCCTGTTTGTGCATATAGAGCGACGACTTGTATTGGAAGGACTTGCCGCACTCGGTGCACTCGAATGGGTGACGGCCTGGATGCCGCAGAAGGTAATGCAGCTTCCTGTACAATACAAAGCAATCCAAATACACAATACTCTGAAGCTTTTGCTTCGTATAGTTTTACGCCAACACTCGCTACTGCCAATGGACTCCAACACCATCCTTAAACGCAAAGGTCACCCTGTATCCAAAACGATTCCCTGCAGAACTGCTTTTGCTCGTCGGCAAACTGCTGCTCAAGGTTCCCGACTTTATAATAAGATTAATAACCTAATCTCCATTTACCCCTTAACAAGGTTCGAAGTCAAGGCCAAGGTCTGGCTGCAGCGCTTGTCTTACCACGACACGGAAAATCTTCTTCTGTCCTTATCTTGAGCTCATAGGCAACTTAAATTGTTTAAATTACTTAAATTTCTTAACTTTATCTAACTCAACTTAACTTCGTATATTTTAGTGCTGATACTAAATTGGTTGGAGAACCTTACCATAAGTCTGCTTTGCTTGGTAATTTTAAATATTCATTTGTTTGTTTTCTTTGTTATTTTTTATCTTTAGACTTTTTGTTCATCTCCTTACAGTACTTTGCTTGTCTAATTAGAGTCAGTTCTCCTCTGCTGTTACACAGTACTATTCCATGTTGTTTCGACACTGAATTTTCCGGCGAACTCGAGCCCCTAAGGCACAGGTTTAACACCTAGTCTAGGGGTCGAAAGCTTCGACCACAATTTCATCTGACCTATTGTACAACTGAATAATGTTTTTCTCTTTGTAACGCACCAAATGTATGTACAAATAAATTATTATTATTATATTATATTATATTATTTATTGCCAAACCCCGTGCGTTTGCATCGCGATCGCATTCACCAAGGGGGCTACTACGAAATTCGATTTCTCGAAGTTCGTGTCATACCGTTCCTCTCACTCTCAAATGAATATCTATTAGTATGAGCGGAATGGCACCAAACGAACTTAGAAAATCGAATTTCACAGTATAAGACCAACTCTTTTTACCCTCATACTTTTGTCTTACGACAGAAAGGAATGGATGCGATTGTGATTCAAAATTCGTTAGAAAAAGAGACATCTGAAGCCATATTGTGTACGCATCAGAATCATTTTCACGTATCGGCTGAGAATAGAAAGAGATGCTGAATACGATCGCGAGCGCCCTCGCGTAAGTCAATATAGCCTCAAGTCCAATACTGGCACTCCACTTGGCGTATTTATCCAAATATTTGCGCGAGTGTAGGGGATGCACTATATTCTTTCTAGCGTATGCGACGAAGATGCCAATAGCGCAACGAGAACACGCAACACCAAGTGGAGTGCCAATATACTTAATACGCAAGACATACTCGGGAGCAAAAATACCGGGCCAATTGAGTTTTTGAATCAAATTTTTTTTTGTCATAAATGGAAAGATCATATATAAGTTTTGTAAGAAAAGTATTTTTAGTTTTTTTTTATTCGCTATAATTAACGAGTTATACCGATTTGAAAATTGATCGTCGAGTACCGCACCGAAAACACACCGACAGTTCCCGAATAAGGCCGAGCCGCGTGTGACGTCACAATGTTAGTTTCCACTCGTAGTTAGTATACAGGTGATACCGTTTTTTGACTTTAATTTACTCTATTCTGTTATTATCCTACTATTATTGTAAAATGCTATTGTTTGTGAGAGCGTATTGGTTTGTGACTCTTTCACGCTAAAACGGCTAAACAGATTTCGATAAAATTTGCCATACACGAACTTTATAATTTATAATCTGGATTTACGTACCGGCTATAGTAGGTGTCATTCACGATGGATGCCATCCACCGTGGTTCTTATTAATTTGTAGTTAAAGGTTAATTTTAATACATCTACGAGTCTTTGTGGATGGCACAATCTATACTTCTATCATGCTTCTATCCCAACTTTCCACGGTACCGGGATTTAAAATAATAAAATTAGATGAGAATAGTGATGAGTACACTTTGGTAGTAACTATTTATATGAATAAGTAAATAAGTGGTGGGATTTCAGTTCAAAATCCCGTTGATTTTATCCCAGGAGAATTTCATAAGAAAACCCGGAATTTCGAGCACAAAGATGGCGGATGACATTTTGACACTATGAGAAATTACTCAAAAACGACACCCATCAATATTTTAGTGTCAAAGTGTCAATAGTGTCAAAATGTCATCCGCCATCTTGGATTTAAAAAATTATGCCAAAATCGGGCTGTTTTACTCTCCTCCCCCGGAACACATCAGCGCAGGCATTGCTGCTTGGCGGCAGGATTACTAAGATGCTGGTACAGTCGACGTCAAAGATATATTTACACTTTAGTGCCTTGTAGCTCCAAGCACTTTGACAACTTCATATGAAACTTCAAACATATAGTTACAACGACAAGGTACTAAAGTGTAAAGATATCTTTGACGTTAACCGTACCTAGCGATCCGAACGTACCTACCTAGAACAAGGTTAGGCTCTTACACCCGCAAAAATTCCCATTGAATATTTAATACAATCCCACGGGATTATAAAAAAACTAGAAATACCTATCAACCTCGAAATCTAGCCATTAAAATTTACGTACCTACGGTCGAAGAAACTGAATCACGTAACCTACCTAATAGGTACAATTTAGCAATAATATCTCTGGCAGGGTGTATGTTAAAATTCCACAGTGGTAGGTAAGCGATTCAGTATCTTTCACTGTACTTAGGTACCTACTTTATTGTGAAATCTCAGGTCCAGTAAAATCAATCCAGTTCACATAAATCAGAAACATTATTAGGATTACGCTTTTATTACCTACCTACCTACACATGACTAAAACAAAAATTTACTTACTATAAGGTGATATTCGTGCTCGTTTGCCACCTTATTTCATAAAAAAAACTTCAGCAGATATTTTTAGTATTAAATTTCGGATATTTTTAGTGAAATCAGCCGTTAACCCAGTACTGTCGTGAAATTGCTTTAACATTGTGACGTCACAGCCATGGCGACCAATCATGGCCCGTTCCCGGTCCAGTGGTCATATTTCAAATTTCATCAATTTTGAATTGCTTATAATTAATTTAAAAAATATATTTTAAGATTTCTTTGAATTAGATATTATATAATATGCTATAAAGTTTTAAAAAACAAAAAAAATCGATATTTTTTCTAAATTCAAAGACTCAATTCCCGTAGAAAGTTGTATGAAAAGTGACGTGGTTTTATCGCTCCCGAATATACATCTGCGAGACATATAAATAACGCGTGCATTAAGATGCATTGACAGCCCAAAACTTGCAATCCACTATTTGGAACCCCTAAATACAATTATTATTTTTTTATATATAAGAGGGGGCAAACGAGCAGACGGGTCACCTGATGGAAAGTAATCACCATCGCCCATGGACAACTGAAAGACTTGGGGAATCACAGGTGCGTTGCCGACCCTTTCAAGAACAGGAAGGCTCGCTTTTGAAAGCTTTAAAGTTATAAGTTTATATTATTTTTATTATTTTCGCTTTTAAATTATAAGGAGATCCAAATAGTTGAGCCTGTAGACCGACTGTAAATAAGTCCTCGCCCGCGCGGGTACAGGGGCGCGGGGTAGGACTCAGTTAAGCGGTCAGTCTATAGTGGACATCACGGCCCAAAAGGTGATAAAATTACTTCATGCTCAAGTAATTTCACAGACTATCCTACTTTTACCCAAAGGGTTAAAGATTCATGAACGCTCTATAGGCTTCTGTTAACTTAGTAATCGTTTGTCCTTATCTATATAATATAATCGTTTGTCCTTATATATAGCATTTATGAATAAGGGGGTAAGACACCAGTAAAACTAATAATTTTTTTTTTTTAAACTAACACTTGGCTTGTAAGATCTTACAAACGCAATTGTATCAGTCACCTAAACAGATTGTTACTTGAAATAAATTATTTATCATTATTATTATTATTAAAACAACGTAAACGAGAGCACAAATAATAGTAAACAAACCTCTCATCCAAGGTGTGCATGACTTCCCGGCACAGCTTGCACTTGAACTTGCCCGGGCCGTGGACTTGCGCCATGTGGGCCCCGCAGGCCCGGGAGCTCACGAACTCCCGCCCGCACACGGTACAGTTGACCGAGCGCTGCGGACGCACCGTCGGATCGTGCACCGTCTGAAAATGTTAATATACCTGACCTGAGTCATAGGAATAAATAAGAACATAGTAGAACGGAAACTCCCGCTGCGGCCGGACTCAAGGTCACGCAAGTACCCGCTGAGCGAGCTACTCAGTCAGGCTGTCACGGCCGGCGTCGCCGCACGCGCGTTTGGCTGTTTGCGCGTTCCGTACCTTGGAAAAGCACCTAATCACTACATAGTATAAAACAAAGTTGCTTTCTCTGTCCCTGTCTCTACGTCCCTATGTCCCTATGTATGCTTAAATCTTTAAAACTACGCAACGGATTTTGATGCGGTTTTTTTAATAGATAGAGTGAATCTTGAGGAAGGTTTACATGTATAATACATACATAATATACCGAGTGAAGCCGGGGCGGGTCGCTAGTGATATATAAATCTCATATATTGTAAAATTAGAATAAAATGATAATTTTAAAGTAAATAAAAACTTATATTTTAGCCATGTTATCTTTATACGTAAGTAATATTTAACAGGTAAGCAACCCTAGCAACACGCCTGGACGACAGAGGGGTGTAACGACGTGAAGGGGGAAGTAGGTACATAAATGGCGGCGTTTTGGACGCGGTCAAAAGAGATTCCTTTCTACTCTGTTATTATTTATTCTTATGCAAACACTCACTCAGTGGGATAGGTACAATATAATCTTACCCTCAAATGGAATTTAAAAGATTTCCTGTGACTCAGTGGTCTATACTGGCAGGCGTCCATAGAGCAGAACACTTTTCTCGCATCAGGATGTTTCTCCTGGAAGTGCGCTCTCATCTCCTCCACAGTAGACCGCACCACGCAGCAGATGCTGCATTTGAGCAGATACGAGGGTCGGAGAGGGGAGTGATGCTTCTCCATGAAGTGGTGAATAAAGAATATCTGCAAATGAAAATATACTATTAACAAATATCATTGCACCTTCCGGAATAATATTTCTATTTGTATGTTTCAATCATTCGCAAGCAGATAAGGCAAAGTTATACATCCATACATATACATATATCACGTCTTTATCCCTTACGGCGTAGACAGAGCCAGATTATTAAGAAGGCAAAGTGCACATTTGTTACTTGCTTCTTTATTTTATACTAGCTTTTACCCATTATAAATTTTCAGCTATAAATAGTGTAACTAACATGACTTTCTCTTATTGTATATATAAGATATGTATACCTAATGCAAAAGTTAACCATTTTTGAGTTATCATGTTTTTTAGTTTTTTTTTTCAAAATAAGTCAAAATTTTTAATGTTGCATTTTTGACTTATTTTGAAAAAAAACAAAAACATGATAACTCAAAAATGGTTAACTTTTGCATTATACATATGGGGGTTAAAATTATCGCAAATAGTCACCCCTATCACCTCCTAAAGAATATACGTCGAATTACCAACAACCCTGTATAGATTAATCATTATTACCTCTACTTATGCAACAAACTTACTTTATTAACTGGGAAGTTACAATATGATAACAATACATAGAGAAATAATGATAAATAACTATGTAAGTACCTTGTCACTGAAGGTTTGAGAGCAATCTTCACATTTGTAAAACTGCTCCTTGTGTTGGTTCAAATGTACGTGAACCTGATGCGCCTCTCTATCTGTTTCATTCCAAAACAGTGACGGGCAAAATTTACATTTGAATCCCAAATGTGGACTGTAACAGTTGTCCGACTCCATGACATTCCAGTGCTCTGTCAAGTGCTTCCTCGTAGCTTCTCTGTTGTCGAATTCTTTGTCACAAAACTGACATAACCACAGATCGTCAAAGTCCCCCAACTCTTCTGCAACATGACTATCCAACTCGGTCTGATTTTCAAATGTAGTAGCGCAAACACGACAAGAGTAAATCGGTGCTGTCTTCATCAAATGATTTTTTATCATGTGAGACATAAATGACTGAATATTGTTGCACTTGTTCTTGCAAAGTGAACATGGTATATCAATTGTTGGTACGTCAGGCTTCAAGGCAGAATAATCTATACCACACACCGGTACCAAGTTCGAGTCAATATCCTTTAATGTCTGGTTCACATATTCAAAGTAACATTTCTCTAGTATAATCAACTCTGTTAATGTGACATCAAAATCTTCATCACCCTTGTATATATTGGCAATGTCATTTTCGTCTCTTACTTTCTTCTTTTTGTCTTTTATTTTGTCATCAGGAGCGTCTTCTGGTTCACTCGTAGCTTCCTGCTTGATTTCAGGTATGAGAACATTAAGTAGATCCTGTGTTTCATTGTCGCTATGTTCTTCTTCATTTGTTATTTCAGGGGGTTTGCTCTCCAAGTCAACGTAACCAATTCTGCTGTGATCTTTAAGTTCCCCTTCAATAAATGCAGGACTGATTTCAGCACCATTGACTGTAAACGGTACATCTCTCCCCGAGAGCAACGAGCTGAGACACTTGAGAGTGAAATGGTGATATCCCATGTAGTGGTTAAAGAACATATTACACAGGTTGTTAGACTTGGAGCAAAGCAAACAGAGGAATTTATTACTGCCTTCATACTCAAACTGCCACAATTCCTCATCTTTGCTAGTCAAGTTAGAGACACTGTGTTTTTGTATCAAATGAGTGTTGTACTGGTCATTATCGGCTACTCGAAAGTGGCACAGTCGGCAGTGCACCAAGTTATGTTCTAAGCTAAAATGCTGACGGAGCTCTCCCTCTGTTTCAAAGTTTTTAACACATTGAGAACAAGGCCATGGTATGTGGAATTTAAGGTGCGCAAACCAGGACTCTCTGTCAGGTACAAAATATCTGGAAAAAAACATGAATAATAGGATTATAAATATATCATTAAAAGTGATGCCCTGATCAATCACAAGTTTATGTTGTTGTTTATTTTTGGTAAATACTGTGATAAGTATTTTTAATTCTGGAAAAGCAAAAACAATTAAATAAACAAAGCAATATTTTAAGACAGACTAATACTAAAACTAAAACTACTACTAATTATAAAACTATAAAGTAAGTATGTTGTAAAAAAAAATCGCCGCAGGCATCGACCCCAAGACGCTGGCCGCATTGCCTCTCTGAACTGCTATTCCTAGCCTTTGAGAGAGGTAAGCGCCAGCCCTAGGGTCACCTGTGGCCAGCACTGTTGTTTATTGTATAATAGGAAGAAAGTTTATAGCTAGTTAGACTAGAGGTATGTCCAACATATTTAGAACTACTTATTATAAATTATGTCTGCGTTTCACCTGCAGTTTTATGTCAAACATATATGTTTCTTTATTTTTTTAAAATTAATACTATTTTTTTTTTACTTAAATGTAGTGTTCCACATTGCAATATGTATTTATCACACTTGACTCACCTACAGATCCCACAATAGTCTTTTTTGTGATTTAATATGTAGTGTACAATCATTTTACCCCTGTTAATGAACCAATTAGAGCAAAGTAAACAACTATACGGCCCTGTTGGATTCAGGTCTTTTAAGTAGAGCCACACGTCCATGGGCCGCTCGACGACCGGCGGGTTGATTACAGCCTTCAAAGCACGGTTAATCTTAATCGTCATAGCTGACATTTTCTTCTGGGGAACTATTTTCTTCTTTTTTCTTTGAGCCGCTTCATCTTTGCACAGAACCTCAAGTTCATCTGCATATTTTCCCGGATTAGACTTCTTTGCAGCCGCTATCATCGCGAGGGGTTCATCGTCAGACTCTTCAGAAGACATCGCTACTTACAGATGAGTTTTATTTCATTAATTCTGGGAGATAATTACAAAAACACAAACACTTCTAATAGCTGCCAGATTATAGCAAGAGCCCAACCGACAGACAGTGTGTGACCAAAAAATAAATAAATAAATCGCCAGAGCTGTCAATATCAAGATTTTTTTTTATTTTTTTATGGCCTGGTTGCAGAGACCATTAAGCCACAACTTTCTACTTACTTAACTTTTCCAGGGGTAAGACAAGGTTTTGTTTTTAGATTTCAAAGTTACTATTACTATTCTATTGTTTTAGAAGCCTTTTGGTAGCAAGCTCTTTAAAAAACTTGCATGAACTCATAATTTTTCCGTTGACGTTAACGGCCACGGTTAGGTTTTGCCGTGAACGGAGAAAATGTAAGAATGGAGAAGAGACTTAATCCATAGACACGGAGCCATTTCTTTTCAAAACCAGACACGTTCCGTTTTTAGAAGAGGTAGAATAACCAAGTAAATGTGCAGCAGTCTGTTTATGAAATTAACAAAGTAGATCCTCAACAGAAACATTTATTTTAGTGTATAGATTTATCAAAATTAGTGATGAAACTTAAAATTTTATTTTTCATTAAATAATTTGCTCATTATTTATTGATACGACTATGCGTAGAATGAACTCTTTGAAAAAAATCGTACCGTGGCAGCCATTTTATAGAAAAAATATTGTCTCTGGCTAGGAGCTAAAGAAAGGCGAAGCTAAACAAAAGGGTAGCATGTAGATAGCTTTTACTAAAATAATAGAAAAATATGCGGTAATACTGCTTTGCAAAGCTTGTTTTTGTCGTGCAATCAAGTGAACTTTTAAGTTTTAATGCCAGTGTATCATTTTAACTCGTAAAATGAAGTTCAAAGCATCGTGTAATGGTGGCCATTAGGAGCAATAATTATGTATATTGGCACACTTACTGTTTTACGGACCATCAAAAAGACATCTAAAATGGAACTGTGATGCGTGTTGCAAAAGTTTAAACTGTACGGAATGTAATCGAACATTCATTTGTGACTTGTGAATGGGGTAAGAGAGCAGTGTAAATATCCCGTGCCGCGCAAATCATGGCCCAGAACCAGGGGGAGGTTCAAGTTGGTACTGCAAATCAGCCCGTAAAAGACAAGGATATCTACGCCTGCTTGCCTGACATGCGAGTGCACGGCCCGCTGGGACCCGACGAGTCTTGTCCTGGCGGTGAGGAGCTTCGTTGGCTGCCAGCGCAGTCTACTGACCGCGACCTGGTAATGTACTTGAGAGCTGCCCGTTCCATGGCTGCGTTCGCTGGCATGTGTGACGGCGGCTCACCGGATGACGGCTGTGTGGCAGCCAGCCGAGACGATACAACTATCAACGCCCTTGACGTCCTACACGACTCTGGTTACGACCCTAGCCGCGCGCTGCAGGCACTAGTTAAGTGCCCAGTTCCCAAGGGTATTGAAAAAAAGTGGTCTGAAGAAGAAACAAAACGATTTGTTAAAGGCATTCGCCAATTTGGTAAGAACTTCTTTAAAATAAAGAAGGACCTTTTGCCTCACAAGGATACTGCTGAATTAGTGGAATTCTACTATTTGTGGAAAAAGACTCCTGGTGCTAGTAGTAACAGGCCACATAGGAGAAGGAGACAAGCTTCGCTGCGAAGGGTGCGCAATACCAGAAATTCTCGTGCAGGTACACCTAAAGAACAAACACCTGAAGCTGCACCTGTAGTTCCTGATACTAATGGTTCTAGGCCTTCTCCAAATGCTAAAGAAGCTGGTGAAATGAGTTCAGTCACTGAAGATGAAAATTCTGAGGAAGATAGTGATTCCAGGGATGCTGGAGATTCGGCTAAAGTTGATAATGGTAGAACTGAAAACCCTGATGAATCTCCTACTAGAATGAGAACTAGGAATAAGTCAAAGGAACAGACAACACCAAATGGCAAGAAAGGACAAGATGAGAGTGACAATGACACTAAACCCAAAAAGGCAAAACCAAATACTCAAAGTACAAACAACAATGTTCCAGAGAAAGTTCCATCATCACCTGTCAGTAAAGACACTAAAAAGAAAGTGGTTAATGGTAAAGTTGATGTGTCTAAAGTCAAGAAGCGTCTTCCAGATGATTCTAAACTGGAAAGTATATTAGATGGAGATGTGCAAATGAAAAAGAAAAAGGCTGCTGAACCACCGGAGAGCCCATCTGAAAGTCTAACAAATGATAGTTTCTCAGCTATGGATGAAACTGAAAATGTTGAGCCTGAGCCTGAAGCTTGCGACTTTAGTTTTCATAAGACTGATAAGGAAAACACAGAACAAAGCAAAGAAGCCCAACCGGTTGAACAACCACCAAAGCCTATTGAACCACAAGTCAAAACTGAAGTTGTTAATCCAGAACAAATCATTAAAACAGAAAAGGATCCACTACCACCTCTTTTCAAACCTACTGAGAAGGACGACAGAAGTGCTCTTGATCTTAAAACAGATGCAAACATTCCTAAAGATCCGGATCCAATAGAGCCAAGACCACTTGCAATGCAAGGTGCTATATTCCCTAAAACAGAACTGATTATACCTAAAGTGACACCCATGTCTACAGAAGCTCTGGAAAAAGTTAAAATCAAAGAAGAAATTGATACTGAAGAACAACCTCATAACTTGCAAAAGGAAGAATTCCAGAAGGACCCCCTATCTCATAACTTCCATGGCCATACAGTGAATCAATCTAATAAACCACTTAATTTGGAAAACACTAATTTCTTTGTAAAGGACAGCCATATTTACAATCCAAAGATTGCACACAACATCAAAATTGAAGGTGTTCCAAGTAATATTTTTAATCCTATGAACATCACAAAAGAAAGTTCTATTATAAGAAGTGCTAAGGATTTTTCCACAGGTATGCCACCTTATTATCCACATGGCATTAATTATGCAAGTGATCCTAATAAACATAATCCTAACCTTAATCCACTAAAGACAGTAATAAAATTAGAACCAAGGGATGAGGCTAGTGAAATGAAAAACCAGAATACACCTGAGATATTTACTGCAACAATATCTACTGGCAACAAAGTAGACTCACCAAATGCTCCAAGATTGGACACCTTACAAAGAATAAGTCCTTCACCCACAAATGCCCGTGGCTCATCTCCTCCACCTATGGAACACCCAACCACTACAAACACCGAACCAATATCTCCTGCAAACTCGCAAGGTAACAAAGAATCTGACATTGATGATAAACAGCCCACAGATCTAAAGACTCAACCCAAACATGATAACCATATGGTGGGTTTGAGACCACCTATTTTCCCACCACCAGTAAGGCCTGAAAATCTTGGAGTTCGATCCACAGAATCGTCAAGTATTCCAGTAACTGGTCAGAGCATGCCTCCACCGTCTATGAGCCAACCATCTATTACAAATCTCTTACCACCTGGGCCATTAATTTCAGTTGGAAGTGGTTCCAATGTGGGGCCATATGGTTTTATACCGTCTCCTTTATATGGTCACCCAGGACATCCAGGTCATCCAGGGCACCCCGGACATCCAGGTCACCCTGGACATCCAGGTTTGGAGAAACCAGGGTTAATGCCTCCCTTATTGCAACCTGTGCCATCTCATGCTATTCCTGGAAGTAATCTTATGACACCATCCAATAATCCAAATGATCCATCAATGCCTCAAGACCTGAAAATAAAGCAGGAAGTTCCTGACAATATGCCAGCTAATTTATCTACCCAGGGTGTTTCAGATCCCCTTCAATCACTTAAAGAAGTGAAAGTACCAGGTTATCCAATTGGAAGTGCTATTGCACAGCATTTGAGCTCTGAAAGGGATAGAGAATCAATATCGAGTGTTGAGAATAACAGCAGACCTCCAAGCCAACCTACGAATGAAAGTTCGAATATTACAAGTGGATTCCTTGGACCCAGAATAGAGAGCATCAAGAAAGAACCAGATTTTATGCACCAGCCACATCTTCCTCCTGTGACTGCAAGTCAAAGTAGTGGGCCAGATGCAGCTAACGCTTTGCCACCAGTTAAGAGCCCGCATACCCCTACACCTATCAAAAGTCAACCTGGCCACAATGGTACTCCTGGACATGGTCCTCATCCATCTTCTACGACGTCGCCTTTCTCCAGGCATCTAACGAGTCCGTCGCAGCCTAGACATATTTCGGCATCACCAGTACAACCTCACACGCCAGTTTCGCATTCAGCTCTAAATCTGATGAACCCGACGCCACTTTCAATACCATCTACTATGCCTGGGCCTATTATGCACTCTGGTCAGCATTCTGGACCACCTCACCCTTTCGCTTCGCCTTTACACCATCCTCATCATCCCTTACTTCATACGTCAATCTTCCAGCTGTCGGCAGCAGCTGCAGCGCATGCTATGCATCCTTACTATCCACATCCACATCCTGGATATTCAATGCCATATCCGTATCCGTACGGGCCATTGCCTCAACCTCACCCGATACCCCCTATGCATCCCGGCTCCAGCGCGCCAGGAAGGCACGACCCGGTAAAACCATCAACAATTGAGTCCACTTTGCTGAGTTCACATTCGCATCACAGCACCAGTTCATCAGTTACGACTAGATCTCTAAGAGAAATATCTGAAAGCACTGAAGATCCCCGAAATCCCAACGCAACTACGGAAAGGCACCAGCTGCATGAAACTACAATGACCCAACATCATTCAACCAGTCATCACAGTGCCGTACATACAAGTACTGAGAAACAGCCCAATCACGCCGGCGGTGGCTTGAATCACACTTTATCTATTTCGCACTCGACTTCAAGCAGTTCGTCTCAGTCGATACAACACAAAATCAACACTCAACAGAAAACAAGTTCGCATTCAAGTTCGCCTCATCATTTATCAGCTAGCGTTTCGCAATCGACTAGCTCGTCGTCGAGCGTGAACAACCACACTCATCATCACTCGCACCATCTGGCTCATCATCCAGAGAGACTCTCGCCGGCGGATTCAATGCTATTGCGGCATCATCCTAAAATGCTTCCTGGCAATCCTAATCATCTTATGATTCAGCCTCCTTCAATGGGCCATCCGATGGGTCTAAGTCTGCCCCCAGGTCCTGGTCCTAGTTCCATCGAAAGCTTGAGATTGCATGCGCAAGCGGCTGCTGGTCTGCAAGCGGGCCACGGGCGGTCAGGCTCCCCGCATCAACTGCCACATGGTCATCCTCATTTACGAGGACCACCTAGACCCATACCTGATGAAACCCCAGAACTTAAACTTGAAACACCATCGCAACCAGAAGAAGAAGAAATTCCGAGCCCAGCGCATATATCGCACGGCCCCAGTCCTGAACCAAAAATTGAAGATACAGAGTGTCACAGATCCCAATCGGCAATATTCTTAAGGCATTGGAATAGAGGTGATTACAACTCTTGTACAAGGACTGATTTGATCTTCAAGCCAGTACCAGAGTCAAAACTGGCAAGAAAACGAGAGGAAAGGCTAAGGAAGCAAGCCGAAAGAGACCGAGAAGAGAGAGAAAAGATTGCTCAACAGGCACATCGAAAGATTGCGACGCCAGAGAAACCCGAAACGAAGCCGCCTTCCAGAGGGGCCATCGAGACTATAACTTCACCATACGACCGGTTTCCTCGACCTCCTGGATACCCGGATACACCAGCTCTGCGGCAATTGTCGGAATACGCTCGTCCACACGCCGGCTTCAGCCCTGGCAACCTGCCGCGGCACTGCATGGATCCGATGCTCCAGTACCAACTGAGCTCAATATACAGCGCCGCCGGTGCGAGAGAACGGCTAGAATTAGAACATCTCGAGAGAGAAAAACGGGACAGAGAAATCAGGGAGTTACGAGAGCGCGAACTCAACGACAGACTGAAGGAGGAATTGCTCAAAAATAACGTCGGGCCGCGAGGGCTGGACCCGCATTGGCTAGAGATGCACAGGCGGTACGGCATGCCGCCGCCGCCGCCGCAGGGTGCTATTCCGGTGCAGTTCGGGCTGTATCCGCCTGGGCACGGGCCTGGCGCGCTGTCGCAGCTGGAGCGCGAGCGGCTCGAGCGGCTCGGCATCCCGCCGGCCGGAGCACCGGGCGCGCCGCAAGCCGTGCCGGTGTCCGGCGCGCCGCCTCACCACCCACACCATCCGCACCCTGGCGTGGCAGCTGCGCAGCTAGAGGCGGCCGAGCGTCTGGCGCTAGCCGCTGACCCCATGGTGCGGCTGCAGATGGCTGGCATCAACCCAGAGTACCACGCGCACACGCACGCGCATACGCACGCGCACTCGCACACGCACCTACACCTGCATCCGGGCCAGCAGGCCGCCCAAGCGCAGCAGGAGGCGATGGGGCTAGGCCCGTACCGGCCGCTGCCGCACCCCGACCTGCTGGGTCGGCCCTACGCAGAGCAGCTGGCGCAGCAGGCGGCGGCGCACGAGCAGCTGCAGCGCCAGCTGCTGATGGAGCGCGAGCGCGGCTTCCTGCACCCGCACCCGCAGCATCACGAGGACTTCCTGCGCCAGCAGCGCGACCGCGAGCTCAAGGTGCGCGCGCTCGAAGAGGCGGCGCGCGCCTCCAGACCTTAGACCCTAGGTGAGACGCGGCTCTGCCCGACCGTCGGCGGTCGTCTTGTAAAATAAATACTAATGTTGCGAAGTGTTCACGAGGTAGTTTTAACGACTTAATTTAAAACGAGCGAGATGTTTTTCATGTAATGTGTGACGATACTTGTAATTGAACTACTTATAATTATGTAACTTGATTTTTAAGTTTTTATAATATTTTTATAGATGCATGGTCATGTAGTACGCTTATTTTCCATGCTCAAATTATTTCTTAACTACTAGTCATAATTAAAATTTTATTCATGGGCAGACTATATAATAATGAGACGACTGATGAGTCGCACGTTTTACATAGATGACCTTATTCTACTTAAATTATTGTTTTATGATTTTTTTTATAATGAAAATGATACATTTTAACCTGCGAATGCCGGCGAGCATTGGGACGGTAATTGCATTTGATGTAAATTACAATATTTTATAGTTGTGACGTCATACATTAAAAAATACATAGTAATAATTAAATATGACAGAGTAGGGACTGTGACTTGCCTTTCAAATCAACTTGCCTTTTAAGTAATTGACCTGTAGAGAAGTTATCTTTCTTACTCTGTTAAATCCTAAGACTAAAATTTAGTCTACTTCTTCATTAAATTATTTACAAATATTTTTATCCTATACATAATTTATTATTTCATATAAGAATTTGTAACTAGCTCTCATGAAATTTTAAGTAAATATAAGTCTCCATTTAAGATGGCAATCTAATTGGTATATACAATAGAGTGTGCAATCAGAGTAATTCCCTGTACACATATCAATTGCAAGATTAAGATCTCGCTGAGAAAAAACTGTAAATAATTGATATGATGCCTTCTATTGTTGATATTGTCCGAGTTGATTGCAATAATTATATAAATATTAATTAGCACTCGTTTAAAAATATACTACTTATACATATTTGCAGATAATGTTGGGTCTTTTACTAATTGTGATAGATACCTACTTAATAGATTGTTCTTATTGTATTTGGAAAGTTGGAGATTAATTCTCTTACTTGCCATTTGGGTACATGGAAAAATCGAGAAAAACTGATCATGCCCGATTTTATTGTTAAACACAAGTAATGGAACGCACACATTTTTTTAAACATTTCGGCTTCCCACATTGTAATGCTAAAAGTAATACTGTTCTGCAATCAGAACTATGTCAGTGAGTTTTTGAATTTGTGTTAGTGCAAGTATAAGATATTTTTAAGTCCTCGAAAAAATATTGAATTTCGATTTTTAGACCAAGACAACTTTAAAAACTTATGACGTAAGCGCGTTTTCATGCTGTTTAGCTAAAATTGATTTCAAAAAGATGTACAAACTATTTGCTCTAAAGCAATATCATCTGGCATTAGTGCAAATAAAATCTTTAAAGGACTTGTAAAGTGCTTCAACGTCACATTTAAATACAAGTTATTAGTAGACTTATAATAATTTTGCTAGTAGTCGCTGTGGAATCAATAAATATTAAGTAAAAACATACATTTAAGATGTAATGTTCACCCAGTGTACACATTCAGTGATTCTATTGCACTCATTTGTAATATAAACTCCCTTGGTAATAAATAGGCCCCGTTAGTGAGTTAAAATGAGAATAATGGAATATTTTAGACTTAAAAAAATCACAATGTCGCTTGGTAGGTGTTATTTTGGTAATGCTATAGTTACTTTCCGATGTTGAAAAGAGAAAAATGAGTATTATTTTTAGAGACAAATTATATCTTAATTAATTTAAGAGGTTGAGTGTCGGTTTAAAAATTTCATTTATTTAGACAATAAGGTTAAATGGATGTCTTAGTGCTTTTGTGTAAATTTTTTTGAATAATATATGTGAAAAAATTCAATTTGGTTTTTGATTTTTCAAACAGTAAACATACAAGACATGCGACTAAGTAAGTATCTGTTATAATTTACAATAATCTAGCTAGAGCTTATAGTTAATTAGTTATTATCTTATTACATTGACATGTATGGTTTAACATTATTCGAACATATCTATACTCTATTCTGATGTCAGTAGGTACCTACAGTCTAATCTAATGTTATACTAGACAGAAGACTACCTTCCGATATATAAAGAGCTAAATATATACCCAGTACATAATTCATTAGGTATATCGAAACTAAATAGGGATCTATTACGTCTTCCATTGCAGCCTATTTTTGTGCTGCTCGTTAACTCTCCTCTGAACATAAATGCACACAGTTTCATATTCATGATTGTCGTTAATCAAGTACAGTTGCGTTATAAAACGTGCATTTTGCCATCATCATAAATTTTATTTTAATGGTAGTTTGAAACTACTATGCCAACATCCGATTTGTTACTGCAGCAAAACGAACCAAAGTAGAACTTAAACGGTTGTCGTCAGAACTTAAATTGCAGTAAAAACTTATTTGATACTATTTCTATCACTTTGACTGCTACGAGTACGACAGTTTTCTTGTCAAAACAGCGTTTGTAAGCTTTACAAGAGTTTTGTTGTATTTTAGTTTGCGAATGCATTTACGTAGCTAGGCGATAGATTGGTCGATATAGACGCTGATATTGTTTACACAGAGTTTTGTTTCATTGTGGAATGAGATGGGGTTGACGAGCAATACTGGCTTGTTGGCGTCTGTTCCTCAGAAGCCTTCGCACGTTATTCAGAAGGTTGGTTAGAGCCTTGCAATAATCATATTATGACATGACATCAATGTTGTTGCGTGAGTTCTAACTCTAACTGTATAAACAACTAAACTATTAGAAAGGTAAGTAAGCAGATAAGTAACCAACGTTGTTGTTGCTGTGGAGGAAAGGCTAATGGAGGAAGCATCATAAAATCACCGTCATCTTGGTAAGAAGTACCTACCTAACAGCAAAAACATATTAGGTACAGTCGAGGGCATCAATATTTATGCCTTTGACTGTACCTATACCTACTAAATATGTTATTTAAGTGAGAAAAGCTGATGGAGCTTGCCTGGCCTATTAGGAGTCATCTAAAAATAAAGGAGATAGCATGATAGAAAGCATAATTTCTTTAGAACGTGAGCGTATAGAGTAGGTAGGTACCTATTACCTACATACCTACACATTTAGCCATAAAATAAACTAAACTTGCAAAAGTTGGTTTTTTGATTCCATCTCAGCTCTCTTTGTAATCCCTTTGGTGTTGTGAGTGTATGGGCAGCACCGCATTATACCATCACGGAGACCTACTACCTTAGCTATTTTATAAAATAAACTCAGGTCTGTATCTCACTTGGTAGGTAGCTAAGTTGAACAGAGTTAGCTGTTTTGCTAACATTGGAAGGCACATTTCGTAATACCTACTGGTTATTTACCGACTTTGTTTCTTATCCATTCCAGAGCAACGTCGAGCTACGATGCGATGTTACTCCCGCGCCGTTTATGCTGCGGCCGTACGCGGGGCTCTACAATCCTTTCTCGCACGCGTGCTCGGTTCTATGCAACCACCCAGCTGACAGCGAGGCTAAGGAGTACGTTAAACGAGCGAAGGATACATGGGTATGGCTCAGATAAACTAAAAAAGATTTCTTTCAACATGAAACTACCGTGAGACTCTACATAATTACACAAACGGATAACTCACGTACCTATAACAGCCGGAACAAAAACGAAACATGCATGTCGGAGCATTCTTTCGGCTTTTATACGTGAACTCCGTTTGTGTATTTAAAAAAGACTTCTTGTATTTCAGCGGGACAAAATTTTGGGTCAATAATTTTAATGAAAAATCTTTGTAAGTAGGTAGGTGTTCAGTTTAACTATCCCAACCACCTGCTGAAATATTCCGGAAAAATTCTGAGCAACCTTGCACAGGCGCGGAACCCACTCCCGAAAAAGGTTGTGACGGCACTCACGGCCTCAAGAAAATTGGCTAAGTGCAAGTCCGACTACAGTTTCACTTGCGCTCGATACCTTTTATTCCTCGATTAGGGTTGTGAGCATGATCCCCGCTTGCTAGTTAGCCAGCAACGCAACAGCTGGCGAGCATCACTTTATGCGAGACTTGTTTGTTTCCGACCGGGTTATAATACTTCCAAAGTTAACAATGTACTTAATGACTATCTTACCATATTATAGGTACATCCTTAACTTACTATTTGCTTTGTATGACCTTACAAATAATCCTATTTAAATACTTAGCTACTTACTTTATTATTAAAATAAACAATCAACTTTTTTACACTTACACTTTAAATTATATTTAATTCATTAGCCGCGTTTATTTTCACAAAAATGTCAATCGTAATTAAATGAACTCTTAAGTGAAATGCTAACGCACACACTTTTTGATTGCTCATACTTAAGTAAAATTCGCTGCCAATTTTATTGTTGCATGTCAACTCTTGGTCAAACCTTAATTTTCACATTGCGGGGGAAACTACCGGAAGACATATTACGGAAGCGGAAATAGAAATCATAGTCATATTTATTGTTCGGAAACGGAAGCCATTGACGATATTTTTTTTGGTTGTGTCATAAACTATGGAACTTTTTACTAAACTGCGTCTAAAGTGGAACAATATGCTGTTGTAACTGGGCCCTATTTTATAAAGCTACAAGTTACAATTTACAAGCGGAAGTCTCTATCTAACACATAAGATCAGAAAGAGACTTCCGCTTGTGTAAATTGTAACCTGTAGCTTTATAAAATAGGGCCCTGGTTTGCACAAAAATATGCCTAATTTATAACGCTTTTACAGTTACAGGAAGGCAAAAGCCACTTTTTTGGAGAAGACTTGAGCAAGATCCAAGATCAAAATGGTCCCGACAAGGATAAGATTCGGACGCCCCACGACATCGTTACTGAAGATATGTTTAGAAGGTACTATTAATAATACCTATTAGTTTTAAGGAATACTTAAATAACTTGTTGAATTTCTGATCAAAGATTCATTCAAACTCCTTTTGTCTTTATTACTTATCTAAAAACTTTATACACTTACAGCAATCATTTTAGTAATTTTTGAAAATAGCAGAAGTTGTTGAATTTTGAATTTTTGTTTCTTCCTTTTCTAGATACACGGAGACAGATTCCAGACCGCTAACACCTGCTCCCACCCTCGCTAGCGGTAAATCGCGGGGTTCACGGAGATGCCTCACTCCAGACCAGCCTCACCAAAGAACCACTATAGTTCTGGACTTGCGGAGGAGCCACAGCCAGGTACGATTTTGACTTGATGAAGAAAAATTTGTTGAGATACTTACTTTTCTAGAAGCTTACTTTTCTATTGATGAGTTCAAGCTTATATACGTTCAATTGCTAGGCACAGGTCTTCTCTCAGAATGAAGCTTCGTCTAAGGACTAAACTATTTAACGATTTTTCATATTGATAAATAAATCTAATTTTTAGGAAACCCTATACTACCATGGCTATACAACCTCAGCCATGACAGTGGGTCACAACACGAGCGCCACCAACGACCGCTCCACCCTACCCTCCTTGAACCTCTCTGAAGGCGCTCACAATCGTCTTGTGAAGGGGCAGTGTGAACAGCTCCCGCCTCTGGCTTCTCCGCTGGTGCTGTCGAAGAGAGTTCCTCCCGTCAAAGAGGCTTTTAGTAACCGGTCCGATAGAAAGGTTGGTGGTGTATCTCACATATCATGAGATAATACAGAATTAATTGGATCCAACTGCAGTAAGGATGTCGGAATCATATAAAATCTCTGATTGATATCTTGTTAGAATCGAACTAGATACGTCTAGACGAATCTACGTCGTACTTTTCTATTTTGGTTATGCCAGAAAATTTATCCTCCGAAATTGCCTTGGTATCTGATAAAACGGTCCAAAATTACTTTAGTACGAGATAGTTCGGGCTGACATTTACATAATGTCAATGCCACTAAATTCAATACTAACAAAGTATCTCAGTTAAATACGGTTTTCTAATCAGTTGACGCACACTTTTACGTAGTTTTCCGACCAGCCTCTTCAAAAATTACTAGAGCGTGCAAGGTACTGATAAGTAATAATCGATAGTTAAATTACCTCCCTCACGTTGTTAAACGCGCTCACTTTGTATCTAATCACGTTAGTGCAAGCCACAAGTTTGACTAAGTTGCTTTTTCGTATAAATCATGTTACCATTTCTCATATCGAAAACTAAACTATTGCCGATTAGAAAAGAGAAACCAAAGGAGAAGAAAGAAAAAAGCTTCTTTGTAACAGGCGATAATTTGTACACGATTAAGCCAAGGCGCGTGAAACGCAGGCCTTTGCAAATACCTTCGAAAATCCCGACGTCGCCCTGCGACTGTAATTTAATGCATTTGACAAGGATTGTAATAAATTATGCACCCAAAAGCAGGAAGAGAGGCGCTTCAAATATTGTCCTATCTATGACTGCTTGGGGGGCCACCGGACAGCGGAAGAGGATGAAACTGCCAAGTATCTTGATGGCGAAGAAGTTGGTGAAAAAAGAGAAAACATTGAATTATGATAGTGACCAGTTTTTTAAAAAGCTAGAGGTGCAAAACTGATCAAGTATCCTATCTCTTAAAAATTGGAGCGACGCAGCTTACTGTGGATTAACTTTATACCTTTCTAGCTTACGGGAATAACTTTTTACATTTTTTCCAGAATCAGCTGAAAGCACTCAAGCTAGGCAAAGTAATCAAGAAAAGTAATAAAACTGACGCTCCACCGCCGACATCTCAGCGTTCTAAAGGCGAAAAGGAAACTAACGATGGCAGTGAAACTGTTCGAGTTAATGTGGAGGGATCAGGAGGTAAGATCAGAAATAATATAGAGCAGTAAGTGTTTTTAATTTTATGGCCTATGGGCCTTTGAGTATTGTGATCGGTATTCTATTTTAAATCCGTCAATGACAGCACAAATAAATTATCTGCTTAGATGGTGCCGAGGTTCGCAGGCGGGGCAAGAAGCATCGCAAAGGCCGTCCTACTGGCAGTGACCGCATGACATCAGCCGGACTCGCGGCGCAGACACAGCAGGATCCAGAAACCCAAGTAACCTAGCTTATTCGTGCATACTATAAACAGTATTCTCCTATACTCTAGAATGGCTATAGTGAGTCAGTTTGTTTTAAAAATTTGTTGAAGTCTGAACTAAAGAAAATTTTACATGGACCTCTGCAAAGTAACGCCTGAATGTATACAGTTTTCCAAACAAGAAATTTAAATATGAATACCATCTATTATTTTTTGTCTAGATTGCGGGTATTGGCACTGACTCACAAAACCCGAGTTCTCGAGGTTCCGTTGCTCCGTCGGTAGATGACGACATCATCATCCTGCCAGTCATCAAAACCGGGATACCTAAAAAAACTGACTCGTTTCTTGATGATGATATACTGAAGTATCTCCACAGGGAAGTTGATGAAGAAGCTATTGAGACTGAATTTGATACCAAGGTAAACTAAGATACGATCACGACAGTTCTTATCGTATATGTAAAAGCTTAAAACACGCTCAAATTTTCAGAGACGCTACGTCCTGGAAGAGGCACTTCGCACTCGTCCAGAACGGCCCTACGGCCAAGAAATGCAGACACTCTTAAAAGAACTAAAAGTGCCAGCAGTTAGTCTTGGCGATTGGCTGCATATACCCCGAGTATTTTCCCGCCAAAGTGCCCAGTTCACACTACCAATAGACTCCAATGCACTTGAAAGTAAGTTGAACACAAACTAGTTATAGGTAAACCAAAGAAGGGAAATAGTTTATACATACTGAATATATGTAAGCGTATTTATATGTTAAAGGATTAAAATAATTCGTGAGAGTGTAACAAATTAACTCTGGTAATGAATCAACCAACGCGTATTGCTTTTTAGGCAACTGATTTGGCTAAGAGCCAAACCAAACCAGGTTTGGTTGGACCAGCTTCATGTGAAGCAATAGTTGAAGTTGATACTAATTGATTTCATTCTTCGCAGCTCTTACTCCAATGCAATATGCGGCGCGTTTTGTTACCTTAAAGAAGTCAAAACAACTCTTATACCTAACTGTTCTGAGAAAGTTCAGACCTGGTAGCTACAGGATGCCGATACAGGTATAATTTGTTTTATTGAATCAGGCGTTACTTTGCGGAGGTCCATTTCAATGAACACAACGTTCCAATGTTGTGTTCATTTAGGTATAATTTGGTTTGTTTGAATTAAATCTAGTACCCGGATGACCAATCTTAGCTCAGTATTTTTTTTTTGGTACATTTTCTAAAAATTATACCCAGCTAGATCGATTTATCTATATATCGAAGTCTATCTCTCCAAATATGCGTCTAATTTTCAATTTTTTAGATCGATGCCCGCTCTTATCAATTTAATAACTTTGAGAATTTATAAAAGAGAATATTTAATATCACTTATAAAACGTTTTACCAGGATATCGGTGAAGGCTTAACGCTGATGATGGGTGGCATCCTCACGGCGAAACAAGTGGAGCAGTTCAAGACGATTATGGAATGGGAAGAGTATAAGGAGGAGGATAATATACCCGATGAGATTAAGCTGACTCTTATGGATACAGGGTTTAGGAAACAGGATCGACTTCAGTCAAAGGATAGTGAAGAGGTGATTTTAATTTTGACAATTTTTTTAAATTTTTATCTACCAGTTTCACTATAACTATCTATATCTGAAGAAACGTGGCACATTGAAACATTGTCTTATATTTTCTCAGACTAATGAAAATACGCTGAAATATCGAACTTGGTGCGGTCTTTGCGCTATATGTGAACGAATGTACGGAAGATTCCCACCGAGACAAAGGGATCCTCCAGATGGGGTACTTAAATGTTTTCTTCCATAATCTGTATAGCATAATAATATCCTTATTAAAACTTAACACTTTTAATATTTTCCAGATGGAGTTAAGTGATTTTACAATGGTGGAAACAAAACTTGCTGTATTGAAAGTTCATCCGGGATTTGTTGAAGTTCTTAATACTATAAGAATGCGATAAAAGCTATATTACCTAGTTTTACAATTATTTTATTATAGTTTTCTTGTAAATATATTTTTGTAATTTTATGATACAATACAAATTTGATACAAAATAAAATAATGCTAACTAAATAAGTTGTGTAGTTAACTTTTGTATACTGGTAAAGTTGAAAACTTCAAGATGTTCTACAAGATAAATTTGAATACAAGACGTGACGATCATGCCATGCCACCTGCATGCCACAAATCATTCACAATTCTATCGTTTTGAAAAGTTTCTTCAAAATGGATTTCAAATTTGGCGCCACAGTGGCGCTCTATAGACAAGTTTGTTTCTCCTTCGGCATTGACGTTCCTATTCCTACGGCGGTCAACTATTTGACCATAGACTACTCTGTCACCCGTCATAGAGTTTGAACTTTTGACGTTTATTTGATTACTGACCGGAAACTATTTTTGCATTGCTATTTTTGTACTCCGGCCTAGCGTAACGAATTTATTTAAGCGTAATGAAAAACAAACAATTCTAGCCGTTAACTGGCATGTGTTGCACTCGTGATTTAGACGAGGAGTTAAAATAACTTTTCAAGAAGTGTTCTTGTAGATATACAGTTATTAAATTGACGCAAAATGGATTTAGACAGGGATACTTCGAACACTGACGGTAAGCTATTAATTATTTTCTTGCTTTTTATTTGTTTTTATAAATATGACAACGCGTTGGTATGTTTATTTGATTTATGCTGAGTTTAGTCGCGGCTTTACAGAGTGTCTTGAGACCGCGCTACAAATATTTCACTATTGCGGTGCCGACAGCACCGGCACTTTGCATGTGGACGCACTCATGGATAAATGCGCACCCTCCATGAACACGAATAAGTAAGTTGAAGTGCATTTTATGAACCGTAAGACCAATGATGATAATTAGAAAATAATCTAACCCATTTTCCACACTATTACTTTTAAATGAAGTGCCTACAATATTTGGTACGCTTATAGAGTTAACAAACACTAAGCATTGTGTAAACATTTCATTAAAGTTGTTTTCCTGTAATGTAGCCTCAATAGCTTGATTCAATCTTTGATTGTTATATTTACATACTTCCTCATAGGTCTATAATATTCCTATACTTGTCATCTCTATAGTCACTTTTTATTGTTTTAGTCCCGAGTTCAACTACTTAAAATCCCTCCTGGACCCTAACCATAGCAATCCCGAGATAAACGTGTCTAAACTGGCTAGTGCCTTGAACATGTGTAGTGACGGACAAAAGAGCAAAATAGATCTCGATGAGAGGTATGTCTATTCCTATTCAACTTTTTATTACTTTTCCAGATTGCTGTTTGAACATAATGTAATCATTTACAGCTTGTAGGAAAATGTAATGTTTTCCTTTTGTACAAAATGTCCATGCTGTTGGACTACAACTTATGCATGGTGATTTTAGACGACTATTGTTTACAGTTTGGTAACATGATGAAAGGAAAACTATTATCTTCCTGGGCTTATTAATATCACCAAATTTTCTGTCATTCTATGAATTGAAACAAATTCAGTGAAGCATGTCAGAACAAAGGAAACTCAGTTTATGCCTGAGTCATGCCTAATTGAATGTGCTAATATGAGACTACATTTATTTGATACAAAGTAATTCTGCAACCACAGCCATCACCATCAGAAATTACGTATAAATACTTTTTTAGCTGTTTACATCTTTTATAATAATGAGTTGTTAAACTTAATGAACAAAAACTTCTGTGCATTCTCTATTCTACTCACCATACAATTTGTTGGTCATTTCTGTTGATTAGTTAGTTAATTGCTATAGTATTAATTGTCAACATTAATTACAGTTTCAACTTGAGATGCGGCCCCGGACCACAGGACTCTGATTCTGGTATTTCCAATGATGGTAACTATCACGGTTATACATACTAGCTCACAACTGTGACTGCCCTCACTCTATCTTTGAACAAAAAACCTTTGCTAAAGCAAGCAAGCAAGGAAAAAGGGAAGGAGGAACGAAGAGGAAGGGGCAGGATAGAAAGCAAGCAAAATAAAGGTTTATGTTCATTAATGTAGACTGCAATGTGACCTGATTCAATAAATTACCCACCCTATTGAATAATCACTATCACAACTTAGTATAAAACAAAGTCGCTTTCTCTGTCACTACATCCCTATGTATGCTTAAATCTTTAAGACTACGCAACGGATTTTGATGCGGTTTTTTTATAGATAGAGTGAATCAAGAGGAAGGTTTATATGTTTAATACTTGCATAATATACCTTGCGAAGCCGGGGCGGGTCGCTAGTAATATCTGAAAATGGTTTTTTTTTGTCTTATTCTTTGTTTATAAAAGCTTTTTGGGCATGGATGAGTCTATCAACACATTTCTTCGCAGTGTACTAGTTATCATCGTTCAACAACTTCGATTGACTCGTTTGTCTACTCTCTAGGTATTCTGCTTCTGGAGGAGCTGCAGAGCGAGATCCGCGAGAAGACGCATCTCGCAGCGCAGCTCCGGAGCCAGCTGGACTACTCGGTGCATCAGCATGAAGAGACCCTGGCTGCCGTCACCGCTGAAAGGGACTCGCTGAGGGCTCATCTTACCTTGTGAGTAACTGAAAGTTTTAAAGCGAGAAACTTCTTTTCACCACAGCTGCGAATCAACTTGAATGGTTGGTGCACCAGTAAGAGTATGCCTTGACTGCCTTGAATTGAATCTTTGGAGAGATGGATTAATAGTGAGCCCATCTTAACTTATACAGGGTGTTACAAAGCTACCTCGTAAAGCCAAAAGAGGAGGTTAAATGTGACCTTATAAACAAGTCCATCTACAATATTCAAGAACCCCAGTATGGTTTCCTGAGATGACAGTTTACTAAGGTTGACAATATTTTTGGCTTTGATATTTTACGGGGTATTTTGTAACACGTATGTGTAAAGAAGTTGATGTATATACGAAGGCGGTCATAAAGGTCATCAGAAATAAGCACAGAAACATGAAAAAAAGTGAAATAAGCCAGTGTTAATATATTCGCCTGCGAAGCGTCTTCACCCCGTCTCTTCTGTCTGTTTTGCATCGCGACACTTCAACGTGTATACATATGTGTTTATTAAATACAATTAATCAAATCAGCGCCGCGTCTGCGACGCGTCGTTGTCCTACGTCTCTCGTGTGTTTTAAATTAACCCACATACTTGTATAAATACTAAGACAAAATACACATTTTTTGATGCGACTTTTAATTTGTGATTCTAGACTACGTGACGAAAATAAGTCGCTTATAGACGCCCGACGCGACTACGAGGACGCTACGGAGCGGCTCAGCGGCAGCGAGCGCGCGCTGGCGGGGGCGCGGCGCGAGCGGGACGCCGCCGCGCGCCGCGCCGCCGCGCACCAACACCAGCTGGCCGACCTGGAGGCTGAGGTACATTAGACGCTACGGAGCGGCTCAGCGGCAGCGAGCGCGCGCTGGCGGGGGCGCGGCGCGAGCGGGACGCCGCCGCGCGCCGCGCCGCCGCGCACCAACACCAGCTGGCCGACCTGGAGGCTGAGGTACATTAGACGCTACGGAGCGGCTCAGCGGCAGCGAGCGCGCGCTGGCGGGGGCGCGGCGCGAGCGGGACGCCGCCGCGCGCCGCGCCGCCGCGCACCAACACCAGCTGGCCGACCTGGAGGCTGAGGTACATTAGACGCTACGGAGCGGCTCAGCGGCAGCGAGCGCGCGCTGGCGGGGGCGCGGCGCGAGCGGGACGCCGCCGCGCGCCGCGCCGCCGCGCACCAACACCAGCTGGCCGACCTGGAGGCTGAGGTACATTAGACGCTACGGAGCGGCTCAGCGGCAGCGAGCGCGCGCTGGCGGGGGCGCGGCGCGAGCGGGACGCCGCCGCGCGCCGCGCCGCCGCGCACCAACACCAGCTGGCCGACCTGGAGGCTGAGGTACATTAGACGCTACGGAGCGGCTCAGCGGCAGCGAGCGCGCGCTGGCGGGGGCGCGGCGCGAGCGGGACGCCGCCGCGCGCCGCGCCGCCGCGCACCAACACCAGCTGGCCGACCTGGAGGCTGAGGTACATTAGACGCTACGGAGCGGCTCAGCGGCAGCGAGCGCGCGCTGGCGGGGGCGCGGCGCGAGCGGGACGCCGCCGCGCGCCGCGCCGCCGCGCACCAACACCAGCTGGCCGACCTGGAGGCTGAGGTACATTAGACGCTACGGAGCGGCTCAGCGGCAGCGAGCGCGCGCTGGCGGGGGCGCGGCGCGAGCGGGACGCCGCCGCGCGCCGCGCCGCCGCGCACCAACACCAGCTGGCCGACCTGGAGGCTGAGGTACATTAGACGCTACGGAGCGGCTCAGCGGCAGCGAGCGCGCGCTGGCGGGGGCGCGGCGCGAGCGGGACGCCGCCGCGCGCCGCGCCGCCGCGCACCAACACCAGCTGGCCGACCTGGAGGCTGAGGTACATTAGACGCTACGGAGCGGCTCAGCGGCAGCGAGCGCGCGCTGGCGGGGGCGCGGCGCGAGCGGGACGCCGCCGCGCGCCGCGCCGCCGCGCACCAACACCAGCTGGCCGACCTGGAGGCTGAGGTACATTAGACGCTACGGAGCGGCTCAGCGGCAGCGAGCGCGCGCTGGCGGGGGCGCGGCGCGAGCGGGACGCCGCCGCGCGCCGCGCCGCCGCGCACCAACACCAGCTGGCCGACCTGGAGGCTGAGGTACATTAGACGCTACGGAGCGGCTCAGCGGCAGCGAGCGCGCGCTGGCGGGGGCGCGGCGCGAGCGGGACGCCGCCGCGCGCCGCGCCGCCGCGCACCAACACCAGCTGGCCGACCTGGAGGCTGAGGTACATTAGACGCTACGGAGCGGCTCAGCGGCAGCGAGCGCGCGCTGGCGGGGGCGCGGCGCGAGCGGGACGCCGCCGCGCGCCGCGCCGCCGCGCACCAACACCAGCTGGCCGACCTGGAGGCTGAGGTACATTAGACGCTACGGAGCGGCTCAGCGGCAGCGAGCGCGCGCTGGCGGGGGCGCGGCGCGAGCGGGACGCCGCCGCGCGCCGCGCCGCCGCGCACCAACACCAGCTGGCCGACCTGGAGGCTGAGGTACATTAGACGCTACGGAGCGGCTCAGCGGCAGCGAGCGCGCGCTGGCGGGGGCGCGGCGCGAGCGGGACGCCGCCGCGCGCCGCGCCGCCGCGCACCAACACCAGCTGGCCGACCTGGAGGCTGAGGTACATTAGACGCTACGGAGCGGCTCAGCGGCAGCGAGCGCGCGCTGGCGGGGGCGCGGCGCGAGCGGGACGCCGCCGCGCGCCGCGCCGCCGCGCACCAACACCAGCTGGCCGACCTGGAGGCTGAGGTACATTAGACGCTACGGAGCGGCTCAGCGGCAGCGAGCGCGCGCTGGCGGGGGCGCGGCGCGAGCGGGACGCCGCCGCGCGCCGCGCCGCCGCGCACCAACACCAGCTGGCCGACCTGGAGGCTGAGGTACATTAGACGCTACGGAGCGGCTCAGCGGCAGCGAGCGCGCGCTGGCGGGGGCGCGGCGCGAGCGGGACGCCGCCGCGCGCCGCGCCGCCGCGCACCAACACCAGCTGGCCGACCTGGAGGCTGAGGTACATTAGACGCTACGGAGCGGCTCAGCGGCAGCGAGCGCGCGCTGGCGGGGGCGCGGCGCGAGCGGGACGCCGCCGCGCGCCGCGCCGCCGCGCACCAACACCAGCTGGCCGACCTGGAGGCTGAGGTACATTAGACGCTACGGAGCGGCTCAGCGGCAGCGAGCGCGCGCTGGCGGGGGCGCGGCGCGAGCGGGACGCCGCCGCGCGCCGCGCCGCCGCGCACCAACACCAGCTGGCCGACCTGGAGGCTGAGGTACATTAGACGCTACGGAGCGGCTCAGCGGCAGCGAGCGCGCGCTGGCGGGGGCGCGGCGCGAGCGGGACGCCGCCGCGCGCCGCGCCGCCGCGCACCAACACCAGCTGGCCGACCTGGAGGCTGAGGTACATTAGACGCTACGGAGCGGCTCAGCGGCAGCGAGCGCGCGCTGGCGGGGGCGCGGCGCGAGCGGGACGCCGCCGCGCGCCGCGCCGCCGCGCACCAACACCAGCTGGCCGACCTGGAGGCTGAGGTACATTAGACGCTACGGAGCGGCTCAGCGGCAGCGAGCGCGCGCTGGCGGGGGCGCGGCGCGAGCGGGACGCCGCCGCGCGCCGCGCCGCCGCGCACCAACACCAGCTGGCCGACCTGGAGGCTGAGGTACATTAGACGCTACGGAGCGGCTCAGCGGCAGCGAGCGCGCGCTGGCGGGGGCGCGGCGCGAGCGGGACGCCGCCGCGCGCCGCGCCGCCGCGCACCAACACCAGCTGGCCGACCTGGAGGCTGAGGTACATTAGACGCTACGGAGCGGCTCAGCGGCAGCGAGCGCGCGCTGGCGGGGGCGCGGCGCGAGCGGGACGCCGCCGCGCGCCGCGCCGCCGCGCACCAACACCAGCTAAATCCTCTAAATTTCATAATACCTTATTCACTTATGCCCCTAATTTTCAAATTACCATGGGCTCGTAATACCTAAAGATACCTAAAATATCAAATTTTTACGAGAGACATTTTGACTTTTCAGGTATTTTTAGGTATTATGAGCCCATGGTAATTTGAAAATTAGGGGTATTAGTAAAAAAGGTATAATGAAATTTAGTGGTTTTAAGCTCAAAGCCACCTGGTACATTACATTCTATGTTTTTTCTTTTCTCCCAGACCAGCATGGAAGCCCCTTCACTCAGGAAAATAAGTAATGTTGCGATTGCGACCATTGTGCGGCCTGAAATATACAACTCGGAATGTGCCCGGTTTAAATGGGGTACACGAATTACATAGCTTAGGTACATCGTTAGATCACGCGTTCCAGCCCATACGGTCCGGGGCGTACGACGGTTGCGGCTATGGATCACATAGATAGACGAAACAGAATTGAAAAGTGGTGTATGTTGTTCCAGAAACTGACACTTCAAGAGCTGCTGAGTGCGTCCAAAGCGGAATGCCACCGCATCAACGAGATGTACGCCGGGCGGCAGTCCACGCTGTTGGAGCAGAACGAGGCTCTGCGGGCCTCCCGCGCCGAGCTGGCCGCGCGGCTCCGCGAGCAGGAGCAGCTGCTGCAGCAGGTGCTGCGAGACAAGGTCGGTGCCGCACTGCTGCTCAACGGCAGGATTAGCAAATAAGATGCTGGTAGAGATTCGGTGTTACCTTGGACAGCCAGGGCGCGCAGAGGGGTCGCCAGGTTAGACCTTCATGCGGTTGCACAGGATCCTACCACCAGCAACGATCATCTGCACCAGCAGTGAAAAAGAGTAGCTTGAGTGTGTCCAAATTTACTATGCGCCACGCACAGTGATGTGGACAAACACGGAAAAGGAAGCGCTAATAAAACCAATTGATGGTGAAAAACTCCTTGTCCCCGCAGGTAATCCTGGAGATGGAGCTGAAGGACGTGCTGAACCGCTCCAACAGCGCGGCGATGCAGCTGGACCGGTCTGTCGACGTCAGCTACACAGAGGACCAGATGCTCACAGCACTTGACAGCATGAACGCCGATAGCAAGTTCGCATCAGGTAAAGGTTTATGTTTACAAAATACCTTTGAATGCATCTGCATCCGCCACCGTCTGTCTCACGAAGACTTTTTGCCGGCTAAGATAGTTATGCCTTTGTGTGACTCGATGCTTATAAGGCTGAAATTATTAAGCAAAAGCGGTTAAATATGTAAATAATTTTTAGACGGCATTTACATCAGCTGTGTTAGCATAAGGTCATTAAAAATAACTTGCATGTCTTGCGAAAAGGTTATGTCCATTCTTCGCTTCATAGCGACGTAAAGGACGTATTTCCACATTTATTTTTATTAGTAAATCATGTCTTTCAAAAGCTGATGGAAAAATTGTTTGTGACCTCAGTAACAGAGTAAATCAGAGTAAAACGCGGTACTAAGGAAAAACTATAAAGAAGTATATTTATTTATTTATTAAAGGTGTCATAGACCGTCTTTTCGCCTGACATATAACGCTTACTGTACAGTGTGTAATTCTTATTGTATCCCGCTTTCTCATTCGCTTAACAATCTCTATTTCAATAGATAACCAAGTGTTAGACGACGATGCGTTCACTAAAGCATTAAGAGAACAGGACTTTGGACGCGCCTCCAACTTGTCCCTGTTCGACGAGATACGTCTCAGCTTCTGTAACATGTCTCGACGTGACATTCCCGACAGTTTCGGTAACATGTCCAGATCGCAGATACTGGAATTTAACGACACCCAATGTGGCAAATGCGACTCACAGAGAGACGTGTCAGTGACAACCGTAGAGACGCAAACTGATACAACAGATAATAATAATGTAGAATGCGATGACTGCTCTAAAATTTACATGAAATGTGAGAAACTAGAGCAAGATCTAGTGAAAATGCAAAATGACCTTGAATTGTCGAATAAAAAGGTGTTAATTTTACAAACAGACTTGAATCAGTATGAAGATAATTTGAATATTATGGAAAAGTATGCAGGGCAAATGAATATAGATAAAGCTAGTAATGGAACACAAACAGGTGAACATGAACCTATTGAACTATGTAATGATTGTGTCAAGAAAGATCTCCAATATGGGAGCCTCAAGGATGAAAATACAAAACTACATTTAGAACTGAAGGAGTCTAAGCAAAAGATAACTACTATGAAATCTGAATTGACTAAATGCCAGGTCGAGTCAAACAGATTACAAGACTATATTAACAGAATGGCAGTAGAGACCAGTGCGATGGGGACGCAAACTCATACACACATTGAATCCAACCACGAAGAGTGCTTGAAACAATGTCTCGATTGCGAGAAACTGAAAGATTACACAGCGAAATTGGAAAATGACGTGGTCCACGCTAACAACAACCTCTCCGAAATGCATTTGGATCTGAATAAGTATGAAAACACATTGAATGTTCTACAAAAGCATGTTGATGAGGGTATCGAAAGGAACAGTTTCTTAGAAGCAATGTCTGACAGTTTACAAGCAAGGGTGCAAAGTTTAGAGTCTGCTTGCGCGGCGTACAAGGACAAAGTTGACAGCTTGTCTGATGATGTATCCTGTGCTTTGTGTCAGACTGATAACAGTGGTAATTGCTATATGATGATTAAGTAGCTTAGCTGTTGTGTTGTCGAATTAGTTTGTGACGTTTGTTTGTTGTGGTGGTGGTAGTTACACTAATATTATTTAGTTTTGAGTAGCTAGAATCATAATTATTAAGATACGGGTCACTCGAGTATTTGTGATCGAGGTTTGAGCGACATGTTTCGGACCAATCTGTGGTTCTTTCTCAAGGTGAGCTCAAGCTGAAAGCTAACTAGGACTTTACTCCAAGTACTTGAGTTACCCGTGTTTCTTATTTTGATAATTATGTATGGATCTCACCAGTAGTTTTATATGGTACATAGTTAGAATTACGCGGATAAACAATGTCAGTTGTATGTTGTTGATTGTATTGTTATTGATTTTTTAGAAAAATTGCAGTATTGGTCAGAAATCCGATAAAATTATAAGAACACATTTTGTTTTTGATGTATGCCGCAAAAATCATTGTAATAGATGGATTAGAACAAAAACAACTTGCTCAAATAGTCGCGTTAATCTGTAGCTTATATTAAACTCTCGTTGTATTTAGTCGTTACACTAATTAATTGGGTATGAAATTAAATAATGTTTTCAGATGTGGCGTCTATTGGCACTCAAGTAGAGGTGGCCTGCATGGAATGCGAGAAGCGTAATGCTGTCGTTCCACATCGTAGTTTTCGAAGGCTGTTGTGGTAAGTCACTTCATTAAATGAAAAAAAAAAATTCTTCACACCGTCATGTCCCAGTTAGTCCTATAATTATCAGCTTACAAAGTCATAAAATAAAGATAATAGAGTCGAAATAAGTAATACTTAAGTGTTATGCAATTGGCAATTATGCAGGACATCAGTGTTTTTATACTTATACCATACTACCACTAATTTTTCGCGATTGTTTTTCATTTATCTCCTACATGGAACAAGGTCCTTTAACTAAGTAGGATTTTGGATTTAATAGAGATTCTTTTACATAGTACACAACAACTAAACATTAACTATCAATATCAATCATAATATGTAGTTGCTTGCTCAACTTTAAATCTGTTTGAATCAGAGTGCAGTAATGGGTTCACTAACGTTTCACCTAAAAATTATTGACAAAATGATCATTTGACAAACTTTAAATATCTGAAGCATAAACTTTTTTTAAAACTTATAAAAAGAACCTAACCTAACCTAATGTGAGCCACGCATAAAGGGTTTTAGATTTTTAAAAAAGTTCACGGTTTATAAGATATTTAAATTTTGTAAAATGATGCTTTTGTCAATAATTTTTAGGTCAAATGGAAGCACACCGCAGTAATGGCTACACTGGCTTGGCGTAATTTTATTTCATACGAATTGTAAGACATTTCCACTCTATTAGTTGTTTCTTCTATGAACACACAAAGTACATTTTACAAAACAAACTATAACATATATAAATCTCCATGTCATGTGCGTAACACCCTTTTTATACCTCTTAGCTGACCTCCAAAAAACCGGCAATTCTCTATTCCACAGTCTCTAATTCCAGGGAGCCACTGAAGTGTCTATTCCAAGCCTTCGCCGTACTCTGCTTCATATGCGCCATCTCTGTCTTGTACGGGGTGACTCGACGCAACGCAAGATGCGACCGCGAGGCTGTCCCGTGGCGTTGGTTAGATGCGCAAGAGTTTATGGACATGCTTCTAAGGATAGAATATGTCGCTGATGTTCCGATGTGAGCTTGTGTGATTTGATCAGTGACCTTTGGCCCCATCTGCACTTTACGGGTTGTTATTGTTACCACACCAATCGATCGATCATCGATTGATGGTAGAATGGAACAGTCTACGTCGATCGATAGTTTCTACTAGACCTATCGGTCGATGGTAGAATGGAACAGTCTACGTCGATTGATAGTTTCTACTAGACCTATCGTTCGATGGTAGAATGGAACAGTCTACGTCGATCGATAGTTTCTACTAGACCTATCGATTGATGGTAGAATGGAACAGTCTACGTCGATCGATAGTTTCTACTAGACCTATCGTTCAATGGTAGAATGGAACAGTCTACGTCGATTGATAGTTTCTACTAGACCTATCGGTCGATGGTAGAATGGAACAGTCTACGTCGATCGATAGTTTCTACTAGACATATCGATTGATGGTAGTATGGAACAGTCTACGTCGATCGATAGTTTCTACTAGACCTATCGTTCAATGGTAGAATGGAACAGTCTACGTCGATTGATAGTTTCTACTAGACCTATCGGTCGATGGTAGAATGGAACAGTCTACGTCGATCGATAGTTTCTACTAGACCTATCGATTGATGGTAGTATGGAACAGTCTACGTCGATCGATAGTTTCTACTAGACCTGTCGGTCGATGGTAGAATGGAACAGTCTACGTCGATCGATAGTTTCTACTAGACCTATCGATTGATGGTAGAATGGAACAGTCTATGTCGATCGATAGTTTCTACTAGACCTATCGATCGATGGTAGAATGGAACAGTCGACGTCGATCGATTAGTTTATCCGTCGATCAGCCAAAGCTACCGCACTAATCGATCGATTGGTGTGGTGACAACCTTCATCAGGTGGGATTGGGGTCAATCGCTGGTCAGTCTACTGTAGAAAAAAGCAATGGCGTTGCTAAGCGACCATCTTAAGATGGCCTATGTTTTATAGCCTCCTTCATACTCATGGCGAGAACTTCCGACAAGCGAATTTGTAATGAGTTTCTTGTCATCGCTTACTTGAGCTCTGGTGACCCAACTTTTACGTTTGGTCTATGTGATTCATATATTAGTCGATCTTTTTGACAGATGACAATGTTGCCAGACACAAGAATAATTTCATAAATATATGTAGATCCAATTTTATCAACGCACCTTAAACTAACTTTAACTTTTTTGCACATTACTTGAAACATTTTAATTGTATAATTTTTGTGTAAATAAAGTTATCCTATAAAAGCGAAGTAATTATATACTTTTAAATAATCACCAGCACAATTAGCCGCGAAACCACTTTTCAGAGGTTTATTTTTAAAAATATCGATAAGAACTAGCATTGCTTGAATGTGGCAACATTTATGCACGTTGATTGGTGATCTGTCAAATTAGTTGGGCTAAATTATAGACCAGAGTATAGTACCGCCACTGGCAGGAAGGCAGTTTGGATTGCAGTTTGAATGATGAGCTCACGAGACCGATTAGGTCTGTTTCCACTGGTTCCACGGTTTGTTCTGGAACTACACCCTATGGGTAAAATTGTACCTTTGCAATTTGATGCTAATAAATAAATGAATGAATGAATGAATGACTAATTAAAGTGGCGACCATGGATATCGAGCTGACATTGGTGACGATGATCAGTACACCTAAATAGATTCCTTCCATGTAAAATTGTCGCGTGTTTTGAATAATATACTAACATTTTGGAAGATTTGTCAATGTCGTCAGGACACTCGGTGTGAGTATGATCGCCATTTCTATTTGACCGATTCTTAACCTCGTCACATGAAAAAATGCAAGGTATTCATTTAAGTCTGCATTAAAAGACCACGCAAATACGGATGGTGTGCATTCGTGAGTTTCATCATTTATAGAAATAGCTTGCAAGGTGATTGAACGATTACTATAAAATGCGAATACAGTATGTGTTATTTAATATTACATATTTTATTTTGGAAACAATATAGATTCGTTTTATGGAGCTTACTGCCATTTCGTGTGGATGTTAGGATTTTTATAGAAGAGCTTCCGATGAGAAACTTAATAAATACGAAAACAAGTCTTTTGTGTTTTTAAATGTAAAATAACTTAGGCTAGACCTGTACTTGCAATATTTGTGTTCCTTAATAGATTTACGTATTTTGCCCCGGGTGGGCATCTGCCCTGCTTCCATTTAATTGTTTAGAATATATTTCCATAGTTTCAATGCATGTTATTTAGTTATTTTCAAAGTTTGTATTGTATAATAATTGATTTTTTTAATCGCTGTACACACAAGAGAAAAGGTTCACGACCGCTTTTACTCTTTGATTCTCTTGTTTATTTTCAATTAAATTTTTCATTATTTTGTTTTATTAATCAGTTAATATCTTGCTCGAAGGTTCACAAAGAGTCTCAAACTATTATTATGAATGATCTGATTGATTTTTAGAATAATTTGAAATTTCTGTGATAGATCAGTGCCAGAGATAGTAAACAATTTATTGTAATATGACTTAAAATTGAGAATTTGACTTTACATACGTTTTTGTTCAATTTGTATTGACAACTCATCTAAAAAAATAGATATAAAATTATTCATAAAAATGATAAGAATAGTTTGAATAATTCACTAGTTTTAAAAATACTGCCAAAAATACGAGTTGTGAATGTCGATATTTAAGAATAACATAGTTAAATTATAATGTAAGTATAATTATAAGATATTTTAAAGCGTGGGACAATATGACATATATAAATTCAGTATTTCTTCGCATTCTTAATCCAGGAATTGACATAAAAAATAGTTATTTTATATATTGACATAGGATAGATCTAGTTAACATTTTTAAAAAGGGAATTAATTTCCCTTTGTACCGATCTTGTTTTTCTAACTGAAGTAACTAAAATAAAAGTAAAAGTAAAAATCTCGAAATGTTACCAAGATCGATATACTTATTTGTGTTTTGTGTCACAAGGGAGCAAAATGGTGTATTTACGGCGAGGGCGCTACATTGAATCCAGAGCGTAATGAGGAATTCAAGTGTTAACGCCCAATATGAAAATAATTTTGCTCCTGAGTGGCTCATACAACTTTTTAACACCGAACATAAAAAAAAAAACTCGAAAAAAGTCATTCTACATACAATTAAAGAGCAACCAGCATAGAAAATGGCGTGGTTTTAAAATGATCAACTTAAAAAAATTGAATTTGCAAAAAACACTTAAAAAGCCTTGAACAGAAAAGTTGAACTTTGATCCCTCTCGACAGGGAGCAAAACTTACTGTTCTGAATGAGAGGTGTGAAAAATACTTTTCAAGTTAATAAAGGCTTGCCAAATCGTATTTAATCCAATATACATATGGTTATTTTTTTCTATGAAAATCGTATTGGCAGGAAACTTTCGAATATCATCTTAGTTAGATAATTGCCCATCTACATACCAATTAAATAAAACTAGTTCGAAAGAAGATTAATTTGGATGAAAATGTGTACTTTTAGAACGTCAGTTAAGTTTGATTTCTTATTACCTAAAGAAATGGAAACTTGGAAAGATACTTTGCTTCCCAAATGCATGTTCAACATATTGTCTCAGTGTATCAATCTCAAATTATAACTAACAGGGCATTTACCGATGCATTTATTGTGAATTTAGGCTAGTTTTAAAAATTTAAGACGTGTGTATCGAGTCGTGTATGTAAATTGTCTAATTTTATAATTTTAAGTACAATTTGTAACTAGATTTCTTATACGTAGTCTAGTTTCGAAATGTATTTAAGATGTCTTTTATGTAACTAATAGCTATTATAGTCATTTTAATATTTGAATATAAAACGTAATTTTGTACATTTATTACTTGTTTCAATGGTGTAGTAAAAAGCCTGTTTAAAACTGATTTCAGAAGAAGCCTCACATGATTTAATTTATAGGTAAATACAAATACATAAATCGCGCAATCAATTTGGGGACGTTTTGGAAAAAGGTCAGGTCAAGAGTACCCGAAACCGACGAGCATGTACCTACCAAGAGATTGATGAATGTGAATGAAGCGAAAGAGGTATGTCAGGATCGTAGCAAGTGGAACAAAGTAGTCTCTGCCTACCCCTGTGGGAAAGAGCGGTATGTTTTTTTTTATGTGAATAGGAAGGCAAACGAGCAAGTGGGTCACCTGATGGTAAGCGATCGCCACTGCCCATAGACACCCGCAACCCCGGAGGGATTGCAGATGCGTTGCCAACCTAGAGGACTTGGATGAAATGCCTCTTGTGCCCGTAATTTCCCCGGCTGTCTTACTCTCCACACCGGAACACAGCAGCGCAAGCACTGCTGCTTGGCGGCAGGATTAGCGAGTAAGATGGTGGTAGCGATCCGGACGGACCTTGCACAAGGCCCTACCACCCGCAAAATGTATGTAATGTATGTATAAATCGCGCCTATATCCCGTACGGGGTAGACAGAGCCTATGGTAACAAGACCTAAAGATAAAGTTTAGCATAATTATTGGCGTATAGGTGAAAGGGGAATCAAAATAGTGATGGGTTGCCGCCGCATCGCCTACAACATGATTCCTAAGATTTCCCCCATTCTCTCTGTTCCTAATTCAAATTCAATCAGGTTTTGTGCCAGTTTCCGTATTCCAGGATTCGTCCGTCTGAATTATGCGTGTTATCGTCTTAAACCACACATCATCAACATAAAAACTACAGTTTTGAACATGGGTGCGACCACACCGCCGCTTAAAAAACGGTGACGTTACGGAATCGCAACAAAATGTATGAAGAAACGGTGAGAAAACGTGACGCATACGACACGTCAGTGCGTAAACGCGGCGGTTTGGTCACACCCTAAAATGTATGAAGACACTGTGAGAAAACGTGACGCATACGACACGTCACTGCGTATACGCGGCGGTTTGGTCGCACCCTAAACCACTCTGTTAAATTTCACATCTTAAGTGTCAGATGACTATGGTGCAGTCATTCTACGAACAGAATAAAGGCGCTATAGATATCTAACACTTAAAACATCAGAAACTTAACACAGAGCAGCGAAACAGTACACCTAGAATTAGTTCGTTTAAATGGGCCACATCAAATCTCCACATGAAAAGTATTGTCAATTCATAAAACGTCTTTGCACGGCAAAAAGCAAAATCAATGCAAAAAGCCAATCCCGTATCCCTTCGCCAAAGGGTCGGCATTGTGTGACACACAAAGGATAAAGAGCTCAAGGTGGCACACAATAGCCAACTGAGAAGTGCCCTCGACAATTTTTCTCAGGCGGTCAAGGAAAGAGGAATTGAGCAATAGAGTGGTAATTTCACTAATAATTACAAAGAGGAAAGATTTCATTGTTTGTTTGTTACTATCAGATGAATCAAGAGTTTTACTTCTTATTTTACATACATACACATACATACATATCGTCACGCCTCTTTCCCACAGGGGTAGGCAGAGACTACTTTGTTCCACTTGCTACGATCCTGACATACCTCTTTCGCTTCATCCACATTCATCAATCTCTTCATACATGCTCGTCGGTTTCGGGTACTCTTGACCTGGCCTTTTTCCAAAACGTCTCCAATTTGATCATGGAACGTCCGCCTAGGCCTTCCCCTCCCAACGCACCCATTCACACTCCCCGTATAAATCTGTTTAGTTAATCTTCTTTCATCCATCCTCTCTACGTGACCAAACCAACTAAGCATACTTTCACAAACATTCATTCATTTTTTTTTTCATTCTTATTTTTGTATATTTTTTACGGTTTTACCCGTTACAAATTAAATTTGTAAACGACATTGAAAGTTAGAACAGAGAAAAGTCTGAAACGTAAAGCTATGGCCGGGGATCGAACCCGAATCCTCGTCATTCCGTGATGTGCTACCGCTACACCACCCATAGCAGGTATAAGGTTTCGCATTTTTCTGTGTTCTAATTTTCAGTGTCGTTTAGTTTTTTTTCATCATCTCCAGCCTATATACGTCCCACTGCTGGGCACAGGCCTCCTTTCAGAACGAAAGGGCTTGGGCTATAGTTCCCACGCGGGCCCAGTGCGGATTGGGAACTTCACACACACCATTGAATTGCTTCGCAGATGTATGCAGGTTTCCTCACGATGTTTTCCTTCACCGTTTTTTTTGTATGTTTGCATTAAATAGGCTCCGGAACTACTGGACCGATTTGAGAAATTCTTTCACCATTAGAATCCTACATTATCCCTGATATGATGAACATATTTAATTCTGCGTGGACAAAGGCGCGAGCAACAGCTAGTTTGAAAATAAAGTAGCAAAAATACTGCCGCGATTGCTGCACTGATTGGGAGGCCCCAGATATGATCGATAATAAAAGTAAAACTTATTATTTGCGTGGCATGTTGAATATTTCGAACAAGTGGCTTTGTTTTAGAGGTGAGACTATGTACTGGAATAGGTTAAAGCCTGTTAAAAATGGTGGAAGGAGGCGTTCCCGCTCAGGCGTCTTAGCGTACGAAATACACGGTACTAACAGAATCGGAGCCAGTATTACCAGTCTATTGGTTAATTCTTCTATGGAGCGAGGTGTGTCGATTTTGGAGCATTAACGGGTGAGATGGTAAGTTTGTTTTTGTTAGTCATGTTACAAACCTCTTGAGTTTTCGGTATTTATGTGCGAAATTACATTTTGTACCATGAGCATGAGCTTTTCGGTGAGGGAAAACACCGTGAGGAAAGCTGCAATACATCAACCCCAGGCCCTCTAATTCTGAGAGAAGGCCTGTGCCCAACAATGGGATGCAGATACATAGGCTGGAGATGATAATTCTATAAATCTAGTCAAAATTTTAGCTGATTGGGGATTATCAATGTTCTAACCTAAGTATAAAGCATCATAACAATTTTTTATTGATGTTACCCATTCATTGAAAAAGCAACCTAATCCCTGAGCGTTAAAGGACAAAATTGTACACGCTTACCACCCTGCGGCCCACCTGTCGTATAACCGTGGGAATGTGACGATATAGGTGAACCAGGAAGACGATCATACTTCAGTTCCAATTTGATTTTTATGCCTTTGACATAAAGCGTATTTTGAATTGTTGGTTCGTTTTGCATATTGATAAGTATGATTATTGTGTAATAATAATAAATGGCGGTGTAAAAGAATTTTCAATTTTATTAGTGTTTCATGCCTCTATAGTTGCTGAGTTAAGCTATAGATATAGACCGACCGAACTTTCTAAAACTGAGTAGGTATTTTTCATGTTTACAGTATGTTACAGACGTAGTAAATAATCCTTTCCATCGTGAACACACTATGACTCCCTAATGATGCCGACGTGTCTATGAGTCTGACTGAAGTAGCATGACAAATACCATAGCATCCAAATACGAAAATTTACGAGATAACACGACGAAATGATTCTAGAAAGACGGACGGACAGACAGCAAAATGTCCCTTTAAGGGTTTCGTTCTGCCGACTGTATGGTACGAAGCCCTAAAACACAAAAAAGACTCCTATAAGACTCATCTAAAGTCAATAATTCTCGCATTAATGAACTAAAGATGCCCAAATATTGATGGATTTCTAACAATGGAGTTTTTGTCGCATCCGGCGGACCCGGAAACGGCGGATACGTACTTTTTTCTCCGCCCACTCAATAAAAACGAGTTGATAGTAAAAGGAAGGTTTTTAAGCACCTGTTGGTGTGAGAACCTAGTTTGAGGATGTTGAAAAAATGATACACGATTAGTTTTTGACGATTTAAAAGTTGGTCTCGGAAATCTTATTAGATTTTTAGTGTAGGTAGTTATTTTTACCTACAATGGTCCAAATGAGGGTTTACAGAAGTAATATTCGATTTGCCATATTTTCGGGCTCCGTTTTCGTCGTTACTTTGATCCTACCTAAGTACAATAAACAATTTACCTATTGACTTTTAGATCTATTGGTAGGTGTACGTCTGAGAATACTCGCGCGCCTGTTACCCGGACAAGGACAGTAAGTAAGTATAAAAAAGTTATAAAAAAAACCGGCCAAGTGCGAGTCTATAAACCAGTGTAAGCAACAGAGCCCTGCTCCAAAGCAAAATGTACGCAGTGTGGGGTCACTTATATTGGTCACTGATATATACAGACATACATACATATATACGGTATTCGCAATTATTCCTTAATCTGTGCTATTAGACCTACCTTCATACCAAATTTCAAGATTCTACGTTCACGGAAAGTAGGTACCTTGTAGGTTTTGATTTCCTTGAGAGTCGAAAATTTGCGGAAATTTGCGGTACCTATAAACGGCTGTATCTTTTGATTGCGTTGCTTAGAAGTTTGATTTTTTCACAGTTACAAGGGGCAGTAGACTTGAGTATTTGATATAAATTTCAGCTTGATACCTCCACGCGTTCCTGAGGAAAAGGGTCTTGACAGACGGACGGACAGACGGACAACAAAGTGATCCTATAAGGGTTCCGTTTTTTCCTTTGAGGTATGGAACTCTAAAAGTAAATTTTTCGCTATTTTTGTTATTTTTCTATAGACAAAGTAAAGTTACTATACGTACCATTATCATTATAATAGATTTCCGTTTATCTTCCTAATCCCGTAAGTCGCACGCTGACCGCGCACCATTTCATACCACGCACTGCTCCTTTTTTGCTGATCCGTAATAAATTACTTCCCATCCCGGGAGATGTCCCGGGAAGGAAGCGACCCGTTACACCCTTGCAACGTTATCATGCACATTACATCACCCTTACGTGTTAACAAATAAGATGATCTTTCGCGTAATTGATACGTATTTTGTGGAATAACTCGTACAAAATTGCAATGCATGTGATGATGATGTTATTAGCTTACGTTAGGGTTGAATGTTGTGTAAATTGTATGTTTGATCAGTTTTATCGAGTAAGGTACAGGGTTCACGCCCGTTCACACGGCTTTGCTGAACTCGAGATTTACAAAAAGTGCAAGAAATGTGTATGAGGTGTTACACTTTTGCTTTCCATTACTTATCTGAGAAAATATGCGAGATTTGGGGGTGAGAGGGGGGGTGGGGTCGTGCCAAAAATATGCGAGATTTGGGGGTGAGAGGGGGGGTGGGGTCGTGCCAAAAATATGCGAGATTTGGGGGTGAGAGGGGGGGTGGGGTCGTGCCAAAAATATGCGAGATTTGGGGGTGAGAGGGGGGGTGGGGTCGTGCCAAAAATATGCGAGATTTGGGGGTGAGAGGGGGGGTGGGGTCGTGCCAAAAATATGCGAGATTTGGGGGTGAGAGGGGGGGTGGGGTCGTGCCAAAAATCTAGCTAGCCATAAGCCACAGCAGGGGCCTTACCATGAAGTCTTAATGCGGATTGTGGATGAAAGGTGTTTATTATCCAAAATAAGTTTACAGTAGTTTACAGTATTAGAGGGTTCGATACAAGAAATGATTTACACGAAGAAAGTGATAAAATTGAGCGCCGCGGTTCGGCGCGCGTGCGGCTCGATCGGGTCGCCGGTTTGCGAGAGAGCGAGAGATACCGAGCGAGCGAGAAGGTTGGCGGGTTGCGTTCAGAAATAAATAATGTTAAGCCCGCGCTACAGGATTAAATTCAGATTCAGTTAAGGTTCGCTCGCTGTCAGATCCGTACTTGCAATTTTTTTTTATGTGAATAGGAAGGCAAACGAGCAAGCGGGTCACCTGATGGTAAGCGATCACCACTGCCCATAGACACCCGCAACCCCGGAGGGATTGCAGATCCGTTGCCAACCTAGAGGACTTAAATGAAATGCCTCTTGTGCCCGTAATTTCCCCGGCTGTCTTACTTTCCACACCGGAACACAGCAGTGCAAGCACTGCTGCTTAGCGGCAGGATTAGCGAGTAAGATGGTGGTAGCGATCCGGACGGACCTTGCACAAGGCCCTACCATATGTAAGTATGTAAAAGTATGTTTGTCCGGGTGGAATCTTGAGACTTAATTTTGAAGCAGATATCTTCACTGCGATTGAGCTGAAATTTTGCATACTTGAGTAAGTCGGATGACTACAATAATCTGGTAGTGGAGTTCTGGTGGCCCGGTCAGGACCGTACCGTCTCTGCAGGAAGGAACTCTTCAACTGTTGGTCCGATTGACTTGAAATTGGGCCAATGTAGGACGGATGACAATGCAAGTACAATCAGCAAAAAAAGCTTGTATCAAAATTTTAATTTTGGTTAGGTTATTAGAATAGGTATTTGGAGCTGACATGTTCATTTTCAAATGAAGGTTTTAAACATAGTTTAATTAACTAAAGCACGAATACATGTTTTCTACCCTCAAATATCATAACACGTTACCAGAATTTTCCCACTCTTTAGCACATCATGACATCTGACATCAAATTATCTATTCACCTCCATTCATTAACCATCTATATTAATAATTTCGTGACCGGTTACGGTAGACTCGATCGAAACGTTGCCTGAATGATAGAACGTGAAAAAATAAAGATTTCGAGTCGACAACATGTATCCGCAAAATTCGGATTGTCGAGTATTTTGTAAAATTCTAACGGTGCTGACGGACAAATCGCAGTCGCCATATTGGACACCACCTAGCGCGAAACTGACACCGGAGGACGACAAACGTTCCGTTTCATGCTAGCGCACATACGCCGTGCGATTTTTCTTAAACCTGAGATTGGCCAACATAACCATAGAAAAAAAAGAATAATTGGGAATGGATGATTATTTTAAAAGTGCTTGGTGATTTTTCTTTTCATAGGAATAACCATCCTCAGCTACGGAAAAAAGTTTCCGATTTTTTCCGTCGAGCCATATATTTTAAAAAATAAAAACATTTTATTCAGTCACTCGGCGGTAGTGATGTAACGAATGTCATATTTTCGACATTCGCAAATGAAAATGCGAATGCGAATATTCAGTTTTTATTAAAATTTGGAACCATTTGTCTATGGCTTGGTGACTTTGGTGGCAGTCGAGTAGAAACGAAGTACGTTCCGTTTGTTTTTTGTTCCTAGAATAGCCGAGTTGAGACGAACGAACGCATCAGGCCTTATACTCCGAAATTCGATTTTCGAAGTTCGTTTCGTGCCGTTTCGCTCTCACTAATAGTTATTAATTTGAGAATGAGAGGGACGGCATAATACGAACTTCGAAAATCGAATTTCGGAGTAGCCCCCCTGATTGAAATGTCATTCCACTCTATGTTGCCAGATGGGCTATTTAATTTAGCGCCAAGCCAATGGGGCTATCTCCCTTACCGGGCGGCGAAAATTATATAATTAAACAACTACTAGATAACCTCATTTTTTTTATTCGCATAACATTCGCAGTAATTTTGCGAATGGGAATGCGAATGCGCATATGCCAGAAATATGCGAAAATTCGCGAATGCGAATGCGAATGCTAATATTCGTTACAACACTACTCGGCCCTTATACGGCAGTTAAGCAGTACGCCAATTCATATCAAATTAAAAAAAAAACTGCTTGAATCTGTAGTACACGATGACATTTCTAGCTAAAAGAAGCAACGGTGCCGTCTGTAGATTGTTCGTGTTACTAAACCACTATGGTAATTTTTATTGAAATTGGCATTGTTCATTTTTTTTAAGCTGTACTTTTAACACCTTTATTTGATAGAATGAACTTTTTTAAGAAACTAACTTGAATATTATGCTTCTACGTATCTTTGTTTATTAATAATAAATATAAATATTTTTCGCTGTTTGATAATTTGTTAATTTTGGCAGGATCCCAATCGCCTTCGTACAGAAATATAAAAAAAGGTTTTGTCTATAATATGTCAACGTCATAGATCTGTACGTTTAATGTCAACAATGTTCGCGTGTTCGAAATTATTTCCGTTCGTTGGTGTTGTTATTGTTTTCCGTGCTGTTTTTGCTTTTTCGTTTCACCCCTGCACATCTTTCCTGACTTCTACTTACATTAAAATGGTCTTCGCAACAATGCATCGTGTAAACTTTGAAATATTCCACATTAGCTTGCGTACACCATTTCTTCTGCAAACCTTCTCTGATTTTCACAATGATTTTGTTGGGGCTATAGTTCGATTCATTGTTGCATCCCGGCAGAAAACATTTTTTTATAAATATCCATTGTTTGTTACAGTTTTATACTTTGAATTTGCTTTTATTTCTAATGTTTGTAGGTTAAGTCAGAATGTAATGTTATGATGTAGATGTGACAGTGATAGCGTGACAGATACCGTAGCTAAACTTTTTTTTTTCATTTTTGTGGCAAACATTTAATGGCCGATTCTTACATAAAACCCGGTCGTTAGATCAAAAAAAGGTCAAAACTTACTACGTACTTTTACAAAAATATCTTATATCTACTATTATCTTATATCTACTTATAAATATATAATATATATAAGTATTTTTGAAATCGGACAAGATAAATCGGTTATTTGATGGTTTTCCTCCAAATGGTTTTCGAATTGGAGCATACTAAAAAAAATGAACAATGTCAATTCCCCATGTATGGTAGTAACACAAACAATCTACAGGCGGTGCCACTCAGCCGTTGCTCCTTTTAGCTACAAATGTCATCGTTTACCACAGATTCAAGCAGCAATTTAAAAAAAATGATATGTCATTGGCGTAGTGCTTATCAGCCGTATAGAGGCCGCCGAGTGACTGAGTAAAATGCAGTGGTGTAGCGTGGCGGGGGCGGGGGGGCGGCCCGCCCCGGCCGGCACTTTTTAGGGGGCGGCAAAATTTCACAATAAATAATAAAAATATTTGAACCTTTTTTTTATTTTTTTATTACATTGAAATACCTAAATAAGTGAGCGGCATAATTGTCTTCCGCCCCGGGCGGCCGACACCCACGCTACGCCACTGGTAAAATGTTTTAAAATATAAATATGGCTCGACGGAAAAATAAATAATAATAAACAAATAAATATCATGGGACAAATTACACCAACTGACCCAGTCCCCAACTAAGCAAAGCTTTGTGTTATGGGTACCAAGCAACGGATAAGAATACTTATATAATTTAGATAAATACATGCTTAAATACATACAACATCCGACTCGGGCACAAACATTCGTATTCATCATTCAAATGTCTGCCCCTACCGGGATTCGAACCCGGGACCTCTAGCTTCATAGTCAGGGTCACTAACCACTAGACTATCCGGTCGTCAAATCTGAAACTTTTTTCCGTAGCTAAGGATGGTTATTCGTATCAATAGAAAAATCACCAAACACACTTTTAAAATAATCATGCATTCTCAATTCAAAATAAAAACGGATTTTGGAGAAAATTTCAAACTTTAAAATGGCCGCCCTGTAAAATTGCCATTTTGGACTTAAGTATCAAGTTGTTCACGCCATGCACGGATATATTCTTGCAGATAATTTCAGTTATTGTGAATGCTATCACATCTACCTATTTTTGTATTAAAATAATAAACAGTGATTCGAAATAATGGCTACACATTCTACCTACATTTTGTACCTACAAGTGTTTTATGATTCAAATTTCACCCGAGCGAAGCCGGGTTTTCATCTAGTCATGCAATATTGTCACAGTCGGGTAGCCAGCCAATAACAACGACAAATTACCCTCAATTTTAAACGAAATTCAGTAAAAACAACCCTTCGCAACAGAATTTACAAGTCAAAGGTTATTTCGTAACGGCAACATTAACTTTGTAAATTGCTTGATGCAATTTTAGGAATGCGTTTGAAAAGTTTCGTTGCCGCTTTTAAGACTTTAGGTTAAGAGTCAGTTTGCAACGATATTGTGTTGTTGAAAAGTTATTTGATATGGGTTTTGGTGACCGTGGGAGAAAGTAATAGTGGACTAATTAAATATTTATTCTTCGTGTGACGGCATGTATGGGTAAAGGTCAATGGAACACCTGGCTAAAGTATTAGAGAAACAGATAAAAATAGACAAATTGTATTAAGTAAATGGATTATCTATGGGTAGGTATTGGGTTACGGGAAATGGTTGAACGGGTTATGCATTATCTTAGTTATTACAAACTCTTTACAATCTACCTTTGGTTTTTATGGAAGCTGAGTACTTAGTAGTGAGTAGCTATCCTTGATTAGCAGTTTATCCCGGAAAAGTGCAAAGTTCCCAGTGCAGAGGCAGTCGCGGAAAACAGCTAGTATAAAGTCCAAAGTTCCAGTTTTGCGCGCGCACATCTGTACCTATTAGCGCGCGTATTTGATTTATGGTCCGTTGTGGTTCCGACTGCCGGCCGCTCCGTTTACGAACAGTAGGTAGTTAAGTACTTAGTTATGATTTTGACAAGTTTTGATAAGTCGCCTTTTTATTAGTCGTCCTTATTTGAAACGAATATTACCTATTTTATTAATAGGTAACTACCTAAATACTAAATACCGCGTACACACTTGCGCCAGAAGTGATAGGTATTTAATAAAAAGTCAACTAAATATGAAGTAAGTACTACTTGGAGGTGTACTGAAAATCAGTTGTGTCAGTTGGAGGCTCCTGTGCGAGCTCTAACCCACAGCAAATGCTGAGTACTTACATCCCCTTTGCCAGATTTGTTTTATGTTGAAAGAAACATTAAATTAATATTATTATGTAGTAAAAATAAGGTTAAAGTTGTACTTACTTACATAATATAATTGTTTTTGTCATTGTTGTTTGTGGCAATAAATCATCTTTTATCTTTATCTTATCTTATCTTATGCTAATACACATTTTAAACCTACCGATATTTTTATTATCACAAAAGACTGACCCATTTTCCAAAAACCCTGCAAATTCTAACACATAATCGCAAAAACTGCAAAACAAACTACAAAAAACCGGGAACCTCACCCTTTGCACCTTTACACATTCCCACACTCCGTGGGAACAACCCCCGCCCATAAAGAACCAAGTTCCATCGCACACGAACTTACAAAAAAAACTGCGTACTTCATTGCCTCCAGCCCCTTTAAAGTACAACGCGCGAAGTACGGAGTAAAATTTTCAAGGTGCGCGTAGAAATAAACGTGCTACTTTATGAGAGCGCGTGCATCTATGAAGTATGGAGTATTTTGTGGGGGGATTGTGTTCGATTAATGCGGTACTTGATGGGTGCACGAACGGTCCTGCATTCCCATGCTATACAGGATAAGGGGCGGCGGATGTAGCTTCACTTTGGCTTTAGTAAAAAATGTATAACTTTTTAATGACACTTTTTTATGCTTACATTAGAAGTAGGTAATCGTTTAGCTACACGCTTACACGTAAAACATTAAAACCTGCATTTAGACATTTTAGACACAGGTTTTTTTGTAGATGCCTACCTAAATAAATCAAGTTTTTATACCACTTATTATAATTTTTGTAATGTACCTACTTATTAAAAAAACCTTTTGTTTAATTATTGAGCATATTGGGTGGTTGTACCTACATAGATGTAATAAATAATAATACTATATAAATATATGTATTAACTAATTTTACCAAAATGTGTAGGTACCGGCAGGAACGGTAACATAGGTATTTTAAATAATCATAACACATAATGACTAAGTAAAAAATAATAATTTGAGATTGTATCAAAAATCGAACCCAACACTATTACTACTCCCAACCACTGAGCCGCTAGAGCTACACCCAACAGGTTCCCCCGTAAAGCGAGACAGCACGAAAACAAAACATTCCCATACAGTTCCCATCGTAACATACCCCTAGTTAGAGCAGGACAACTACAATTCATCGATTCAATTCATAACCAGGATCAAACGGGAAACAACTTAAATGTTACGCGCGGTTCATTCATTGTCATTCAAACTCGGGACGTCATAGCGTGTGGTCAAGTTTAGTAGACCTAGTAGTAAAGGCTAGTGGTTTTAGTAGTTTTGTGACAATGCCGTGTAGTGATGATGACGATTCGCAAAGTGGATTTGCAGAACAGGGTCTGTCGAAGGCCGAGTTGCGAAAGGTGAGTGCCGGGAATAAAGTGATGGTGTTACATTAATTTTCATTTTATTAATTTGTTATCTTTAAATTAAACCTAACTGTGGTCGTACAGGGGCCTTACCATGACGTCTTAATGCGATTCAGTTTAGGTTCGCTCGCTGTCAGATTCATACTAAAAGTGACAGCTAAAACTTGAACTGAGTCGGAATTAGGACGTCATGGTAAGGCCCCTGTTCAAGCGTCAAATAGTTCGTGACACCCAAAGTGGCCAAATAGTTAGCAACATGTCTTTACTTCAACTGTAGCAATGACGTGTTGCGAACTATTTGGGTACTTCGGGTGTCACGAACTATTTGACGCTGACTGTACCTAATTGGTTTAAGATTGACAGTTAACTGGAGCAGAATACGAAACTAGAAAGATTTAATATTTTGATGCAAGAATTAACTAGAACGTTTAGTTAATTTTTAGGAATTAATTATTATAGAATAAAATATTTAATAGCTTTGTCTAAAGAATCGAATAAAATGTTTCTTAGTGCAACAGTTAAAATATGTGATGTAGATAATAAAAATAAAGTTCGTAAACTTTTAAAAGTCAGAAATTTGGATTTTTGGACTATTGCAGCGATGCCGGATAAAGTTTCCTCGATATTTGCCTTTTTCTTCAAAACAGCAACCCTCCCCTGCCCCCCTTAGCACGTTTTTTTAAACTCGTGTATTTTATTAATCAGAAATACGTATGTGTGTCCCGCAGACGAACAAGCCGATAATGGAGAAAAAGCGGCGCGCGCGCATCAACAACTGCCTCAATGAGCTCAAGGATCTGCTCATGGACCCCGACAAAGACGTAAGCTACCATTGAGTGCCACGCCTACAATAAAGTCTACACGGATGAAACCTGTGGACATGTAAACAAAACTTTCATTGATATTACTCCATGAATTTTGTGTTATAACACTATAGAACCACCGCTTAAATGAGTACTCGCCCGCGCGGCACAGGGGCGCGGGGCAGGCGACAAACGGGGCAGAGAGAGGTGCGGGCGGCAGGCGCACTGCCCGCCCCCGCACTGCTCTCAGTCCCATTTGTCGTACCCCGCGCCTCTGTACTGCACCCGCGCGGGCGGGCAAAAATTCAGCAAATGTTAGTACTTGTCATTATATGTCAACTAGCTGTTGCCAGCGACTTCGTCTGCAAAGAAAGAAAGAAAGAAAGAAGAAAGAAAGAAGACATTTATTCTCTTTTGGAAGACACAGAAATAGAGCATACACACAATTGACAACATTTCATATTTCTGAGTCTATAATTTTAATGGTTCTCTGTATTTTGTTTGAAAAGATGAACATGCTGATAGTTTAATTTTTTCGCTAGGGCTTGTATTTAATTTATAATTAATTAATTAATTTTTGCTTATTCTAAAAGGGCGTAACTCCGATACTATCACAGAATACACACTTATCCCTTTGTCTTTTCTCTATAGAAAAAAAACTGACGTTAATTTCAAATTGACAATGTCAGGCCCTATTCTCCAATATTCGATTTTCGAGGTTCGCTTCGTGCTGTTTCGCTCATACTAATAGTCATTATCTTGAGAGTGAGAGAGAAGGTATGCAACGAACTTCGAAAATATAATTTCAGAGTTGCCCCCCTTGTACTTTGAAGTTGTCAAAAATACAAAATTATGGTCGCTTATTTTTTCTCGTGAAAAAAGCAAAGGCGTTTCACCCATCCTGTAGTAGTTTTGGTAAAATTAGGACATATTTTTAATTAATTTTTATTTTTTATAATAAGCGATATTAAAATTATATAAACATATTGCAGTGATCAGGAGGCAAAATGCTTTCAAACTATATATACATTTTCAGGTGTTATAAAAATGAAATGTTGTCAATTGTACAAAAATGAAACATAAAACACAGACATGAAAATAGATCAGCAATGTATTAATGTGTGTGTGTCTTCGCAAAAGTGAAACGGTCAACGGCAAAGAATTCGTTTATCGCTATCCCGCGGGAACAACGCAATTTTCCGGGATAAAAAGTAGCCTATGTGCTATTCCAGACTTTTCTCTATCTATGTGCCGAATTCCTTCCAGATCCGTTGGGCCGTTCTGGCGTGATTGGATAACAAACAAACATCCATCCATCCATCCATCCATCCATCCATACTTTCGCATTTATAATATTAGTTAGATTAGTTAGATAACTGCGCAAAAACTGAACACTGCCCATGGCAAATAAGTTTAATTTGTACGAGTAGGTACTTCATTCACGCATCATGTTTACTACAATATTACAGTGACATCATTCCACAGATCTAGAAATGAACATAACGTACAATATTTTCAACTGCTCTTTATTAAAGTTTTATAGTTAAAAATTACATATAATAATAATAAATATCCTAATTCATAGATGTTTCTGCTGCGCTGTGCTGGGTATAAGAGATTCTTATCAATCTTTTTTATTTTATTTCCAGCCAACACGCCACTCAAAGCTCGAAAAAGCCGACATACTAGAGCTGACCGTGAAGCATCTTCAAACACTACAGCGGCAGCAACTGGCGGCCGCCATCGCCGCTGATCCAGCAGTATTGCACCGGTTCCGGGCCGGATTCGGTGACTGCGCCGTCGAAGTCCGCAGATACCTCTCCAGGCTAGCCAGCGTACCCACCGGACTCAGACACCGTCTAGGCAACCACTTAAACACCTGCATCAATGGGATCGAACGTCTACACAAACCCAAAGAGTACCCACCCTTAATCCCGGATCCTTTAAGACTGGACGACGAAAGACCTAGCGCTTTCCACTGCGTCAGAGCAACAAGACCCACCAGCCCCCCTTTGAGCCCACTCTCCTGTGATTCTGCTTGCGACTCTTCAACAGAACTAGAAACGCCACCGCGACCCGTCCAGCAATTCCCTTTCCCAACGCCTCCCAGCCGCTCCGCGTCCGACCAAGATTCCAGTCCGGAAACGCAAAAACCCACAGTATCTTCCACCACCATATCGCCCGAAACGCTGAAGCAAGAAGCGCTGAGAAACAAAAAATATATGGAGCCGTTGTCCATAGTTATAGACGTAGAAAACTACAAGATTGGTATCGACGCGTCTCCTAAACGCGCTGTCGATTATTCCATCAGGCATAAGCTGAAGAGAGCGACCACGGAAACTGCGGGGCCAGCTTTGAAGGTTATAAAACTGGAGCCTGAGAGATTGCCTTTAGAAAGACCGAGTGAGAAAGCTTATGATATAACGACGGACAAACGAGAGCGAGTACAACCAAGACCTGTGTATCCTGTGAGACTGACTATCCCTGAAAGTATACCCAGTGTTGTGGAAAGACCATCGTTGGAAAGACCAAGGGAGGTCCTTAGCTCAGTTATAACGCACACAGCGGAATCTTTGGCGCAGTCCAGTATTGTGAAGGTTGAAGACAAAAAGGTCAAAGAAGAGGCTGATACCAGTTCAAAGTCGCCTGCGCAGGGCACCAGCGCTGAAATGTGGAGACCTTGGTGATATGTTAGGAACTCAAGTTAAGGGAAAAAGCTTTACTTTACCTGTTAGGTATTCGTTTGATTAATTGATAGCTTTAAGCATTTACCTGTTGGTACTTGTTTTTATATTATATTAAAATGTTTTGATGTATTTGCGATTTTGATAAATTATTTAAGGCGTTAACTAGAGACTAAGTAACTATTAAAATATTGTAATTAAATGAAACACAGAGGATTTATTAAAATTACGTTTAATTGGCAAGCACATCACATCGTTAGGTAAAATAAGAGAGCAACAATTCAAGACTTTACAACTAAGCAATAAAGTATACACTCGCTAAGTAAATCACATTTTAACAAGTCTTGTCAAAACAATAATAAAATAATAGTTCATAGAATAAATAAAACACGATTATAATCTAAGACCTAAACTACAATAAATAAATAATAAATTATGGCTCACAATTCGTACTAAAAGGACGGAATAATCAAATATCACTAGACCGAAGAAGTGTTCACCTCAATGGCCGTTTGGCAGAATTAAGAATCTTACTATCAGAGATTTAAAATTAAAATTGATCGTGTCAATAGCAGCATATTTAAACATTATGCAAAAACATACACACACAATTATAATGGGACTAGATTTTGCCCGTGGCTTCGCCCCCGATCCTGTTTTTTTTTTATATTTTCCCACCATTTAAACCTTTCTTGGGGCCTTAACATGACGTCTTAACGCCATTCAATTTTACGTTTTAGCTGTCATTATTGACACTTCTAGTATGGATCTGACAGCGAGCGAGCCAACTTTGGTTCGGAATTGAATCGCATTAAGACGTCAGGGTCAAATCTCAAAAACAAAAGTATTTTGTATACATAAAGAAAATTTCATTCCACAACTTTTCCCAACTTGGAATCTGTCTCTTTTACGTTGCTATTTCGGTCGATTCATGTACTAAGCGCTAAACGACAATAAAAATCAATATTGACAGGTGTCGATACCAAAACTACACTTCTAGTTGTGAAAGAAAGAGAGGTATAGCGCTGTTTATACACTCGAAACACACGAAAGCCTTTTTAACTAAACTAATACTATGCTACTTGAATTCAGAAAATTTTACAGGTGTATTGCGAAATGATTTTCCATGACATTTCGTTAAATTTTATCCGGTTTTCAACTTTAGTGACATGTTATTAAAGTCGTGTATACAATGCAGCTGTCAGATTAAATTGTTTTATGAATAAGAACCTAATTCAAATGTTGTTAAAGTTGAAAATCGCATGAGATTCAACGAAATGTCATGGAAAATCATTTCGCGCTACATCTGTAAAGCACCTATTTGATGTAACAAAAGACGCTCTAAGATAATTACCAGTTCCCTAAAAGCAAACTACAGTCTACTCACTTTTGGAAATGTACCTATTCATTTTAAAATTAACAAAATACACAAAAACCAGTGGTTCTATACGTCATTTAATTTAGAATGAGAAACCACAATAAAATTATATTCATCATCATCATCTCCAGCCTATATACGTCCCACTGCTGGGCACAGGCCTCCTCTCAGAATGAGAGGGCTTGGGCTATATAGTTCCCACGCGGGCCCAGTGCGGATTGGGAACTTCACACACACCATTGAATTTCTTCGCAGATGTGTGCAGGTTTCCTCACGATGTTTTCCTTCACCGAAAAGCTCATGGCAAATTTCAAATGTAATTTTCGCACATAAACTCCGAAAAACTCAGAGGTGCGAGCCCGGGATTTGAACCCACGACGCTCTGCTTGAGAGGCCACAGGTCAAACCACTAGGCTACCACGGCCTATAAATTATATTGCGTCTGGTCAACTATTTCTTACCTAGCAAATAGTACAGTGCAATACATTCGAAATATTATAAACGGGATGTGAACCGCGATTACCTTTATTGAGCTCCCGATATTTAGATACAGTTGCATGCATCATGATCACGGGTAGACTGAAGAAATTGCGGGTGGATGTTATTGTTGGGTTGAACTTAACCGTGAATCATTAAAAACTCTTATAGTACAGTGCAATAGTTTGGCAGCCGCAAAATAAAATTGTTTTAATACCGCTTTATTTGCGTGGCGTCAATTGACAACATTTCATTTTTATAACACCTGAAAATGTATATATGGTTCGAAAGCATTTTGCCTCCTGATCACTGCAATATGTTTATATAATTTTAATATCGCTTATTATAAAAAATAAAAATTAATTAAAAATATGTCCTAATTTTACCAAAACTACCACAGGATGGGTGAAATGCCTTTGCCTTTTTCACGAGAAAAAGTAAGCGACCATAATTTTGTATTTGACAACTTCAAAGTACAAGGGGGGCAACTCTGTAATTCTATTTTTGAAGTTCGTGCATACCTTCTCTCTCACTCTCAAGTTAATGACTATATTAGTATGAGCGGAATAGCACGAAGCGAATATCGAAAATCGAATATCGGAGAATAAGGCCTGACATTGTCAATTTGAAATTGACGTCGGTTTTTTTTCTATACAGAAAAGACAAAAGGATAAGTGTCTATTCTGTGATAGTTTCGGAGTTACGCCCTTTTAGAATAAGCAAAAATTAATAAATTAATTATAAATTAAATACAAACCCTAGCAAAAAAATTAAACTTCCAGCATGTTCATCTTTTCAAACAAAATACAGAGAACCATTAAAACTATAGGCTCAGAAATATGAAATGTTGTCAATTGTTACTCTAGTACAAATCATAAAGAGATTACAGTTCACGAGACGCAATATAATTTTGTTGTGGTTTCTCATCCTAAATTAAATGAAGTATAGTGGTAATGAGAGTGCACGCTGTCGACGCGCAAGAATGAGGGTAGACAGAGCTCGGTCTACCCAACAATAACATCCACCCGCAATTGCTTCAGTCTACCGGATCATGATGCATGCAACGCAACTGCGTCGAAATATCGGGTGTTCAATATAGTTCATATCCCGTTTATAATATTTCGAATGAAAATACACAAGCCGTATTATCTGACGGGCCTACTTTAACTAGTCAATGTGAACACGGCTTTCTAATTTACAATGAAATTAATCAAGGGGAGTGGCAAAGCTGACTGACATCAACGAGTCACGCGAATAGACTATAGCTCAGCTTACCTAGCTTTCTACCCTACAACAGCGTAAAAAAAAATTTTTAACCTTTCTACATAGCCGTATTCTCACTCGATTCACTTTTGCTTGAGGAAGTCTTTCCTCTGCTGCTGCAGCTTCTGTTCCAGCATAGTTATCTTCTCCTGGTACTTGGCAGCCTCTCGCGTCAAGGCCTGTATGGCAGAGTCCTTGCGAGCCACCGCCACTTTCACTCTGGAATAAAAATATGACAATTAATCAGCATGGGTTTGATAGAAGAGCGTCGCCTTGGGATCTAAAAGTGAGACGTCTACAAAGACTACACACCTGGAATAATCTTGTACCAAGTGATTCATGAAGGCGACCGTAAGTACCGCCATACTGCTTGAACTACTGACAAACGCTATACTTCTACTAGCCCCCCCCCTTGATCATGGCGACGCCCTTAAGCTGATATCGACGTACAAAAATATGGGTATTATTTTTAGAAATACGTATATTTTAGCGATGACCTTGTTTGTGCAGAAGTATAAAATAAGATATCCGTGGGTGCCACCTGACTCGTCATCGCTGGACTTACGTGCCGGCGTATAACAATCGTTTGTCCTTATCTGTGAAAGGTAAATGTCAAAGTGACAGATAAGGACAAACGATTCCTAAGTTCTCTCTCTCTCTCTCCAGCCTATATACGTCCCACTGCTGGGCACAGGCCTCCTCTCAGAATGAGAGGGCTTGGGCTATAGTTCCCACGCGGGCCCAGTGCGGATTGGGAACTTCACACACACCATTGAATTTCTTCGCAGTTGTGTGTAGGTTTCCTCACGATGTTTTCCTTCACCGAAATGCTCATGGTAAATTTCAAATGAGATATCGCACATAAATTCCGAAAAACTCAGAGGTGCGAGCCCGGGATTCGAACCCACGACCCTCTGCTTGAGAGGCCACAGGTCAAACCACTAGGCTACCACGGCTTTTGTACTAAGTTAGCAGAAGCCTATAGAACGTTTATGAATAAAGGGGTTAGACTTAAAAACTTATTTCGAACTGACTTGGCGTAGAGCTGGTGCATCTGTTCGTCGTGCGTCTTCTTGAGGTCTTCCGTCTCTCTCTGGAGCGTGTCCACGCGCTGCCGCCACGCCAGCTCGCAGCTCGACCTGATCTGCTCGGCAGATGCTTCCAGCTGGCTGTTTTTCTAAAAATATAAGTACACAGATACATACGTGATCATACTAGCTGTTGCCTGCGACATCGTTTGCAAAGAATTCGTTAATCGCTATCCCGCGGGAATTTTCCAGGATAAAAAGTAGCCTATGTGCTATTTCAGACTTCTCTATCTATGTTCCGAATTTCATCTAGATTCGTTGGGCAGTTCTGGCGTGATTGAGGAACAAACAAACATCCATCCATACTTTCACATTTATAATATGTATATACATATATATATATTTGTTTGATTTATCCGGGCTAGACCAAGACCTAAAGGCCACGTTTAGCATGATTGTGGGTGTATAGGTGGAAAGGGGAATCAAAATAGTGATGGGTTGCTACCCGCATTGCCTATGACATATTTCCTAAGATGTTGCAATAAGTACAAGCCATAATAGACGCTGACTAGGTATTTACAGACTTTTTTTTTGGGTTCACTAATGATTCACCGACAAACTGTTAATCGAATGCATTGTTTTTAGAAAAGTTGTAAAACAAATGTAACCTAGCACGTAGAAAGGATTTAGTTTGTTTTTAAGTTTACGTTTAAAGCAAATAATAGTGTTGCCAAATGAATTATTTGTCAAATTATAAATTTGTTGAATGTTTGACGGTCAAATGACTGGATACAGTTTTTTTTAACTGATTTTAACAAAGTGAACAATTGGTCAACTTACTCCGAAAAACGTAAATAAAATAACTAATGACAGAACTACTTTTTAAACGGAGAGGAAATAGGTATACAATTTATAGAACAACGAAATCCCCTCTAGTTAGTATGCCATACTGTCATTATTAATTAATTCGAGCGCCTGGAAGCTTTTCAGCGGTGGGTGTGTCAGCAAACTACTGTAATAAAATTATTACTTACCTCGGTAATAACTTTGTTTCTGGTTTCCAGTTGCGTGATCGTTATTTCTAACTCGGCACCTGGATTAACAAAACAATTTAGAATAAGAACAATAAAAATATATATATATACATACACATACATAAATCACGTTTTCACCCCTTACGGGATGAACAAAGGCTAAGGTAGCAAGCAAGACCTAAAGGCCACGCTTAGCATGATCGTAAGCGTATATGTGGAAGGAGAAAATAGTGATAGGTTGCTAGCCGCATCGTCTAGTAGAATAGTATGGCGTTTTGATATTAGTATGCGAGAGTAGGTAAGTGTTATTCCTGGAATAAAAACTTTGATCGAATCCAGCCTTAGGTTTTCGTACCTAAAAAGGAAAAAACTAAAACCTTACAGACAACAGTCTTTCTATCTATCCGTCCATCTGTCCCTCCTCCCCTTTCCCTTTTTACCGCAAAGGTATAAAGTTGAAATTATTTAGGAGCAGGGCTCTGCTAACACTGGGTTATATGAACTCGCCGAATTTGTATGGAATCCTCGGTGCCCGAGTCCGACTCGCACTTGGCCATTGTATTAAAACAAATTTGGAATCCGAACACATAACAAACTCACAGCGGTCCTCCGTGTGCCGGATGCGCGCCTGCGCCTCCTGGTAGCGCCGTAGGGTGGCCTGCTCCGTCTCCGCCAGCTCTCTCAACTCCATCTCGTACTGCACCTTGTTCCTCCTGCAAAAAACATTTACATAACGACTATCGAATGTGTATAAATAAATAAATCTCTCTCTCTCTCTATCGAACGTGAGTAACCGAGGACTTGTAACAGGGGGTCTCTCTCACACTCGTATTGATAACTATTAGTTTACTAGCTGTTGCCTGCGACTTCGTCTGCAAAGAATTCGTTTATCTCTATCCCGCGGAAATTTTCCGGGATAAAAAGTAGCCTATGTGCTATTCCAGACTTTTCTCTATCTATGTGTTGAATTTCATCCAGATTCGTTGGGCCGTACTGGCGTGACAAACGTAACAAACAAACATCCATCCATCCATACTTTCGCATTTATACCTAATATTAGTTAGATTAGATTTCATGACTATTAGTTTATTGGTATAGTTTATTTTATGAATTTTTTGGTGTATTTAGAGATGTACGCTCTATAGTGGTTTTCACTATCGGGAATTTTAAACTCACTCTTCATCGGTCCCTCGTTTATTGCTCCTCTCATCAACTCAAAGGTTAACTGGTAGAGATCGCATATAGGGATAAGTTTGCCTTTGTGCATATTGTATAGATAAATTCTGAGATACCTTGTATGTTGTTGAAAAGTTTTGACTATACCTCATAGCATCTTGAAGCTCTCTTCTCCCGGCCTGTGCCTCCGCCTCCATGCTCTCGATGGCGCGCTCGATCTCTCTGTCCCGCTCCTGCTTGTGCTGCGCGGCTATCTCCGTCACTTTCTTCTTGAGCACCAACTGCTGGTCCGCTTCGAACTCGCGCTTATGCTGTTCAAACTCTTGCTCTAACTCTTCACGGTCGAGTTTCATTTGTTCCTAGAAATAATGTACAGTCAGCCAAACCGAGCTAGGCCACTGTAGAATAGAACCTTTTCGCAATCAGCTAGAGTATTTTGACAGTGGCCGACACAAATAACAAGCCAAACCAGGGATCGACAATTCGAGCAAAATTCATTGAAGTTAAAAGCGTTTCTCGCTACTGAGCTGGCAACGTCGCATTTTTGTTTTTTTTTTACGATTATTTGACGGAAATTGAATGAAAGTTTCAAATGTGCGTCTGTAGTGCGCTTCGTTTTTAGTGTATTAATGTGTCTAATGCAATAATTGATCTTGATGGACTTATATTTTCTTATTCAACGAGATATGTTATTTTATCCCTTTTGCGTAAATGAGCATAGTGTCTCGAAGCTACAAATTACAATAGTACAAGTCTAAACTAGCAACATTAATCAAATCCTAACCACTGATTGGTTGAACAACTTATAACTTTGAAAAATGTGTGTGACACAGCAACTTATCAGAACTTCTACCAGTAGCTTTTCCCTCTCTTTAGCAACCTCCTGTTCCATTCGAAGTCTTTTATCTCCCAGTAATTTCTCTTGTTCTTCTCTCCATTTCTCTGAAAATAAAAACACCTGTGAATATTTGACGGAGCTCTGCTACCGCTGTGACGTACGTAACTTTCTTACAAGACGTTGCTGAAGCCCCCTCCCCCCCTTTATTCATAAATGCTCTGTCTATAGGCTTCTGCTAACTTAGTAATCGTTTGTCCTTATCTGTGAAAGGTAAATGTCAGTGACAGATAAGGAATAGTAGATTGATAAACTAGGGTTGAAATATACCCATTTCACCTGAGATATTTCTGGCACCCGAACGAAGTGAGGGTGCCAATATTTCGAGGGTGAAATGGGTAATTTCATCCGAGTTGAACACTCTACTTTTCATTTCTAATATGAGGAAATTAAAATTTCATTAACGCATGGTCGCATTTAATATTTTTTGTTACGTTTGTCATTCTCTTCCCGCTCTTTTTTCTATTGCGCGATTTGCGCGCATTGCGCATTTCTTCTGCGCACCAATGGCGGCCGGCTAGTTTTTTTTTAAACTTGCAGACACGGAGGTTGCTATCAATTAATTGTCGACTTAAATATTTCAAGCTAAAAAAATTACCGAACGTAATAATTTCTACTAATTCTTGTTGTATACGCTTGCATAAGCTTGCCGTTTGCCTTCCTATTCGCATAAAAAACAAACAAAAATATATAGCGGGAATGTTATTTTAAGATTATTTTGCCTTTTACAATTAAAAGGGAACTATTAGTATAGATTATTATTTTAAACATAGATTACATGGCTGTATACGTATTTCCATTGCTATGTACCTCATTTGGATTAGCTAGAAAAAAAAATTACTTTCAACCCAAGGGTCGCGATGAGTCACTTTCAACCCTATATCCAGATAATCAATGACCTACTTTCAGAGTATGAGAGATGAAAAAACGATTGCTAACCTTAGCAGAAGCCTATACAGGGTTATTGGTAATTCGACGTGAATTCTTTAGGAGGTGATAGGGGTGACTATTTGCGCTCATTTTAACCCCCATATGTATTATGCAAAAGTTAACCATTTTTGAGTTATTATGTTTTTTAGTTTTTTTCAAAATAAGTCAAAAATGCAACATTAAAAAAATATTTTGAAAAAAGTATCAGTTTAAATCTCATTTTTTCTTCTGAATTATAAAAACGATTAAACACTAGTTATTTATCAATATTAAAACCACAATTATCGGGCCAAATTTAAAAATGCGAGGTAAAAAACGATATTTTTTAATTTTTTTTTTGAGTTTTTTTTTCACTAAAATGCCTTAAAACATAAAAACGTTATGAAACTTGGCTGGCAGATTATTTTAAAAACATAACCGTTTTCTTAGCTCTCCAAAAATGCATATAGTTTTGCCAACCACACGCACGGTGATCCGTAAGTAGTTTTTTTTTATTTAATATTTGTCTGTCTATATAAAAACCAATATAAAGTGACCTCACACTGCCTACATTTTGCTTAAAAGCAGGGCTCTGCTAACACTGGATTTTATAATAACTTAGCGAATTTGTACGGAACCCTCAGTGCGCGAGTCCGACCCGCACTTGGCCGGTTTTTATAATACATGCAGTGGTGTCTCACCGAAGCTCTCCCTCTGCGCCCTCTCCCTCTCGCCGAGGCCGGTGGCCACGCGCTCGTTCTCGGCGCGCATCTCCGCCACCAGCCGCGTCCTCTGCTCCTGGTAGCCCAGCTCTAGCTCCAAAATCTGCTTCTCAAGTCTGCAAAGTTTATTACTGTAATGTAGGTAGTTAGTAAATTATGGTTTGGGCGCATAACGTCCCACTCGCAAAACGTCTACTCTGCAAATGGTCCCTTATGTAAAATACCCCATTCGCAAAACGTCCCTTCTGAGAAAGCCCCTTTCGCTAAAAGTCCCTACTGCATAACGCCCCTTTCGCAAAACGTCCCGTCTGCGAAATGAACCATTCGCAAAATGTCCCGCCTGGAAAAAGCTTGTTTCAGTAGAGACTAGGAGTCTTCTCATGGGATAAGGATCGTTTTGCGAACGGGCCATTTTGCGAAAGGGACGTTTTGCGAACGGGACTTTATTTATATGAAGGGAGTTTTGTGAACGGGCCCTTTTGCAGAAGGGTCGTTCGTTTTGCGTAAGGGGCATTTAGGAAATGGACATTTCGCGAAAGGAACAAAGGGACATTATGCGATTAGCACTTGTAATCCATATTTGCCAATTTAGGGCCGATTTTTCAATCCTCAGATAAGCGCTTAACTGACAGATACCCATAGAGTTGTTCGTCGAATAGTTCCTATCTGATGATTGAAAAATCGTCCATTAGTAACAAAACGATTGGGCTGTTGAAACGCTGATGGGCAAATATTCAGCGTTTTTTCGGCGTTTTTTTTTTCGTCATTTTCGTCTCAGCATATACCATTAAAAGAGATGATGCTGAGACTTAGCTTTTTATGACAACGAAACACAGTACCGATGCTGCATTTAGCTTATCCAAAGTTGTTGCGGCTTGTTCTTCTATTAGGATAATAATTGTGGGACGACAATGACGCATGAACCGAGCGGTCGAAACGCTTGAATATTAGTCCTGATCCTGATATAGTTTTAGTACTTGAGTATACCTAGAGCTGGCCAGCTGTCGTTCCTTCACCAGGGCAGCTTCCTTGTCTTCCTCGAGGGTCCTCCTGAGCTGCTCCAACTCCTGCGCATGCTTGGCCTGCTGCCGGCCGCTCTGCTCCGCGTGGTACATCTTCAGATCCGCTATCTCTTTCTGCTGGCGGTCTGCCATCTCGCGGAGCTCGCCTTCCAGCCCTTTCACTGTCAACTCCTGCAATTTGAGAACGATTCATGTAAAACTAGACATGACAATAATGCTATTTTACATTGGATAAATAAACTATAGACCGACCGCTTCACTGAGTCCTTGCTCGCGCGGCACAAGGGCGCGGGGTAGGCGACAAAGGGGGCCGAGAGAGGTGCGGGCGGCAGGCGCACTCATGGACGTAATACAATAAACAGGACTGAGTACTCTGAAAACTTGTATTTACGAAAATGAACCATATTACAAGGGGAGAAAGTATCTTTTTGTGTTGAGCCGTACACAGAGGCTAATCTGCGCCGAGAGGGATAGCGATAGTAGGGATCTTTATCGACATAAAATGGCCAAACCTTACTTTTTTTGATAAAAGTATGAAACTTGGCACAGTTATTCCTTATGTCAAAATAAGCTGATTAAGATCGGTAGCCCTCGGGAGCCCCCCCTCCGGTGCCGGGGATGGGGGGTTAAAGTCCCGCTCTGCCCGGCTTCATTCTAAAAATTCTAACCGTCCATGGCTAGCTAATAGGTCGTGTTTGGTATCAATTTCGGATAAATCAATAACGTAGAATTCATTTCTGATATAAAAAAATTTAATTTGTTAAACAATTAAGAAGAAAGAACAAAAATCAAAATTCTCAATTTTTATTTTTTTATTTTGAGCCTTCATAAATATTAAACAGCCATTATTTTTTATATATAAAAAATATTAAATAAAAGCAAATTTAATAAAGATTAAAAAAAATACAACTTTTAGTTACCTTTGCTAACAAAAAATTGTAAAAAAAAAATTAAACGACGCGCGCCGTCACTTTATTTTTACCGTGTACATACTTGAAACCGACTGACTATGCTATTAATTCTTAAATAATGATCGTTTTCTAGAAAAAACTTACTACAATTCAGTATTTCACCAAGCCACATATACTTATTAAGATTTCCACGATCTAATGCGTTGGTTACTACAGAAATACCAAAATCACTATTTACGTGTCTAAATACATTTGAGGAGCTCCCTCAATCCCGCATGGATCATGGGAACTGAATTTTGGTAACAATAAAATGGATCTGGAAGCATGTATTTTCAAATAAAAAAGTAATTGTACAAATCGGTTCATAAATGATGGAGCCATCCCGTAACAAAAGTAGCTTCTATGAGAAAAGATACCTTAGAAGATTGGTCCTTCCTTATCCTTACCTCGCGAAGCATCGCGTTTGTAGAAAAGAGCGTCACTGTAAACGTCAATCATTCTAAAACCCCTTTCTCAAAGACTTAATGAGCGGAAAAATTAACAATATTACGAACAATTTACCTAACCTAAGCGTTTAGAGACTAATCGCAGTTTCCTCCATAGAGACATAACTTGCCTTATACTTCGAAATTCGATTTTCGAAGTTTGTTTCGTGCCGTTCCGCTCCTCGCACCTCGACACGGGAACCCGCTGTCGGTGCAGCTCAAGACACCAGAGCGAAACTGACCCGACATTACACCGAGGACATCCCAGATATCAGCCTGTACGAGATTAGATTGGCACTCAAACAACTTAAGAATGACAAGGCGCCAGGTGATGACGGAATCACAACAGAACTTCTGAGAGCGGGTGGAAAACCGGTACTTGTAGTCCTCCAGAGGTTATTCAATGCCGTCATACTTGAGGGTATCTCGCCAAAAGCATGGCGCAGAAGGGTGGTGGTGCTCTTCTTCAAAAAAGGTGACAACACCTTATTGAAGAATTATAGACCCATCTCACTTCTGAGCCATGTGTAGGTACAAGTTGTTTTCGAGAGTCATTCCCAACCGTCTCGAACGCAGGTTTGATGACTTCCAGCCTCCCGAACAAGCCGGATTCCGGAAAGGCTTTAGTATCATGGACCATATTCACACGCTTCGCCAGATTTTACAGAAGACCGAGGAGTATAATCGGCCATTGAGTCTAGCGTTCGTGGACTACGAAAAGCCTTCGATTCAATCGAAACCTGGGCTGTATTGCAGTCCCTTCAGCGATGCCATATTGACTATAGGTATATCGAGGTGTTAAAGTGCTTGTATAGTAATGCCACCATGTTGATCCGGTTGCAGCACGAAAGCACGAAACCAATCCAACTGCAGCGAGGTGTGAGACAGGGAGATGTTATTTCTCCGAAACTGTTCACAAATGTGTTGGAGGACGTTTTTAAGCTTCTGGACTGGAACGGGTTCGGCATTAACATAAACGGCGAATACATCACTCACCTTCGTTTCGCGGATGACATAGTCATAATGGCGGAGTCGCTGGAGGAACTCAGTACTATGCTCAGTGACCTCAGTATCGTCTCCCATCAGGTGGGTCTTAAAATGAACATGGACAAGACGAAAATCATGTCTAATGTCCATGTCACACCCATACCGGTTACCATTGGGGGCGATACACTCGAAGTTGTGGACCACTGCGTTTACCAGTTAGGCAGGTCCAACTTTGACAAAGAGGTCGCTCGGAGAATCCAACTCGGATGGGCAGCGTTCGGGAAACTTCGCGATATCTTCTCGTCCAAAATCCCGCAGTGCCTGAAGACTAGAGTCTATAATCAGTGCGTGTTGCCAGTGATGACTTATGGCTCTGAGACGTGGTCTTTGACTGCTGGCCTATTGGAAAGGCTCAGAGTCGCTCAACGAGCTATGGAGAGAGCTATGCTCGGAGTTTCTTTACAGAATCCGAAATACGGAGATTCGCCGAAGAACTAGAGTCACCGACATAGCTCGAAAAGTATGTACGTTGAAGTGGCAATGGGCAGGCCACATCGCTCGTAGAACAGACAACCGTTGGGGGAAAAAGTTCTCGAGTGGCGACCCCGAACCGGAAGACGTAGTGTTGGCAGGCCTCCCACTAGGTGGACTGATGACATCGTAAAAGTTGCGGGAAACCGGTGGATGCAGGTACGACTTGTCGTTCATTATGGTGTGCTAAGGGGGAGGCCTTTGTTCATCAGTGGAAATCTTCAGGCTGATGATGATGATGATGATGATATGTGGTTTGGCGAAATACTGAAATGTAGTAAGTTTTTTCTAGAAAACGATCATTATTTAAGAATTAATAGCACAGTCAGTCGGGTTCAAGTATGTACACTTCGAATGTAGGCGGTAAAAATAAAGTGACGGCGTGCGACGTTTAATTTTTTTTTTACAATTTGTTGTTAGCAAAGGTAACTAAAAGTTGTATTTTTTTTAATCTTTATTAAATTTGCTTTTATTTAATATTTTTTATATATAAAAAATACTGGCTGTTTAATATTTACGAAGGCTCAAAATAAAAAAATAAAAATTGAGAACTTTGATTTTTGTTCTTTCTTCTTAATTGTTTAACAAATTACATTTTTTTATATCAGAAATGAATTCTACGTTATTGATTTATCCGAAATTGATACCAAACACGACCTATTAGCTAGCCATGGACGGTTAGAATTTTTAGAATGAAGCCGGGCAGAGCTGGACTTTAACCCCCCCTCCCCGGCACCGGAGGGGGGGCTCCCGAGGGCTACCGATCTTAATCGGCTTATTTTGACTAAAGGAATAACTGTGCCAAGTTTCATACTTTTATCAAAAAAAGTAAGGTTTTTCACATAATTCCCCTACTACGACAAGGGAGGAGCGTGTCTCGTTCTTTCATCTTGCCAGCCTAAAAAAAAAATCTTTTGATCAAAAAGTTTTGCATAAAAAAACTCCGTCAAAACACCATTAAAATACTATTTTCATGTTATTTTAACAGTTTTAAGTTAGTGTACTAATTTCGTTGTATTAAATAAATAATAAAAGATAATATTTTTGTAGTCTGCTTTTTTATTTCTAATGGTAACATTGGTAACCCTTCTAACAACTACGTTGACCATGAATTCGTGTATTGTGTGTCCTTGTGATTGCAGGATCGAATTTTGTCCCACATAGCAAAAATCTTAATGTCACCCTGTTAGAAAGGGACACACTCCTCCCTACGAACTATCTCTCTCTGCTCGTTTTTCAGCTGCGAGTGCTCAGTCCCGTTTATTGTATTACGTCCATGGGCGCACTCCCCGCCCGCACCGCTCTCGGTTGCCTTTGTCGTTCTACCCCGCGCCCCTGTGCCCACGCGACTCAGTTAAGCGTGACAGTTATTATGTAATTTTACATTAAATAAATAAATAAACAAACCTTTATTTTCTCCGCCTTTTGCCTAACCCATCTTTGCCTGGCCACCTGAAAAAGAATCATTTTTTTAAGTACATAATACGAACGTAAGTGTAGGTGTGTCTACATACTTGTGAATGTGCGCATGCGTGCGTGTATCGCAAAGGTAGAAAGCAGAAGTAGCGTACGAAAATAACGTTCGCTTCAATCAACTATTTGAAAGACGTTTCATCATCTTCCTAGCGTTTTTCCCGGCATTTACCACGGCTCAGTGAGCCTGGGGTCCGCTTTGACAACCAAAACCCAAGATTTGGCGTAGGCACTAGTTTTTACAGAAGCGACTGCCATCAGACCGTCCAACCCAGAAGGGTAAAGGGTAACTAAGCCTTATTGGGATTGGTCCGGTTTCCTCACGATGTTTTCCTTCACCGAAAAGCTCATGGTAAATTTTAAATGTAATTTCGCACATACATTCCAAAAAAACTCAGGAGGTGCGAGCCCGGGATTCGAACCCGCAACCCTCAGCTTAAGAGGCCACAGGTCAAACCAATAGGCTACCACGGCTTTTTAACTATTTAAAAGACGTGTAACTGTCAAAAATCTAAGTGACGGGGGGTCTGTACTCGCCTGCTGCGCGGCGGCCATCTTGTCGTGCTGGTTGCGCAGCTCGAGCTTGTAGCGCTCCTCCAGCGCCTGCGCAGACCGCTTCCAGCGCTCCTCCAGCGACCGCCGCTCGTCCACCAGCTGCTCTATGCGATGGTTCAGCGTCTTCTTGTCGTTTATCAACTGCGTCAAGTAAAACAAGCTCATGTTTAATTTGAGCTGAATAGCTTTAGGGCCTGTTTCACCCTCCTTAATTGTCAGTTATTTGACTCCGCCTCTATTTATTACTACGAAACAGACAGAGACGTCATCATAGATAACTGACAGTTAAGGAGTGGTGAGACAGGCCCTTAGTCTAATACTTTTCACAGACACTATTGCAATAGTCAAACAAGTAAAGAACTGCTTTGCCATGTTTAGGGTTCTGTAGTCGAATATGGCAGAAACGAAACCCTTTATTACTCATGCCAGCAAATTGGTAACTATAGACCGACCGCTTAACTGAGTAGGACGACAAAGGGAACCGAGTGCGGTGCGGGCGGGCAGTGCGCCTGCCGCCCGCACCTCTCTCGGCCCCCTTTGTCGTCCTTCCCCGCGCGGGCGATCTGTTAAGCGGTCGGTCTATACCTACTTTATTTCTCTGACACCTATCGCCCCTGTACGTAACGCGAAGATTGGTCTTTGTTAACTATGGGAGGCGTGTGAATTTCTGTTAGTGTCAAGTCTTTTTCGTGGAATACCAGTGCTTCTCCCTTTTCCAAGCACTTACCTGGTCGATGAAAGCCTGATGTCTCTTGATGGCTTCCTCGCACTCCGACTTCGCTTTGCTGACGTTCCGCAAAGATTGCTTCTCCAAGTTGCTCACTTTATTGATCATCTGAAAGAAGTTAGTAAAATCCAATTTCAAAATCTGTTTTCAAACAAACAAATAAGTTTTTAGAGTGCAGCTTGCTTACTACGTAACTCGCTCACAATCGCCATCGTTTTCATTTTGACAGTTGTTGTATGAATGTGTCAGCTAGCTGATTCCGATGTCAATTGTCAGCATTATGGACATGATGTGTTAAAATGAAGACGATGGCGATCGCGAGCGAGTTACGTAATAAGCCTGCTGGACGGGATTTGATCCCACGCTTCGTGGCTAAACCCACCAAACGTCTTCCCAATTGAACCATCGGGACTCCCAACCAGCCCTCCGAAAAACATTATCGCATGCATACCCACGTAACGCAATTAGTGCCCATTACGTCATACAAATTCAACTAAATGATATACAGAGATACATTCGTATTTTATTTTTGAAACATTTGAAAAATTACAAAGTTTTCGACGAGTTACATTTAGTGCCCAGTTCCAGAAGGGGTTACTTTAAAAGTAAAATAAAAAAAAACTTGACACGAGTTCTTTGCGGTTTACACATGATTTTATTTACAGTAGTTATAAAGGGTACCTACCTGCTTTCTAACTGGCCTATAAGTGCTTTGACTTTAGGACGCACTACCCACCTGTTCCTTGTGATTGGCCAGACTTTCCTGCAGCAGAGCTATGCAGCACGACCTCTCTTCGAGTTGCAAAGATGCTGTGACTAAACGCTGAGCTAATTCCGTGTGGGGTAACTTCAAAAGGCCTTCCAATCTGGAAAGCGAAAATTGTAAAACTTAACACTCACGTTACCAGGAGTCTTTTAGATCGAGGACCTTTTTAAGAGCACCCTAACTAACTTAAGCACCTCTGCCAAGAATTCGGTTGCATCCTTGCTGATCCTAACTTTAAAATGGCTTCAAATGTCAATGATGTTCATAACATATTTGTTTGTATGTATGTACTTACTTAGGTATAGTTTGTGGAGTAGCGCTAGTGACCACAGAGAGAGCATCATTAGCGCTTTGCTCTACTTTCTCCAAGAATTCGAATATTTCCCTGAAAGAAAATAAAACCTTAAACATGTTTCCGTTTTAATTCTAATATAGAATCTCTATTGTGTACTCAATTTTCACTTACATAAAATTATCTTTTGGTGTTGGAGCCCTTTCTTCTTTATCTTCTGTTTTTGGAGCATCCGTGCTATTTTCATTTACGACCGAAGTTACTGGGTTGTCACCAAAACTTTCTATCTCTTTTAACATTGAATAAATATCTAGAACCGTTGATTTGGTGTTCAAATCTTTCGATTTCGGTGTATCTTTCTCTTGAGGTACAACTGCAACTGATTCATTTTCTGTAATTTTAATAGTCTCTTCTGGTTCCGCAATTTTAGGTGCAATTTCTGGTGTCTGTTCGAGAGGTGGCGAGGGTGTATTAATTTCATCCAATTGAAGTAATCTAGGAGAAGGTGCAGATAGGGACATCCACGAATCAATATCTTTATCGTTCTGTACATCCTCTATTCGAGCGCTTAGAGGTGTTTTCATAGTAAACATGTTCCTTTGGGTTTGGGTCTGATTTCTTATAACGGACACAGCATTCTTACTTATTGAAGATGATGTTTTGTTATTCCAATTGTGTTTCGCTTCAATATTTTCAAATTTTTTAAGATTCTTAGCAAATTCTTTAGTGTTACCACCTTTTACTTTCAAGTAGTTTTGTATCAGTTCTTTAGTTGTCAGTTTGTCTACATCTCTTTTGCGCATGTCTAGATTATTGCTGTTTTTAACTTGTTCTTTTTCTATTTGAGTTTCTTTTTTATCGTCAGGCAGACTGGAATGCTGCTCGAACATTTTATCAATATTCAATGGTGTGGGTGAAATTGCATCAGTTTGCATATCTTTTATAGTAAGCTCATGCAAGTTATTTATTGCTTCTAATTCTCTTTTGTAATCTTCAATTACTTTTGATGTGTAAGCTTTGGTAGTGCTGTTTAACAAATACGTCGGGTATTCTGAATTTTCATTTTTGTTATTTACTTTGGTTGCGTCTGTTGACTCACTACTTCCAGGGATATTATATAACTCGCTCTTGTTCGGCGAGTTTGCAGGAGGAACGGCAATATGGCCTTCTTTCTTCAAAAAGAAATCTTTGTACAACAATCGGCTGTGATTCAAGGGTTCAGTCCATTGAAACTTTTTATCAGATGGGAATGTTTTGGGATACTGTTCATTGCTAGTTGTTGATAAACTGTCCAGACTTTTAGGTTGTTCTAAGATTTTGTTATCTGAGTTTGATTTTCTCAAATTCGAAGTAGTTGGCAAAGAATAGCCTTGTCTGTAGCACTTGTCGTCATTGGCACTGCTTGGGTAACCTGAATCTTTAGAAGATGAATCAGTGTGCAAAGCTGTACTGGACATCTTAGATTTATAATTATCAACTGAATTGGATCGAAAGTCGTCGTAGAAACTATTGTAAGTTCTTGCTTCAGCTATATAATCAGGCGGCTTGCGTGGGTAAGCATCTTTTTCATCATCATCAATAACATAAGTATTTCGATCAGTAAGAGCGCCATCAGCGTCGTCAACGTCTGTATTCTTTTGATCTTCTATAGAATTTTCCTTTGATAAAGTTCCAGATGGTATACTCTCCAGGTCTTGAGTGGACTCTTCTTCAACTAAAGACAACTGTTGTTTCGTTTGCATAAGACGCTGTGAATATACATCTATAGCATTCTCCACGTCTTCCCTCTCTCCAAAAGAAACTCTGCCTGCTAAATCATTTTTATCAGAATCTATTGGGACAAAATAAGATTCATATGCTCTTGATTTAAACGAAGGCGACAAGCATCTTGCGATAGCGTCTCTACTTCTAGGGGGAGATAGAGGTCTCGCTCTTTCTGTGATTTTTACTTCTAAGCCATATTCAGATCCTTTTTCTTCACTTATGGGAGCATCCATAACTTTACGTCCCTTCTTAGCTATGTTGCGATATTTGAGAAATTTTTGACTACTGTTCTTAACTTTAGGGCTTGGGCTGACTTGTGCTTTGGCCTTTATTTTGGTTCCAAGGCTGATGAAGGTGTCTTCAGATCCATAGTCTGAAGCATTGCTGCATAAATCTTTATCTTTCCTAGCATATGGGTTGTCTATAGATTTAGAGTCTCCAAGTAAGTCTGCTGTAGGCGGTAGGACTTTGATAGTTGTTGGGGAGTCTTAAAAATATAAAATCATAATTAGGTAGGTAATTAAACAATTTACAATTTTATTATCTATGGTGAACAGTTGAAGTAAGTACTTATACTTTATTACATTCTTATTATCTTGGATATCTTTGATGGCAACTCTAGTACTTATTGGCAACATTTTTAATGTTTTAATTAAAGGGATAATAAATTGATTTGACATTGATATATAAATAATGTTTAGTTATTCTTACTATTGTATGACTGTAGTAGCTCTGCACTGAATGTCTTGAAGAAGGACCTCGTTGATGGCACTCTCTCTTTAGCATCCGCTGAAAAAGGCCTCTTGTAGCTCTCTTGAATATCCTGCATTAACAACAATAAGAAATATCGAAATATGCAAGGCTTAAGGACCTTTGAAGACCATGTATTAGAAGTTTTCTGTTTGTTACGACACTGAATGACAATGAAACACAACAGCTTTCCGTTGAAAGGGAAATAAACATGTTGGCATGAACTGGCAAGAATATCAAGTCCCAGCGCAGGATTGTCCGAAGTAAAGTAGAGGAACATGCTGAGAGCCGCAGGTCCCTTGCACAAAGAGTGTAGGATAAAAGTTCTACCACTGAGTTTTATAATAAAATTAAATTTGAGACAGTTACTCAATTAAATAACCATTCTCAGACAAGGCAGTTCATTTTAATAAAGTACGTAGAAATACTTTCAATGGTGCATGCAATGATATCAAAAGTAATATCTAGGGGTGCATGTACATATTAAAAAGAATTATATATATATATGAAATTCTTATCGGATAATTTAATTTATAAGCTATAGGAATCTGAATGATGCGTAAGTACACGTCATATTTTTAATAGTAAGTACAATTAATTTTTACCGGTGTAAAACAACAGTTCTGAAGCGCGGATCGCGGTCTATTTCTTATGAGTTTTCTATCGTCCTTCTTCTTACTTCTATACGACAGATTCACCGGCGAGCCCAGCAGCCGCAGATTAGAGTTATCTTTAGACATTTCACCTGCATACCACTAGAAATCTTGTAATTGCAGCTCCTAATAAGTCTAATAACTGAAATCGGAAGATTATTTCAACTAGTTGACATTTGATTGTTTTTATCGTCATGACATTCGTTGCTTAGCAACGGGCCCCTATTCTAATAATCGTAATTTCTACCAATTATCACTAAAAACAAATTTCCAAAATAATGTTACAATAAGATGTTAATTGAGTTAAATAAATTGAAACAATGTCCTTAATTTAAAAAGACTAATAATTTTCCAACCAAAATCGTCCTTCAGAAGTAACCGGAAGTGCTTTAAGAATAAGACTCATTTTGATTCAAAGGTTACCAGCTACAATCAAAACCTACCAATATAGTACAATTAGGTAATCATTTTCAGCCATGAAGTATTACAACTATGATATTCTTAAATGATCTCCGAATAATATTATTTAACATCCCCAATTTATAAGAGAATTCCCAAATTAAAGATAACGTTTGAATATTATCACAACAAAATGTTAGCTTTAAACTTTGAAGTTTTTGCAATAACTAAACGCAAATACTGCTTACGTCATAGATAAAAATAAAACTGTGTGGACTGCGATACACGTACCGGCCACATGAAAATTGTTTTCGCTGACTTCGCAGTTGCTTGCTTTGCTTTGCTCTAGTCTAGTTGAACCTTGGAGGTATTTCGAACAGTACCACCGCCTGCAGAGGCGTGCGCTCATCATTAGTTTGGTGCAAAATTAGAAGTGGTTTAAAAATAATTCAACGATAATTATTTGTGATTATTTTTAAAGTTCAGTGATTCAATAAATCCGGAAACATGTTCAGCGGAATTGCAGGTCAGATTACATTTGTGTTATTTATTATCAAATAATAATTAGATTAAAATTACAAATCTGTATGAATTACGATTTTTATAAATTGTAGAATAATAATTACTTAAATTAATATATTTGGTTTAGAAAGCTAACTACCGTTCGTTTGTCGGTAAAAGTTTTGAAAACATTTTTTAATAAAAATGTGGTTTTGAAAATGTTCAAAAGATTATAGTATACATACACTGAAATATGATATTTGTAGAGTAGGAAGGTAGTTAATTTGATATTTGTAGAGTAGGTAGGTAGTTAATTTGTAGTGTACCTAGGTGCCTGTGCAGCTTAGTAGTTTTAGTTAGCACTTATTACGTAAATCAATATCATATTTTTTAACGCCTTATATATATGGAAAGATGTTGTATCACTCGCTATTCAATTTACTAAACATTAGTTTAGCATTATTAACTAATATTTTTAGAATTGCGTCGGGGGATAGGTATTGATCGAGGGCATTTAAAAGATTTACTTAAGTATCACTTTTATCAGTGTTGCTGTGGCACAAAACGATTTTCTATTTTGTTTCAATGGTCAATGGTTTGTTATGTTTCGGCATTTTTCTGAATTATTTTTTTTGTAGTGACATTTCCAAAAATAATATGGATGGAAACACCGTTTTATGTCTATCAAATCGGCAAATAAGTTTCTCCGTCACAATATTCCGGGTTTTTTTTTTATTTACCATAACTTCGGCATATTACTAGGTGCATCCATAGAAACTAAGTGGTAGATTAGATTTTTAAATATTGAAAAAAAAAACTGTATAGAACAAAGTTATTAAATGTACTTTGGTCTATACAGATTTTTTTTTTTGCAATATTAAAAAATCAAATCTACCACTTACCTACTTTCTATGGATGCACCTGGTAATATGCCGAAGTTATCGTAAATAGAAAAAAACACGTATAGTATAATATACCTATAGTATAGGTACTTTTACTTAAAAAATACTTATTTGTACTTGGTAGGTCTGTATGAATTTGATCTAATTTGAGTAATGCATCCAAATAGTCATAGAATTTATGTACCAATTAGTTGAATTAGTTCAAGTAATAAAACATGGATTGAGTAGTTTTAAGCAAAAAATATTTGAGAAAAAAATTCAAGGTAAACAAGTCAGAATTATTTCCGTCTAGCTATCAGTAGTCAGTCAGGTAAGTACATCAAAGGTATTTTCAATTAACAAACATCAGAATTCTCGAAAATTAATTTAATTCTGAATCAAGTTTTTTTTATATACCTCCACAAGATAAAATTGAAACACCTCGCACAAACATTATTTTATGGAATCGATTAAGTACCTGCCTATACCTACCTACCTATGTAGTGTGTAATTGCCGCATATTTAAAATATTTAAATTGTAGTGATGTGATTGTGATCCTCGGGATGTGATCACTGATCACGCCAAGTGAATGAATCGTTATCGTTCACTCGCGATTGATTGCGCTTGCCGCTTGTGTCACGATCACGACCTTAAGCATTCCCTAGCTACTTAGCTAGCATAATACCTATAATGTGGTGACTCATTCACTCTTCGTCCAGAATCGACGACTAAAATTGACATTGTTCTTGTTGGAATTATTTAAAAAGTAAAACACAAATACATTTAATACTAAATATTATGGCTATTATATTTTACATAAAGAAATTCCCTCGAAATTATACTAGTCGTTACCGTTAACTTTGACAGGTGTGTTTAACACAAAGACTTATCGAATGCTGTGTATAAAGCGTAGTATACTTATTCCAGTTTTAGTCGCGTACGTGTCCAGAAACGAATACAAATAGGTACCTACTACGCAGCACTTCCACATTAGTCATTCATTTAATCACACAACGGTGTAAATAGAATTAAGACCGGTCACGCGAATTTCAAAACAATATGCGTGAGGAGAATATTTCCATTGAAAATGTTTAAAACTTATCACAAAAATAAATTAGATATCTTAGCTTTGTACTAAGATGAGATGTTATTTGGAAATGTTTAAAAATGTATCAGCTGTCAAGAAGTTCATTAGACAGGTATTTTGTTATTGTTATTGTGAATATGTGAGTAAACAAAATTAGTAAATTATTATGCTTCCATCATCTCGGTCTTAACGTAATATAGGTATAGTATACAGGGTGTGTCAGACACCCCCTAACAATAATCCACTGGGGTAAGTATATAACCATAGCTATAGAAGCTAAAAAAAAAAAAAAAAAATGGAGTATTTTTTTTTTATACATCTGACTAATATTATAAATGCGAAAGTATGGATGGATGGATGGATGGATGGATGGATGGATGGATGTTTGTTTGTTTGTTTGTTACTCAATCACGCCAGAACGGCCCAACGGATCTGGGTGAAATTCGGCACATGGATAGAGAAAAGTCTGCAATAGCACATAGGCTACTTTTTATCCCGGAAAATTGCGTAGTTCCCGCGGGATAGCGATAAACGAATTCATTGCAGACGAAGTCGCTGGCAACAGCTAGTATTTTCTATAGGAATGATTAGAGTTAATACTACCATTCCTAAAGAAAAAAAAATACTCCAATTTTTTCAAAAATTTTTTTTAGCTTCTATAGCTATGGTTATATACCACAGTGGATTATTGTTAGGGGGTATCTGATACACCCTGTATATAAGTTAAATCAGAGCATTCAGAGAAATCGAACCCAAATTGTTTAAAAATATGTTTATTTGATCATTCAATATAAAATTACATCATCACTTAAAAACTGTAACCAACCGTAAACTGTGTGACAGATTAGGTTATTTTTTATGTTTGGCAACTGTTCTAATAAATATTATTATGTATTTAAGCCCGATAACGTAAACAAACACCATAGTAATCAGATCCGGACTATATGTTGCGTACTAACATTCGAAAACATTAATGCACACGGAGTGTCTGACGGAGTGGTTGTGTACCAAAGCTTGGTACAGTCATACGGCCAAGGCTATGCGAGTTGAACTTTTAGATGATATTTCGGTATTTTGTAGAGCAAATGTTCTAATTATTTACCTTTTCATACCAGAGACGTGAAATTTTCCAGTTTACACAATAACGTGACTGCGCAAACAATGGTGTGGCCTTTGTTTGCGACCTGTAGGTACTAAGCTTGGATCAAGTTGCTCTACAGCTAGTATCGATGAGTGTCTTGGACTTAGGTTCTGTTTTGATTCTCTTTCAGTGATCATATTAAGTAGGTAATGTAATGACCTAAGATATTTATTAAATAAAATAACAACATTGTCGGTGACAGTCTTCTGTCGAAGTACTTAAAGTTATTGTTATTAGTGGGTTGGGTACTTTAATTAATAAAATATTACCTGATCGAGATAGTCTATTTTCATCCCAATAAACAAAAATCTCGTAGCTTGATTATCGTAACGTAAACAAAAGATAACCAATGTTTCATCAAGTAGAGGCCATCGCAATCAAGCCATAATAAAACCAAAACTCGCAACAGGCGCGATGACATCATCAAGGTCGGTCGGTCAGACTGGCCCGGCCCGGCAGAACGATGTCGTCCATCTGTCTCACCTGTACATGTTATATCGGAATAAAAGCGAAAAGGACAGCAATTATTGGATATTATTCGCTGGCAAAGATAAAAGTTAAGTGCAGGTTTCTACCATGTTCAAATCTTCAATCTGGCCACTCTGAAACGAAAATAAAGTCAGGAATGCGAGAGTATTTCGAGGCCGAAGGGCGCGCGTGTTTATTAACATGTGGGATATTTCATTTTATGCGTCGAGTGGTACCGGTACTTGCAGTCCTGTTCCTGTTCAATATAAGTAAAAATATACATCATAGTAATGTACGCTAACCTAGTTACAAAGCACTTTAGTTAATTACATTGCACGCTAATGCCCCATACGAAATGGAAAATATATGAGGAATAGTTCTAAAGACATGCAATGGTCATATTTTCTTCTACTAACGTCTTTTATTATATTATTCAACAATTATTCCTCTTTCTTTGGAGTAAAATAAAATGCGCCATTGCGCAGTCCATTGGGGAGGCTTGATGCATACGTGGGAACGAATCATGCATTTAAAATTATGTCATGTGTCCTTCATGTGTCACACGCGCTCGGCTTCTTTCTGGAACTAGTTATTTTATTTATTGCCATTAATAACGTGACTCAAGAAGTGTGAAGTCCAGTGCCTATAACCACAGTCTATAACTGTGAACATATCCGTTTAAATTCTAAGTAATGTGAATTCTGTAGGTTAACATTTTTTTTAACTAGTGATGTGAAAATTGATCATTCGCCCTACAAGATAAAACATTGTATTGGGTGGTCATCGTGACATTACTTTTGAGTGACAAAATTGATTACAACCTTCATTACTGTAGCTTGCGACATTTAAAAAAAAACTTTATAACGTTATCCATAAGAGTCGACATAGATACTCGTAATTGCTCTCATGCTAGTTAACCGTGCAGATGCAGATTACAGATTCCATTGTGTGAAGGTCACTGTAGTAGAACAACGTAGGTATTAATTATTGATGCCGGAACACTGGCCTGTGTGTAACTGTTGAACAATGAAGCAATTTTTATAGGGTCCTTGTCAGAATTGCCTTTTCGAGTTTACTATTTCATTGGACGGGAACCAAGAAGCCGTCCGTAGATAACAATGAAAAATAGTAAAAATGCGAGGTCCATTGTCCATTAGCATTTACTATACAAGGTCTGGTGTATTAAAATTAATCCGAAACACATTAGTAGATTTAGATTTAGATTTATTTATTTATCAACAAAAATCTATATATAGGTATATAAAATTCAAAGTCCTGACTGACTGACTTAACTATATATCAACGCACAGCCCAAACCACTGGACCTAGAGACTTAAAATTTTGCACATAGATACCTTATACAGTGTAGGCATCCACTAAGGAAGGATTTTTGGAAATTCCCACGGGATAAGGAAAAAACGGGATTTATATAATTCGATTCCGAGTGACCCTATCTCAGTAACTATAATAACTAGACTCTTCAAATTTGATACACAAGTAGGTGATTAGAAAACTAAGAAGTTAATTTCAGGATTTTTGGAAATTCCCCCGGGATAAGTATATTATTTAGTTCAACGAAATCCTATGAACTATAAATACTAGACTTTTCAAATTTGGCATAGAAGTAGGTGATAATAATAGTAAAAAACAGTTTTAAGGATTTTCAGAAATTACCATGGGAACGAGACAAAACGGGATTTTTCATCTTACCAATCGTAGAAAGCTGAAATTCGGCATGTAGGTTGCTTGATGAGTGTAGGGAAGCATTAAGGGACAATTTCCCGAAATTCCCACGGGAACGGGAAAAACGGGACTTTTCGTTTTACTGGCTGTAGAAAACTGAAATTCGGCATGTAGGTTGCTTGGGAAGTGTAGAGGAGCATTAAGAGTAGACTTTCCAAATGGGTGCCGTTCAATCGTCATACAAACTTTTAGCATAATTTAATTTCACTACGCTTAAAAATCATAATATTCATTTAGCATAACAACGGATTTCAGATTTTTACCGAGCATAAGCTTTAAATAAAATAACATTCATTAGTCATAACAACAATTGCAATAATGATTATATTTAATAATTTCATTTTAATATTCGGTTATTCTATTGAATAATTAAATGATTAAAATCCATAACAACATTTAGAATAACGATTAGAGGGTATAACATCATGCAACATAAAACATAATTATACTTAATACGTAAGCGTACTATTTTTTGTCGCATATTTATACTTGGCTGGTGCCAAATGCAAAAAACATTTCATTTGTGCGAGCGAGCGAAGCGAGCGAGCAAGACGGTTCGGAGCAGAAGCGAGTCGGATAGGTTAGGTTCAGAAGGCTGCTTAGCCTTCGATGTTAGGTTTTTTTTTATAGCAGCCCGGATAATATTGCTGTTGAAGTTTTTCCAACAAAAACAAACTGCTATATTCAATAATTATATTAGTATTGCTCTTGGATTTTTGCCAGGCGCTTATACTCTTCGATCAATATCCTCGATGTTTGTGTAAACATTGTTTATTATGCTGCATGATTATTATGCAGTACCTTAATTATGCATAAGACAATTATGCAAATTGATATTATGATTTGAAAATTCGGCATTTTGTTTGTATGCATATTGTTTTCATATGATCTCAGTACTTCGACAAATTGAAATTGTGATATTTGTGTTTTGAGAAATGAAAATTCGCTAATCGTTGTTATGACGAACATTACACACCCTTTCCTAAATTCCCACGGGAACAGGCAAGAACGGGATTTTTCGTTTTACTGGCCGTAGAAAGCTGAAATTAGGCAAGTGGGTTGTTTGAAGAGTGTAGGGAAGCTATAAAAGATAATTTCCCAAAATTCCCACGGGAACGGGAAAAACGGGACTTTTCGTTTTACTGGTTGTAAAAAGCTGAAATTCGGCATGTAGATTGCTTGGAGAGTGTAGAGGAGCATTAAGAGAGGACTTTGCAAAATTCCCACGGGAACGGAAATAAATGGGATTTTTCGTTTTACTGGTCGTAGAAAGCTGAAATTTGGCATGTGGATTCCTTGGGAAGTGTACGGGAGCATTAAGAGAGCATTTACCGAAATTCTTACGGGAACGGGAAATAAACGGGATCGAAATACTCCTGGTACACGCCAGCGAAGCCGCGGGAAAAAGCTATCACACTAATATTAGGCGAAAGTTTGTAAGTGTGTGTGTGTTTGTTTGTTACTTCTTCACGCGAAAACGGCTGGACAGATTTACATAAAATTTGGAACGGAGATAGCTGGCATCTTAGATTAACACATAGGCTACTTTTTTTCCGGATAATTGAATACTTCCCGCGGGATAGCGATAAACATGTAAAAGGTAGTATGTGAAACGTAGCTGCCTAGAGTTGCAACGTAAATAATTATTGCGGAAATAACTATCAACATCAATTATTAAATCTAATTCTACGCGGACGAAGTCGCGGGCAGAAGCTAGTTACATTATATAAAAACATGCATGTCACAATCACAAATATAAGTATATCTGTTGAGATCGTCAAAAATTAATAATAATAAGAGCATAATAAATTATAAACACTAAAACAAAATAAAATACAATATCAAAAATAATAAGTTGTACAAAAAAATTATGTCAATTTTATAATTCTAATAACATTTGAATAAAATGTATTTCCAATAGGGATCGTGCTCGGGTTAGTTCCTGAACACCCCAGGATTTTTTAACCGTGGGTGACAAATTAACAATAAGTAGTCAGCTACCGTAAATTGATCAATGTTCAAAATCAAAACCCATTTGAATGCATAATTATGATGAAAAACTGTACTGTGAGTTCAACTAACAACTACACTTACTGAAATATTCCGGAATAATTCTAAGAAAATTCTCGAACTTTAAAAAGATAAATGCTATAACAGTTTAGTTTATCAGTATCTCAGCGCAGCATTGCTTCTGAGTAACGCAATTTTTTTCTGCATTCTCGTACGGAATGACATCACGGGCGACGGAATGTGATGTCATGGTACCTAATAGCTGCCCGGATATTATCTCAATTGGCCCCACGCTGCTTGTGAGGGAAGGAATGCGTAATGCTGTTACCAATCTCATTGATACTAACACTTAGTCTTGAATTGAAGAATGGACACTACACGTGCTAGCGGACGGATTTGTTATGAAGATAAAACTTTTACCTATGAAACGGATGTTTTTTTATCAAAGTTCAATAAACAAAAGATAGCGACTCAGTTAGCAATCCGGGAAGTAATATTTTATCGTACGTAGTTTGTTTATAGACTGGCTAAAGATCGATGGAAACATTTCAACATGATGCAAAACGCCGGGAATAAAAAGTACTTTTGAGTTAGCAATAAACATAATTTAAATTGCACTCATTCTTTGACCTTATGGAAGACAACACTGTTTTACTGTGTTCATTTACATCACATAAACAAATATAATATTGTAACAAGTGATCATTGCTAAAAGCTACTAAATATATCATTAATTCATATCTCAACATAACTCGTAGGTAGAACTGAACTACCGAACCACAACATTGACACTTTATCTAATCTACTTAATCTAAATAGCCTATTTCGTGTCCCACTGCTGGGCAAAGGCCTCGCCTCTTCTTCGCCAATTTTCCCTATGGCCCGCATTGACACTATAAAAAAAATTTATTCCAATTTACACGATTTACGTGTGACGTGTGACTGGCCCAGCTGTTAACCGCTTTAGGTCATTGGTTGTCCTAGGGTAGGTCACTAGCTATTCCGCAGTAATAAAACGTCTGGCGTGGACGGATCAATATACCTGGATGTAGAATTTTGGGGCCGAGGCCCAGACTGGCTGGCAGACAGTTGAACTAGCAGTTCATATATGTTTATTTATACCTACTTACATATAAACCTGTTTTACTTATCTAGTTGTACAGTCGCGTAGGTATACGTACATATACTAAGTTGTATTCGATTTACAGCTATTACATGACGTCATGACATAAAAATCGATTGCTTAACAAATTATACCATCAGTAACAGCAAGCTCTAATGGGAATTTTATTGCAGTCATGAGCATATGGAGCTTTTATATTTGCATTATGATAGAAATTGAGGCTAAGTTTAAGAGATTAGGGTCCACAGTCTTCCGAAATTATTATACGTATATTGCTCTAATTTCTTATTTATTATTGCACCGTAAAAGTAGACCACTGATGTCTTCTTAACTGTTTGTATCATCTTCGTTTTCATGTTGAAAAGAAGACTTGGCATTGTCGACTATGCGACTATGAATAACTTTACTAACACGACATCATGTAAATCGAATGCATTTTCATCGCAAATTGAAATTTCTCACCATCTCCTGCTAAAATTGGCGTCGTTTCGGATCCGCGGATCTCGCGCGCCATTATCTCACGAGATATTTATAATCCTTGCGCACATGTTATCACCATGAGTAATTTTATTATAAAGAAATTTTACTAAGAAATTGAACGAGAACATCGAAACCGTTCCTAATCACAGGAGATTACTGAATACGAATACTTCAGCTCAAGTGTGGTACTCATATTCAAGTGTATACAATACAAGAGCTGTTAAAATTAGCGAGCAAGTAGGTTTCTTAATACTAAATAAATAAATTTTATTAATTTTTTACGAATCAGATGTTTATTTTTTTATACTGTTCACTTACGGTCCTCTGTGATTTGCGATCTTAATAAAATCACTCAGGCAATTTTTGGTGAACGAAAATAAAAAATGCACCAAAAATGAATGCACGGTTTTCTACGCACAATCCTAGTCTGTTTACTACTTTATTCTTTTGATGTTTTGTTCAAGTGGTCCTGGAGAGTTATTTAGGGCATCGATCAATCAGTGCGGATTGCGAAATCGGTCAGAGGCGAGCAATGATCCCGGATCGGTTGACCGACTCCCAAATCTATTTCCATTCGGTCAAATGAACGGGACCAATGCTCGCGCGTGACACTTATCGGGACTTCAATTGCCCCTCACTCACGCTCCTCCCTAGTGAATGACGAATGTAAAACTTACACCACTCCAGAATTAGTTAGTATTATTATCGTAAGGATACACGTACTACTTATCTCTTACTGATTTTATCATAAAGCATGTAACGCTACCGATTACAATAAACATTACGATTGCAGTAGTTGTCATGTAAATTGCTTAAAATAGTAGTTATTTATAGATCTGCTCATTAATTTACGATACTCATTTTATCAGAACTAACTCACAAACCAAGTTGTCGTAGACTCACATGTTGAACATTACTTATACCCACATAAAATTTATTTTATCTCGATTAGTTCCAACGTATACGTATTGTAGTTAAGCACATTAGTTAGTCATTATGACCTTGAAGTTCAAATATATCTGCGGACCTACCTAATAATAATCTGTATTTTCACGCTTACTGGTAGACAAAAACCTTGGTGAGTCTTATTATGTAATTTGAACAAAAAATCATCCATAAACATTGAAACTGTCGGTATTGTTTATTAGATATTAAGGCTTAACCTACATAAACAAAGAGGACAATGTAACAAACAACTGCGCAGTATTCAACGCTGGGCCGGCAGTAAACATCTCTGTTTATTGCGAGGGGGCCCCTCCTCCTCATCTTCAAATTTTGATGGCTCTGAAAAGACGCACCCACGTCGTGAATTCGATACATAATAATATTAATAATGCGTCCAAGATGTGTAAAATAAAGCGAACATCGATTTAGGAACTCGCGGACTCTGGCCCGATTGGTCTGAGCTTGCGGAAAGTCAAAAATAAGAAGTATTATATACGCAAGAGCAAAAATAACGGCTCGCTTTCTATACAAAGTTGTATGAAAACCAACCCGTTATTTTTGCTCGTGAGGAACAGTTTTCATCCAGCGAAATAACAGTAATTCATCGCAATGAATAAACCGTGGGTGTGTGAATTCACAGAAAACACCTTGACCGAGCCAAAGGAGCCGAGAAAATCAATATTGCGAGGCGGCACGTGTACAATTTTTGCTCCTAAACCGTTTTCTCATAAGCCTGCAGAAACTTGTTTACGTACGCCCTACACAATTTAATGGACGAATATTAAGCAGCGTTTAATTTCATTACACATTTACATCTAGTTGAATTTAATGGTATGTAAACAGGGGCTTTCAAAAGCATCGGCGAGAAGACCGCGTCTCTGTTCGAGAGGAAGAAGAAGGATGCCGAGCAGGTGGCTGCGGAGAAGGCCGAAGAGGCTGCCCATGTGGTCGAGGACCAGGTCAAGAAGGCTGGCGAGCTTGTGACTGGCGCCCAGAAATCTGCCACAGACGCCGCTAGCTCAGGTTTGCAGTTTAATTGGTACAACGTTACATATTGCAATTTATACCGCTGAGTCGCTGAACTTTGTATATAAATTCATATAGTCCTAAGTCCTATATTGTTTCTTTTATTAATCCATTTATTTACGCCCCATATTCGCTACGGTTCCACACACAGACAGACATCAATAGCGGTCAAACAGATAAAACCCATCTTTTTACGTTAGGGTTAGGGGTTAAAAAGACTGTGACGACTAGTTTTGTCCGTATAATCTTAGGGTGCGACCAAACCGCCGCGTATACGCAGTGACGTGCCGTATGCGTCACGTTTTCTCACCGTTTCTTCATACATTTTGCTGCGATTCCGTAACGTCACCGTTTTTAAGCGGCGGTGTGGTCGCACCTTTACATTGCAACTTTAGTTACCTACCTAGGTAGTTAACAATCTTAAATATTGAGACTGTATATAGATTGTATATTTCATTTTAAAGTTATTTAATTTGGGGCGATAAAACCCATTTTAACTTGACCACTAATCGATGTGTAATGACCATTTCAGTTAAAGAAGTTATTAACATTATCTATTATTGCTCCGAAATTGGAATGCTTGATATGTTTCATAAAAACCCGACATAATCCTATACAATTAATCTACAAAACTTAGATGCGCGCGACGATGATAAGACTATCGATTAGTTTAGACATAGCCTACATAAACGGTATTTTACACGATATGCATGACTGTTGCATTTGTTGATTTAAGTGTCTGATACAATGCCTGTGCTGTGCTGGAATTGGGACGGCCAATTAATCCGGTTCGAAAACCGTTTTAAGAAAAATGTATGTTGCTTCCGCCTTCCATATTTACCTTACTGACTCAGTGTTTCTACTATTATCATCGGATTTATAGTAACGTGCGAATGAAAAATCAAAGAATGAAAATCAAACCCAGCGTAAATTACGCACGTAATATTATGTGCAACTTTTGCTATATATTTTTACGGTTTTCTTTTTTTTGGGGGTCAAAAGGATCTCGCCTCTCGGAGACAACGCTCTGTTCAAAAATGTTATGTCTTTCACGTGACGCTTTAGAAATTTGCTGGTACTCGGAGTGTCACTTACTCTTTAATATCACTTGTTTTATTCCACTGTTCTTTTTGTATTAAAATCGTCATCGATGATCAATAAAGCACCAATTGTGTTGTAAAAGTTAAATGAGCCATCAGTGTGGCCAAAACACGAGATGATGATGATAGACAATAGTGATACTCACGTAAATAATTTGTGTTTAGCCAATGACGCGAAACACTCTGCCATCGATGCCCTGGACAAAGAACTGTCGAAGGTATCCTTGGCAGCTGGAGAAGCCAAGGACGCCGCCAGCAAAGCCGTGGCAGATGGCAAGAAGGTTGTCGACACTACTAAAGGTAAGTCACTCACTACAGAGACGGTCTGGATTAGACTAAATGAAATTTAAGTGTGATACAGTTATTTTGACGGAATTAGGTACCTAATTTAATTTTTTTACGCGACAATTGCAGAAAAAAGTGTACTTGATGTGAAATTTTTGTAGTTAGTTTTAAAGTATAAATAATACACTGTTTTTAAGATATATAACGAATTTTATTTGAATGCTTCCGAGTACATCGCTCGCTAGAAGGCAATGACATTCACAGTCATACGACTTTATTTTTAATAACAATTATAAAACATTGGTAAAGAGTATTTACTCAACACCCTCTCCTAATTTTATATTACACAAAAATATCAAATTATTAAACTAATAATTAACAATTAACTCTGTAGAGAAACACAACTTTGACAGTGTCGCTTCTGTTAATTTTTACTCTATGTTCTATCTTCAATATTGCAATGTTGCCTCTGCAACTAAATAATCTTTGAACTAATTATAAAACAAAAACATACTACTTTAAGACAAGTACTAATCAATAGTTTCCAATTTAACGTAGAATACTGTTCTTATGTTTTGTAAATTTTATTTTATCTAAAGCCTTTGTTCATATGTCTGCTGTTTGATTTTCAGATGTACAGTATTCTATGTTAAATCCATTATTGCTATATACCTCATGGATATAATGATATCTAACGTCTATGTGTTTCGACCGCTTATTAAATATACCGGTTTTTATCAGTTGTATCGCGCTCTGGTTATCAATTTTAAAACACATAGGGATATTAATGTTGAGATCAAGAAGCATGGATTTCAAAAACATAGCCTCTTTACAACACTCTGCTGCCGAGATGAACTCCGCTTCGGTTGATGACAAGGCGACGGTGGACTGTCTTCGTGAGCACCACGCTATTGGTCCATTTCCAAATGTTATAACATAGCCTGAAGTACTACGACGAGTTTCTTGATCCCCTGCGTAGTCTGAGTCGCAGAAGGCTGTCAGTTTAAAATTTGCTACATTCTTTTTGTAGTATACACCCTCTCCTAAGGTGCCTGCCAAGTATCTAAAAATCCTTTTCAGGGCAACTACATTTTTCATTTCAGGCTTTTCTATGTGTCGGCTGGCCATACCGACAGCGTAAGCAATATCAGGGCGTGTTTTAGTCGACAGGTATAATAGGCTGCCAACAGCTTCTCTGTATGGAAACTTTATCTTTTCTGCTTCTGTCTCAGTATCTTCTTTGTTATTTTGACAAGGTGTCTGTACAGGCTTACAGTTCTCCATGTTGTACTTTTTCAACATAAGCTCAGTGTACGCTGTCTGTGTCAAATGCAGGCCCTTACCGTCGTCTTTTATTTCAATTCCCAGGTATGATTCTGGTTTTTCGCAAATTTTTATTTCAAATTGTTTATTTATTTTCTTAAGAACTGCTCGTACGTCTTCCTGACTTGGTCCAATTATTAATCCGTCGTCCACATGTACTGCTATTATTATAGAAGAGTCTTTATTTTTAAGTATACAGGGCTCATTCTTTACTTGTATAAAGCCAATGTTTGACATTGCTTTAAGAAACTTTTCGTTCCATCTTCTTGGAGATTGTCTGAGTCCATACAATGACTTTACTAACTGGCAAACTTTGTCCTTCTCTTTATTCACACCACGCGGTATTTTCATGAATATTTTCTCGTCTCGTTATTGAGGAAAGCTGTTTTGACGTCAAACGTCATAAATGCATAATTTTTGGCTGCTGCCAATGCAAATAATGATTTTATTGCAGATTGTGATGCTACAGGACTATATATTTCATCAAAATCCACGTCGTTTTGTTCATTTCCTCTTACTACCAATCTTGCTTTGTATGTACCATTATCCTTGATACGAAACACCCATCTATTGGTTAGAATTTTATGTCCTTTAGCTTTTTCTTCCTCTACTATTTTCCAAACATTATTTTCTTTTAATGAATTTAGTTCTTCTTCAATAGCTTTTTCCCAATATTCTTTTTCTGGAGTTTTCATGACTTCATTATATGAAAGTAGAACATAATTATTGTATCTTGACGGCATTTTTATTGTTCTTCTGCTTCTTATTGGTACTTCTTCATCTTGACTACTTTTCGTTTCTGATATAGGACTTTCGTAGTTACTTTCTTGTTCTGATTCAACTCTTTCTTCACGTTCTATATTTTCAGCTTCAGCCTCTTGACTACCAAGATCTGTAGATGTTGTTTCTCGGTCTTGGTTTAATATTTCTTCTACATTTTCTTGGTTTTGTATACCATTTTCTTCTAGGGTTTCTCCTTCAAATATTATGTCTAAGTAGTCACGTCTAGGTTCTTGCATTTTAGCTGAAACTTGTCCAGTAAATATTACATCACGTGCCACAATTACTTTTTGTTTTATTTTATCCCACAGTCGATATCCATTGTTTGCATATCCAATCATGGTATACTTATGGGTTCTAGAATCCAATTTTTTTAACGGTGTCAAAACTTTCGCATAAGCTTCTGTACCAAATTCTTGTATATTGGACATGTTAGGTTTTGTTTTATTCCACAGTTCATAAGGCGTCACATTGTTAATGGATTCGCTCGGTAATCTATTTATAAGATAAACAGCACAATATAGCGCTTCACCCCACATGTTTTTGGGCATATTTCCGTTGTAGAGAAGTGATCTTACTTTTCTGCCACGGTTCTATTAGCGCGTTCGGCTTTACCGTTAAGTTGTGGTGAATAAGGTATAGTGTAGTCCAATTTTATTCCTTTTTTAGTGCACCAGTTTTTAAATTCTTGAGAAGAATACTCTCCGCCATGGTCACATCTTATTACCGATACTTTATGGTTCTTTTCCCTTTCGGATTCTTCAACATAGTTTTTAATGTGATGTGGTACTTCATATTTGTTTTTTAAGGGATATACTTTTGTATAGTGACTGAAATCGTCAATCACCGTGAGAAAATATCGTTTTGAATCCCATGTAGCCACTTCTATTGGTCCACACATCTGTGTGTAGTATTTGGAGTACGCGTTCTGCTCGTTTTCTCTGAGTTTTAAAAGGAAGTCTTGTTTGCTTTGCCTGAATGCAAATTTCACAGTTGGCTAATTTTATTTCCTCTTCTTTACTTATTTTATCCATTTTTATATTATTTGTGACTTTAGGCATTTTCTTCAATGTGCTTAAACAGGGATGACCCAATTTCCTATGCCACGAAGTAGCGGAGTCGTCATTCTCTTTTTTACCCAGTAAAGTCTTTTCTTCTTTTCCTTTAGGTAGCTCAAGTGTAAACAATCCTGAAGATTCCTGAAATCCTGTTATTGTCTTACCCTGGCTACTGATCTCAACATTATTACCTTTAAATAAGACTTCACCGCCATTTTTAGTAATTTCTGAAACTGAGAGTAAATTATGAGTCAGGTCCGGAACACATAGAACGTTTTTAATGGTACAATTTTCACCTAAAAAATCTCCTTCACAATTCGCTTTAAGACTACAGTCTTTTTGAGCTGTGCCAATCTTGGAAGTTTTTGCTCTCAGGTTAGATAGTATTTTATTGCTGTTCACCTTGTGAACTGTGCAACCGGAGTCAACAACAAAACTTTCCAAATTGTCACTGTCATTTTCATTAGCTAAAAGAGACACATTATTTTTCTTTCTAAAATAACAATTACTTTCTTTGTGGTTGGTTTTCTTACAAATCTTACAACATGTTTTACAGTTTTTGGCAATATGACCGGGTCTTTTACAAATAAAACATATAATGTTACCTTCTTTTGACGAATAAGCTTTTAAAGCTACCTGCACACTATCGGTCTGGTTTCTTCTTTCTTCTTCTTTTATCAGCCTGACTTTCAGATTTTTCAAATTTCTTTCAGTAGATGGTGTGCTCTCCCAAGCCGTAATAAAGTTCTGGAATTTTTCATCAAGACAAGTCAAAATTTTTGATTCTATCATATTTTCGTCCAAGTTGACATTCAATTGTTTCAGTCTGTAGGATAGATTTTCAATTTCGGATAAATTTTCTTCCATATTAATTTCAGGTTTAATTTTGAAGTTGTAGAAATCTTGCAATAGGCTCATTTTCCTCCTTTCTTCTGAGCCTTCGAATTGATTGCAGATTTTATTAAACATCTCCGCAGAAGTTTGACATTCAAGTAATTGAGACATATGTCTTTTGCTGATGCTTCTTATAATATAGTACTTAGCTTTCACATCTTTCTCGTCAAAAGAATCACAATTTTGTTCTGTTCGCTTAATTTCACCGTTTATAATTTTCTTCAAGCCTTTTGCGTACAACAATATGTTTATTTGAAATTTCCACATTTGAAAAGTGTCCGGATCTGTCAATTCGATACTCATTTTTTCGTCCGACATTTTCACTATTTTATTATTCACTTTTTACCTTTATTTTAATTTTAAGCACTGTTATTATTCATTATTTATACTTTATTATTAGCCCATAACCTTTTAAAGTACAAATAATACACTGTTTTTAAGATATATAACGAATTTTATTTAGCTTAATTCTTTATGTTTTTCATTTGCCATCTTCGTAGATACCCTCGCAACAACTGTAGATAATACGAAAAAATCTGCGGAATCGGCGGTTAATGCAGCTAAAGGTAAATATTGAAACTTCTTTTAAATTGAGACTTCTCTTTACTTACTAACAACACTATATTTCATTTTCTTACTGTAGTACACCGGCAGGTGAAAGAACTAAGATGGTAGAAGGGTGAAAGGTAAATAAACCCATTAGTGTGCCATTTAGAGCTAAAGAAGCTATCGCTGCGTTCCTGATAAATATCTGGGTTTCAGCCAAAAAAGGGTAGGCGGATACGTTTTCGTTGTTCTTGGCACATTCTGCTAATTATTTTTACTGTGCATCCTTTAGATAGTTATAATTAAGAGTTTTTATTTTCTTTCTTCATATATATGGAGATGGTGATTGGATTGCTTTTGACTATACTAATATTAGTATAGTCAAAAGCAATCCAATCACCATTATGATCAGTAATGATTATGAAATTTAATTATATTTTTGGTTCGTTGTTTGTAGAGACCTTAGCAAGTACCGTATACATAACCCAGAAAACTGCACAAAGTAGGAAAAGCATACTCTGCCATTGCCAAAGTTTTGGTGCTATATCCGAAACAGCATCATTTAACTATCATTTTATTACGTTATTTTGTCTTTGCAATGGCTTGTGATGCCAATGTTTAAAAGGTCAGAAGTGTAATTTCCTATAATTTGGGATTTATCCTTGTACCGTACATACCGTTCATTTTTAGCACATTTAACAGTATCTACTTTAGTTGCTTTACCTAAATTAGCCCAATCATTTGTAGAAAGTTACTTTTTGTTTTTCGGTTTTTATTGATTTTGCTTTCCTTTTGTAGATACAGCCGCAAATACAATCCAAAGCACAGTAGAAGGTACAAAAAATATAACCAGTAGCGCTATTGAAACTAGCAAATCGTACGTGGACAGTGCAAAAGGTATCAATCTGAACAAGTTAATGTGTTGTGCTAATGCTAACCCGTGTGGATAACATGATTTGTATTGTTTGTGTTGTGACTTAGATACCGCGCAGCACACGATCCAAAGCGCCATGGATACCACGACGAGCGTTGCGTATTCGGTTTATGATATCGGCAAATACTATGTAGATAGCGCTAGAGGTATATTAACGCTTTATAATCATTTACGTTGAAACAAAATTTTTGCTTCATAAAAAACAGAGCTTTTATTCTGAATTTTTATACTTAGTTCTTTTATTTTCTCGTAGATACCGTAGCGAGCACTGTAGATAATACAAAGAAAGCTGCACAAAGCTCAATCGAAACTGGTAAAACGTACGTCGACTCCGCCAAAGGTAAATTTGACTTCACGATGTTTATATGTCTTCGGCTTACATTGACGTCTTATATGTTTGCTTTCGCTTGTAGATAGTATTCAAAATACCGTACATAGCACAGTTGATACAACGAAGCAAGTTGCACAGTCCACGCTTGAAAAGGGCAAAGGCTATGTCGATAGTGCTAAAGGTATGTTATTATGTATTCGCCAGTCAATATTGATGTAGTTTATTTTTTTTATAATTTTTAAACAAAATTAAACATTGTAGATACGACAGCATCCGCTGTAAGCACTGGGGTATCGTATGCAGGAGCCGCAAAAGGTAGATAAAATCCTTAAAGTCTCTAATAATAAAAATAAAAAGTGGCAATTAAAAAAAAATATAACAATATCTTTTGGTGTTTAGATACTGTAGCAAATACTGTGTACAGTACTGTTGACGCTACTAAGAACGCTGCAGCTTCAGCCGTTGAAAAAGGCACAACCCTAGTGGGCACTGCTAAAGGTAGAATTGATTTTTCAATTTCGAGTAATGATTAAGTCGGAATCGCGTTAAAGTTTATTACAAGTCAGAATTTCTGCTAGCGTTCTCTTAAAAATGAGGCTAGCAAATTTGATTAGTTGATAGATGCGATTATATTCGCGGAAATCACTTTAAGAAATGATATGATATGAAATCACCTCGCAAACAGCATTTTTTTGTATTAGGTATTCTTTGTTTATGTTTATTTTCTTAGTTTTGGTTTATTCGTTTATTTTAGACACTGTAGCAAATACGGTACAAACAACTGTAGATACCACTAAGACCGTGGCTGCATCCGCTGTAGAAAAGGGTGCATTTCTTGTTGGAAGTGCTAAAGGTGAAATAAAATTTTCACATTGGCAAAACCTAAAATACTTTTAGATCCTTCATTATGTATTACCACCAATTAATAATTTTGTAGATACGGTAGGGAGTGCCGCAGATGCAACTAGAAATTTAGCTTCGACTGCTGTTGGCACAGGCATTACTTATGTAGGCGGTGCGACAGGTATTTAAACAACTTTTTACTATGTTCAATGTTCATTCATCATAGGAAGTCAGGTTCAGTGACTAAAACACAATTTTAATTGTAGATAAAATTTTAAGCACTGTCAGTAGTACTGTAGATGTGACTAAAAACGTAGCTGCATCTGCTGTAGAAAAGGGATCAACACTAGTAGGAAGTGCTAAAGGTATAATTTTGTGTTTTTTTGTTCAATAACTAATCATCTTCATTTTCATTGAACAATAATTAAATTCATAGATACTATCGCTAGTACCGTAGGCGCAACCAAATCTGTGGCCGCGTCTGCTGTAGAAACCGGTACCTCATATTTAGGAAGCGCTAAAGGTACTTGGATTCCTTTTGACACATTTTTCATCATATTTTCATCGTACATTTTTTTACACATCTTTTTTATTTATATATTCCGTAGCTAACACTGTTCAAAGATCTGTAGATGTAATAAAGAAAGTAGCATCTTCTGCTGTCGAAAGGGGCTCAGCTTTCATCATATTTTCATCGTAATTTTTTTTACACATTTTTTATTTATAGATACCGTAGCTCACACCGTTCAAAGCACTGTAGATGTAACAAAGAACGTAGCAGCTTCTGCTGTCGAAAAGGGCTCAGCTTTAGTAGGTAGTGCTAAAGGTAATAACCTAATAACCGTTCAGTTCTTTTAACACTCATTCATCGATTTAGTTTGAGTTTCCGCTGCCTGTTTTCGTATTTATATTTATAATTGAAATATAATTTGTAGATACGGTATCCAGCACTGTCGATGCCACTAAAACCGCTGCTGCGTCAGCCGTTGGAACTGGTACCTCTTATTTAGGAAGTGCAAAAGGTACATATTAACATAATGGCGAAGATTTGAAAACAATTTTCAGTTTTTAACCTATATTTTTGTGTTGGTTTAATTAATTCCAATAGAAATAATATTTGTAGATACTGTAGTGAGCTCTGTTGATGCCACTAAAAATGCAGCCGCATCAACTGTTGAAACTGGCACCTCGTATTTAGGAAGTGCAAAAGGTATTTTATTTATTGATTCCTGTATTTTTTTCATTTATTTACGTATTTTTATTTTCATTTCAATGGTGTGTGTGAAGTTCCCAATCCGCACTGGGCCCGGGTGGGAACTATCGCCCAAACTATCTATCTCATTTTGAGATGCCTGTACCGACCACCTCAGCAGCTGCGCTGCAGCAGTGGGACGTATATATATAGGCTGGAGATGGTGACGATTTTCATTTCATATTTTTTTATATTATTCCTAGATTCAGTGGTCAACACAGTGTTTAGTACAGTAGACGCAACTAAAAATTTTACAGCGTCGGCCGTTGAAAAGGGATCATCATATGTAGGAACTGCCAAAGGTACTTTGGTTTATTTACGAAAAGTTAAAAAACAGTTTTTATTCATGTCTTATGTGTTGATTCATTCATTTAAATGATAATATAATTTGTAGATACTGTAGCCAGTACTGTCGATGCTACTAAAAACGCTGCTGCGTCAGCCGTTGAAACTGGCACCTCTTACTTAGGAAGTGCAAAAGGTATATATATTTATTTTTATTTTTAAAACTTTAAATTGGTTTATTGGTTTCTTAACTTTTTTATACATTCATAGATTCAGTTACCAACACTCTCCATAGTACAGTTGACGCGACAAAAACTTTAACAGCTTCCACAGTTGATATGGGCTCATATATGGGCTCATCATATTTAGGTACTGCAAAAGGTATATTTTTCACTTACACTGGCATATTTTTTAGTTTTTTTGTTGTTTATTTTAAATGTTATTTTGTAGATACCGTTTCGAACACAATTACGAGCACAGTAGACGCTACTAAAAATGCTGCGTCATCGGCAGTGGAAACTAGTTCATCCTATGTAGGAAGTGCGAAAGGTACAAAGACGCTGCGTACTACACACGTTATTGTTTTTTTATTATTGTTTACTGCTCATTTATTATTTTACATATTTTTATAATTTTAGACGCTCTTGCAAACACAGTAGACGCCACAAAAAATGCTGCGGCGTCCGCTGTTGAGAAAGGAACTTCATTAGTAGGAAGTGCAAAAGGTACTAACGGATTGTGATATTTTAAGCTATTTCATTTATTAAAGAAAATTACAAAATTAAAATTTGCATGTCAAAAATCGTGATCTTTATTATTATTACTGTTTCGTCAACTCTTTTTTGGCATATTTATTTATTGCAACAATTTATTGTAGATACCGTAGCAAGCACTGTACAGAGCACTGTAGATACCACTAAGAGTTACGCTGGTAGCGTCGTCGATAAAGGAACATCACTAGTTGGAAACGCGAAAGGTAAAATGCATTACGTGTCCTACACAAGGAACGGAAGTTTTCTTTCCTGTGGACATAAAGTCATCAACGACGAGTATGTTTCTTGTTTTCGTTCAAGTTTTATACGTTGATTCATTCCTTTAAATAATAATATAATTTGTAGATACTGTAGCCAGTACTGTCGATGCTACTAAAAACGCTGCTGCGTCAGCCGTTGAAACTGGCACCTCTTACTTAGGAAGTGCAAAAGGTATATACATATATATATATTTTAATTTTTAAAACTTTAAATCGGTTTATTGGTTTCTTAACTTTTTATACATTCATAGATTCAGTTACCAACACTCTCCATAGTACAGTTGACGCGACAAAAACTTTAACAGCGTCCACGGTCGATATGGGCTCATATATGGGCTCATCATATTTAGGTACTGCAAAAGGTATATATTTTTCATTTACACTGGCATATGTATTTTTTTTTTGTTGTTTATTTCAAATGTTATTTTGTAGATACCGTTTCAAACACAATTTCGAGCACAGTAGACGCTACTAAAAATGCTGCGTCATCGGCAGTGGAAACTAGTTCATCCTATGTAGGAAGTGCGAAAGGTACAAAAACGCTAAGTACTACACACGTTATCGTTTTTTTATTATTGTTTACTGCTCATTTATTATTTTACATATTTTTATAATTTTAGACGCTCTTGCAAACACAGTAGACGCCACAAAAAATGCTGCGGCGTCCGCTGTTGAGAAAGGAACTTCATTAGTAGGAAGTGCAAAAGGTACTGACGGATTGATATTTTAACTTATTTCATTTATCAAAGAGAATTACAAAATTAAAATTTGCTTGTCAAAAATCGTGATCTTTATTATTCTTATTATTGTTTCGTCAACCCTTTTTTGGCATAATTATTTATTGCAATAATTTATTGTAGATACCGTAGCAAGCACTGTACAGAGCACTGTAGATACCACTAAGAGTTACGCTGGTAGCGTCGTCGATAAAGGAACATCACTAGTTGGAAACGCGAAAGGTAAAATGCATTACTTGTCCTACACAAGGAACAGAAGTTTTCTTTTCTGTGGACATAAAGTCATTAACGCCGAATATACTATAGAATCTATATATACGAGTATACCTAAAAATACGTATATTCATACAAACAGTGTTTTATTGAAAAATGTGGTTAAAAAGTTGACCGTGCTAGATGCAGATATAGTCGTAACTGAAATCAGAAACCTTTTTTAACGTGTCCACAGGAGAGATGAGAAATATATCTGTGTCCCTTACATAGGGGTCAGACCAGACACCCGTCTATGTCGTGATTGTCATTTAACTAACGAAACCCGTATCTGCTACACGCATTCCTTGTTTACCTATCCAACGACCCCTTTATCTGGTTTAACCTCTGCACTTGCTATAAATATCTGTAGTGCAAGGTACGACCGAGGGCATTATGTGAACGCCTGCATACTCGTACTTTAAAAACAGGTGACTAGTATTTTTCACATGTCAGTTTGACCTTTAGAACGCTGGCGTCTTTTAAAAGTACGAGCCACGACATAAATTAAATAATTTAAGTGCACAAGGTATCGTTAGGTACTTTTAAAAGAATACCAAGCTGTATTTGTGAACTTATTTTTATTGGTTGCATGAGTCCTTTATTTTTTCACTAATTTTCTTTTTTTTCACGCTTTCTTAGACACCTTAACAAGCACAGTCTTTAGTGCGACAGAAAACGTAGAAAAGTCGGCTGAAATCTGTTCCGAAGATACTAAAAGCCCCGTAGAACTTGTAGAAGATACTAACGGTAACTATTCCTATGTTCTTTTTTTCTTTCTGCTTTTCACTTCTTTCTTCATCTTTACTTTGCTACCGCAGAATTAATTCAAAATGGCGTCGCATCTCTTACTCCAACGTTGCCTGAGACTAACGGTGTTGCCGACAGCTTCAATGGTTTGTATTGTAACTTGACTGTTCCATTGGGTGGTTTTAGTTTGTAAAATGTTGTAACGTTTCTAGATAAGGTTCAAAACAAATTCAGTCCCACAAAGGCTGCAGAAGCGGTAGATAGCTGTAAGAAAGTCGCCGACGGAGCAACTGGTACTTGAGTTTGCTGAGTGTTTGCTTTTACAGAAATAGTCTAACAGACAGACGATTGTTTAGTCATTTTTCATAATCTGCTAAGTAGAGTCTCTTAAAATGGTTCCGTAATATTTCAGCAGGTTTTTCAGGATTTTGGAATCATAATTTTTAAATGTTTCCATTTCCATTTCCATTTCCATATATTATAAATGCAAAAGTATGGATGGATGGATGGATGGATGTTTGTTTGTTTGTTACTCAATCACGCCAGAACGGCCCAACGGATCTGGATGAAATTTGGCACACAGATAGAGAAAAGTCTGGAATAGCACATAGGCTACTTTTTATCCCGGAAAATTGCGTGGTTCCCGTGGGATAGCGATAAACGAATTCTTTGCAGACGAAGTCGCTGGCAACAGCTTGTGTTTCCATATATTGATCGATGTTCAAAGTGGTTCAAAGTGAACCGTGTCATGGGTGGGATTAAATTTTGAATCAAAAATATAAATGAAAAATCTTTCAAGGGGTGTTCATGTTCAGTCGAACTAACTCCTGAAATATTTCGGAAGAATTTTGAGACCTTGTGTAGATGATATGGATAACGGTTAATATCAACTGCAATCTAAAGAAAATAGTGCGTACTTACTTCAGGTATCTGCAATGGTTGCAGTAGGTATTAGCATAACTTGACCTTGGTGTTAAGTGAAATGAAAGAATCATCAATATTTAAGAGATGTTAATTAGATTTTCATTGCAGCGCGTGATATATTGACCGTCTTAATACTCTTAATTATTATGGTCTTGTTTGTGTCTTTAGAATATTGGGTACTTACAAGTACTATCATTACAAGTAACCACTCACATGGTTTAAGTATTTCTGATTTGTGATCTAGTGTAAGGTAATATTTTTGTCGAATACAACCTTCACCACTTAAGCCCTTTATTCTCCCTTTAGCAATATTTAGGAGACACAAATGAGACTGTCGGACCGTTGAACATCAACGAGGATGTTTTCCGTATTTTTAATTGAAATATAGCAACTGATGTAAACATTAGCCGGATGAATCACTGCATGAATAAAATCTAACTATGACATCTTGTTGCAATCATAAGAGCATGGAGTGGTGGTGCATCATCCTTTTTAAGCCCGACTGCGCAATAGAATGTGTCTGCTCTGAAAGTCTCCCTTTTGACAATTCTAGTAAGGAATTCCCTTTGCCATCCTTTAAACTAGGATTTCCCAACCGCGGAGGCACGCCTCCCAAGAGGGGTGTAAAGAAATGTCAGTTAAGCAGACGTCATTTAAAAAAAAGTGTACTTAGGTTTTTACAATTCAAGGAAAACAAAAAAAAAATGTGGTTCATATATTTGGTTCGGGGAGGCTCGACGAAATAAAGGTTGGGAAACCCTGCTTAAAACTGCTTTAGCTGATATGAAAACCTCACGAGTCAGCCACGCTATTGGGGCAGTCGGTAACATATTAACCAGCAGGATGCAATGGTTATTTTACTGTGCAGACACAATCAACACGACGGTAGACCAAACGAAGAAGGCGGCGGAAGAGGCAAAGGCGCAGGCGCTGAAGGCGGCGGAAGAGGCGAAGGCGCAGGCGCTGAAGGCTGCTGAAGACGCTAAGGAGAAAGCGAGACAGGCCGCTGACGCTGCCGCAGCAGAAGCTAAGAGGGCTACCAGTGAGTGCTATCATTATCGGTAACACCACATCCAGACAAGTACCGTTCAGATTTTGGCATCATCCATAAATAACATCTCACCAATTCTGACAAATGTCTTGCTATGACAATCGCAATTTTTTGTGTGTCATAAATCTTCCCTGTGTAATTCTTGATGGAAAGATTCCTGAATCAGACGTGGCACTTGTGTTTCTCTGCCGGCAAAGCATTCTTTCTCTGATTATCATACATATAGGCACAGTAAAGGCCGCCCAGATGTCAATTAACCCCCTTATTTAAAGTTACAAACCTGTAGCAGCAAATTCTGTGTCTGGTAAAAGGTGTCAGATAAAGACAAAATAATGTTAAGTTAACAGAGTTTAGCAAGACTTCGTGGATAAGGAGATGTTGTTTCAGAAAACATAAATAAGCAATTAGTTACTCAAAGTAAAGGAAAATGTACGCCATTTAGTAGCGTTAGATAGGGTCGGATATCTAGTTATTTAGTGTTTAGTCGACGAAACCGGTTGCTGGAGTCGCGGTAAAATCTAGCTCGAGTTTCTAGCTCTTTGCTTAAATAAACAATTGTATCTAGCGCGAGACTATCTAGATTAGTCTAGATGCAGCTTTCTAAACTGTATGGTGTGCCTGTTTGTAAAGTCATAATTAAATTAGCAAAATCTGCAGTATTTAATATTGTTATGGGTAACTAACTACCTAAAGAGACGATAAGTAGTAGTTCTATTGAAACTTAAACATCTCTGTACAAATCTGCCAAAATGTGTCTTGTCTGTTAAAATGTATGATTTATTATTTACGTTGTTCACCTGTTAATGTCCTTTTTTTAAATACCACATGCCCGAATTACTGTTCTAACAAGCCGCTCCACCGTGTCTTTCTCTGGAAAATATTAAAGTACTTAATTGGATATAGACAAGGGAATATTAAGTCAACATAAGCTGGGCGAGCCCCATCAGCTCTTGAACCCTTTTCTTAAGCCTAAGGCAACAGCAAGAAAATAAGTTTAGTTTAAAAATCTCAGTTTAGTAGTGTTCGGATAATGATCTCAACGTTTTTACCGACTTAAGATTAGATCAGATTAAACTTTGTTGCAACTGGCTATAATATTGTGATATAATGACTCATAGACGCAGCAGTAGAAGAGTCGAAGAAGGCAGCTGAGAAGGCTGCCGCGGACGCCAGCAACGCCGTCAACAGCACTGTTGATAGCACGCTGAAGCGAGTCGAGAACGCAGTGGACGAGGGCATCAAGAATGCCGGGCACGTGGTCGACGCCAAGATCAAGGGGGGAGACAAGTACTTGAGCGGCAAGCGGGATGCGGTAGGTTCTGATGTAAGATTAGGAAGCTAACGAAAGAGAAAGTAAATATTTCCGCACGCATTGTTGCCATATTAAAAAAAATACGTCTAAAATGTACTAGCGTAAAAGTTCTGCCCCTATTACTTTTACACTAATGTGTTATTTGTATCTAGAGTTGTAACTTATTTTCTGCGTTACAGTTACTGATCAAAAATACGACGAACTCACAACAAAGATCTTCACCTCATTGATCGAAAGTCATCAATCGTGGACCACGCAAACAGGCTTTGTTGTTGATGAGTGAAAATTACTGCGAAGAAACTGTTATTATATGTAGAACTTGAATAATTGGCCACATGGAATTAGGATGACGTCTTAGAACGAGCTTACACGGACCTTAAATTCATAATTACCTAAAACTCCATGATATTTTTATCCCCAGCTGGTCTCCAACTTGTCATCAGCTGCTCACGACGGCTCCGAGGGCGCCGCCGGTCTCCTCAGCAAGGGTCTCGCTGCCTTCCCCAAGTAGACCACATCACTTCACCATCGCCCTGCTAGCGGACTTGTCGTGTGCCTGCCAATTACGTCAAACATTATTACTGCAATTGCTAATTTATAAAATACTTAACACAATGCAAATATTTTTAAACATACTGTGCAGTTTTATTAAGTGTTAATTTAATCAATTTCAGTAGATTTAAAGGATTTAGAATCTTTAATTTCTTATCTAAAGATAAAAAGGCAATGATTAATATTCAAGCAATTATATCCGTTCCGCTTCCTCGTTGTTTTATTTTAAATTGCTGGTACAATTAAATATTTATAGGTTAAGTTGTAATTAGTGTAAGCGTTACTCAGTAAATTAAATATTATGTTTTTACGAACAAACACATGTTATTAAATTTAAAATAATTATGCATTTAAAATTGCGTTTCACAGTTTCAACTGAACTTTTACCGCTTAAAATATAAGTCAAATTTTAAGTTTTTGAATCTTATTGGGTCACAATTTTGTAATCTCGCCCCTTAATAATTTAATTATTTTTATTTATTGTAAATAAGTTATTTTATTGCTTACTATTATATCCATTTTTAAGTACATGTCAGCGAGTGGAAAATAGTCTTAATTAATTACAGCAACATGCTTTGCTTCAAACCGTCCAAAACAGCCTTAAAAATAAATAAACAAAATTGCAAAAACAACTGGTTATAAGGGTGGCCTATTCGTATGTATACCTACTTTAAACTAAGTGTCATCAACTGCATAGCAGTATATTTTATTACTATGACAAATTTGTTGTATTTTTAAAAAGTACTTTGCTGTATATTTTTAAACATTGACGCTTTTGTCGTTGCTTATCGACTCTATGATTATTATTCTAATCTAAATACACAAGATTTTAATTACATACGTATTTGTAGAAATATATTGTGCTAATTAATATTGGATCTTTGTTAATAATTTGTCTATTCTGTGTCATAATTATATTGTGTTGTAGTAAATACATTACCTACCATCTTAATTCCGTCTTTTATTTCAACCTGACAGATACCGAGCAGATACCCAGTTTGAGTTTGAGTTATTCGTTGAATAAGCTTAGCGTATCTGACTGCTATTCGACGATTTAAAAATCGGTCCTAAGAAAAACAAAACAGAAGCACGTCTAGGAAAATAACTTTTATAGCTGTAGCACCTTAAAGCAACGCGGTTTCCGTAGGAAGCCCGCGTTGCTTTAAGTGTAGCACATTAGCATCTGTTGGTTTCAACTTTTCCCGCTTTCTGGATGAAAGTGACGTCATCGACTTCTTCAGTGTTGCCACACAAATTGCAAAATTTCTACTATTGCATTCTTTGCAATAACAAAACGCTTTTTGACAGCTTCTTTCAATTTGACTTCATGTCATAAATAAAAATAATGGCGGCCCTTGTTAGAGCTGGATTTTTAACTGCAAAAAACACTGTACTCTTAACAACAGTACGATGCCTATCAACTACTAAACCACTTAGTTTAAAAGAGAGTAAGTTTCAACACACGTTTAACGTAATTATACCCATAATTACAATATAACCTCAAACTAATCATATTTATTTTTTTAGTCCAGGAGAAGAGAGAAGGGACAACTTTGGTTGTAGAGGCTGTGCAAGCAGCATCTCCGAGGTCGGAACTGCTAGTTCGAGCTGAGAAAATAAAGGAACTAGCCCATATTGTAACCGACACTAATGAGAAGCCTTGCTATATGTGTGCCTTGGGTCTCGACGTAAAACACACCGACGTGCTGATTCTTAGCCAGTTTGTGAGATCAGACGGGTGTATGTTGCCTCGTCGCATCACGGGTTTGTGCCGTCGTCAGCAGAAGAAAATTGGCAAGATGGTTTCCATGGCTCAGAAAGCAGGTATGGTTTTAACCCTTAAATGCATGGTGTAAGATGCATCGTACATAACCAAAATATGGTTAGTGTTTGAAAACTAGACACATTTATTATGTTAAGAGTGACTTTGCAAGGAAAACTAACGTATTTTCACATATATTACTGATTGGTTAGCAAAATTGTGTTAAAAAAAAGTTATAAGCGTTTATAAGCAAGATGGCGGCAATTTAGAAAAAGTTAAATATTGAAGGTTTTCGTTGAGCCTGTTTGTCGGCTTTTAAGGTAGTAAGTAATTATTTTTTATTCTAATCTTGTAACTCATACCATAACGATGTTATGTTTACTAAATTTAATAAAGTTCTCAGTCTAAAAGTAAACAATATTTGCATATTTGATCATGTACGATCTAGCTTACATTATGCACTCCCAGCACTTTTACAATACTTGAGCAGTATTGAAATTATTCTTGGTAAATAATTTAACTCATACAGGGTAATGATTTTATTAGTTGTTATTTTATTTCATATTTCTTATTAATTAGATAAAGAAATAAAGGAAGGAATTGTGAGTACGGCTTTATCTTCGATTTATTATTAATTGAGATTCCATAAAGTTCAAATTTTATTTACTAAATTTTCTGTGGCTGATGGCATTTTTCAGTGCTCAAATTAAAAGTTACTGAAAATAAAACCGGCCAAGTGCGAGTCGGACTCGCGCACGAAGGGTTCTGTACCAGAAATAACCTTAATAATTTGTAATTATCTCTAGCGTCTATGTGTAGCCATTATTAATACCTATCGAGCAAAAAATGGTAAAAAAATGTTTTTGTCGTATGGAAGCCCCCCTTAAATATTATTTTTATTTTATTTTTAGTATTTATTATTATTGTGGCAATAAAAATACAACATCTGTGAAAATTTTAACCTCCTTGCTACTACGGTTCATGAGATACAGCAAAACCCTTAACTATTATTATTATTTTGATTTTAGTATTTGTTGTTGTAGCCACAATAAAAATACATAATCTGTGCAAATTCCAACTGTCTAACTATTACGGTTCTTGAGATCTAGCTCGGCGAGTGGTAGCCATGAAAAAGGGCTAAAATATCATGTTTTTTTGTATGGGAGCTCCCCTTAATTATTGTTATTATTTTGTTTTTTGTATTTGTTGTTATAGCGGCAACAGAAATACACAATCTGTGAAAATTTCAACTGTCTAGCTATTACGGTTCTTGAGACACAGTCTGGTGACAGGCGGACGGACAGCGAAGTCCTAGTAATAGGGTCCCGTTTTTACCCTTTGGGTACGGAACCCTAATTAGCTAGCTAAGCGAACGGACGAAACGGCTAGAAAAAGACAAAACTTAATTTAGGTACGTAAAAATGAATTTATTTAAATGAAATCCAAGAAAATTAACAAGATGAAAGATGGAAATGTGTTTCTTTACTAGTGTGTGGTATCTTTACCAGGGTGTTACCCTTTTCCTAAGGGAAACAGCGTGATATTATCTTATACCACATAATTGCAATAAACTATATGACTGTGCAAGCATTATATTTCCGAAAATGTTTAATTCATACCTACAAACATTTTAGATTTCAGATCTGCCATAGGTCGTGTATAGGGCTATTTTATTATGCGGGGAATGCAAAATGTAAGCTGTATCGACATTTTGTTTAGTAGGACAAATTTCACCCAAAAAAGGTTCATAGATTTTTTTTAATATTCTTCTCGTGTTTATTACGCCATTAGGTATCCATCCACATTTTATTTCAGGAACGAAAAAAAAAAATCATGCATTTAAGGGTTAATTTTATCGTTCACTACATAGTATAAAACAAAGTCGCTTTCCGCTGTCTGTCTGTCACTATGTATTCTTAGATCTTTAAAACTATGCAACGGATTTTGATGCGTTTTTTTTAATAGATACAAGCGATTCCAGAGGAAGGTTTATGTGTAAGCTACTAAAATAATAAATAAATGTTTTGGGACAATTACCTAGTCCCAATCTAAGCAAAGCTTGTATTTTAGGCACTGCAAAAACAATAGTAGATTGATAAACAAGGGTTGAAATATACCCATTTCACCTGAGATATTTCTGGTGCCCGAACGAAGTGAGGGCACCAATGGTTCGAAGGTGAAATGGGTAATTTCATCCGAGTTGAACACTCTACTTTTCATTTCGAATATGAGGAAATTAAAATTTCACTAACGTCGCATGGTCGCATTTAATATTTGTTACGTTTGTCATTCTCTTCCCGCTCTTTTTTCTATTGCGCGATTTACGCGCATTGCGCATTTCTTCTGCGCACCAATGGCGGCAGGCTAGTTTTTTTTTAAACTTGCAGACACGGAGGTCGCTATCAATTAATTGTAGACTTAAATATTTCAAGCTAAAAAAATTACCGAACGTAATAATTTCTACTAATTCTCGTTGTATACGCTTGCATAAGCTTATATATTTAGCGGGAATGTTATTTTAAGATTATTTTGCCTTTTACAATTAAAAATGAATTGTTAGTATAGATTTTTATTTTAAACAGATTACATGGCTGTATACGTATTTCCATTGCTATGTCCCTCATTTGGATTAGCTAGAAAAAAAAATTACTTTCAACCCAAGGGTCGCGATGAGTCACTTTCAACCCTATATCCAGATAATCAATGACCTACTTTCAGAGTATGAGAGATGAAAACATACTTCTAGATTTACATACATATAAAATTTTCAAGACTAGAACATACAGTCAACGTCAAATAGGTGACACCCAAAGTAGTCAAATAGTTTACAACACATCATTGTTGCAGTTGCAATAAGGTTGTGTTGGTAACTTTTTGGTCACTTGGGTGTCACAAACTATTTGACGCAGACTGTTCATGCATGCATATATAATATCTGTCCCAATCAGGGCTCAAACCCCAGACCTCAAGCTTTAGTAGTCCATCTATGGACAGTTATCTGTCTGATGCCTACTTGTTGACTAAACAAGAAGTGCTATGCAAGTGACCAAGTATTCTGAATGTCCTCAGGTCTGATGATAAACTTGACCCCAGCATACTGCAAGAAGGACCCCACCAAAAGGCGTGAACACAAGAAATTTAATACTTACTATGATGAAAGCACCATCTTTATGAAGAAGATACCTAAACCTGTTGATCGCTTCAAGCGATAAATTAGACAATAGTTTTATTAGTTAAATCACTTGTAAAATAAACATATTATAGCTTTAGATACACTTTTTTCTCTAACATGATGGCCAACTTTATTCATTGCTTATGCAAAGTGTACCCGTTTTCAGATTATACACATATTCAATCCACAAATATTCTTTTATGCCTCCCAATTAACTGGAATAATAGTCACAATAACAGATCAATCCCGGTTTACTGGTCAACCGCCCTTGCCCTGGCACCTGGCACTGTAGCTTTTTTTATGTATTATAGTAGTAAGTCTACTCAATAATTTTGTGTTACAATTGAGTTAGACAGTACCAAATCGAAATACTGTATTTTTTTCCTATAATATAAGAAGGAAGGCAAATGAGCATGTGGGTCACCTGATGGTAAGTGAGCACCACCACTTGTAGACACTCACAGCACTATTACTATTCCAGATGTGTTGAAAGCCTAGAGGGCTGAGACAGAATACCTGTTTTGTACTGATTTGTGGTGTTCAATAAAGAGTATTTGTATTGTATTGTATTGTAATACCTTGTATGCCAGTAATTTGACCAGCTGTCTTACTCTCAACACCGTACATTGCTGCTTGGTGGTAGGATTAGTAAGTCGGACGGTGAATGGTGGTAAAAATTTGGACGGACCTTGCATGAGGTCCTACCACCTGCAGTATTTCCAAAGTCACTCAGATCCAACAAGTAGCCTGTTCCATTTTCTTGGTTCATTTCAGCCAAAATTTGGAATGTGGATAAATAATTAGGAACTGAATAAAAAATTAAATAAGAGAGCAGTTCAGATAAATTCTATTAATATTCGTTGTCTCATGACATAACATTAAAACACCGAGCAAGTTATTACGTTATAAAGTCGCACTTATATAGAACAATTTCATTTATTACATGAATAAGTTAAAAATAAATTACAAGTACTTTCTTACAGAAAAATACACTGTATCATGTAGAAAAAAAAACTGCAAACAAAAATGCATTCTTACGCGGAACACTTGAGAAAAGTTATTCCAATTTAGTTACCTAATCAAAATATCTAATATAAATTTGTTTCTATAAAATAAATACTGCCTAAAAAGTTCAATCTCCTTTGTGTAAAATTCTTTAACGCAGTCTAATCAATCATTATTTTAACCGTGCCCCGATTTTTGGTACAACGTTCACTCGTAGCGATTATCACAGCCTTTCGTATAGATACAGGTAGCCGAGGTCCTTTGGGGGGTTTTCTGAGAGAGCCACCTGAAACAAACAAGCGAAGGTTTGCAAACATATTCCTAAATAATATTCTTTTACTAGCCGATACCCGCGACTTGGTCTTCGAATGTGTTGATCATCCCGCTGGAGTTATATTCCGGCATAAAAAGTAACCAGTTCACACAGAGTGTAGATTTTTCTTCTCTTTCACACAAATAAAATTTACCTCTTCCCTTTATTATATTTATTAGGTATATCTTTACTAATATTATACCTAAAGAGAAAACATTCGTACTTTTGGTTGTTACAACACTCAACCGCTACTGCCTGGCTAGCACGGTAACGTTTATCTACCCATTTTGTCTAAAGTATTTTCATTCTTACCTGTCCTATTTGGTAAACAAAATTCTAACCTCAAAACGTCTCATTTTTGTTATTTTTTAACTATTTCATCGTAAATAAAGGAACTGGAGATAAAATATCAGCAAAATTATGTACAAAATATTGCCTCAGGTTTATTTGATAACATAAAACACCTTATTCTTTATAAAAATTTGCACATTGAGGTTAGAATTTTGTTTACCAAATAGGACAGGTAAGAATGAAAATACCTTACAAATGAGCGACAAACGATATTTTGTCGCGGTGACTAGCACGCTAAATTATGTCGCGGCATTTTATCCACACTTGACGACTGAGTAGACAATTTGTCTATTGCTCTAACACGGTAATCCAAATGTAGATACAATTAATACCCTTTTGACAGTTAGTTGGGATAAATTTATGTAGGTGGCTTGAGGATTGCGACAAATTTAATACTATGGCCAATGATATTATAAATTTAAAAAGAGGCAGTTATGTCGATGTTAATCATACAAAAGGCGAGAATCGTGACCTCTGTTTGTGCCCAAACGTGCTGCAGTGGGCTCAGTGATTTCCGACGCATATAGAGTTATAAAAGAAATAATATGATAAACTAGAATTAAATAATGAATTGTTTTGATTTGAATGAACTGTGTGAAATGATGTTTAATTTTATGTTTTGTTCAATTATTGTGCTATTGTAATCAATAATACATTACTGTAGAGGCTGGAAACTAACTAAGCCGTAAGTAGACCATCTAACCTACTTGTCCGGCAAACATTAAAAAAAATGAACCATCACCACTCATATGTGACATGCCTAAACCAAGCCGCCAATCACGACAAATGCGATAATCCGACCAAATCACGATAAACACTATTTACGAGTCAGCCGCTAAGATTCTTTGACATCTTTAATAGGTAGAATGTTAAAATAAGACTCAATTAAACTGAGCGTTTGAACGAATACAATGAACGAAATGCATTTTTTTTAAATCGTTGGCAACACTGCTTTATGTCGTGTGATAAAATTTAAACCTAGGGTTAATTTTATATTTCGTCCATAGCATGTTAGGGCCCGCGATAAAATATGTCGTGACAAAATATTTTATCCACAGACATAATATTTGTCTACATTTTACCGTGCTAAGGCCGCTGGACCGTTAAAAAAAATCTTTCAACATTAGAACGCTACATTATACCGAAGTAACATAACTAATATGTATTTAATTCCGCTCGGACCAGCAAGCTTATTACGTCACTCGCTCGCGATCACCATCGTCTTCATTTTGACAGTTCATGTATGGGCTGACAATTGGCACCGGAATCAGCTAGCTGTCACATTCATACAAGAACTGTCAAAATGAACACGATGGCGATTGCGAGCGAGTTACGTAAGCCTGCTGGTCGCGGGAATCTAACTATAATATTATAAATGCGAAAGTTTGGATGGATGGATGTTTGTTTGTTACTCAATCACGCCAGAACGGCCCAACGAATCTGGATGAAATTCGGCACATAGATAAAGAAAAGCCTGGAATAGCACATAGGCTACTTTTTATCCCGGAAAATTCCCGCGGGATAGCGATAAACGAATTCTTTACAGACGAAGTCGCGGGCAACAGCTAGTATCTACTAAATAACAGAGGGTACATACCTTGTTGTCGTTGAATATGACCCACCGGCCCTCGTGCAGCAGATGGCACACGTAGTGGCCCACCATTGTGGACGTGCCCATATGCGATATAAACGCTATCAGCTTGTACTCTGCAAAAAAACATTACACTGTCATATCGCTTCTAGTTGTTAGTATTACGTAATAGTTATTTGTGATACAAGGTTGGTAAGTAAGGTTTTACAAATGAGTTAACGAGTTGATAAACCCGAGCCGCCAAGGCGAGGGTTTTCATCGTCACGAGTTTGTAAAACCTTGCCAACCGTGTATCATACGACGTTTTTCAATACATTTGTGAGAAAATAGGCAATTGAAGAATAAATACCTTTCCCGAGATTTTGATGGCAAAAGACTATTTTGCGCGATTTGCGCCTTGCTTAAAATATCGGGCGGAGTTAATTTCATGTTATTGTCGACCTCATCACTTGAAGAACTCATTTTGTTTGGTTTTTGTACACTATAATCAACAACACAAAACAACCCAAAGTTTTACAAAAATGGCGCGTCCGTGTACCGTAATGCTCATGCGTAAGTTTTGTTTTTAATTAGGTTAACTATAATTATCAGGCAAAGGTTCGACGCGTTCAGCCACTGCGATTTTTTCGAATAAATAAAAGGCGGAAATCATTAAAATCTGAGGTAATTAAATTACAGTTTATACTAATTACAATAAATTTTGCAAATTCATTACTTAGTTTCGTATATTTTTCTGCGTATAAGTCGATATTTTTTATTTTTGTTATTTAATAATCTTTGCTTGTAAACTTTTAAAATTAAAAAAAAACTGTAAAAAAAATCGCACTAGTGCGGTAAAATTAACTTACGAGCCATGTATACATCCTTTGAAAGTGAATTTTTCGAACAAATGTATTGAAAAACGATTAACCCTTCGTATGTCGCAAATAATAATCTCAAGTCTTTATTCATACTAGATACTAAAATGACATTGCACCTGTGTTGCCTGTTTTTTCGAAAGTTAACGATAAATTAAATTTAGTATAGATTCTTGTATGTATAAGCTATTGTAATAAACTAATAAACTTATAATTTGCTTGATTATGATAATCGTATTTCTTTCTTAAAGTATAACATGACCAAACCACTTGTATCCAGACCACAAACATCGATGGTTCCGAGTACACCACTAAAGAATAACAGCTGGTATCATTATTTCACAATTTGACATTTGCAATTGTCAAATTAATATCTGTCTAGTATGAATAAATGTAGTAGTCTATAAATAGCCGAACATTACTCGCCATGTAAACCTATCCGACGCGTACTCATCGCTGACCAATCACGTGCTTTTCGAGTTATCTAGAACACAAGCTCTTAAGCTTATGAGAAATGGGGCTTTAGAGGACTCACTCTCGGGTCCGTCCCGGCAGCCCAGCGCGCGGTCAGGCGCGGCGGGGGCCGCGGGCGCGTCCCAGGCCTCCAGCTCGTCGGCGCGGCTGAAGATCCAGTCGACGGCGCGGCCCACGTCGCCCTGCGTCGAGGCCAGCGCGCGCGCCGCCTGCGCCCGCGTGAAGCCCATGTTCATTATCTGCTCGACGCTAGCCTCGTCCAAGTTCGCTTCAGCCGCTGAAAAAGGAAAGCCATGAAAACTTATACTTTTGATACACTCTTTTGCGGTGTCATCGGAACTCTATAAAAAAATATATACAAAAACACCGGTGCCGGCAGAAGTGAAAAAGAAAAAAAACTTTTTCTACACGAGATTCGAACTGCGGTCACTTGAGAGAACGCACTGTTATTCCGCACCTTATACCACTAGGCCAAACGCACATACGTTAAAGCGCGAAACACACAGAACGCGGGCGCGGGTCGGGCGCCGAGCGGGTCGGTCGTGCGGCGGGTGTTTTAACATGGAGTTATATGGGCGCCTTCATACACGCGGCAGGCGCGGGTCGGGCGCGGGTCGGGACACGCGCGTGAGCCGCGCCCGCCGCCCGCCACTACAAACAGCGCGGGCCGTGCGCGGGTCGTGCGCGGGTGTCGTTCGTTGTAACACACGCATTCTCTGATAGGGCTTCTCACAGAGCGCGGGCGCGGGTCGTGCGCGGGAGCGTGTGGCGCGGTTCGTGAACGCTTTGTGGTGGAGTTGTAAATATTTACAACTTTTTTTACGAATAAGCAATGGATCTTCACGAAAAACTTATTGAAAGTGTTCGTCGACACGATCGTTTGTGGGAACCACAAAATAAACATTATAAAAACGCGGTTTTGAAAGCGAGATGATGGAAAACAATAGCAGAGGAATTAAATGAAAATTACTTTAAACTATTTAATTACTGTTAAAATACGTCACGAACTTCTTTGTGACTAAAAAAGCTGCGTTTGTTGATCGTCGATTTGTTTTCAATTTGATTTGTTTGATTGAACCAAGCGCGCCAGCCTGCGACTCGCGTTCACCCGCGCACACCCGCCGCGGTTTGGCGTCGTGTGTGAATACAACGACCGGCGCGGCTCACGCGATCAAAACGACCCGCTCGGCGCCCGACCTGCGCCCGCGCACTGTGTGTTTCGCGCTTAAAGCGACGAAATTACCGTACCCTTCAAAAATCGAACGCGACTCAAGCTTCATTCGTATTTCAAGATAAGCTCTTACAGGATCCTGGATATCCTAGTACTTAAATTCTCCCTCCGTCTTCCATCTGACGCGAGTTAAACATTTTTTACCCATCTAGAAAAGTGCCCAACGCCGCCAAAGAAGTTTTCACTTCAAAATTTGTATCGAATATCAAGACAATGTGACAAATCTGGAAGCACCCAAATACCCCTCGTATGCTGACGGTATAACGCATTTTAGTCTCATTTGTTTTAATGAGTACAAATTCTGCTGCTTTAAATAAAAATACAAAAAGATAGCCTTACGTTTGGCACGGATCCGTGTTTAAGCATACAAGGGGTAAAATAAAAACGTCATTTAAATAAAATCTTGTAATATAACTAACGTATAGAAATCCTTTGTTACACCTGTAAAATATTTTACTAACGAAAACGTTTCATGTAACAATGTCACATTGACAACGAAATATTGTGCCATAACCCTGTATTATGTGAGTATCCATGTATTGATGTTTGTTACTCTTTCACGCCAGACCTAAACGGATCTGGGTCATATTTGGCACAGAGATAGATTATCCGTAGTCTAAAATAAACACGTAGCTTACTTTTTATCCCGAAAAATTGAGTTCCCGCGGGACAGCGATAAAGCTTTTGCAGAGCCACTCAACACAACATACACACAAACACAAACACACACATTCACACAAACACATAACTACACAATGGTACCATGATACTTGGCGTATGGCCAAAAAAAAAATCCGACATTAATGTCGAGGTCAAAATTCATTGAAAGAAAAATAATAATAATAATAAATGCATTTTGTTAGTTACATAGTATGTCCCTAAGTCTATGTTAGTACTACATTTAAATGTTAAATTGAGTAGTGTCATATATACCTGGCGCGGCGGCTCCCGGCGGCTGGAACTTGTTGGCAAAGTCCCAATCAGTCATGTGCTCCATGAGCCAGTTGCTGGCCGCCTCCATGCCCGAGTTGCCCGTGTAGTACAGCGCCTTCTTGCACGCCTCCGCCGGGAAACCCATGTCCAGCTGACAAAGATAATACACATTTAGGGCCTGTCTCACCACTCCTTAACTATCAGTATGACGTCTCTGTCTGTTTCGTAGTAATAAATAGAGACGGAATCATAGATAACTGACAGTTAAGGCGTGGTGAGATATGCCCTTAATCATGTCCAGCACGGCTAGCACTAGAGCGCACAAGACAGAATACCCTCTTTGACCAGTAGACTTTATACATCCTACTATAGATAGACTAATATAATTTAAGGTACGAACTTAACTTGGGGACCTTAGACATCACTTTCATATTATAGGTAGGTAAGTTAAGTAGAATTTAAGTAAATCTATTTTATTCTGAAAAAAAAAAGAAGACTTTCTGCCAAGTTTCTTGCGGCGCATTCTTCTTGGCAATGTTGGTTTTTCCGAATGCGCTGCCAGTTTCAAAAACAGACATGTAAAAGAGCCCTTGGCGGCCTATTTGCAAAATAAACTTTTGATTTTCATTTTGACTTTCTACAACGAACTGTAATAAAAAAATGGGTAGTCGCATCTAGCACGCGACACAGCTCTCGCGCGCTTTAGAATGAGAAATAACATTATATTGCGTCTGGTCAACTAGGTATTTCTTACCTAGCAAATACAGTGCAATAGTTTGGCAGCCGCAAAATAAAATTGTTTTAATGCCACTTTATTTGCGTGTCGTTAATTGTTACTCTAGTACAAATTGTAAAGAGATTACAGTTCACGAGCCGCAATATAACGTTGTGGTTTCTCATTCTAAATTAAATGAAGGGTCCGGCAGGTCTAGACGTCGATGACGAGGGTTAGACGCCTGAGTTTATTGCACAGGACACTCATCGCAGCAGACCGAGGGCAGTGGAAGCGTTGAGAACTTGAGATTAAAATAGTATTAACATAACATTCGACGAAGAAGAGAAGAAGGCCTAGAAGACATTTATGGACCAGGTGAAAGAGAGGGTAGAAGTCGTGTCGTATCGTCAAAGTAAAGGCTCTGGAAAGGACCACATGGAAATTGCTCCACCGACAAGAGCCTAGCTCTTAAGTTTAAGAAGAAGATAACATTCGACACAGATAGGTAAATGTGTAAAACTCACGAGTTGCGCCATCAGCGCCGCGTCGTACGTAGGCTCGGGCGCCGTCTCCGGCAGCGGCGTCTCGCTGGGCTGCACGCCGCGCCCGCGCAGGCAGCTCAGATCCACCTACATCGCAACACAATCTTTATACTGGCACTCCACTTTGCATAAAGGTTAAAGAATTTTTTGATGTAATTTTTTGACATTGGATAACATTTGACTAGATATATTATGATTTATTTAATGTAATTTAATAGGCTTTGACGATCCTTATTGGAGATACAATTTATTCAAATGTTATTAGAATTATAAAATTGACATAATTTTTTTACACAACTTATTATTTTTTTGACATCGTATTTTATTTTATGTTTCATTGTTTATAATTTATTATGCTATTATTATTATCATTAATTTTTGACGATCTCAACAGAAATGCTTATATCTGTGACATGCATGTTTATATATAATGTAATTTTTGTTGATAAATAAATAAATCTAATCTAAATCATATTTAGCCATATATTTGCGAGTGTAGGGGATGCACTATATCGTTTCTAGCGTATGCGACGAAGATGCCAATAGCGCAACGCGAACACACAACGCCAAGTGGAGTACCTTTTCGACGCCAACAACACATATCAGCACAGAGCGTGTCAGACCAGTGTAAAGGCTCCGTTTGTGTAACGAATTGAAAATGGTTACCACAACACTGTTTACTTACATACATACATACACTGACACAAAATTGCTTTATTTTCGTATTTTTACTACACAGTAGGCTTATTGTCTAACTCGCTCGCAATCGCCATCGTGTTCATTTTGACAGTTCTTGTATGAATGTGACAGCTAGCTGATTCCGATGCCAATTGTCAGCCCATACATGAACTGTCAAAATGAACACGATGGCGATTGCGAGCGAGTTAGACAATAAGCCTACAGTTTATACAGTAGTGGTTATCAAAAATCGTATCCCTGTAGGTACCATACGGACAGAGGGACACGATAAAACTTATAAGGCTTCCGGTTTTGTCACATTCAAAGCCTGCTATGGGTGGTGTAGGGGTATAGCACGCGTCACGGAATGACGAGGTCCCGGGTTCGATTCCCGGCCATAGCTTTACTTTTCGGATTTTTCTATGTTTTCTAATTTTCAGTGTCATTTAGAAATTACATTCAAAGCAGTTTGTCATATGCTCATATCATACGAGTAGTTACCTCCCACGGCATATCCACGGAAACGTCGAGTTTGGCCGGCGTCCAGTCTTCTTTGATGGTGAATTTCTTCAGCTGGATCAGCAAGTAGTCGGGGAATGTGGCTAACCGAGTCATTCTGCAAATTGACAACATTTCATTTTTATAACACCTGAAAATGTATATATGGTTCGAAAGCTTTTGCCTCCTGATCACTGCAATATGTTTATATAATTTTAATATCGCTTATTATAAAAAATAAAAAATAATTAAAAATATGTCCCAATTTTACCAAAACTACCACAGGATAGGTGAAACGCCTTTGCTTTTTTCACGAGAAAAAATAAGCGATCATAATTTTGTATTTTTGACAACTTCAAAGTACAAGGGGGCAACTCTGAAATTCTGTTTTCGAAGTTCATTGCATACCTTCTCTCTCACTCTCAAGATAATGACTATTAGTATGAGCGGAACAGCACGAAGCGAACCTCGAAAATCGAATATTGGAGAATAGGGCCTGACATTGACAATTTGAAATTGACGTCAGTTTTTTTTCTATAGAGAAAAGACAAAAGGATAAGTGTCTATTCTGCGATAGTATCGGAGTTACGCCCTTTTAGAATAAGCAAAAATTAATTAATTAATTATAATTTAAATACAAACCCTAGCGAAAAAATTAAACTGTCAGCAAGTTCGTCTTTTCAAACAAAATATAGAGAACCATTAAAATTATAGGCTCAGAAATATGAAATGTTGTCAATTGGGATTGTCTAAAAAAAAATACCTGTCCTTTTTATATATTTTTTGGATAGAGAAGTCAATTATAAGAAACTAATTTCAATATTTTATCATATAACTCACAATTTTTTTAAATATTAATTATTGAAAGTATTTTGGTTGATGACGTCATAGTTTCCTATGCCCCTGCCACACATACGCTTATTTGATAAATTGATCATAACACGTATGTGTAGCAGCGGCATTAATATATTTTCTCTCTGTGGCGAAGTTGAGAAACTGTCATTAGTGCCAATGTCATGTCACAACGTTCCCAGTTTTTCAAGTCGCGTCGAGTGTATTCATTCTTTCTTATTATCATATTTTTGAACTGCCTTTCCCCTGGATTCCGACTACCTGGATTCCGATTACCCCAACGTACCCGACGACCTGTGCTAGTCACCTGAACTGAACCTGCTTAGAAATTGAACTTCGCTTGCCTCCCGGATTCCGAAATGACAAAAAAATGTATGGTTGCAAGTTGCAAGTTGGTTGGTTGCAAGTTATACTGATCGCAATAACAAACAAAAAGTATTTGTACATGTTAACAACCGTTTGAAGAGGTCATGGTGTCTTAAATTGACTATTGAAGACCATTATCATTCTAATAGTGTGTGGGTTAAGAAATAATATCTATCTGTCTATGTTTATGTAATAAAAAGCGAATAAAGAATAAAAATTGTTTTATTTAATAGACTAATAGTTTATACGATTTATAGTGACTGACCACTCATATGACAATACAATCCAACAGGTTTCACTTAATCTTAGATAGAGCACTTGTCAGTAGTTTAGGAAATATGTATTTTTTTCTAAAACTAAGGACTTTTTGACGAGCTTATCAGTAACGTCATCCATGATTCCATTTTGGGAAGATTTGTTGAATCAGCTCTAACAAACTGGGTGTTGGCAGCCATTCTACTGGAGCGTATGTCGTCGTTCGTGCTGGCTGAGCGGTATCCCGGGTCAACCCGAGTCGATTTTCCAGGAGAGAAGCGTAGATCCTCGTTCGTTCAGGCTGATATCGGTGTCCGAGGTCAAACCAAGTCTATTGTCCAGGAGAGAAGCGTATGTCGTCGTTCGTGCAGGTTGATCGGTGTACGGGTTAAGCAAAAGTAATATTTATTCAGAAAGGGTTATCGGAATCCAGTATAAACTCAGCTAAAGTATTTCAATCTTCAATACGGTAAATTCACATTCGCTGTAAAACAAGAATGACATAATAAGATTGTAATTTGTTTGTCATATGTCATGTCATAAGATGAATGAAATGTCAGATTGCGGGTCCAAGTTGAACTCCGTAGTATAATCGACGCGTAAATAGTGAAGAATTTGTAAACTTAGCAAATAAAGTACATTTTGGACCGTTTACGTCATTCGTGGGGATGTCAAATGAAGGTCATTGCTTATTTTTCATGTAATAAATACATTATTGTAAAATAAAATAAAGTAAATACAGAAAACGGTATAAAAAGCATTTATCTCGAAATGGTTTTCGATTTACCATGCATTGTAAAAAAATAGACTATCCCAATTGATGAATGTCTCTCTAATACCCAGTACTCTCTAATACCCAGTGGGTGACAGACGGGCGAGTAGGTTCGCGTACTTTACGGCTCGACGACTACTTTCCTGTGTATCAGCACAGTACATATAAGCACAAGCAGTAGGGAATCTACGAACAAATCGGTTGAAACGAACGCACACATAGACACGCGCTTTTACACGGCCCCTAAGCGGATCTCGCGGTGCCGTTAGTCGCGCGTGGCGCATTGAGACGAGCGGCCGTGTTCGTTTTAAACATGCCAAGAGCGTATTGCGCAGTGTACGGCTGCTTGAACTCGGCTTCTTCAAAACCGGATCTTTCGTTTTTTAAACTCCCTGCTGATGTTGAAAGGTAAGAATGATACTATATTATTATGAAATAAAATGTATATATTATTTTTATAACGAGAAATGTCAGATGTCACTTCCTTCTCCGACAAATGCTTTCTGTTAAATAAAACGTTTTTCTGTTTAGATGATAAGTAAGTAGTTGCCGTATATTATAGACCGTGTTTTTGGTGAAAAAATTTTCTACGGACTTTCATTGTTATCATTTTGCATCTATAGTATATGTACTCATATATTATTAATATATTATTATATTATTAAACTACACTTGAAGGATAACTTGTCAAATACCTATAGATAGGGCAAACCTTGGTTAAAAAAAAACTATTCAATTTAACAAAAATTAAATCGACAACCCTAACGCTTTATTGGAGCGTAGGTACTTATTTCAAAAAGTAGGCCTATCTTCCCTACCGCTTTAGCTTATATATATACTGTGGTATCAGTCTAAGTACGCGTACTTTTAGAGTAAAATACAGGCGAGTAAAGTCGAGCCATAAGTACGGGAACTTACTCGCCCGTCTGTCACCCAACAAGGCGTGACGTCACTTATTTGCAACTAATCAATTTAAAAAAACCGGCCAAGTGCGAGTCGGACTCGCGCACCGAGGGTTCCGTACCATTTCTATAAACCAGTGTAAGCAGAGCCCTGCTCCATAGCAAAATATACGCAGTGTGGGGTCACTAATTTATACAGACATACATACATATTTACGGTTTTCGCAATTATTCTTTAATCTGTGCTATAAGACCTACCTTCATACCAAATTTCAAGATTCTGCGTTCACGGGAAGTACTCTGTAGGTTTTGATTCCCTTGAGAGTCGAAAAATTGCGGAAATTTGCGGCATAAACTGCTGTATCTTGTATCTTTTGATTGCGTTGGCTTAGAAGTTTGAATTTTTCACAGCTCCAAGGGGCAGTAGACCTGAGTATCTAACTAATATTATAAATGCGAAAGTATGGATGGATGGATGGATGTTTGTTTGTTACTCAATCACGCCTGAACGGCCCAACGGATCTGGATGAAATTCGGCACATAGATAGAGAAAAGTCTGGAATAGCACATAGGCTACTTTTTATCCCGGAAAATTGCGTAGTTCCCGCGGGATAGCGATAAACGAATTCTTTGCAGACGAAGTCGCTGGCAACAGCTAGTTTGATATAAATTTCAGCTTGATACCTCCACGCGTTCCTGAGAAAAAGGGTCTTGACAGACGGACGGACGGACGGACAACAAAGTGATCCTATAAGGGTTCCGTTTTTTCCTTTTGAATTACGGAACCCTAAAAACATGTTACTATTAATTGAAAATTAATCCAGTCTTCAGGGCTGAAACAGTTCTTTAAGAGTGATGGTGATTAAAAAGTGTTTTTGTTTAGTGTCAACTACCCTATTGCAGATATTAGCGCGCCTAGTAAACGTCTATAAACTGAATACACATGCATACCTAACCTTATCTGAAACGGCCAAAAAGACCGCCACTTAACTATACTATGTCTCATGAAAAGATCTGCACGTCTAGCACGACAGCGCACAAGGGTCGCGTCGCGCGCGAGATAGATCGCCTGTCCTTTTCTTACTGTTCGTTCTAGAAAGGGACGGGTAGTCTATCTCGCGCGCGATAGGGCTTCCAATATTCGACCATTTTAATATTCGAATATTCGATTCGTAAATTCGGAAGTATTCGAATAATATAAGAATATTTTAGAAAGGTTTAATAAAACATAGAAAACTACAGAATCAGCTGTGTAATTACGTAATCAGGTTAAAATATCACTTAGCAATAAAAAAACAAAGAGATCAACGCAAAAATAAAGAACGTGTATTAGTTACCTAATTCACCTACTCGTAATAATCTAAATATTATCATCATCACATTTTCAGTCTTCAAAAATCACCTAAAATTAAAGAAGAACAGTATTATTAACTATTACCTTACGTGCCGACTTAATTTACACGATAATAATGCAATACTTAAATCAAATCGCTACCCACGTAAACATTTTACTGACATAAAATCGAATATCGAATATTCGAATACCATGCCCCCAAATATTCGAATATGAAAATTAGCCGAATATTCGAATTGGAAGCCCTGCGCGCGACACGATTATTGCGCACTCTCGTGCTAGACGTGCTGGGACGAATTTTGTGACGCTTATTTCCAGCGACGCCAGTTACATAGGTGGCTGTCACCAAGCACATGTTAAATGCGTGTGGGAGGTATAGGCACTCGTGCTAGCCGTGGAGGAAAGAGCAGTTCCCACGGGAACCAGACCAAGTAAGCAACCTGGTTACGATGACAGACTCGTGTACTAACTTGTGAGCTGTGACCTTCTTATTGACGGCGCTGCTGAAAAACTGCTCCACGGATTCCTCCTTCATGAAGCTCTCGAGGCAGGCCGCGAACGGGATGTTGGGCCGCACCACCGTCGACGGGTCTCTGGAGACAACGTGTTCAATTGTTAATCTCGCTAACTCTTTATTGAACATCACATATAACAATCAAAACAGAAAGAAAGGTATACAGAAGTAATAATGATTACGAAAAAGTTGTCAAGTCAGTCTGTCGTTCAAAGTGTGGTAGGGCAGCAGGTTCAATTGTTAATCTGTTTCGCGCCTGTTGCAAACGTTGGTTAGTCGGATATAGAGAGGCAATGTTGCATAGCGGTGACCAACGGGGGCAAGTATAAGGATCCTACTAATATTATAAATGTGAAAGTTTGCGAGTGACGATGTGAGTGAGTGTGTATGTTTGTTCCTTCTTCACGCTAAAATGACAATACAATACAATACAATAACTCTTTATTGAACACCACCAATGACTGGACGGATTTGGATAAAATTTGGAACGATGATAATCAATTGCTAATTCTACGCGGACGAAGTCGCGGGCAGAAGCTAGTATAAAAAAAAAAACGTGTGCGTCTCGGAACGCCCGATAGATTAGATTAGATTATTTATTCATTCAATAAAAATTACATCATAAATTGTACATTGTCAAGTTAGAAGAATTTTGATTGAAATCGTCAAGAGAAGAAGAATAACTTAAACTAGATAGAAGTGATGACTTAAACTAATCTAAGTTACTAACAGTATATGTGTACAATAAAGAGTTATACATACATACATACATACATACATACATGTCTATCGTACATTAAACACTGAGTGAAGATAGGGGGAAGCGTCTGTCCGAAATACGAATAGCGCTGTGGGTTAGAGTGAGAGGAAGAGCATGCCTATTGTTGCCGTATGCGTGAGAGAAAGGGAAGCCAGACTGGCGCCGTAACGCGTTACGTTACGGAGCGGTTTACCCTCCCATAAGAAGTTATCGCGGGCGCGTTGTCGGCGGCGCGCAGCGGCACGGGCAGCGGCAGGTGGTGCTCGGCGCGCGCTGTGTGTGTGTGTGTACGTACAGCGGCTGGTTGGCGGCGGCGGCGCGCGCGCGGCGCTCCTCGGCGGCGCGCACGGCGGGCGCGTTGTCGGCGGCGCGCAGCGGCACGGGCAGCGGCAGGTGGTGCTCGGCGCGCGCTGTGTGTGTGTGTGTACGTACAGCGGCTGGTTGGCGGCGGCGGCGCGCGCGCGGCGCTCCTCGGCGGCGCGCACGGCGGGCGCGTTGTCGGCGGCGCGCAGCGGCACGGGCAGCGGCAGGTGGTGCTCGGCGCGCGCTGTGTGTGTGTGTGTACGTACAGCGGCTGGTTGGCGGCGGCGGCGCGCGCGCGGCGCTCCTCGGCGGCGCGCACGGCGGGCGCGTTGTCGGCGGCGCGCAGCGGCACGGGCAGCGGCAGGTGGTGCTCGGCGCGCGCTGTGTGTGTGTGTGTACGTACAGCGGCTGGTTGGCGGCGGCGGCGCGCGCGCGGCGCTCCTCGGCGGCGCGCACGGCGGGCGCGTTGTCGGCGGCGCGCAGCGGCACGGGCAGCGGCAGGTGGTGCTCGGCGCGCGCTGTGTGTGTGTGTGTACGTACAGCGGCTGGTTGGCGGCGGCGGCGCGCGCGCGGCGCTCCTCGGCGGCGCGCACGGCGGGCGCGTTGTCGGCGGCGCGCAGCGGCACGGGCAGCGGCAGGTGGTGCTCGGCGCGCGCTGTGTGTGTGTGTGTACGTACAGCGGCTGGTTGGCGGCGGCGGCGCGCGCGCGGCGCTCCTCGGCGGCGCGCACGGCGGGCGCGTTGTCGGCGGCGCGCAGCGGCACGGGCAGCGGCAGGTGGTGCTCGGCGCGCGCTGTGTGTGTGTGTGTACGTACAGCGGCTGGTTGGCGGCGGCGGCGCGCGCGCGGCGCTCCTCGGCGGCGCGCACGGCGGGCGCGTTGTCGGCGGCGCGCAGCGGCACGGGCAGCGGCAGGTGGTGCTCGGCGCGCGCTGTGTGTGTGTGTGTACGTACAGCGGCTGGTTGGCGGCGGCGGCGCGCGCGCGGCGCTCCTCGGCGGCGCGCACGGCGGGCGCGTTGTCGGCGGCGCGCAGCGGCACGGGCAGCGGCAGGTGGTGCTCGGCGCGCGCTGTGTGTGTGTGTGTACGTACAGCGGCTGGTTGGCGGCGGCGGCGCGCGCGCGGCGCTCCTCGGCGGCGCGCACGGCGGGCGCGTTGTCGGCGGCGCGCAGCGGCACGGGCAGCGGCAGGTGGTGCTCGGCGCGCGCGCTGTACCGCACGCCGCCGGACTCGCCGCACTGCACGCGCTCCTCCACGGAGAACTTGAGGCAGTCCGACGGGTTCGGCTTGTGCCGGCTGTTGCGCTGGAGACGACACAAACTCGGTCATCAAAAAAGCGACGGGTAGAATTCCGAGAGTACCGGCAGAAGTGAAAACAGCAGCTTAGGTTAGATTTTAATGTTGTAACCGTGACGCTCAAGACGCGTACCGTACTGGCCGTTTAAAAAAAACACGTACGAATTATCTACTCGTATATTGACAGACGCCTTAGTACTTTTGCTCTACGACTCAACAAAAAAACACTTTAAAAATCAAACGCGATTCATTCGTATTTCAAAATAAGCTCTTAGAGGATCTGATATCCTGGTACTTAAACTCTTCCTCTGTCTTACGCTTGACGCGAGCTTAACATTTTTTACCCATCTCAAGAAGTGCCCAACGCCGCTAAAGAAGTTTTCACTTCAAACAAGTTTATTTTCCTGAACCACGCGGTAATATTGACCGTCTATAATGCCTATGATGAATTCGCTACCCGCGATCATAAATGAGCGTTTCTAAAAAAGTTTGTACATTTGTCGTTTGTAGGTGTCCTGTGCAGATTTATTATTTTCTTTAATCACCAGGCCACTGTGTATTTTATTTGAGTTATTGAGCATAAAATTCGTTTCATTATCTTAAATATAAATTAACTGTCTTAAATGTATAAATATGTAATTGATCATTTTAAAAATATTTTTTTTAAATAATCGTTCAGTAAAGTTTGTATGAAAAGGTAAATGTCCCATTGTAAATTTCGAACCTAAAATATCGATTTTTGAAATCAGTTTTACGTTCTCGATTCCGTGGTGTGTTTTATTAACTTATAATAGGCTCAAGCAATTACTTTCTACATTGTTTTCATATCCTTGTCTAAGAAATAATATTTAAAATTAACGATTAAAGTTTGTCCCAGAAAAAGTTCCAATTTTGATTCCAGTTTTTGTTACCGCATTTTCGTCCCAAAAGGTATTTCTTACAAAAATTTGTAGATTCTTTATAGGATGCTGGTAACACTAGCATCATATAGCCACCTTAATAATAAACAGTCACCTTTCAAAAATCAAAACTGCGAGTTGACAAAGTGCGTCGATGGTCAAACCTGAAATAAAAGTCCTCCTTTGTTACTGGAAAAACCTGGGTAAATTTTGTTTTTTTATTACTTTGAACTAAATTCTATTTATAAACACTTTATCAAGATTCATATTCTTAAATTCTTCGTTCAAATAGTACGATATATTTGGTTTCACGAATTTTTTAAATGTGCCGGGCACCATATTTTCCACCATTGGTTACTTCCTTTTTTGTTACTTTTTAATGGTAACGTATGGCTAGGAAATGGGAGTAACAAAAAAGAATTCCTAAGGCAGAGTGTAGACTATTTGAAAATGACTTTATTTATATACATGAGAGGTATTTTATTTTTATTTGACAGTATTTGTGTATATTATTTAACGTAGATATTTAATATAAACGTAGATATCAAAAATGTATGGTATTTAATCACTCTATCTTTTAAAAAATGTATGTAGTGATTATAATATTGAAACCTGACTAATGAATACTGTGCCTAAGAGTTCCTAATTTGTTACCAATGTTCCTCTTATTGTTACTGTCCCGTAAAAAAATACGAAGTTTTGTTCATTTTTGTTTATATTTGTTAAAATATATATATTTTAAATATTCCAGACGAATATTTAGCAATTTAATTATGATAATTTCCAAAAATTATTAACGTAACTTTATAAATAAGCATTATATTGTAAAATTTCAGGGTACGTTTGACCAAATGGTAACAAAAAGGAGTGAATATCTTTATTATTTTGTGATTACCTTAAAAGAGTAAAGAATAAGCATTAAAAACGTACACAGTTTTATTATTGCTACCTTATTTCTTCAATAAAACCAACTAAATAATGTGTGTGGTTTCTATTTACTTAATTGAATCTTAGTAACAAAATAGGAATTATCGACTGCCCCGACTCAGTAGATTTAACTTTACAGCTTATTTTGTAGTTCGAATCTCTAAAAAAATACATTATCTAGAATCTTTAAGAACCAGGTAATAATATGCGCTTAAAATAATATCGAAAAGAATTAATTTCAAATTAGCCTATGCTGTCCGCCAAATGTACAAACTTTTTTAGAAACGCTCAAATGGAGTAATTATTTAATAACAAACCTGAACCAAAACTTCACTGATTTTACGTATTTTACCATAGAAGAAAGATATACATATAGTAGAAGTGATATATGAACGAGAGACGCGTGCCACTTTATGCGGAAAATTGCACGTACGAACGTCAAATTGAAGTTAACGGTTTGAGTAGCAGAATTGACAACATTTCATATTTCTGAGCCTATAATTTTAATGGTTCTCTGTATTTTGTTTGAAAAGATGAAAATGCTGACAGTTTAATTTTTTCGCTAGGGTTTGTATTTAATTTATAATTAAATTATAAATTTTTGCTTATTCTAAAAGGGCGTAACTCCGATACTATCACAGAATAGACACTTATCCTTTTGTCTCTTCTGTATAGAAAAAAAAACTGACGTCAATTTCAAATTGTCTGTCAGGCCTTATTCTCCGATATTCGATTTTCGAGGTTCGCTTCGTGCTGTTCCGCTCATACTAATATAGTCATTAACTTGAGAGTGAGAGAGAAGGTATGCAACGAACTTCAAAAATAGAATTTCAGAGTTGCCCGCCTTGTACTTTGAAGTTTTCAAATACAAAATCATGGTCGCTTATTTTTTCTCGTGAAAAAGGCAAAGGCATTTCACCTATCCTGTGGTAGAATTGGTAAAATTAAGACATGTTTTTAATTAATTTTTATTTTCTATAATAAGCTATATTAAAAATAGGTTTTTTTTTTTTTTTTTTTTTTTTTTATGATATAGGGGGCAAACGAGCAGACGGTAGGACGGCAGGTATATAATCATATTGCAGTGATCAAGAGGCAAAATGCTTTCGAACCATATATACATTTTCAGGTGTTATAAAAATGAAATGTTGTCAATTATTCAGCCAGAAACAGATTTTGTCGAATGTTCCACTGTCATTAGTTAGATTTTCAATCACGTAAACCTAAGTCCCAATCAACAGAGTTTATTTCGCAACACAGTTATTTTAACGACATCTGTTGTGCAATGGTAAAACTATTATTTAGACAACTGACATTTTCAGACTGTTATCATCTGGCTTCTTCGCGCTAGATGGTGTTTATATACCTGTGCAATGGACGTTAAGCAATATTCTGTGGGTGGAAAGTTCAAATTGAACAGAAAAAAAATGAATGAATTGATTGATTGGTTGATTGATCGATTGAATTGAAGTTGAAATTGGACAGATTGTCATGTAATATTTATTTTAAAGTCAGATTTACGTTTTACGTTCAATTCAAACATAAAATAATATAATTAGTTAGATAGGTATATTATAGATAGTATAGTATCTAAGTAAAGAAATACATATTAGCATGTTTTTTTTATTTTTTTTTCAAGGGGGGAGGTGTAGTGTGAGCTGTGCCACACTCACACTCTCCCATCATGTAGTAGTAGTATATAAGCGTAAGTCTATATTATATTAAAGTCAGTATAACTCTAAACTCGGACTATCAGTTACCTCCCAACGCCCATCCTCACAATAATACCGATTCAGAACTTATTACATTTTTGTAATAGAAAAGCTACGACCAATAATTGCCAAGATTTCATGGTATGAGTGAACTGTCGATGTCAAATTTTGGCGACACCGGTTCCCCTAGCGAAAGCGACTTATCGCAATTCTACTATATCTCTTTATTCTGTGTATTTTACCTTGAATTTCGCCGGACACCAAATTATCTGTATCTAAACTAGTTTAAATGAACACAAAATATTTACCTTTGTTTTGATTGTAGTAGATGAGCAGCAAGGTAAATATTTTGTGTTCATTGAAATGGACCTCCGCAAAGTAACGCCTGATTTAATAAAATATTTAAACTAGTTTATTTTGAATCGTTTGTCTTATACTTCATTTTGCACTAAATATAAAGCTTACGTGGAACAACGACATGAAATAAAAATTGTTTCGCTTTGCCGCCATTTTTACCTGACATTGGACAGGTGTATTTTTCTAGCCAAAACACCAAAAGCTATTCCAGACACAGACAAAAACGTAGCACATTTTCTTAATTTTGTGGTCTTTTGCCTTCATTTTTTAGTCTCATTCTTTATAGGAAATGCAAAGGGATCAAAGCCCATTCAACCAACGCTAACACTGGATGCCATAGTCACTTCACGAATTCGTACGGAACCCTATTTTTTTCAATCTAATACCATTTAATACTGTCAATAGTATACTAGCTCCAGCCCCCAAATGGGCTTGATATGTATTTCTTTAAACGAGGACAATAAAATTAATAAAAATTAGGATGAATTGAAATAATAATTTTATCTTTAACTTCCGCACTTAACGAATTCACTGGCCACCGACGCATATATGCGTTTTCGTGACCTAATGAAGCTGTCATAATTTTACAAGCTATGAACGCACATGTGCGTCCGAGGCGCCTGAAAAAGTCTCAGATTTGGCAGCTGGCAGCGAATGTCTTAAGTTTAGGCTGAGTTACATCTAAAGTCTATTTATTCATACTAGATACTAAAATGACATTACCGGTGTTGCCTGTTTTTGCAATTTAAAAAAGTGATATGCCACCACTATCGAAAGTTAACGATAAATTAAATTTAGCACAGATTTTGTATGTATAAGCTAGTGTAATAAACTAATAAACCTTTAAATTTGCTTGATTATGATACAATCGTATTTTATTCTTAAAATATAACATGACCAAACCTCTTGTATCCAGACCACAAACATTGTCGATGGTTTCGAGTACACCACTAATGGCTGGTATAGTTGCCGGCAAAAATCTTGACCAAGACCGACGTAGAAGGGGTAAGTTCGCGCATATACTTTTGTACCAAAGAGACGCTAAATTCACTACTGCGCATTCAAGGTCATGCTCAAGATGTTTGCCGGCAACTATATCATTATTTCACAATTTGACGTTTGCAATTGTCAATTTAGTATCTAGTATGAATAAATAGAAGTCTATTAGTACAGTACATACCTGCAACAGCGTAAGCAAATGCAGATAGAACTCGTGCGCGTCCTGCTGCCTCTTGGACTGGAACTCGGGATGGTCTTTGCCCACGAGGTTGCGGAACATATGGCAGGCCACGCCGGGCTGCGTGCCGTCCGTGTCGCCGGGCGTCGAGTAACGCCCCGACAGCAGACCCACGCCTAGCTTCGCACTGCAACCATACAAAATACATACATACATACATACCGTCACGCCTCTTTCCCACATGGGTAGGCAGGCTACTTTGTTCCACTTGCTACGATCCTGACATACCTCTTTCGCTTCATCCACATTCATCAATCTCTTCATATGCTCGTCGGTTTCGGGTACTCTTGACCTGGCCTTTTTCCAAAACGTCCTCAATTTGATCACAGAATGTCCGTCTAGGCCTTCCCTTCCCAACGCACCCATTCACACTCCCCATATAAATCTGTTTAGTTAATCTTCTTTCATCCATCCTCTCTACGTGACCAAACCAACTAAGCATACTTTTTCTATCCTAGTCACTATTATCTTCTTTCACACCGGCATGTTTCTTACTACAAATAATTTCTTAAGGCGCCTAGCGCTTTCAAATGCTGTAAATTTGGTACTTTCTAAAGTCTATTCCTCGTTAATGGCTGAACCCAAAATTATGAAAAAAAAAAAGAATTATCAACTCTTTATAAAACATTTGTGACAGGTCGTTTAAGGTATCAGCAAAAGTTCGATATTTAAATAAAGTTCAAGCGAATGGTGTTTTTCGACTTGTATTCCTTACTACTCCTAAACGGTAACAACTATTGAAAATATTTAAATGTTAAAAAATAATCCGAGAATATAATAATAAAAAAAAATAAGAATCCGAAAAAAAAAAAAACCGAATCCAAATCCGAGAATATTCTGAGAGGCCTGTGCCCAGCAGTGGGACGTATATAGGCTGGAGATAGATAGATAGAAAAAATAATTCGATGTTATTTAAACTCAACGAACACCACAAATAACAACAAAAACCACCGAAAATTTGCAAAAGTGGTTGATTTTCTTTACTCCTCACACGTAAAGAAAAGACAAAGGCAAATTTTGAAGGCGCTAGTCGCCTTAACAAAATGACAGATCAGACAAAATATGTAAACAATCACTCACGTCTGCACGTTGAAGTCGTTGACGGGGTCTTCGGGGAAGGTGGCGAAGATCTCGGGCGCCCCCTCCACAAACCGCCGCACGAAGTCCGGCATGCGGAATATCACCTGAACATTACGTACTTTATATCACACTCGTATACTATCCGAAAGCCCTGAAACCACAATGTTACTTTACTAGTGATGTTTGTTTATAGTATGAATCTTCGCAGGTGAACTTTTTGCTTCGAGCCCTAATCTTTCATACAAAGGCCATTGTCTCTATTATCGCAAAACCGCAAGCTATCGTACGCACGTGCCACTACAACATTCATATTGAAAAACAAACGGTATCGTCATAGTATTAAGGTTCAAATTTAATGTCACTGATATTCTAGATATTATTTTTAATTTGAACCTTAATATGACAATACCGTTTGTTTTTCAATATGAATGTTGTAGTGGCACGTGCGTACAATAGCTTGCGGTATTGCGATAATAGAGACAATAGTCGTTGTTTGAACTATGTATAGTTAGCAAGTTCCATAGAATGACACTTTACACTTGCTATTACTACTACTACAACATTCATGTTGAAAACTACTACAACTACTGCTGCTACTACTACTACTATTGCTACTTCTACTGCTGTTGCTAGTACTACTACTGCTGCTAGCACTAGTGACCTGCACGACGCTGTTGATGTAGCAGGAGTTGCCGAGGTTGACGAGGCCGGTGAGCCCGGGCCCGTGCAGCGGCTGCAGCGAGCTGCCCGACTCCTGCAGCGTGTTCCACTCGCCCGTGCGCTGGTTCAGCTCTAGCTCCAACTCCACCATCGATTTATCAGTCTGCAAAACGACAGTCACGTTAAAAATAAAAAACGTGCGCGTCTCGGGACGCCCGACCGCTTGAACCGCCCGAGATTTGAACCGCGGTCACCGGAGCGAACTGTTATTCCACATCTTATACAACTAGGCCAAATGTATCTTACGAGTGACTGACGAAATCAACATACGTATTATCCACCGTCTTACCTGACTTAAGGGGGTTGCTCTTCCATACAAATCTTCCGTGCAGCTGCATTTCGTCCACAGGCTTAATTTTAATGCGGTTTTTTGAGGATAGTTAGATATGGATAAATTGTGTGCGCAAATTACAAAAAGGTGTGCATTTATCATACCTAAATTGCAGTACGATGCAGGAAATTTCGATGCATTTTACAATAGTGTGAGTAGCTAGTGTCAAATAAAAATAGTTGTAAAAACCAATCGACTATTTCGAACAGTCACGTGACCACTAATGTGGCTCAGTGGTTATGACTCAAAGAACTGAATAGTAAGTGACCAAGTTCAAATCCCGAGGCCGCATTTCATTTTTTATATTTTATAAACATTTTTTTAATAATTTACAAATTTAAAGTGAGTAAGACCATCTCATTGAGATGTAGGAAACTTTAAGTTAAATTCAATATTTTTCTTGTCAAACCAAATCAAAGAAGCTAGGTACTACCTAAGTGGTTTTAAAACAACCACAAACTTAGCAGGTTGATTTAGGGCAATTTATGCCCATTATCAAACCTAAACTTGGCAAAGCTTTCATACCTAGTAAGTGTACTAGTACTTTAGTATTAGGATCACACGTGCTTATTACTTTGGCATAGATGGTGGCGCCTCGCAGTCATATTGCCACCTTATAACATGTTTTGCCTTATGTACTAAGAAAAGGTACCCAACTACAGAAATTACACCTATTAAAATAAAAAAGTTCTTCTAGTTAATTACACGAATGCTTCTCACGAGAATCGAACCTTAAACCTCTGCATCAAAACACAGCCATACACCACGGCAATGATTTTAAAATCCGGACAGGTGCTAAATACAAAATAGGCCGAGTAAATAGGTTTTCTCAATTATAGAACATTAAAAAAAAAACATGCGAGTCAAAAACCTGGCTAGAAGGGTAATTAAAAAAACAATGACATGAAATTGTCATAAACTAATGATTGACAGAACGTGGTTTCTCAAAATAAAAATAATCATTTTATTCGAAATAAATTGAAGTCAATTGGAAGTAAAAGATGTTACGAGCTACGATATTTTACGCAGCGAAGGCATTTATTCGGACGTACAGGTATGTACTTATCAATTAATCATAATATTTTTTTAAGATACAATACTTCAACGTTTGTGTCAGATTGGCACAAAATATTTTGTAAACGCAATTGAAGTGCACAGTCCCAGTGTCTGCATGTAATCAAATCTTGGAAGTGAATTTTGACCCACTTCTTATTGATCAGATTGACGTGAAATCTGGCATAAGTACTTGTAAGTCAGACTTGTAAGAAGTACTACAGTAATCTTGAAGTGAAATTCTGGTATCGTTCCCGCTGTTGGAAACTCATCAACAGAAAGAGTAACAACCATCCATGCATGATGCATCACGTTTACGTCTAATTATAATTTTTAGAACTCAGAGGAATCTGTAGTGCGAGTAATCGAACTTGCTATTGACCAGGTTTTTTAGGGTTCCGTACCCAAAGGGTGAAAACGGGACTCTAATTACCTACTAAGATTCCACTGTCCGTCTGTCTGTCTGTATGTACCGTCTGTCTGTCACCAGGCTGTATAGTATCTCATGAACCGTGATAGATGAAATTTTCACAGATGATGTATTTCTGTGGCAGCTATAACAACAAATACTAAAACAATATATTTTTGTCCATCTGTCTATGTAAGTAAAGTAACCAATGTAAAATAAATAAATAAATATCATGGGACAAATTACACCAATTGACCCAGTCCCAAACTAAGCACAAGGCTTGTACTATGGGTACCAGGCAACGGATAAACATACTTGTATAATGTAGGTAAATACATACTTAAATACATACAACCCAAATGACCTCACACTGCTTACATTTTGCTTAGAAGCCACTGTCCGTCTGTCTGTTTGTCTGTCGTGTCTGTCTGTGTCACCATGCTGTATCTCATGATCCGTGATATGGCTGTCAGCTATTGTGATTGTCTAGCGACAGTTGTAATTTTCAAAAATTACGTTTCTCTGTTGCCGCTCTAACATCAAATACTAAAAACAGAATATTTTTGTGAATCTAAGTATGTAAATAACAAATATAAAATTACCTCATAAAGAGTACATCTTGCTTAGGAGGCAGGGCTCTGCTAACACTGGATTTTATATTTACTTGCCGAATTTGTACGAATCCCTCGGTGCGAGAGTCCGACCCACACTTGTCCAGTCTTTGGTGTTCGGAACACAAAGGAGCTTAACTATTACCAAGTTCATGCTGTACCATGGTTTATTTTATGGCCACATTGTTCAAATTCGTCCGTCTATGGCTGTCTATCTGTCCGTCTGTCCTACCTTTATAGTTTTTTTACCCATATTAGGTAGTTATTTTTTACTCATTTTCATGCTGGTCTGGAATGTATGTATGTATAACTCTTTATTGTACATAAAACACATGAAAAAGGTAAATACAGGACAACACAAATACACACGTATTTTAGTTGTTTCGCTTCTCGCGCAGATGGTAAATGCAAGAATCTTAGGAATCATATTATAGGCGATACGGCAATCCATCACTAGTTTGATTCCGCTTTCCACCTATACGCCCACAATCATGCTTGTTCTTGATGGACTTAAAGTTTTGTAACCTTAGGCTCTGTCTACCTCGTAAGGGATAGACGTGATTTGTGTATGTATGTACATATTTTACAGAGTATCCGACCGGCGTCCGAATACCGAATTTGCCGTCAAAATGATAATTAAAAACTATACGTATGTATGTATGCATTATAGAAAGGTATAAGAAAGGTAAGTAAAATAAACAAATAGAAAAAAAGGAACCATTGTAGAAGCACTTATTTTGTCTGTCTGTCTTTCCGTCTGTCAATTCTTCTGGACCATTTTGTGACAATTTATTTATCTGTAGGTTTTATTTTTAGCTTTGTATGTTTATATAGGTACTTACTTTTGTTTTTTTAACTACTTTTGTAATTGTCATAATTTAACTTTTTCTTTATTTCTTTCTGTCTGCCTGTCTATCTATCTGTTCGTCTGTTTGTCTGTATGTATGTCTGTCTGTCTGTCTGTTCGTTTGTCTGTTTGTCTATTCGTCTGTCTATGCGTCCGACGATCCATCCGGCTGTCTGTTTGTCTGTGCATCCGAACAACCATCCGTCCATCCGTCCATCTGCTTGTTAATCTGTGCGTCTAATCATCCGTCCGTCCGTCCGTCTTTCCATCTGTCTGTTTGTATGTGCATCTGACCGACTGTCCGTCCGTCCGTTTGTCTTTCTGTTTGTCCGTCTGTCCGTGCGTCCGTCTGTCTGTCTGTTTGTCTGTGCGTCCAATCATCCGTCCGTCCGTCCGTTCATATGTCTGTCTGTGCGTCCGACCCTCTATCCGTTCGTCACTGTCCATCTGTTTGCATGTAAATCTGTCTGTCTGTTTGTCTGTCATTATAAATATTATTCATCCATTCGTCCGCCCATCCATCTATATCCTTTTGTAGTACTGACTGTAGAATAATTTTTCAGATTCACATTGGATTCGGAAGGTACTTAATTTTTGTCTCCAGTAACAGGAAATAAGTGAAGCAAACATCCACTGGACGCGAGCGTATCTTACTTGCTATTATTGTGCAAGAAGGGCAAAAAGTTTACTGCTGGTGTGATGATAAAAAAAAATTGTTGTTTCTAAATCACTTGAAACATTCTGTAGATTTTTATTACCGTAATTTGTAATAACATAACATAATGAAATAAAAATAACTAGAGAAAATTCAAGACCGTGAATTGCCAGATGTCCAACAGCGGAGTTTTGTCAACCCTGTTCTGAAGACTTGAAGTCTTTTCGTCCGTCTTTCATGTTCTCATTACCTATGACCAGTAAAGCAAAAGGAAACTGTATGATACAGGGTGATATTAATATCACCGTCCAAGTTTTTACATAGTTTTTTACGTAGGTATCATACGCAATCGTATAGGTACCTACCGTAAGTCGCAGGTTCACGGTGGATGTAAGCCGCTTCCAACCGAGGCAACTGGAGCTGTATGAAGGAGGCCTATGGCCAACAGTGGACGTCCTACAGCTGATATGATGATGATGATGATGATAATGATGACAGGTATCATTTAATGATACTATTTGCAATATTTTAATACCAAACCCAAAAATAATAAATAAATAAATAATGCCAAGTAGGAAAATAAGTTATGATTGTTTTTTGTATGCATATAAAAAATATTATTTTGTGAACAATAAATAATAAGTGGCAAATTTCCATTAAATTATGAAACTTATGAATAATCACTCGTGTAAAATTTTATTTATTGAATATGTTACGTGATCTACAGTCACCAGCATAAATAAGTGATCACTTTTGTACCTTGTCACTTTAAAGTCATGTTTGAAAAACCATACGAAATCATGTAACGACTGAAAGCGACAAGGTACAAAAATGATCATTTATTTATGCTAGTGACTGTACAAACTACAATTTCGTGACATCTTTTAATAAATTATTAAATATTTTGAGTTTCGTATTGAGAGACTCGTGTATTTGGAAATGCTTGTATTTTTCGTCTTATTTCCCTAGGTATTGACTATACGTGGGACTGCCTATACAACGGGTCCCATTTCGTACCTTCTAACAATAGTTTGATCATTTGTTCATAGGTATATGTATATACTATCAATCAACAGGCTAGCAACCCATCGCTCATTTTGATTCTCCTTTCCACCTATACGCCCACAATCATACTAAACGTGGCCTTTAGGTCTTGTTACCTTAGGCTTTGTCTACACCGTAAGGGTTAAAGACGTGATTTAAGTATGTATGTACTATCAATAAAAGAGCCCTGCAGGAAAACTTGAGGAAAAAGTAGTTTCAGGAGGTAGTTACTTCTCACAAAATTTTAGTATGAATTTTCAGTATCTTGGTATGGTTTTTGTATGAGCATAACTCTCTCAGAATTATAATTAGTTAGGCATAGTTATCAATAACTAGTCAGTGTGTGTTATTTCAAAGAACTTATCGCATTTAGAAAACATAATAGAAATAGAAAAATATAAATTTGATCATTACTGGAAGCATTTAATTCTGAGGGAATTATGCCCAAATGAAAAAATAGGTATCAAGAGACTTGAATCTCCATCAAACTAAAATTTCGTGAAATTTGACTGAAAACGCTTTTACTCCGAGTTTGCTCCGGGTCGGGTTCCTATATTTCTAACCTACAGTAGAACGTTTTCACGATCAACGCGGTCAACAGCACAGTGAATTTTCTTGTCAGTTCAATCAAAATGAAACTTCACTAAGACATTTGCTGTGATAAAGTTCAACAATGTGTCAGGACTTGATTTGTCACTACCACTACCCAGGAATAAGTACATAGTACGAATAAAACTATTCGTATTCCTGTTACAGCGTGTCAAATGTTTATGAATACTGAATAGAATAGTGATACAAATTATTTCAAAAGTGACATCTCACTGGTATTTGGTTTCAAATCAAATTGAAAGTTTTATTTGAAAAATATATCTTTTTTTTAACTACCAGCGCTTTGATAAATTAGCCCTTGTGTGCGCATACCACATGTTGCGTGGCGCATTTACTTATGAGTCGAATGATTTCGTTCGTAGTAGCCATTACGCCATAGGTACTATGGCAGCGTGCACGTTTTTTCGACTTTAGATATCAAACACAAAGTCGAATATCTACCTACTATACCAATTAGAAAAATATAGGGACTTACCCGTGGCCCACCTAATTTGTCCACCCGGAAAACCAATACCCAGCTTCCAATACCCAGAAAAAAGGAGCTCCGCCCAAGAGCGGAGCTCCATCAAAAACCAGGTGGACAACCTGTAGGTAGATCACGAGAAAGATCGAAAAAAATATGGTTCTGGTTCACTGGTCGACACGCAGTACAGACGCAATAGCTGCACGACGCTAACAAAATTTTATCTCATTTTTATGCACACGATTTCTGACTAAATGTATGACGCTTTCCTCATGGGCCTTACTCTATATTATGCACAACTAGTTGTGCTTTTAGGAATTTCACTCCTCCGTAAGGTCGACAGCGGGGTTCCTATTTCTATTCAGTTTGCCCTTCGGGTATTTGAAAATACCTAATGAACCTAACCTAATTTTACTATCTCAAATGAGAATTCTTATTTTTATTGACCCGAAATTCCTAATGGCACAACTAGTTGCGCATAATATATATATATATGTAGAGTAGGCTCATGAGGAAAGCGCTGATATAATACGCGTCGAGCTGCAATTTTATTTTTTCGCGTGTGGACTAGACACCGTAGTACTCTGCTTTATCCCACTCTAGGCAACGCTAATCAAAACCATCGACGGATGAAGTTGGACTTTTGTGGAAGTAAGTATTATAGTAAGTAAAAGCGAGTGCAGATGGATTAGATTTGTTTTGGAGTTGTCATTATTTTATTTGACGTACCTACCTATTGCAAAGTCATCATAATTATCTAATATTATTTTTTCCTTTTATGCGCTATACGATGAATTATTATAAATATGAATTATGATGACATAAGGACATAACTTAAAAAAGGCAGCTCACAACTCTGGAACAAAATTATCTAACCAAACCCCTAACTAAACCCTTAGGCCTAGAAGCATTCAGACGTAGTCCCTACCCGCTATGCGTAATTATTTCCTTTGTCTGAACCTATACTGCAATGCATTTTGGTGAAAAGATCCGAATGGCTAGCACGAGTGACTTCGTCTCATCGCTGCAACTAGGCTCATTCTCAAGTTACCTATTTACGAAAGGCGCGCCTGACTCGAAACGACAATACCTACCTTACGGCGCTAGCTGTTTAGATGCCCCAGACGAAACGCTTTTATAAGTTATAATGCATAAGAGTATTAATAAATGTCAGACGATGGTGATGATGATGTCTCTACGTATGAACGAATATCAAATATGAATAGGTTCCTACATACTGATAGGTACTTTGAAGATACTAGCAATGACGGCATATGAATTTGCCGCTAGAGGCGCTATTTTAACGTGAGGTATTATACAGAAACGTAAAATTAGTAGTACCTACAAGTTGATAATCCGGCTTTACATAACGGATTTTTAGTGTTATTAAGATTGTTTCCTTCCGATTATTATCGCAGACATACCTACGACAGGTTTATTAAAAGAGAAAAGAAGAGTTATGAAAATTAGGAGCCAAATTAAGCAGGCAAATAAAATGGCAGCTAATTTAGAAGATAAGATAGGACTGTGCAACACTGTGGGTAATAAATAGCTTGCTATTAAATATTAATTAAAAGAAATCCTGAATAATGTGATATACCTTACTCTACAGTGGCGCCAACTAGTGAGTACAAATACGATAGCCCTCATTCTAACAAAGTACAAAAAAATTGACTCCCTGGTATTCAAAAAGGGTTAAAGGTGGCATTGATTCACATATTTGCATCTGCTAGACTCATGTGTAATATTTATAACTAGCTGAGCTAGTAAAAAATATTTCGCCTTAAAGTCAGTTTTTGTCTGAGATGGCGCTGCATACGAAAAATTAAAGTTATTTTGTGCATTTTTCATATTTTTGATTAGATATTCAGCTATTCGTGGAAGAGAGAAAGCCAACAAATCAATAATCATAAAAATCCGTGCAGCTATTCCAAAGTTATCAATAGTTAAAATAACACGACTTACTTTTGTACGTATAGATTTGTAAAATTTCTGGTAAAAGTAAAGTTGATATAAAAACGTAAATATAACGTGAAAAGTTACGCTAACAGCTTAGCAAGGTGTTGCAATATTTTTCCACCCGCTAGTGCCTCCTATTTGCATGTGTGTGTAAGACCTAGTATCTGTATAAGGCCGTTAATGACACCAGCGTTTGTGCAGCTATTCTCCGAATTGGTGCATAATTACCATTTGAGTGTAGTCTCAAAAAATCGGCCGTATTGAATTGTGTGCGCAAATTAATTGATAATCTATAAATGTATTAAGAATCTTCTAAAAACTACAAAAAACCAACAAAATTGATTATAGCGCCATCTAACGGGACTTTTACAATGAGCTAACGCGAGCATCCGCCTTAAGTTTAACATTTTTTATCTATCTCATATAGCGCTCAACGCCGCTAAAGTAATCACATCAAAAACTAACCTTCTGCAGTTGCTGCACGTTGATACCGAAGTGCTTGAGATGGTCTGCCAGGTACGGGTCCTCAACCATGTCGTCCTCAGCGTACGAGAACACGTCGCCCTTGCCTTCCGCCGTTATGGTTCCCAGCTTCACCGCCAGGGGGTAGCCAGTCTCGCGGTAGTGTTCCACCTGAGAGTTATTTGCAGTTTTTTTATCCAGTCATTTAATTATCCAAATGCACAAGTATATCAAGTAAATTGACGCATACCTATATAGTCTATTTATTCATATTAGATATTAAATTGACAATTGCAAATGTCAAGTTGTGAAATAATGATACCAGCTTTTATTGTTTAGTGGTGTACTCGAAACAATCAACAATGTTTGTGGTCTGGTCATGTTATATTTTAACCGTAGTTTAATCGTATTTTTTTTTAAGAAAAAAATACGATTGTACCATAATCAAGCAAATTTAAGTTTTTTTAGTTTATTACACCAGCTTATACATACAAAAATCTATACTAAATTTAATTTATCGTTAACTTTCGATAGTGGTGGCACATCACTATTTTTGAATTGCAAAAAACAGGCAACACAGGTAATGTCATTTTAGTATCTAGTATGAATAAATAGACTAACTAAAAGAGAGAACTGACCGCGTGCTCGTTGCCCCCGGACCCGTCGAAGAACCGCCGTCCGCAGAGCACGGCCCCGTCCACCAGGTTGAGCCACAGGTTGGTGGTGAGCTCGCACTTGGCGCACTTCCAGCCCGAAGGCGGTATCTTCACGCCGTTTTCCAGCTGCTTCAGGCTCACCGCGTGCCTGCAACACATTACTAAACACTTACACCCTTATTCATAAACGCTCTATAGGCTTCTGCTAACTTAGCAATCGTTTGTTCTAATCTGTGAAAGGCAAATGTCAATGTGACAGATAAGATAAGAACAAACGATTGCTTAGTTAGCAAAAGCCTATATAGCGTTTATGAATAAGGGGGTTAGGGAATGCAATCCCAATTTCACGAGATCTCGTGAAATGATTGTAGTGTCATTTTTCAGATTCAATCACGAAGCATAATTATGACGAAATCTTGGACGAGATTGATGAGATTTAACAGCACGCTGGTTCAGTCGAGTTCTCCAATATCTATACAGCCGGCAGTTCAAAAATATCTACCCATATTTAGACCTTATTCTCAGTAGCCGCGTATTCACTGAGCGAGCCGCCGCGCGAGGCAGCCTCGGACGTTTACCGCGCAACGATTGCCGCGCGAGGCAGCCTCATGCAAGAAATCGTACTGATCGAGGCTGCCTCGCGCGGCAAAGCCGAGCCGCGGTGAGGCTGAGGCAGCATTGCTTGCTAATATTTCTCCACGCATCTTCTCTTAGTCCTCTATTTGTATAATCGGAGCATTGCGCATCCCATAATAGTCTATATTCACCATATAGTTGTATTAATTTAAGACACCACTCTTTATCCATGACGCTAACACGCGACGAACAAACGAGACAAAACACAACCGTCTTGACTGAGCGCGGCAAACGTGCTGAGGCGCCTTTGAGCATGGACAAAAACCGACACCGCGCGGCTCGGGTCGAGGCACGCTCGCCCGAGGCGAGACGTGCGTTCGCCTCGACAGGTCGAGGATTTGCCTCACGAAGTTGCCGCGCGAGGCGGCTCGCCCAGTGAATACGCGGCTAATGACAAACTTGTTTAGATATTTTTGAACAGTTGGCTGCATAGACATTGGAGAACTCGACTGTACCAACCAATGTTCAACTGATAGGTATATGAACTCAGCATTTTATTTGTCACTATGATAACTAACATAAAATGCTGCTTGTCAGACGGCTTTCTCGATTTCTATTGTTTGTTAAGTTACAGTCTATGAGCTCTTAGAATGCCATTTGGGTTTGTCTTGCTGTCTAACTGAATCTTATGGGTTTGATATTTGAAGTGAGGAAGACGGCAAGACAAACACAAATGGCTAAGAGCTCACGGACTGTAGGTATAATTATAATTAATAATAGTAATGTCCCACAAGACTTTTGAAATAATACTTACGTTCAACGTCAGCCATTTATCACTTCTTCAGCTTCAGGCTACTTGTAAAAATTACGAATTTACAGTTACATTACTAGATGACTCACACGGATACTTCGCGCGCCTCTCCGTCCCAGGTGCCAGCTAGCGCAGCCATTTCTGCGATCTTGAACGGAGATTCCGCGTCTATCACCGCTTGCGCTGACTTCTTGACCTACACATAGATATTCCAAGTGAGGCCTATAGGAAGGCGGGTGGTACTATCTAGATAAATCTCAAGTGTGTCAGATTAGATTAGATTAGATTAGATTATTTATTCATTCAATAAAAATTACATCATAAATTGTACATTGTCAAGTTAGAAGAATTTTGATTGAAATCGTCAAGAGTAAATAAAAAATAAAATCAAATTAAATTAAATACCTAATACAGATCAATTAAATACTACAAAAATGTCAAAATCAGAGAAAATAATAATAATAAAAAATAATAATAATAATTGGTAGGTACAATTTAATTAACCACTAAGGATCGTCACTTCTTTTAAACAATAAAAAAATAATGATAATAAGGCAATTAGAAAAATAAATCAAAATGTCATATCCAGAAACTCGTTTACAGAATAGAATGCATTTTTCAACAAAAGGACTTTCAGTCGACGCTCAAATGTTTCGTCATTTAGTTCATTTTTAAGATCGGAGGGTAGGTGTTCGTAATATTTGGGGCCAATAACACGCGGGTTTTTCCCCGCTAACGCCATTCGGTGGGGTACCGCACTTAAGCGACCTGTGCTACGAGTGTTCTTGCCTTGAACGCCCATTCGACTGAAACTACTAATATTTGTGCGCGTATACATAATAACTTGGAACAAATACAACGAAAACAGGGTCATGATATCAAGTTCTGCGAACAATTTTTTACATGTCTGCCTCTGCTTTATACCTGTCAGAATTCGGATGGCCCTTTTTTGCAGAATCATAACGCGGCTAGATTCCGTGGAGTTTCCCCATAATAAGGTATCTTCTTTGTCAGTCTAAGGAATAAAGTATTTTTTATAGTGGGATAATATTCAGGCCAATAAAACAAAGTTGCATTTAGTCTTAACCGTCATTTAAAATTTTCATGAATAATATTAACCGACAAACAGAACTTTTTCATCTTCTTTCTTCTTTAGTTTCTATTCTATGACCCTCAGACCCCAGACAGAACTCAATATATCCACTAATATAGGTTACTGAAAAGTTATGCATAGTGTGTCACAGAAAAATATAAAACGCCAACTGACTGATCGATCAACGCACATCTTAAACTGCCGAACGGATTGTGCTGAAATCTGACAAACAGATAAATAATTATCTGTTGTATAAGTCAATTTTTGATGTAGCTCTGCTAAGAAAGGATTTGGCCACAGGCTAGGATTATTTACAAATCTATACGTACAAAGTCGCGTACAAAAGCTAGAAAAAAAAGTAAACACTTGTGTACTTCCTTTGTTTTTGTTGGTGAGAAAGCAGGAAAAACTTTAATTAATCTTACCGGCTCAGGCAGACTCGGATTGGGCCACGGATAAGTATGGAAGCCCGGCAGCACAATGACGCTGTAATGGTTGGTGTAGGTGAACTTGGGCTTGCCGCAGCTCGGGTCGAAACCGCCCTCCACCCCGATGGCTAGCCGGGTTATTTTCTTTTCCGGACCATCCCCGGTTTGCTCTGGTTCTGGCACCTGTATAAAAATAAATTTCAGTAGAGGGGCATTTTTCTTTCTTTACGGGTAATCTATTTCGCGTGCAACGCGTCTCTTGTGTGCTGTCGTGCTAGCTGGCTGCATTAACGATACTTACAGGTATTTTCTCCTGCCGAATGTGCAGGAAGACTGCATTTCCTGTCTTCTGGAAGTACTGCTCCACATAGTTCCGTCCAAAGCCCAGGAATGACACAAGGGAGACATAAAGACCCGTCTCTGACTCCTACAAATGGCAAATGTTTAAAAAAATTACAGAAAGTAAAAATTTTAATACAGTAAGTTGAAATTATGAATTGTGAAAATGTTAATTATATCATTTTTACATTTGAAGTCTTCATTTAATTAATGACTATTATGAATGTGAAAGTTTGTGAGCATGAAGGTATGGATGTTAGTTACTTGTTCAAGCAAAAACCTTAGTTGATAACATGTCATTGTGTACAGTTTCAAACCCCTATAGTTTGCATAAAGATAACATATCACCCCACAACAGACATCAAGCCATGTGGGCCCCCACATTTCACTCCAAGCATCCAACAAAGCAACAATGTTACAGACAACTGACTTGTACTTGGGCACTTTCCTAATACTAAGTGGATTTACTTTGAGTTTACTGAACTTAACGAGAATAGTAAAAGGCAGTAACACATTTACAACTATGTTACTATCAGAAAATTTGATTCTGACAAGTATTGGGATAGCTTTTGTGGCTCGTGCAGCTTTTAAATTGAATCCTTTGAATGTGAACATGTTTGAGGTGGAAGAGAGGACTGCCGAAATGGTTTTAAGCGGATATGGTACCCAGTGCGGATTTTGGACAGTCATAACGAGTTACGGACCTTTTGTAGTGTCTCTGGTTAACAGTTTTGTTACACTCATTATAGACAACTACATGCACTATAAAGTGATTAAGGATATAAAAAAACAAGATGAAGAAAGTGTTGTTCATGAGATTGTGCTGGAATCAAGAAGATTGAGTGACACCAAAGTTAAGATAATCAGTTTTTGGAAAAAGTATTTTTCTTTCATTCTGATTGCACTGCAGTGGATTACTCCTGTCCTGATTGCACTCTTTATGTATCCAATGGGGGTAAAAGAGATGGTGATGACAAGACACACCAAAAGTTCTAGTGATGCATGTATGACTTTAATGGACATTAGTAATGGGACATGCACAGATACTGTGTCAAATTACACTTTAGATCTAAGGAAATACATTCCTTCTAAAGACTACATACAATCATATGAAACTATTGAAAGTAGAGACAATTCAACAGAAGTAAATTCAATTATACAGAATGTTTATAAAATAATTTACAATTTTTCAAATTTCAACGTGAATGTCACGAGTTCGCCATTGTATAGGAAACCAAAATTTTATGAGAATTGCATGAGAATCTGTTACATGGAAACTAAAAATATGCTTCTTTACATGTTCATGTTAGCTGTTGTGAGTTTCTTTGTCCCAATAACAATTTCAACAATTATTTTAACCAAAATTCACGCAATGGAAATTAAGAGGCCTAACGTGAAAACTTACGTGAGTAGGGAATTGCTGTACAACATTTTGTTTTGGAGCCCTGTAATGTTTGATACTCTGTTGTCTCTTATATTTTGCTCATACTCCATGAACGGCATGAGAACTTCGTTGTTCAACGTGGTCGCTAATGTTTATCAAGCCGTCAAAAACTTTATAAACACAAAATACTTTAAAGACAACACAGTAGCACCAGCCTAATTTGTAAGAACTTACATCGAAACTATGTGTATTTTATTAATAAATTATATATAATATCCTCTACTGAGCATTTTAATAAACTTTCTTTTGAGTTCTAATTCCAGTTGCAAATTACAATTAACTTTTTACACATCGTTATAAGCACAAACAGACGAAAACAATGATGAGGTTATAAAAAAAAATGCAACTCACTGGATTGTCGAAGGAATAAACGCATTCATCCTTGTAGATCAGCTGCTGGGGGCCAGGTAACTTGACCTTAGAAATATGCGGCGTTAATAAATCTAACGACGCCATGGTGTAGTTCTTCTAATAGGAATTTTGAACAAAATTTTTGCAATGGAAATGTCTCCCGGCGTCCGTCGCACCAAAAATAATGTGTTAAGTGATGTACCTATGTAACCAACTACCCTTCCGCTTAGGACTATCGATACAACGTTAACAGCGAAAAGTTTTTGAAATTATTACTTGATATTTTTCGTATTCATAACAAAAACAGCTGATTTCGAATATTTTCTGTAAATGACTTGAATGTAAGAAATTGGAAAGTAGTAACAATGTAACAAATTTTTATTATTATATTATTATTTTTATACTTTCTATCGCGGTATAAATATCGACAACGATTCATCACTCACTAATGATTAGTGATATGACAATTAGCAACTGTGTTTTCGAACTTAATTACTTTGCGTTTTATTTCCGTCACTAGGATTTCCGAGTACTAGGGTAAATTTGTTGTGTCTTATACAAATATTGTATAATAATGTAAAAAAATATTTTTTACGTCGCAGAAACCATTTTTCAGAATATTTTTCAATAATGAAGCGTTGATTAAAGAGCAACGAGTAATGTCTTTATTCATACCCATCCTCCGACAAACTAAAACTGTTGCACGGCTGAACAAAACGCAACAGACAGCATGTCATAAAAGTTTTTGGAAAAACAAGAGCAAAGTTCAAAAGTTATTAATTTTGTACTAGACTTTAAATTTACGTAATACGTAATTCTGCTACATTTTATTGTATACAGCGATGTCGCTTAAACTATATTTTGATCTTATGTCTCAGCCTTCTAGGGCTCTGTACATTTTGTTGAAAAACATTAAATACGATTTTACTCCTATGCCCGTGGATTTGCGAAAAGGTAAACTACATATTTTTATTATTCCACTGACTACGCCTAAATTATATCATGATAAGGATTAGGAGTTGTGTTATAAAATGTTTTATATTTATACAATAACTAGCCGTTGCCCGCGACTCCGTCTGCTCTGAATTCGCTTATCGCTATCCTCCGGGACTCGGGTTAAAAACTATCCAGTCTTATGCCCTTCCCCGGGACTGAAACTGTCTCTACACCAAATTCTAACTAAATTGGTTCAGCAGTTTAAGCGTGAAGGGATAATAGACGGATATACTTACACATTTAAGACAACTATATATTGCTGATTGAGTAACAGTCTAAAGGTCTAAAGCAGGGGTGGCCAACCTGATTAGACCCAAGATCTCCTGTTTATTAACAAAACCCTGCACAATCTACCAATTACATACTTCATGAAACCTTAAATGAAACACGTTGCGCAGTCTGGTCTATGTATTAATGTTTTTTGCCTTGCCACAATCGACTGGACCAACAGTCGCGATCGACCTGTTGGCCACCCCTGGTCTAAAGGATACATCAGACTAATATCACCAAAGGATTTCTCTAATTCAATTTGTTTTTTTAGGTCAACACTATTCTGAAGATTTTGCTAAGATAAATAGATTCCAGAAAGTGCCAGTGGTAGATCACAATGGTTTTGTCCTGACTGAGAGGTAAGACTACTCAAGTAAATGCTTGTTAATTTATAATCTTCTTCTTCTTATGGTGCCTCTCCATTACTGGAGGTTGGCCGTTAGCTTAGCGAACCTATCCCTGTCCTGTGCCAGGCGAAACAGCTCTTCTACGCTGGCAATGCTCGTACACTCGCGGATGTAATTTATAATAGTTACCGTAATAAAGTGACAGAATGATAATTGAAACATTGATGAAAATGTTAGTAATAAGTATTTTTTTGGAATTTTATGGGTATTACATTTTTTTTGTCCCGCAGTGTTGCCATTTTGAAATATTTGTCGAAAGAAGGCATCATTCCTGAGAGCCTGTACCCTAGGGGCAACAAGCAGTCGGCTCGAGTGGAGGAGTTCTTGGAGTGGCAGCATGCCGGCCTCAGGCTGCATTGCGCCATGTTCTTTAGAGTCAAGGTTCTAGATCCTCTCATAACTGGCAAGGCAGTTGATGCAAAGCAAGTGGAAGGGTACTTGAGGAGGATGGAGAATGCCTTAGAGTCGTTTGATAGCCTCTGGCTGGGCCAGGGACACAACTTTATTACCGGAGACAACATTTGTGTGGCCGATCTGCTGGCGGCTTGTGAGGTTGAACAACCAAGTGAGTATTTTATGCATTAATTTTTGTACACATTAAATTCTCACAGCAATTAATCAGTACCATGCTACATTAAACAGTAGTTTGATGATGAAGTCATTCATTTTCTTCACATTTATCCCTCCCAATTCGTCTAAATGCCAAACATTCACTACATAAAGACAATATCGATTTTATAGCAACGTTAAAACTATCTTAACAGCCCCAATAATGATAATGATAAAGCTAACCGCATACATGGTAAAGGCCGGTGCACACCAAATGCGTACTGAACTGAGTGCTGCATGACATGCGCATGCACCAGTTGTAATGTATGAAACTATGAGATAGAGTCGCACGCGCGTGACCACGCATCTGGTCTGGCCTTAAGAGTCAAAACTACATATTTTCATACGAAATTGTTGCCATTTTGTTTTATGAATTATGGTAGCAAACAAGCAAGAGTGTCACCTGATAGTTAAGTGAGCAAACACAACACCAAATGATTACAGATGCGTTTATAGTATGAATCTTCTTAGGTGAATTTTTCGCTTCATACCCTAATCTTTCAAACAAAGGCCATTGTCTCTATTATCGCAAAACCGCAAGCTACCGAGACGCGTACCACTACAACATTCATATTGAAAAACAAACGGTATCGTCATAGTATTAAGGTTCAAATTAAAAATAATATCTAGAATATCAGTGACATTAAATTTTAACCTTATTACCATAATGATACCGTTTGTTTTTCAATATGAATGTTGTAGTGGCACGTGCGTCTCGGTAGCTTGCGGGTGCGTCTCGGTAGCTTGCGGTTTTGCGATAATAGAGACAATGGACTTTGTTTGAAAGACTAGGGCTCGAAGCGAAAAATTCACCTGCGAAAATTCATACTATACCACCCTAGAGGGTTAAGATGGAATATCTTGTGCCAGTAATTTCACCAGTTCTCCTTTTTAGGGATGGCTGGATATGATCCATCAGCCAAGTACGCCAACATAGCTGCCTGGATGAAGAGAGTCAAGACGCATTTCAACCCTCATTATGATGAAGGACACATAATATTAAACAAGGTCATTGAAAAACAAAATAAAACTGCCGCCAAGCTCTAGTATCCTACTAATATTATAAAATTTATAAATGCGAATGTTTGTGAGTGAGTATGTTCCTTTGTCACGCTGAAATGACTGGACGGATTTGGATCAAATTTTCTATGGAGTTAGTATAACATAGGCTACTTTTCATCCCGGAAAATTGCATAGTTCGGATAGGGATATACGAATTCTTTGCAGACGTAGTCGCGGGCAATAGCTAGTTATAATATAACACTGGCGCACTCAGATATGTCAAATTATACTAATAGGCAAGACTTTACCTATTTACAATGAACGGAATATGGAATGGTACATTAGATTGTACATATGGCATGGTTCATTAACAATACAATACAATACAAATACTCTTTATTGAACACCACAAATCAGTACAAAACAATACAGAAACAAAGAACCTAGTATGTACAATAGGCGGTCTTATCATTAACGTTTCTGAGCGTGGCTATACTGTTGTCAAGGGTCTTATCTGATGTTGTGATGACGACTATTTTTGATATGGGTATAGTATGCATTTAGTTAAGGGAAACGAAAGAGAGCTTATGAGATTTTTAATGTTACACTTTATACTTACTTTTTAACTTTTGACAATACCTAAGTGTCTAATGATTTATAACTTTTGCATAATAAATATTTGAAGAATGTGCTTGCTTCTGTTTTATTTTAAACATTACCTAAATTTCCTTGGTTTTTAAGTACGGAAAAATTTAGTCTTGCAATGCAAATGTAATAATGAGGAAGGTATATGACATGGTACATATTAACGTAAGGTTTGGAAATCTAAAACTTAAAACTAATAGTTTCGTAGAAGTTGATAGAGGGTGTAAAAAAATACGAGCCAGATTAAGTTTATCGTCCAAGCTTTACCTTATTTTTAGTTATCGAGAAAGTGCCACCTGTGGACGAGTAGTGTAACTAACAACTAACAAGCAACAGCATCAAACCACATCAAACTGGTGAAACTAAACTAAATAACTCCAACTGCTACTCACGGCTAGATGGCGCTGCCAATCACTTAGCTTAACTTATTGCTGGCAAAAACAAAGAACAGTAAATAAATTAGATTTTCGTTTTAAGTTAAATTATTTGCAAGATTAAAATATTTACTGTTTCCATTTGAGTTCCCTTATTCTTGTCATAGCAGGGTTGGCCAAATTCATTTTGTATTTTCTTATGTTTAACAGGCCGTTAGTAGAGCACAACGTAGAGTTACATAAATCTTATTCTATCGAAACAATTGAAAATGCATTACAAAATCATTATTTGGTACCTACAACTCGGTTTCAATAAGGAAGGGTTGTATGTGACATTAACATTGACAAATCTAGAGGTGAGGCTAATTTGTGACACCTTTTACATAAAACGATTATCGATTATATTTTAGTACTAATAACAATCGGGTGTGTAATGATCGGTATAACAACAATTGATATATTTTCATTCAATATAAAAACATTTGATATAATTTCAAATGATATAATCACTCATTTCATATAATAAACGTTTGGTATAATATCAAAATATCTATTTTTATTTCATATAACGATCATTTGGTATAACATTGATTTCATATAATAAACTTTTGGTATAATCGTGATTTCATTATAAAACTCATATTGTATAACTATCATGTGGTATATTTTTTAAAAGTAGCATGTAATATTCTAACCTAACCTAACCTACATATCTGGTAGCACTTAGTTTTATGCACGTGCAAGAGGTCCAACTGCGAGTCGACGAAGCCCCGCTCACGCGGGGCTTCTATTTCTGCTCTGAGGGTCACAAGGTAACTAACGAACCTACCCAAGTGGTTGTACGAGTTGGTGTAAGCAGTTTTTTCAATGCGGGGGGCTCCGCCCCCCGAGCCCCCCTCGCGGGGGGCTTCCCCCCCCGTCCCCCCTTTACCCTTCTGCCTAAGTAAGTTTTGCGGGGTATTAAATTTGGGATTACATCTCTAATACATTATATCAAAAATTGTTATTCTAACTGTACTTTATATGAAATCAACTTTATATCATAAGTTTATTATAGAAAATATGCATTATACTAAATGTATGTTATATGAAATATTTTTAGATTGAATGATCGTTATAGAAAATCATAATTATATTATATTTAAATATATTAAATGTTGTTATATGATTTAATAATTATATCAAATGAGCGTTATAGCGACTAATATTATAGCAAATGTTGTTATACCCATCGTTACGCACCCATAACAATCGATTCCATAAAAATAACGACTGCATATTAATTTATTACCTACATAAATGCTATTTCGATATAATGATACTCAAGTCAATCTCCTAAGATTAATAATTATAATTTATATTTTACGCTTTTTGCCAAGTTGTGTTTTTTTAACAAAATAGGTTGTATAAAATATTATTGAACTTCATAATGTAATTGAAGTTCTAAGGAATCTATTTATTACCAATAAAATGGATTGGTATTGTGTAGTGAGTGTGAAAGAATGTAAAATACTCACTTCGTGTTTTTGTATGTTGTCTTTGGATTTTCGATTATAAATACGCGATTTTAACCGATTACCCAATTATACATAGTTAACTCTCTGGTTTTAATGCCCATAGAACGTAACCTAGCAACGTCTTGTTAATAATGACATATATTGAAAATTTGTACCTACGTGAAAATTAAGTAAACGCAAAAACATCGCGCGTGATTCTTTTTAGAACGTTATTAATATACAGTACCAAGTATTGGTTTATTTCTAAGTAATTCAATTTAGTATTTATTTTGCTGTCAAAACTTTCGTGAACACTAACAGTTACATTCTATGGATCTGTCACACAACCCTTCCTTATTGAAACCGACCGTAAGCTATTATTATTTGCTAATTGGTAAACTTACAAAAAAAAACTTTTAAAATATAAAACTAATCGCCTGCTTTGCGTTAGATTACTTTTAGTTTAGATTAGGTTAGTTTCGAAACTTTTCCAAAAAGTCAGTATTAAGTAGATACCTAATTAAAGTTTAGCAAATAACGTTTTTGTGAACCAAGGGCAACCTATTTGTCAAATCATAATAAAGTAGGGAATATTCATGTTTTTTGTTTATAATAATAATTTGCATCTCTATAACACAGAAAAAAAATAAACAGGCTTGAAAATAGTCAAATTATTTTTTAAAGTGAAATTTAAAACATCGAATAAATTTGCGCCGTTCAAAACGCCGCCATTGAGCGCGCGCTTTTGATGACGTCACTTGTCATATTCCGTGATTGTCTACGCTAATATTATTAAGGAAAAATTAGTATTTTTATTTTTGTTATTGATTCACTCAAAAACTACTAGACCTGTTTTAATAATTCTTTCATTATTAGAATGCTACATTATCCCCGAGTAACATAGGCTGTAGAATATTTTCAAAAAGTTAGGGATCCGTATGAAAACTTCGATAATATCACCCAAGGTGTGAAAAAAAATCCAAAATAATCCTTATATTGCGTACGGCTGCGGAAACTGTTGACAATATAGCAACTACTGTACTACACTTTTATAGAAGACATCAATATCTACAAAAAAGTCCGCAATACTATATGTTTAACTGTTACAATTATGTCACAATAACTACTTTTTCAAAATCTAAATTTATAATATCTCTCTATGTAAATAACCAGTATAAAATGACCTCACGATGCGTACATTTTGCTTAGAACCAGGACTCTGCTAAACCCTAATTTGTACGGAACCCTAGGTGTGCGCGAGTCAGACTCACACTTGGCCAATTTTTTTATTAAGCCCCGACACAAAAATATAGTTTTTGATAATACTTATAATTTTTGTAAATACCTATATCCACCCGTGCGAAGCTGGGCCGGGAGGCTAGTTTACTCCTTCATTCCTACGTACACATTTCCAGTTTTAATTGCTATACGGATCACAGGTTTTAAACAGTAGAAAACTCAGTTTAAAAGTAACCTAAGTTTATATTAAGTTTATAAAAGTTCGGTAAAACTTTCTTTAAAACCTTTCATATTCATATTGAGGTTTTACGAAATTTTGATGATTGATGATGATGATTAATCATCTGAAATAAATTTCAGGTTAAGGAAGATACATCAAATATAGATTCACTAGAAATCACCACAGGAATACTGTTTCAAACAATTTTTTCTGACAAAAACTACACGACGCACTACGAATTTCTACGGCGATAAATCCAATTTATGACATCTGACGTCACATACCGTTTCGACCAATGGTGACGCGTTTTGTAAATTTGAATTTCCCCAACTTATTTTTCACTTTTTAAATAATATTTCATGGGTTTAAATAACAACAAAATAAAAAAATACCTTTGCATCATAATGTCATTGTGACGATAATAAAGATTCGAGAAAAAAATATTTAACACAGATTAAAATTTTATGAATATTCCCTATTATGTATATTTATTTGTAATATATATGATAAACCCGTATATCCATACCATCGATTTTCCTTAAATATTAAAGACAAGAGCCTGGCTCTTAAATACAAGAAGAAGAGATTATGATATTAAATTTTTGGATAGCTACGCTGTGATTTGGAAATGGTTTCGATGAAAACTGCTACGAGCTACGAGTAGCGGTTACGAGTGCTACGACTAAAATATCTACGGCGTAGCTAAAGCCCCGTAGCACGGCCTTACAACCTGAGTCGGCGTTCGGTCGCGCTCGCTGTTTGCTACTTGTTCACTTTCTCGTGTACTTATGTTTATAATATTGTCATAATGTACGTAAACGAGATTCGATTTCGATTTTTTTAAAGGTATCTAGAAAAATAAAATCCGCGGTATATTCATATTATACATATACATAGATTGTGTTATTCCTTATTAACTAGAAAACTTCTTCGTTCTATGATAAAGACAATAACTGCTACTTTAATTAACATTTTGCTAACCCTGGTAAGCCCTCGTGTACTTACTTCTTTAAGTAGGTACAAACTAATGGTAAGAATTACTACAGAAAGTACAATGTGGAGTACACAACTTAATGATGTTAAAATTACATCTAAAATCACAAAACTGAGCCTAAAACAATGCAACAGATGTAAAAAGTCGGGAGTTACGATTCCAAAGCAATTATTTTGAAAGCATGTGAAAGTTGCATATACATTGTTATTCCAGGTATTCAATTTTAATTAATTACGGAGCTATGTCCATTGTCCATAATGTTGTGCGTCACTCCGTCACTCCCACTCTAAGAGCACCGAGATTGATCACATTTGCAAATAGGCAGACTGAGAGCCGCCACCGAAAGGGAAAAAAGCGTAACCCAATATCCGAAACCTTTTACACGGCACGCGACAGTGCATTAATTAAAGAAACTAGACTAGTGCCTGTTGGACCGCGCAACGTAGATCCCGTGCTAATATGCGGGCAATATCCAATATCGAGTTTGGGTCGGCAAATTACTCATAGGAGCATGGCAGGGGTAAAAATCGTGTGGTGCAATAGTACATTACTGTAAAGGCCGGGAAGTAAGGGGTTGCCGGCCGAGTAAGTTTGACAGCCGAGTGGTAGACGAGGCCGGCATGATACGAGAGCCGGCAACCCCTGTTCCGGCCGAGGCTTGTATAGTGCTTTTCTCAAACATGCAATGAAATAAATAAAAAAACTCAAAAAATCCCTTAGAATGTTGCCGCTAGCGCGTGCATTAGGCAGCGGCCGAGCAGCAGTAGGCGCATATCCTCCACGCGCGTGTCCTCCAGCAGCGCGCCCCGCCCTGACCCGCGCAAGACGACGACCACCACAAAACAAAACTCGATCGCTTTGCAGGCCAAGGCCTGCCATTTTGTATGAAAATCCATTACATACCACTTGTCCAACCGCGCCCGCAACGTGATACGTCCCGGCCTATTATTTGAAACGTAAGGTTGACATTTCATTGCATCTTTGAGAAAAATAAATTTGCGGGTGGTAGGGCCTTGTGCAAGGTCCGTCCGGATAGCTACCACCATCTTACTCGCTAATCCTGCCGCTAAGCAGCAGTGCTTGCACTGCTGTGTTCCGGTGTGGAGAGTAAGACAGCCGGGGAAATTACGGGCATAAGAGGCATTTCATCTTAGCCCTCTAGGTTGGCAACGCATCTGCAATCCCTCCGGGGTTGCGGGTGTCTATGGGCAGTGGTGATCGCTTACCATCAGGTGATTCACTTGCTTGTTTGCCTTCCTATTCACATTAAAAAAAAAACGCTGTAATGTGATTATCTAGGGAGGAAAACGGGGAGTACTGTGTGGAGAAACGGCCACCCGTCGGCCACCCGATTGACTGTTGATAGTTTTCGTTTTAAATTCGCATGTACACTGATGAGCAAAAATAAAGGGACACTTCCCATAGAAAGTTGTAAAAAAAGTGACCCGCTTCCTCGTGAGTGTACTTGCTCTTTTTTCACGTACCTACGTATCCAAGTTTTTGGATCTGGACATTGGATATTGACAAAAAATGAGTTCTTTGTAGCTTAATATACTTAGCAAAAGAATTGCGGATCGATAAAATATTGTTTCCGCGAACCAGCGACATACAAGATGGATGAGGAAGGGGGGGGACCTTCCCGGAAATATTGCGTCGAATAAGTAAGAGGTACAGTCGATTTGTGATCTCACTAATATTATAAATGCGAAAGTTTGTGACGATGCGACGATGTGAGTGAGTGAGTTGTTTGTTCATTATTCACGCTAAAACAACTAAGTAGATAGATTTAGATAAAATTTGGAACGAAGATAGCTGGTACTCTAGATTACGACATAGGCTACTTTTTATCCCGGAAAATTGCATAGTTCCCGCGGGATAGTAATAAAAATGTCATAGGTCTTAGCTGCCTAGAGTCGCAACGTAAATAATTATTGCAGAATTTAAACTATCAACATCAGTTCTTCAATCTAATTCTACGCGGACGAAGTCGCGGGCAGAAGCTAGTGGATAATAATCATGAATAAAGTAAAAAACAATAAAAGATTACTTACAAAAAATTTAAGTCAAAACTATTCAATTAAGCTGTCAACGTTAAATATTCGCATGTTTTTCTAGTTATTTTGTTATTAAAAATGAGTGATAGTACAAACCCATTTTCTTATTTTCCTTGCTGTAGTGAGGTGAAAAGTTTTGTGTTATACACGGGTGAAAAGTTATTTTACGCCTCGTGTGTTGAAACACTCGCTACGCTCAGGATTCTATTTTTGAACCACTCGCTTCGCTCGTGGTCAATCATAGAATCCTTTCGCTAGCTCGTGTTTCAAATGAACACTCGCAGGTAAAACACAACTTTCCCCCCTTGTAAAATAATAAATAAATAAATAAATAAATAAATAAATAAATAAATAAATATCTTGGGACAATTGACACCAATTGACCTAGTCCCAAACTAAGCAAAGCTTGTGATATGGGCACTAGACAACGGATAAACATACTTATATAGATAAATACATACTTAAATACATATTAAACATCCAAGACTCGAGAACAAACATTCGTATTTTTCATACAAATATCTGCCCCGACCGGGGATCGAACCCGGGACCTCAAGCTTCATAGTCAGGTTCTCTAACCACTAGGCCATCCGGTCGCCTTGTATAACAAATAACTATTTTTAAAATAGTGCTAAGACCTACGCAACTAGTTAATCAATCAAATAAGTATGAAAAAACAGATAGGTACTAAAAACGTAAATACAAAACTAAAACTAATATAAAATTAAATTTAAATTAATTAGAAAAGAGAGGTGGGCCTCTTGGCAGGGTGCCCATCACGCAGGCAGCGTTCCCGCGCTGAACTGCGATTGCGATTCTTTGCGCGAGAAGGCTGCCGGCTAAGGGTGCGACCACACCGCCGCGTATACGCAGTGACGTGTCGTATGCGTCACGTTTTCTCACCGTTTCTTCATACATTTTGTTGCGATTCCGTAACGTCACCGTTTTTTAAGCGGCGGTGTGGTCGCACCCTGAGACCTACATCTAACTAATAATATAAATGCGAAAGTATGGAAGGATGGATGGATGGATGTTTGTTTGTTACTCAATCACGCCAGAACGGCCCAACGGATCTGGATGAGATTCGGCACATAGATAGAGAAAAGTCTGGAATAGCACATAGGCTACTTTTTATCCCGGAAAATTGCGTAGTTCCCGCGGGATAGCGATAAACGAATTCTTTGCAGACGAAGTCGCTGGCAACAGCTAGTACATACATAAATCACATCTGTATCCTTTAAATTGTAGGTAGACAGAGCCTAAGATAACAAGGCCTAATGACCGTAAGTGACCGACGTCTTGCATGATTGTGGGCAATCGAAATAGTGATGCGTTGCTAGCTATAATGTCGTACGCAATCCTAAGATTTGACAACATTTCATTTTTATAACACCTGAAAATGTATATATGGTTCGAAAGCACTTTGCCTCTTGATCACTGCAATATGATTATATAATTTTAATATTGCTTATTATAGAAAATAAAAATTAATTAAAAACATGTCTTAATTTTACCAATTCTACCACAGGATAGGTGAAATGCCTTTGCCTTTTTCACGAGAAAAAGCAAGCGACCATAATTTTGTATTTGACAACTTCAAAGTACAAGGAGGGCAACTCTGTAATTCTATTTTTGAAGTTCGTTGCATCCCTTCTCTCTCACTCTCAAGTTAATGACTATATTAGTATGAGCGGAACAGCACGAAGAGAACCTCGAAAATCGAATATCGGAGAATAAGGCCTGACATTGTCAATTTGAAATTGACGTCAGTTTTTTTTCTATACAGAAAAGACAAAAGGATAAGTGTCTATTCTGTGATAGTATCGGAGTTACGCCCTTTTAGAATAAGCAAAAATTAATAAATTAATTATAAATTAAATACAAACCCTAGCGAAAAAATTAAACTGCCAGCATGTTCATCTTTTCAAACAAAATACAGAGAACCATTAAAATTATAGGCTCAGAAATATGAAATGTTGTCATTTCCACCCGTTTCGTCGATGAGCTTTTACCATCTGCGCGGGAAGAGAAGCATCTGGTACATTCTATGTTTTTCTTTGCTCCCTGACTAGCATGAAGTGCTAAGAGATAGGGGCTTCAAAAATCAAAGGGTTTTAGTAGGTATCGGGAATCCCCCGCCTGTCAAAATTAGTTTTCGTACAAACCAATTAGCTGTCATTAAGGGCTCAGCCTTTTATCTGGCGTAGGCACAAAAGCGATGGTCCACAGAAGGCGACGAGAGCAGCGGGAACTTTTTTCTATACAACAACGAAGGCAAATAATCAATTCGATTACCTTATACCATCACAATCTCCAGCCTATATCCGTCCCACTCCTGGGCACAGGCCTCTCAGAATGAGAGGGCTTGGGCTATAGTTCCCACGTGGGCCTAGTGATTGGGAACTTCACACACACCATTGAATTGCTTCGCAGATGTGCGCAGATTTCCTTCACAATTACCTTATATATATGGTAAATGATCACCACTGTTCTTGACATTCGCAACACTGGATACTTTACCAGCTTTACTGTAATTTCACCAACTGTCCTACTCTTATATTATATTAGGAGGAAGATATTAGGGAACAATTCACACAAATTGACCTAGTCCCAAAGTAAGCGCTAGTAAGGCTTGTGTTATGGGTACTAGACAACGATATACATACTTATATAGGGACATACATACTTATATAGATAGAAACATCCATAACTCAGGAACAAATATTCGTGCTCATCACACAAATATATGCCCTTACCAGGATTCGAACCCAGGACGCTTGCTTCGCAGGCAGGGTCACTGCCAACTAGGTCAACCGCGTCGTCAAAGTCACTCTTAAGTCTCAAGATGGTGGCAGCGATCCGGACGGACGTTCTACAAGATCTTTCCACGCGCAAAAGTGACCCGCTTGATGCTTTGACGAAGTATCGCAGTGAGATAGACAGAGAGAGAGAGAGCAGAGGCGTCTCTAGCCCTTGTGGCGCCCGTGTGCAACCAGCAGGCTTATTACGTAACTCGCTCGCCATCACCATCGTGTTCATTTTGACAGTTCATGTATGGGCTGACAATTGGCATCGGAAACAGCTAGCTGTCACATTCATACATGAACTGTCACAATGAACACGATAGCGATTGCGAGCGAGTTACGTAATAAGCATGCAGTACCCTGGCATAACACGGGCGCAGGGTCTTTGAGAGCGCCGGCGCCGCGAGCGACGCGTCTTTGGAGGTGTCGCATTAGAGGGTGCTCGGCGCCCCCTTAGACCCGGCGCCCGTGTGCGCCGCACAACCCTGCACCATAGGTAAAGACGCCTCTGAGAGAGAGAAACATTTATTTTCACACATTCGATACACGAACACACACGTGAAAACGCGACACGTGAGTGAAACAACACACGGTTAAATGTACTAATTTAAAATCTTTATTCGCACAATACTTGTTTATTGTTATTGTGAATGCTTCCGGTTTGGCCCCAGCCTAAGCCTTCTACGCAGCGAGGGTGAATAATAAACAAAAACATTTCTAAATATAAATGAAACATCGAAGGAGGAAAGGACACTGAAGCAACAATTTTATTAGAAAGAAAGAGAAACATTTATTTACACATTGATTACTTCGTTCCAATGATATTGTATATATAAAAGAGGTAGCTACGTCATTGGCGCACCAAAAATGAAGCGCACAAAAGGCAACAATTGTCTTCTCTGGCTCCAGTCGCTCTCGAACAAGCCAACGGAACGGAAGTGCTTGACAGTTACCGCCAGCCGTGTTTAGAGCGTGTTTAAGTCATCAAAATGCCGTCATGTGTCATGCGGAACTGCTCAAATTATGGGAAAAAAAAGCAAGAAAGTCCACGGAATCACATATCACAAGTGTATGCTGATATAACTGTATTTTATTTTATTTAATCATTTGTTATAACAATAATGACACCATGCTGACGTGATCTCGAAGAAAAGGACAGCCGTAGGTATGCCTTTTATAACGGGACTGATAAGGACATAAAGCGCGCGAACATAGATGAGTTTGTACAGAAGCGACGTACCTGGGCCCTGTTTTATAAAGCTACAAGTCATTACATTACAGGGTCAGAAAGAGACTTCCGCTTGTAAATTGTAAGTTGTAGCTTTATAAAATGGGGCCCTGATATTTACTATAGTTTTACTATAGTTACCTAAGAAACGTAAGAGTATTTGTAAGAGTCGTGAGGGTATTTGATACGATTTTTTTTTATCGACTACATAATGTGTTTTTATGTTTGTAAATAATACATTTGTTATTTATAAATAATAAAATTTGATTAAAAATGCATTTTATTGAAATCGAATTTCATAATATATAATAAATAGTATAGGAAATGATATTACGTTTCTATAAAACCAGCGCATTACCCTAAGGGTTCCAGCGTTGGCGAATTTCTGCATAGCAAATTTTTCAATCCACCCGAGACGAGTAGCATTGGCGCCATCGTGTGCAGCCGACGTAACCGAGATCTTTGTACCGTCTGTTTCTTTATTCTTTGCTTCAAGTGCTGTAATTGGTAGACTCATTGACTTTTGCGTAAGTGACAAAAGATGGCTGTCTTTTTTGTTCTTATCGTCTCAATTACGCCATCTCTTTTCCACCATTTGGCAATGTAGTGGAATGAACGTGTATGTGTGTGTGCTAATTCGTCGTTCGGATCATGTTTGGCGGTTGTTTTGTGAGCCCATAACGTATCTTTACTAATATATCATTGCTTCGTTCACTATTGTTTTAAACTACTTTGGGTAAGGAACGTCGTGATTTGAAGACATTTTGAAGACTACCTACGTTCGTTGGCCGAAGAGTTTGAAGCAATAATAATAACAATCATTTATTCCAGATAAGTAAATATCCATAAGTTCTAGTACATTAATTGATAAAGAAAGTGACATTTAAAAGTGAAACCTTTAAAAAACAGTTGCCATGATATTTTGGGAAAAAACCTGAAATTATAACCATCTTGCACGCAATAGCCGATAAGCTCGACTGTCCTTTGATGCACAAACTTGCGCAAAGAACAAAATCATTGTTTAGCATTAAGTATTAACGTAGTCTAGGTTAATTTCTAAACGACACTGAAAATTAGAACACAGAAAAATCCGAAAAGTAAAGCTATGGCCGGGAATCCAATCTGGGTCCTCGTCATTCCGTGACGCGTTCTATACCCCTACACCACCCATAGCAGGCGTTCTAAGCCTCCGAATTTTTCTATCTGTTACCAACTGTCACGTGACCTTGTTACTATGCGAATATCACACGCGTCATGGAATGACGAGGACCCGGGTTCGATTCCCGGCCATAGCTTTACTTTTCGGATTGTTCTATGTGTTCTAATTTTCAGTGTCGTTTAGAAATTAAATTTCTAACGGTAAAACGTAAAAAGTAAACATTAAAAATCAAGAAGTAAATTTCTTGATTAATATGATATGTAGTCTAGGTTGCTTAATTAACACCAAAATGGACCTTATTGTTGCCTGATTAAAGATAGTAGATTGTACAACAAGAGCATAAAACAAGCCATTTTACCCGTGACGTTCATATAGCCACCCGAGCCGGTACGGCGAGGGTGGATAGACACGTCGAGGGGAAAATGGGTTTTATGAACGAGTTATACACTCTGCTTTTCACTTAGACTGCGAAGAAACAAAACAAAAACATTGCAAAAAAAATTTAAGGTCAATGTGGGTAAGACCGTCTACAAGGCAAGTCCGTCAACACGTTATAACTTTTGAATTTGAAAGCGTTTCCCGCTTTAGCGTCCAGTAGATAAAACAGTTTGTCGCGCTAGTTCCGGCACTTTAATTTAGATGACGCTGTGACAATAAACTTCAGAGAAATCCGCCTAAACAAGTCATCACGTGTATGGAACTCGAAGTGATAGTGCGACGGTCTCTGCTAATATTTTTTTTTTAAATAGTTGGTGACTAGATTTTGCGCCAGAAAGTAACTACAAATGTAATACAAGAACCGGCCATCTTTATTCTGTATTAAAATTATCAGAAATTGGCTTAGTTTTGTAATTATACGTTCTATCATTTATCACATTAAAATTTCGTTAAGTTGGAAAGTCCGTCTACTATGTTACAAGGCAAGACCGTCATATGCCGGACTTCCCTGAAATCAGAGGTTACCAACTGTTTTTACGACTTCAATTATTATTACGATTTCATAAGGTAAAATTTCATAGATAAATCCTTTCAACATTGCACAAACTAAGCAAATCTTGCGCTATCAGTGCTAGGTGACGACATTATACATATTATACAAATTACTATTGATATTTTATTTGGGAAACCTAAAAAATAAGTAAGTACGTATAGTATAATTATTTGCCAAAAAAGGTTTACCACCCCATTTACGTAATATATGCCGGACTTGCCTTTGAATTCGAAAAATTGTGTTTATTTCGAATCTAAACCTTATTTTAACAAGTTGAAAGTACACTTTTCATCGTCTTGTTTCATTTTTTTTAGGATTCGAATACGAACATATAAGCACCCATAGTTTGGCTGATAACATTACTAGACGGACTTACCTTAAACTACACGGGAAGTCCGTCTACTCGCCGAAGTTTTAAAAATACTATTGTTTCTGCTTAATTTGTGATTAAAATGATCTGTCACTATAGCTCAACTATTATTTATGAAATTTTTCATCTTATGCGATTACAAGCGGTAACGTAGGTGAATAATTAACGCAGCTAGATCACTCCGAAGTAAAAAAAAAATGAAGTATGCCGGTCTTCCCCACATTGACCTTAATTAAAATTAAATATGACATTGGAACAATTCGATATAGGTATTTAATGGTTTTTTCTGGCAAATTGACTGTGTTAGGAGTCAGTGTTATTTCCTCTTCACTTGACGAAATTATTGGATATTAATCGTATAACAGTAACAAATTGCAACACAAATCCTACTAAGAGAAAATAGGACGTTCCCGCCTTTTTTTTTTTTTTAAACGTGATACTGCGGTAAGGTTCGAGTAGGCAGGTGTTGATTTATATTTTAAAAAGATTTTTTTTGCATGTACTTATTTGTTTCAGTAATAACTTGTCAAATTATTGTTACCTAGTTTTAGGTACTAATTAAACTGTTTAATAGACCGCAGATTATAATAAAAAAAACTTAAAAAAATAAACAAAATATGCTGTGGTAAAGTTTTAGTGATTGTTTGTATAATGTATGTATAATGTAGGGTTACATAAGTATGGGGACGTCGATCAGGAGATTTAATGAAAAAGTGCTGGCCCTAGGACCTAGGGCTGGCGCTTACCTCTCTCAAAGGCTAGGATAATAATATATATATATTTTTTTGCTCTTTTTCTCATCGACATTGGAGATATCTCCAATTAACTTATTTGACGGTGGAGGCGTTTTACACCTCCACTAAACTTAGATTATTTTTATTCACTTTTTGCTTTTGCTTTCTCTTTCTTATCATTATCGCATATTTTGTTTCGCTTTGACCAGAAGAGACTTTATACATCTCTACTATAGACCAATGTAATTTAAGGTACGGACTTAACTTAGGGACCTTTTACATCCCTTTTATAAAATGTATTAATTGTATTAGGTAAGTTAAGTAGAATTTAAGTACTATTGTAAATCTATTTTATTTTGAAAAAATGACTTTCTGCCAAGTTTCTTGCGGCGCATTCTTCTTGGCAATGATGGTCTTTCCGAATGCGCTGGTAGATTCAAAAAAAGACACGTAAAAGAGCCCTCGGCGGCCTATTTGCAAAATAAACTTTTGACTTTTTTTGACTTTTTTTTTGACTTTTTTGATAGCAGTTCAGAGAGGCAATGCGGCCAGCGTCTTGAAGTCGATGCCTGTGGCGGAATATTTTGACGACGTAATTTACCTTATAGTTTTTAGTTTTAGTTAGTTTTAGTGCTGAGGATTCCAATGGGTATCCTCTACGACAAGTCAACCTTACTTCAACTCATCTGCTTATAGTCTAAGGACTGATTGCAAGATCAAGATGAAAACACAAAAAAAAGTTAGTTTTAAAATCTTGTTGTTTTGATATAATATTTATTAAATAGTGTAGTGTTATACGTTGTGAAAAAGTTGTAAAGCTTTTTTCATGCACAGACCGTAAGAAAGCCCGTTCAGGTAGTTTTGAGTTTATCGCGAATAGACAGACAGACGTAGCGGAGAATTTTGTTTTATACACATGTAGTAATAATTTGCAAAGTGTAGGTCCCTACTATAACCAACTAACTATGATATTCGAACCCAGGCCATATACATTATGGCCACCCTAGGTTAGATGCAATTATAAGGATAATTTAAATTAATGTATTAATAATCAAATTATATAGCAGTAATGTAATAGCCTAATTATTATAATGTAATGACTCTTACTGAGTTTCATATTTTGCATGCACCTTAATATCTATTGTTAACACCTTATGTAACCCTTTTTCAAGCAAAATAAAGTATTTGTATTTGTATTTATATATGGCTGGATCAATTGCATTACATCGTAATCATTGCAGTCTGCCGCACCAATAGGCATTAGACTTAAAGTACTTTATGACAGGAGTTGCTCAGTTTTCAGTTTCCGAAAGTACTGGTAGTTTCAAAAAAAAGACATGCAAAAGAGCGTTTGGCGTATCATTTGCAAAATAAACGTATTCTTACGTTTCAACGTCATTTTAATTCCTTTCATATTCAGTAGAGAAGAAGGACACGTTATCATTATCACTATCATTTCCTGGACCCTATTTTATAAAGATACAAGTTAAAAATTTACAAGCGGAAGTCTCTTTTTGATCCTATGTGTTAGATAGAGACTTCCGCTTGTAAATTGTAAGTTGTAGCTTTATGAAATAGGGTTGTGGCATGGTTACTCCGTGACGTCCACTGAAGCATCATAAGTGACGAACGTTTTACGAGTAGCAGGGGTGTTAATGTCGTTATTGAGTTTCAAAATATGCAAAAAACATGTCAAAAATGCGTGATTTTTACTAGATTATTAACTCAATCTCGGATTTGCGAACTAAACAAGATATACTTTGGCTCCTATTGCTTGCCTAATTATCATACAGGGTGATTTTGAATTAATATACAGGAACCACTTTATCTTAATCTGGAACAAATTCAATCTAACTATGCGTGTGTTAAAGTAATTGATTCATAATCTTCCTAGCGTTTTTCCCGGCATTTGCCACGGCTCAGTGAGCCTGGGGTCCGCTTTGACAACCTAATCCCAAGATTTGGCGTAGGTACTAGTTTTACAGGAGCGACTGCAATCGGACCTTCCAACCCAGACTAAGCCTTATTCCCGAAATTCCCGCGGGATTTATCGATTGTCAATCGGTGTAAATGCGAAACCGTCGACTTGAATTGACCATTTTGAATTTTGACCAAAATGAATACCTACCACCCAAAGTGAATTGTGCCATAATGTAATTGTGCTCAAAAATATTTACATCGAACATTTTTCGTTGTTTTTTTCGTTGTAAATACGACGAAAATAAATTTGGCTGTAAACAACAAAACTTATTTTCGTTGTAAATTAATTAAACCAGAATGGAATATTGTCCATATTAAATTAGGAACAAACTGAAATAAGTACAAAGTGAATATACTTAGTCCAAAATGAACTAGGGCTAAATTAAAGATTTTCCTCGGGCCTGTTTGTTTCATTGAAACAGGGCACAAGATTCCATTTTCCACGATATTGAGGATAAATCCTTTTTGGTTATACGCAGTGCAGGGGTGCTCTATGGCACATACGTAAAGAAAAAGATTAACTAATTGTCACAATTACTTTCTTCATGTGATTTGATGTAAATACCTCTGCTATATTTTCCACCGCTTTCCTCGATTCATCAAGTTTTAAGTTTCCTCACCCGCATCGCCTTCCTACGCCTCCACCACGCTGCCAGGAGATCGCCCTACAGGTGAGTGCCTCTGTACTGTTAAAATTATATACTTTAGCAAGCGCACTCCCGGCCTTCCGTTAAGTTCAATATTGGCTATTTACACGTCGTAACATAACAAACGCTTTTCCTTTTTGATGTATTTCAAATGGTAATTTTTCTACTTTGACACTTTGACGTATAATTTCCAATTGTCAATTTTCCATTTGTGCCGAATGACAGTAAATCGCTTGTACGGACAAAGTCGAGGGAAAAAGCTTATGTATAAAAATAAATCCTCTTTTTCGTCGGTCACGGCATACACGCATGAGTGATAGGTTATTAAGGGTTATTTCCTCTGCACAGACAACGCACACAACCGTAAACAGTGTAGGTGTAAGCTGCATCGATTGAGCCTGCAATGTCCCGGGCAGAGCTCTTTGTAGGTAAATCTAGGTTACACGGAAGCAGGAAGTTTGTTGTTCGCGAACATATTTTTATCAAAGCTCTTTATCAGCTCGACTTCGTATAAGTACTTATATTTTTTATTGTTGGCTTCAATTTGATGTGGTATTATGAATAAATTAACATTATAGGATACACCAATATTAGGCAATGACAAATGACGTATAAATTTTACATTCAAATTTTTGCTGATATACCTACTGTATGCATTGAGGATTGATTGAGGAGCAAATGTTTAGGTAGATTGCAGACCAATCAGAATTTTTGATTTAGCAGAATTCAAATAAATATTCACTTTAGTAGAAGACTGACTAACTTATAGAAGCACCCAAATTTATAACGAACTAGCTATTGCCAGCGACTTCGTCTGCAAAGAATTCGTTTATCGCTATCCCGTGGGAACTACGCAATTTTCCGGGATAAAATGTAGCCTATGTGCTATTCCAGACTTTTCTCTATCTATATGCCGAATTTCATCCAGATCCGTTGGGCCGTTCTGGCGTGATTGAGTAACAAACAAACATCCATACATCCATCCATACTTTCGCATTTATAATATTAGTTAGATTTTATCCGCGCTGTTATCAATAATTCATCTCATCAATACCAATAAATAAAATTTTAATTGGTGCAACTAATATTTTAAATAAGATTGTTTTTGCGAACAGTCGGATTAAATTTTACCTTTAGAGTTAAAAATTCTTTAAAATATACGAACACAATTTAGAAAAGGGAAAATTTACTGATGGAAAACTATTTCACTATTGGCAACACATTGGTAGTTTTTTTAGGGTTCCGTACCTCAAAAGGAAAAACGGGACCCTTATAGGATCACTTTGTTGTCCGTCCGTCCGACTGTCAAGACCCTTTTTCTCAGGAACGCGTGGAGGTATCAAGCTGAAATTTATATCAAATACTCAGGTCTACTGCCTCTTAGAGCTGTGAAAAAATCAAACCTCTAAGCCAACGCACAGTCGTACAGCCGTTTATGCCGCAAATTTTCGCAACTCTCAAGGGAATCAAAACCTACAGGGTACTTCCCGTGAATGCAGAATCTTGAAATTTGGTATGAAGGTAGGTCTTATAGCACAGATTAAGGAATAATTGCGAAAACCGTAAATATGTATGTATGTCTGTATATATCAGTGACCAAAGTGACCCCACACTGCATACATTTTGCTTTGGAGCAGGGCTCTGCTTACACTGGTTTATAGATATTTATAGACAATTTTACGGAACCCTCGGTGCGCGAATCCGACTCGCACTTGGCCGGTTTTTTTTTAAATCTAATCATGACGATGGCTGCGTATTTATTATGCCACAGCTCTCAATGACACGTCGCCCCAAGAAGCTATAAGAAGGTATAAGCTTCTTGCGTCGCCCACTCGCGACCTGCCCTAACCCTGAAACGGAGGGGTAATATTCTCAACGAACGTTGGCCTCGTGGGGTGGCGTTGACATTGACCAAGATTGAGATTCGAGACGCCGGGCTCGTTATGTGTTACTAGGCTAATAAAGCCTCGTACACACTTCAACTTACATTTTACTCGTGATTTCTTCTTCGTAAGAATATAACCAGTTATATCCTATCTCAGGTTCTTTAAATATTTCTAGGTGCTCTATTCTTTTTCTTGAAAATCTTAGATACCCCTACAGTTTTACATTATTCTGAATATAAGCCAAATAGTAGGTATAAAATGTGGTAAGTGTTGCATTTGTAACATTTAGACTGGGTCCTGGCATGATAAAAAAAAGTTAAAAGATAAATATATTAATGCTTTGATGTATTAATGTAAATAAACGGATAACTCACGTAGTTTAGTAGTTTTTTAGTTAGGGTAGTTTTATATTAAAAGATAAAACCTGTAGGTGCCTATTTTTTTTTTGATAGCTTCTGATCTGATAATGATCTACTGGGGTTGCGTGTCGGGTTACCTCCACGTGTGGCCAAGTGCTGCGGTTCGTTTCTGGATCCGTCCGGGGGGAAGAGCAGTGCTCGGTCCGGTGCACCCTGGGCAACGGCTAATGATTTTCTGGCAGTATCTGAGGGATATCATTGACCGTTGGCTAAGAGCCCGACAGAGGGGAGGGGGGTCTTTTGACCGTGTTACCGTACAACGTTGCCGATATTTTGTCACAAGATTTAATTTTAAGAAAATTTTACCCTGACATTGGCGAAGTTGTCGTCGCTATAACGACTTGTAACGCCACAAATAAAAAGAAGAAGAAGAAGAATGATCTACTGTTGGAGAGAGATGTATACAGTGACACTCCCCACAGTTGAATAGCTTTACTTTGCTGTCTCCGCGATATAGTGTAGTCAAATCGTGGAAAACAGGTACACTCATGTTAGCTTGACTCTCCCTTAGATTGGACGATCGAATGGCCTAGTGGTTAGAGAACCTGACTATGAAGCTGGAGGTCCCGGGTTCGATCCCCGGTCGGGGTAGATATTTGTATGAAAATACGAATGTTTGTTGTCGAGTCTTGGATGTTTCATATGTATTTAAGTATGTTTATCCGTTGTCTAGTGCCCATATCACAAGCTTTGCTTAGTTTGGGACTAGGTCAATTGGTGTCAATTGTCCCAAGATATTTATTTATTTATTTTATTTCCAGTGGATTTCCAACTCGCCCTGCCCGCACTTATGTCTGGCCAGTCGCTCGAGAACGCGCTTAGTTTATTAAAAAATAGTGGAATCGATTCCATTCTTGATTCCGAACAAACTGGGACCTAACCATGACGTCTTAAATCTTCTATTCTATTCTCCCTTAAGAGGGTGCATCCGTGCTGAGCTCGCAACGTCGCATTTTTGGTGATTTTTTGCTATTATTTCACAGAAATTGAATGAAAGTATCAAATATCCGTCTGTAGTGCACTTCGTTTTTAGTGTATTAATGTGTTTAATGCAATAATTCATCGTGATGGACTTTTATTTTCTTATTAAACAACATATATGTCGGAGTTATGAGGTAGCTGTAGGTGAGTCTGTATATGCCTGGCGCTCGGGTAAAGGCCAGAATAGTCAACCACTACATATGAGGACGTAACTCGTTTTAGTGCTATAGTGGAAACGCATGATTATAGATCTGCTTCGCAATGTTTCGTCCAACACAGTGCGAGTAGGGCATTATCGGGTAATCACATAGATTCTCCTTAACCTAGTTTTGGCTACACAACTGTACAGGTTGCACATAAGAAAGCCGGGGTCCACAGGACCCCGGGAGGTCCACCGTATCCTTCCCCACGACCTCTCCTCACGCCTCCTTTGTTAATACGAACCTCCGTGGAGGCAAGTATTGTAGTATTGACTACGCGCTAACAACGGCGCTTACAAAAGACAGTGCACTAGTACAGTTCTGTATCAGTGCTAGAAAATACACAGTAAGAATAACACAGCTAGTTATTAAAGAACGAACTCACCGGTTTCTTCTTAGGACCATACTAATCGGGCCCACCCACTTACTAGACAATTAGACGGACGGGCCGCCCGGTAGTCCTTCGTGGTTGAAGCTCAAGCGTGGGCCAACCCACTCACTAGCCTAAATAGGGGGTAGGCACACAAAAGACAACAAGAATACCTAGCTCAACACAGTGAAAGTGGTTCAGGTGGATACGCTCACCAAATTCGACGACTGGGCGGCTCGGCGGTCCGACCAAAAGTAACTCAGTCACGCTATCGTGAGAACCCCCCTACCGCCGATCCTGATCTCCGATCCACAGAGTGAATTCCAATCGTAATTACAGCATCCGTCGCTAGATGGCGTCACAAGAAAGGCAGGTAGCTTGCTGTTACGATTTAAACAATCTCTGAACGTTCATAGCGCCACCACTAGATGGCGTAAACATCAATCGCGCCGACATATAGTATTTTATCCCTTTAATACGAAAATAAAAGTTCATCACCATTAATCATTGCATTAGACACATCAATACACTGAAAACAAAGTGCACTACAGACGCATATTTGATACTTTCATTCAATTTCTGTGAAATAATCGGAAAAAAACACCAAAAATGCGACGTTGCGAGCTCAGCACGGATGCACCCTCTTAATGGCGGCCGAAAGGCTTGGGCCAATGTCAGTTTAAATGACAAGTGTGCGGTTGTTTCTCTCCACGTCAACGAGTAAGCAGCAGCATGGAAATAATTTAGATATTCTAACCTTTTTTTAGATACCTTTATTTAGATACCTTTGTTAATAACCCTACTTTTATTCATGTCTTAACAAAATTTATTTCCCATTTTAACATAAAGTTGTGACCCCGCTTTCTAAAATTGTTCCTTCCTCCTTCTGTTATGTTTGTTTTTCTACTGTACAGGTGTAGGTAGAATAGTCTTGTTGTTTTTGTTGTAGGGTATCCCCTGCCTAACCCTACCGGCCAATAGATGGAACTATTCCTGACAGCTGAGTAATGCAATTTCACTTGTACTCGTAGCTATCAACCTTGACACTGGCAAAGTTGCCCCATTGGACAGAAGCCATCTACTTTGAAAAAAATTAAATTAAATTAAACCCCCTTTCGGCTGAGTGCTGAAGTGGAGTCACCCTAGGACAAATACAAAATTTGAATGAGTACATAGATGGAGGAAACAGATTAGATTAAAGTCTAATATTATTAGAGCTAATAAAATCACACAGTATATTAATAAAAGGAGTAAAGACATAACGGAGAAGATCAGTCTTAAATCTTAATACGATTCCATTCAAATTCAAATTCAAATTATTTTATTTGTTTTATTTGTCAACATTTTAATAAAAAAAAAACAATGTACCTACTTACTAAAATTGTAGCGATTTCGGAATAAAAAGGCTATATTATTATTATTATTATTTGTCAACACAGGTTTACAAGATGTTCCAAGTTCCATTCCGACTCAGTTCAGGTTTTAGCTATCACTTTTTTAGTGTGGTTCTGGTTCTGACAGCGAGCGAATCGAAACTGCATCGGGATTGAATCGCATTAAGACGTCATGGTAACCCCCCTGTTGTCAGTGGGTGGTGTAACATCAACTTCACCCCTTCGTGCTTGACATCCATCACCGTATATATACATATATATTTTTTTATATAAGAGGGGGCAAACGAGCAGACGGGTCACCTGTAGGCTTATTGTCTAACTCGCTCGCAGTCGCCATCTTGTTTATTTTGACAGTTCATGTATGAATGTGACAGCTAGCTGATTCCGATGCCAATTGTCAGCCCATACATTAATTGTCAAAATGAACACGATGGCGATTGCGAGCGAGTTAGACAATAAGCCTTCTGAATGTAAAGGTATCATAATTGCCCAGGGACACCTGCAAGACTTTGGTAATCACAGGTGCGTTGCCGGCCCCTTCAAGAACAGGAAGGCTCGCTTTTACATTAATTATTATAGTTATCGGTGAAAATGCGAATCGATCGGGGCGCAACTCCTACTACATACCTATACTCACAATGAATGTAGGCATTAGTTAGTTCCTAGTTAAGTAGAATTTAATCATTATAATTAATAGCTGTTGGCCGCGAATTGTAAATCTATATTTATCTATACATCAGGGATAATGTAGGATTATAAATGGTGAAAGAATTTTTCTAATCGGTCCAGTAGTTTCGGAGTCTATTCAATGCAAACAAACATACAAATAAACTAACAAATAAATCTCTCCTCTTTATAATGGGTACCATATTAGTGTAGACGTATTTGTTTTGAAAAAATGACTGCCAAGTTTCTTGCGATGCATTCTTTTTAGCAATGATAGTCTTTCTGGAAGTGTAGTTAATTTCAAAAAGAAACCTGTGAAAGTGCTCTTGGCGGCCTATTTGCAAAATAAATAGGTAATCCCTTTTGATTTTGAGTAATTTCAAAGTTTTTAATTTATGCAGGAGTAATTTCGCCAAGAGCGCAGAGGGATGCCACTCGAACAGAATTGCTTTCCGATATACATATCAAGTGTTCAAGTCCCTATACTGAACGGTCGAAGAAACTGAACCACGTACCTCAGTAGAACCTTTTCCTATTTTCTTTGGCAGGTGTATATTAAGTTATTATGACGATTCAGTTTTTTCGACCGTACATTTGTTCAGCTTTCGTAGTCACCGACTTGAATTCGATGTTAGTCAAATTTTTATAGTAAGTATAATACATATAGCTTTTTTTTTTGCTTGCACACTTGTTTGCTTCAGGAGGCTGGTGGGCGTTCCCAGTAGGCGTGCCCTACTCACACCTACTCAAGATCACCCTGATCCCTGAAAAAGCATTTCAGCTAAAATTCACTGGAAAATTTGTGCAAACAAATGTTTGAATTTCAAACAAAGTTAAACCAAGATTTCATTGGAAACTAGTAGTGTTTTTGTTCCAATCCAACGCAAAAGGATGCACGGTCGCCCAAATAAGTGGTCTACCACTTTTCATCCAACTTCCTATCAAATGAAAATGTCGCTAAAGTCGAACTTTCAAGTTGACAGCCTGTCTTATCGACGTTATATATTATATTGTGACGAGGAATTTTAACCTTAGGGTGGTAGACCACATAATTTGGCTGATGGTACATCTTTGTGATAGGTAAACGAAAAGCAACAACGAAGTACATTCCGCGAGCTCTTATAATGCTATTTGCGTTTGTCTTGCTGTCTCACTCACTCTTATGGGTCTGATAATTGAATCGGCCGAGTGAGAGAGACAGCAATACAAACCCCAATGACTAAGAGCTTACGGACTGTACCACTATTTAGCATTGGTACGTATTAAAATCCATAAAGTTTATGTATAATGGGTTAAAATACATAATGGTTCAAAATATATAATTAAATGCGATTTACTCAGAAAATTGCTAATTAACAGAATTGCTATAAACTAACCCTAACCTAACCTAAACTATTCTATAGATCATGCTATAAAAAAAATCATATACCTAATAGTTTCACAGAAAAGGGCATTATATATTTTGAACTATTATGCATTTTAACCCGTTATACATTTTAAACTTTATACATATATTCTGATCCCCTCCCATTTAGCATTCAAACCAACGACGAAGCGGGTTGTACATGGAGTACTCGTACTTTGAAGATGGACTCGTAGAGGGTTCGGAACAGTGTTTTTGTTTGATGTAGGGGATAGTTAGGTTTGTGGAATTTATATGAAAGTAAGGGGTGAGAGAAAAATATGTTTCGCTTAGGTTTGGATGTCTTCGTCGGCTGGAAGCTTCGGTATCCCACGTAAACCCGGCAAGCGGGCAAGGCCGTGGTTTTTTTTAGTGGGTATGCTCCTCCCACCCCTTTCCCCAGAGAAAGAGGTTAGGGGAGAGAGCCCCACATAACCGTCGGGTCCCGTCAGACCCGGGGGTACTCGTAAATGAGTTATCACTACGTAAAAAAGAAGGTTTGGATGTCTTGCTCTTGTGGTAGAGGAGTCGGAAGGTAAATGTTTTTTGTTCATTAAAATTTAATGAAGGCTAGTCGTGTAGCTACTTAGCTACACGACTAGCACTTCACCAAGAGTCACTTGACCAAGGACCCTGGTGCAAAAAAAACTTTCCTAACTAAACTTGTTTTGTTTCATTTTGACCCATTATGCATTTCAAACTGACGACCGGATAGCCTAGTGGTTAGTGACCCTGACTATGAAGCTAGAGGTCTCGGGGGAATCCCGGTAGGGGCAGACATTTGTATGATGAATACGAATGTTTTTGCCCTGTCATGGATGTTGTATTTATTTAAGTATGTATTTATCTACATTATATAAGTACTAGCTTTTTCCCGCGACTTCGTCCGCGTGTACTTCATTTATTGACAAATAGCTTTTGCCCGCGGCTTCGCTCGCGTGCACCAGGAGTATTTCAATCCTGTTTTTTTCCCGTTCCCGTAAGAATTTCGGGAAATGTTCTCTTAATGCTCCCTACACTCCCCAAAGAACCCACTTGCCAAATTTCAGCTTTCTACGACCAGTAAAACGAAAAATCCCGTTTTTTCCCGTTCCCGTGGGAATTTTGGAAATTCCTCTCTTAATGCTTCTCTACACTCTCCAAACAACCTAAATGCCGAATTTCAGTGTTCTACAACCAGTAAAACGAAAAGTCCCGTTTTCCCGTTCCCGTGGAAATTTCAGGAAATTGTCTCTTAGTGCTTCCATACACTCATCAAGCAACCTACATGCCAAATTTCAGCTTTCTACGACCTGTAAAACAAAAAATCCCGTTTTTTCCCGTTATCGTGGGAATTTGGAAAATTCCTCTCTTAATGCTCCTCTACACTCTTTAAGCAACCTACATGCCAAGTTTCAGCTTTCTACGACCAGTAAAACGAAAAATCCTGTTTTTTCCCGTTCCCGTGGAAATTTTGGAAAGTCCTCTCTTAATGCTTCTCTACACTCCCCAAGCAACCTACATATCGAATTTCAGCTTTCTACAACCAGTAAAACGAAAAGTCCCGTTTTTCCCGTTCCCGTGGGAATTCCAGAAAATTGTCTCTTAGTGCTTCCCTACACTCATCAAGCAACCTACATGCCAAATTTCAGCTTTCTACGACCTGTAAAACAAAAAATCCCGTTTTTTCCCATTCCCGTGGGAATTTTGGAAATTCCTCTCTTAATGCTCCTCTACACTTTCCAAACAACCTACATGCCAAATGTCAACTTTCTACGACCAGCAGTATAACAAAAAATCCCGTTTTTTCCCAGTTCATTTCCATCAAAATTTTGGGAAATCCTTTTGTATAGTGCTCCCCTATACTCCCCAAGGAACCTGAAGGCCAAATTTCAGTTTTCTACGATAATTAAAACGAAAAATCGATCCCGTAGAACTGAATATAAATCCCGTTTTTCCTTATCCCGTTGGAATTTTCGAAAATCCTTAAAACTGTTTTTTACTATTATAATCGCCTACTTCTATGCCAAATTTGAAGTCTAGTAATTATAGTTCAGGATTTCGTTGAACTGAATAAGTATAATATAAATCCCGTTTTTTCCTTATCCCGTGAGAATTTCCAAAAATCCTGAAATTATTTTCTTTCTTTTGTAATCATCTCCTTGTGTACGAAATTTGAACAGTATATTTATTAAGTATAGTTATTTAGATAGGGTAACTCGGACGGAATCGAATATAATAAATCCCGTTTTTCCCCGTTCCGTGTGTGTGTGTGTGTGTGTTATTGTTTTCGTAATCAGCGACCCAATAAACCGTACAAACAATACTACCCACTATAATATAATAATAATAATACCCACGTTGATTTTCACTTTGTCACCCCCTATCCCCTTTTAGGGGTTAAATTTTCGAAAAACCTGAAACAGGTGTTTACTCATTTATCGTTAGGAATACTCATGTGAAGTTTCGAATAAAAAAGTCTAACTAATCTTGTTTCCCCATACAAACTTTGGACCCCCATTTAACCCCTTTAGGGGTCGAATTTTGAAAAATCCTTTCTTAGTGCACCCCTAGACCTTATAAGGAACCTACGTGCCAAATTTGGAATCTCTAGGACCAGCGGTTTGGGCTGTGCGCTGATATGTCAGTCAGTCAGTCAGTCAGTCAGTCAGTCAGTCAGTCAGTCAGTCAGTCAGTCAGTCAGTCAGTCAGTCAGTTTCTTCTTTTATATATTTAGATGTTTATCCGTTGCCTGGTACCCATAGTATAAGCCTTGGGCTTAGTTTGGGACTGGGTCAATTGGTGTAATTTGTCCCATGATATTTATTTATTTATAAACTTTATGTATTTTAATAACCCGTTTATTATTCGCCCTTGCAGTGTACTTAGGGTTAGGCTGGGGCCAAACCAGAAGCTATTCGCATAAGTGGCGACTGTAAGCGCTGTTTCGGCAACTAACAGAGCTAGTGAAGCTACTGACGTAAGTATAAAGCTTCATGAAAAATAATCCAAGTAAGTACCTATGCTAAAATGAACAAACAACAGTTTAACTTGCTCCTCTGCCACTACACGCACAAGACTGCCAAGCCTGTGTGAAATATATATGTTCACACTCTCCTGTGCTTCCACATAACAGAAAATATATATAAAGCATAATAGTCAGTTCTACGTAAAAAAAAATGAAAGAAGTATAGATAGAGAAAATATACATTTAACCATGTGTTCTTTCAATAAGTTTCGTCTAAATTCCTTCTATTTTGTTAATGTATTTCGGAAAACTACGTGTTTCGTAAGTTGTCGCATTTCCATCAGTTTCCATTTAGACTTGCATACCAGACGCTCTCAGCGACTTGGAAATAATATGGAGTTGATACTACCCCCTTTGAGGTAGTATTATGTAATTTATTCTTAAAATGGGAGGAAAGCTATTAAAGCCGCAAGCACGACAGATAAAATTTGAAGTTTAGGTACTTTTAAGTTTACTTTTGTTATTTTATTCTATTACTTTATTTGGTTACATGTTGAAAAGAAATAAATGTTATTTATTTACAAAGGAAAGCTGTTTTACAGCTCTATGTTGTTCACGCTAGAATCAAAACAAAAGAACAATAAGTTACAAAACATCGAGCGGATCACTTTCCGCTAACCGAGCCGCCTCCGGTGGACCCTCGCTTTAATATACAAAGCCATCTCAAAGGCTAAGCTCTTAATGACGGTTAATTGGGTAAATATATTATACGAAAATAAATTACGACAGAGGAGAGCCTTCAGACGTATCTACCTAATAAAGTTGAGTGTGACATAGCAACCCCTATAACCGCACTGGTGCTAAATATATTTTTCACTTTTCAAGCCATAAGAGGATCATCCAATCTTTTGGGGCTAAAATGAAAGCTAGAGGAGAGAGAGGTCGGGTAATTAGGAACTGTGAGGAGCTAAGTCGACACTGTTTCTGTTTCGACGGAGCTCCGCTTACGCGGAACTCCTATTTCTGCTTGCCTTTGGCTCTTCGGGCCGATGAAAACTTGACCTAAACCTACCTACCTACCTAATGTTTCTTGGTACACAAAAATGGAATGCATCTATGGAATGGACTACTCCAAATAGACTCGCAATTCGCCTACTTCGCTCATGAACCTAAAGCTTAATATACCTACCTCGCCCTTGAGCTAATACGCACTAAACCTAAATCTCAATTCGCCCACTTCGCTCATGGCTTAATACGCAATAGGTCTAAATATCAATATGCCGATCTCTTGTTAAGTCTAGAGCGCGAAATCGGCAGACTCCGTTGTAGGTACTCAGCGACTAAAGGATTTATTTCTAAGTATCGCTAATGAGAGGCATTAAGTTGACGTGCCGTGATATTTTAGCGTAACGTAGGTAGTAGTGAGAAATACCGAACAATGCTGCGTCTAGACTTTGCTTGCCAATTAATTTCTGTAAGTCGTTAGGTACATACCTACTGAGATAGTCTTCATAAAAAGATATTGTGACTTGACTATTGGTGAAATATCCGGGTTTTGATTATATTTTGTTGTACATATAATAAAGTTTCGGACATGAAATCGGCGGAGATGGCGAGATAGAATAGAACAGAATAGAATCGTTTATTTCAAGTCACATTACAGTGAGACCTGTGGGAGATGACCAGGGGCCTTACCATGATGTCTTAATGCGATTCAGTTTAGGTTCGCTCGCTGTCAGATTCATACTAAAAGTGACAGCTAAAACTTGAACTGAGTCAGAATTAGGATTAGGACGTCATGGTAAGGCCCCTGGACGCGGAACGAGCGAGTGGTAGTGGTTGGATGTAGCTCTAGATAGGGAGGTGAGGAGGTTGAAAGGACTTCATGTGCTTTTGTCCAGCAACGGGACAAATATAGGCTAATATAATAATCTATCTTCTTCTTCTTCTCTTATAAACAAAAATGAATTGCTGTTCGTTTGTATCGCTAAAAATGGCTGGATCAAATTGGCCAATGAAGTGTTTGTGGAAATCCAGGCAAGCTTTAAACAGTGAGAAAATATTGAAATTTAGAAAAAAAAAACTGGGGCGAAGCTGTGGGCAACAGCTAGTATAATATAATTATGAATTGCTGTTCGTTTGTCTCGCTAAAACTCACGAATTGCTGGACAGATTTAAACAATTTTGTTTTTTCAAAACATTTGTGCAAGTCCAAGGAAGGATTAAACGGTGAGAAAACCATTGTAAAATAACCTCACACTGCCTACATTTTGCTTAGGCTCTACACACAGGTCTAACACTGGATTGAGTCCGACGAGTCCAACTCTTAGACGAGCGCACTTGGCCGGTTATTAATATATTTTTCTAACCTCTCATTCAGAAAAGTAAGCTTTGCTCCTTGTCGAGAGGGATCAAAGTGCAACTTTTCTTTTTAACGCTTTTCTTAGTGTTTTTTTGCAAATGCAATTTTCTTTGTTGGTAATTGTAAAACCACGCCATTTTCTATGCTGGTAGCTCTTCAATTTATATTTAGAATTCTATTTTCAAGTTTTTTAATGTTCGGTGTGAAAAGTTGTATGAGCCACTCGGGAGCAAAATTAATTTCATCTTGGGCGTTAACACTTAAATCCCTCATTACGTTCTCGATTCTACTTTGTAGACTCCTTCGCTACATTCTGGATTCAATGTAGCGCCCTCGCCGTAAATACATCATTTTGCTCCCGAGTGACACAAATAACTATTATTTTATCCCATGACTTTATTAGCCGCGATGTTGTCGTGGCGCATGTCGCGCAGGCGGTAGCGGAAGCGGCCCTTCTTGCGCAGGCGGCCCATGTGCTGCAGCGTGCGCACGAGTGGCAACAGCACGTACATGCGCGACAGCTGCTCGCCCATGCAGAAGATGAACGGCGACTCGATGTACGCTGGAAAACAAATCTATATTATATAAAAGAAAGTCGTGTTAGTTACACTATTTATAACTCGAGAACGGGTGAACAGATTAGGCTGAAAATTGGCGGGGAGGTAGCTTAGAACCAGGAATAGGTAACAGGATACTTTTTTGTTTTTTTTTGTTATTTTTATCATTCATTTGTTAAAAATGGAACAAAACGCAACTGAAATCGAATAACAAAACGCAACTGACAGCTACACTTAATGTTGTCTGTGGTGTATGGTTGAAAATGAAAACGTGTTGAAAATTTGACGAATCAGGGCGGGCAGTCGAACAAGCCGCGCGTAATTTTTAAATCAATAATATTTCTAGATAATGACTTTTTTTATAATTTGGATTTTTTTTTAAGATAAATTAAGTTTACGCGGACGAAGTCGCGGGTAAAAGCTAGTTGTAAATAACAACAGGGGCATAAAACGCTCCATTTTACATACATAAATAGATCACGTTTTTATCCCTTGCGGGCAAAGGGGTAGAGAGCCTAAGGCAACAAGGCCTAAAAGGCCACGTTTGGTATGATTGCGGATGTATGGGAAAGAATAATCAAAATAGTGATGAGTTAGCAAGTTCAATTAACTAAAATTGTTTCAAACTAGCTTAGCCCACGACTTCGTCCGTATGAAATTAGACTTATTTATGTTGCGACTCTAGGCAGCTACGACCTTTGACATGTTTATCCCGCGAGAACTATGCAATTTTCCGGGATAAAAAGTAGCCTATGTGTTAATCTAGGGTACCAGCTATCTCCGTTTCAAATTTTATCCAAATAGTCTAGTCGTTTCATCGTGAAGAAGGAACAAACATACACGACACTCACATCGGCACATCCATCTATCCTCACAAATTTTCGCATTATAATATTCGTAGGATAGCGACACAAATATTACCAATAAAAACAACTTCCCGCCAATGTAATAGAGGTATAATCAGGTCTCGAATCTTTCCAATAATAATATCTAATCTTCCTTTTGCCAGCCGTCGTACAATTTTCTCTTTAGCCGCATTCCGCAAGCTTCCTCCTGCTGTGCAATTACACAGGTAAGTAGCGTGAGCGACCCCCGACTCTGTGTCGGCAGAAGCCTTTGTAAGTTCACATCGAAAAGTTCATTACCATTGCCATGGAACGAGCTAAGCATCGCTGTCATTTTCTGCAAATATTTGGTACATAGTTTGGGATGTAATATGCCCCGATGAACAGTTTGAATTAATTACTTTTACGTATAACAGCATTTCGAAACGGCGGATTAATTAAAGTGCAGTTTCTGTTTACTGAACACAATACATAGTAGCCGACGGGAAATATTCATTTCGTCTGGACTGTTATAGACATGGATTCATATACTCGTATATCTTTTTGGATGATATGACGGGCTCGAACAATTCATGCGATTGACGTAAAAATTACGTAACTTTGCACACAGGATGATGTTTGTATTTAAACTTTCGTCACTAACCAGATGAGACGGCGGTGGGGCCGATGTCCTCATAGTTCATCTTGCACTGAGCTATGTCCATGTAGCAGTGGTTTTGAAACATGAGGCTGGGTTCACGCGCCTTCATACCCGGCACGCCGCACACAGGGGCGTAGGTGTTTGGACATTTCTGCAACGATAACGCTTTTGAGTGAACAGTATGGAGAAACAAGGTCATAGGAAACTTTGAGTTAAAAGTAAAAGTAAGCTCTATTTTACCAATCAGTGGTGTTTAAGCATAAGGCGTGCAGAGGTCGATCGAAGGGTAGGCAGTGCGTACAGATTGTGGTGTCTACAGAGAACTGCCTTTTTTCCACAGTGTGTGCCAGTTATTCATAGGAACATAATTAATATGTTTGAAGGGCTGTAAGTATAATAAATTATTCTCCATTAAATCAGGTAATTGTCATATTTTTCGATGAAACGGTTGATAGCACTTAAAACTATGGTTACTTAAAATTTATGTTCGAATATGAATAACACACACCGTATATTATGCAGGTCAATTTAAAACAGGAAATTACACTAAAAGCACTTTCCGCTCATTTTAATATCACGTCACATGCTTATGTCGCTTTTAGTAAAAACAAATTAAATGAAGAACGCTCTGTACCTTATTTTCACAATATTAAAGGGAATAGACAGTTTAATATTACAGGTAGTGCACGTAACTAAGGCGATTACCCCGTTGCCAGTGAATTCTAAGGAAGGGAAATAATATCATAAGAGAATATTCCTTTAAATTGAACTACGGGAGGAAATTGATCATCTAATGGGCCCTGTGGCCTTACCATGGCGTCTTAATGCGATTTAGTTTAGGTTTGCTCGCTGTCAGATTCATACTAAAAGTGACAGCTAAAACTTGAACTGAGTCGGAATTAGGACGTCGTGGTAAGGCCCCAGTGCGTACTATAGCAGGACATCGAGTTTATGTTGTTTTATTTAATTTCGCAGCGTTGAAAACTAAAGGGGATCATGAAACAATACGCCTGGGGGGAGAGTGGGTGGGCGTCGAGCTGCATCGGTTTATATCCTTTGATAACTTTACAGCTCGCTTTACAGTGAAGAGTGGAAAGGTGATGCCTGGCTGATGCAGTTTATTAAATAATGAATGGCTATGTGTAGACTTCGCAATCTGTTTTCGTTTATTTCGAAATGGCTGGATGATAGGGACTTTTTACGTTTTCAACCCACATTGCTTCCGCCGTTTAGGAAAAATCTAGAAACTGAATCGTCAAAGAAAGAACTAGGTATTTATTGGCACCCAGTAATGGCCGAGGAGGATATTAATTTATTTTACAACCATATTATCATTATTATCTTTATTTTAAGAATGAAGTGTCCATTACTGGTGTTTGTCAGCTAAAGTGTCCAACAATGGTGTCTTCACCCTAATTGGTATTGTTCATTTTTTTTAGTAGGTGTAGGTATGCTCCAATTCGAAAACCATTTGGAGGAAAACAATCATTTTAATATCTGATTTATCTTGCTCGATTTCAAAAATACTTTACGATTGCAGATATTATTGTAAAAGTACTTTTGACCTTTGTTTGATCTAACGGCCCGATTTTTTTTTGGCAGAATCGGGCATTAAATAAATCTAACTAATATTATAAATGCGAAAGTATGGATGGATGGATAGATGGATGGATGGATGGATGTTTGTTTTGTTACTCAATCACGCCAGAACGGCCCAACGGGTCTGGATGAAATTCGGCACATAGATAGAGAAAAGTCTGGAATAGCACATAGGCTACTTTTTATCCAGGAAAATTGCGTTGTTCTCGCGGGATAGCGATTAACGAATTCTTTGCAGACGAAGTCGCTGGCAACAGCTAGTATATTATATGTATGCCACAAAAAAAGTTTAGCTACGGTAATTGTCGGCTGTCACTGTCATATCTACTAAGGCGGATGCTCGCGTTAGCTCATTGTAAAAGTCCCGTTAGATGGCGCTATAATCAATTTTGTTGGTTTTTTGCAGTTTTTAGAAGATTCTTAATACATTTATAGAATTATCAATTGATTTGCGCACACAATTTAATACGGCCGATTTTTTGAGACCACACTCAAATGGTAACAATGCACCAATTCGGAGAATAGCTGCACAAACGCTGGTGTCACTAACGAACTTATACAGATACTAGGTCTTACACACACATGAAAATGGGAGGCGCTAGCTGCTGGTGGAAAAATATTGCAACACCTTGCTAAGCTGTTAGCGTAAGTTTTCACGTTATATTTACGTTTTTATATCAACTTTACTTTTACCAGAAATTTTACAAATCTATACGTGTACAAAAGTAAGTCGTGTTATTTAAGTATTGATAACTTTGGAATGGCTGCACGGATTTTTATGATTTTTGATTTGTTGGCTTTCTCTCTTCCACGAATAGCCGAATATGTAATCAAATATATGAAAAATGCACTAAAAACTTTAATTTTTCGTATGCAGCGCCATCTCAGACAAAAACTGACTTTCGAATTTTTATTTGCCAGCTCAGCTAGTTATAAGTATTATAATATGAGTCTAGCAGATGCAAGTATGTGAATCAATGCCACCTTCAACCCTTTTTGAATACCAGGGAGTCGATTTTTTTGTACTTTGTTAGAATGAGGGCTATCGTATTTGTACTCACTAGTTGGCGCCACTGTAGAGTAAGGTATATAACATTATTCAGGATTTCTTTCAATTAATATTTAATAGCAAGCTATTTACTACCTATCCAGTGTTGCACAGTCCCATTTATCTTCTAAATTAACTGCCATTTTATTTGCCTGCTTAATTTGGCTCCTAATTTTCAAAGCTCTTCTTTTAACTTTTAATAAACCTGTCGTATGTCTGCGATAATAATCGGAAACAATCTTAATAACACTAAAAATTCGTTATGTAAAGCCGGAATATGCAACTTGTAGGTACTACTAATTTTACGTTTCTGTATAATACCTCACGTTACAATAGCGCCCCTAGCGGCAAATTCATATGCCGTCATTGCTAGTATCTTCAAAGGCTAGTACCTATTAGTATGTAGGAACTTGCGATTCATATTTGATATTCGTTCACACGTAGAGACATCATCATCACCATCGTCTGACATTTTATTAATACTCTTATGCATTATAACTAATAAGCGTTTCGTCTGGGGCATCTAAACAGCTAGCGCCGTAAGTTAGGTATTGTCGTTTCGAGTCAGGCGCGCCTTTCGTAAATAGGTAACTTGAGAATGAGCCTGGTTGCAGCGATGAGACAAAGTCACTCGTGCTAGCCATTCGGATCCTTTCACCAAAATGCATTGCAGTATAGGTTCAGACAAAGGAAATAATTACGCATAGCGGGTAGGGGCTACGTCTGAATGCTTCTTGGCCTAGGAGTTTAGTTAGGGGTTTGGTTAGATAATTTTGTTCCGGAGTTGTGAGCTGCCTTTTTTAAGTTATGTCCTTATGTCATCATAATTCATATTTATAATAATTCATCGTATAGCGCATAAAAGGAAAAAATAATATTAGATAATTATGATGACTTTGCAATAGGTAGGTACGTCAAATAAAATAATGACAACTCCAAAACAAATCTAATCCATCCGAACTCGCTTTTACTTACTATAATACTTACTTCCACAAAAGTCCAACTTCATCCGTCGATGGTTTTGATTAGCGTTACCTAGAGTGGGATAAAGCAGAGTACTACGGTGTCTAGTCCACACGCGAAAAAATAAAATTGCAGCTCGACGCGTATTATATCAGCGCTTCCCTCATGAGCCTACTCTACATATATGTTGTGCGCAATTGGTTGTGCCATTAGGAATTTCGGGTCAATAAAAATAAGAATTCTCATTTGAGATAGGTAGTAAAATTAGGTTAGATTCATTAGGTATTTTCAAATGCCCGAAGGGCAAACTGAATAGAAATAGGAACCCCGCCGTCGACCTTACGGAGGAGTGAAATTCCTAAAAGCACAACTAGTCCTGCATAATATAGAGTAAGGTCCATGAGGAAAGCGTCATACATTGAGTCAAAAATCGTGTGCATAAAAATGAGATAAAATTTAGCTAGCGTCGAGCAGCTATTTCACCTGTACTGCGTGCCGACCAGTGAACCAGAACCATATTTTTTTCGACCTTTACCCGTGATCCACCTACAGGTTGTCCACCTGGTTTTTGATGGAGCTCCGCTCTTGGGCGGAGCTCCTTTTTTCTGGGTATTGGAAGCTGGGTATTGGTTTTCCGGGTGGACAAATTAGATGGGCCACGGGTAAGTCCCTATATTTTTCTAATTGGTATAGTAGGTAGATATTCGACTTTGTGTTTGATATCTAAAGTCGAAAAAACGTGCACGCTGCCATAGTACCTATGGCGTAATGGCTACTACGAACGAAATCATTCGACTCATAAGTAAATGCGCCACGCAACATGTAGTATGCGCACACAAGGGCTAATTTATCAAAGCGCTGGTAATTAAAAAAAAGATATATTTTTCAAATAAAACTTTCAATTTGATTTGAAACCAAATACCAGTGAGATGTCACTTTTGAAATAATTTGTATCACTATTCTAAACATTTGACACGCTGTAACAGGTATACGAATAGTTTTATCCGTACTATGTACTTATTCCTGGGTAGTGACAAATCAAGTCCTGACACATTGTTGAACTTTTTCACAGCAAATGTCTTAGTGAAGTTTCATTTTGATTGAACTGACAAGAAAAAATTCACTGTGCTGTTGACCGCGTTGATCGTGAAAACGTTCTACTGTAGGTTAGAAATATAGGAACCCGACCCGGAGCAAACTTGGAGTAAAAGCGTTTTCAGTCAAATTTCACGAAATTTTAGTTTGATGGAGATTCAAGTCTCTTGATACCTATTTTTTTCATTTGGGCATAACTCCCTCAGAATTACATGCTTCCAGTAATGATCAAATTTATATTTTTCTATTTCTATTATGTTTTCTAAATGCGATAAGTTCTTTGAAATAACACACACTGACTAGTTATTGATAATTATGCGTAACTAATTATAATTCTGAGAGAATTATGCTCATACAAAAACCATACCAAGATACTGAAAATTCATACTAAAATTTTGTGAGAAGTACCTACTGAAACCACTTTTTCCTCAAGTTTTCCTGCAGGGCTCTTTTTTTGATAGTACATACATACATACTTAAATCACGTCTTTTTCCCTTACGGTGTAGACAAAGCCTAAGGTAACAAGACCTAAAGGCCACGTTTAGTATGATTGTGGGCGTATAGGTGGAAAGGAGAATCAAAATGAGCGATGGGTTGCTAGCCTGTTGATTGATAATATATACATTATATACCTATGAACAAATGATCAAACTATTGTTAGAAGGTACGAAATGGGACCCGTTGTATAGGCAGTCCCACGTATAGTCAATACCTAGGGAAATAAGACGAAAAATACAAGCATTTCCAAATACACGAGTCTCTCAATACGAAATTCAAAATCTAACTAATATTATAAATGCGAAAGTATGGATGGATGGATAGATGGATGGATGGATGGATGGATGGATGGATGGATGGATGGATGGATGGATGGATGGATGGATGGATGGATGGATGTTTGTTTGTTACTCAATCACGCCAGAACGGCCAACAGATCTGGATGAAACTCGGCACATAGATAGAGAAAAGTCTGGAATAGCACATACGCTACTTTTTATCCCGGAAAATTGCATAGTTCCCGCGGGATAGCGATGAACAAATTCTTTGCAGACGAAGTCGCTGACAACAGCTAGTATTTAATAATTTATAAAAAGATGTCCCGAAATTGTAGTTTGTACAGTCACCAGCATAAATAAGTGAACATTTTTGTAACATTTTTTTCAAACATGACTTTAAAGTGACAAGGTACAAAAGTGATCACTTATTTATGCTGGTGACTGTAGATCATGTGTAACATATTCAATAAATAAAATTTTACACGACAGATTATTCATAAGTTTCATAACTGAATTGCATGTAATGGAAATTTGCCACTTATTATTTATTGTTCACAAAATAATATTTTTTACATGCATACAAAAAACAATCATAACTTATTTTCCTACTTGGCATTATATAGGCTGACTTTTTTATCACCGTCGAAAGCAACAACACAACAAATACAAGCATTATTTTTCAGTTTGGTATTAAAATATTGCAAATAGTATCATTAAATGATACCTGTCATCATTATCATCATCATCATCATCATCATATCAGCTGTAGGACGTCCACTGTTGGCTATAGGCCTCCTTCATACAGCTCCAGTTGCCTCGGTTGGCGGCTTACATCCACCGTGAACCTGCGACTTACGGTAGGTACCTATACGATTGCGTATGATACCTACGTAAAAAACTACAAAAAGTCTTCAATTCTTCAGAACAGGGTTGACAAAACTCCGCTGTTTTCTGGCATTTCACGGTCTTGATATTTTCCCTAGTTATTTTTATCTCATTATGTTATGTTATTACAAATTACGCCAATAAAAATCTACAGAATGTTTCATGTGTTTTTAGAACCAATATTTTTTTTAATTCATAATTCATAATTCATTTATTGCATAGTAATCATGTCGTACATTAGGTCTTACATAGTATAATAATTAGATTCAAGACATGAACCCTGTTAGGGCACAGCAATTTAAACATAAATTTAATAAGAATTGAAATAGAAATTATTTTATTTAAATACATTTGATCATCATTATCACATTATTATCATTATTCAAAGTCAAATTCAAAAGTCAAATAAAAGTCAAATAAAAATTTAGCGGTTCTTATTTCATATACCTTACACACTGCATTGTACCCATATCAACAAATTTATTTTATTTATTAAGTAATTGTTTACAAAATTACAATTTGGTTTAAGCTTTAAGCAGTCAATGACCCATCATTTAAGAACTCTTCTACCGAATAATAGCACCCATCAATTAACAATTCTCTTAATTTTCGTTTGAATACCTCATATCTCATTTCCTCCCTTATATGCTGTGGTACTTTATTAAAAATCATTATACAGCGACAATATGGCCCATTTTTATAAATGGCTAATTTAGACATTGGCAACTGCAATACATTGTCGTTTTTACGTCTTTGCGATTTGATTACCTTTTTTGTAAATAAATGTGGATTTTTCCTAACAAAAAGTTATCATCACACCAGCAGTAAACTTTTTGCCCTTCTTGCACAATAATAGCAAGTAAGATACGCTCGCGTCCAGTGGATGTTTGCTTCACTTATTTCCTGTTACTGGAGACAAAAATTAAGTACCTTCCGAATCCAATGTGAATCTGAAAAATTATTCTACAGTCAGTACTACAAAACAAAAGGATACAGATGGATGGGCAGACGAATGGATGAATAATATTTATAATGACAGACAAACAGACAGACAGATTTACATACAAACAGATGGACAGTGACGAACGGATAGAGGGTCAAACGCACAGACAGACATATGAACGGACGAATGGACGGATGATTGGACGCACAGACAAACAGACAGACAGACGGACGCACAGACAGACGGAAAAACAGAAACACAAACGGACGGACGGACAGTCAGTCAGATGCACATACAAACAGACAGACAGACAGACGGACGGACGGACGGATGATTAGACGCACAGATTAACAAGCAGATGGACGGATGGACGGACGGTTGTTTGGATGCACAGACAAACAGACAGCCGGATGGATCGTCGGACGCATAGACAGACAGTCAAACGAACGGATGGACTGCCGGATGGATGGTTGGACAAACAGACAAACAGACAAACGAACAGACAGACAGACATACATACAGACAAACAGACGAACAGATAGATAGACAGGCAGACAGAAAGAAATAAAGAAAAAGTTTATTTTTGACAATCACAATAGTTAAAAAACAAAAGTAAGTACCTATATAAACATACAAAGCTAAAAATAAAAACCTACAGATAAATAAATTGTCACAAAATGGTCCAGAAGAATGGACAGACGGAAAGACAGACAAACAAAATAAGTGCTTCTACAATGGTTCCTTTTTTTCTATTTGTTTATTTTACTTACCTTTCTTATACCTTTCTATAATGTATACATACGTACGTATAGTTTTTAATTATCATTTTGACGGCAAATTCGGTATTCGGACGCCGATCGGATACTCTGTAAAATATGTACATACATACACAAATCATGTTATCTCTTACGAGGTAGACAGAGCCTAAGGTTACAAAACTTTAAGTCCATCAAGAACAAGCATGATTGTGGGCGTATAGGTGGAAAGCGGAATCAAACTAGTGATGGATTGCCGTATCGCCTATAATATGATTCCTAAGATTCTTGCATTTACCATCTGCGCGAGAAGCGAAGCAACTGGTACATTCCAGATCAGCATGAAAATGAGTAAAATATAACTACCTAATATGGGTAAAAAACTATAAAGTTAGGGCAGACGGACAGATAGACAGCCATAGACGGACGAATTTGAACAATGTGGCCATAAAATAAACCACGGTACAGCATGAACTTTTAATAGATAAGCTCCTTTATGTTCCGAACACCAAAGGCTGGCCAAGTGTGGATCGGACTCTCGTACCGAGGGATTCGTACAAATTCGGCAAGTAAATATAAAATCCAGTGTTAGCAGAGCCCTGCCTCCTAAGCAAGATGTAGTCCTTATGAGGTAATTTTATATTAGTTATTTACATACTTAGACTCACAAAAATATTCTGTTTTTAGTATTTGATGTTAGAGCGGCAACAGAGAAACGTAATTTGTGAAAATTTCAACTGTCGCTAGACAATCATGATAGCTGACAACCATATCACGGTTCATGAGATACAGCTTGGTGACACAGACAGACAGACAGACAGACAAATAGACAGACGGACAGTGGCTTCTAAGCAAAATGTAAGCAGTGTGAGGTCATTTGGGTTGTATGTATTTAAGTATGTATTTACCTACATTATATAAGTATGTTTATCCGTTGCCTGGTACCCATAGTACAAGCCTTGTGCTTAGTTTGGGACTGGGTCAATTGGTGTAATTTGTCCCATGATATTTATTTATTTATTTTACATTGGTTACTTTACTTACATAGACAGATGGACAAAAATATATTGTTTTAGTATTTGTTGTTATAGCTGCCACAGAAATACATCATCTGTGAAAATTTCATCTATCACGGTTCATGAGATACTATACAGCCTGGTGACAGACAGACGGTACATACAGACAGACAGACGGACGGACAGTGGAATCTTAGTAGGTAATTAGAGTCCCGTTTTCACCCTTTGGGTACGGAACCCTAAAAAACCTGGTCAATAGCAAGTTCGATTCGAGCACTACAGATTCCTCTGAGTTCTAAAAGTTATAATTAGACGTAAACATAATGCATGGATGGTTGTTACTCTTTCTTTTGATGAGTTTCCAACAGCGGGAACGATACCAGAATTTCACTTCAAGATTACTGTAGTACTTCTTACAAGTCTCACTTACAAGTACTTATGCCAGATTTCACGTCAATCTGATCAATTAGAAGTGGATCAAAATTCACTTCCAAGATTTGATTACATGCAGACACCGGGACTGTGCACTTCAATTGCGTTTACAAAATATTTTGTGCCAATCTGACACAAACGTTGAAGTATTGTATCTTAAAAAAATATTATGATTAATTGATAAGTACATACCTGTACGTCTAAATAAATGCCTACGCTGCGTACAATATCGTACAATATCGTAGCTCGTAACATCTTTTACTTCCAATTGACTTCAATTTATTTCGAATGAAATGATTATTTTTATTTTGAGACTCCACGTTCTGCCAATCATTAGTTTATGACAATTTCATGTCATTGTTTTTTTAATTACCCGTCTAGCCAGGTTTTTGACTCGCATGTTTTTTTTTAATGTTCTATAATTGAGAAAACCTATTTACTCGGCCTATTTTGTATTTAGCACCTGTCAGATTTTAAAATCATTGCCGTGGTGTATGGCTGTGTTTTGATGCAGAGGTTTAGGGTTCGATTCTCGTGAGAAGCATTCGTGTAATTAACTAGAAGAACTTTTTTATTTTAATAGGTGTAATATCTGTAGTTGAGTACCTTTTCTTAGTACATAAGGCAAAACATGTTATAAGGTGGCAATATGACTGCGGGGCGCCACCATCTATGCCAAAGTAATAAGCACGTGTGATCCTAATACTAGAGTACTTACTAGGTATGAAAGCTTTGCCAAGTTTAGGTTTGATACTGGGCATAAATTGCCCTAAATCAACCTGCTAAGTTTGTGGTTGTTTTGAAACCACTTAGGTAGTACCTAGCTTCTTTGATTTGGTTTGACAAGAAAAATATTGAATTTAACTTAAAGTTTCCTACATCTCAATGAGATGGTCTTACTCACTTTAAATTCGTAAATTATTAAAAAAAATTACATGAAAAATTAACTACACTAGAACTAAAAAACATATAATCATAGTTATAAAAAAAACAGATACTTAAAATGTAAATACAAAACTAAAACTACTATTAAATTATTAAAAAAAATGTTTAGAAAATATAAAAAAATCAAACGCGGCCTCGGGATTTGAACTTGGTCACTAACTATTCAGTTCTTTGAGTCATAACCACTGAGCCACATTAGTGGTCACGTGACTGCTCGAAATAGTCGATTGGTTTTTACAACTACTTTTATTTGACACTAGCTACTCACACTATTGTAAAATGCATCGAAATTTACTGCATCGTACTGCAATTTAGGTATGATAAATGCACACCTTTTTGTAATTTGCGCACACAATTTATCCATATCTAACTATCCTCAAAAAACCACATTATAATTAAGCCTGTGGACGAAATGCAGCTGCACGGAAGATTTGTATGGAAGAGCAACCCCCACGTTAGAAATAAAAGTAAATTCAAAGTATAAAACTGAAACACACAATGGATATTCAAAGTATAAAAAAAACCAAAGTATAATACTGTAACACACAATGGACATTTATATAAAATATTTTGTGCCGGGATGCAACAATAACTCGAACAATATCCCCAACAAAATCATTGTGAAAACCAGAGAAGATTTGCGGAAGCGGAAGGAATGGTTTACACCTACGCAAGAGAACGTGGAATATTTCAAAGCTTTACACGATGTATTGTTGCGAAGACCACTTTAATGTAAACAAGTAGGAGACGGGAAAGATGTCCTGTGAGGGGTCAAACGAGAAAAGCAAAAACAATACGGAAAACAATAACAACACCAACGCGTCGGAACCGTTTGACGTATATACAAAACCATAGGTAAACCCTGTTTTTTATTATTGCTGGACGAAGGCGATTGTGATCGTGCCAAAATTAACAAATTATCAAATCGCGAAAAAGTATTTCTCACTACATAGTTAGTATAAAACAAAGTTGCTTTCTGCTGTCTGTCTATCCCTATTTACCTATGCTTAGATCTTTAAATCTACGTAACGGATTTTGATGCGGTTCGTTTTAATAAGAGGAAGGTTTATACAGTCACCAGCATAAATAAGTGATCATTTTTGTACCTTGTCGCTTTCAGTCGTTACATGATTTCGTATGGTTTTTCAAACATGACTTTTAAGTGACAAGGTACAAAAGTGATCACTTATTTATGCTGGTGACTGTACCTATGTATAGTTCTACGCAGACGAAGTCGCGGTCAGAAGCTATTTATTAATAAACAAAGCTACGTAAAAGCATAATATTAAAATTAATTGCTTGAAATAGTCCATTTTATCAAATAAAGGTGTTAAAAGCACAGCTTAAAAAAATTAACAATGCCAATCATCGAAACCACTACAGAATTTCACAAGAATTGATCGAGTACCTATCCGTATAAGGGTGCGACCAAACCGCCGCGTATACGCAACGACGTGTCGTATCCGTCACGTTTTCTCACCGTCTCTTCATACATTTTGTTGCGATTCCGTAACGTCACCGTTTTTTAAGCGGCGGTGTGGTCGCACCCTAAATTGGATGGATTCGCGCAAACTTGACGCATTGTACTCTAGAGTACCTACTCTATAATACATCTAGGAGATACATATATCTGTCACTGTTGCATGTTACGTATAAACAAACAGCCTCTGGACTTGGCTGGCGAGCCTGCCGCGAGCGGAACGTACAGATGGGCCTACGAATGAGCTAAGATATCGATATGATATCATCTAAGTGATATATCCTCTTTTTTAACCTACTTACTGACCAAGAAATATACAATAAATCAAAATCCATAAAAAAAAATATATTTCATAATAAGTACATCATTCTTCTCATTTTTAAATTTAAGAGCATGGCTCTTGTCGGTGGAGCAATTTCCATGTGGTCCTTTCCAGGGTCTATTCTTTGACTTCTACGACACGACATCTACGTCCTTTTTCACCTGATCCATAAATTATATAAAATTATCAAATTTAGCATTACAGTTACTAAATTGGGAATGGATGATTATTTTAAAAGTGCTCGGTGATTTTTCTATCGATAGGAATAACCATCCTTAGCTACGGAAAAAAGTTTCAGATTTTTCCATCGAGCCATATATTTTATAAAAATAAAAACATTTTACTCAATCACTCGGCGGCCTCTATACGGCATTATCAAATAAAAAAAAAAATTGCTGCTTGGATCTGTGGTACACAATGACAACGAAATACTCTTCGAATAACTCAAATTTGAAATGCATCGCACATGCTTCGAAGTAGCCAGTGCGCTACATCTCTCCTCCCCATTTAAAGCGAAAACTGTCCCTAAAACATCTACCTATATACCTACCTACTAAAGTAACTAAATACAAAAACAGAAGCGACACTGTTCGGGCTCCCTCTGAACTGCAAACAAAAGGTAATCGTATACACGATGACCCTTCACGAGAGAAAACAGATTGTCTTCTACAAAAGAAAATTACTGAAAATATTATCGGGTGAAGTTCCACAGGTGCAGGTTTAAATACGTATTCTCACGATGATAGCTATCTATCTGCAAAATGCGTTTACTATCTCTCTTATTTGTGTGAAAATAAAGTTCATTCATGATTGGAGTAAATTTGATAGCATAAAGCTTACGCTTTTGAGCAAAACATACCTAGTTAAATTCAATTACATCCGAGCTCGGTTTGCAAGGAAGTCTGCTAAGTACTTTTAACAAGTTTGTTGGTGGAGAAAAAAGTCTGATTCACTAGTTCCGGTTCAAGTTAAAATAGGAATGATATTGTATGTATGTATAACTCTTTATTGTACATATAACACATTAATTTTACAGGTAATAAGATACACAGATGTACAAAGGCGAACTTATCCCTCAAAGGGATCTCTTGCAGGTAACCTTCGAACAATTGACAGGACAACAGAAACCAGAGTATAGAGAGGTAGACATACTAAAAGCTAAAAGAACAATGACCCTAACTTAAACCTAAACAAATAAAGCACTAAAATAATAACAATAATAAGAATACACCTATACAAGAATACAGGTACACCGTAATACGTATAAAAATACGATAAACTAATATTATGTCAGAAATAAACTACACATAAAATACATATATAAACTACACAAACATACACACACAAAACACACTAAGTCTACAGCTTCATCGAGCCAATAATTCTTGAGGCGATTTCGCAGGGCGACAACCGACTGAGACTGTCTAATCTCAACGGGTAAACGAATCCACAGTCTAACAGCTTGTACGGAAAAGGACTTGGAGTAGGTTTTAGCTTTGGAACCACGGAACGCGAGAGATAGGTATTACCACTCGACCGCAACGCAACCGATTCTCGGAACCAACGGCCAAGCGGCATATTATGAAGGAACTTGAAACCTTAGTTGTTGATAATATTACTCTACGATATAAAATACCAAGACAACGGATTGTCGCTCAAAAGCCGTCTCTGAAAATAAAGCCACATTTCAGGGGACACTAATATATTGTTCTGTGACGAAAGATCAAGTACCAAAGGTTCTATTTTAGGAATTTGTGACTCTTTTACTAGACGTTACAAATAGTTGTTATTAAATAGGTTATTGTTATTGTGTCGTTATGTAGGCATATGTTTGATTTTGTAAGCTGTGCGACCCGTTATGTTCGGTATTTTTGATCAAACTCTGTTTTACTTAGTCTTAAATTGTTATGTTGTGTTCATTGTTGTGTTGTGTGTCTCCTTTCTACCTATACGCCCACAATCAAGCTAAACGTGGCCTTTGGGCCTTTTTACCTAAGGCTCTGTCTACTCTGTAAGGGAAAGACGTGATTTATGTCTGTCTTAAATTTGTTATCAGCCTACTGCGATTAAGCCTATTGAGATTAGGTAGGTGTGGGTGAGATTCTAAAATGGAAATCATTTCGTAAACTTGTAATCTTGGAAATGCTATTTTGTTCGAAACCTTTTTGAATCGGTTTTATTGCTACGTAATCGCCTGTTATTCATTCTCCAATGTTTGGTGCCTTAAAAATAATAGCTTCATTAATGTTCAGTCCATTATACAGGTTGTTTCATCATGTGTTGGGTTAGTTTGGCTAAATAAATGTTTTTCAGGGTTTTTGAATCATATTTGACAAATGTTTCCATACATTGATCAATGTTCAAAGTGAAGCGTCAAGGACGGGAGTAAATTTAGAATAAAAAAAAATGAAAAATCTTTGTATACAAATATATTATAGGGGTGTTCAGTGAAACTAACCCGTCTGCAAATACAAAATACAAAAATACAAATACAAATATATTTATTGCTTGGTCATGAGTAATACAGGTCTTAATAAGTTTGTTTGCTGCTGTGTTTGTTGTTTGCTGTTTTGCTGCTGAAACATTATATATGTATTTATATATGTAGTATATTTTATTTATTATGTATTAGTTTTTCGTATTTATCTATTATGTGTAGTTTATTATATCTTACATTATTTAAAATTTCGGCATTTAAAATTGGGATTGTTCATTTTTTTAACCCCCCTTTTTATATTTTTTTTTAGAAAATATAGAGCACTTTAAGAAACTAATTTGAATATTTTGTCATTTCATCGCTTAATTTAATTAATATAATTGCTTAAAAAAATCAGATACGACTTTTCGTAAATTATAATATACGGGCGGTGGAAATAGGCTATTTTCCCACAATCCTTTGGAAATTAAAAAAAATAGTTGTCATTTATGTTGTGACTGTCATCTCAATGTCAAATATACTGTTTACTTTTGGTTTACCTACAAACTTATTGTATGTTGCGTTAAATCCTGATCATGGTTATAATGAGTTAAAAAATTATGAATGTGGAAGATTGTGGTAGGTATTGTGTTTTGGTACCTTCTTACATCGAAATGATCCTCGCAACAATATTGTGTACTTATAAACTTTGAAGTATTCAACATTTACTTCGCGACAACAAAAAAATATTTACTTTACTGACATTGGGTGACACTACTGATAACTAGTTGACATATAGATTTAATAGACAAACTAGATATTTGCCGATTTATTTTTTGGCACATACCAACAGCCGCTCGGTAAAGTCGAATAAAGGTCAAACAATTTTTTTGCAAAATATTCGTAACCCTTGAGTATTTTTGAACGCCAGTAAGATAAAACAGTTCGCAAGCCCCATACTTCGAAATGGTTTTCAAATCAGGGTATATTGTAAAAAAATGAACAATCCCAATTAGGTATTTTAGGTTTCGAACGGTACTTTTACTTTTTCTGTGTGTCTATACTTGCTTAATATGTATTACACTTACTTATGTCCTGTCAATCGTTCAAGGGTTAACTGGAAGAGATCCCTTTTAGGGATAAGTTCGCCTTTGTGCTTTGTGTTGTCCTGTATTCCTCTTTTCCATGTGTTTTATCGACTTACTCGAGGACTTAAATTGTTGAGCATACATGGAACGCTATCATAGTGAAGTAATGCCATGTCGACAAACAAATTTCAATAATATTTTGACATTGAGATTTTGCGACAAGGTTCTATCGTGGCTCAACAATTAAAGACCGCGAGTGTACAATAAAGAGTTATAGATACATACAATATTCCAGAAAATTTCCAAGAAGCCTTGTCGTATAGTATGTGCCCAAAGCACTGAAGGAGTTTCAATGGTTTGTCCAACGTGGATTGCTTACCGTCGGACATTTATGATAGCAGGAAGCCAGCGTGGGTCTATGGTAGATGTCCTCGCTGACGTTTTCCGGGATCTTGACCCAGGGCTGGTAGATGATGACCGGGCCCGCGTTAGCGACCAGTCTCCGTCGAGTGGTCTCATTAACAACGCTCTTGTCCAACTCCTGGTCAATAAGTTTTTTCCTAGTTACACGAACGGATAGCTCAGGTAAAAAAGTCGAGTAAAGCTCGACATGTGTCGGGCTAATTATTAGTTCTTCCTCCTGGAGCGCTCGCTTGTGTTCGTTTCGCTGCCGCCGCGCGGGGGCGAGCGCTAGGTTCCTACCTAGCGCTCAACAACTACCTATGTAATTCGTAGTCCTCTACGAATTACATAGGTAGTTGTTTTATAGATGAGTCATTCGTTTGTGTAACTATGATTGAGTCATAAATGAATAATTATGATCAAGTCTCAGGGTAGTTTTATGTCGAAAGTTGTTTCCTCCTTAGGTATTATAAACTATAGCTACAGGGATTTAATTCCATCACAAGATGTTTTAGCGGGGTGTCGTCAACACATACGATATCATATTACAAATTGATTACAATAGATTTATCACCTGTAAGGGCATATTGACAAGGTGCGTCGCGGCGAAGAAGTTGTCTATTGTATTGTTGATGTTTCCATTATAAAACAAAGAAGCGTCGACGACAATCACTGTATTATTAGAGTTCTTAGAGTCGTTGGCCGTCGTTGTAGGTTCATTATTTTCATTACACACGTAGTCGTCGGTAGCAGAAAAAAAGACTTTCCTCTCGCAGTTATATTTAATCATTTCACATTTGTCTTCGAATAGTTTTATTCTGAAACCAGCCCTGTCTTCTCTAATACCACATACAGGTTGTGAATCCGATTGACATGCTTTTGAGCACTCAGAAGGTACTTCAGTTGTTTTTAAAGAAAACGTTTCTACGCAGTACTCCAGATTTATTGATCCGTAAGCTTCTATAAATAAGCATCACGAAAACAAGTTAATGATTTGTAACGCACATTGATTGTTAGCTAATTGGCTACTTACAGGGATTATTTATTTGCTGTCTCAAAATAGAAACTTGAAGTAATTCTTAAGAATAAAAAAAAAAAAACCCGTTTGTTTTTCTTGTGCTCATTCGTAATTAGCGAGATAAAAAAAACAAAGTTAATGGAATCCGATTCAGAGGTAAACAATTTAAATGATGAAAATGTACAAGGTATTCTTTATTTTCTTTGGTCTTTATTATTCTAGCAAGCAAGCAAGGATCGTAGCAAGTGGAACAAAGTAGTCTCTGCCTACCCCTGTGGGAAAGAGGCGTGACGATATGTATGTACATGTATGTTATTATTCTAAGTATACATTTTTGACGAGGTATAAGTGGCCTAGGACAGCAATAGGTTCATGAGTTTCCGATATTACCAACCAACAATGTATGGAAAACATTTGACAATTACAGTATAAAAATCCTAAAAAAGCATTTACAGAGATGTCTAGTCAAACTATGTAAATTTATATTTTCGCAAGTATGGCGTGTAATATGGCATGGTATGCTATGGTACAACCCATGCTTATTCGTTGCCTAGTAAACTTAGCAATGCATTATATACTTAATTTGGGATTAGGTCAAATGTTGTCAATTGTCTCGTGATTGTGTTCAGTTTATTTAAAAAAAAATACTTAACAAATTTCCAACTTTTCCCGTTACTCCCCTAACCTAAAGTGGGGATGTTTTTTTCCTCGTTTTTCCCTATAGTGTGGGATGTCGTTGTAAAGGTCGTTAAAAATAATGTGGGTGTAGAAAAACCATTTTTCGATCGATATGCGGGTGGTAGGGCCTTGTGCAAGGTCCGTCCGGATCGCTACCACCATCTTACTCGCTAATCCTGCCGCTAAGCAGCAGTGCTTGAACTGCTGTGTTCCGGTGTGGAGAGTAAGACAGCCGGGGAAATTACGGGCACAAGAGGCATTTCATCTAAGTCCTCTAGGTTGGCAACGCATTTGCAATCCCTCCGGGGTTGCGGGTGTCTATGGGCAGTGGTGATCGCTAGCCATCAGGTGACCCACTTGCTCGTTTTCCTTCCTATTCACATAAAAAAAAAAATGCTTTAAAGTTCTAATTATCGTTAAGAGTCAAGTATCTCCCCCTCTTGCCAGCTAAACCGGTTGTATTTGGATAAGGGAAAAAATATAGAATATATAACGAACTTTAAATGAGTTTAAGGAAAACTATCACAGCTAGGTTGGCTTTATAATTTAACGAGTAATATTGAACCAACTTATAAAGTGTACTTGAAACCGTGAACTTTGTTCATAGTAGTATCGAATAACAAAGAAAAACAATAATTATGTTCATAATATCCACATATTAAGTTTTAAGAGCCGTGGTAGCCTAGTGGTTTGACCTGTGGCCTCTCAAGCAGAGCGTCGTGGGTTCAAATCCCGGGCTCGCACCTCTGAGTTTTTCGGAATTTATGTGCGAAAATTACATTTGTAATTTGCCATGAGCTTTTCGGTGATGGAAAACATCGTGAGGAAACCTGCACACATCTGCGAAGAAATTCAATGGTGTGTGTTAAGTTCCCAATCCGCACTGGGCGCGCGTGGGAACTATAGCCCAAACCCTCCAATACACGGAGGAGGCCTATGCCATGAGGCACGCCGAATTACGCGAAAATTTAATAAATAAACGACAATAACAACAACATGTACTTACTGAAATTATAGCGAATTCGGAATAAAAAGGCTTATAAATAAAAAAATAAAATAAAAAATAAAGTTTTAAAAATAGACTAGACATTCATTTAAAAACTCAAAGAACACAAGTGCAGTGATATACACGCATCAGCTCAATGAGCTGCTAGTTTATTATTTTAAATAATAATCATAATAATAATCATAATAATAATAATATTGTGGCAGGCACTACGGAACCCTACACTGCGCGTGGCCCGACACGCTCTTGGCCGGTGTTTTTGTACGCTAATCTCAGTCTGACTTGCGCATGACAAGCGTTCTTAATACTTACACACATCAAAAAAGCCTTGGGATAATCATTATCCATTATCAATTTTGATGTTTTGACTCTGTAGCAACTCGGTAGTAATATGCCTGTATTGAAATGTTCAAAACTGTCTAGTGATAAAACAATATCCCTAGCCATTTTGATGAGTGTAATAATAATTAATAAATATCACGGGATAGTTTACACCCATCGACCTAGTCCCAAACTAAGCAAAGCTTTCTATGGGTGCTAAACAATGGATAAACATACTTAAATATAATAAATACATACATAAACACATAACGTTCACGACTCCGGTACAAACATTAAAATTCATACAAGTGCCTGCTACCGGGTTTCGAACACGGGGCCTCCAGCTTCGTAGTCAGAGTAACTAATCACAAGGTTGTTGGTCCTTACCTTTATTATCTCCAACTTGGCATCCATATTTAAGAAGCTCGCATTCGTCCTGGAATATTCTCAGCCTCACCCCGTCCCCCTCCTCCCTGAACCCACACACGCTCACATTAGTATTGACACAACTCAAATTACTACAAAACTCCTCTTTCTCTGAATAACAAACGATAGGTACAGGAATAAGCAAAAGTAAAAGTAAATGAATCATTGAACGTCGTTCGAAGTGCCTATATGTTCAATAACTTCGCTGCCTATAATGATAAGACGTCTATTAGCATTTCAATTCGATTTTTAGTGCGGTTTTTGGTAATTACAATATAGCTGTTCGATTTAGGTTCCGTAATAAATAACATGAAACTAAGAGTTTTTAATGATTCACGGTTAAGTTCATTCGAAATATTATAAACGGGATGTGAACCGCGATTACCTTTATGATGAGCTCCCGATATTTCGATACAGTTGCATGTATCATGATCACGGGTAGACTGAAGAAATTGCGGGTGGATCTCAATAAAGGTAATCGCGGTTCACATCCCGTTTATAATATTTCGAATGAACATGAAACTATATACCGTGAGACTCACACATAATTACAACACCCCGGATAACTCACGTATAAAAGCCGAAGGATTGCTCCGAAAATTGACAACAATTCAAATGTGCTAAGGCAGTAAAATAAAAATACCGTGTGTAGATTTTACACTGCTGATTACAGTAAAAATATTTTGGATTTTTTTATGCAGTAGTTTTTTTTTATATTCAGAAAAAACAGTAAACAAAGTTTGATTTTGAATGTTAGGAATACAGTTACAATGCCGTTAGTCCATTTATTACCGTAGGAATTGAAAAAAATATAGAAGTGCCATGATGTCAATGTCATGTCCATTATTTTGTTTATCTGTCCGACGGATTACTTTATTCTAACGACACGCTTTCGATTCTCGTAAATCTCGTAATATTTTTATTGGTTTGAGAGACGCTATAATAACATGAAAGTGGTTGACGGATTTGTAAAAGCGGATAGCCGCAATCTGCTCAAAGTCGACGAATTTACGTTGTTACAGTTCATGTGCTTAAAGTGCTTATGTTTTTCCATTAACGCCGTGGTTTTTGCAACTTAGGACAATACAAATTATTAAAGGATCTTGGTGATACTTTCTTCCAGTCGTAATTATATAGAAATAAACTCAAAGCATGCACAGTATTGTAAAGCAGCAAACGCAAAATAACAAATGTTATTGTCGGCTTTTATACGTGAGTTATCCGGTGTGTTGTAATTAATTCCGTAATAAATAACTTTAACTTTTGGGTTGACTGTAATAGTGCATTTCAAATTTGCTACGTTTTGAAGTACAACGATTGTGAATATTCTAATAAATCTTTATTTTATCAAATTCCTTATCATATGTAGTAATATCACAACACATTAACCCATTTATTATTTTCATCGAATGATACGTAGAACAAATTATTTCCCCAGTGTCTCCAAATCGATGCACTATAATTATGGCTGATATCCATCACACATTAATTTCTATTGTTCTAAAAATATCTTAAGCCACGTATGCAGTTCGCATTGGACTGAGTCACAGCTAGTGGAAGTGGTGATTAGGGTCACTATTAAAGTTTCATTGACAAACGTTTGATAGAATGTATCGTTTGACAAACACTTCATTTGACAACATATTGGAAAACTTACAAAACAACACTAATCTAAGTTCTAACGTAATGTGAGCCACGTCTAAACGTTTTTCGATTTTATAAAAAGTTTACGGCTTAGCAGATATGTTTGAAGAGTATGCGGTTCTTTTCCGAAAAATGATTTTATTTTATTTACGTATGATTAAGGTGCGACCACACCGCCGCTTAAAGAACGGTGACGTTACGGAATCGCAACAAAATGTATGAAGAAACGGTGAGAAAACGTGACACCTACACAGACATCATTATAAACTAGCAGACTTGACATTACTGCTCAGAATGCGTGGCAGCTTTGCACACATAAAAGATTAACTCACACTAATACAAAAACAGGGACGTATTAAGGTAACTGAAACCTAAAAATATTAACAGTATAAATACTTTTAATAAGTGAGGTCAAGTGCAAGCCAGTTGATATTAGAGGTAGTGGGAATACTTCTGTCTTGGAATCAGTCGATATGCCCAAGGTAAACAGGTCGAAACTTATATAGAGATTCATCTTTTCGTACCACCACCATGAATTATTTATTTTCAAATAAGTAATATAATTTTTTTAAAGTTTTGATTGCATTTCTTAAATTAGCTATTATGTAGTATCACTTTGACAATTAAATACAAGCGTTCAGCATCGTGTTCATCGACGCTCAGAGCAAATTACACTTGATGAGCTAGGCTGCCAGTCTTTCCTATTAATATTCCTGATCCAGGCGTTTCTTAAATATTCATCCTTCGGAAACCTGAAATCCAAACGCGGAGGTCATAATAAAAATGCTGCTGGACACTTGCGTACTTAATAGGGTCGGTCGGTAGTTACTTTGGCATAACACTTGTCTATCTATAGAATATTTCGTTGAATGGCGAGGCGAGTAGTGATCACAATTTTGTTAAATCCAGTATTGCTTAGAAGCATTATCAGGCGTAGGCCTGTGCACCTAGTTCGGCCCTGTAAAAATTGCGCAGTACATTAATTGTCAAATGAGGTTACTTTATTCAGTAAAACTAAAATATTTCTTGTATTTCTTTAGAAAACCTTAAATTGAAAGGTTTGTCAGCTTCATGAATACTGCCTTTATAATTATTTCTATATATTTGAAGACCATTGATTAGTTAGAACGCGGTAAACACAAATAAATTTATGACGAATGATAGCAAAAGATTAACTTACCGATGGAACGATATTTCAGGGGTTTTCCTGTCTGATGAGTTGCAACATATGAGAACACAGCATTTCACCATGATTTTACTTTAAATAACTTATTACTTTATATTATTTCACTTGTGATTTCACTCTAGATACCGACGGTCGGTCACCACAACTACAATCTAACGCCATCGGTCGCTTAAATGTCGCTTAGCAACTGCCACGGCTTCCAAATTGTCTATGTGTGACTTGGTGTTGCAACACATGCAAAAAAGAAATAGGTTTATATGATTTAGTATTTAGGAAAAGGGGTAGTGGCATTTTTTACACTAGTCAATATAGGCGTGAAATAATGGCAAGTCTGCTAGTTTATAATGATGTATGTGGACGCCTACGACACGTCACTGCGTATACGCGGCGGTTTGGCCGCACCCTAACTCGATTAATACAAACGGGTTTAAAATTTTTAGTTTAATGTTATTACATTCATTTTGATTATAGTTAAGTTAATTTTATCTTGTGCATTTCTATTTACCTGCAGTTGTTTTTAAGTGTCATGCAAATAAATAAATCGCCATTATCTGCACCTAGTTACAGCACGTATTGTCCAAAAAAGCTGCAGTTCATAAACTGAAAGCGAGCTATCGATTTGATTCAGTCGGTGCATGTGTAGGGCGCGCGCACCGCCCTACGCTGGGCGGCCACTGGCTGAGCCGCCCACTGCTTACCTTACCAGTCGACGAATACCGCAGCAGCAGACGCACGTCCCGCGCCTTCAAAAACACCAGCTTTCACGTAAAAAGTTTGACAACAAAGCCAACTCTGTCGTCACACGCTAACCGTGAAACAACGAAGGGGTGGATTGAAAAATGAAAGTTTCGCTCGTCTATTTGAATTATAAACTAGAAAGGAAAAATGCGAAGCTTTTGAAGCGTTTGGAGAAAAAAAAGGTGCCAAAGAAAAGCAAAGCTCTGGAGGCGGCGGACAAAGAAGAAAGGAAAAATGCGAAGCTTTTGAAGCGTTTGGAGAAAAAAAAGGTGCCAAAGAAAAGCAAAGCTCTGGAGGCGGCGGACAAAGAAGAAAGGAAAAATGCGAAGCTCTTGAAGCGTTTGGAGAAAAAAAAGAAAAGCAAAGCTCCGGAGGCGACGGTCGAGCGCATTAAGGTGCAGCAAAGTGTGCCTGTTTCTCTTCCTGTAATACAGTAAGTATTTTTTAACACAACGGACTAAATATATTAATCCTCGTGCAGTTGCTGTTTTTTTTTCATTCGAAAGCCTTGCGATGGTACTTAGCCAAGTTTGATAAAAATCGATCCAGAAGTTTGAGGAGTACGTATCAGCATATTGGAATATAATAGATGTATTTTTTATTTACGTACGATTAGTTGATTAATGTGTGGGGGTTTTTATTTTTTTAAATTTAATGTTATTTAAAATAGTGTAAAAAATCCGGTTTTAAAATACACGATTTAATACGCTTATAAATAGCGTTTATTTAAAAATGTTTTTTTATTTTATATTAATTCAAAGGCCATATCTACTGTGCGAAAATACAATGATCTCCCCAATTTTAATGTCACTAATATGTCACTAGTATGTGTGTAATTTTAATGGAGAAAAAATGCTAAATATCATGTTACATTGAATATGTATTAATTACTTATAATTATAAGGTGCTAGAAATATGGATATTTTCTAGGTGTATTATTAATATAAGCTAAGAATCAATTTAAAACTTCAAGTATTGCGTGATATTTTTTATTTCGTTTCATACAAAAATAACAATTACCATTAACGTCCAACGATAATCATCCTTGCATTAGATACTGTAATAAATCAAGTTATGCTTTTAAATAACTAACAACGATGCAAATAATCGATCCTCAAAATATCCGCATCTGATTTTCTAGCACTCTGTTATAATTCGTAATACACCATGTTTTCAATAGTTCAAGACGTGAATAAAACAAATTACTTACAAATTTATTATTTTGGTTCTGACATGAGGTGATGTACGGTCGACCAAAGAAGTGATCTACCACTTTTCATCCAACTTCCTATCAAACAAAAATGTCGCTAAAGTCGAACTTTCAAGTTGACAGCCACGTCTTATCGACGTTATATATTGTTACGTGCAAAGGATTTTTAACCTTAGGGTGGTATACCACATATTTGGCTGATGGTACAACACAACATTTTTGACAATATTTAAATTTTTTCAGTGCTACTTTTTATTGCCTGGCTCGAAAAAGCGAACAATTTTAAGACACCCCAATTTTTTATATTTGTGAAAATCTTGTGTTTCAGTGGAAATATCCATTTAAATCGTTGCTCGAGCAGAAAGAGCTTATGTTACAAACGTAAAGTGTCGGCGAAACGCGAAATGACGTCACATATTAAGTGTTTCGTACACTTAAAAAAAACCGGCCAAGTGCGAGTCGGACTCGCGCATGAAGGGTTCCGTACCAGAAATACTCTGTTGTATGGTAGCTCCCCTTAATTATAATTATTATATTGATTTTAGTATTTGTTGTTGTAGCCACAACACGGTTACGGTTCTTGAGATCTATGTAGTATGGCGATTGGCCACTTTCAGTGTTTAGCAGTAACACAATTAGTTTACTGCTACATAAACGCATATTGCTTGTATCAGCGACAATCCAATTGTATACCTATAAGCTAAGGTTTTATAATAAGCAGCGTTCTCATACTTTCTTATTCCAACTATAGACTTGGGTTTTACTTCCTCACCACCCAAGCTCCATCTTCTATTACATCTAGCTCGGCGAGTGGTAGCCATGAAAAAGGGCTAAAATATCACGTTTTTTGTATGGGAGCCCCCCTTAATTATTATTATTATTTTATTTTTAGTATTTGTTGTTATAGCGGCACATTTTCACAATATGTGAAAATTTCAACTGTCTAGCTATTACGGTTCTTGAAATACAGCCTGGTGACAGACGGACGGACGGACGGACGGACAGCGAAGTCTTAGTAATACCCGTCCCGTTTTTACCCTTTGGGTACGGATCCCTAAAAAGGGGAAACCCTGTGCTTAAAGCCGGCTACTCACACACACGCCTGCTGCAGGAGCAATACCGGTCGTACGGCGGTCGGGGCAGTTTCGGCTGTTCTAAAAATTGCCCCTGCTTTCCTATACACATCACAATTATGGAGGCAATACCGGTCCTGCTTCCAATATTGCCCCTGCGGCAGGTGTGTGAGTAGCCGGCTTAAATAGTTTGACAGTGAAAGCAGTTGTCAATGTCGATGAACGTTAAAAACTTAAAACGAAGCTGCTCAGGGGGTGCGAGTCGGGTTACTTTCTCGTGTGGTCAAGAGCTGCGGTTCGTTTTTAGATCCGTCCGAGGGGAAGAGCAGTGCTTGGTCCGGTGCACCCTGGGCTTCGGTTAATGATTTCCAGGCGGTCTCCGAGGGATATCATTGTCCGTTGGCTAAGAGCCCGACAGGGGGGGAGGGGGTCGTTTGACCGTGTTCTACCGTACAACGTTGCCGACATTTTTATGTCACAAGATTTTTGAATACTGTATTTTTTACTTTGACATTGGCGAAATCATCGCATCGATCGATGGGGCCATATTATTAAAAGAAGAAGAAGAAGCTGCTCAGAAACGCAAACAGAATGCCCCACACAAAATATTGTTTTATGAAAAATTGCAAAACATCATTATTGCCCAATATATTGCATTATTACTATTGCATTATTGCCAATTGCAAACAGTTTTTTATTGTTCCCGATGGCAACAAAGTCGAGTGGTAAGCTGTAGCGGGTTTGAGTCAAGTATCTAACAACCAGGGGACTTTGTATTTGTGAAGATCACTTGGATGTAAGTACAATGCCTGTTTATTTTAATGAGTTCTTAGAATAAATATTTATTGCAGAGAAGAAGATATGGAAAACTTTCTGTATTGGAAAACAATAAAAGTGAAAGCACATCTGAAAACTCAATTGCCCGTTTTAAACAACCTTTGCAGGAAGTGACAAACATTTTAGTATCCTCCAACAGAAACGAGCCAGTGTACCGAAGCTATTGCTTCAACTTCAAGAAGTCTTGGTATAATGTCGTGTCCACCCTCAAGTGACTAATAAGCAGACAAGTTAAACCTCGAATGGCAGATCGAACAATAAATTTTTCATTAAAAACTACTGTATAAAGAGATTTATATATGTAGAAGCATAAGAAATAAGAAACATCCAGACAAATAAAAAGTTTATTTACTTTGAATGGTAATTTTTATTTGACATTACAAGACTTTAGACAAGACAAGACAATAGAAGTTTCCGTAACCCAGATTGCTCGTATATGTTTACATAACATACATACGCCGACGCTATCACGTCTGCACTGTTCGGGTGCCGCGGCAGGGCTAACAGCTCGCGAGTGATGATGCAATAGTCACGTGCAATTATATCGTAGTTTAAGGATTATCATTTTGAAATAAAAAGGCAATGGTAAATAATTAGGTGTTGAAGCCGGACACGCAGATATTTAACCATATATTTGAAAGAGTAGATTTTATCTAATTGCATTTTAATATTTTTTGAATCAGGCGTTACTTTGCGGAGGTCCATTTCAATGAACAAAAATATTTATTTAGGTACCTTGCTACTCCGCTACTCAAGCAAAGCGAGTGAGTAGCGGAGTAGCAAGGTAACTATATTTTGTTCATTGCATTGTAATGTAGTTAAAAGAAACGTATTTTATTTACCAGGATTTTAAATGACACAGATGTAATCCACTCACAATTAATATGAGAAAAAAAGTTTCAAGACACTAGTAGCGTGCGGACGGGCAATGACAATATATAAAGCTAAATTCTTCTAAAACCTTTAAAGTTACGCACTGTTTGCTCGCGTATTTGATCATGTTTAGAGGTTCTTAATAGCCCGCACACGTAAATGTTTGCAATTCAGAAAATATCCTACACAAAATAAAATTAAACTTTTTTTTCTCTTTCAGTTTCATCAACCAACAAACCAAAAAATTCATAAACAATGCAACGCTAACAAAAAATACAGATAATACGGCTCAGTTGCAAATTCCTGAATCGGTTATTAATTTGAAGGCCAAAACAGAAAACAATACCATTACTAAAAAACTAAGGCAGATACGTCTTCATAATTGTGGAGTATCAACTAACAAACAGGACAACAATACAAATGAGTCCAATAATATTATTTCAAATAAGAAAGTTCTACAAGACCAATTGTTTTTAATAAGTAAAATACTGGCAGGTATTTTAAAGAATGGGATAAACTTTTTGAAATTGGATACGAATAAGAACAACGATGGACCGAGTCAACCGTCCGAGTCTTCAGTTTTAAAGCATCAAAAGGTAACTGTACCTGTAAAGAGGGGAATTCATTGCACTGAAAATGCTGTAGTCGAGCTTAGAAAGAAATTATTTTATACCAAAGAATCCGAAGATGGTCAAAGTGATCCAAAATATATAATTACTCGTCATGGATTAAAAATTTTGGACTTATTAGTGGAACATGGTAAAACGCACAAATTGCAAACGACAGATCAACTCGAACGAAGTTTGAAAAACTATAGACAAATAACAAAGTTACTAGCCGCAGAAAGTGCAATAATAAATTTGGACCCTATTATTATTAGTGACGAATTAAATCACGAAAAAAACGATATTGAATGCCATATAATAGAGTCCGATGACGACGATGACCCAGATCAAAATATACACGATAACTTAAAAATAGTCCGACGCCTCAGCGAGGAAAACAAAAATTTTATTAATGTGGTCCAAAAACACATAAATTTGACTAATGCAATATATAACAATCAACAAGCGAAACCGGTTTCAACGCAAGCAGGCAATGATCAGTCAGATGAAGTAAACTTGAACACATTGGCAGAAACAGCAAATTGCCAGAATAAATTGATGCTTCCACCCGTAGTGAAGGTACTAAAAAAAGATTGTCAATCACAACAAAATCAGCTGGCGCAAAAACAATGGGAAAAGGCACAAGAACTACAATCTCATGAACAAAGGATGAACCCGTCCCAGCTGCTTCCACTTGAAGTGTTGCCATCGCAGTCACAGCCACCAAAGTCACACTTACCACAATCACTGCCAACGCAACCAAAGCCACATAAGTCGCAGCCACAACAGCTGCTCCGAATCCAGCCTTCACAGCCAGCATATCAACAGCCAGCAGAAATGCAGCAACGACAAGTGCTACCACCACAACTTCAGCCGCAACAACTACGTCCAACACAGCAGCGGCTGCAGCTTAATTATCCGCAGCCAACACAAATGCAACAATCACTATCGCAGCTGCGAGTAATACAATCAAATCCACCGCAAACACAGCTGCCACTGCAACCACCAGTGCAACCACTGCAACCACCAGTGCAACCACTGCAACCACCAGTACAACCACTGCAACCAAAATCGTCTCATCTGCCGCTGATAAGACAGACGCTGTCTTATTACACGCAGCCAGCACAACTGGAACCAAAACTAGTACAACCAACACAACGGCAGTCAACTCAACTGCCGCAAATGCACCCAAATCCATCGCAAAAACAGTTGCAACTGCAACAACCACCAAAACCGCAGCCACCGCGAGCAGAACCACCACAGCAGCAGCTGTTCTACCAGTGTCCTTACCCACAGCCAAATCAGATGCCATATTCACATATGCCTACTGTCTACGAACCACAACAGTGGCAACAGTACAACTACGTTCAGCAACAACAGTATGGGCAACAGAATGCTCAGTCTCAGTACACACCGAGACAACACAACTACCCTAATGTATATAGAACACAATACCAGAAGCCTATTAAAGAAAATGTAAGTTTTGAACTTTACCATCGTAGGTATATGGGACAGCCATAGATATAACATACAATCAAGGTCTTCTAGTTTATTAATTATTTTACAGTTGCCGTGTTTCGAATAAACACGAATGAAAAATGTACATTATTGGGGATGAGAGCGAGTAGTTTGGACAGAGTGATGCTCGATGCAGCGGTTGCACTTGCTCTCGATCTTAACAACATCATTTTTCTTTCATGTTTATTCAGAACACGGCAACTGCCAATTACATTGAGAAACTAGAAGCACTGTAACTTATATGATCTAATCCAAAATTATCCGCGTACATAAAAATAGAACGTTTTTGCAAAATTTACTAATTTTTAATCAAGTATACCAAATTTCTAGTCAATGTGACAGCTAGAAATGGTCGAAAAAGGTGCTCAAATGCAAATCTCAGTATCGATATTAATGACATCTATATTTTAGAACAGTTACTTAACTACAAGAAAGTCCATGTCGTTAAATCGGTTAAAAATCGATGTTCAAGTATCGATACCTACCTAAATAATATGAGCACTTACTCCAGTCCTTGCTTGTGGGTGTCGCGAGCTATGCGCTCTCTACATATACTTTATTTATTTTTATCAATGACATATTACTAATAGACGCGTTATAGCTGAACAAAACTCCTTCTTGACATGGCAACGTTATTGCCGTAAGGTTGGTACACACCCTAACGCAGACTGCCAACTTGACGCGGAAAGAAACGGGGACCTTGGGGTAAATAGGTATCGCCCACCCAATAGAATAATGACACCTCAAAAATTGCAAAAAAAAAACTTCATTTAGATTTTAATGTCGAAAGTGTACAACAATGTTATATGTACATCGCAGAGATAAAAGACTGAACTATTTTAATAGGCACGCCAAATATTTAAAAATATCTGCTGCTCTGGCTACCCCTTCAGGGATACAGGCGTGAAAGTAGGTATGTTTTCCGCTGCAATGCTCAGGTATTGCGGGTGTCCATGGGTGTCACTTATCACGTTACAATGGGAGAGGGAAGGAAACTCAGGAGATCTTGGATATAGAGGTTGTTATGTATTTTAGAATATAAGGCACAACAATATGTACTTAGGTACATAGTTAATACACACTCTTCTCTTCTTGGCACTCACTATTCTGGCGCTGGTAGTTTAAAAAAAGACATGTATAAGAGTCGTTGGCGGATTAATTGCAAAAATAAATTTTGAATTTGATTTTTTGAATTTTTGACACTGTTATAAAAGGATTTAAGCGGATAACGAGACGATCAATATGAGTTTTAAATTTTGAATTTGGAAAAGGCTTTGATAAACAAAGTAAAACTGAAAACAGGTTGGAGATTGTAATAAGCTATTGCAGCCTCATTACTCACTTACCATCTTAAGGTGACCCACTTGCCTTCCTAACAATTTTGATTTAATTTTCATCAAAAAGATTTAATTTGTTGCGAGTTTGTCTCTTTGAATTTGAGTTTGTTTTAGGGTTATTTTTGTGTTCGTGATGCAAACGCACATCTACATATTTTTCAATAATGGCACGAATAAGGTGTAATCTATGATTAAAAGTAAAAGGTTTCTCCCAAGAGTGAACGTCTAAAGACTGTAGCAGATCAGAAGCATGTACGAAAGACTTTAAAATCCGTGTTTTTATCATTTCGACGTCATGTTCTTTAGTTAATACGTGCCCTTTCTCTTTTATTTGATTTTTGACAACCTTTTCCGACATTAAGCAAATCCGAAACACGTCTTCACTTGGATAACATAAACCCCCCATATCAAATATAAATTTATCCAAAATAGTACTTTTATAAATAATGAAATTTATACCTATGTACTTTGAACCCCGTCTTCCCCTTATTTGCTTTCTCTTTCAATATTGCATAAATGGTCAATATAGCTGTCTCGCTCACACATTGATCTCTTACAATATTCAAAGTAACAACGGAATTAGTAAATAAAATTAATTATGTTATACATATGCTCTGTACTTACATATGGAATGACACGTTAGGTCGATCTTTTACATTTGCAGAGTAATTTTTGCAGTTTTTCATGACACATGACGGCATTTTTATAAAACGGTGACAGTTTGACACATACGTGACCGCTTGCGCGCGCCGTTCGCGACTAAACACAAGTCAGACAATTGGCTTACTTTTCGCTCACCACGGGGAGATCGCTATGACGTATCTACCTCAGTATTATATAGTATATCATTGATTTTTATTCCTTGGTGTACGCACTTACTTAGGTGTTATTTAACTTTTTTATCTTATTTCAGTCAAAATCGTAATTATTATTATATTCTTGTAGTTTTATCTTTCTTCTTAATTAGGTGCAATCATCATCACCAGGCTCTGAATAAATGTTTTCTTTAACGCAGGGAGGCATCTACCTGCACCCTGGGGACCCAATCCGGCCACCACCACCACAGACCTGGTCCACCGCACGAGCTAGACCAGACTATGAAGTCAACAATCAACATGAATACAACGCACAGTGCGCTAATTATTATCCCGAACAAATGCAAGGGAACAACCCTAACCATTACTGGTAACGGGTGAATTCAAAAAGAGAACAAGAAAAAAACAAGTAAGTAAAAGGTATCTTAAAATTATTCCGGAATATTTGGTGGTTATTATAGTTTTATTAATCACTCACAAAAACATTAACTTTTCTACTCCGCTATCACACGTGCAAGACAACCAAGTCTGTGCAAAATATAATTTTCTCACTATGCGTTCAGTTCAGTTTCAGTTTATTTATTCAAGAAACAATTTTAATTGTGTACGAATATTACATAATTAATACAGTCATACTCAAATTAAAACTAAGAAAATAATGATACTTAATTAGAATGTCAAATATAAAGGGACAAAAAAAGAAAAGTCATCCTTTTACTGTACAAGTAGTGAATACAATTCGGCCTTTCTCAGAACATTTGCGTGCGCAGGCTATTAAGTACCTTTAAATATGATCAAATACGAGGGTTATCATTTTTTTCAAACAGTTTACAACTTTGTCTAAAGATTTTAGAAGGATTTAGCTTTATATTGTTAATTTATCATACCTACTTATTTTATTTTTCACATCCATGTTATTCGATTACCGTAGCCTGTCCGCACGCTACCTGTGTCTTGAAACTTGTTTCTCATTTTAGTTAACGAGTGGATTACATCTGTGTCATTTAAAATCCTAGTAAATAAAATACGGTTATTTTACCTACATTAAAATGCGATTCGATAAAACCTACTTTCAAATATATGGTCAAATACCTGCGTGTCCGGCTTCAACATCTAATTACCATTGTCTATCAATTTCAAAGTGATCATCCCTAAATTACGATATAATTGCACATGATTTTTGCGTCGCTCGCGAGCCGTTAGCCCTGCACTGGGCACCCGACCGGCGCGGACGTGATAGTGTCGGCATATATGGCTACGACGCACATAAGTTTCTAAGTAGGTGAAAATTGCACTCATTTTCCCGTTTTTAAACAAACGTTGCAGAAAGTGATAAACATTTTAGGATCCACTTCCCCCTCTCTCTACTCAGTGTTTAGTGTGCGATAGACATAATAATAAAATAAGTTTTCACTTTAATAATAAAAATAATATATTTATTTGTCATAGATGGGTATACTATTAGTAACTTAGATTAGTTTATGTTATCACTTCTGTCAGGCGTCCTGACCCGAGATGCACACGTTTCTTTTATTTATTAATTTTAGCTTCATAATTGATATAATGTATCCTATAATTGTGAATGTTCTTACTTTGACGACTTTTCTTTTTGACATGTATTGATTTCCGTTTTAGGTTCTTTGGTGGTATAAATGATCGTGACTCAGTCAGTCTTATATCTATATCACACAGGTATGTCACTAAAATTCAGGATTTTCACTTGCTAACTAGCACAAAATTGCAGGAGGTTGAAAATGGGAAATATTTGAAAGAGTACATTTTATTGAATCGCATGTTAATGTAGTTAATAGAACCGTATTTTATTTAACAGGATTTTTTTTATTTAACAGGAACTGTACCTGTAAAGATGGGAATTCGTAGCACTGACAATGCTGTAGTCGAGCTTAAAAAAGAATTATTTGATATCAAAGAATCAAAAGATGGTCAATGTGATCCAAAATATATACCTTATTACTCGTCATGGATTAAAAAATTTTGTACTTATTAGTGGAACCCTATTATTGATAGTGACGAATTAAATCAAGAAAAAAATGCCACTGATAGCAAATTATTAGAAATGTGAATCTTGTTATAGATAATTAACAATTAAATGAAAAAAAGATTATTAATTTAGACCCTGCAGAATGTGAAATTATAGATTTGGACTCCGGCGACCTTAGTGAAGTTAATAAAAACATCATAAGAACTATACAAAATCATATGATAAATTTGAATAATGCAATATATAACAAGCGAAAGAGGTTTCAACGCAAGCAGGATTTGATCAATCAGATGAAGTAAACTTGAACACATTGGCAAAAACAGCAAATAGCTAGAATAAATTGATGCTTCCACCCGCAGTGACAGTAAGTACTAAAAAAGGTTTTCAGTCACGTCAAAATCACCTGGCGCAAAAACAATGGGAACAGGCACAAGAACTACAATCTCATGAACAAAGGATGCAATCGTCTCAGCTGCTTCCACTAAAGTCACACCAAGGCACACATAAGTCGCAGCCACCACAGCTGCCGCTGCTGCGGATCCAGCCTTCACAACAAGCAGAAATGCAGCAACGACAAATGCTGCCGCCACAAGCTCAGCCGCAACAACTTCATCCAACACAGCAGCGGTTGCAGCTTAATCCGCAGCCAACACAACCGCAGCAACCATGACTGCAGCTGCGAGTAATACAACCAAATCCACCGCAAACACAGCTGCCACTGCAACCACCAGTGCAACCGCTGCAACCACAGTCATCTCGTCTGCCGCTGATACTACAGATAAGATGATTGTGGATGCAGCCAGCAGAACTGAAACCAACACTAGTACAACCAACACAACGGCAGTCAACTCAACTGCAGTAAATGCACCCAAATCCATCGTAAAAATAGTTGCGACTGCAACAACCACCAAAACGGCAGCCACTGCGAGCAGAACCACCACAACAATAGCTGTTCCACCAGCGTTGTTGTAGTGGTTTTGCTCGCAACTGTTCCACCCACAGCCAATAGGTACAGATGCCATTTTCACAGTTGCCAACTTTCTACGACCCACAAGTGGCAACAGTACAACTACGTTCAGCAACAACAGTATGGGCTACAGACTGCTCAGTCTCAGTACACACCGAGACAATACAACTACCCTAATGTATACAGAACACAATACCAGAAAAATAATATAGAAAAAGTAAGTTTCGAACTTTACCATCGTAGGTATATGGGACAGCTATAGACATAGCATACAGTGCTTCTAGTTTTTTAATTATTTGACAGTTGTCGGTATATCGATACCTACCTAAATAATATCGTGTACCATGCGTGTCATGTATCGTGTATGTCGTGCATTATTATTATTTTCTTATTTTTATTTGTATTTTATTGTTTTTAAATTATCCTACCTACTTATACCACTTGTTATTATTTTTGTATAATACTTAACTAACCTCTATGGATTCTGTCCGAAATAAATGTTTTTTTTTTTATATCTGTACTCCAGTCCCTGCTTGTGGGTGTCGCAAGCTATGCGCTCTCTACGTAGGTATATTTTTTTTCTTTATGTGTGACATTTTATCATATTTTATTATAATACTGTTTTATTTTTAATCACTTTGACATTGAATTTGACATTTGTTTCTGTTTTCTATTTATTTTTTGTGTGAGTTATTTTACTGTACCTACCTTATTGTTTTTATTTTATTTACAATTGACGATCTTTTTGTGGCTTTTTATGTTTTGACATAAAAATATAAGGTACCTAACGTAATTTACAAATAGAAATAAATGAATCTAATCTACATTCCTTGGTTTACGTACTTACCTAGGTGTTATTTTACTTTTTTTTATAAGCAGTCAAAATCGTAATTATGTATGTATGTATGTAAATGTATGTAAACTCTTTATTGCACATAAAAAATTAAAAATACAGAAGTACACAGAAAATAGTACATAGGCGAACTTATCCCTAAGAAGGGATCTCTTCCAGCTAACCTGATTATTATTTTCTTCCGTTAACTTTGTTTTATCTTTCTGCGTAATTAGGTGCAATCATCATCTCACCAGGCTCTGAATATATGTTTTCTTTTACGCAGAGAGGCATCTACCAGCACCCTGGGGACCCAAGACGGCCACCACAGACCTGGTCCACCGCACGAACTAGACCAGACTATGAAGTCAACTCTCAACAGGCGTACAACGCATAATTAATGATAAAACGAACTTACCCTTACGTGAAGTTCTATCATAATTATGCGAGCTGCTCAATTCGAAGCGATTAATTTTAACAAGTAGTACTGCTTCCAATTCACGGCCATTATCACGAATTATTTAAAGATATATTAGTAATCTGAAATTAAAATTGGGTTAAAAGGTAAGCATAAGCCTATATACTGGCCACCCCGAGCTGTCATATTTCGCGCCGGCAGAGTATGACCTTCATTAAGTTTAAAGCCTGATAGACAGGAAGTTGATTTTATCGCAGAGTTTGGGAGGGTGCATGGGAGGGAGTGTACATTAATCGCTTCGAATTGAGCAGCTCGCATAATTATGATAGAACTTCACGTAAGGGTAAGTTCGTTTTATCATTAATTATGCTTCACTGCTCAATTCTCGCGATTAATTTTAACAAGTAGATGTTTAGAGACCATATAAATCAACAATCTGTCTATTTTAAAACGAACTAAGTAGACAAATAAATAAACAACAGATTATAGACTATGATATAATCCTCAGAAATAATAAAATTAAAAAACAATGGGTAATCACTTAAAATAGTGATCAGATAAAAAACACATTTACCTATGTAATAAGGTAATAACACAGATAACACCATTAAAAATCAAGAAAACAATTCTTAATCATACATATTCTTACACTGAGAAGATTAGTAGCAAATTTTAAGCTAATCAGTCTTTATTAAGAATCGTTCTAGCAAAAGTTTCATTATTATGAGAGATAATTTCTCTGTTATAGAACTTAGCAAATACTGACGAGGATGTGCTCCATCCAGCTGTTTTCCTTATAATGTCTATGTTCACTCCTAGACACTTTGCTTTCGAAGTGGTGGCGTGACGGGTACTGTGGGAACTAAACAGCGAAGTATCAATACCACTCTGATGGAGCACATCCTTAATCCAGTGGCTTAAAGTTTGACTCGTAACATTTCCGTGAGGTTTTCTGTAACTCACAAATAAATTATCTGAATTAGCTGGTCTAAGGGATGATGTTCTATTTTTATAACAAATCATAGTTCTCGCGGGACATATAGATGGATTTTCATTACAAAATGGTAACTTTAAAAGTGGTTGATACATATTGGGCCTCGATGTTTTAATATGCGCTGAGATCTTTATGGATATACAACTGGGTGATATACTTATGTTGTTCAATTGAATTTGAGATAAGGTCTGCACTCTATGAGCGGTTACCAAAGCTAATAAAGCAATTAATTTCTTTGATAAAATTTCAAGGCTCAAACTCTCGTTAGGATATAAACTAGATACATAATTCAGAACAGTATTTGTGTCCCATGTGATATCGTACTTCGGTTTAGGAGGGCGCGATCTAAACACTCCCTTCATGAACTTCTGTATTCTGTCATCACTCATAATATTTCGCCCTAAAATAAATGATAAAGCTGATTTGCTACAATTAAGACTTCCATATTGATAGCCAGAATTGTACAGATTCGTGAGGAAATATAAAATGTTAGGGACAGATGCATTTAAGCAATCAATATTGTGTTTTTGACAAAAGGAGAACCATTCTTTATAATAACAATTATACTGTTTGCGAGTGTTTGGAGCGATTGAACTAATCATTATATCAACAGAGGAAGGAGGAACGCTTCTTCTTAGTAACGCCTTCCTGATAAAATTGCTGCAGCCAGGGTAAGGTTCTGGTGCAGACTGTGTCGAGACCTGGAATCGCCAGAAATCAATAAGTCAGAATCAGGTTCAAAGTAAATAACATTTGATGAAACTAATTTTTTAAAAATTGGAAACCAGGGTTGAGTAGGCCAAAAAGGAACCACAAGGATACCAGTGGCTTTTTCATCAACTATTTTATTTAAAGTTTTTAATATTACTGCAAAGGGTGGAAACGCATAAAAGAAGAAATTCGACCAGTTAACGGTGAATGCGTCAATACAGTAGGCATATGGGTCTGGTTTCCAGGATATATATCTATCAGTTTTAGTATTTGATCTGCTGGCGAACAAGTCTATTTCTGGCATTCCAAAGCTGTTAACTATTTGTGAAAATGCATAATGTGCTAGTTCCCATTCTGTGTCTGATTGATTTCTACGCGACTCGAAATCCGCAATAATATTTTCACATGACTTTATATATGATGCGAAAACAAATAATTTCCGTTGTTCGCAAAAATGCCATATTTCGCGTGAAATTTTATTTAAATGAGGGTACTGCACACTGCCCATTCGATTGATACACGAGATGGCAGTAGTATTATCAATACGAAGTAAGATCTGAGTATTATATAAATTTGCAGCAAAAGTTTTTAGAGTAAAGAAAGCCGCTAGCATTTCTAGAATATTAATATGATGATGTCTTTCCTGTTCTGTCCAAAAACCGTTTATTCTTTTGTTATTAAATGAAGCTCCCCATCCGGTTTTGCTCGCATCCGAAAAGTATTCATATTCATATTTATTATTACGTATAGGGCATACAGATTGGTCAACATTATAGTACCACCAATCTAGATCATCATTTATTAATTTTTTATTTAAAATCATTAGGTTTTCATAGTCACCCTGTTTGAGCAAATTAACAAACTTTTCCCTCTCGAATATCTTTGTGTGCATCCATCCGTAATCAATTGCGGGGCACACAGATATTAATAAACCAATAAATTTAGCAAAAAATCGTATTTTACAGCTTTTGGTATTTTTAATAGTTACTATCTCCTTTTTAATTCTGACCCTTTTTTCATATGGGAGTTTTACACAGAATTGTTTTGTGTCAATAACAAAGCCTAGAAAATTACAACTGGTTTTGGGATCCATGTTACTTTTCTTTTGGTTAATTATAAAGCCTAAGTTATTCAATAATTTTTTAGTAATGTTGACATTCTCTACACATTCCGTATAAGATTTTCCAATCAGGAGAATATCGTCCAAATAAATAGTTGACAGATATCCATGCAGTCGCAGGTGTTCAACAACAGGCTTCATGATCTTGCTGAATGTTAGAGGCGCTGTACTCAAACCAAATGGAAGACAATTAAATTCATAGACTGTACCTTGAAATTGAAAACGAAGGTATTTTTTGTAATCTGGGTGGATCGGCACTAAAAAATAAGCATCTTGTAAGTCTATTGTTGCTAAGTAAAATCCAGGGGAAATTAATTTAATCGCTGTTCTTAAGTCTTCCATTTTAAAATGTATAGGTCTGATAAATTTATTTAAGTTTTTTAGATTCAGTATAAACCTTTTGTCGCCATTTGGTTTGGGTACAAGAAAAATACTGGACAGGTATTCTCCTTGCTCCCTCTTACATACTGAAATTGCACCTTTATTAAGTAAGTTGTCAATTTCTGTATTAAATTCCTCTAATTCAGACTGACTATGTGGCTCATTTTTTGGATAGTTAGTTTGATAAGGTTGGGAAATTAAAGGGATCCTGTAACCCTGAATCCAGGATAATACTGTAACATCAACCTTAAGCTTTTTCCAGGAACTAGAAAAATATTGTAACCTGCCAGACGGCATAGTTACCTGAGTTTCTATGGTCGCCGCTTGTATGGGGCAGTCGCCCGAGCACGTGGCGCTGACTGGCGGCGCCGGGTGTCCACTTCGGGTCTGCTCCGAGGTTGGTATGTTGACATCGCGCCCGCAGTCCGATGATGTGTTGGAGCTGGCTTCCTGATCGGAGTCTGATGATTCGCCTGCGGGTGCTTCCAGTTTAAATTATTTGACCTTGCTGATGCAGCAGTTTTGATCACTGTTGATTTAGGTTTCATGTATCTTAAGTCTTGGCTTTACTTATTAATTGCCTTGGTGGCTTTTAATTTTTCTGCCAACTCTGTACCGAAGAGGTTTATGTCCCTTTTTGACTCCTTCAGGGTATCCTTAATTTTGTTATTAAGAGATGATATTAGAAAATTTCTTCGGAGTTTGGTGTCTATATAATGTGTGTCGCATAGTATACGGCATGCGCTGCTGATGTGTTTCAAGATGTCCTGGTTTGAATCAGATTTATCGAGGGCTAAAATGTGCATTGCCTTAGCTAATGCAGACAATGCCACTCCGACCTGGCCCTGTCTAGCAGCAAGTGAAGCATCCTTCTTCTCTAACAAATCTGACACAGCGGCTCTTACCTCTGGATTCAAGATAGGTGCCTTTAACAGCGCACAGTTTCCCGGTACAGGGTATTCTTCCACAATCTTATCTTTTATTTCCTTTTTGAGTCCATTTTGAAGGATGTCTTCCAACCTTGAAGCAATGTCTGCATGGACATCTGGTCCTACTGGGGACTGTTCCTTTGGGGCATCTCCAAGTAATTGAAGGATCTCTTCATCAAGATGAATCACCTCTTCCATTGTGTCACCGCTAGGACCCGAAGTGGACGCCTGTGGTTCATCTGGATTAGCTTCTAACTGCTTCTCCTTATTTTCAGTAGTCTCTTGTGAAACGGATTCCTCAGGTTGTGTCTGGTCTTGCATTTTATAATATTCATCATCATATGAATAATATGTATTTTCCCTCTCACCATGGCGGTAGGGCTGATTTTCACAGTCTGAAAATAATTATTCATGTGCTGATTTACTAGTGAAGGTAATGATCCCAAAAATCATTCGCATCACCTTGGTACAATGATGTTTCATTATTCACATAAAGCTGAATTCAGTGAAGGTAACAGTCCTGATGTATACTGTTCGCATCACAAATCACCAGTACCAATCACTTATTAAAGTAATATGTAGAAGCACTATGTGAAGGAAACTACCCCACTGTGTAGTTCGCATCACTATTAAACTCTAAACTTGAAAAGTATGAGTCGAATTGTTCCAGTTTGTTGTTATTTAAACCTCAGAAACTTCCAAATAATACGTACCTAGGTACACACAGCAAAATAATTCGGTAAGCATAGGCACGCACACAAACGTCGTCTATGTGTTGAGTACCGACATGAATATTACGTAGAATCCACATGTGAATGTGTGAGTGAGTTCGATCGTATATCTACCCTCTCAGTACAGTTTTTTTTAGTAATAAGATAAATAAGTAATGTCGCTGTAAATTACCTATTTATTATATAAATAACAACAATAACTATAAAATAACAATGAAGAAAGTTGCAACTATTTTAGTTAGTTTATAATAAACTAAGTTAAAAATAATTACAAATTAAACTAAAAAATCCCCTTGGTATCGTGCCTGGCTCAAAGGTTTAAAAATTCAATATCTCCGGTTTAAGTTAATTCTACAAAAATAATGTAAAAGTATTGTTTTATTTTTGCATTTTCCTAAAAACATTTTACATTATTATCTTACATTGGATATTGTCATCGCAAGTGTAAGGCAAGAGAGGGCACCCCGGATCGAGTCTTACTTTGACCTTGAATCTTTAAATTTATGCAATCTGACGCATTGAACTATTATTACCAGCGTAGTAGCTACCATCTCACTGATTCAACGTGTTATATTTTTATTTCTCATCAAGTCTGGTCTGAGATTCAATTCCAACATTTCCAACCAATATTCCTTACAACCAGCATCGCCATTTAAATAACATCCAAAAATGACATTTCTTCTAGGATTCGAACTCGGTTCACTAGAGAGCGAGTGCACAAATCAAGTATTCGACTTGCCTTTGTGACCGCTGAGCCACCGAGACATTTAATATAGTTGGTGAATTTATGAATTACTACGTCCAAACTGTGACTACTGCATTTGCAATGTGTAAATAGTTGTTTAACGAGCTTTGAAATAAGGTTGAAATTTGCTAGACGATGCACATTTTATTCATTGTCGTCTAACAATATAAAGTATATTCTACCCTCAAATTATTAGTAATATGAATTTGTCAACGCTAGCCGCCATTCGTTACGCCTTGTTTTACAAGTGGTTTTACAACAACGAACTGTTTAATTTTGCCTTTGAAATACCTTGTGATTTGCAAAATATGGATAGTCATCATCTTTTTTGAAAAGAGCAGAAATTATTGTTCTTTACGAACAAAATATTTCTATAAGGAATCGCAAGGCGTTTATTGATATCGGTAAGTAGACAAAGTGTCTGATAAAATAATTACTTCTTATTTTACATCAAATTTCTTCATGGTGTTAAAAACAATGATTTATTATTGTATCCGTAATGTATTCAAATAACTTTCTTTGACGAAGAATGTTTTTTATTAAACTTCATTTATTTTGCAGCAGAAGACTTCAATTATCGATTCACCGTTATGCAGACTTCGGGCACGATAAGAATATTCCTTCTGTGTCAAAACAAGAAGTCTCATCTTCACGCCATTTGGACATAAGTAGTTGCCGCACACGCTAAAGGGACCTATTTCACATCAACGAGAGACAATGTTACCTACGTTGTGTGCGACTTCATCTGCATGTTGCAGGATAGCATTGTCGTAACTCGTAAACCAGCAAAAAAAATGCTTCAACGGATCAGCCAGCATAGAAGAAACAGAATGAACTTTGATCGTGAATATTTATAATTTTGATTCGAATAGGTAATAATGTAGTGATTTTTAGTGATGAAAAACCATTTACGTCTGAAAAAGATGGACGAAAAATTTTGTGGCGAAAAGTGCTTGGATGTCATCCATGGGATTTGTGAGTTAGTGGGTTGGGGGTCGTAATAACAGTGCTAAAAAAAAGTGATGTGTGACCTATTTCGTGCATAACAATGTTATTGTGTCATAGTCAAAGACTGGCTGAGCACCCAACAAGATTCCTTAACTGTTATTAACTGGGATCCATCTGATATAAAATCCAAAGCAAATTTAGGTAGCTTAGTCACTTGAAAGTGGAGATTTAATCCAGTGTGCAATGATGTTATTGTTAATGGCTGTCATTTAACATGTCGATTCATTTCACCACTGACTTTATTTCTCAACAAATAAAACGTTTCGTTCATCTTGCTCAGACTTAAGTAAACTTAATAAATCGGAAATTCTTATAAATGATACTCTTTTCAAAACCCTTGTTAATTCGAATAAATTACATCTTAAAAATAGCCCTTTTGTGGTGTGCATTCAATTTACCATTTGATTGTAATTTTAAATTATGTTTGTAACAGAAATTTTTAATTAACCTTAAATCATACTGGTCACTATAGTGTGTGTTATTTTACGAATAAATGTTGTTCTTCTGTTATATTATAAGGAAAAGCATGCAGTTTTATTTTGCTAATTTAATTAGTTATAGTCTTATGGTAATAATAATTACTTAAATGTTGTAATAAACAATTTGAAACAATGATTTTATTTTCTTATTTTGTTCTTTTACTTTCTTTTTTTCTTGTTTGAAGTAGTCATGATTTGGTTTTGAGATAGTTATAAATTGAAAAAAAAAAAATACAAAATACATAGACACATTTGTGCAAGATTCGAACCGAGGTCTTTAACATTCATAGTCCTAATCAGTACGACTGAGCCACCGCACTCATATTATTCAAGACGAAATGATTCTTCCATTGAGCAAAATCGTTTGAATAACAATAACCTATACAATAAGAGATTATGTGAAGGTAGTCAGAGAACACAATCAGCACACATAGGCCATGTTAGTGTGAATACTTGTGTGGATACAAAACCATTTTGTTGTGTGTGTAATTAAGGCAGCGGATGGGTGCGGATGTGTGTATAGAATGACACACATGGACAACTAGGGTGCATACCGAATAGTTTTGCTGTGTGTACTTGGGTTATAACTCTTGAGTGTTACTATAACCTTTCTATAATTCTTATGGATAATTCAATGTAAAAATGATGACAGACAGTTATATAATGTTAAAAAGCCATTAATAAACTATCAAGAATGTCCTAATGTATGAATAAAAACTCACCTGATGAGTATTCTGAACTAAGTGAGTTTGATCTTTTACGACGTTTGATTTTTTCTTCCAATCGCCGAAGCTTCCGCAATAGACGTGCCTCACTGTCTCTATCACTGCGTTTATGTTTTCTCCCCATGTTTAAAGCTAACAAGCACCTGTTTTATTCGCAATAACACTAAAAACTCGTAAAAATAATATTATAACGTATAACGGCCGTTGCACGAAAACAGATAATGAAGGTCATACTCTGCCGGCGCGAAATATGACAGCTCGGGGTGGCCAGTATATAGGCTTATGCTTACCTTTTAACCCAATTTTAATTTCAGATTACTAATATATCTTTAAATAATTCGTGATAATGGCCGTGAATTGGAAGCAGTACTACTTGTTAAAATTAATCGCGAGAATTGAGCAGTGAAGCATAATACGCCAATTATTATAATAATCACTGATTATTATCCTCAACAAATGCAAGGGAACAACCCTAACCATAACCATTACCAATAATGGGCCTATATGATATCGTTTTATTTTTTAATAATATTCATCCCTTCACGGATAGACAAAGGAATCATATTCCATACAGCTATATATGTCTGTTTTAAATTATCTGAAATATAGTTTTGGTCCACTTCCTCAAAAATGAATCTTAAAGATATTCAAACTACCATTCTAGGTGTTTTAAGCTCAAGTAAATGTTTGAAAACATTTCGAAGTGCTTCTCTTTTTCTTAATAACATAAAATCTTTGAATGACTGGCCACTAAGAACGGTATTGTTAAATAAAAAAAATATTAGAGAGCATATATTTTAGTGTTGAATTTTCAATACGATAACTTTCGGCGATAAGTTCAAATTTATTACAAGAATTGATGTTTATTTCCTCGCAGTAGTCGTGAAAAGCACTGTGTTAAGCCTCGGCCGAAAGTGCAATAGATGGTCTCGTACTTTCGAGGACCTCCGCCCTCCCCTATACGCGTCGGCCCTCGAACTAACTCGTACATCTATTGCTCACTTTCCGTCCTCTACACAACAATGTACTATTTATCCAATAATGCGAGGACATAAAATAAAATTTTAAAATATTCCACTGACTTGCAATTGAACAAAATTTGCTGAACAAAATGAGATACTTTTACAAATGCTGCTTCTTGACATTTTCATTTTGCCTATAGCCATAAAAAACCTGGTTTAGTTGATTATTTTCAAAGTAAAAAAAAAAAGTTAAATATTAGTGAAGTAATGAAAATTTCCCGGCCGCTACCGCTATTTCCCGGCCGCTGCAGCTGTGTTTTTTTCCTAATGTTGCGCCGTAACGGAGCCCTTCCTGGAAGCTGTTTTTAACAGTAAGACTCACATTTCCGAGCAAGTTGGAGAAAGAGTCATTACTGTACAGTTCAGCGGCCGGGAATTGAATACAATTCGGCCGTTCTCAGAATTGTAAACATTTGCGTGCGCGGGCTAAGTATTATTATTAAGTATAACTAAGAATACCTATCTCTTTGATCAGTAGAGACTGTTCATCTCTACTATAGACTAATATAATTTAAGGTACGAATTTGGGGACCTTATACATACATACATATCTTCACGCCTCTTTTCCACATGGGTAGGCAGAGACTACTACCTTACACATCACTTTTATAAATGTTTTATAAATTAAGTAGAATTTAAGTATTGTTGTAAATTTATTATTATTCTGAAAAATGACTTTCTGACAAGTTTCTTGCGGCGCATTCTTCTTGGCAATGATGGTATTTCCGAATGCGCTGATAGTTTAAAAATGACACGTAAAACAGCACTTGGCGGCCTATTTACAAAATAAACTTGATTTTGATAAAATGCCGGTGATCGAACCTTGTCCTATTGTGCAAGACCTCTTGCAAGGGCATCTGCTATCAGGTGACACTCCCGCTCATATGCCACCCTGTTTAAAAAAAATGCTTTACATAGGTATAAAAGCTTTCAAATTAAAAACTAGCAGGGTTCGGTTCGATGAGTTAGTTAATAATTATCATTAAACATAATTGTTATCATAGATGAAATTAACTTTAACAAAATTTAGAACACAAACCAAATAATTATTTTGGAAAATATACAACGTTGTAATAATAGGTATAGATAATATATATGTATTGTAGAGATAAATAATAACTTTTTAAAAATTTTGTCCATGTTACATTTTTGAAGTATTTTCGATGTACTGTGTTGTTAAAAACTGGACGTGACCTATAATTCTAGGAGAGAAGTACCAGTCGATGATTGAACTTATCGAGATGTTGCGTACTCACTGCCTGTCATTCGATGTTACCACAAAAAACCGAGATCTGGATATTTTGTACTATCGTATTTATTGTCTTGATGTTCGACATTTTAGGGCACTACTTGTTCTATATAGTTAACCTATTCTATATATATGTAAGCTTTTTGATGTGATTTCTACTATTCCATGACTTAGAGCCGAATAAATGTTGTCTCGCTTACTGGATTATTTATTCCTTACCTTATAATATTTAAATTTATACACGTATAATAATAATAATAATATCATGGGGCAAATTACACCAATTGACCCAGTCCCAAACTAAGCAAAGCTTATAGGTTCTAAGCAACGGATAAACATACATATATATAATGTAGATAAATACATACAACATCCATGACTCGGACACAAACATTCGTATTCATCATACAAATGTCAGGATCGAACCCGGGACCTCTAGCTTCATAGTCAGGGTCACTAACCACTAGGCTATCCGGTCGTAAAGATTAGACTTACACATGTCATGTTACTGTAGTAAATTTACCACTTTTTTACCAGTTCTAAAGCAAAATAACCTTATTTAATTCCATTTCATTATAGGTTATTATTTCAAGCAGTTCAATTGTGTTTAGATTCAAATTTTCAATAACATTTTAGCACTATGTACCTAGTTTATTTTTTTATAGTTGCTGACGATTTTATCACCAAAACTATTGCTGAGTAAATTATTTTTCTGCACGAACGTCACGTTAGTGGTCCGGTTCGGATGATATCCTGACTACTTTACAGTGTTGTTAAAAATTACAACGTATAAAAAAACTTAATGTTTACTGTGGGTATATTGTTCATATCATGCTTTAGTGTGCACACAAAAACATAAAAAATTAGGTCACTGATACGATACATTTTTTAAACATTTCCTGTACCTAGTTCTAAATCACACCACTATTTTCGTGCACACACAGTCACGCATTTGTCAACCACAATCAAAAAATCCTGAAAAACATTGCAGTCAAAGTAACCCAACATCTGCTGAAACATTCCACATTAATTTCAAGATACGGTTTATTTATATAAATGACGAGCTGGGACAATTTTTAAGCCACGCCAGTTGTGAAATAATAAATTTTCTCCAAACATTGCCCGTAAAACTTGGAGCTTCTGCTGGACTTATTACGTCGAACAACAACAAAGGCAAAACAATGCACGAGGGAGGCAACAGGTAACCCCCACGCGGGCAGCTTTCTCGCTCAAAGACTTGCTATGCAAGGAAGCAAGTACCACGAATACATTGTTTCTCCCCTATACATATTCTGTTGATGTCTGTTGAATTTCCCCACAATAGTATGCCATATCTTAATATTGACCCAATATACCCATGATAAGCCTTTAATGCCGTTTCCTTATTTGCGATTTTGGTAACCCTCCAGAGGGCATAAGCAAAACGGTTAATTCTGTTGGCTATACTCTGAACATGCTCTTTCCAGGAACACTTATTATCTATATAATACACTTATTATCTATATAATTATACCTAAAAATTTGTTCACATATTGTGTGGTTTTAATTCTAACGGAAATGCAGACAAATCCGTTATTCTATAACAGGTGTTTAATTAAGGAGTATAACTGTTAAGATATTTAATTAAACAGCAAAATAAACTTGAAACGAAATTATGTTTTGACAAACATTGGACAGGTGACAAAATCAAACCAAATTAGTAAACTTGTAACGAAATTATACTTATTTCGACAAACATTGGACAGGTGACAAAATCAAACCAAATTAGTTTTCTAAAGTATCGTCAAAGTATATATATATAAGCTAATAAAGCAGTAGGGAAGCTAGGCCTACTTTTTGATTTGAAATAAGTACCTACGCTTCAATAAAGCGTTAGGGTTGTCGATTTAATTTTTGTTAAATTGAAAAGTTTTTGTCTAGTTAGCGCTATAATCTCAGCTGGTAAGGCCTGTTTTAGAGTAACTGCTACAAGGGTTGGCACCTATAATTTGTGTAAAAGAGAAATAAACGTTTATTTGGATTCTATATTAATTAAATAATCGAATGAATTAACAATTTTTTAAATAAAATAGGGTACCTATTTAAAAAAAACTTTAACAGTTTAAGATTTTTTATTAGTCTGTAAATAAGTATTACATATTACTTACCAAAATATTACTTTCGCCTGCTACAACGCGTTCGGAAAGCTCTTGTTATTGTGCTTCGGTCAAATTTTGCAAGTTAAGTTTTTCCCACTTTTAGTGATCAGATTAACTTGAAATTTGGTACCTAGATATAGTTTTTTTTTTAACATAAAACTCATTTCCCTTAAAGAGGGACTTTCTCCAAGTGAGCGTAGTCACGGGCAAAACAAAGGTGTAAGTAAAGTAGCAATATTTTTTCGTCGTACTAAATGGTGTTGCTACAGATGCAACAGTGGCGCCCCTATTAATTTCTAGATTTTTATGTCGGGCTGTAATTAAAAAATCCGGATTTGAGAAAAAACCGGATTTTGCAACTGACTAACTACCACGCCTTCACCGGCTCTCAGCATTTCATTTCGACCGACACCCTATCATACCCGGCAGACTTTCGTAACTTCATTCTTTTCATAGCGTTCACAATTTTATCCATACCTATCTCATTTTCCTGACTACTTTCACTCATCTCTCTGGCATGGGCGGTACTTGCACTGATTCTTCTGTTTAATTGATATAAAGGTTATTTCTATTCAGCGGGAATTTTGCGCTTTTCCGGGATAAAAGAAGCATACATACATATACACAACCTTATTCTTATCCCGCGGGAACTTTGCATTTTCCCATTAGTATAGATTGCTTGCCGTGTAGCCTAGTGGTTTGACCTGTGGCCTCTCAAGCAGAGCGTCGTGGGTTCAAATCCCGGGCTTCGCGACTCTGAGTTTTTCGGAATTTATGTGCGAAAATGACATTTGAAATTTGCCATGAGCTTTTCGGTGAAGGAAAACATCGTGAGGAAACCTGCACACATCTGCGAAGAAATTCAATGGTGTGTGTTAAGTTCCCAATCCGCACTGGGCGCGCGTGGGAACTATAGCCCAAACCCTCCAATACACGGAGGAGGCCCATGCCATGAGACACGCCGAATTATTGATTTATTCATTTATTTATTGCAGTATGGGTCTTACAAGATGTTATATACATATAATTTCAGTTCCAGCATAACCCTGTCAGGGCACAGCAACATTTTAACAAAAATAAAAATAAAAAAACACTAATTCTAAATTAATGCATGCAATAGTTTACATGTAAGTATAAGAATTCAAACTTTAAAATGGAATTCCAAGACAAGTCACGACAATACATATACAAATCTTCGTTACAATTTTACATTATGATGTCAATACTTAACATTATATTTATAACAATTATTATCATATTTTGGTAGTCATTTTTACATTCAGATGTCAGCAAACTCATCTGTCATAAATTCATTCAAATGGTAATAGCATTTATTAATAAGCATTTATTTCAATTTATTACGCGACAATTAAAAAAAAAACAACAGCAACCACAATGTACTTACTGAAATCAATGCGGGTCTTAATTTCTTGGCACCATGACTTTGGTCTTCGATAAATTTATAAACAAGCCAGTAATTTCACTGCTTTTATTTTATACTTGTATTCCACGCATTTACCCCGTTTTCATGATAACGAGAAAGGTTAAACAACTGTAAAGTAACCAACCTGATATTCACATCAGCTTCCAACAATAACAGATTTTTTTTTTTTTTTTTTTGTCTCAAAGTTTGTCTGGTAGAGATCGCTATCAAGCGATAAGACCGCCTATTGTATACTTTGTTCTATGTTTCTGTATTGTTTTGTACTGATTTGTGGTGTTCAATAAAGAGTATTTGTATTGTATTGTATTGTAATTTCTTCCTCATCGGATGACGTACACATGTTGCTGTGGCTGCTCTCGTTGATCATCTACTTACATCATAAATATTGCCGGAGCATGATTTTGACGCAGCGTATTTTAAGCATCGGTTTGGGAGGTTCACGTCAAAAATCTTTCGTATGGGGCACGTCATTGCGATTTCTTACTGTCACCGTATTTGGAGCAGCGGTTTGGAGGGCATGCGATAAAAACGGTGCGTATACGATGCGTCACTGCGATTCCGTAACGACACCGTTTTTTAAGCGGCGGTGTGGTCGCACCTTAATGCAGATTAAAATCAAATAATGCATGCCATCCATTATAAGGTATTTCTATGCCTCATGGCGCAACATAGTGGTCCTAAATATACGCATAAGATCTCGGTATATGTATGTACTCACATAGGCTTTGAAAAATAAATTAATTTAAATTTGAGACTACCCGTCTTTTTCTTACTGTTCGTTCTAGAAAGAGGGGTTTTTGGGAAGAGCTAAGTATGTGCGATCACACATCTTTATTATTGGGCCGTAGTAGTGAATGGCCATAAATAAATCCTAATAATTTTAATAATTTTAATTTAATTGAAATGTTTTTTTTTAAATTTCATGTGTTGTTCTGACATGGAATATAATAAAATAATGATAAAAATGACATGTAATAACAATAATTATTACGAATAAATGAGTGTGAGTATGAGTATGAGTAATGCGTGCCTAATTAGCAATAGCACCTAAGTTTGACCTAAGTATACAAATGTTTCAATCAAATCAAACTCATGGGACAAATGGGACCCGGGTAGCATAAGAAGAAGTCGCGGGAAACAGTTAGGTGTACAGGGTATTTGGTAGTCAGGTGCAAAGCTTTAAGGGGGTGATAGCCGAGGTATACATATTTTTGAACATTTTAAGCCATACATGTCTTAGCCGAAATTTTATATATTTTTTTTAAATTGAAAATTTTGAAATTTAATGAAAATACCCAGAATTTGATAGAAACAAGTCATAGAAATGAGCGTTAATTTGTAAACAAAATCTTTTATTTCGGATAGTTATTACACATTAAACTATCCCAAATATAAGATTTTGTTTACAAATTAACGCTCATTGGTGCAATATTGACTCGTTTCTATCAAATTCTGGGTATTTTGAACCAAATGAAATAATTTTTAAGCGCCACAGAAACAAAATGGAGGCATTCGAAATTACTAAAAATGTCTTATAATGGACACAGTCATTTTTCATGCCATAAAAAAATAAAAAAAAAATCCTGGAAATGTTCAAACATTTTTAAAAACATGCCTGTTCTCTTTCTTATCACTCCTTCACATTGCTTGCTAAATCTGAGATAAAAAGTAAAAACCAAACTCGGGGAGCACTCGCTAAGAATGCACTAGTATTGAAATTTCAAGTTATTGTAATTTACTAGGTAAGTGTAGGCACTTACCTAGTAAATTACATGAAAAATGGTAAAAATAAATTGTTAAATAAATGAATTAATATTTATTATTCAAATCACAACAAAGTGAAGATTAATGTTTCTTTTTTTACCTTTTTTTCATGTAATTTACTACTTAAGACCCTACCTTTAACGTGAAATTTTAATACTAGTGTATTCTTAGAGAGTGCTCCCCTAGTTTGGTTTTTACTTTTTATCCCCCATAAACGGAGGAGGCCTATGCCATGAGGCACGCCGAATTACGCGACAATTTAATAAACAACAACAACATGTACTTACCTACTGAAACTGTAGCGAATTCGGAATAAAAAAGGCTATATTATTATATTATAGATAAATAACAGCTCAAGGAAAATTTTCGACTTGTTGACAAGTTTAATAGGAGCTGCTATTTTGTGCTGCTTTCCTCAGTGTACAAACGCTCTATTTTCTGATATTCTGTCAACTCTTATCTAACTATAATATTATAAATGCGAAAGTATGGATGGATGGATACTCAATCACGCCAGTACGGCCCAACAGATCTGGATGAAATTCGGCACATAGATAGAGAAAAGTCTGGAATAGCACATAGGCTACTTTTTATCCCGGAAAATTGCGTAGTTCCCGTGGGATAACGATAAACAAATTCTTTGCAGACGAAGTCGCTGGCAACAGCTAGTCTAACTAATCTAATCTAACTCTAACTAATATTATAAATGCGAAAGTATGGATGGATAGATGGATGGATGGATGGATGGATGTTTGTTTGTTTGTTACTCAATCACGCCAGAACGGCCCAACGGATCTCGATGAAATTTGGCACATAGATAGAGAAAAGTCTGGAATAGCATATAGGCTACTTTTTATCCCGGAAACGAACAGACGAAGTCGCTGGCAACAGCTAGTAACCTATATTATGTAACTAAATTAATAAATATAATAAATGGAACCGATGTTATTATATGAGTAACTAAAAGTAGATAAATTAAATAGATAATTTACGATAAGCAAAAATAAAAAGAAGGGAAATCGAAATTGTTTAAAAACAACAGGCTGGCATACCAATGTACAAGTTAGTGCTGGACTATTGCAAGGATTTTTGGAGCGTCAATAAGTGATCCTTCAGCTTGCGCTTGCAGGTGTAACTACTTGACGCTCCTTGGATAGGGGGAGGAATATCATTCCATATTCATATTCATATTCATATTCATTTATTTATTCCAGCACTTGGACGCCGCAAACCTGAAACTGCCTCGGAATGCCGCAGTCCGGTGCTTAGGCACGAGAACCATTGCGCTTCTGCGCTCACTCCTCGACCAAACCATCTTGTTAAAGAGGTATGATGGGGTCTCGTGACGTTTCACACCGAACAGCAAAGTGGCGAGGTACATGCGCCTGCGCGCAGGCATGTTCAGCAAGTTGGCGGCGTTCAGGTATGGGGTGATATGGGAGCGGGGAGGGACGCGGAAACAAAAACGAGCACATGCGTTTTGCACTCGCTGTAAAAGCCTCTTAGATCGACCGAGAATGCAACCGTCATAAACAAAATCACAATAGTTTAATCTGGACAATATAAGCGATTCACAAAGGTCAACACGCAAATCGACACTAAGGTAATCGCGTATATTGTACAGAACTTTGAGGCGGTAGAAGCAGTTACTCACAACTTTCAAAATGTGGGTTTCAAAGTTCAGCTTGCCGTCCATTAGGAGGCCAAGGTTATTGGCTTCTACCACCCGCTCTATTGGGTCACCCATGACGGCAACATTCCCGGTAGCCAGAGCAGCAAGAGTATTCCGAATTTGATGCCTCGATCCAAAAACGATATACTTCGACTTGCCGGGATTGAGAACCAAACAGTTCTTCTCCGACCAAGCCGAAATACGATCCAGATCTGCATTGATTGCGTCAACAGCTAAAGACGTCTCTGACGGCGCGCAGGAGACATACAATTGCAGATCGTCCGCGTAGAGATGGTATCCACTGCTCTTTATGCCGTTGATAATGTCGGAACTATACAATATAAAGAGCTGGGCCCTTACCATGACGTCCTAATTCCGACTCAGTTCAAGTTTTAGCTGTCACTTTTAGTATGAATCTGACAGCGAGCGGACCTAAACTGAAACGCATTAAGACGTCATGGTAACCCCCCTGAGGTCCAAGTATCGAACCCTGCGGCACTCCCCGTGTCACAGGGCAAAGAGAGTACCGCAGAGCACCACCATCCACCCCGCGCAATACGACTGTCTGCGCCCGGTCAGTCAAATAGCTGCTAAACCATTTAATCGCCGCGGCATCAAATCCGTAATAAGACATCTTAGATAATAGCAAGGGAATGCTAATACAATCAAAAGGCAGTCCTTTTAATTAATGTCACTTCTTTATATTCGCCATTTTTGCTCGAAATTAAAAATGCAAAATCATTCGCTCTTATCAAGCTGGGAAAGCAAAGCTTTTCCTTTTGACAAACTCATGACTGTAAAAAGTTAACAATATGAAATTGCAGTTACGTTTATCAACAAAGGCAGCCCGGTATAGCTTTTTGCTACCTGTTGGGTTCCGGGAATTCAGACAAAGCTGCAACAGACAACGCACACACGTGTAAACAGAGTACAAGTCCGCTGCATCGATTGCCCTGCATTTTCCCGGGCAGAGCACTAAATTAAGTTCGAGCCGGACGCGGAGCCGGATGCTTGTGACGTGTATTTTATGCATCCTTTTTATCCAATTCAGTTTGAACTTTGATGTGTATTTTATTGGAGGCAACCGATTTTTGAAAACACACTTTAAGTTCGTGGAAAAAATTGTGTGTTACAAAACTAGGTATGACTTAAATAAAACATTCGACTAGTTGACAAAATTAATTAGGGATCTAACTTACTTATAATCTACTCACTTTCCAAATTCACCATAATATTTTACCACTTTCGAGTGGTACAGGTAAATAACTTAAGTAAATGACCTAATAGAGGCCCTGTTGTATGTGTAAGTAATGTGTGCGAATAGACAAATTGACGTTCCAAATTAGAAAAATTACTTAAGTCCCATATCAGTTTTGTACACTACTACATACAACAGGTCATTTTCACAAGTTTTTCACCTATATTTCCACATAATGTGCTTTCAAAAATCAGGCCCCAGTTCTTCGATTTTTTCAAGTCATTGGAGTTAGGAACGTAAAAAATACGTAATGAACAATAAAATATTCCCAGATATTATGGCCTGATTCAACAAAATATTAAAAAACCGGCCAAGTGCGAGTTGGACTCACGCACCGAGGGTTCCGTACCATTATCTAGAAATATCTAAAAATATTCAGTGTAAGCAGAGCCCTGCTCCAAAGCAAAATGTACGCAGTGAGGGGTCACTTTATATTGGTCACTGATATATACATATTTACGGTTTTCGCAATTAATCCTTAAGGCGAAGGGATAGGCAAATGACCTTGCCCGTTCGTGACGTGGCAAGCAGTCCGATCAACGCGACATCTGTTAAATAATCGACGCGTGAACTCGATGCGAATGGGCGCGGGCTGATGGATTGAAATATTGCACTGTGATGTTAGTAGATGGCGCTTGCTTTAGTTTTCCGATTGCCTACACAGACACAGCATAATGTTCAAATCAGATTTTGCAAAAATAATAAAAAAAAATAACATTTCGGCATTCGTAACGTGGCCTTTAAGGTCTTGTTACCTTGGGCTCTGTCTGCTCCGCAAGGAATAGAGACGTTATTTATGTATGTATGTATGTGATATAATACATGAGAAAGTTTGTGACGATGTGAGTGAGTGTGTATGTATGTTTGTTTCTTCTTCAAGCTACAACAACTGGACGGATTTGGATGAAATTTGGAACGAAGACAGTTGGTACCCTAGATTAAAACAGGCTACTTTTTATCCCAGAAAAATGCAGTTTCCGCGGGATAGTGATAAACGTGACGTCAAAGGTGTCCAGAGTCTGTTTAGAGTCGCAACGTAAATTATTATTGCAGAATAAAGTAAAACTTGTACGTGTGCGGGAAAGATACAGAATAAGGCATGGTTTTTCCAATGATTATCTTCAAAACCAATATCCGAGGGTCCGAGAGGTCCCCAAACATAAATCCGTTATCAAAAATGAAAAAGGTGGCCGCCATTTTGAATTCTTTAAGTTTTGGACCGATTATTTTCAAAATCGATATCTGAGAATCCGAGTGGTCGTCAAACACAAATCTGCTATCGAAAATGAAAAAACTGGCCGCCATTTTGAATTCTTTACTTTTTGAACCGATTGTTTTCAAAATCGATATCTGAGGGTCCGAGTGGTCGTGAAACACTAATCTGCTATCGAAAATGAAAAAACTGGCCGCCATTTTGAAATCTTTAGTTTACCGACCGATTGATTTCAAAATCGATATCTGAGAATCCGAGTTGTCTCCAAACATGAATCCGTTTTTAAAAATGAAAAAAGTGACCGCCATTTTGAAATCTTTAAGTTTTGGACCGAATATTTTCAAAATCGATATCTAAGGGTCCGCGTGGTCGTGAAACACAAATCTGCTATCAAAAATGAAAAAACTGGCCGCCATTTTGAAATCTTTAGTTTACCGACCGATTGATTTCAAAATCGATATCTGAGAATCCGAGTTGTCTCCAAACACGTATCCGTTATCAAAAATGACAAAAGTGGTCGCCATTTTGAAATCTTTAGTTTTTGGACCGATTATTTTCAAAACCGATATCTGAGGGTCCGAGAGCTCCCCAAACATAAATCCGTTATCAAAAATGAAAAAAGTGGCCGCCATTTTGAAATCTTTAAGTTTTGGACCGATTACTTTCAAAATCGATATCTGAGAATCCGAGTGGTCGTCAAACACAATTCTGCTATCGAAAATGAAAAAACTGGCCGCCATTTTGAATTCTTTACTTTTTGAACCGATTGTTTTCAAATTCGATATCTGAGGATCCAGGTGGTCCCCAACCATGAATCTGTTTTTAAAAATGAAAAAAGTAGCCGCCATTTTGAAAACTTTTGTTTTCCGACCGATTGATTTCAAAATCGATATCTGAGGATCCGAGTTGTCTCCAAACACGTATACGTTATCAAAAATGACAAAAGTGGCCGCCATTTTGAAATGTTTAGTTTTCAGACCGATTATTAACCGATATCTGAGGGTCCGAGAGGTCTCCAAACATAAATCTGTTTTTAAAAATGAAAAAAGTGGCTGCCATTTTGAATTCTTTACTTTCTAGACCAATTGTTTTCAAAATCGATATCTGAGGATCCGAGTGGTCCCCAAACATGAATCCGTTTTTATAAATGAAAAAACTGGCCACCATTTATCAACCCGTTATCAAAAATGGAAAAAGAGGCCGCCAGCTCAGATATCGATTTTGAAAACAATCTGTTCAAAAACTAAACATTTCAAAATGATGATGACTTTTCTATTTTGTATAACGGATACGTGTTTGGGAACCACTCAGATCGTAAGATATCTATTTTGAAAACAATCGGTACAAAAACTAGTTTTTAAAATGGTGGACACCTTTTTTTATTTTTAAAAACGGATTCTTGTTTGGGGACCACTCGGATCCTCAGATATCGATTTTGAAAACATTTGGTCCAAAAAGTACAGAATTCAAAATGGCGGCCAGTTTTTTTTATTTTCGATAGCAGATTTGTGTTTGATGACCACTCGGACCCTCAGATATCGATTTTAAAAATAATCGATCCAAAATTTAAAGATTTCAAAATGGCGGCCACTTTTTTCATTTTTAAAAACAGATTTATGTTTGGGGACCTCTCGGACCCTCAGATATCGGTTTTGAAAATAATCGGTCTGAAAACTAAATATTTCAAAATGGCGGCCACTTTTGTCATTTTTGATAACGTATTATACGTGTTTGGAGACAACTCGGATCCTCAGATATCGATTTTGAAATCAATCGGTCGGAAAACTAAAGATTTCAAAATGTCGGCCAGTTTTTTCATTTTTGATAGCAGATTTGTGTTTCACGACCACTCAGACCCTTAGATATTTCGATTTTGAAAAAAATCGGACCAAAACTTAAAGATTTCAAAATGGCGCCCACTTTTTTCATTTTTAAAAACGGATTCATGTTTGGGGACCTCTCGGACCCTCAGATATCGGTTTTGAAAATAATCGGTCCAAAAACTAAGGATTTCAAAATGGCGGCCACTTTTGTCATTTTTGATAACGGATACGTGTTTGGAGACAACTCGGATTCTCAGATATTAATTTTGAAATCAATCGGTCGGTAAACTAAAGATTTCAAAATGGCGGCCAGTTTTTTCATTTATAAAAACGGATTCATGTTTGGGGACCACTCGGATCCTCAGATATCGATTTTGAAAACAATTGGTCTAGAAAGTAAAGAATTCAAAATGGTGGCCAGTTTTTTAATTTTCGGTAGCAGATTTGTGTTTGACAACCACTCGGACCCTCAGATATCGATTTTGAAAATAATCGGCCCAAAACTTAAAGATTTCAAAATGGCGGCCACTTTTTTCATTTTTGATAACGGATTTATGTTTGGGGAGCTCTTGGACCCTCAGATATCGGTTTTGAAAATAATCGGTCCAAAAACTAAAGATTTCAAAATGGCGGCCACTTTTGTCATTTTTGATAACGGATACGTGTTTGGAGACAACTCGGATTCTCAAATATCGATTTTGAAATCAATCGGTCGGTAAACTAAAGATTTCAAAATGGCGGCCAGTTTTTTCTTTTTTGATAGCAGATTTGTGTTTCACGACCACTCGAACCCTTAGATATCGATTTTGATAATATTCGGTCCAAAACTTAAAGATTTCAAAATGGCGGCCACTTTTTTAATTTTTAAAAACGGATTCATGTTTGGGGACCACTCGGATCCTCAGATATCGATTTTGAAAACAATTGGCCCAAAACTTAAAGATTTCAAAATGGCGGCCACTTTTTTCATTTTTGATAACGGATTTATGTTTGGGGAGCTCTCGGACCCTCAGATATCGGTTTTGAAAATAATCGGTCCAAAAACTAAAGATTTCAAAATGGCGGCCACTTTTGTCATTTTTGATAACGGATACGTGTTTGGAGACAACTCGGATTCTCAGATATCGATTTTGAAATCAATCGGTCGGTAAACTAAAGATTTCAAAATGGCGGCCAGTTTTTTCATTTTTGATAGCAGATTTGTGTTTCACGACCACTCGAACCCTTAGATATCGATTTTGATAATATTCGGTCCAAAACTTAAAGATTTCAAAATGGCGGCCACTTTTTTAATTTTTAAAAACGGATTCATGTTTGGGGACCACTCGGATCCTCAGATATCGATTTTGAAAACAATTGGTCTAGAAAGTAAAGAATTCAAAATGGTGGCCAGTTTTTTCATTTTCGGTGGCAGATTTTTGTTTGACAACCACTCGGACCCTCAGATATCGATTTTGAAAATAATCGGCCCAAAACTTAAAGATTTCAAAATGACGGCCACTTTTTTCATTTTTGATAACGGATTTATGTTTGGGGACCTCTCGGACCCTCAGATATCAGTTTTGAAAATAATCGGCCCAAAACTTAAAGATTTCAAAATGGCGGCCACTTTTTTCATTTTTGATAACGGATTTATGTTTGGGGAGCTCTCGGACCCTCAGATATCGGTTTTGAAAATAATCGGTCCAAAAACTGAAGATTTCAAAATGGCGACCACTTTTGTCATTTTTGATAACGGATACGTGTTTGGAGACAACTCGGATTCTCAGATATCGATTTTGAAATCAATCGGTCGGTAAACTAAAGATTTCAAAATGGCGGCCAGTTTTTTCATTTTTGATAGCAGATTTGTGTTTCACGACCACTCGGACCCTTAGATATCGATTTTGAAAATATTCGGTCCAAAAAGTAAAGAATTCAAAATGGCGGCCAGTTTTTTCATTTTCGGTAGCAGATTTGTGTTTGACGACCACTCGGACCCTCAGATATCGATTTTGAAAATAATCGGCCCAAAACTTAAAGATTTCAAAATAGCGGCCACTTTTGTCATTTCTGATAACGGATACGTGTTTGGAGACAACTCGGATTCTCAGATATCGATTTTGAAATCAATCGGTCGGTAAACTAAAGATTTCAAAATGGCGGCCAGTTTTTTCATTTTTGATAGCAGATTTGTGTTTCACGACCACTCGAACCCTTAGATATCGATTTTGATAATATTCGGTCCAAAACTTAAAGATTTCAAAATGGCGGCCACTTTTATAATTTTTAAAAACGGATTCATGTTTGGGGACCACTCGGATCCTCAGATATCGATTTTGAAAACAATTGGTCTAGAAAGTAAAGAATTCAAAATGGTGGCCAGTTTTTTCATTTTCGGTGGCAGATTTTTGTTTGACAACCACTCGGACCCTCAGATATCGATTTTGAAAATAATCGGCCCAAAACTTAAAGATTTCAAAATGACGGCCACTTTTTTCATTTTTGATAACGGATTTATGTTTGGGGACCTCTCGGACCCTCAGATATCAGTTTTGAAAATAATCGGCCCAAAACTTAAAGATTTCAAAATGGCGGCCACTTTTTTCATTTTTGATAACGGATTTATGTTTGGGGAGCTCTCGGACCCTCAGATATCGGTTTTGAAAATAATCGGTCCAAAAACTGAAGATTTCAAAATGGCGACCACTTTTGTCATTTTTGATAACGGATACGTGTTTGGAGACAACTCGGATTCTCAGATATCGATTTTGAAATCAATCGGTCGGTAAACTAAAGATTTCAAAATGGCGGCCAGTTTTTTCATTTTTGATAGCAGATTTGTGTTTCACGACCACTCGGACCCTTAGATATCGATTTTGAAAATATTCGGTCCAAAAAGTAAAGAATTCAAAATGGCGGCCAGTTTTTTCATTTTCGGTAGCAGATTTGTGTTTGACGACCACTCGGACCCTCAGATATCGATTTTGAAAATAATCGGCCCAAAACTTAAAGATTTCAAAATAGCGGCCACTTTTGTCATTTCTGATAACGGATACGTGTTTGGAGACAACTCGGATCCTCAGATATCGATTTTGAAATTAATCGGTCGAAAAACTAAAGATTTCAATATGGCGGTCTTTTTTATTTTGATAACGGATCCATGTTTGGGAACCACTTTGACCTTCAGATATCATTTTTTTTCTTTCTAATGATAGACTATACATTGGAGTACTACTTGCCTCATTATCAAAATTTTTCATGCAGTAATTCCAACCAAAATCCTATTTCCCATGCTTGTTCGCTAAACAGCAAGTAAGTTAGTATCAAACCAACCTGCCACTAAGTTCCCAAAAAACGGATTGAAAATAATAACTTTTAACTTAATATAGGTATTATACGTGCGAAGCGAACGAGTACGACTTTTTGAAGCACTGTTTCGCGCCTATTCTGTGACTCAAACAACATGCTTAGCCAAACCAATATGAAAAAACGCGAAGCGAATATTGGCAACGTCGCGTCGCTTACGCACTGCCGCCACCGAGCGAACATGCAACGTTGCTTTTTCCTTATTATTTTCATACGTCTTATCCAAATTATTTTTTTATTTATTTATCTATTATTTTTTTATTATTTTTTTATAAACATTTTTGGTTTTATCTTAATTATTTATTTCACCGTATTATCTTTTTAACATTTTTTTGGTTTCCGAATTTTTTTGTACATTGAAAAGCGCCTGATTGAATGTGCGGGCAAATATTGCGTTCGCCCTTTTCACAGGATCAGGGCAGTACTACTCTCTAAAGCCTTATTTGTTGGCTAATTGAAGCAAACGCACCGCGGAATTTTAATTATGAGTTACTAGAGTGACCTCGTCGAGATTGGTAGCAAACAGATTGGTTTCACCCGAGCAAACCGTGCACAAAATATTTTCGAGACTCTTAGAGCAAACGAATTTTTGTACTAACTACGACATTAAGGAATATGTTTTCACCGGTGAATTCTAATTCAAGACATGTTTTATAGAATGTGCAGTTTTCAAAACTCCAAATTGTGTATTATCGCCATAAAACATGCACAAAAACAACCAATTTATGAGCTTTTGCCTATCCCTTCGCCTTAATCTGTGCTATAAGACCTACCTTCATACCAAATTTCAAGATTCTGCGTTCACGGGAAGTACCCTGTAGGTTTTGATTCCCTTGAGAGTCCGAAATTTGCGGAAATTTGCGGCATAAACGACTGTATCTTTTGATTGCGTTGGCTTAGAAGTTTGATTTTTTCACAGCTCCAAGGGGCAGAAAACCTGAGTAGTTCCTGAGAAAAAGGGTCTTGACAGACGGACGGACGGACGGACGGACAACAAAGTGATCCTATAAGGGTTCCTTTTTTTCCTTTTGAGGTACGGAACCCTAAAAATACGTAAGTTTACTTTTTGAGGGTGGTAGAGCCTTGTGCAAGGTCCGTCTGGATGGCAATTGCAATTTTACTCGCTAATTCTGCCGCCAAGCAGCAGTGCTTGCGCTGTGTTCCGACGTGGTGAAAAAGACGGCCTACGAAATTACTTACCTACAGCTATTCTACTTTAGCTCTCTAAAGTAGCAATGCATCTGCAATCATCTAGTGTTGCAGGAGTCCAAGGGTGGTCGATTGCTTGTGACCCACTTGCTTGTTTGCCTTCCTTGTAGTATAAAGTCAGCCATTTTGAAAAATGTTCAAAAAACAGACTTGTCTTGTTGGTCTACACTGCATAGAGAGATAAGTAGTTTATTTTTGTCAGCTTCAAATCTTGCAGGTGAATAAAATTGTTACATTTGCATCGGATGTTAGATTAGCGAAGAGCTGTCCGTGTGTAAAATACAGTTTCGAGTTTCTACAGGAAATAAATCTCGCCTGAAAACAACATTTTGCAAGCTCCAATAAAATCAGCAAAATTTTTAAATTTAACTTGTGGCGACTACTTTATTTTATGTATATTATTGTAAATAGTCTTAAGTAAGTTTTGTCATTGACTTCCGATTCCGGTTTCTGTGGAAACTGGGAGTTTGGCAAGACTCGCGCATGCGCGCTTTCTCTTCTAAGTAGGCTTGCATGCGCGTAGTTGCTTTCCTATGTCGCTCTGTTTTAATATTGTTATTTGTAATTACTTTGTGTAAATAAATTGTGTATATAGTGTACTGTGTCATTTTTAATCTATCGCAAAACGTTTCCTATAAACTCTTGGAAAAAGGGATTTTTGTCGGATCGGCATTGCCCCAGGTGGTGGCAAACCCCCAATACAAAAGCGCTCCAAAAACACTGCATTCAATTGTTTTGTGATGTACATACGGTGGCAAGCGAGCTGCGTATGTTTATTGTGGCATCGCTCTGAGCACGGGTAGTACAGTCTGCGTCATAATAATTTGAAACATCCAGTTTGATCAAAAAGTTCCTTACGCCGTACCTACTGTATCTATAGAGCTACGTCGCGCGCGAGTTAAACTACCCATTATTGAAGTGAAAACATTTTTAGCGGCGTTGAGCGCTTTTTGGGATGGGTAAAATTATTTAAACTCGCGTCAGGCGTAAGACGGAGCGAGAGTTTAAGAACCAGGATATCAGGATCGTCTAAGAGCTTATTTTGAAATACGAATAAAGCTAGAGTCGCGTTTGATTTTTGACACTGATTTCGTCGCTTTAACGTATGTGCGTTTGGCCTAGTGGTATAAGGTGTGGAATAAAGGTGGAAACACATTATTAACACGCGACGCGACCCGATGCAACGCGACGCGTGTTGAGTCGAATCAAATTGTATTATTTTCTATGACCAGAACCACACTACGAACATCCGACGCGACGCCATGCGCATACATTCGTTGCATCGGGTCGCGTCGCGTGTTAATAATGTGTTCTATCAGGTGACCGCAGTTCAAATCTCGTGTAATTTTTTTCTTTTTCTTTCTTTTTGCACGAGGGTGCGTGTGTGTAGGTAGTTTTTACTTCTGCCGGCTCTCCCGGAGTGCTACCCGGTGTTTTTTTTCTTACTGTACTAACTAGCCAGAGACAGGTTGTTTATCTCGGGTGACGGCTGTGTTGTCGCTTTCTCACGACTTATCCTAATCCGCAAACAGGGGTTTATTTTCTGAACAAACCTCGTCGTGCGGGTCATATTGACAAAGGTAGAGACTTGACTCAATGCAATGCCTACAAGCGAACTACGTTCAAGTTAGGTTATATAAGTTTAACCCAATGATATTACATATGAACTGGGAGTAGATATGTCACTACCGCGCCCAAGTTGAAGATGCATAAATGACCCAATTGTCTCATTTACCTCAAACAAGCCACAGTATGAGTAGTCCATGACAGTCAATGTGACAGTTGACAGAGGGAACGTTTTTCAAACGCAATTTACTAGGAACGTAACATATCTATACCATGAAATATCATTGGTTTAACCCCATCCCGGGGTGGTCGTGGAGCGCCGCGGTGACACCGTGTGCTCCCGTAACGCCTCACATTCGACCGAATCGGGAATCCGTGTGGTTTTTAGTGGGTATGCCTGCCGTCGCGGGAGAGCCCCATATACCCCTGGTAGCCCCGTACCGGGCGGATGCATAAGGCGCATTTTCCACACCATAAAAAAAGGTTATATAAGTTTCTGACAAAAAATTCATTTCTACTTAATACAAGATTTTTTTGTTGACTACCTTTAGCTGACTGTACCTACTTGCATTGTTATCCGTTCTATTCTAGATGTAAGTACCAAAATTCAAGTCAATTGTACCAACCGTTAAACAGTTACCTCCTGCAGAGACGATCCTGGTTCCGTCACCGGAACTTCACTACCAGATATTATACATATATATCTTCTATATATTATACTAGACTTCTGCAAAGAATTCGTCTATCGTTATCCCGCGGGAATTTTCCGGGATAAAAAGTAGCCTATGTGCTATTCCAGACTTTTCTCTACCTATGTGCCGAATTTCATCCAGATTCGTTAGTCCGTTCTGGCGTGATTGAGTAACAAACAAACATCCATCCATCAATACTTTCGCATTTATAATACTAGCTGTTGCCAGCGACTTCGTCTGCAAAGAATTCGTTTATCGCTGTCCCGCGGGAACTACGCAATTTTCCGGGATAAAAAGTAGCCTATGTGCTATTCCAGACTTTTCTCTATCTATGTGCCAAATTTCATCCAGATCCGTTGGGCCGTTCTGGCGTGATTGAGTAACAAACAAACAAACATCCATCCATCCATCCATCCATACTTTCGCATTTATAATATTAGTTAGATTAGATTAGTTACATTGTCATCCGAGTTACTCAAGTATGCGAAATTTCAGCCCAATCGATTGAAAATAATTATCTGCTTCAAATTGAGTGGCAAGATTCCATCCGGACAAACATACTTACTTGTACATACAGCCGCCATCAGATACCGTAGCGGGCGAGGTCCACAAATAATTTGGGAGAGCATTCAATTCGTTACACTAAGGAAATAACATCAGAACACGCAATTCGTCATAAGTATAAGAGCACGGCGACTCTTCAATAAATTCGGGATGTGGTAAAAATGGCAGGAAAGGTATTACGGTTTTCCTTCCTGCGTGTAATTTCACCTAAATCTCGATCGCGTATCACTTTGAATCTTTGTACATAAGCAGTTTGTATATAAATCTAAAGGAAACATCTGTTAAAAAGTTCTCAGCCCCAATGATTATTTTTATCTATATATATAAAAGACGGGTTTGTTACAACACCTATAACTCGAGATCGGCTGGATCAATTTTCATGGTTTTTGTTTCGTTGGATTTGTCTCCGCCCTGAATAGCAGAATACATTTTAAAAACAATGAAAACTTGACGAATACATAATTATGAAAATGAATCATTTTCCATTTAATTATGTTCCTTTGTTTCGTACCTGTCAAACATTTGTTTTCCTCCTGTCATCCTATCAAATACTGTGATTGTCATCTATGCATGCGTTCAGAAATGTATTTTGTGTAAACTATTTAAAAAGGGTGAATAAACTTTTGTCTGTATTTTTTTAATCAATTAAAAAGGTTGAAAAGTGTATCAAGCAGATTTGAATATCTATATATATAAAAGAAAGTCGTGTTAGTTACACTTTTTATAACTCGAGAACGGCTAAACCGGTTTGACTGAAAATTGGTGGGGAGGTAGCATAGAACCAGGAATAGGTAATAGGAAAAGTACTTTTTTTTTTTTCATTATTGTCCTTCTAATAATGTGGCTGCTATAGAGACCCGAAATTAGGGACGGAGGCAGTTCGTAGGTAGGCTACGTTACTAAAAAAATCAGATACGTGAAATTTGGCAGGGAGTTAGGTTTATGAGTAGGAGATGTCAGTTATGAAAGGTTTGTGCGACTGGGTCCCCCAACTCCCCAAATGACTTGATTATACAGATTTTTGATATCCAGCAGACTTAATATTCCTTGAGGATCACAGAGTAGAGGGGCACTATAAGAATGGATTTTTTAATTTCTTACGGGATCGAACATGAATACCTACTAACCCCCTTATTCATAAACGCACTATAGGCCTCTGCTAAGTTAGTAATCGTTTGACCTTATCTGTGAAAGGTAAATGTCAAAGTGACAGATAAGGACAAACGATTACTAAGTTAACAGAGGCCTATAGTGCGTTTATGAATAAGGGGGTAAATCTTTGTAAACTATATTTCTTGAGGATAACAGTGGTGCTTTGAGAAAAAACTCACGGGGTAGAAAATAAGAGATCGGTACATTTCCTTTAAAGTGGCTCTATCACTAGAACTCTTATAAAAAAACCTGTTAATTGCTTACTATGTCGAGAAATATAGCTAATGACTTAAATACTTTTTTATATCTATCTGTATTTTTATTTTGTATCATTGTATTAACTACGTTCATCAAAGCCTAAATTAGTTCAACTAAAAGGTAACACGACATTCATTGACTGTTAGGCGGTACGAAGTTCGCCGGGTCAGCTAGTACTACTGAATAATACTGAGGCTCGGCCCCCTAGGCCAGTACGGGAACGTGTTAATTACCCTGTAAACTCACAAAACTCACAAGTGCCCAATTTTTTGTAGACAGTTAGAATTTACTGAGTACTACTGGTAAAAAAAAAATATAACAGATTTTGACCTTGCGTTATTTAATATTTAAGTTTTTGTTAGTAAAGCGTGTAAATCCAAAGAAAAATTACACAAGTGTAATTTTTCTGTACTAGATTATTGCATTTAACTGTAAGAACATCACCTGTAGTATTCTAACAGTTTCGTCAAGTGCTTACGTCAGCATAATTGGAACCCCGAAAAAAAATTATAAATCTCTAAAAAAAACTTACAAGTGAATGATGACTGCTGAAATGTATTCAAAACTGTCAAAAGTAACGACAGTTTTAAATTCTAACAGATTATTTAATAGCTTATTTTTTTATCAACAGTGTAACTTTCAAAATGCTCTATTTTCCATAAAAAAAATCTCATAATTCTCAAGTCGGCTTATTTGATTCGGTTTTATTATAGTAATCTATAGGCAGAAATTCTAACTAATTCATCAATAGCTTTAGATTCTATTGTGTTTTTAGTTATATCCATAATTTAAATTCGCGCGCGACTCGCGCGAGCCACGCTCAGCCAATCACGTTACGAGCCGCGCTAATGCAAGGTCGTGCCCGCGTTCGGTGTAAAAAATCTATAAGTAATTTTTGTTTTCGAAATATTCACATTCTTGTATATAAATAAAAAAGAAAGTAAATCTGTCTGATTATTTTTACGGCTTAGCTACTAAACTGATTACGATGAAAGTTGGTATGTACCTAAGCTAAGGCCGTAGAGAAGAGTATAGGAAATAGTACACAGTATATACACAGTATGTAATGTATAATGTGTAAGTGTATTGGTTTTTCTGTTAACTTGCATTATGTCGAAATAAATAAATAAATAAATAGGCTTTCTACCCAGGAAAAATACCCTGATCCCGCGAAAACCACGATAAAGAAATACTGACTAAAGGAGAACTAAGTTGTGGACAAAATATATTACTAAATATATATTTTAAAACGAAGTAGTAAGTCGCGTCTGTTTGTTTGTCTGAACGTGATAAAACTCAAAAACTACCGAACAAATAACGTCGAGTTGATAGCTGTCAGATGTCAATCGATATCAAAAAAATAACTTAAGGTACCCAATTACAGTTACTTATAATCTTGAACCAGTTTTTTAATCAAATAAAGCAAATATCACCGAACTCAAGCTAGTTGAAAAGTACTATAATTCATAATTAAATATTAGGGGGATTCCCTAGATAGAGTTACTTTTAACGTAAATGTTCCTTGTAAGTGTGGGATCACCTAAAAAAATAGACGAAAAAGGGTTGAATATTATTATTTATTTAACTAGAAATGGGACATATTTTGACTGGAACTCGTTTTTATTGACAACAAGCTATGTAGTACATTTTGCCTGAGAACGCAAATTTTAAATAAAGTATTCATTAATCAATGAAAATCAACTAAGTACTATAGTTACGGCACCAGTGTTGGACAAGGACCCAGTAATGGACAGTGAGTCTTATTATATGGAAAATAAGGGATAGTCATTTATTTATTTTACAACAGTCAATTTACAACCGGCATGATTTTTAAAGTAAAAATGAAGTGTCCTTTATTGTTGCTTGTCAGCTTAAAGTGCCCAATACTGGTGCCGTTACCTTAAAAAGTTTTAATTCAGTAAAGTAACAACAGTAAACTTTGATAACCTTTCTGTGCCTCCTGTGACAAGTGATGTAACTCGACTTATAACCCTTTTGTGTTTTTATTTAGAAATAATCAGAAAAAAACATGTATGATATAATATTTCTAGGTGCTATATATTTCATTTAATTTAGGATGAGAAACCACAAAAACATTATATTGCGGCTCGTGAACTGTAATCTCTTTGCGATTTGTACTAGAGTAACAATTGACGCCACGCAAATAAAGTGGCATTAAAACAATGTAATTTTGCGGCTGCCAAACTATTGCACTGTACTGTTTGCTAGGTAAGAAATAGTTGACCAGCTGCAATATAATGTTATTGTGGTTTCTCATTCTAAATTAAATGAAGTATAGTTTCGGAGATAATTTTGTGAAAAGTGATACAACTAGCAGCTTTTCGGCAAAAAAATCGTGCAAATTGATGTATATCAAGTTGTAACCCCCTTTTCTAAAGGATACTTTCGTCTTTTGTGATATAAATGAAATTGTATTTATTTGCACATTGAAGTTTTCGGTACTTTTCCGGAAATATTGATATAATTACAATTATATCACTTTTGACCAACTTTTCTAAAACCAGACCAGGGTACAAGGTACAACTCAACATTGTACCTACCAATGCGAGAACAATTTGATTTTTTTTGTCAAAAAAATTTTAGTTAGTAGTTTTATGTTTTACTTTAAGCAACATTGAACGAGTTCATGTACTTACTTACACCAAGAGATATTATGGGTGTTCCAGGGGTGCACCATGATATATCTGAACTGTATCATCTAACACATATTATTTCCTCATATTAGACATTTCAATAGGTACAACTCACAGGTTATTCGCGATTTTCTTCGAACTTACAATTTTCCCGAAAAACACTAAATGCACGTTTATAGACTCACAAATCAGAATTTTTTAAATCTTATTTTCGCTCTCGTGTAAAACGTCGATTTTGCACTTGTATCACTTGTCACAGGAAGCACAGCTTTGATTTTTCGATTGGGCTGATCCCTTAACTAACACATAATAAGGGTATCAATATGTGGAGTTCATGGTCTGACCTGTACAGTCAAGGGCATAAATATATGTACGTTACCAAGGCGTCAAAAACATCTATACACCTTTATGTCACTTGCAATAGGTTGATGTATACATTATTGTCGCGATGGCTGTATCGATATTTATGCCCTTGACTGTACCTATTGTTTAAATACGAATAATCGTCATACTAGTAAAATGAATGAATAAGAGATTTATTTATTTATTTATTTAGATATTACAATATAAATTTAAGTTATGCCTAAAACATAATAAAGACTGATATGATGTAATATTATATGCTGTTTTTGGAAATATTCACATTTTATGAATGAATACTTCCAAGAACATGAAAAATTTAAATGTTGATTAGGAGTCATGGTCTGACCTGCAAGGACCTTATGTATAAATACGAGTAATCGTAACAGGTACTAGTAAAATTAATGAATACTAAATTTAGTAATAGTAATCATGTGTTACTTAAAAGGGATCAGCCCAATCGAAAAATCAAAGGTTATCAAAGTTTACTGTTGCTATTTTACTGTATTTAAAACTTTTTAAGGTAACGGCACCAGTGTTGGACACTTTAAGCTGACAAGCACCAGTAATGGACACTTCATTCTTACTTTAAAAATCATGCGGTTGTAAATTGACTGTAGTAAAAGAAATAAATGACTATCCCTTTCTTCTTCTTCTGGTGCCATCTTCTATCGAAGGTTGGCGATCATTACGGCGACTTGAACCTTCTACACAACAGCTCTGAACAAAGATCGGGTGCTTTTATTGTACCACTGGCGCAGATTTTTAAGCCAAGATGTTCTTCTTATTCCTGGGCTTCGTCTACGTTAGATTTTACCCTGCAAGATAAGCTGTAACAACTCGTACTTTGAGCCCCGCATGATATGGCCCAAATACTTCAGCTTTCTCCTTTTGTTGTAGAGGAGAACCTCCACCTTTTTCCCTATTCGCTGCAGCACCACCACATTTCTAACTTTGTCTCTTCAGAATATCCTTAACATTCTTCTATACACCCACATTTCGAAGGCTTCTATCTTCTTACACATGCTATCGGTCAGCGTCCAAGCCGCAACACCGTATAGAAGAATGGAGAAAATGTAGCAACGCGCAAAACGAACGCGGAGCCCGATATTAATGTTCCTGTCACATAGAAGTATGTATGTATGCATGTATGTATATATAACTCTTTACTGTACATAAAACACATGAAAAAGATGAATACAGGAAAACACAAATGCACAAAGGCGAACTAAAAGAAACTAGAAACTAAACTAAAAACTAGAAACTAGAAGTTTCTGCATCTTGGTGAATGCTCTACGTGAATATCCCTTAGTTTTTCTATTTAATAAGACTCATTGTCCATTACTGGGTCCTTGTCCAACACTGGTGCCGTTACCATAGTACCTAGTTGGTTTTTATTGAATTATGAATTCTTTATTTAAAATTTTCGTTCTCAGGCAAAATGTACTACATAGCTTGTTGCCAATAAAACGAGTTCCAGTCAAAATATGTCCCGTTTCTAGTTAAATAAATAATATAGTACTTTTCAACTAGCTTGGGTTCGGTGATATTTGCTTTATTTGATTAAAAAACTGGTTCTAGATTGTAAGTAACTGTAAATTGGGTACCTTAAGTTATTTTTTTGATATTGATTGACATCTGATAGCTGTCAACTCGACTTTTTTTGTTCGGTAGTTTTTGAGTTTTATCACGTTCAGACAAACAAACAGACGCGGCTTACTACTTCGTTTTAAAATATATTATTATACTTAGTAATATATTCTGTCCACAACTTAGTTCTCCTTTAGTCAGTATTTCTTTATCGTGGTTTTCGCGGGATCAGGGTATTTTTCCTGGATAGAAAGCCTATTTATTTATTTATTTCGACATATGCAAGTTAACAGAAAAACCAATACACATTATATATTACATACTGTGTATAAACTGTGTACATTTTCTATGCTCATCCTTACGGCCTTAGCTTAGGTATAAGTGCCGGCACGTAAGTCTAGCGATGACCTTGTATGCGCAGAATGTATAAATTACGGTATCCGTGGGTGCGCAGATCCCCTCCACGTGAAGCATGTGAATAATTCGAAAACAAATTACTTAAGATTTTTTACACCGAACGCGAGCACGACCTTGTATTAGCGCGGCTCGTAACGTGATTGGCTGAGCGTGGCTCGCGCGAGTCGCGCGCGAATTTAAATTATGGATATAACTAAAAACACAATAGAATCTAAAGCTATTGATGAATTAGTTAGAATTTCTGCCTATAGATTACTATAATAAAACCGAATCAAATAAGCCGACTTGAGAATTATGAGATTTTTTTTATGGAAAATAGAGCATTTTGAAAGTTACACTGTTGATAAAAAAATAAGCTATTAAATAATCTGTTAGAATTTAAAACTGTCGTTACTTTTGACAGTTTTGAATACATTTCAGCAGTCATCATTCACTTGTAAGTTTTTTTTAGAGATTTATAATTTTTTTTCGGGATTCCAATTATGCTGACGTAAGCACTTGACGAAACTGTTAGAATACTACAGGTGATGTTCTTATAGTTAAATGCAATAATCTAGTACAGAAAAATTACACTTGTGTAATTTTTCTTTGGATTTACACGCTTTACTAACAAAAACTTAAATATTAAATAACGCAAGGTCAAAATCTGTTATATTTTTTTTTTACCAGTAGTACTCAGTAAATTCTAACTGTCTACAAAAAATTGCGCACTTGTGAGTTTTGTGAGTTCAATTTAGTTCCCGTACCGGACTACCCGTCAAACTAATTTGAGTCGGGGTACCTACCAAGTTAGCAGCCTAAAAATTATAGGTTATCTTTCTGCATGTTCACCCTAATGTCGATCGCGTATCACTAGATTCGAATTTCAAACAAAACATAAATATGGCTCAAACGTCATACCAAACGAAAGATGTCACCGTGTGATGTGTACTCGTTTGCATGCATAATTCACTGTAATTTAAACTGATGTTACAAGTTACAAACTGAAGGTATATTTTCCCCAAATGTTCAGATCTATATGATCAGCTTGACTGCGTCGATATCTTTGACGATTTGTGCTTCCTAATCCTAATATTTTTACCACATTGAACGTTCCTAACTATTGAAAAGTCGCTGCTCTTATTATCAAGGAAATACGCAGTTTTCCGGGATAAAAGGTAGCCTATGTGTTATTCCAGACTAAAGTCTATCCTTGTGTCAAATTTCAGCCAGATCTGGTCTGTCGTTCTGACGTGTAAGAGTAACAAACATCTATCTATACATATTCACAAACTTTCGCATTTATAATATTAGTAGGATTATCGTTCTTCATAAAGTGTTTTAATCGAAAAAATATGTATTTTGGTTGTACACTATATTATAGACAATATTTTTGTAGAATTTTGTTCCCCAGAAATTACCCATTCAATATAATACAATTAATTGATTTCTGACAATTCGCATCGCCTATCCTATAATTTTTTTCTTTACATTTGTACAATAAAGCGTTTACTTACTTTACTTAAATATACTCATACTCATACTTATTTATACATACATACATACATACATATCGTCACGCCTCTTTCCCACAGGGGTAGGCAGAGACTACTTTGTTCCACTTGCTACGATCCTGACATACCTCTTTCGCTTCATCCACATTCATCAATCTCTTCATACATGCTCGTCGGTTTCGGGTACTCTTGACCTGGCCTTTCTCCAAAACGTCCCCAATTTGATCACGGAACGTCCGCCTAGGCCTTCCCCTCCCAACGCACCCATTCACACTCCCCATATAAATCTGTTTAGTTAATCTTCTTTCATCCATCCTCTCTACGTGACCAAACCAACTAAGCATACTTTTTTCTATCCTAGTCACTATATCTTCTTTCACACCAGCACATTCCCTTATCACACTATTCCTTATTCTATCTTTCAGTGATATACCTTCCATACTTCTTAACGCTCTCATTTCTACTGCATTTATTCTACTTTCATGCTTCTTTTGCCATACCCAACTTTCGCTACCGTACATTAGTGTTGGAACGAGCACCCCTCTGTGAACAGCCAGACGCGCCTTCTTTGACACCTTCTCACTGCTCACAAAGGCGCGCAGCGCTCCATTGACCATGTTTCCTGCATTCACTCTTCTTTCAATATCTCTTTCACACTTTCCATCTGTCGTAAAAGCCGAGCCCAGATATATATATGATATATTATATATTATATTTATTCATAATAATTATAGTTATTACATGTCATTATTATCATTATTTAATTTTGTTTCATATCAAAGTAACTCATGAAATTTAAAAATCCCACCCGACCGAAGTTACGAGTAAATAGAGAGCTTTCGTATCATGCTTTTTCCGCTTACACTATAATTTCTTTGCTCGGTATTTTGTATTGGTGCATTTTCTAAAAATGAAACCTAGCTATATCGATTTATTGCCTCCGAAACCCACAGCATACAAAATTTCATGGAAACCTTTGGAGCCGTTTCCGATTATTTCATAAAATTGCTCGTTTAAAGGTACCTAATACGAGTAACTCCTCTCCGACTTCCAATTGAATAAAACAAGTAATCAGGTAAATTCTTACTCCTTTATTCATAAACGCTTCTGCTAACTTAGTAATCGTTTGTCCTTATCTGTCACTTTAACATTTACCTTTCACAGATAAGGACAAACGATTAAACGATTGCTAAGTTAGCAGTAGCCGATAGAGCGTTTATGAATAGGTAAGGGTTAGATTTTCAAGTAAAATTTTCAGCGTCCCGTTTTTTCGTGAGCGCGGGTTCCAAATAATAAAGTTATATTTACTTACCCGTTTTTGGCTTGGATTAGGTAGTTAAATAAAACAAAGAATGACGACATCAATTTTTTTATTTATTTTTTATTTTTTTTCACTACTCACTACTCTATACTACTACATTTAACTTATACTAATTTGTACAATTATTTACAATAATTTAAATTAAACTAGGTATCTATAGTTAACAGAACTACGTCAGTAAAATTATTATTTTACTAGGGACTGATTTACATTGACATAACTATTTGTGTAACACAAAACTGCATTAAATACAGTGTTGTTGATGGTATCCATTTATATTACAATTTGGCAAACTTTCTATATCAGCCAATGGGCACGTATTTGAATATCGAAATTTAAAATATCTAAGGTTAAAAAGTCGACGGTCAAAATATCGAAAGTTAAAATATCGAACGATCTAAATATCTACTATCATTATATCGACGTCTGAAATACCTAAAATTCAAATACCGAACGGCTAAACTATCGAAAGTTCAAAATATCTACAGTCGAATGCTCGATATATGTTAAAATCGAAACACAAAAGATCGACCATCAAAAACCAAACGTATAAAATATCGAAAATTGAAATAGCGAACGATCTTAAGAGGGTGCATCCGTGCTAAGCTCGCAACGTCGCATTTTTGGTAATTTTCTGCGAGTATTTCACAGAAATTGAATGAAAGTATCAAATATCCGTCTGTAGTGCACTTCGTTTTTAGTGTATTAATGTGTCTAATGCAATAATTAATGGTGATGGACTTTTATTTTTTTATTAAACGAGATATAGTATTTTATCCCTTTAATTCGAAAATAAAAGTCCATCACGATTAATCATAGCATTAGACACATTAATACACTAAAAACGAAGTGCACTAAAGACGGATATTGGAAACTTTCATTCAATTTCTGTGAAATAATCGCAAAAAATCACCAAAAAATGCGACGTTGCGAGCTCAGCACGGATGCACCCTCTTAACATCTACTGCTATTATATTGACGTCTCACATTCCTACAGCTCAAATGCCGAATGGTTAAAATAGTTTAGCACCGATAAACCGAAGCTTGAGGTATCTATCTATTTTCAAAATCTGTAAGAAAGCGCAGGCAATCGTAGGTTAGGTTAGGTTAGTATTGCGTCAAGGCGCGAAGCGCCTGAACCAGGCGGAATAGGAGCTCCGCGAAGCGGAGCTCCGTCGACTTTTCCTCGTAGCTATTCAATTCTCATGCGACTAAATGTTTCGTATGACAAAGTAAAATGTGTGATTAACAAAAATAACTTTGAATAGCTACGAGAAAAGTCGACGGAGCTCCGCTTCGCGGAGCTCCTATTCCGCCTAGTTGAGGCGCTTCGCGCCTTGACGCAATACTAACCTAACCTAACCTATGTTGCCTGTGCATCAGATATATTAGATGGCGAGGCGACTGCATCAGATATATTCGATAATATAATTTCGATATTTTGAATTTCGACTTTATGATCGTTCGAAACTCTGATTTTCGATATTTAAGCATTCGATAATTGTACTATTCGATAATATACACTTTCGAGATTATGAATTTCGACTTTATGATCGTTAGACATTCTGATTTTCGATAATTTAGCTATCGATATTCAGATTTTCGAAATTTAAGCATTCGATAATTGTACCATTCGAGAATATATACTTTCGACATTTTGAATTTCGACCTTATGATCGTTCGACATTCTGTTTTTCGATATTTTGACCGTCGACTTTTTAACTTTCGATATTTTAATTTTCGATATTCAAATACGTGCCCATTTGTGTAACACAAAACTGCATTAAATACAGTGTTGTTGATGGTATCCATTTATATTACAATTTGGCAAACTTTCTATATCAGCCAATTCATAAACTTAAACAAAAATACAAAACCTAATCACGTGACTTCTTGTGTTAGGTGAGGTTACCCTTTTCTTTGCAGTGTATAGTAATATACATACTTTAAGATTGTCTTTTTGTTTGTTTTTTTTTTTTTAATATTTTTTGTTAGTTTTACAACAACTTAATGATGGTTAATGAGGCTTGAATTGAGAAATGTGAAGAAAAGGGTAAGTTGGTTTCACATTATTGTCTAAGTTTTACAAACATGCGTAGTTAGTATACATGTGTTAGCTTATAATATTATAGTTTTGCCGAATGATGAGTTTGTCGAATGTTTTATGATTTACCTACTTATTTGGTTTTTCTCTCAGTGAAATAGTATTTACATGTACCTGGTAGTCATTGGTAGTCAAAGTTAATTTGATAACAGCCGCGTTGATTAACCATACTAATATTTACATTTACAATAAATAATCTAACTAGTTTTGTCTTTTGTTTTTCCGTTTTTTATTTGTTTTTGGTTTTTTTCACCTATGAACTACTTAACTACTTCAATAGTAACCTACAATCCTAACTTAGAATTAAATCAGGTTACTTACAAATTATTTACAAAAAATTTCAATTTGACTAACATTATCTACTTTAACATAATCTATTTTAACTTTTATTAGTAATTCTATTTCAACTATGAGGCAGAACACAGTGAGGTTGTAATGTACTATAACTTGTGAACAAATATAAAAATAAAAATATTCCATTTCAATTCAATTACCTCAGCTAGTGTATTTCTTTGTCTTTTTTTTTATTCACTACAAGCTACTTATAATTTACAATTCCAACTGTGTTCGTAGTTCTGTTAACTATATAATACGAGTACAAGATGTCTTAGCATAATTTCGGAATGTTTTCGCAGATGGCTGGGTTAGTTTTATTGAACACCCTTATAGAGATTTTTTCATTATTGTCTTTGATTCTGTTTGATTAAAGTTACCTGCCCACCTGCTGAAGCTTTCCAAGACAGTTTTAAGACACCGTGTAGGTATGACATTAATAAAATTTATAAGTATAAATTTTAATAAAGGAAGTTCTCTTTAATATTACAATACCTAGTCTATTGTAAAATTAATTTGATTCTAAACTGATGATTAATAATGGTATTATAACATTAAATCAATGTTTTAAATCATGTTCAGCTAGTCATTGCTAGTAAAATTTAATTCTTATTATAAATTTGATAACAGCCGCGTTGATTTGCTAACCATACTAATATTTACATTTGTAGGTTGTAACCATACTAATACCTAATAAATAATCTAATTAGTTTTGTCTTTGGTTGTCCCCTTTTATTAGTTTTTTTTTGTTTTTCGTTTTTTTTTTTTACCTATGAACTACTTAACTACTTCAATAGTAGCCTACAAGTCCTAACTTAGAATTAGATCAGTTTTCTTACTTATAAATTATTCACAAACAAAAAAACAAATTGACCAACATTATCTACTTTAACTTAATACTATTTTACAAGTATTTTAACCAGCCTCGCGCAACTCTCAAGGTAAAAAACGATCGTATGAAACAAACGCGAATTTTTACCTATCTAAGTTTGAAAGAATGTTGAAACCTACAAAGCAGTAGATAATTGACGGCATTCGAATTTAAGCGGGTTGTACCGCCGTCTTTATCCGCCATGCCATGTCAGTTGACATTTGACTTTTCTGTGCTCTTTTCAGTGAAAAGTTTTCACAAATAATATATTTATTTTCTGTACTTTTGGACACCCAAATACACATTTACTGCAAATACTTACACATTTGCTGTATTTTTGGGTGTGGTGGTGGTCAAATACGTCTAACTAAACCTAAAATGAGTGTGTTGAAAAGGACAAAGTGCGAAATTTGTTCTATAAAAACGTGTCGAATGAACGGTGAAAAAAGATTATTTATGGCAAGATTTCCACTAGACGAAGATCAGTAAGTACAGAACATAATTTATTACCGCGTGATATAACTATGTTAATCATAAGTTTCATTGAAAACTTGGTTTTTCGGGTAAAATAATACATGTACCCGTATTTATATGTAAACAATAGTGCTGGTTGTAAGTTTTATCGATAATTTTCATTTGAAGTGTAAAATACCTGGGTAAATACGAAATATCGCTCTTCAAGCAAAAGCCTATTAGGTACCTATGTGTATACAAAAGGGTGCACTTAAAGAATAAATGTTTTTTGCTTAGCATAACCTCTCAACTGTTATAGCCACCTCAGATAAGAGGATAGGACATTACTATCTCTACTTTTTATGCCAGTCTGAGTTAGATTATGGTCACAGAAATATTTTTTGCAATTCTCTGGGTAATTATAATCTTATAGGTAGCAGTGGCGTAGCGTCCATAGAACTCGATTCCCAGTGGCTTGCCTATTTTAAGGCATTTGGGCAATTTATTGTGCAGAATTAGAGGAAAAGGCTAGTTAAGTTCCCTTCGGCTGGCCTTCTGATATACTTGACGCCACGCCACTGATAGGTAGTTTATATTATTATTTATTATGAGCCTACTGCTAAGCAAAGGCCACTCCCCAATGCTTCCACTGCTCCCGGTCTGCTGCGGTAAGTGTCCAGTCTTTCGAGAAGGCGTCTAACTCGTCCCGCCATCGCCGTCTAGGTCTACCGGGCCGCCGCTTTGAGTTAGTGGGACTCTACTTGGCTGTTGTCTTGGCCCATAACTCATCGGCATACGGCAAACATGACCAGCCCAGTCCCATTTCAGCTTTGACCATCCTACCATATTTCCTTCCTATTTTAATATTTTACCTACTTGTTTAAAAAAATATATTAATTCTTAGCATGCATCCAAATTTTAACATAGTTTTCTTTACAGCTGTAAACAATGGGTAGCGGCGACTGGAAATGAAAACTTGATTCACGTGCCTTTAGAAAAATTGAATCAATTAAAATATATTTGCGGCAAGCATTTTCATAGAAAAGATTTTAAGAAAAAGAAAACGCAATTGAAGAAAAATGCTGTTCAACATATTGATATTGCTGAAAATCCATTAACAGATGACATGTTCCAGAGTTTTCCATTACACGTCCAATATGTGGCTAAAAGTGACACGAGGAAAGATGTTTTAAGAGATCATAATTACTGCAGCCGTACAGGTCGGGGTTAGAAATATTTTATTATTTTATTTTTTAAATTATATTGGTTGTCATACAGCAAATAACATAAACATGCTTTAATTGTTTAAAAGATTTTTTAAGTTATTTTCTTATGTGTTACAGAACCTTCAACTTCAGAAATTTTAATTTTGTGTGACTCTAAAAGGAAAAGGTTACATAGTCTAAGTAAGCATTTTTATATTATTTTAATAATTACATTTCTTAAATTAATATTGTCTAATCAGCCACTTACTTATGCCATTTTCTTAATGTGTTGCAGAACCTTCAACTTCAGAAATTTTGATTGAGAGTGAATCTAAAAGAAAGAAGTCACATAGCCCAAGTAAGCATTTTTATATTATTTTAATAATTACATTTCTTAAATTAATATTGTCTAATCAGCCACGTACTTATGCTATTTTCATAATGTGTTACAGAACCTTCAACTTCTGAAACTTTGATTGAGAGTGAATCTAAAAGAAAGAGGTCACATAGTCCAAGTAAGCATTTTTATATTATTTTAATAATTACATTTCTTAAATTAATATTGTCTAATCAGCCACTTACTTATGCCATTTTCTTAATGTGTTGCAGAACCTTCAACTTCAGAAATTTTGATAGAGAGTGAATCTAAAAGAAAGAGGTCACATAGTCCAAGTAAGCATTTTTATATTATTTTAATAATTACATTTCTTAAATTAATATTGTCTAATCAGCCACTTACTTATGCCATTTTCTTAATGTGTTGCAGAACCTTCAACTTCAGAAATTTTGATTGAGAGTGAATCTAAAAGAAAGAGGACACATAGTCCAAATAAGCATTTTTATATTTTTTTAATAATTACATTTCTTAAATTAATATTGTCTAATCAGCCACTTACTTATGCCATTTTCTTAATGTGTTGCAGAACCTTCAACTTCAGAAATTTTGATTGAGAGTGAATCTAAAAGAAAGAGGTCACATAGTCCAAGTAAGCATTTTTATATTATTTTAATAATTACATTTCTTAAATTAATATTGTCTAATCAGCCACGTACTTATGCTATTTTCATAATGTGTTACAGGACCTTCAACTTCTGAAACTTTGATTGAGAGTGAATCTAAAAGAAAGAGGTCACATAGTCCAAGTAAGCATTTTTATATTATTTTAATAATTACATTTCTTAAATTAATATTGTCTAATCAGCCACGTACTTATGCTATTTTCATAATGTGTTACAGAACCTTCAACTTCTGAAACTTTGATTGAGAGTGAATCTAAAAGAAAGAGGTCACATAGTCCAAGTAAGCATTTTTATATTATTTTAATAATTACATTTCTTAAATTAATATTGTCTAATCAGCCACTTACTTATGCCATTTTCTTAATGTGTTGCAGAACCTTCAACTTCAGAAATTTTGATTGAGAGTGAATCTAAAAGAAAGAAGTCACATAGCCCAAGTAAGCATTTTTATATTATTTTAATAATTACATTTCTTAAATTAATATTGTCTAATCAGCCACGTACTTATGCTATTTTCATAATGTGTTACAGGACCTTCAACTTCTGAAACTTTGATTGAGAGTGAATCTAAAAGAAAGAGGTCACATAGTCCAAGTAAGCATTTTTATATTATTTTAATAATTACATTTCTTAAATTAATATTGTCTAATCAGCCACGTACTTATGCTATTTTCATAGTGTGTTACAGAACCTTCAACTTCTGAAACTTTGATTGAGAGTGAATCTAAAAGAAAGAGGTCACATAGTCCAAGTAAGCATTTTTATATTATTTTAATAATTACATTTCTTAAATTAATATTGTCTAATCAGCCACTTACTTATGCCATTTTCTTAATGTGTTGCAGAACCTTCAACTTATTATTGACACCGAGTTGGCACCAACACATTCTTGAGATCTATTTTCATTAATCTTACCAGTTCCCCAGTTCCCCAACCTATCATACTTACGCCTTTCAGCCTCTAGAGGGCCAGGGAATGTCACTTTATATGATTTTTATCTTAAGTGCTTTCATATAATATGATAAAAAAAAAACTTTAATAGTACCTATCAAAAAATATTTCTGCGTCAAGTTCTGTGTTACCAGACGCCGATTTTTTAATTTGGCGCCCTTTTTTAGTGCCACGATTCACTTTAGACTAATCTACACATACAATAAAACTGTAACAGATGTCTGTACACGGGAGATATTACTGAAAAAATAAATTAAATAAATTAATAAGCACCACAGAAGCCAAAAATACCATTTTTTAAATTTTTGTCTGTCTTTCTGTATGTAACATAGTATTCTATGTGTTGCATAAATTAATACACATTCATTAGATACATACATTTTCACTCTGTCATTTTATTTTTATTTTTTAGCATAATTTCGTAATAATTGTGTAACATTTTCATGTTTGTTTAAGGGACTTAAAATAGACTGACTGCTGACTGCAAGAATTGTTATAAATAATTGAATGAACAATCTCCAATGGACTATAAATGGTACGGTTTAATCTTGACGAACAGATACATTTTTACTCGGTCATTTTGGTACTTTTTAATTTTTCGCATAATTGTGTGCTGACTGCAGGAACTGTTATACCTAAGTAATTGAACGAAGAATCTCCAATCACACTAGTCCATACTAATATTATAAAGAGGAAAGATTTGTATTTTTGTATTTTAGTGTGCGTGTATGTTTGTAATGAATAAACTCAAAAACTACTGTCTACTGTGCCGATTTCAAAAGTTCTTTTACCATTGGAAAGCTATATTCACCCTGAGTGACATAGGCTATATTTATTGCTTGCTGCACCCGTGCGAAGCTGGGTCGGACCGCTAGTAATATTATAAAAGCGAAAGTTTGTGTGTGTGTGTGTGTGTGTGTGTGTGTGTGTGTGTGTGTGTGTGTGTGTGTGTGTGTGTGTGTGTATGTTTGTTAAGTACTTCTTTGCGCGCAAACGACTGGACGGATTTGGATAAAATTTGGAACGGAAATATCTGGTACACTAGATTAACACGTAGGCTACTTTTTATCCCGGAAAATAGTATAGTTCCCGCGGGATAGTGGTAATTCATGTCAAAGTCGTAGCTGCCTAGACTCGCAACGTAAATAATTGTTGCAGAATTATAAAAGCGAAAGTTTGTGTGTGTGTGTATGTGTGTATGTTTGTTAAGTACTTCTTTACGCGCAAACGACTGGACGGATTTGGATAAAATTTGGAACAGAAATAGCTGGTACACTAGATTAACATTAACACATAGGCTACCTTTAAAATAGCATAAAAATATCCCGGAAAATAGCATAGTTCCCGCGGGATAGTGGTAATTCATGTCAAAGGTCGTTGATGCCTAGACTCGCGACGCGATGTAAATAAAAATAATTATTGCAAAATTATAAATGATAAAGTTTGTGTGTGTGTTTGTTTACAGTACTTCTTTACGTGCATACAGATACATTTTTGCTTTGTCATTTTCTGTTTAGACTGTATTATGTGTTGCAGAACTTCGCACCTGGAGCACAGCCTGGAGTGAAGAAACGGCCTTTTTCATCTATATTTATGCAAGCCAGTCAATGTTGGAACAAATAAAATTCTTTGCAAACACTTTTGTTATTTAATTGTTATTTAATTATCATTAAAAAAAATGGTCGCGTGGGTCACTACGCTAATAACTTTTTTTTTTACCGATATCGATAATTCGATAATTAGTGTGACATCGTTACATCCCTATTTTGTTCTTGATGTTGGCATTATCACATTATGTAATGAATGACCATGGACGTAATACAATAAACAGGACTGAGTACTCTGAAAATTTGTATTTACGAAAATGAACCATATTACAAGGGAAGAAAGTATCTTTTTATGTTGCGCCGTAGACAGAGACTAATCTGCGCCGAGAGGGATAGCGACAAGAGAGGAGTGTGTCTCGTTCTTTTATCTTGCCAGCCTAAAAAAATGCTTTTGATCAAAAAGTTTGGCTTAAAAAAGACTACATTAAAACACCATTAAAATATTATTTTCATGTTTTTTAAACAGTTTTAAGTTAGCGTACTATAAATACATTAATTTCGTTGTATTAAATAAATAATAAAAGATATATTTTTGTCTAGTCTGCTTTTTTATTTGTAATGGTAACCCTTCTAACAACTATGTTGACCATGAATTCGTGTATTGTGTCTCCTTACTGCTGTACATTATTTTTTGTTGGTTTTACCTTTTTGTTAAATTTATGATATGTTAATTGGCGTTTCTGAGTGAATTCTCTTCTTCTTTCTGCGGTAAAAGAACAGAAAAAGTTCAACAAGTATAGTTTCACAAACTTTCGCATTTATAATATTAGTAGGAAAGTAGGGAGGATTAGTAGGGGTAGGATTAGTAGGACTAGTAGGATTTATTTCCATAGCCAATGAAAAACTTCAGTGTTCATAATATAAAATTAGCAGAATGATGGCAGGATCGAATTTTGTCCCACATAGCAAAAATCTTATTGTCACCCTGTTGGAAAGGGACACACTGCTCCCTACGAACTATCTCGCTCTGCTCGTTTTTCAGCTGCGAGTGCTGTCCCGTTTATTGTATTACGTAGTGATTATATTCTCTTTGGTATTTTAACTTTTATTAGTAATTCTACTTCAACTAGATAGTGTATTTTTTTGTCTTTTTATTTTTTTTATTCAGCTACTTACTTATAACTTATATCATACTAACTGTACAAACAAAATATTACTCTGATAGCTACCTAGAAAATGTTATATTTACAGTAATAGGTTACATTTTACGCTGTTTCTAAATGATTATCTCTATTTAGGCTGGACTTACTGATTAACTAGAATATAATTTTTGAATTTATTATTCTGATATTTAATTTTTTTAACTATATGCATTTCCCTTGCTTGTAACCTGTTCCTTTTTGTGTTTCATGCACGAGAAGTATTCAAGTTTTAAATTTACCTAATAACATAAATGGGTTTATATTCGTAATAATTTGTTTTAATATTCGAAACTTTAAGCGTATAACTTGTCATATATATGTATCTTTTTTTTATGCGAATAGGAAGGCAAACGAGCAAGTGGGTCACCTGATGGTAAGCGATCACCACTGTCCATAGGCACCCGCAACCCCGGAGGGATTGCAGATGCGTTGCCAACCTAGAGGGCTAAGATGAAATGCCTCTTGTGCCCGTAATTTCCCCGGCTGTCTTACTCTCCACATCGGAACACAGCAGTGCAAGCACTGCTGCTTAGCGAAAGGATTAGCGAGTAAGATGGTGGTAGCTATCCGGACGGACCTTGCACAAGGCCCTACCACCCGCAATCTTGAACTTAAAGAATCATTTGGCACCCGTAATCAAAGTGCTAAGTATCTTAAAACCATGATAACATTATGAGACAGTTGCAAAATCTATTTCCAAAAAATGAAAAAAAAAACAAAGTCCGAAATATGCGAGGTTCCGTCTGCAAGCAGAGCGCCTTGTATGGACCCAGAACTCGCATCAGAAACCCGCAAAGAAAACTCTGGGGGGTTACTACAATCGCTTAATCATTAAGTGCATTAAATGCATGCCAAGTTCTATCCATCGTAAGGGGTCGCAATAACTGTTTCCCTTACGCTGAATAGAACTTGGCACGAATTAAGCGATTGTGGTAACCCCCTGTTCTTGCAAGTGGGCTCTGCGATTTCCTCACGTGGACCGCTTGCAACAGATACCGCACTTTGGGCCCCGATTTTTGAAAGCATAAATCGATAATATCACTATAAAATGGAAAATCTATATTCGACTGGTTGACAAAGTTACTAGGTGTTGAGGATGGGTGTAAAGAATGAACTGTAAAAGCAAACTAAGAAATATTTAAGATTATCAATGATGATACTTGTAATAGTTGTAATGCAATAGAACGACATAACAAGAACAAAAGCTGAAACTGAAAAAACCAAATATAATGATATCAAAATAAGAAAAAACTTACAATAGGAGCTGTCATTTTTGTCTACTCTGCTTGTATTTTTAATTTTTCACATTTTTTCACCACTTTCGCGTAATATTTCATATTTGCTTTAAAAAATGGAGCCCTTGCCTTGGTCTCGGGTCCGTGGTGTCGCCACACACCAACAGCTCTCTCTGTCAGCTGCCCTGCGGTGACTGTCTGCACTGGCAATGCTCCAGTGGGCGATGGGGTCGTCACATCCCTACGCCATGTTGCTTGAAGCTTTTTAGGGTTCCGCATCCAATGGTGAAAACGGGACCCTATAGCTAAGACTCCACTGTCCACCTGGCTGTCTCATGAACTGTGATAACTAGACAGTTGAAATTTTCACAGATAATGCATTTTTATACTCGTAGATAGTGATTCAAGAGAAAGGTTTATATGTATAATTCTACGCAGACGAAGTCGCGGACAGAAGCTAGTTATAAAATAAATGCACTATTTACAGAGAAGAAAAAGCGAACGATTGGCGTAGGTTTTTAGGGTTCCGTACCTCAAAAGGAAAAAACGGAACCCTTATAGGATCACTTTGTTGTCCGTCCGTCCGTCCGTCCGTCTGACAAGACCCTTTTTCTCAGGAACTACTCAGGTCTACTGCCCCTTGGAGCTGTGAAAAAATCAAACTTCTAAGCCAACGCAATCAAAAGATACAGTCGTTTATGCCGCAAATTTCCGCAAATTTCGGACTCTCAAGGGAATCAAAACCTACAGGGTACTTCCCGTGAACGCAGAATCTTGAAATTTGGTATGAAGGTAGGTTTTATAGCACAGATTAAGGAATAATTGCGAAAACCGTAAATATGTGTGTATATCTGTATATATCAGTGACGAATATAAGGTGACCCCACACTGCGTACATTTTGCTTTGGAGCAGGGCTCTGCTTACGAGTACACTGGTTGGGATAGGTTGCTAGCCGTATCGCCTACTTTTTTCTTTCTTTCTTTCTTGTATGTATAACTTGATTCCTAAGGTTTATTCCTATTCTCTCGATGGGCTTTTCATCTGCGCGAGAGGCGAAGCAAGTGGTATCTAAAGAAAGAAAGAAGACATTTATTCATTTTGCAAGACACACAAATATAAGAGCATGTACACACAATTTTATAAAAAAAAAACAACAATAAAAAAAACCAGACATGAAAATTTGATCATCAGCGTTGTGTGTGTCTTCGCAAAAGTGAAAAGCTCTACACTCTACGATATTTCTTTGCTCCCATACCAGCATGAAAGGAAGACACTGATAAGTTACAGCTAAACTGAAATTTAAAAATATTGAAATCTACTCACCTACATACCTATTCTATTTATTCTAGCTAGGTTCTACCTACATGCACTATTATACTAAATATAACTAACTAACTTTTCAACTAATCATTACTTTTCAGAAAGTCGATATCTCGATTGTGGTTAAACTCCACAAATGTAAACATGAACAAAAATGATTCGTACCTATTCGCCCAGGTAGATATAGATTTACCTACCTACCTATTCCATTTATTCTAGCTAGGTTCTACCTACATGCACTATTATACTAAATATAACTAACTAACTTTTCAACTAATTATTACTTTTCAGAAAGTCGATATCTCGATTGTGGTTAAACTCCACAAATGTAAACATGAACAAAAATGATTCGTACCTATTCGCCCAGGTAGATATAAATTTACCTACCTACCTATTCTATCTATTCTAGCTAGTTTCTACCTACATGCACTATTATACTAAATATAACTAACTAACATTTCAACCAATCATTACTTTTCAGAAAGTCGATATCTCGATTGTGGTTAAACTCCACAAATGTAAACATGAACAAAAATGATTCATACCTATTCGCCCAGGTAGATATAAATTTACCTACCTACCTATTCTATTTATTCTAGCTAGGTTCTACCTACATGCACTATTATACTAAATATAACTAACTAACTTTTCAACTAATCATTACTTTTCAGAAAGTCGATATCTCGATTGTGGTTAAACTCCACAAATGTAAACATGAACAAAAATGATTCATACCTATTCGCCCAGGTAGATATAAATTTACCTACCTACCTATTCTATTTATTCTAGCTAGGTTCTACCTACATGCACTATTATACTAAATATAACTAACTAACTTTTCAACTAATCATTACTTTCAGAAATTCGATATCTCGATTGTGGTTAAACTCCACAAATGTAAACATGAACAAAAATGATTCGTACCTATTCGCTCAGGTACCTAGATATAGATTTACCTACCTACCTATTCTATTTATTCTAGCTTGGTTCTACCTACATGCACTGTTATACTAAATATAACTAACTATCATTTCAACTAATCATTACTTTTCAGAAATTTGATATCTCAATTGTGGTTCAACTCCTCAAATGTAAACATGAACAAAAATGATTCGTACCTATTAACTCAGGTAGATATAGATTTCCCTACCTACCTATTCTATTTATTCTAGCTTGGTTCTACCTACATGCACTATTATACTGAATATAACTAACTAACTATCATTTCAACTAATCATTACTTTTCACTAATTCGATATCTCTATTGTGGTTAAACACCACAAATGTAAACATGATCAAAAATGATTCCTACCTACCTATTCGCTTAGGTAGATATAGATTTGTGATCTCATTTCAAAAAATAAAACAGAAAGTCAAAAATGGAACGCATAGAGCTGCTGGCCGATGCAAAAACCTTTGCCACAGATTACATAATAGTTCTAACGACCTTTGCTCAATCCGCGGCTACTTGAGTTCGTCAACCTTCTAAGGTAAGGGCGGTCAATGGTCGACATAGAAAACTAAATGTGGGAACTCACTTTATGCCGTTGTCATAACTACACTAAGGGTAAAGCTCCATTTATCTATGATTCCCGCTCTATATCTTACTAAGAAACAGACAGAGACGACATCATAGATAGCAGACATTTGAAATATTTAGACACGCGGTACCGTGTCAAGCCAAGTTCAAGGAAAGGAAACAATGTAATAGTATTAATGAATTTTCTAGAAAATTAAAGGCCTCCTTGATTAATAGACCATTTTATACTTTGACTGAATATTTTGATAAAGTATATGAATAGGATTATTATGCATAAATATTTATGAGTTGGATTATTTAAAATTGTATTAATAGTTAATAATTAAATTAAATAAGTTCGTATGAAATTTTTCATGTTACAAATTAGTTTTAGATTTTTGCATGCCAAACTGTGGCAGAGCATACATGACATGGATCAAAATCCTGTAGCATAATAGGTATACTTACTTATTATAATATCTGTAACACCTGTATGTTCTTGCGAAATAAATAATTTCATTTCATTTCAAAGGAACTGGCTAGCCAACGCCGAGTGTAATATTACACGAACCACTTGGTGCCACTTTCAGGGTTAACTGAGAGTGGTGAAACATGCCCTAAGTCTTAAAAACAATTCGGAACACTTCATCGGACTTTTGGGTTACTTAAACCCTGAATTTTTTTGTTTAAGATTGACATTGTGGTTGACATTTTCCCATTTTTCCATACATTTTTCAATTTCCAAAGTGTACGGTGTCTTTAAGGGGTGAACTTAATTTGGAATCCAAAAAAATCATTGCAAGTGTGTTCTGTCTAACAACCCAACCACCTGCTACAATATTTCAGAATAGTGCTAATTGCTAATACACCGCGTACCTAAAACGCCGTGGAACATCACTATTTTAACTGAGGAGATTCAAATTCACCAGTACTAGGTATTTCATTTTCGTTAAGAAATAAAGTGTCCCGTATTCTTTGTTCATTCTTTCATACTTTTTTTTATATGGATCGTCAGAAAAAAAGTTTATGGGAAAATTGAGGACACATTTCTCTCCTTGTAGTGCTACGGCTAGTACGAGGAAAAAAAAGCGTCCTACGGCTCGTACGGCTACGGATTATAGCACCTTTCTCGGACAAAGTGCGATTGTAATGTTATGGAAAATACTACGAGTATTTACAAGAGGATTCTTGCAAAAGCTCGGTATTTACTGACGAACCTTCCAAACGGATACCGTTACAATGGATTCATTTAAATGGACGGCATCCAATGATTTAGTAAACTGACGATCGATCCATTTCATACGTCCATTTTTTACAATGAATTCGTTGTCGCGTCGCTACTTGGTGGCAGCGCCATGCAGACCGATTAAAAATGGACATAGTTTTGCACATTCACGGAGCATTTGGAGTGCGTCCAGATGGCATGGCGCACGTTTGGTGTAAGTTGTAGCATTGAAGGTCACTCCAAAGTCGCCACGCCGATACGTCCAAATGGAGTGGCGTGCTGGATTTCAATCCAAATGGAAATCCACGATCAGGATGCCGTTTAAAAAACATTAACGTTTTTTCGAAATATTATAAACGGGATGTGAACCGCGATTACCTTTATTGAGTCTACCCGTGATCATGATGCATGCAACTGTATCGAAATATCGGGTGCTCAATAAAGGTAATCGCGGTTCACATCCCGTTTATAATATTTCGAATGAACTTAACCGTGAATCATTAAAAACTGTTATTAACGTTTTTGACATTCACGGACCGATTTTGGAATGCAGAACCACGCTATTTGGACTGTTGGAAGGCTCGTTAGTGGCCACCTTTAGATAGATTAATATTATGGAAACTTCTGTTAATGAACAAAAAACCTTTAACTTTCTATTCCAATACTATACAATAGTAGTGCGCCAGCTGACCGCACCTCTCTCGGACCCCCTTTGTCGCCTACCCCGCACCCCTGTGCGACGCGGGCGAGGACTCGGTTAAGCGGTCGGTCTGTAGACGTAGACCGCCAATAGCTTTTGCTTTTTTGAATGAATGAATTAATTAATTATTCGCAGTAAATTTTGTACAAAACTGATGTTATAAATATTATAGTTTCAAACATTTTTATTTTTTTTAGCTTTTGACTTTCTAGCACATGACTGTGGTAACGGAGTACCAAGGTGTAAGTTGTTTGTTCATTAATAATTATTATAAATAATAATAATAAATCCATTTAACACTAGCCTAGCACTAGCATTTGCACTAGCCCTTACTATAGGCAGGAATATATAGAGAAAGGAGAAAGGAGAGAAAAACCTGAGGCTGACTGCAGCGACCTACCAGATCTCCAACAGCATTAACGCCTGATTCAACCAATTAACTGCTTTTAATATAAATATAGGTAAGTATTGATGTGTTGTGGCAAGGTTAGAACTTGGATGATGGATATAATGATGAATATTTTTGCATTTTGTTCTTTTTATGCGATAGAGGGAAAACGAGCGTGCGGGTAAAGCAATCAGCGCTGAACATGGACAGTATTCATAATACAGTATAGGCACATATTATATATATACGTTATACATATTATGTTACTTACAGGCTAATTTAATAATTATATTACGTGGTATGATATACATGGTTTAGTATATTAAATTGAATTATATTTGTATTCGTCATCAGGTATTTTTGCTGTAGCAATGTAACACGACTATTTTCTATTGGAAAATGGTGCCTTAATTATTGATGAAGTCATAATTTTATTAGACGGACACTACGACGTCCATCGCTGGAAATACAAAAATTATGTTCGGACATTTATTATATCAGTTAGAAGTCCAAGGTGTTAATTACCAAATGACAAAGTAAAGTTCTGAAGCAGCTTCACTCTTAATGTCTGGCAACAAAGGTAAAAGTTCTTTTATAAACTAAAATTCTGTATGCGACTCAGTTTTGTACGCATAGTAATTAAGTTAAATATTAGTAAAATAACTAATTACTATTTTATTTCTATTAGGCTACTTTAATTATCGGTAGATTACCTGTTATACCGGTTTATGTAGGAGTCAGGAATTTATGCTCTATCTACCTAATTCATAAAGAGATGTTCGATCGAATGGTTGATGGAAATTCACTTCAGGTACGTTTGTTTAATGTGTACTTAAAGGTACCATCAGCCAAATATGTGGTCTACCACCCTAAGGTTAAAATTCCTTTGCACGTCACAATATATAAGGTCGATAAGAGAGGCTGTCGACTTGAAAATTCGACTTTAGCGACATCTTCATTTTTATTTGGGCGACCGTACACAATCCACGAATGAATTTTCGATCGGATAATCATGTGATTACCTATTATACAAGGGAAATATTGTTTTATTCTTAGCAGTGTTGCAAAATAAATATTGACAGATAAACTCGCATTTACTTACTTATGTTTTATCTATATTTGCCTGGGTGGTTGACTGGAAGGGAGTGACTGACGTTATAAAGTCTGTCAGTCGTAATTTTTGTGAATTCCGTAGAAATATATTTTTAATAATTGACCGTAGAGCTAAATCACATTGCGCTTTTGATGATTGTTATATTTATAATGCTACAACATGGTTCGCCTAGTCAGGTAAGGCCCTGTATCACCACTCCATAACTGTCAGTAATCTATGATGACGTCTCTGTCTGTTTCGTAGTAATAAATAGAGACGGAATCATAGATAACTGACAGTTAAGTAGTGGTGAAACAGGCCCTTAGGCTTGCAGTTTGGCTATCAGTTTCGGCTTTTAACACGAAATCCGGTAACCAAAGACATTCGAAAAGTAGGTACTGCTTCAATAGGTACATAAGTATAAAACAAAGTTACTTTCCGCTATCTGTATGTCTGTCCCTATGTATGCTAAGATCTTTAAAGCTACGCAACGGATTTTGTTGCGGTTTTTTTTTAATAGATTCAAGGGGTAGGTTTATACGTATAATTCTACGCAGACGAAGTCGCGGGTAGAGTTAGTATTTGAATAAAGTATTGCCATCCCTTCCATCTAATCCCTCCGAAGAGAGCATGTGTATTGTATTAAAAGAAAAATTCGTTTTACAATTCTAGTCCACAGGTAAACTAATACAAATTACAAAACGGTATCCACGAAGGTAGTTAGAAATTTGAATTTTAAGAGACTTGTGCGTTAGTCGCGTAAAAACTCTTTTACTTCAATTTTGTTTTGTTTGTACTTACAAACAAAAAAAAGTCAGGAGTATGCCAAAAAACGTTTAAAGAATTAAATATAATTACTGTGGAAGCATAGCCGCAGGCAATAGCTAATAAATATGATAATTTTAAGTCGCGGAAAAATATACTGGGTGCCTTCGGAAGTACGAAAATAGCCAAACTGCAATGATTAGTCTAGTTCCATTCTACTTACATTATATTATCTGCTATATACTCGTATACTATTGCTTACTAATCCTTACTTTATTTATCTTACCTTAGCTTAGCAAAAAAAGCTCATTTGGATTCTCTAACCGACCAACCGTCACCGTCGACCTTCCTGATTAGTGCAGTGTACATCAATTATTTATTTATTTATTATTTATAAGCCTTTTTATACCGAATTCGCTACAATTTCAGTAAGTACATGTTGTTGTTGTTGTTGTTGTTGTTGTTGTTGTTGTTGTTATTGTCGTTTATTAATTAAATTATCAATATCAATTACCTAAGGTTATTTGTTAGGTACTGTTATTTAATTTCATGAGTTTTTTTGACATGAAATGAAATAAAATAATGATAAAAATGACATATAATAACTATAATTATTTATGACTAAAGTCGTCACAATTTAAAAGGCCCGTTTTGACAGTTCACGCCCATGAAGTTCTCTATTTTTTACCGGTCGAAATTTTCTGAAGGTAATTGCATTTTTCATTGATGTGTATCGCTCACTCAGCTAAGTGCTGTGGCACAACGATTTTTTCATATTGTCCACAGACTATTAATAATCGGTTAAGGAAAAAATAAATCGATCAAGATATATTTTTTTAAAGCCGACTCGCACTTCGCCGGTTTTATTTATTTTATTTAGACCAATTAATTACTGAATTTCACCAGCTGTGTAGTGATCTTTACTGAAAATTATGACCTTGGAGCTCAAAGCCGTAAACAATGGCAATACTGATTTCTATAGAATGGCTCGTCTTCATCATCTGAAGAAAATGATTGACTGAAGATTCAGTTTTTCTCGATTTTTTGTGATTAAGTGAATGTTATTGTAACAAAAATATTAAATGAAAGAAAATTGACTTTTCGTAGCATTGTATCATTTCAAAATATCAGTTTAAGTTAAATTTTTTAATCAGAACTTTAATCCAATGCACTTCACAATATATAATTCAAATCGATCAAATACTCATGCAAACTTGAATCGATTTATCGTGAGTATCGAGTACCGAGTCATATGGTTACATCACTTGTTACGTCGGGAAGACAAATGTCAAAACGGGCCTTTTAAATTGTGACGACTTTAAATGAGTATGAGTACAAATAATAAAAAAGTCGACATGAGGCCCGATTTTTGAAAGCAAATCCCTCGAGATTCGAAAGTGGTGAAAGAAGTAGAGTAGAAAAAAAATACATGTTTTATTATTAATGTTATCGACTGATCAAAAATATAATTGAGCTGCAGTTTTGTAGCAGTAGGTACACAGATTTTTAACAGTTTCGAGTGGTGAAGGCTTTTTTAAAAGCATAACGTCGAGGATAGTGCAATACCGCGTAACTAGCACTGGTAAATTAATTAAATTTCCTTTAATACTTAGGTATATTATATTACTAGCTTTTTCCAGCGACTTCGTCAGCAAAGAATTCGTTACCGCTATCCCGCGGGAACTACGCAATTTTCGGGGATAAAAAGTAGTAGCCTATGTGCTATTCCAGACTTTTCTCTATCTATGTGCCGAATTTCATCCTGATCCGTTGGGTCGTTCTGGCGTGATTGAGTAACAAACAAACATCCATCCATCCATCCATACTTTCGCATTTATAATATTAAATAGTTAGATGTAGCACAGTTTCGAGTGGTACTTTCGAGTGATGTGCTTTCAATAATAGGTACCTCGGACTTGTAATTGATACCAGTTCGTTAACTATTTAAAAATAAGCAATCATACACATTCTTGAACGTAGGAAATTGGGCTCAGATTGAGCAGAATTATTATTTTCTAATATATTTTAAAGCTATTATTACACATTGCTGGAGCTGCCAAACTCAATTTACTAAATATTATATTAATACTACATGAAGTTTATACAGTGAATTAATTTAATTAATTTACATGTTATGGTCTGGAATTTAATAAAAAAACTGTCCGCTTGGCAGATTTACGTTTAATGACTACTAGATACGGTAGGGTTGTTGTCTAACTCGCTCGCAATCGCCATCGTGTTCATTTTGACAGTTCTTGTATGAATGTGTCAGCTAGCTGATTCCGATGCCAATTGTCAGCCCATACATGAACTGTTGTAACGTAACCGCTACGGCGTCTTAGGAGTAAGCAACTTATTGTACAATCTGTTTATTTACAACTTATAACTAACTTACACTAATTAAACTAATTACAAAAGAAATAACTATCTACAATACTTAAAACTAAATAAGTTCCTAACTAAGTAGCTATTCAGATTGACACAAGGAAAAATAGCTAATTAAAACGAATAGGCGCTTAACACGCAGAATACAGCGCGGTAGTTGATTATTAAGAGGAGGCGGGTATGTCGCGCGGCGGAGGAGGAGAACTGATTACTTTCCCTAAGCGACGACACTGAACTAGACATCTCCAAATATAATTGCTGGACGCTAAATCTAGTTAATTTAAACAGTTCGGGAGACTAAACTTAATTTTATTAATCTATAAAATTACTTAGTTCCTATTTTCCTACAAAATATTATCAAAGTGAATTGTGTTTACCCCGACTGGGGTTTTTGCTACCGGAGGCTGAACTTGAGTGCTGGACTCTTTGACCACTTCCGCTGGACTGTCTACGCTCCGGACCTACCCGTGACGTCATCGGTTGCGCGCTTCTACCCGCCGCGCGCCGCACTACAGGGAAGTGGCTGTCCATAAGAACTTTTGATAAGTGAACACGGTCTCTCACTCACTGTTACTAAAGTGAAATCTAGAATCCACACCCTGAGGTACTATTTAGTTAACGTTGGCCTAATCATTCGAAATTTAGTTTGTTTATGAATTGTTAATTTTAATTAAATATTGTTATTTAAATTAGTGATTTTCATTTCTCTCCACTTAAAACGCCAAGCGTTACACTGTCAAAATGAACACGATGGCGTTTGCGAGCGAGTTAGACAATAAGCCTAAGGGTCGAAGTAACTGAATCATGTACACCTCCGTGGAACCTTTTTTTGTACAATTTAGCAATAATTTCTTTTGCGGGTGTATAATCATAATCATAATCATTCATTTATTGTCACTGTGTAAACAAGTTCAAGTTGTATGGTAAGTTATTATGACATTTTCTGTGAAAAGGTTCCACAGTAGTACGCGATTCAGTTTGGTTTCACTGTACGTAACGTGGGCTCTCACTAATTGCTTTCATTTTTTTTTACATAACCAATGGCTTATCTTCTAAATTATCTATTTATCTTATTTGTTTATTATTTTATCTTATATCTTTTTAACGTCTAATAATTACCTATACCTATTTAGGACTATGATTGCATCACTTAGGGAGTTCTGTTATTAGCCTTAAGACTCGCATTGTAAACTAGAATAAATATGATTGTAACGCTGTAGAAAACTCAATAAATAAATAAATAAATATATTAGTAATTCAAAATTACTAGAAGAATTACTAGCTTAAGAGTACGAGTAGGTATGTACATATTATTAGGATTAAATGTAATGAACGCTAAAAGTAGATACTTTGAGATCTTTAAGTGTTCTCAAATGAAATAAAAAATATGAACACGAAAAATATCTACTACTACTAATATAAAATAGGGTATTGGCCTCCGAAACGAGCGCACGCCATCGAAATATCTAGATACTTATTATTTACAGTATATTTTTTATGGCAACGCATCGCTTCCTTGTCCCGCTGATAGTCGCAAGAACAGGCCACCACAAGCAAGACTACCAAACATTGTAAGTATTTAGATATGTACAACAGAAAGAGAGAGAGAGAGAGAGAAAAAAAGTCAAAGTTTTTACTGCTATGAATGTTATCATTTTCTGGCAAAAAAAACACACGTAGTCTTGCATGTGGAGACAAAAGCCCTAGTGAAGATAACAATACCCAATCCATTCCCGAGTGGAAAAAGATGCGTCACCGGTGTAAAATGTCATGTTCAAATCTATATTTATTTTTATTTTATTTTTCTACAGCCTTTTTTATTCCGTATTAACTACAATTTTTTTTCATTGCATGTCTTCACTTTTTTTTGTTTTTTTTTTTTTTATTTATTATTACATTGCGTAATTCGGTGTGCCTCTAGGCATAGGCTTCCTCCAGCAGAATTGAAGGGTTTTGGCTATAGTTCCCACGCGCGCCCAGTGCGGATTGGGAACTTTGCTCACACCATTGAATTCCTTCGCAGATGTGTACAAGGTTTCCTCACGATGTTTTCCTTCACCGATAAGCGCATGGTAAATTTCAAATGTAAATAATGTAATAGTTCAAATCTATATATCTACCTATATCTATATCTATATAATGTTACAAACATGACCTTAAGGTCTTGTTGCCTTGGGCGCTGTTTACCCCGTAAGGGATGAAGACGTGATATATGTATGTAATTATATATGTTATAATTAATGTGTTTTATTTACAATGAGGATATTTTATATTTTAATAAATAATTTTACAGTATATTTTTTACGGCAACGCATCGCATCCTTGTCCCGCTGATAGTCGCGAGAACAGGCCGCCACAAGCAAGACTACCAAACATTGTAAGTATTTAGATATGTACAACAGAAAAAGAGAGAGAGAGAGAGAAGAAAAGAGTCAGTCTTTACTGCGGTGAATGTTACCATTTTCTAAATATTTTATTGAATCAGGCGTTACTTTGCGGAGGTCCATTTCAATGAACACAAAATATTTACCTTGCTACTCCGCTACTTACTTGCAAGATAACCAAGCTTGTGCGAAATATATACGTTTTGCATGCAAGCCCTCCCTCCACTACTGCCACACAAAACGCACACAAATCCCACAAACTTAATTAATCTTAACACCACACAAACACTGACGCGTGTTTCGATCCCTCTACGGGATCATTATCAAAGTTAGAGCACAACCGATGTACATGCGAACCAACGTCGTACTAATTTGTAAACCTATAAATAAACTAAATGTACCCACATTCGTATATTTCCAAACTACCCTCTTATTTATAATTTTTATTTTCCATCAACAACTACCTTTATAAAATTTTCCGACGTATCCGATGTATTTAACAAAACAATTTTTCTATTCCTCAAAATGGACACGCAACAAAGGTGATGACACCAAGTTCACCTGTTCGTTAGTTATTGAACCACTATTGTTGTACCTAATTATTTCCAACTGCTCCAAAACATCCAACCGTAAACCCTTTTCACAAAAATGTAAAATCAAATGTAGCTGAATCTGATAATGAATGATTTGGTTCTAATAAGTGTTTTGCAAAATTTGATCTATCTGGATGATTAGGCCTAAACGAGGCAACAGGTTCCTTAAATCTTGTACTAAAACTACGACCCGTTTGCCCCACATACACACTATTGCAATCACTACATGTTAGCTTGTAGACCCCAGATCTACTTCCTTTATCTACCCTCTCCTTGTTATTAATAGCCTCGCGCACAAAGAATTATTTGTCTTAAAGGCAACATTAATGTTTTTTGACTTCATAACACTATATATCTTATCTGACAAATAACCTATATAAGTAATACTAGATCTATAATTGTCAGTAATCTGAGTGGGTTCTGCGGCGTAAAGCAAGCTATCCGCTATACGCTTCTGCTTATTTCTAACTAAACCGTTAACCATTGCTACACTGTAACCATTTGAAACTGCAATTTGATAAATAGTACTTAATTCCGAACTGTAATGTTCTTAAGAAAGAGGAACTGTTAATAATCTATGTTTATAGCAATGGAAAGCAGCCAGTTTATTCTGCCAAGGGTGAGTGGAAGCAGCCGGGATCACAGCATCTGTCTGCGTAGGTTTACGGTAAATTTGAAAAATATGCTTGTTATCTACACAAGTTATTGTCAAATTCAAAAAAATTAATGATTTTGTTCTCCTCTAATTCTCTCTTGAACTTTATCCTTGGATGTTTACCATTCAAGCCATTAACAAATGAATCGAGCTGTCTCATACTTCCCCTCCAGCAAATAATCAAATCATCAACATACCTATAATAATAAATAATATTATTATTACCAACAATGTACCGAGTTTCTATATATCGTCGGCTGTAGGTCTAATTGGCGTAACTGACAAAATACGCAAAATGAGTTGAGTATACAGTTTTGTTCAGAATTTTCCGCTCTTTCGAATGGTATTATTGAAAAAATTCTAACTTTAAAAAAATGTCCCTTACTCTAATTTTTTTCAAGGGGTTCTTGTCGGATCAGCCTCACAGAAACAATGTATCTGAAAAAATATTAAATATAGCAACAAAAAATGGTGTATTTACCGCCGCCAACCCACTTTGAATAAGGTAAGGATCTTTTCAATCAACGTATTACCCTTACATGGTTAATTATCGAAGAAAAACATAATAAAACTTGCCTTACACTAATGTCTCAGTTATTAAAAAAAATACGCATCGATTTTACATCAAACGGACTGCAAGTGTTTCGAAATATTTGTCCCTTACGCCGATTTGCATTCCCATACTTTAAGCAGTGCTAACGTTACACCAATTTGATTCGAATTATATTTGAGTTTATTGTCTGTTACGCTAATTTGATGCGAATTGTATTTAGTTTCATTTTACGTTAAACCAATTTGATTGTGAAACTAATGAATATTTTATCCGTTACCTTTATTTACAAGCACATCATACTTCATAACACAAGATAAGAGCGGACGTGCTTACATTGTTGTTATTCTTTTCTATCCCACAACGTCTTTTGAGTGTGAAAGAGAGGATGCGACACACAGCACACGGGCATCAAAACAAAGCTCCGTAATTCGTTAAGCTCAGTGCACGTTCACCTGTCGTTTGGTTTATTAACTACAACCTACCTTCTTACGACATCATGCACGGAAAAAAATTACTTAACGATATTTAAATATTTTTTCTGTGTTCGTTATCGTTAAGACCTTTCTGATGAAACAATAGGTATTAAACAAAATAAAAATAAACAAAACGGGGGCGAAGCCTCGGACAACAGCAAGTCAATATAAGAATGTTACTTGTGTGTACAGATTTATAGTGCAAAAATATCGGTCACCGGAACACTCGATGGATGATCACATTGATAGAATTGTAATTCATGTTAATGAAAGCACTGACGAATCTAACGATAATATGTCTGACTGTGACTCAGATTATGAAATGGAAAATTTTGAAAATATCGATCCAAATAATCCAGTAGATAAAATAACAATGTAAAGTACCTATAAGTATACTAACGGACCTAGTATGAAAACCCTTATGTCATTTGCATCCCTCTCAAATGCATATTTACTTACATACAAATTTTCATAGTAGCCCCATAAGTAGATGTGGTTTTTAAGTAGGCAGGTATTGAGTTTTATTCTTGTAAACATTTCCCGATAGGCTTTATTTTGTTGTATACTTACTTTGTTTTAAAGTGAAGATAAAATGCTTTGATTATAATTTGTTTATAATTATACTTATTATAATTATACTTATGACAATAGCATATTCGCGGGTGGTAGGGCCTTGTGCAAGGTCCGTCTGGATCGCTACCACCATCTTACTCGCTAATCCTGTCGCTAAGCAGCAGTGCTTGCACTACTGTGTTCCAGTGTGGAGAGTAAGACAGCCGGGGAAATTACGGGCACAAGAGGCATTTCATCTAAGTCCTCTAGGTTGGCAACGCATCTGCAATCTCTCCGGGGTTGCGGGTGTCTATGGGCAGTGGTGATCGCTTACCATTAGGTGACCCACTTGCTCGTTTGCCTTCCTATTCACATAAAAAAAAGTTCGAAGTTACTGAAGGTGTTGTAACATTTCTATATTATACAATAACATTTTTCACTTTGACATCACTTCATCACTACATAGTATAAAACAAAGTCGCTTTCTCTGTCCCTATATACCTATGTCCCTATGTCCCTATGTATGCTTAAATCTTTAAAATTATGCAACGGATTTTGATGCAGTTTTTTTTAATAGATAGAGTGAATCAAACAGTAAAGTTCCATATTAATGGATATGAAAACTTCACTCATTTAATAAAATCATTGATTGACAGTTCGGGTGACATCGTATTCCAATTGAAATCAGAGTTTTCTACTTCGCTACATCTCACTACATCCGTATTGTTGATCAATAGATAGTAGGTAAAAAATATTTACCGCCAATGATGCGGTATGGGTAAATTATTTATACATAATATTGTTTTATTTAATAACAATAAAAATAATAATAAATTGTTTTATTCCAATCAATAGAAGTCAACTCTTACAATATACAAACAATAATATTGCACGTAAGGGGCAAAAACAACCACACACACTCTTCCAATACATTTTTATACGTCTTATATGGTTTAAAAAACCAAAAAACAATTTAAAAATCGCTTTACACTAAAAAGGTGTACATCTTTTTTGTTCAGGAATCCCTTTATATTATTTGGTTTCATGTTATTTTTTTAAACCATCGTCAAACACTACTTTGTATTTCATGCATTTTTTTCATAAACACCTATGCACCATTTTGTATTCAATGCTTTCTTTTCGTCAATCCCTGTACACTATTTTGTATTTCATGCATTTCTCTAACTAGTCCTTTACCCTGTTTTTGTCATTATTGTTGGTTCCAACGTAGAGGTCAATTCCACGTAAGGGGCAAGACTGCAAAATACTTGGCATGTAAGGGACGTTATTGTCGAAACAAATTGATGTAAGGGAAATCTAATTTCTAAAATAGCCGCAATACTTTAATAAATGTTACACATAAGGATAGAGCACTAAAATCTAAGATTATGTGTGAAATCCGATCTAAAAAAGATTCGTTATAAAAAAAGTTATGAGCCATTTACTCCGAAAAAAAACTTTGATTGGCTCTCCTGAAAAAACGTATTATATCAGTTACGCCAATTAGACCTACAGCCGACGATATATAAAATTCTAAATTGACTGACTGTTGATATATCAACGCACAGCCCAAACCACTAGACCTAGAGACTTGAAATTTTGCACACAGATACCTTATACAATGTAGGCATCCACTAAGGAAGGATTTTTGGAAATTCGACCCTTAAAGGGGTTAAATGGGGGTCCAAAGTTTGTATGGGGAAACAAGATTAGTTAGACTATTTTATTCGAAACTTCACAGGAGTATTCCTAACGATAAATGAGTAAACACCTGTTTCAGGTTTTGAAAATTCAACCCCTAAAATGGGCATATTTATGTGGTGACAAAGTCTGAAAATGAACGTGGGTATTATTATATTATTATTATTAGTGGGTAGTATTGTTTGTACGGTTTATCGGGTCGCTGATACGAAAACAACAACACACGTACCTACCTGACACACACACACACAAATTTCCACGGGAACAGGAAAAAACAGGATTTATGTACTTATTCGATTCCGAGTGACCCTATCTCAGTAACTATAATAACTAGACTCTTCAAATTTCGTACACAAGTAGGTGATTACAACGTTAAGACAGTAATTTCAGGATTTTTGAAACTTCCTACGAGATAAGGAACAAACAGGATTTATATACTTAGTTAAACGAAATCCTATGAACTATAATTATAAGAACGGTTTTAAGGATTTTAGGAAATTCCCACGGGATAAGGAAAAAAGGGAATTTATATTCAATTCTACAGGATCGATTTTTCGTTTAACTGGTCGTAGAAAACTGAAATTTGGCCTTCAGATTCCTTGGGGAGCATAGGGGAGCACTACAAAAGGATTCCCGAATTTCTGACGGAAACAAATGGGAAAAACTGGATTTTTTGTTATACATTGGTCGTAGAAAGTTGAAATTTGTCACGTTGGTTATGTTGCTTGATAAGTCTAAGGAAACATTAAAAGGCAATTTTTCAATATTCCCACGGGAACGGGAGAAACGAGACTTTTCGTTTTACTGGTTATAGAAAGCTGAAATTCAGCATATAGGCTGCTTGATGAATGAAGAGAAGCATTAAGCGAGGACTTCCAAAATTCCCTTGGGAATATGGAAAAAGACGTGATTTTTCGTTTAACTGGTCGTAGAAAGTTGAAATTCGGCATGTAGGTTTAAGTTGCTTGATGACTGTAGGGAAGCATTAAGAGACAATTTCCCGAAATTCCCACGGGAACGGCAAAAACGAGACTTCGTTTTACTGGTGTTAAAAGCTGAAACTCGACATGTGGGTTGCTTGAAGAGTGTAGGGAAGCTATAAGAGATAATTTCCCAAAATTCCCACGGGAACGGGAAAAAGGGGCTTTTCGTTTTACTGGTTGTAGAAAGCTGAAATTCGGCATGTAGGTTGCTTGAAGAGTGTAGAAAAACATTAAGGGAGGACTTTCCAAAATTCCCACGGGAACGGGATAAAATGGGATTTTTCGTTTTACTGGTCGTAGAAAGCTGAAATTTGGCAAGTAGGTTCCTTAGGAGTATAGAGAAGCTATAAGAGATAATTTCCCAAAATTCCCATGGAAACGGGAAAAAGAGGGGTTTCGTTTTACTGGTTGTAGAAAGTTGAAATTCGGCATGTAGGTTGCTTGAAAAGTGTAGAGGAACATTAAGAGAGCATTTGCCGAAATTCTTACGGGAACGGGGAAAAACGGGATTGAAATACTCCTGGTACAGTAGCCTGCAAATTTGCATGGATACCTTAAGGACTATAACGCTGTGAACACTCGAGTTCGCGTTCGCTAAAATAAACTAGATGGCGTTGTTGACGAAACTCATTGATATGGCAAATTTGTGTACTGAGTAATAGAATCCAAAATTCGCCATAGGTTTCACAAGGTGCGCTGGCTCATTGGATAAGCGTCTGACTTATGACTGTATGCGCTCGTGGTAGTCCTATGTTCGAATCCGAGAATGGTGCTTACTTTTTTCATTTTTTACTGTGGTAATTAATAATTTTATTGTGTTTCATAGTAAATAAACCATTATTTATTCATTATTAATTCTTAAAATAATATAATTGCTATATTACTTTGAACACAAATAAAACAACTAGTTATTGTTAAAATAATAATATCTTTATTTTTACATACTGAAACAAATTCAGGCTATTACAATGATTTTTATGTTTGTTGATTTGTTGGATTTTTCTTCACTCCAAATAGCAGAATAAATATTAGAAAATATGAAAAAATTACGAATAAAAATAAATATTTTGTATGCAACGCCATGTCTGTGAAATGATAGAAACTGATTGTGAGGCAGGTGGTGTGAATATCGCCAGGTAAGCTAATTCGTAAAATAGTTTATTTTAAACATTTGTGACAGTAAAACAATTACCCCAACTTTATTGAGATCATGGCTTAAGTATTCGTTTTCGAATTCGAAAAGATGATTGAAGCTTGATCACAACAAAAATAAAACTATTTAGCAAAATTTTTTTCAACTGAAGACTACGGGTCACACACATGACATATTTTCATATGTTCCTTAAGGCACAAGGAATGTTACTATAGAGGAGACTTTCTAGGTGCGACTAGATAAATGTGTTTCGTTTGACTTAATTATAGTTAAATAAAATAAGTAGTAGTAGTAGTTAATAATAATAATAGTATTTTACTGTCACAAATGTTTTCATTCCGTTCTAAACACTAACGAACTAACACATGTTTAGGTTTATAACCCCCACTGATTATTACAACTTGCACATGATAACACAGAACAGTAGATAAACATGATCTCCTGCAGCGCCGGACCGGAATCCATATTGGGCACTATATGATTGCTATTATATCGCGTATTATTTAGACGCCACAATCAAAACGGCCGCGTTGGGTGGATCTAAGTCTTGACCAGTAAAGATGACATGACTCCAGTCGATATTTTCTCGGTCAGCAAGGGTTCAACAGCATGTTCAACATAATGCAGACTTTCACTATGAAGAAAACGACGAATAGTATCCACGCTTGTGTCAAATAAACCAGCGTAGTGATTTTGTCTGTATGAATCCATTTTCGTCATACTCTCTCATTGTAGATCGCTATGCTGTGTCAAAAAGACGAGGTCTAATCGATGTGACCGTGTTGCAATATAACCCCTACTCTTCAAAACGTCGTAGGTATCAACAAAACTGCTTATCCCTGTAACAAAAACAAACATAATTAGTAAACAATTAAAAAGAAAACAAAATAATTTTTATAGAAACCTATAAAAGTAAAAAAAATACTTACGTTTACATCGGTCTTTCTAGCAATTTCTGCAAATTTTTTCCCTTCATTTTATAAAGCAATTATATTTGATCGTGTGACCAAATCGATATTACAACGAGAACTTATTCTTGTCAAAATGAAACAACGGTTGATACTTATCAAAACCCATCCAAAACATCAATCGAATAAGAAATACCGAATAAACGAACAGGTGTAAGATTCAGTAAAAAGCAATCTGATATTTTATAAATCTTACCCTAAATATTTCTGAGTGTAAAAACCCTACCCCCTCATGTTATAATTCTAAATATTTCTTAAATTAGTGTACAAAACCGCATAAATTGAAACTTGAACTTTGTTGTATCGTAATAAGGTTTAAAAAAGAAATTGAGTTGTTTATCCCTTTGATTACATGCGTAAACTATTAATTAGTTTCAACCACTGTAAAAGAACGTTTGGCCAAGTGGTGCGTGCGATTGCTTATTGATCCAGAGTTCCCAGGTTCAAACCCACGTTGCTCATGAAGTTTTTGCAAAATTTGGAGTTTTCGATAAGTCAGTCGAACTTCAAAATTAATAACAACCATCGTAATTGGGAATTATAGCCTCCCATGATCCAAATTAATAACACCGAGAAATAATAATACCTCCTAAATTTGTCCTCGTTTACAATTTTATTTTTTTTCACCTTGTTAACAGCGCCATCTAGCGAGATCTTATTAAACCAACGAAGTTTAAAGTTGACTTTTTGCCATCGAACGGATAGTTGCATCTCATAGCATTATTTTACTGAACTGGCCATGCAGTTTTGCAGTCGGCTGTACACGCGAGCAAAGCCACGGGCAAAAGCTATTTGTCAATAAATGAGTCTACGCGGACGAAGTCGCAGGAAAAAGCTAGTTATCCATAAAAATATCTGCCATTAGTGGACTAAGAGGAGAACCCATTGCCAATCCATCATTCTCTAAATAAAACTGCCCATCAAATCTAAAGTAGTTCTGTTTCATGCAAACAGTTATTAAATCTATTAATTCTACTACCTTCCCCGGATGTAAGCGCTTCCTTTTCAAATGATCTCTAAGAATATTTCCATGCATGGCGTGAAGAACTTGATAACTCGACTTACATGTTTTTTTTTTTATCGTCGCAATGGCTTTCTATGGCATTGGTTTTGTAGGAAAAAAATTGACAACTCGATATCTATGAAACTTTCAGAGATATGGGCTGTGACAAATATGAATATCTCAAAATTTACCATTTTTTATGCAATAAATCGAGATATAAACGCGATGAGACCAGGACAAGATACAAAAAAAATCTTATGTCCTTATATCAACTTACACTCAAAATCGAAATAGAGTACGTAAAGTGACAGAACTAGATATCTAAGTGACGATTATCATACTATTGCGTTAACAAACGAATATATCGTCTTATTTACTTAAACTCAACTACCCATAAATAGTACGCAACTTGATTATGTCAATTTATACTTTTTTAGCTTGACGAACACAGTAAGTCATTGAGTTGACATAATTAGATGTCAAGTTATTCCCAATGGATAGCTATTCCGTATAAAGCGTGAATATCTTAATAAATCGCCCTAGATGAAAAAGATTTATTGCGTTTTTCATATCCGTATTAGCGACGACAGGATCAGGTCCTGTCGTCGCTAATACAGATATGAAAAACGCACAAAATCAACTATACCTACATTAGGAACTTCAATTTTATAGGACAAAATACATTATAGACCCTGTTGCGAACTCTTTATTGTATTTTTAGTAAATAATATTGTTTATGTTTTTATACACTTTTTGATATGACTTTTGAACTCTTGTCCTTTTGGTATTGTCAGTTGTTGTTGAAGAAGTACAATAAAAAGAAGCAGTCAGTTTGCTGGTGTTTTCATTTACCCATTATTTAATTTTCCTTAATTTATCATACAGCCCTCATCACCGTACGTTTCAGACTCCTTTTGTAAACATAAAAAATGTAATACCTAACAATTATGTAACAAATATGCTGTGGAATTAATGTAATTTGATTAATTTTTATGCGTCTACTAGTTATCTAATATCTCGATTATCAACGTGAAGATCAGAATCTATGGTAGCACAATTTGTGGTATGATGTTTTATCAATTTGGGTCTTTATTTTGTCTCAAATAATTTAAGTTCCGTTCCGAATGAATAGTTTGACATAAATATTTTTTTTCGTTACTCATAACTCATAAAGCGTATTATATCTGAAACAATAAGTTTTTTTTAAGATTTCACGAATTCCATTGTTATGAAAGGAAAAATATTATTAATATTAATTATTAATGATAATGACCAATAAAATAAAATTATGCGACAAAGAGAAACCGGTTACAAACGATATTACAATTTATTGATACCCTTACTCTCTAACTCTATCGTGAATAAGTTGATAAGTCGTCGGTGAACAAGTTGATAAGTCAATTATTATGAATAATGCGATGATTAGAAAGAAACAAATATATTGAATTGAAAAACCGCACAAAGTTACCCTTAACTCAATTTAAACATTTCAGTTGCACTTAAAAACTTATTTTTAGGAATTAAATTAAACAACGTTTTCACTGAATTGAGCGCTAATGTATGGGGAATAACTAAATAAGTCTTTGGTGAACAAGTTGATAAGTCTAATATGTCACAAAATAGAATTATTTTACCAAATTACGTAAAACCAGTGAAAAGATAGCACAAAATTATCCATAAATCAAGCAATAGAGACGAATTCAAGATAAAAATAGATTTTGGAGAAAATTCCAAACTTTAAAATCGCCGCCCTGTAAAATTGCCATTTTAGATTTATCAAGTTCTTCACGCCATGCACGGATTTAAAGTTTCAGTGTAAGATACATTAGTAAACAAACTATCCACATCCAAGGAAAGCAAAGTTGCATTAGGTGGCATGTTGATGTCTTTGATTTTATCTATTAAATCGGTACTATTTCTCAAAGAATATCGTGGCTTAAAAGAAGATTTTACCCTAACAATTTCATTAAGTTTCTTTGCTAATTTGTATGCTGGAGCCCCCAAGTATGAGACAACTCTTAAAAATATAATTCTTATAATTCTAATCTCTATCTAATTCTTTCTACCCTCGAGTAAAAAAATTGAGTAATATAGATTTTGATGAGCAAGAAGTTCGTTTGTTAGAAAAGGGTTTGAAATACAATCTACCTTCCAAAATTAAACAAAAGTTAGTGGAAGGTTTGGTGGTAGATTCTGAGGTTGCTGTTGTTCGTAATGGGGATGACTTTGGAACTAAGGTATTGGTAGCTGATGCACTCAAGAATGTGGGTGATACGGGGAGGGTTGTGGATACGGGGGATTTTCGTGCAGTGCGTTCCATTCAGCAAAAAGTCCGTGACAATGATTTGGTAGTTTCAAAGGCCGATAAGGGTAATTGCGTTGTAATTTTGGTAAGAGATCAATATAAACAAAAAGTGTTAGATATAATTCAAGGAGATGGTTTTTCGGTATTGCGTAAGGACCCTACCGCAGGGTTTCATAAAGATGTAAAAAACATTGTTAAAAATGCTTCGTTTAACTTTGAAACTGACCAAAGAAAGAGCTATGTTATACCTATGAATCCGCAGGCACCAATTCTTTATGGCCTACCAAAAATTCTCAAGGATAACATTCCGGTTCGCCCAGTTGTCTCATACTTGGGGGCTCCAGCATACAAATCAGCAAAGAAACTTAGTGAAATTATTAAGGTAAAATCTTCTTTTAAGCCACGATATTCTTTGAGAAATAGTACCGACTGTAGCATTAAGCTAACACAAAAAATAAACACGTAGAATTTCACATCAAATCACACTTTATTCAATCACCTTGAGAATATAAAAAGAAACACAATATAATAAACACAGTTAAACACGGCTTAAAAATAAACACTATACAGTTAGAATAGGGTTTAGGGTTGTCGAGTTGTTGGCGTTAGAAAGTTGGTAAACCGAAATAAACACCCAAAATAAAGATGGCCTGCCAAGGGCTTTTAGAATTTAGAAAAGTTGGGAATCAAAGACAAGACTTCGCATGAGCAATAGGTAAATTAAGCATTCGCTATGCAGGAAATTACATGGCAAAGAAATAGTTATTTATGCGCATAAACACCTTACCTTTTAATCTTCCTATAAAGCTATCTTTTAATTCGCCTATGAAAAGTCTTAGGTATAACCAAATTACACAAATTTATCAGTAAGTCTTAAAATTAACTAGTTTGGATAAATACGTAATAAATTTAAAAAAAGGAAAAGGTTAGAGTGTAAACCAGAATATTACGTCGAAGTGGAGCGGATCCCCCGTCACAGGATCCGATAGTCAGGATCCGGAAAATAAAATATTTGATAAATCACGTCGAGTAATTATTGCACATATACATGTGCCTTAGTAAAGCAGATGCTCGTCGCTGCCGTATATTGATGTACAGCACCAAAATGAAGAGAAAATCACCCCGTAAGGTGAAAGCTGGAAAGAAAACTGACATGAACCTATGCACCATGAAATAACCCACTATACTCAAAACGGACAGCAGAAATGAAATAAAACTCTTACCCGTTGCGAAAAATCCGGCTTGAATATAATTATGAATTCGTGGAATATCAACCCAAAACTTTTTACGGCTTGAAATATAAGGGCTTTCACGACAAATTCGTTTTACTTGAACCCAAAAACAGCTCTTCAACACAATTCAATCTCAATCTCTCCTTACACGGGAAACAAATCTGAATGACTTGTTTTCCTAGTGTCAATTTTGATATATTTTTTTCCTCAGAACATCAGTTTAAAATTTAAACATATCAGCCGAAAGAATTATACTCAAATAGCAACCAGTACGATATTCCACAGAAAAGTTATTACTATAAATTTATAACAAATAAGACCACATTATCATGCAGCAATAATAATGCTGCAGACATCCCCCTACCAAAAGAAATTAAAATCGAATTTGGGAAAGAATACAACCATAAAAAGATCAAGAACTAATAAAATGTTAACACCTGCATTTAATTTTTTTTGACAACCCTAAAATAACAACATGTCGACAACCCTAGCTGTCTAAAATTTAAACAGCCCTAAAAACCAAAATTTAACAAAGCACCAAACCACAAGTGGCAAGTAGGTAGGAACCTAAAGAACCATAGCCATATTTTCAAAGAATTCAAAAAAATCAATGACAACAACCCATATTATATACCCATTTCCAAAACCAAGTGTCTCTAATTATACTAATTAGAGGTACACGGAAACCCAAAATCATATAATATATGAAACAACACAAACTAGCCGCTATAACTACTGGACAATAATAGCTAAAACTATTATTGAACGTTAGAAAAGCTAACTTACATTCACACACCGCAATCGCACCATAAAACAAAATAACCGCGTTTTTAATTGAAAGTAAATATAACGTGTAAGACAGAACCTAAAGTTGCGCCATCTACTAAACCTCCGAGGAATTAACTACATACCCTTGTATGTAAACAAGCAAAACCTAAGCTGACAAAATAAGTGTCACACAACAATGCCACCTATATCCCTGTTCCCTGTTCGGGCGCCAAAATTGTAGCATTAAGCTAACACAAAAAATAAACACGTAGAATTTCACATCAAATCACACTTTATTCAATCACCTTGAGAATATAAAAAGAAACACAATATAATAAACACAGTTAAACACGGCTTAAAAATAAACACTATACAGTTAGAATAGGGTTTAGGGTTGTCGAGTTGTTGGCGTTAGAAAGTTGGTAAACCGAAATAAACACCCAAAATAAAGATGGCCTGCCAAGGGCTTTTAGAATTTAGAAAAGTTGGGAATCAAAGACAAGACTTCGCATGAGCAATAGGTAAATTAAGCATTCGCTATGCAGGAAATTACATGGCAAAGAAATAGTTATTTATGCGCATAAACACCTTACCTTTTAATCTTCCTATAAAGCTATCTTTTAATTCGCCTATGAAAAGTCTTAGGTATAACCAAATTACACAAATTTATCAGTAAGTCTTAAAATTAACTAGTTTGGATAAATACGTAATAAATTTAAAAAAAGGAAAAGGTTAGAGTGTAAACCAGAATATTACGTCGAAGTGGAGCGGATCCCCCGTCACAGGATCCGATAGTCAGGATCCGGAAAATAAAATATTTGATAAATCACGTCGAGTAATTATTGCACATATACATGTGCCTTAGTAAAGCAGATGCTCGTCGCTGCCGTATATTGATGTACAGCACCAAAATGAAGAGAAAATCACCCCGTAAGGTGAAAGCTGGAAAGAAAACTGACATGAACCTATGCACCATGAAATAACCCACTATACTCAAAACGGACAGCAGAAATGAAATAAAACTCTTACCCGTTGCGAAAAATCCGGCTTGAATATAATTATGAATTCGTGGAATATCAACCCAAAACTTTTTACGGCTTGAAATATAAGGGCTTTCACGACAAATTCGTTTTACTTGAACCCAAAAACAGCTCTTCAACACAATTCAATCTCAATCTCTCCTTACACGGGAAACAAATCTGAATGACTTGTTTTCCTAGTGTCAATTTTGATATATTTTTTTCCTCAGAACATCAGTTTAAAATTTAAACATATCAGCCGAAAGAATTATACTCAAATAGCAACCAGTACGATATTCCACAGAAAAGTTATTACTATAAATTTATAACAAATAAGACCACATTATCATGCAGCAATAATAATGCTGCACGACTTAATAGATAAAATCAAAGACATCAACATGCCACCTAATGCAACTTTGCTTTCCTTGGATGTAGATACTTTGTTTACTAATGTACCTTACATTGAAACTTGAAATATTCTAAGAGATCATTTATTTGGAAAGGAAGCGCTTACATCCGGGGGAGGTAGAAGAATTAATAGATTTAATAACTGTTTGCATGAAATAGAACTTTAGATTTGATGGGCAGTTTTATTTACAGAATGATGGATTGGCAATGGGTTCTCCTCTGAGTCCACTAATGGCAGATATTTTTATGGATAATTTTGAAACTCGGTACATTGTTGGTAATAATAATATTATTTATTATTATAGGTATGTTGATGATTTGCTGGAAGGGAAGTATGAGACAGCTCGATTCATTTGTTAATGGCTTGAATGGTAAACATCCAAGGATAAAGTTCAAGAGAGAATTAGAGGAGAACAAAATCATTAAATTTTTTGGATTTGACAATAACTTGTGTAGATAACAAGCATATTTTTCAAATTTACCGTAAACCTACGCAGACAGATGCTGTGATCCCGGCTGCTTCCACTCACCCTTGGCAGAATAAACTGGCTGCTTTCCATTGCTATAAACATAGATTATTTACAGTTCCTCTTTCTGAAGAACATTACAGTTCGGAATTAAGTACCATTTATCAAATTGCAGTTTCAAATGGTAAAGTGTAGCAATGGTTAACGGTTTAGTTAGAAAGAAGCAGAAGCGGATAGCGGGTAGCTTGCTTTACGCCGCAGAACCCACTCAGATTACTGACAATTATAGATCTAGTATTACTTATGTAGGTTATTTGTCAGATAAGATATATAGTGTTATGAAGTCAAAAAACATTAATGTTGCCTTTAAGACAAATAAATCTTTGCGCGCGAGGCTATTAATAACAAGGAGAGGGTAGATAAAGGAAGTAGATCTGGGGTCTACAAGCTAACATGTAGTGATTGCAATAGTGTGTATGTGGGGCAAACGGGTCGTAGTTTTAGTACAAGATTTAAGGAACATGTTGCCTCGTTTAGGCTTAATTATCCAGATAGATCAAATTTTGCAAAACACTTATTAGAAGCAAATCATTCATTACAGATTCAGCTACATTTGATATTTTACATTTTTGTGAAAAGGGTTTACGGTTGGATGTTTTGGAGCAGTTGGAAATAATTAGGTACAACAATAGTGGTTCAATAATTAACGAACAAGTGAACTTGGTGTCATCACCTTTGTTGCGTGTCCATTTTGATGAATAGAAAAATTGTTTTGTTAAATACATCGGATACGTCGGAAAATTTTATCAAGGTAGTTGTTGATGGACAATAAAAATTATAAATATGAGGGTAGTTTGGAAATATACGAATGTGGGTACATTTAGTTTATTTATAGGTTTACAAATTAGTACGACGTTGGTTCGCATTTACATCGGTTGTGCTCTAACTTTGATAATGATCCAGTAGAGAGATCGAAACGCGCGTCAGTGTTTGTGTGGTGTTAGGATTAATTAAGCTTGTGGGATTTGTGTGCGTTTTGTGTGGCAGTAGTGGAGGGAGGGCTTGCATGCAAAACGTATATATTTCGCACAAGCTTGGTTATCTTGCACGTAAGTAGCGGCAAGGTAAATATTTGTGTTCATTACCATTTTCTGGCAAAATAACACACGTCGTCTTGCATGTGGCGACACAAGCCCTAGTGAAGATAACAATACCCAACCAATTCCCGAGTGGAAAAAGATGCGTCACCGGTATAAAATGTCATGTTCAAATCCATATTTATTTTTATTTTATTTTTCTACAGCCTTTTTTATTCCGTTTTAACTACAATTTTGTTTTTCGTTCCATGTCTTCATTTTTTTTTGTTTTTTTTATTTATTATTAAATTACGTAATTCGGTGTGCCTCTTGGCATAGGCCTTCTCCAGTAGAATTGAAGCGTTTGGGCTATAGTTCCCACGCGCGCCCAGTGCGGATTGGGAACTTCGCACACACCATTGAATTCCTTCGCAGATGTGTACAAGGTTTCCTCACGATGTTTTCTTTCACCGATAAGCGCATGGTAAATTTTAAATGTAAATAATGTAATAGTTCAAATCTATATATCTACCTATATCTATATCTATATATGTTACAAACATGACCTTAAGGTCTTGTTGCCTTGGGCGCTGTATACCCCGTAAGGGATGAAGACGTGATATATGTTATATATGTATATGTTATTATTTATTTGTTTTTGATGTACAATAAGGAGTGTGTTTTATTTACAATCAGGAATTTTTATACTTTAATTAATAATTTTACAGTACATTTTTTACGGCAACGCATGGCATCCTTGTCTCGCTGATATTCGCGAGAACAGGCCGCCACAAGCAAGACTACGAAACATTGTAAGTATTTAGATATGTACCTACGAGAGAGAGAGAGAGAATCAATCTTTTTTTTTTGGAATTTTATGGCCTGGTTTCTGGACCTTTAAGGAGATTTTATTTTAGTAGCGTTAGCAACGATTTTACTGTGGTTAATGTAACCATATACTGGCTAAAAACACACGTAGTCTTGCATGTGGAGACACAAGCCCTAGTGAAGATAACAATACCCAACCCATCCCCGAGTGGAAAAAGATGCGTCACCGGTATAAAATGTCATGTTCAAATCTGTATTTATTTTTCATTTTATTTTTATACAGCCTTTTTTATTCCGTATTAACTACAATTTCTTTTTCTTTGCATGTCTTCGCTTTTTTTTTGTTTTTTTTTTTACTATAAAATTGCGTAACTCGGTGTGCCTCTAGGCATAGGCCTCCTCCAGTAGAATTGAAGGATTTGGGCTATAGTTCCCACGCGCGCCCTGTGCGGATTGGGAACTTCGCACACACCATCGAATTTCTTCGCAGATGTGTACAAGATTTCCTCACGATGTTTTCGTTCACCGATAAGCGCATGGTAAATTCCAAATGTAATTAATGTAATAGTTTAAATCTATATATCTACCTATATCTATATATCTATATATGTTACAAACATAACCTTAAGGTTTTGTTGCCTTGGACGGTGTCTACCCTGTAAGGGATGAAGACGTGATAAATGTACGTAACTATGTATGTAATTGTATATGTTATAATTAATGTGTTTTATGTACAATAAGGAGTGTGTTTTATTTACAATGAGGAACTTTTATAATTTAATAAATAATTTTACAGTATATTTTTTACGGCAACGCATCGCATCCTTGTCTCGCTGATATTTGCGAGAACAGGCCGCCACAAGCAAGACTACCAAACATTGTAAGTATTTAGATATATACCTACGAGAGAGAGAGAGTCAGTCTTTTTTTTTTGAATTTTATGGCCTGGTTTCTGGACCTTTAAGCCAAAGTCTTTATTTTATTGGCGTTAGCAAAGATTTTAGTGTGGTGAATGTTACCATTTTCTGGCAAAAAACACACGTAGTCTTGCATGTGAAGACACAAGCCCTAGTGAAGATAACAATACCCAACTCATTCCCGAGAAGAAAAAGATGCGTCACCGGTATAAAATGTCGTGTTCAAATCTATATTTATTTTTTATTTTATTTCTATACAGCCTTTTTTATTCCGTATTAACTACAATTTTTTTTTCGTTCCACGTCTTAATTTTTTTTGTTTTTTTTTTTTTATTATAAAATTGCGTTGTTCGGTGTGCCTCCAGTAGAATTGAAGGGTGTGGGCTATAGTTCCCACGCTCGCACAGTGCGGATTGGGAACTTTGCACACACCATTGAATTCCTTTGCAGATGTGTACAAGGTTTCCTCACGATGTTTTCCTTCACCGATAAGCGCATGGTTTTTTTTTTATGTGAATAGGAAGGCAAACGAGCAAGTGGGTCACCTGATGGTAAGCGATCACCACTGCCCATAGACACCCGCAACCCGGAGGGTAAATTTCAAATGTAAATAATGTAATAGTTCAAATCTTTATATCTACCCATTACTATCTATATCTATATATGTTACAAACATGAACTTAAGGTCTTGTTGCCTTGGGCGCTGTCTACCCCGGAGACGTGATATAATGTTATGTATGTAATTGTATGTGTTATAATTATAATTAATGTGTTTTATGTACAATGAGGATTTTTTATATTTTAATAAATAACTGTACAGTATATGTATGTATGTATGTATGTATGACTCTTTATTGTACATAAAACACATGAAAAAGGTAAATACAGGACAATACAAGTGTACAAAGGCGAACTTATCCCTACAAAGGATTTCTTCCAGTTGACCTTAGAACGATTGACAGGACACAGGTATTAAGCAAGAGTAGACACACATGGTATATTATTCACGGCAACGCATCGTATACATGTCCCGCTGATAGTCGCGAGAACAGGCCGCCACAAGCAAGACTACCAAACATTGTAAGTATTTAGATATGTACAACAGAAAAAGAGAGAGAGAGGAGAGAGAGAGAGAGAGAAAGAGTCAAAGTTTTTGCTGCGGTGAATGTTACCATTTTCTGGCAAAAAAACACACGTAGTCTTGCATGTGGAGACACAAGCCCTAGTGAAGATAACAATACCCAACCCATTCCCGAGTGGAAAAAGATGCGTCACCGGTATAATATGTCATGTTCAAATCTATATTTATTTTTAATTTGTTTTTCAACAGCCTTTTTTATTCCGTATTAACTACAATTTTTTTTTCGTTCCATGTCTTCATTTTTTTGTGTTCTTTTTTTAATTATAAAATTGCGTAACTCGGTTTGCCTCCACGCATAGGCCCCCTCCAGTAGAATTGAAGGGTTTGGGCTATAGTTCCCACGCGCGCCCAGATAAAGAGGTAAATTTCAAATGTAAATAATGTAATTGTTCAAATCTATATATCTACTTATATCTATATCTGTATATGTTACAAACGTGACCATAAGGTTGTGTTGCCTTGGGCGCTGTCTACCCCGTAAGGGATGAAGACGTGATATATGTATGTATGTAATTGTGTATGCTATACTTAATTAAAGTTGTTTTATGTACAATAGGGAGTTATACATATACAAATATAAAAAAAACATTAAAGTCAAATAACTATGAAAGAAAATTGGTTGGGAGGTAGCTTAGAACTAGGAGACAAACATAGAGTATGTAGAGATAGTCAGATTCAATTTAAAAGTTCAAAATTACGTTATGAATATATTTTTAACAAAGTCGATTGTTATATTTAAAAATATCTATTATATACATAAGTATATAATTATGAAATATTTGCACTTTGAGCCCGCAGTACAAATATTTTACGTAATTATATTCTTTTATTTTATGGTAGGTACATTCCTAGGCACTCTGATAACCGCGGGTGGATGCCATTAGATATTTTTGCTCGACCACCCCACTAGTCGGATATTAGCCAACAGTTAACCAACTTACTAAATAAATAAATTAACCGTTGTTGCCCAAGGTGCACCGGCCTAAGCGTTACCCTTCCCCCCGTGAGGCCAAGAGCCTCTGTTAGAAGTTTGAAAGATGGTTTGTATGAGTACTATGTACGTTTATGGTCAAAAGGTAGTAATTCTTGTGTATTAAGGAAACGTGTGTCGGAAGGGAATAAATACCGTTATTTATTTATTTATTTTATTTGGGGCATCAACCGCAATACAGAGGCCTTACCATGACGTCCTAATTCTGACTCAGTTCAAGTTTTAGCTGTCACTTTTAGTACCTATGAATCTGACAGCGAGCGAACCTAAACTGAAACGCATTAAGACGTCATGGTAAGGCCCCTGTACATTATAATGAGACTTAGGTACACCTGAAATACTGTATTCCTCATTCCACAAGAAGGGAACTGTAACGCTAGAGCTCTCGAGGAGGTTTCCGACGTCGCACCCCTGCTCTTTCTTAACTGAGACGCAGATATGTTCCCTGGCAGAGATTTCATACGTGGACTTCCCCGGCTATATGGAACATAATTTTGTACCTCGTGCTGGTGTATATCTGTTTGCTAGGGAAGATATCTGCTGTCGGTCGCCTTAGCTTCTTCAAAGGCAGAACTGTCGACTCTATGGGTGCGCGTAGACTGTCATGATCGCACCCGCGTCTGTGCTTGTCTAACTACAATTTTTTTTTTCGTTGCATGTTTTCACTTTTTTTTTGTTTTTTTTTTTACTATAAAATTGCGTATTTCGGTTTGCCTCTAGGCATAGGCCCCCTTCAGTAGAATTGAAGGATTTGGGCTATAGTTCCCACGCGCACCCGCCGCCCAGTGCGGATTGGGAACTTAGCACACACCATTGAATTCCTTCGCAGATGTGTACAAGGTTTCCTCACGACGTTTTCCTTCACCGATAAGGGCATGGTAAATTTCAAATGTAAATAATGGAATAGTTCAAATCTTTATATCTTACTATTACCCTATTACCATCTTTATCTATATATGTTACAGACATGACCTTAAGGTCTTGATGCCTTAGGCGCTGTCTACCCCGTAAGGGATAGAGACGTGATATAATGTATGTACGTAATTGTATGTGTTATAATTATAATTAATGTGTGTTTTATGTACAATGAGGATTTTTTATATTTTAATAAATAATTGTACAGTATATATTTTACGGCAACGCATCGTATCCTTGTCCCGCTGATAGTCGCGAGAACAGGCCGCCACAAGCAAGACTACCAAACATTGTAAGTATTTAGATATGTACAACAGAAAGAGAGAGAGAGAGAGAGTGAGAGAGAGAGAGGAGAGAGAGAGAGAGAGAGAGAGAGAGAGAGAGAGAGAGAGAGAGAGAGTCAAAGTTTTTACTGCGGTGAATGTTACCATTTTCTGGCAAAAAAACACACGTAGTCTTGCTTGTGGAGACACAAGCCCTAGTAAAGATAACAAATACCCAACCCATTCCCGAGTGGAAAAAGATGCGTCACCGGTATAAAATGTCAAGTTCAAATCTATATTTATTTTTATTTTATTTTTCTACACCCTTTTTATTCCGTATTAACTACAATTAGTTTTTTGTTCCATGTCTTCATTTTTTTTGGTTTTTTTTATTTATTATTACATTGCGTAATTCGGTGTGCCTCTAGGCATAGGCTTCCTCCAGTAGAATTGAAGGGTTTTGGCTATAGTTCCCACGCGCGCCCAGTGCGGATTGGGAACTTCGCACACACCATTGAATTCCTTCGAAGATGTGTACAAGGTTTCCTCACGATGTTTTCCTTCACTGATAAGCGCATGGTAAATTTCAAATGTAAATAATGTAGTAATTCAAATCTATATATCTACCTATATCTATATATGTTACAAACATGACCTTAAGGTCTTGTTGCCTTGGGCGCCGTCTATCCCGTAAGGGATAAAGACGTGATATATGTACGTAACTATGTATGTAATTGTATGTGTTATAATTAATGTGTTTCATGTACAAAAAGGAGTGTGTTTTATTTACAATGAGGATTTTTATATTTTAGTAAGGTAATAAATAAATTTACAGTATATTTTTTACGGCAACGCATAGCATCTTTGTCCCGCTGATAGTCGCGAGAACAGGCCGCCACAAGCAAGACTACCAAACATTGTAAGTATTTAGATATGTACAACAGAAAGAGAGAGAGAGAGAGGAGAGAGAGAGAGAGAGAGAGAGAAAGAGTCAAAGTTTTTGCTGCGGTGAATGTTACCATTTTCTGGCAAAAAAACACACGTAGTCTTGCATGTGGAGACACAAGCCCTAGTGAAGATAACAATACCCAACCCATTCCCGAGTGCAAAAAGATGCGTCACCGGTATAATATGTCGTGTTCAAATCTATATTTATTTTTAATTTGTTTTTCTACAGCCTTTTTTATTCCGTATTAACTACAATTTTTTTGTGTTTTTTTTTTAATTATAAAATTGCGTAACTCGGTTTGCCTCCACGCATAGGCCCCCTCCAGTAGAATTGAAGGGTTTGGGCTATAGTTCCCACGCGCGCCCAGTTATAGAGGTAAATTTCAAATGTAAATAATTTTATTGTTCAAATCTATATATCTACCTATATCTATATCTGTATATGTTACAAACGTGACCATAAGGTTGTGTTGCCTTGGGCGCTGTCTACCCCGTAAAGGATGAAGACGTGATATATGTATGTATGTAATTGTGTATGTTATACTTAATTAATGTGTTTTATGTACAATAGGGAGTTATACATACATACATATATTAAAAAAAAAACATTCAAGTCAAGTAACTATGAAAGAAAATTGGTGGAGAGGGGAAGCTTAGAACTAGGAGACAAACATAGAGTTTGTAGATAGTCAGATTCAATTTAAAAGTTCAAAATTACGTAATGAATGTATTTTTAACAAAGTCGATTGTTATATTTAAAAATATCTATTATATACATTAGTATATAATTATGAAATATTTGCACTTTGAGCCCACAGTACAAATATTTTACGTAATTATATTCTTTTATTTTATGGTAGGTACATTCCTAGGCACTCTGATAACCGCGGGTGGATGCCATTAGATATTTTTGCTCGACCACCCCACTAGTCGGATATTAGCCAACAGTTAACTAACTTACTAAATAAATAAATTAACCGTTGTTGCCCAAGGTGCACCGGCCTAAGCGTTACCCTTCCCCCCCGTGAGGCCAACAGCCTCTGTTAGAAGTTTGAAAGATGGTTTGTAATGAGTACTATGTATGTTTATGGCCAAAATGTTGTCATTCTTGTGTATTAAGGAAACGTGTGTCGGACGGAGCTCGGGCGAGCTCCGGATCCAGAATAAATACCGTTATTTATTTATTTATTTTATTTGGGGCATCAACAGCTATTCAGAGGCCTTACCATGACGTCCTAATACCGACTCAGTTCAAGATTTAGCTGTCACTTTTAGTACCTATGAATCTGACAGCGAGCGAACCTAAACTGAAACGCATTAAGACGTCATGGTAAGGCCCCTGTACATTATAATGAGACTTAGGTACACCTGAAATACTGTATTTCTCATTCCACAAGAAGGGAACTGTAACGCTAGAGCTCTCGAGGAGGTTTCCGACGTTGCACCCCTGCTCTTTCTTAACTGAGACGCAGATATGTTCCCTGGCAGAGATTTCATACGTGGACTTCCCCGGCTATATGGAACATAATTTTGTATCTCGTGCTGGTGTATATCTGTTTGCTAGGGAAGATATCTACTGTCGGTCGCCTTAGCTTCTTTAAAGGCAGAACTGTCGAATCTATGGGTGCGCGTAGACTGTCATGATCGCACCCGCGTCTGTGCTTGTCTAACTACAATTTTTTTTTTCGTTGCATGTTTTCACTTTTTTTTTGTTTTTTTTTTTACTATAAAATTGCGTATTTCGGTTTGCCTCTAGGCATAGGCCCCCTTCAGTAGAATTGAAGGATTTGGGCTATAGTTCTCACGCGCACCCGCCGCCCAGTGCGGATTGGGAACTTCGCACACACCATTGAATTCCTTCGCAGATGTGTACAAGGTTTCCTCACGACGTTTTCCTTCACCGATAAGCGCATGGTAAATTTCAAATGTAAATAATGGAATAGTTCAAATCTTTATATCTACCTCTTACCCTATTACAATCTTTATCTATATATGTTACAGACATGACCTTAAGGTCTTGATGCCTTAAGCGCTGTCTACCCCGTAAGGGATAGAGACGTGATATAATGTATGTATGTAATTGTATGTGTTATAATTATAATTAATGTGTGTTTTATGTACAATGAGGATTTTTTTTATTTTAATAAATAATTGTACAGTATATATTTTACGGCAACGCATTGTATCCTTGTCCCGCTGATAGTCGCGAGAACAGGCCGCCACAAGCAAGACTACCAAACATTGTAAGTATTTAGATATGTAGCACAGAAAAAGAGAGAGAGAGAGAGAAAGAGTCAAAGTTTTTACTTCGGTGAATGTTACCATTTTCTGGCAAAAAAACACACGTAGTCTTGCATGTGGAGACACAAGCCCTAGTAAAGATAACAAATACCCAACCCATTCCCGAGTGGAAAAAGATGCGTCACCGGTATAAAATGTCAAGTTCAAATCTATATTTATTTTTATTTTATTTTTCTACACCCTTTTTATTCCGTATTAACTACAATTTGTTTTTTGTTCCATATCTTAATTTTTTTTTGTTTTTATTTATTTATTATTAAATTGCGTAATTCGGTGTGCCTCTAGGCATAGGCTTCCTCCAGTAGAATTGAAGGGTTTGGGCTATAGTTCCCACGCGCGCCCAGTGCGGATTGGGAACTTCGCACACACCATTGAATTCCTTCGCAGATGTGTACAAGGTTTCCTCACGATGTTTTCTTTCACCGATAAGCGCATGGTAAATTTCAAATGTAAATAATGTAATAGTTCAAATCTATATATCTACCTATATCTATATCTATATATGTTACAAACATGACCTTAAGGTCTTGTTGCCTTGGGCGCTGTCTACCCCGTAAGGGATGAAGACGTGATATATGTACGTAACTATGTATGTAATTGTATATGTTATAATTAATGTGGTTTATTTACAATGTGGATTTTTATATTTTAATAAATAAGTTTACAATATATTTTTACGGCAACGCATCGCATCTTTGTCCCGCTGATAGTCGCGAGAACAGGCCGCCACAAGCAAGACTACCAAACATTGTAAGAATTTAGATATGTTACCTACGAGTGAGAGAGAGTCAGTCTTTTTTTTTGGAATTTTAGGGTCTGGTTTCTGGACCTTTAAGCCAAGTCTTTATTTTATTAGCGTTAGCAACGATTTTACTCCAGTGAATGTTACCATTTTCTGGCAAAAAAAACACACGTAGTCTTGCATGTGGAGACACAAGCCCTAGTGAAGATAACAATACCCAACCCATTCCCGAGTGGAAAAAGATGCGTCACCGGTATAATATTTATGTCGTGTTCAAATCTATATTTATTTTTATTTTATTTTTTTACAGCCCTTTTTATTCCGTTTTAACTACAATTTTTTTTTCGTTCCATGTCTTAATTTTTTTTGTTTTTTTTTTATTATAAAATTGCGTAACTCGGTTTGCCTCAAGGCATAGGCCCCCTCCAGTAGAATTGAAGGGTTTGGGCTATAGTTCCCACGCTCGCCCAGATAAAGAGGTAAATTTCAAATGTAAATAATGTAATTGTTCAAATCTATATATCTACCTATATCTATATCTGTATATGTTACAATCGTGACCATAATAAGGTCGTGTTGCCTTGGGCGCTGTCCACCCCGTAAGGGATGAAGACGTGATATATGTATGTATGTAATTGTGTATGTTATACTTAATTAATGTGTTTATGTACAATAGGGAGTTATACATACATAAATATATAAAAAAAAACATTAAAGCCAAGTAACTATGAAAGAAAATTGGTGGGGAGGTAGCTTAGAACTAGGAGACAAACATAGAGTATGTAGAGATAGTCAGATTCAATTTAAAAGTTCAAAATTACGTTATGAATGTATTTTTAACAAAGTCGATTGTTATATTTAAAAATATCTATTATATACATAAGTATATAATAGAAAGTTATTTATTTATTTATTTTATTTGGGGCATCAACCGCAATACAGAGGCCTTACCATGACGTCCTAATTCCGACTCAGTTCAAGTTTTAGCTGTCACTTTTAGTACCTATGAATCTGACAGCGAGCGAACCTAAACTGAAACGCATTAAGACGTCATGGTAAGGCCCCTGTACATTATAATGAGACTTAGGTACACCTGAAATACTGTATTCCTCATTCCACAAGAAGGGAACTGTAACGCTAGAGCTCTCGAGGAGGTTTCCGACGTCGCACCCCTGCTCTTTCTTAACTGAGACGCAGATATGTTCCCTGGCAGAGATTTCATACGTGGACTTCCCCGGCTATATGGAACATAATTTTGTACCTCGTGCTGGTGTATATCTGTTTGCTAGGGAAGATATCTGCTGTCGGTCGCCTTAGCTTCTTTAAAGGCAGAACTGTCGACTCTATGGGTGCGCGTAGACTGTGATGATCGCACCCGCGTCTGTGCTTGTCTATACAGGTCCCACAGCGGTAATTCAGAAGCCAACGAGCTCTTTCACCACGTCCAGAAGGCGACCGATACCGTACTCGAGTAGATTCCTGCTTTTGAGGTAGTCATTCTTGGGGATTTTAACGTCCACCATGGCTCGGTTCCCGCATCACCGATCATGCTGGTAGTTCTGTTCACGGCTTCGCTCTTGCGTATGGTTTTTCGCAGCTGGATCATTCGCATTCCTGACGTTGAGGGACATACCGCATCCATGCTAGATCTTCTGGTGATCTCCCATCCAGCCGAATACCGGGTTTGTGTTGACGCCCCTGTTGGGTCGTCTGACCACCGCCTGATACGAAAGTCTGTGCCGCTCACGGGGCCTCCACAGTTGAGTCCTCCAGGAAAGCGTCGCGTGTGGCACTACGGGTCGGCACATTGGGACGGCATGCGCGTTTTTCTTGCATCCTACCCATGGAGGCAAGTCTACTTGTCCTAGTACCTAGTGATCCTAACCTGTGCTGACACTATCGCCGATGTTACACTGCAGGGAAGGAAACTTTGAACCTATTGCCACATGTTTTGTATTCTGTCGCCGATGTTATACTAGAGGGAATGGAACTTAGAACTTAGAGCCTATTGCCACATATTTTGTATCGTGTTTGTATTTTTTTTTTTTTTTTTTGTATTTTTTTTTAATGTGGCAATATATTTTTATTTTTTTTATTCTAAACTTAACATTATAATATAAATATATCGGAAGAATTGTGAGCAGGAAAAGGCCAGGCTCGTCCCTTAAGATCTTCCAGTCTTGATGATGTCTGGTGGCACGGAAGCGTTCTTCACGCTGTGCTGTGATGGATTTAGTTGCTGTTATCAAATCGAACAATAATACTATAAATAAATAATTAACCTGACTTTAGCGACGTAACTGCGGGGCTACTCCTAAATTCGAAGTTCTTATCATACCATCCTTCTCACTATCCTTTTAATAATTATTAGTTTTTTATTTTTAATTAAGCAGCCATCTAGCCATCGTGGATCTACTCACACCAAAATCGGGTACCAATACGGGCTGGCAACACAGGTGCGGCGTATGCTGTAATTGCCATCCTAAAGGACGCCATGTTCCCATTGCCAGAGTCTGCTGCTACTATCGGCCACTTGATTTGCAGGAACGTACACCGTCTGCAAATAGAAACAGAGTATTTTTTGTTTTTTCTAAACATACACATAAATATGTAGATCACGTCTTTATCCTTTAGGGTGCGACCAAACCGCCGCGTATACGTAGTGACGTGTCGTATGCGTCACGTTTTCTCACCGTTTCTTCATACATTTTGTTTTGATTCCGTAACGTCACCGTTTTTTAAGCGGCGGTGTGGTCGCACCCTTATGGGGTAGACCAAGTCTAAGGTAACAAGGCCTAAATGCCGGGAAAGGGGAATCAAAATAGTGATGGGTTGCGAGCCACATCGCCTATAACGTGATTCCTAAAGATTTTTACCATCTGCGCGGAAAGAGAAGCAACTGGTACATTCTATTTTTTTCTTTACTTCCAGACCAGCATGAAAGAAACAGAAACAGACAGAGATGGTAGTATGGAAACTTTAATAGGTTTGTTTCCACACCGAGCCACAGTGGCAGCCTACTGTTCCAGTTGCCACCTGTAATTAGTGGCTAGTATACTACAGTGAAGAAAACTGAATCGCGGACCACTGTGGAACCTCTTTACTACAAATGTCATAGTGACTTACCATACACCGGCCAAAGAAATGAATGCCAAATTGTAGTAGCGTTGAAAATTTCCGGAAAAATCCCGTTTCTTTCCAAGCGGCTTGTTTTTTCGGATTTTTACGGAAAAACCATGAAATTTTCCGCTTAAATTATTCCGAAAAAAAAAACGATTTAAACAGATTTCAATCAGTTATTTTTCTTGATACTGTTGGATAGGTGAATGGTTATATATAGACTTACTTTGCCATTGACATCGGTGTCAGTTCAGTTCAGTCACAGTTGTTTCATTACGCATATTGGTTTTTTCGTAAAAAATCCGAAAAAAAACGGAAAAAAACGAAAATTTCATAAATTCCCAAAAAAACATTTGATTTTTTCTGACATTTTCAACGCTACCTACTAGCTGGCCACCCCTAGGGGCCAAGTGTGCAATTTTAAACTTACGGTTTGACAGGCCACATAGCGAGCCTGAAGCAGAGGCGTAGCATGAGATAGCAGATCAATATAAGCACGGGCACGGCCCAATGCTGGCTTGTTCTGCGCCGGATAGGGCCAGGATTAGAGGCCACTGACCTGTTAAAGAAAAAAAAAGATGAATTAGTGTTTGTTAAGTTACAGTTGGTAATTCTATACTTTTTTGTTATAAATTTTTGGGTAGGTATACTTTCAAAAAACAAAAAATACAAAAACAAACAAAATACAAAATGAATCTCTGTTCAAAATAAATGCATTTATTATTATTATTATTATACTTTGCATGTTTAACATGCACACTTCTTTGATTACCTACTTATACATCGTGTGTTGTTTTATGTTGCCATATTTTCTAGCTAGAATATTTATAGGCTGACTGTTGCTTGCTAGTGTATTGTATATGCTTGCCTGCCTAATCACGTGCATGGTACAGTGCTTGTTTAAATATTTGTATTCTTAATTACATATTTGCTTGCAGGGACCGGAACCGTTATTGATATAACTGTTAATCTTGTTCCAATATTGTTATTTTATTTCGTTCGATAATATACCGGTTAATTGATGGAAAGAACAAACAAAATCTAAACGGTCTTGCTTACCGTTAAGCACCTACAGAGAACGAAATTTGAAAGTTCGCGTTAACGAAATTACTATACCGGTTAAACCTGTGGGTTAAACCCAGCCACCGTCGACATACGCCAGACGCACAAGTAGGCAGTGGTGTTAAAAAGACAGCAATACAAGTTCTATCTTGCTCTTGTTTCGTAATTTCCAATTTCACCGGTTAATTTCGTTCCCCAAAAACGAATGACGAACGAAAAGCGCACAAAGCGATATCTCCATTGAACAGTTCTTTAACCGATAACCGCGAACGAAAGGAAATTCTTTGTTATTCTCGGGCGAGTGCACAATACCGGTTTCCAAAATTTTCCGGTCCCTGATTGCTTGTATGCTTGTATGCATGCGTATTTGTTAAGTTGCTTGGTTGCTAGCTTGCCTGCTAGCTTGCTTTCTTGCTCACTTACTTGCAAGATTGCTTGCTTGCTTGTGTTGTGATTGTCATGAATATTTTTTTTTCTTTCTTTTTTTTCTATCTTTGCTTGCTAGTGTTTGCTTGCATGCCTGCTGCCACACTTGTTTGCTTGCTTGCTTGCTTGCTTGCATGCTTGCTTGTCTGCATGCTTGCTTGCTTGCTTGCCTGCATGCTTGCTTGCCTGCATGCTTGCTTGCATGCTTGCTTGTCTGAATGCTTGTTTGCTTGCGTGCTTGCTTGCTTGCTTGCATGCTTGCTTGCCTGCTTGCTTGCTTGCCTGCTTGCTTGCCTGCATGCTTGCTTGTCTGCATGCTTGCTTGCCTGCTTACTTGCTTGCCCGCTTGCTTGTCTGCATGCTTGCTTGCCTGCATGTTTGCTTGCCTGCAAGCTTGCTTGCCTGTTTGCTTGCTTGCATGCTTGCTTGTCTGAATGCTTGCTTGCCTGCATGCTTGCTTGTCTGCATGCTCGCTTGCCTGCTTGCTTGCTAGCTTGCCTGCTTGATTGCTTGCCTGGTTGATTGCTTGCTTGCATGCTTGCTTGCCTGCTTGCTAGCTTGCCTGCCTGCTTGCTTGCAGCTTGCTTGTCTGCATGCTTGCTTGTCTGCATGCTTGCTTGCCTGCATGCTTGCTTGCCTGCTTGCTTGCTTGCCTGCTTGCTTGCTTGTCTGCATTGTTGTTTGCCTGCATGCTTGCTTGCCTGCTTGCTTGCTTGCTTGCCTGCTTGATTGCTTGCCTGGTTGATTGCTTGCTTGCATGCTTGCTTGCCTGCTTGCTAGCTTGCCTGCCTGCTTGCTTGCAGCTTGCTTGTCTGCATGCTTGCTTGTCTGCATGCTTGCTTGCCTGCATGCTTGCTTGCCTGCTTGCTTGCTTGCCTGCTTGCTTGCTTGTCTGCATTGTTGTTTGCCTGCGTGCTTGCTTGCCTGCTTGCTTGCTTGCATGCTTGCTTGTCTGAATGCTTGCTTGCCTGCATGATTGCTTGCCTGCATGCTTGCTTGTCTGCATGCTTGCTTGCATGCCTGCTTGCTTGCTTGCCTGCTTGCTTGCCTGCATGCTTGCTTGTCTGCATGCTTGCTTGCCTGCTTACTTGCTTGCCTGCTTGCTTGTCTGCATGCTTGCTTGCCTGCATGTTTGCTTGCTTGCAAGCTTGCTTGCCTGTTTGCTTGCTTGCATGCTTGCTTGTCTGAATGCTTGCTTGCCTGCATGCTTGCTTGTCTGCATGCTCGCTTGCCTGCTTGCTTGCTAGCTTGCCTGCTTGATTGCTTGCCTGGTTGATTGCTTGCTTGCATGCTTGCTTGCCTGCTTGCTAGCTTGCCTGCCTGCTTGCTTGGAGCTTGCTTGTCTGCATGCTTGCTTGTCTGCATGCTTGCTTGCCTGCATGCTTGCTTGCCTGCTTGCTTGCTTGCCTGCTTGCTTGCTTGTCTGCATTGTTGTTTGCCTGCTTGCTGGCTTGTCTGCATGCTTGCTTGCTTGCTTGCTGGCTTGTCTGCATGCTTGCTTGCCTGCATCCTTGCTTGCCTGCATGCTTGCTTGTCTGCATGCTTGCTTGCCTGCTTGCTTTCTTGTCTGCTTGCTTGCTTGTCTGCATGCTTGCTTGCCTGCTTGCTTGCTTGTCTGCATGCTTGCTTGTCTGGATGCTTGCTTGTCTGTATGCTTGCTTGCCTGCTTGCTTGCTTGTCTGCATTGTTGTTTGCCTGCTTGCTGGCTTGTCTGCATGCTTGCTTGCTTGCATGCTTGCTTGTCTGAATGCTTGCTTGCCTGCTTGCTTGCTAGCTTGCCTGCTTGATTGCTTGCCTGGTTGATTGTTTGCTTGCATGCTTGCTTGCCTGCATGCTTGCTTGCCTGCATGCTTGCTTGTCTGCATGCTTGCTTGCTTGCATGCTTGCTTGTCTGAATGCTTGCTTGCTTGCATGCTTGCTTGTCTGCATGCTCGCTTGCCTGCTTGCTTGCTAGCTTGCCTGCTTGATTGCTTGCCTGGTTGATTGCTTGCTTGCATGCTTGCTTGCCTGCTTGCTAGCTTGCCTGCTTGCTAGCTTGCCTGCATGCTTGCTTGCGTGCATGCTTGCTTGTCTGCATGCTTGCTTGCCTGCTTGCTTTCTTGTCTGCATGCTTGCTTGCCTGCATGCTTGCTTGTCTGCATGCTTGCTTGCCTGCTTGCTTGCTTGCCTGCATGCTTGCTTGCTTGCATGCTTGCTTGTCTGAATGCTTGCTTGCCTGCATGCTTGCTTGTCTGCATGCTCGCTTGCCTGCTTGCTTGCTAGCTTGCCTGCTTGATTGCTTGCCTGGTTGGTTGCTTGCTTGCATGCTTGCTTGCCTGCTTGCTAGCTTGCCTGCTTGCTTGCAGCTTGCTTGTCTGCATGCTTGCTTGCCTGCATGCTTGCTTGTCTGCATGCTTGCTTGCCTGCATGCTTGCTTGCCTGCTTGCTGGCTTGTTTGCAGGCTTGCTTGCCTGCATGCTTGCTTGTCTGCATGCTTGCTTGCCTGCTTGCTTGCTTATCTGCATTGTTGTTTGCCTGCATGCTTGCTTGCCTGCTTGCTTGCTTACCTGCTTGCTTGCCTGCATGCTTTCTTGTCTGCATGCTTGCTTGCCTGCATGCTTGCTTGTCTGCATGCTTGCTTGCCTGCATGCTTGCTTGTCTGCATGCTTGCTTGCCTGCTTGCTTGCTTGTCTGCATGCTTGCTTGTCTGGATGCTTGCTTGCCTGCATGCTTGGTTGCCAGTTTGCTTGCTTGCTGGCATGCCTAATTTCTTTTTTGCTAGCATGTTCGCTTGCATAATTGTCTACATGCTTGCTCGCATTTTCGACCTAGTGAAAGATGTTTTTTTTACAGGCACACGCCAATTAGTAACTTTGCAGGCTTGCGTAATAAGTATAATACAGGGTGTATCAGATAATTTTTACTCCAATTTTTTTTAACATATTTTTTTTAGCTTCTATATCTATGGTTATATACCCCAGTTGATTATTGTTAGGGGCTATCTGATACACCCTGTATATAATTATATTCATTTTTACTTCCATCGATCCTGCTTCCTGCCAAAAAATAATTAAAAAAAAATATCTTGAGGATCAACTAAGGTTTTAGTTGAGAGCAGAACTAGAAAAATCACTAAGTCACTACAAAGTATAAAATAAAGTCGCTTTCCGCTGTCTGTCTGCCCCTATGTATGGTAGATCTTTAAAACTACGCCACGGATTTTGATGCGATTTTAATAGAAAGAGTGATTCACGAGGAAGGTTTATATGTATAATTCTACGCAGCAGAAGTCGCGAGCAGAAGCTAGTAACTAAATAAAAACACATTAAAAAAAATTCAGTCACTTGCAAAAAAAATCGCTAAAGGATTGCAATTAAAATACTTAAATAAATACAGGTACAGCCCGTGAGTCTCTCTCACTCTTATGGGTATGATACTGGAGTGGGCCGATGGCACCCGAACCCAGAATGCCGTTCTAAGAGCTCACAAACTGTACTACGAGTACATAAAACGCGATATAGGTAAAAAAAAAAACACATTGGGTAGCACTCCGGGAATGCCGGCAGAAGTGAAAACTACCACACACGTGCACTCGCGCAAAAAGAAAAAAAAAATAGAAAATAACTGACCGACATCTTGGATTTCAAAATGGATCTCATTTTAGTAATCAGCACCCTAAGAAACTTAGAAAATGACACCCATATTGATTTTCAAGAAAAAAAAAGACCGCCATCTTGGATTTCAAAATTGATCTCATTTTCATAATCAGCACCCTCAGAAACTTAGAAAATGACACCCTTATTGATTTTTAAGAAAAAAAAATGTCCGCCATCTTGGATTTCAGAATTGATCTCATTTTCGTAATCAACACCCCTGAAACCTAGAAAATTACACTCATATCGATTTTATGGAAATAAAAAAGGCCGCCATCTGGGATTTCAAAATGGATCTCATTTTCATAATCGCACTCCCCAAACCTAGAAAATGACACCCACCTATATCGATTTTAAGAAAAAAAAAATCCGCCATCTTGGATTTCAAAATGGATCTCATTTTCGTAATCAGCACCTAACTCTCAAAACCAACACCACCTAACACTCAAAACTACACACACGCACACTCGCGCAAGCGCCCAGCCAGCACCCCAACACTCCCTCCGTCCTACACATTTTCCATGCATTTTCGAACAGAGTCCAAAGGTCAAGTGACCCTGATGCGAGTTTTTCATTTTTTACCCATCCCAAGAAGTGCTCAGCGCCACTAAAAAAGTATTCACTTCAACAATTCGCCTCCCGCTTGTTCTTTGGACACCGAACTCAAACAACTGGCATCAAATTGTTCTGCGACAGTGAAAGTCGGTTTCACTTTCAGCGCGCCGGGAAAGCCCGATATATAGGGTGATTCAGAGACGTTAACAAGGTCTCTCGCAATTTTTACAGAATATTTCAGCAGGTCTTCAAGTTTTAAGAGACCCTGTAGGTCCATATATCCATAAAAAAAGACAAAGAAACATACCTCCGCAATTAAAAATTAAGTAGTACTGAAAACGATATAAGTAGGTGAGTCAAACATTTTTTAACCTTATGTATCACTCACCTCTTCTGCAGTGTTGGTCTGGACCGGTGACAACGAGCGCACATTTTCAAAAGGTAAGTTAAATAATCGTTACTTTTTTTCTCCAAAGTTAAATTAAAATTGGGACTAGTCCTGAAACCGACCGTCCCGGGTCGCTGTTGGCCGTGGAATGGCAAGATGGGTTACATCTAGGAGGCTGCCCGGCAAGTGGGCGTGTCTTCCCGTAGGCCCCGCCTACATACACCCACTCAGGATTCCTGGGAGCCCGTAGGATTCCTAAAAATAGCATTTCAGCTAAAACCCACGCCCTAGATTCTCGTGACAACGAATATTGGATTTTCAAATGAAAATTTAAATCCATTTCATTGGAAATTCGCAGTGCTTTTGCTGTGAAAATCCTAGTTCAATATAATCTCATAAATCCAATGAGATCAAACGCATACTCGAAATATTTGTCCCCTTTCAAACTCCCTTCAAAACTCCTTTCAAAGGACCCTGCAAAATAACGTCACCTATAGTCTATTTGTTATAGAGCACAAATGTCAAATGCAAAAATAATGTGACCTGCTTAAAACAAACAGTGCTGCCTTCGATTACGGTATTAAAAAAAGCCGATAGTACCTATAATTGGGCAATTCTCTTAAAAGGTATACCCCAATTTTTTTCTGGGATTTTGTTTCTTTTTTCGGATTCCTACTCAAAATCACGAGCACTTTCGATCGTGATAGGAGAAAAAAAACGTCCTGAAAATTCCATACACTTTCTGGCCTAAAATTTCGTTCCATTCCCTTACCGCCATACAAATTGGTATGAACGAAGTAACGGAATGGAAAAGGCAATTTAGGGCCATTTTTTTCTCCTATCAGGATCGATAATGCTCGTGATTCTGAGTAGGAATCTGAAAAAAGAAACAGAATCCCAGAAAAAAGTTTTAAGAGAATTGCTCAATTACTACACACTATTTTAATATCTGTTTATTATATGTACTAATGAACTTAAAAATAACGAATAAGATTTAGATTTTAACTAGCTGTTGCCAGCGACTTCGTCTGTAAAGAATTCGTTTATCGCTATTCCGCGGGAACTACGCAATTTTCCGGGATAAAAAGTAGCTTATGTGCTATTCCAGACTTTTCTCTATCTATATGCCGAATTTCATCCAGATCCGTTGGGCCGTTCTGGCGTGATTGAGTAACAAACAAACATCCATCCATCCATCCATCCATCCATCCATCCATCCATCTATACATCCATACTTTCGCATTTATAATATTAGTTAGATAGTTAGATGTTACACTTAGTGCTAACATAAATACATAGGTACCTACACACATAATACATAAACCACGTGTTTATCCTTTACAAGGTAGACTTAATAGGCCTTAATAACAATCTGACATTGATGTGATCAGATGTACGCGGAGGTAACAAATAAATGTGTTTACGAAGTGCCGACAAAAGAAGAATGCGTAATGCAAACGGCCCAGGGGCCTTACCATGGCGTCCTAATTCCGATTCAGTTCTAGTTTTAGCTGTCACTTTTAGTATGAATCTGACAGCGAGCGAACCTAAACTGAATCTCATTAAGATGTGATGGTAAGGCCCCGGGTCCTTAAAAGTACTTAATCCCACAAAATGAGGTAGATTAACTCTCATGAGTGGCAATACCAATACCACTGCTGAAAACTTGAGATTAGCGGTCTTTTAAGCAAACTTACATTTATAACTTAGGTACCTACTTAATTATTAGAAATATGGTGTACCTTAAAAAATCTTACATATCTCTAAAGTAGTGACCTTTTCACATGACATACTATAACTTTACTATTTTTTGTTGTTCTAAGTGTCCCCTGTTATCACGACACGAATTATTCACTCATTGCGTGGAAAGACCATTTATAGTAGATTGTACACCGAGGGGATAAAGCACTGTATTATGTCACGGGCGCGAAATTAAATCCTGAGCGTACCGAAGGACTCTAGATTTAACTCCCGAGCGTAGCGAGGGTGTTATGAGTTAATTCCTGAGCGTAGCGAGGGAATTAAGATTGAGTCCTGAGAGGAGCGAAGAATTTAAACGCACCCAAGACATAAACAGTTTTATCTCCGAGGAGTATACTCTACTTTTCTCACCTTTTGCGAGATAATAAAAACTAAGGCAACTAGAAAAAGAATTTCATTTAAACAACAGTAAGTAAAACAAAATTAAAAGTAAAAAACCGGCCAAGTGCGAGTCGGACAAGCGCACGAAGGGTTCCGTACCAGAAAAAAGGCTAACAACTACTCTGTTAACGTTACTCTGTTAAAACGCCAACAACTACTCTGTTGTATGGGAGCCCCCCTTAATTATTATTATTATTTTGATTTTAGTATTTGTTGTTGTAGCCACAATAAAAATACATAATCCGTGCACATTTCAACTGTCTCGCTATTACGGTTCTTGAGATCTAGCTCGGCGAGTGGTAGCCATGAAAATGGGCTAAAATATCACGTTTTTTGTATGGGAGCCCCCCTTAATTATTATTATTATTTTGTTTTTAGTATTTGTTGTTATAGCGGCATCAGAAATACACAATCTGTGAAAATTTCAACTGCCTAGCTATTATGGTTCTTGAGAGACAGCCTAGTGACAGACGGACGGATGGACGGACGGACAGCGAAGTCTTAGTAATAGGGTCCCGTTTTAACCCTAAAAAATATATTTCCAACATTGGTCCAGTTGTAATATTTTTATTTGGAATCTTAGCAGTTCTAATGCGTAACTATATCACAGCGCCAGCAAACACTCGCGGCATTTGTTTTATTTGAAATTTGTTTCATTCGTTTGAAAATCGAACGCCGCCGCTTGCCGTGGCATGGCCATCTCGATTTTCGGAGCTGTGTGATTTTTACGAAATTAGACTTTAAGAATATAATAATAAGAACTATGAGAAGTGAGATTCATATTACTAACCGGCGGGTTATAATATAATTCAGTACAATATTACTACCAGGCTAGAGCCAAGGGCTATAATGAGTTACTTTGAGTAAGGTTAACATGATGTATAATTAGCCATTGTCGAGCAGGTGGTGTGAAAAGTCAAATAGATAGTTAAAAAAAGCCGGTAAGTACCGGTCGTGGCACATCACTATTTATGAGATGTAAAAAACAGACAACACATGAAATGTCATTTTAGTCTTCGTTATAAAAAAATAGACTACCTATATAATGTTCAATTGTAAAACAATAAAAATCAATAAAGTTCTTAAACTAAACTGACCAGCATTGTATGAAGAGATTGATAAATGTGGAGAAGCGAAAAGTGTATGTTAGGGTCGTAGCAAGTGGAACAAAAGTAATCGCTGTCTACCTCTATGGGAGAGAGGCGTGACGGTAGGTATAGGCATGTATCAAATGTATGCATGCATCTATATATTCTTAGGTCTGTGTTGTACCGTCACCAGCATAAATAAGTGATCACTTTTGTACCTTGTCACTTTAAAGTCATGTTTGAAAAACCATACGAAATTATTTATTTATTTTATTGTTGTTGAGGGCCCTACCCGCCTCATGATTAATGTGTTGCGCTATGTAAAGGTGCAGGCTGAAAACCAGCGCGGGGAAGCACAGCCCTCCCCGCACATGCTGAACCTGAGCCTTATGCCACACATATACTGCGTTGTATGTTTTTGTGCAAGTAATTGTATGAGCAATAAATGCTTTTTATTTTTTATTTATTTTATTTTATTGTGTAGTTTATTTAACGCTGTACTCTCAAATCAAATCAAATCAAATCAAAATAATTTATTGCAAATCACATTACAGGTATAAGGTGGAATATTTTAATTAGGTCTACATGTGACACCCTGCAAGGGCACAGTAATATCGGAGGGCTCTTTTTTGTTTATTTGAACCTAACTACATATTAATATTATTTTAAAACTTTTGCGCTAAACTAAACGGAAAACGGTTTTACATTCGTTATGCGACACTACATAGGGGCTATTTCACATAAACAAATACACTCATACATTTTTGTCGTTAAAATACTCATCTAGGCTATAGAAACATTTACTTATTAGGAATGATTTCAGTTGATTAATAAATGCTAAACTCTTTTATAATGCCCCTTCCTTCTACATTTTATTTAGAGTTAGACGTCTAGGTACCTACGTAGAAATTGCAAAATGGCTGGTCAACTCCACAGGCCCCTATTTCATCTCGACAACGTCAAATCGAAGTCGTCGAATTGCAATGCGTCGTCAATATGAAGCCATCTGGCGAAACTTGTCGAATTTATGTAATGTAAGTTGTCATTTATCTCCGACAATTGTCACGCTGGTGAATTAGGGGCCAGGGGACCGAAGCTTTGGGAATTTTTAGGTCAAAGAATAAGTTATACTTAGCTATCTATTCAAAGAGAGAGCATTGCCAGAGGGTGAATATTTGAATACGTACAAATAAATAAATAATAAATAAATATCTTGGGACAATTGACACCAATTGACATAGCCCCAAACTAAGCAAAGCTTGTAATATGGGCACTAGACAACGGATAAACATACTTATATAGATAAATACATACTTATATACATATTAAACACCCAAGACTCGAGAACAAACATTCGTATTTTCATACAAATATCTGCCCCGACCGGGGATCGAACCCGGGACCTCAAGCTTCATAGTCAGGTTCTCTAACCACTAGGCCATTCGGTCGTCATTCAAATCACGCGGCACTCACTAAAGAACTATTTAAAAAAGTATAAATTAAACTAATTTTGATTTTACAATATCAAATGGCTTGTCTACTATCGTGGTGTATGTATAATAGTCGTATATTTTAATTATAACTGTGATAAATTAATTCAGCAAACCGTCAAATCTAATTACCAGTCGTGTCCCAAATTCCAAATTTAAACAGTTTAAATTCATTTTATTAAACTTTCACGCTGAAGATCGTATTTTTTACAGTAATTTGTATACTCTAATAGTGTATGTACTTCACCTAATAATTACACAGCTTAAAGAACACTTTTATATCATTTAAGATAGCATCGAAAATTGTCCCAAGACTCAATTACTCACTACCGTTCGTCTGAATGAACGAAGTATTCAAATATTAACGGCTATAGTTGGAGGGTAGCTGTCAAAGCACTGGCCTTGGTTTTAGTTCGTACGAGCCAGCCGCCCTACCACACGTAGGCGAGTTCATTTAGTGACGAAATATTTCGCAATATTCACCCGAAGATTCGATTTTGTTCGTTTTTTTTCTCCGCACCATTCAGTGTTCCAAAGGTAAGTGTGTTTACTTTTTCAAATAAATAAATGTGCTTCATTGTGTATCATTGGGTTGCTTATGCGTTAATAGTCATGTAATATTTTTAATCATCTTAAATAATCCCCAAACAATCCGAAAATCGCCAATATCTCACTGCCATTTTCATAATTATCGTTTTTTCCATTCACTTTTAACAAATGGTAGTGAGAATGTTCGAATAGTAATTAGCATTAATATCAAAAGTAACAAGCTTTTTCTTTTTCATCCTATTATTTAAAGGCAAAGCATAAACTTACCCTCTTCACAATAATCAGGCTTATTTTAGAAAATATTTCAGCTTTCATTCATTTATTAATTCGTCACCCTACGTGATTAGTGTTTGTGGCTGTACCTTTCCAATTTCTAGTCATTAATAATTGCTGGAGAATTATACTTCACTTGGCTAATGTATATAATATATATGTTTCAGATAGTCATACCTCGGAAAAAAAGAAGCAAAGAAGAAATTCTAATAAATGCTAAAATAGCACGTAGGAATCGGTATGCCAAAATTAAAGCTGATCCTATATTACAACACAATACAAATACTCTTTATTGAACACCACAAATAAATAAAAAATCTATATTATATGTTTTAGAAAAAGATAAAGAACGCCAAAGATATAAAAAACGTAGAGCGTAAAAAGATTTTGTCTGTAGTAGAATTAACATTAACACCGAGAGCTAAAAGAACACATAGAAAGAAATGGAGAGAAAATTTTAAAAAACATTATGACAGAAAGAAGATGGAAAAAGGGTATTCAACATAAATAATATGAATGACAATACACCAAGTGCGAGTGACGCTGAAGAAGAGCAACCTAGAAATGAGGAAAATGTGCTTAATGTATTAAATGAAAATTGCCAAAATAATCCACAGCCAGCGTCCTGGAAAAATAGTTGAATTGCAAAAAAAACTAAGAAGACAACTGACATACATTAGGAACAAAAGAAGTCGTAGGTACACAGAAGAAATATAATTCCTGAAACGAAGTTGTGTTTTATTATTTTATCCTTGCCATAAAAATATTCTAATTACCATTTCTTAAAATTCAACCAATTTAGTACTAATTCCTAACTACCGTTTACAATTTATACTTACCGTTTACATTATTTCTCATTACCATTTGCAGAAAAAATTACATACTAAATATATGGTTATATATCAATGCCAAAAGGGTGCCTTTATTTTTATTTTATTGTAAGTATGTTAACCTTTTTTTTCAAACGCCCAATATGTACGACTTGAAATATTCACCCCAGAATCGATTTTGAGTTATCTGAGATTTTGAGGTTGTAATTCGTATGCCATAGGTACTAAAAATATTAATTTTGTAGTTTCTATAGGTACGATGAACGAGCTAGAAACCGCCCAACATGTTGGTATACCTGGGGCCTTACCATGACGTCCTAATTCCGACTCAGTTCAAGCTTTAGCTGTCACTTTTAGTATGAATCTGACAGCGAGCGAACCTAAACTGAATCGCATTAAGACGTCATGGTAAGGCCCTAGTTGGTAATCTGCTGGGGCCTTACCATGACGTCTTAATGAGATTCGGTTTAGCTTCGCTCGCTGTCAGATTCATATTAAAAGTGACAGCTCTAAAGCTTGAACTGAGTGGGAATTAGGACGTCATAGGTAAGGCCCCTGGACTGAAATTTGAGAACTTTAATATAATAACGAAAAAAGTAGAGAACTAAAACCAACTACAACAAAAAACGACGCTGAAAAATTATGAAATAAGATTTTCAGGACACTGAAATAAACAAAGTTATTATACTACACAATAATCATTGTGTAGAGACGCATATTCAAGCTTCAAAAGCCGTAGTCACCCGTTACATAGATACCTATTTACCTACTATTTTATTTGTTACCTATTTAGCTAAAATTTTCCTCGTAAATAAATATATCGACAAAAACATCGCTTGTTTACTTATTATTGACTACTTCGCTTCGCCCCCCTTCCTGTTTTTTTCTCTTCGTCTAAACATCAGAAAAATAAAGACATATAAAAACATTTAAAACTTCCTTGGACTCCCACGAATATTTTAAAACAAATTCTCGAGTTTATGCGCAACTAACAAAAGGATTACATTTTTATGTAATAGAAGATAATACATTTAAGGGTCTGTTTCACCACTCCTTAACTGTCAGCTATCTATGATTCCGTCTCTATTTATTACTACGAAACAGACAGAGACGTCATCATAGATAACTGATAGTTAAGTAGTGGTGAAACAAGTCCTAAGTATATGAAAATAGTAGAATGTACACCGAGGGGATAAAGCACTGTATTATGTCACGGGCGCGAAATTGAATCCTGAGCGTACCGAAGGACTCTAGATTTAACTCCCGAGCGCAGCGAGGGTGTTATGAGTTAATTCCTGAGCGTAGCGAGGGAATTAAGATTGAGTCCTGAGAGGTGCGAAGAATTTAAACGCACCCAAGACATAAACAGTTTTATCTCCGAGGAGTATACTCTACTTTTCTCACCTTTTGCGAGACAATAAAAACTAAGGCAACTAGAAAAAGAATTTCATTTAAACAACAGTAAGTAAATAGTAGATTGTACACCGAGGGGATAAAGCACTGTATTATGTCACTGGCGCGATATTGAATCCTGAGCGCAGCGAAGGACTCTAAATTTAACTCCCGAGCGAAGCGAGGGTGTTATGAGTTAATTCCTGAGCGTAGCGAGGGAATTAAGATGAGTCCTGAGAGGAGCGAAGAATTTAAGCGCACCCAAGACATAAACAGTTTTATCTCCGAGGAGTATACTCTACTTTTCTCACCTTTTGCGAGACAATAAAAACCAAGGCAACTAGAGTAAGAATTTCATTTTAACAACTGTAGGTAAAACAAAATTAAAAGTAAAAAATATTATTTGAGACATTGGTCCATTTGTAATATTTTTATTTGGAATCTTAGGAGTTCTAATGCGTAACTAACTATATCACAGCGCCAGGAAACACTCGCGGCTTTTGTTTTATTTGAAATTTGTTTCATTCGTTTGAAAATCGAACGCCGCCGCTTGCCGTGGCGTGGCCATCTCGATTTTCGGAGCCGTGCGACTTTTACGAAATTAGACTTTAAGAGTATGATAATAAGAACTATGAGAAGTGAGATTCATATTACTAACCGGCGGGTTATAATGAAATTCAGTACAATATTATTACCCGGCTAGAGCCAAGGGCTATAATGAATTACTTTGAGTAAGGTTTACATGCTATATAATTAGCCATTGTCGAGCAAGTGGTGTGAAAACAAAATTAAAAGTAAAAAACCGGCCAAATGCGAGTCGGACAAGCGCACGAAGGGTTCCGTACCAGAAAAAAGGCTAACAACTACTCTGTTAACGTTACTGTTAAAACGCCAACAACTACTCTGTTGTATGGGAGCCCCCTTAATTATTATTATTATTTTGATTTTAGTATTTGTTGTTGTAGCCACAATAAAAATACATAATCCGTGCAAATTTCAACAGTCTAGCTATTACGGTTCTTGAGATCTAGCTCGGCGAGTGGTAGCCATGAAAACGGGCTAAAATATCACGTTTTTTGTATGGGAGCCCAATTAATTATTATTATTATTTTGTTTTTAGTATTTTTTGTTATAGTGGCAACAGAAATACACAATCTGTGAAAATTTCAACTGTCTAGCGGTTCTTGAGAGACAGCCTAGTGACAGACGGACGGATGGACGGACGGACAGCGAAGTCTTAGTAATAGGGTCCCGTTTTTACCCTTTGGGTACGGAACCCTAAAAATTATATTTCCAACATTGGTCCAGTCGTAATATTTTTATTTGGAATCTTAGCAGTTCTAATGCGTAACTATATCACAGCGCCAGCAAACACTCGCGGCATTTGTTTTATTTGAAATTTGTTTCATTCGTTTGAAAATCGAACGCCGCCGCTTGCCGTGGCATGGCCATCTCGATTTTCGCTGCCGTGTGATTTTTACGAAATTAGACTTTAAGAGTATAATAATAAGAACTATGAGAAGTGAGATTCATATTAACTACTAACCGGCGGGTTATAATGAAATTCAGTACAATATTACTACCCGGCTAGAGCCAAGGGCTATAATGAGTTACTTTGAGTAAGGTTTACATGATATATAATTAGCCATTGTCGAGCAGGTGGTGTGAAAAGATTATTAAATCAATAGTACTAAATATTGGTGCTTAACTTTTTTTCCTACTAACGCCCTTCTTAGCGATCTCGCGGTGTGCAAATCGCTGAGAAATCGCCGGACAAATCGCTTATTATGTCTTTACAAATAAACCATATAATGAATTATGAATTAGGTCTTTGCCCTTATAAACAAGCATAGACATGCTTGCTACCAAGAAAAATAACAAATAAAGTCTACCTATCAAGAAAAATAACATCAAATCCACTTTTAACAAATTCCAATCTTAATAAGTCTTCTACGCATTACATGGCATTACAAAAATGGCGCATCTACCTACGGAAAACAGCGTAGGTAGTAGCAAAGAGGCACCCACGCTTGGTTCTAATTAGCTTGCTTTTGATAAGACGTAATTTCACGTATAATAGGTACTTTAAGCAGCCAAGATGATGCTATTGTATTTAAGGAAAGTAAGCACCTGTAACAATGCATACAAAACTTATATATGTACCTAAGTACCTACCAATTGTTATACGGCGCGTTTAATTAAAGGGCATTTTCAAAAAAACGTGTACCCAAAATGAAAATGACGATTTTCAAAAAAGATTTTTTTATTTGTCGATGTTAACGTCTGTAATATAGCATATATAATTATACTTGTTTCCATACAAATAAGCTTAGTTTTTTATTTATAGATAAATTTAGCTGACATGGTAGTTAAAAGTTGTCAGTCTTGTGACGATCTAAATAATTCTATAATATTTTAGCTACTTAAGTATTCTATACTATTTTATGTTTGTATTGCGATTAAGTATAAATACTTCCAGATAAATGAATGATTTATTAAAATAATCAATAAATATTACTTAAACAGAAGATTTAACTTCAGTTTTGTGACAGATGATGCCGTGACGCCCATTATTTTCTTCATATTTGGGAATATAGTGATAAAATATTTTTTTAATGTTATTGAATCAATTACTATTTTTGTGAACATATACATTATAGTGACTGATTTTATTATAAGTCTAAAGAAAAAAAATAAGAGATCAAAATTAGCGACTGGCCAAGTGGGACAGTCACAAAATTGACAAGCTCTACATTCTTAGGCTGGGCTTACATGAAAGTAGGTAGTTACTAAAAAAAGCATTTATTTTATTGTATTCGTTTTTATTAATTATTGAGGAATTTCTAGCTTTTCAGGTTCATTCTTCAATCTTTCTCTATATCTCGCGAGTTCTTTCTTTAGTTTCTAATAAAAATACATACATACATGCATAAATCACTCTATCCCTTACGGGATAGACAGAGCCTAAGGTAACTAGACCCAAAGGCCACATTTAGCATAATTGTGTGATGGGTTGCTAGCCGCATCGCCTGTCTATAGATCTATAACATGATTCCTACGATTTTAAGCCATAAAAATAAAGTATAACATAGGTATGTATATACAAAAAGCTACAGGCAAACTCTAGAAGTCGTAAAAATTTTACTTCCTTTAAATAGCGACTTCAAAAAAACAAGCCTACCTACAATTTTTATTAAAATCGAGACTGCTTGGTGGTGTAGGTAGGTACTTTTTACACCACGCATGTAACACTATCTTAATAAGGTCAGTTTTGTGACTTTGGTGGTCAGCCTATACGTGACGCCACAATAAGTTACAAAACTGACGTCACATATCTTACTTAAATCTTATTGAAAAAATCTCTTGACTCGCTTTTTTAGTAAAACACTATAGTTCTAATGAGAACTAAAAACTCTTCAGTCTTTTGTCTTTAGATTGTTTTAAAGTTACAAAATAGTTACTGTTATAATAGAAATTTGATCACAAACCTGACGGAACAAATGTGTACGTTGACCAGTCCACTGACACAATCTTGCTTCCTGATGCAGTTTCTCACACTAGACGTTTAAATTGGTGGCCGGTTGAATACGTGATACTAAAAGTTCCCATTTTCAAAAACATTTTATGAATTGGTATTTTTTTAAATACTGTTTCGACCGTCACAAAAATGACATGTCAGGCGGCATCAATTTCAAGTCGCATAATTAAATTTCAATTTTAATACAACAGATATAAGTTAGAATTTATTAAATTTGTTTATGTGACGCGCAATTCAGTCTAGGATATTGCGTCATTAAAATCCACCACGTTTCTTCGTAAATATTTTTAAAGTTTCCACTTCGAAATTTTCAAAAACACCGATGGACATGTTTGAAACTGCTGCCCTCACTGCTTTGAAAATTGATTATAATCACTTAAGGCACATTTTTACCATGAAATCTTTGACGAAACCAATAATTTATAAATTTACGTTATGTCTACATCATTTAAATTATTTAAAGTTAATATTTAAAGCAGAAAAAATTTGTAAAGATTGATGGACATCGTCAAACGGGGGGGTACACGTTTTTTTGAAAATTCCCTAAAAACTCTTTAATCGGGGCACTCGGGGCGGTCGATGTTTAATTTCCATTGTCTAACTAATAATATAATAATAATAATAATATAATAATAATAATAATAATATTAATTAATATATATAATATATAATATATATATATATATATATTATATATAATATATAATATTATAAATGCGAAAGTATGGATGGATGGATGGATGGATGGATGGATGTTTGTTTGTTTGTTACTCAATCACGCTAGAACGGCCCAACGGATCTGGATGAAATTTGGCACATAGATAGAGAAAAGTCTGGAATAGCACATAGGCTACTTTTTATCCCGGAAAATTGCGTAGTTCCCGCGGGATAGCGATAAACGAATTCTTTGCAGACGAAGTCGCTGGCAACAGCTAGTAATGTAATAAGTACAAAAAATATTTTGCAAAGTCAAATCATTTCAAATACGTTCTTTCCCTTTTAGAAACAACTTCAACAGTAATTTATACCTAATGCCGTCTGAGTTACATCTTACAGTACCCATATACCTACCTATCAGTTTATGCTATGTACTTAAATATAAGAGGGGGGTTAGCTCTCAGGGAGCTTAAACTTAATAATAAAATAAAAAATGCGTAGCAAAACAGCAGTATTAAACACCAAAGATCTGATATTTCGCAGTTTATATTCCAGTATCCTTCAATTTCCTTCAACAAGCTATCAAATACAAGGGGGAAAGCAGCGTTGCCAGGCAACTAGGCTTTGTCCGGGCTAGACTTCCAGGAATATCCAGGGCTCGCACGTGCAGTGTAATAGGGCAATGCGCATGTGTTGGTACGGGCTGCGTACCTATGTGTGGGTTGTTGCGAACAGTGCAAAGGGGGTGAGTGTATTTCGGTCAAGGCGAGTTTATTGGAAATACAAGTTGGGAGTGCAGATAGTTTGCCTTTGATGCTGCTGTTAACAATTATGTATGTATAAACACTACCTTGCAAAATAAACATAAAACAAATACAATTGACAAACACTGAGATTGCACAATACCTAACTTTACCGAATATAATAGGTACATAGGTAATCTCACAAAACCTATCAGACAATAACCTACTGTATACTACGTATAATATATATCGATAAAATAAATAAAGAGCGCAATAAACAAAGGAAAATTCCTTTGTTTATTGAGCTATTTATTACACTTATAACTTAAGATGGTGCGATCCTTGTGCGAGCCACATCTTTTTCAAACTTTCCCTGAATGACAAAGCAGACGTGAACTTTTTTGAACAGTTAAGTAATGAACTAAGCTGTTGTTAAGGGCAACAAAAATAAAAGTATTGAGGAACATTCTTTAAGTCGTAGGTCTTGGTTTAATCTTTTGACGCAAGTTTTTTTTCCTGAATTTGTTTTGTATTATTGCGTAGTTGTTGTAACCATTCTCATTGGCGTATTCAAGAATATTTTCCAAGGGGGGAGGGCAGGCTCCGTCTAATCGATAATCCTACCGCCCAGCAGCTGTGCTTGCGCTGCTGTGTTCCGGCGTGGAGAGTAAGACAGCCGGTGAAATTAGTGGCACATGAGGTCTATCTTTGCCATCTAGGCTGGCAACGCATCCGCAATTCTCTAATGTTGCGGGTGCCCATGGGTGGTGGTGATTACGATGATTGTTGATTATATGTTTTGAACCATAGATTTATTTTGACCCATTATACACTTTAAACTTTATGGATTTTAATACGTAGCCGTAGTATGAGCGGGACGGCGCGAAACGAACTTCAAAAATCAGATTTTTCGGTACAGGTCTTATACATATACATACTGCGAAATTCGATTTTCGAAGTTTCTTTTCGTGCCGTTCCGCTCACACTAATAGGTAGTCATTCATTTTAGAGCGAGAGGGACGATATGACACGAACTTCGAAAAACGAATTTCGGAGTAGCCCCCCAGATGTCGTGTAAAAACCTTTCCCATCGGATCATCTCGGAAATGTTCGTATTTGTATTGTATTTGACACGCTACCTCAGTTAGACTAGACACGTCGGCATCATTCGGAAATCGTGTGTTCACGAAGGGAAAGGATTATTTATTAACTAACTAACTTGGCTCAGGGACCCAAATAGGGTCTTGGCCTCCGAAACGAGAGCACACCATCTGTCTTGATCGTGCGCAGCTCCTTGCCAGTCGTCGACTTGAAGACGTCGCAAATACGCCTGGACACTGTCCTCCCAGTGATACCTGGGTCGCCCAACCGGGCGGCGACCAGTCGGTCGTCCCACGTATGCTCTCTTGGCAGCACGATCCTCTCCCATCCAAAACACCCAGCGATGCAGTGCAGCCCTCCACAAGGTGTTGGTGTCCAGGCTTCTCAGCAGGAATACAAAGTTAAGGATCTGTTATTTTCACCTCACTAGTATGGAAAGCCCTTTTTGTCTGTTTGACATCTATTGAGAAAATTGCTTTTTATCCACATGTGGAGAAAGAGTTTTGACATTTGAAGGCAGCTTAACGTTGCTTTTTCAATTCTTTCCCCTAGGGAAAAGGCAAAGGTATAGAACCATACAGCCAAGTCTTCGTTATCATTATTTTTAGTATTGGTATGGTAGTTTTAAAAAGGCCAATAAAAGCTTAAGTGATATTTGACAGCTAACAAAACGTAAAATGTTAAAAGTGCTGAATTTTTAACATTACAATAACGAATTGCATCGAGTAAAAAACATTAAATACAGTCTTACAACTTTATTTTAATTTCAACATTAACCTTCATTCTTCTTGTAAAAACGGATAAAATATTCTGTCAGTCCAAGTAGGTCGATGTGCGAACAAAACGCATCCAAAATAATAAAAAAAAAAACTTAAGTCAAAAGGGGAGTAGTTCCATAAAAACTTGTTATGCTTATATATTTTGCATTATTTTTGATTTTACCAATATTTCTATACTTCAAAATTATTGTACTGACAAAGAGGTAAATAAATAATAATTGATAGTACAAACCCTTTTTCTTATTTTCCTCGCTGTAGTGAGGTGAAAAGTTTTGTGTTATACACGGGTGAAAAGTTATTTTACGTCTCGTGTGTTGAAACACTCGCTACGCTCAGGATTCTATTTTTGAACCACTCGCTTCGCTCGTGGTCAATCATAGACTCCTTTCGCTAGCTCGTGTTTCAAATGAACACTCGCAGGTAAAATACAACTTTCCCCCTTGTATAACAAATAACTATTACTACGTCTGTATAAAGCTTTTGTCTTTCTCAACAGCTACCAGCTGTGTGTATATGTTGTGTTCGTTCGGGAGCGGTCAATCTCGCGCGTCGTCTGCAACGTACGAAACATATACATATAATACATAATGTATATACAAGTAAATTAAATTAGTGAAATGGAGCGGTGTGTCAAACGTCATCCACGTAGCCTAAACAAAATCCCTGACAATGGCCAGAGGTGCTATTTCGAAATTACAAATTCAATCTTCATATCATATTCATTCTGTCCCTTTCACTCTTCTATAAATTACTGTTAGTGAGAGTGGAATGGCACGAACTTCGAATTTATAACCAGCAATAGTCCTGCACGCCTTCTGCACTCAGCATTGACAAGCTTTGACATACCGTGTTAATTTGTGTCGGGCTTTGCATCCAATAGCTTTGAAACGTACGCTGCATCAAAGGGAAGCCCACGGCTGTGATAGGGTTGCCACCGCCAAAAATATTGTAAAGGCTGATTCGAAAATTGCAAGCTGAGAAATTAAGTTTGAATACAACTAGGGCCCTATTTTATAAAGCTGCAAGTTACAATTTACAGGCGGAAGTCTCTTTCTGACCCTATGTGTAAGATAGAGACTTCCGCTTGTAAATTGAAACCTGTAGCTTTATAAAATAGGGCCTACCTTTGTTTGCATTGCCCACCAATTTAAATAGACAAATGTATACTTAGTTTAATTTTTTTAAGACGCTAAAGGTAAACGAGCAAGTGATTCAGCTGATGGCAAGTTAGCACCAGGGGCACCCAGTGCTTCCTATCACGGTTCAAAAGATACAGAAAAACAGTAGAGCCTTTTTTTACCTAAAGGGGAATACTTGCTTTCGTGAAAATATGTTCACAATTTTGGCCATTATGTGACAGTTTTTGTCCGAGTCTGAATTTAAAAGTTTCCTTTTCAAAAAGTACTTTCTGCTTTGATTATGTATTGCGTTTCATCGGATTTACACGCACATAGCATATTATAATTAAATCCTACTGGAATAAATAAATATATGATAAAATTGTACGTAAACAATTTTATCATAGTTTGAGGCATAGTAAATAAAATTACGATATAAGGGTGCGACCACACCGCCGCTTAAAAAACGGTGACGTTACGGAATCGAAGCAAAATATATGAAGATACGGTGAGAAAACGTGACGCATACGACACGTCACTGCGTATACGCGGCGGTTTGGTCGCACCCTAAAATAATTTCTTCCATGCTGGTCTGGGAGTAAAGAAAAAACATAGAATGTACCAGTTGCTTCTCTTTCCCGCGTAAAAGCCCATCGGGAATGGGCCATTCTTACAGCCCTATTCATAAAAAGTTAGAGGCTCGCTATAAGCTCGCTATAGGACCGATGCAAAAAAACATGATTCATAAACGTCAATTAGCGCTAATCAGTCCATCAAGGGTCTGTTAAGTCTTCCGAAAGTTAGCGGACCGTAGAACCTACTTTATCTCTCTGCTAACTCACAAAATGGCCGCCACACATGTGAACAGCTGATTTTGGCAAGAGCAAAACCATACGCAAGACAGTTTTTTTTGTTTTAAGTTTTTATTCCCTCTGGGAAAGGTAAAGGAAACTAGATCCACACTGCCGTCGTGTTAATTCGCTGGTTTCCCGCTAATTCGCTGTCAATTTTTTTTTTAATTCACTAAAAGGCCATTTTTGGTCTATGATTTGTCAAGGTGACAACATAAGGCGTCTAATCCATCCATCAGCAGCTCATTAGCTAACAGACTGCTAGCAAGCGTTTATGAATCATACTTTTTAACAACTGTCAAATAAGCTTAATCAGTCTGTTAACTAATCGACTGATCAAACCTCAATTAAGGATTTTTTATGAATAAGGCTGTTAGGCGATGCGGCTAGCAACCCGTTTCTATTTTTATTCCCCTTTCCACCAATCATGCTAACGTGGCCTTTAAGTTTTGTTACCTTAAACTCTGTCTACCCTGTAAGTGTAAGGGATAAAGACGTGATTTATGCATGTATGTATTATACGTAAAATAATTTTCTATACTTTTTTTTTCTAAAAATTTAACTATTGAAGTCGCTTGAATCATCCTGTGTACCTACCTATAGAGTTGACTTGCTTTTGGACGTAGGGTTCTAATTACTCAGACTATATAGGCTAATTCTAGATTAGGTACCTACATTTAGTTATGCCGAACTGGGACCTTACCATGACGTCCTAATTCCGACTCAGTTCAAGTTTTAGCTGTCACTTTTAGTATGAATCTGACAGCGAGCGAACCTAAACTGAATCGCATTAAGACGTCATGGTAAGGCCCCTGATCGTTACATTATACTACTACATTTAGGGCCAGTCTCACCATTCCTTAACTGTCAGTTATCTATGATTCCGTCTCTATTTATTACTATCAAACAGACAGAGACGTCATCATAGAGACAGTTAAGGAGTGGTGAGACAGGCTCTTACTTTCTTTGCTGACTGCTTTTAAACGCGAGTTTAAAAAAAAGAGTTTTCTTGTTTACCAGCGTTATTTTATTTCATCGACCTTATCCTTAGACCTATAAAAATGAACAAAACACATTTTCCTCGGGGTAATTACCTATCTTGCTACTCCGATAACTCTGATTGATTGGCGAAGTAGCAAGGTGAATGTTTTTTGTTTATTGATGCCTTCAATAAACGATTTCAAAAAGTTAAGAATGGATTGTGGAAACTATGACGAAAAACTGAAATGAACGCACCCTAGCTTTTTAATTAAAAAAAAAGAGTTATTTCTGCGCACTGATGGACATTGCGGGAACGCGTCGGATCCCACATTCCTGCTGTGAAATTCAGTCAATTTCAAATCTCTGATTCGAAATGATTTGTTGGCCACACTAGCTACACCACCCATGAGCCGAGTGTTGGATTTGAAACCAATCAATGGAAATTTTCGCTCTCGCGAACTTCTGTTTTCATAATAATTCGTCACTGGAAAGTGGAAAGGTGACTTTGCAATTTGACGAAATTGAGTTTTATATATACCATTCGACTGCATTTTTTTTCTGCGTCGATTTGTCTTACGTTTCTAGTTGGTGGAAGCACTTTTTTTTATCGGTTAAGCATTCCAATTTTGTACAGGATATTGGTCACGTGCCGAGTATAATACTCGGCATGAACTTTCGAAAATTTCCATCGATTGGTTTCTAATCCAATAATTGGATTTGAAGCCAATCGATGGAAATTTTCGCTCTCGTGAACTTCTGTTTTCATAATGTTTTCGCACTTGTCCGTTTTTTTTTTGTTGTACCTAATTACTGTATTACTTGAAGATGTGCAATTTACAGAGCTCTGAGTTTTGTGTGATATAATATACCTAATAGCTAATTATTATATTCAATTCGAATATAACATTGCCAGACGTTTTAATTGGGGGAAAAGTAGTGCCAGGTGACAATCCAGGGTGCGGGAAAAAGTGCCAAAGTCACCCTCCGCTGAATAGCTCCAGGCGCTCAAATTAATTAGGTACCTAATGCAATGATAGTATGGCATACTAACTAGAGGGATTTCGTTGCTCTATAAATTGTATACCTATTTCCGTAAATTGTATAGCTCTTAGACTAAAAGTCACCTACCGCTGAAAAGCTACCACGAGCTCGAATTAATTAATTAATGATGATAGATGGCATACTAACTAGAGGGATTTCGTTGCTCTATAAATTGTATGCGTAATTGTATTGTAGGTACTTATTTCCGTAGCTAGCTAGCTCTTTGACTATCGGTGATCGTGTGGATGAATCGCTTTAAAATTTGTTTTAAATTATTTTATTTTTTATGTCTCGAGTAGAATAAAAACAATATACTATGCAGTTGCACAACCTACGTTGCTGCAACCTCCACTGTTTTTCAGCCTACGTCATTGGTTTTAATGCATAGTTTTTACCGCCATCTCTGAATGAATAGAAAGTGACAAGTTTTATTTCTTTGATTCTGCCATCTATTGGCGAGTAGTAAAACAATAAGGTGAAACATCAAGGGCACGCTGCATTCTAGTTCACAAGTAAACCGCTAGGTGGCAGAGCCAAAAAATAAATAAGTAGTTCCTATTACAAAAGAAAAAATAGACAATAATTTAAGCGTAGGAAGAGAATTTAAGGATTTCTGACAAAAAAAATTTTTTTTAGTAAAATATACTTAGACTGAATTCGATTCAATTTTAAGGATAATTTATGGCCCCATCGATAGATGCGAATACTTTGCCTGAAAAACGTTCCAGCTGCGTCAGTCAGCCCAGCCGTTACTAAATGTATTGCTATGCTAAAAGTCAAGCATATGTCAAGGTGTCAAAAACATATGTTTATAGGAAGTTCTCTTTAAATTGCACAATATTTTGCATTAAAACCATATTCAATTCGCGCATGCTGTGAGCATGTGACTTCTCAAACAGCATAATTATAAATTAAAACTTTCAAGTCGAAGTAAATTAGTGTGATATTTATTGTTCAGAATGGCCACGAAAACGGAGACTGTTGTGACAAAAACTATTAAAATCTACGAATTGGATAACTTTGAACAACTTATTAAGGGTGTAAAAGTGGCAGCATGTATGCTTACAGAGGCCCACCAAGTCGGTATGTGTTTAAAATCCGGTATTAGTATTAAACCTCAGCTTTTTCAAAGGTTCTAGCTTCCAACATAAAACATAACCTAAAAAGTAATGTCTGTCTTTGACCCTATGAATTGTACCCTAATGTTGAAATAAACTAGGTTCACCTTAAATAACTTTGATTTGCTGTATTATACCTTATCCATTATCACTTAAAAACTATTCCTGAATTATTTTACTTTCTTAATTTAATCAGATGCTTAGCAATACATATTACTTATATGAAAGTATTTCCCGCCACTCGTCTAATTTGTGTTGCACAACGGAAGTTAGCAATTGTGTTATTATTCAAAACATACTACTATATATCTCATTAGTTCTACTTACTATTACTTAGGGAATTAAGAGAAGAAAGGAGTTGGATTATAAGAATAGCTCGGATAGATCATCAAAAACAATCTCAACACTGTAACGAAACAAAGAAATATGACTAGAATACAACTAAAATAGGTCATAAAATAAATAAAAGTATCCTCTAGATAGTCAATCTTACGTTACAGTATTAGGGTGCGACCACACCGCTGCTTAAAAAACGGTGACGTTACAGAATCGCAACAAAATTTATGAAGAAATGGTGAGAAAACGTGACGCCTACGACACGTCACTGCGTATACGCGGCGGTTTGGTCGCACCCTTACAACTTGAATATTGTTCTATCTACGTATTGATTGCGATGACTTGTCCGAATTATATTTTTTATAACCATTTATAATCAACAGTGGATGAAGCCAGCGTAATCAAACGCCTCAACTTGCTGAGTCTCAGTGGCCCTGCCGATGGTAACTGCTGCTCATGCTGCGGAGTGGGGCCCTTCGAGTCCCGCTTGCAGCAGACAGCACACTACAAGAACCACTGGCACAACCACAACTTGAAACGGAAACTGTTTGGCAAAACTCCGCTCACGTTGGGACAGTTTACCTCTAGACAAGGTACTGTTACTACCAAGGGTGTACAGTAGGGGATCGCTAGGGTAAGCAGCGCTTACAAATTGGGACCTTCCCGCTGCTAACTCAGCTGGTCCCTCACTGCATGCTGGTTTCTTATCTCTGGTTGTATCTGAATACTAGCATATAGAAAAGCCCAATTAATGCTTTCAAACAAACTTTCGCATTTATAATAGGATTTATTTTAGAATTTTGATCCTAATCAGAGTATGGCTGATCTCAATTCTTTCAAATATTCACCAATATGTATGCAACCTGTACTCAGCAAATAAAATAATTTCATTTCATTATTCATTTCATTTCATTTTCATTTCGTTTCATTTCATTTCATTTCATTTTCATTTTCATTTAATTTAATTTTAGAATATTGCAAGTGCATTGGTATGATCATGATCATTAATTTGGGACCCATTACGCAAAACAAAACCTTTCATTTCATTATGAGACTAGCTGTTTTCCGCGACTTGGTCCGCGCAGAATTGAATATAGCCCATGACACTCACAAATAATGTAGGTAGCTTTCTATTGGTAAAAGAATTTTCAAAATCGGTTCAGTAGCTCCAGAGATTATCCCTTACAACCTGATAAACTTTACTTCTGTAATATTAGTATTGATAGATAGATGACAGATATTTAAGTGCTGAAGCTTTATGACAATAGGTACATATTACTATAGATAGACCGACGGCTTAAATTAGTCCTCGTTCGCGCCACAGTATATATACCGTGAAACCTGGTTATCAGATAGCTCCTAACAATAATCAACTGGGGTATATAACCATAGCTATAGAAGCTAAAAAAAATATTTAAAAAAAAATTGGAGTAATTTTTTTTTTATGTTTTCTATAGGAATGATTACAGTTAATACTACCATTCCTATAGAAAACATAAAAAAAAATTTGCTTCAATTTTTTTTTAAATATTTTTTTTAGCTTCTGTAGCTATGGTTATATACCCCAGTTGATTATTGTTAGGGGCTATCTGATACACCCTGTATGGAACCAGTATAAATGGAAAACCTCTATAGCTGCAACCATAGGCTCGGTCCCGGTCCCGTCACAATGAATTATCTCTATTATTGAAATAAAGGGCCCTCTGTAAACGGTTTTGAAGATTTAGACATTTGCTCAATTTTTACCTCTATACTTGGTACAGGCCTTAACCAAAACCTCTGCATTTGGAACAGCATTCGGCCTCCATTATTGGAATTACCGGACTTTTTTAAATGTAATTCAGATTTTAGAAGTTTTCTCATTTTTACCTCTGTAATTGGAATAGGGCGTGTCTAAAACCTCTATATTTGAAACAGCGTACAATCAATAAGTGCATTTGTATAGCTAATGAAACAATAATCTTAATATGTGGAGGGTTTCCTACTTTTATTAACAACATTGTGCATTTAGTTCATCTTTGTTATCTTTGCGGTTTGTTTCTTTTGACGTAAAAGTGCAGGGATAATGTAGCATTCTAATGCTGAAAAAAAAAGCATTACCTATGTGTATTGTTTTTTTTAATAGCTACAAAAACACAACAGTAATAAAAATAAAGTACAAGTGTAACACTTTGAAAGTCAAAGTATCATACAAATTATGTAGAATGTCATTTTTATTTTCATCGCATAAACATATTTTTAACGTGTGTTTTGATATTAACTTGACCTTGCACCTCTATAAGTGAAAAATTAGTATTATGACGACCTCTGTTAACGAGAAACTCTGTAAAGGAAACAAATTATTTTTCAAACCCGGGTATTTGGTACAATATGCGTTAAATGGAATACCTCTATAAATAAATGAGACAGATTGGCTGGTCCCTTAAGATTCCATTTATCAAGGTTTCACTGTATAAGCTAAAGCAGTAGGGAATCTACGAACAAAACGGTCGAAACGAACGCACACATAGACGCGCGCTTCTACACGGCCTCTAAGCGGATCTCGCGGTGCTGTCAGTCGCGAGTGGCGCATCGTCGAGACGTGCGGCCATTTTTTCGTTTTAAATATGCCAAGAGCGTATTGCGCAGTGTACGGCTGCTTGAACTCGGTTTCTTCAAAACCGAAATAAACATAAATTGTAAATTAGCTAAAATAAAATTTGTAAAATAACTAGAAAAAAACAATTTTCTAGTGCCGTGACCATGTTTTCCAATAGTTTATTTAAGAAAGCTATTCATTCGGATGAGAATTTTTTATACAATAAAATTTAATAACAGAGCTTTTCGAACGTGTCGTAGCAGGCGAAAGTATTTTTCAGTAAGTAATATATAATACTTACCTAACGACAAATAAAAAATCTTAAAGTGTTGAAGTATTTTTTAAATACCCTATATTATTTAAAAAATAGTTAATTCATTCGATTATTATTTAATTAATATAGAATCCATATAAACGTTTGTTTCTCTTTTACACAAATTATGGGTGCCAACCCTAATACTCTTAGTTAATGTAGCTAGTTACTCTAAAAACAGGCCTTACCAGCTGAGATTATAGCGCTAACTAGACAAAAAACTTTTCAATTTAACAAAAATTAAATCGACAACCCTAACGCTTTATTGGAGCGTAGGTACTTATTTCAAAAAGTAAGCCTAGCTTCCCTACTGCTTTAGCTTATATATTATACTGTGCCCGCGCGGTGTAGGGGCGCGAGGTGGGACGGCCGCAGGGGCCGAGAGGTGCGGGGGGCAGGCGCGCTCCCCGCCCGCACCGAGAGCTCCCCGCGGTCGTCCTACCCCGCGCCCCGCAGCCGCGCCCGCGAGGGCTCATTTTAGCGATCGGTCTGTACCTATTATCTTTTATTATCAGATGCAGATGACAATTCGAGCGTGTCTGGCAGCGACTCGGAGACTGAGGGCACCAGTGGCCCAGCCACTGACCTGTTTGCCGCGGCTACGCGCCACTGCAAAGCATTCTTCACTAACAGCCGAGGACAGGTCTTCTGTATCTATAGATGTGTGCTGCATCATAAGAAGGCAAGTTCTTTATTACTTCTTAATCACGTTAGAACAAATGGTATTTACCACACGATTTATACTTACCCCTGCCATGCTTCTGTTTTGCTTTTTTTTTCAATTTTGATTATTTGAAAAAACCGGCCAAGTGCGAGTCGGACTCGGTGTTAGCAGAGCCCCTGCTGTGTGAAGTCATTTTATGTTGGTTACAGACATACACAGAGAGACATAAAAATATTCTGTTTTTAGTATTTGTTGTTATAGCGCCAACAGAAATACATTATCTGTGAAAAGTTCGAATGTCTAGCTATTACGGTTCATGAGATACGATACAGCCTGGTGACAGACGGACAGACAGACAGACAGACGGACGAACAGCGAAGTCTTAGTAATAAGATCCCGTTTTTACCCTTTGGGTATGGAACCCTAAAAACTAGAGACCTTCGAAAATCACAAAATTGCCGGAATTCAGACGTTGATTAAATCGTTTAAACGTATACAAAAAGGAAAACCTAGAAGCAAAGTTCTGTTCTTCTTATAATATACCAGAAAAAAAATATCGATTCAGTTTTGAAAGAGGGAACAGGTGTCACGAAAGAGCTACGAAAGGCTGTTACCATTAGTTTTCTCTGTCAAATCACCACTTCGTCTTTTCTTTGTCTCGGACAACATTTCGCCTTCCATTGCGAGCCACTTGTACCTTATGGCCCCTGGGGCCATCAGTTCTAAGAAGGTTCTCTATCGTATCGCCGAAAATTTTAATGCCGAATTTCACTTCCCAACCAACGTTTGGCCGAATTTCATTTTGCCAAATCATCATATGGCAACTTGTCAAAATGATTAGTTTCATTTCCCAACCTCACGATACAATACAATACAATACAATAACTCTTTATTGAACACCACATTTAACAATCAAAACAGAAATAAGGTATACAGAAGTAATAAGGTAACAATAGGCGGCCTTATCGCTACAGAGCGATCTCTACCAGGCAACCATACCATACCACGATTGCCATAACTCAACGTTTTTTTTTATATGGACACTTATTAAAATGACATTTTTATATAGCCAAATGGTACACATAACCATTAATAAAAAATAAGACATTCTAAGGTAAAATTAGGACTGTTTCTAAATTAAAACAAACATGTTCGCGGCTAAGTTTAAAGTCAAAATGATATTCGTTTTCATAATAATTCGGCCAAATGAAGATTGGCATACAAAAAATTGCCAGTTAATTGTCAAAGTGAACATTCGGCAAAATGTTGGTTGGCAAATGAAATTCGATCAAAAAAAAATTCGGCGAAAAGGCAGAATACCTAAGAGCATTATGCTCATATTCTGCATCCTAACACAGGAGGAGCTATCAACCGACGGGGACGGCCGCGCGTGGATAGCGCGCTGTTCCCGGCTGGCCTCACCGGGCTGCCAACGCTGGGCCGTGTTCATGGTGTCGGGGGGACATTTCGCGGGCGCTGTCTTCTCAGGTGAGCTGGTGGTGTGCTCCATACATGTAGACCGACCGCTTAAGAGGGTGCATCCCTAATGAGCTGGCAACGTCGCATTTTTGGTGATTTTTTGCGATTATTTCACAGAAATTGAATGAAAGTTTCAAATGTCCGTCTATAGTGCACTTCCTTTTGAGTGTATTAATGTGGCCAATGCAATGATTAATCGTGATGGACTTTTATTAAAGGAATAAAATACTATATCTCGTTTAATAAGAAAATAAAAGTCCATCACGATTAATTATTGCATTAGACACAATTAATACACCAAAAACGAAGTGCACTACAGACTGAGATTTGAAACTTTCATTCATTTTCTGTGAAATAATCGCAAAAAATCACCAAAAATGCGACGTTGCCAGCTCAGTAGGGATGCACGCTCTTAAATGATTCCTCGCCCGCGCGGTGCAGGGGCGCGGGGTGCGACGACAAAGGGGGCTGAACTCTACGGGCGGCAGGCGCACTGCCCGCTTGCACAGACCTCTCAGTCCCCTTTGTTTTGATTTTCTTGGAAAATATTTTTTATCTTATACTAACGAGCAAAAATTACGGGTCGCTTTTCATAGACCTTTGTATGAAAAGTTATTTTCATCACTCATACTCTGAAAGTAGGTCATTGATTATCTTGATAACGGATTGAAAGTGACTCATCGCGACCATTGGGTTGAAAGTAATTTTTTTTCTAGCTAATCCAAATGAGGTACATAGCAATGGAAATATGTATACAGCCATGTAATCTATGTTTTATATTTTTTAATTGTAAAAGGCAAAATAACCTTAAATAGTAGATTGATAAACAAGGGTTGAAATATACCCATTTCACCTGAGATATTTCTGGTGCCCGAACGAAGTGAGGGCACCAATGGTTCGAAGGTGAAATGGGTAATTTCATCCGAGTTGAACACTCTACTTTTCATTTCGAATATGAGGAAATTAAAATTTCACTAACGTCGCATGGTCGCATTTAATATTTGTTACGTTTGTCATTCTCTTCCCGCTCTTTTTTCTATTGCGCGATTTACGCGCATTGCGCATTTCTTCTGCGCACCAATGGCGGCCGGCTAGTTTTTTTTTAAACTTGCAGACACGGAGGTCGCTATCAATTAATTGTAGACTTAAATATTTCAAGCTAAAAAAATTACCGAACGTAATAATTTCTATTAATTCTCGTTGTATACGCTTGCATAAGCTTATATATTTAGCGGGAATGTTATTTTAAGATTATTTTGCCTTTTACAATTAAAAAGGAATTGTTAGTATAGATTTTTATTTTAAACAGATTACATGGCTGTATACGTATTTCCATTGCTATGTCCCTCATTTGGATTAGCTAGAAAAAAAAATTACTTTCAACCCAAGGGTCGCGATGAGTCACTTTCAACCCTATATCCAGATAATCAATGACCTACTTTCAGAGTATGAGAGATGAAAACAAAATTCCTGTTATTTATAAGCTTATTATGCAAGCGTATACAATGAGAATTAGTAGAAATTATTACGTTCGGTAATTCTTTTAGCTTGAAATATATAAGTCGACAATTAATTGATAGCGACCTCCGTGTCTGCAAGGTGAAAAAAAAAACTAGCCAGCAGCCATTGGTGCGCAGAAGAAATGCGCAATGCGCGAAAATCGCGTAATAGAAAAAAGAGCGGGAAGAGAATGACAAACGTAACAAATATTAAGTGCGACCGTGCGACGTTAGTGAAATTTGTCATAATACTTTCTTTGAATTTCCTCATATTCGAAATGAAAAGTAGAGTGTTCAACTCGGATGAATTTACCCATTTCACTCTCGAACTATTGGCGCCCTCACTTGTTCGGGTGCCAGAAATATCTCAGGTGAAATGGGTATATTTCAAACCTTGTTTATCAATCTACTATTTTGCTCGTCAGTGCATTTTAAAAAGAAGCATTACCTACCCCTTTCAGTTCAAAGTGTCACTAGTTTCTATCAAGCTTGCAACGAATGATCTTGATTGTCTCGCAATGAACCACGCGTATAACATCGCTCTTTCTCTCTTGCTTTACCGATGTATCACTATATTCTATCCCCCTTATAAACGCTCTGTAGGCATCTGCTAACTTAGCAATCGTTTGTCCTTATCTGTCACATTGACATTTACCTATCACAGATAAGGACAAAAGATTGCTAAGTTAGCAGTAGCCTATAGAGCGTTTATGAATAAGAGGTATACAACGTGTTACAAAATACCCCGTAATATATGAAAGCCAAAAATGTTGTCAACCCTAGTAAACTGTCATCTCCAGAAACCATACTGGGGTTCTTGAATAGTGTAAATGGAATTGTTATAAGGTTACATTTAACCTCCTTTCGGTTTTACGGGTAGTTTTGTAACACCCTGTATGTATGGATTGAAGGGGGTGCCGCGGTGATTCATAAAACGCACCACTCGTACGTGACTCGGCGCGGCCAGGGGCAGGCGCAGGCCTCCCGCGACCAGCACGGGAACGCGCCCAAGTCAGCAGGAGCCAGCCTCAGGCGCTACAACCAGGCGCAGTTCTTAGAGGTGAGCTTAGGGCACCCAACGGTGTAAAAATAATAGTTTATTCAAAAGAAGAAATGTTTAAAAAAAGAGCTTACTGATGGTTCCACACTAGGCTAGGCCTGTCACGTGGCAACCGGATTCGGGGTACTTTCATACAATTAATTTACTTGCTTAAACAAAAACAAAAACAACTAAGGCTATAAAAAGAAGGTGAATCAATTTCAACGCTCAGTGTGTATAAATGAAAGTACCGCAGGGCAAGAAGATATACATAAACAAAACTTAACAGACATTCTACTATATATTCATCCATCCTACTAATATTATAAATGCGAAAGTTTGTAAGAATGTATGGATGTTTGTTACTCTTTCACGCCAGAACGGCTTAACGGATCTGGATGAAATTTGGAACAAAGATAGATTATAGTCTGGAATAACACATAACGAATTCTTTGCAGACGAAGTCGCGGGCAACAGCTAATAAACCATATTCATATTTATTCATAAACGCTCTATAGGCTTCTGCTAACTTAGCAATCGTTTGTCCTTATCTGTGAAAGGTAAATGTGTAAAGTGACAGATAAGGGCAAACGATTGCTAAGTTAGCAGAGGCATACAGAGCGTTTATGAATAAGGGGGTTAGACTACGTCGAGGGGGCAGAGATTTGCGAGAATTCCTATAGAATTTTAAAAACATCGTGGGATCACTGAGAAATCTCATAATTTCGACCATTGGATATGATGACTCACGCGACTAAAGTCGCAGGTAAAAACCTCTACCACTAACCAGACAGATAAATCCAAATACCAGTGGCGAGCAAGTGGGGGGTCGCCACTCGCCAGGGTAGGTAGCGGGAGGGTGGCGCACCACAATTTGTACGCTCTGCCTACGAGGGTAGCCAAAGCCATCTCAAAAATTTTACCACCATTACAAAAGCATAAAATCCCTGGATTTTGGAGCTCAAAACCCGGACACGTCTAATTTTTATTTTATTTTGTTTTGTCAGTCAGTATAATTAAAAATAGGTCAAATAATCATAAATTATTTATTTATACATTTTACGACAAACTTTTAACTCTTTATTCAGAAGTCAGATTGAGAAACTTTTTCAAAACAAAATAGTAGCTTTGGATTCGACAACCCTAATTTTTTTAGGTATTTTTTTAACTAGTAAAATTCGTCCCGGGGTACAATCGAAACTTCGCCCGGACGCTCCCCGGGTGCTCTCTAAACTAGGACCAATCCGGGGAAACCCGGATGGCAGCCCTGGCACCCTGGCGCCTCTGTACGCCCTAGGTAAATCAGGACCCTATTTTATAAAGCTACAAGTAAAAATTTACAAGCGGAAGTCTCTTTCTGACCATATAGTTTGTTAGATACAGACTTACGCTTGTAAATTGTAACTTGTAGCTTTATATAGGGCCCTGTACATAGAATAAGTAAGAACATAGTAGAACGGAATCTCCCGCTCCGGCCGGACTCAAGGTCACGATTTACAGTACTTGTTAAACGAGCGGCTCAGTCAGGCTGCCACGGCCGGCGTCACCGCACGCGCGTTTGGCATTTTTGCGCGTTCCGTCCCGTAGGTACTCATCTAGTTTTACGTGAGCTTGTATGTATTTTATTTTATATTTGTCGGTAAGTAATACTTACTTAAATCATCTTAAATGGCTTCTTTTGGTATGGCACTTGTAATAACTTCTTCCTTAATATAATATGTAGGTACGTACCTAATGATTTATAAATTTCATATTTTGTAAAACTAGAATAAAATAATGATTTCAAAGTAAATAAAAACTTATATTTTAGCGATATATATTGCACCAAATAAACCTTTTCCTTTCTTTCTTTCTTTCTTTTATATTATCTTTAGACGTAAGTATAATATTTAACGGTAAGCAACCCTAGCAATACGCCTGGACGACAGAGGGGCGTAACGACGTGAAGGGGGAAGTAGGTATATAAATGGCGGCGTTTTGGACGCGGTCAAAAGAGATTCCCTTCTACCCTGTTATTATCTATTCTATGCCCTGTATTGCTTACACCAGTGTTTTTCAAACTTTTTGACGTCACGGCCCTTAATGACCATTAAAATTCCTTCGCGACCCCCCAAAACCCAATTTGTACGATTAACCTTAGAACCCAACTCTTATTTTAACAGATTTGGATAAGAATATATTTATCACAAATATTCAGAAGGTACTTATTGTTTCGCAATCTACCTACCCCTTTTTAAATATTAAAAGGCAGCTGTTATTTTGGAGATTATTTTGCGACGAAATGGAAAAGTATCTAAAAAGATAATCGATGCCTTCAACGTCTGGATTAACATCAACATCTGGAAGTGAGCCTAAAAAGAAGAAAAATAGAAAATATGACTAAAACTATTTAAAATACGGTTTTTCTGTTACGGACGACAAACCACAATGTGTTATTTGTCTAAGATTGATTGTTGGTTTAATAAAATGTACATTCTTGAAAACAAAATCATTCCATCTAGTCACAATACTTTCTCGGAGCTGAGCCTCGCGACCCCCCTGGATAGGTCTCGCGACCCCCCGGGGGGTCGCGACCCACACTTTGAAAAACACTGGCTTACACAATATAACTTCCAGCACGTCCAAGACATCATATCCGGGTGGGCCGAAGACCTGGCGGGCTGTTCCATAATCCTGTACCGCGCCGTCGGCCCCGTTAACCAGGGAGCCCTGTTTGGGAAGAACTCCCCGCTCTCCAAGGACGACCCCCGCATCAGGGTGCTCCCATTCCCCACCAGGAAACCCTCGTATAAGGAGATACAGAGGGTGCACGAGACAGTGGCCAGCGTTGAGGTTTATGGTATGTTGGCATAGTGGGATTATGTATGTATGCAGAGATGTACAAAATGGTTTTAAAAAAGCATTTAAATACAAAATGCAAAATACTTTTCAGATTTACTATTTCAAATGCAAAATACCAAATAGTTTTGCGTTTTGTATTTCAAATGCTAAATAGGTATTTTCAAAATACTTTTTCAAAATAAAATACCTTTTGACCAAATCAAATTATATTTTTATTTATTTTAGGTAATTATCATGAGACATAGAATAGAGATACAATGCCGAGCCAAATGGCACCTTATGTATGACATTTTGGTTATATCTATCTATTAATACGCATATCAATAAATTCTGTTATGTTATTAATAATAATAATTAGCAGGCGCCTCTATCGGTCAAATTCGGCAAAATAAGCGTCATTCGTTCATTTCATTTTGTTTGACCGGTAATGTTGGCTAAACTTAATCACAAAATATTTTGCATTTTGAAATGAATATTTAAAATGCAAAATACATCTCGAAAGGTATTTCAAATAAAATACAAAATGCTTTTTACTAAAAGGCATTTAAATGCAAAATACAAAATAGGTATTTTGCATTTTGTATTTGCATTTTAAATTGAAGTATTTCAAATAAATCGCATCTCTGTATGTATGTATGTATGTAAACTCTTTATTGTGCAAAATAAACAAGAAAAATACAATTGACAAACACTGAGATACATACACAAAGGCGGACTTATCCCTTTAAGGGATCTCTTCCAGTCAACTTTTGAGTGGATGAAAGGAGCATTACATTAGGGATGGACGACTGATTTATATTTAAGTTACAAAAGCAGGGGTGGGCAACTTTTCTACAAGGAAGAGGGAAAATCGAAATAGTGATGGGTTTCTAGTCGAATCGTCTATAACAAATGATTGCTAGGATTTTTACCCATTACCTCAATGAGCTTGTACAATCTGCGCTGGTAAAGAAGCGACTGGTATAACCACAAATCATTACAAAACAATACAGAAACAAAGAACAAAGTATACAATAGGCAATTTATGTTAGCACGGAAGATTTTTTTTATTGTTTTCTATACACACACTAACGGGTAACACACTCGATTTGGTGTAAAAGAAATTTAGTATCGCTATCTCGCGGGAACTTTACAATTTTCTGGGATAAAAACTGTGCCAACCTTCCCCGCGACCCAAACTATCTCCATACCAAATTTCATCTTAATCGGTTCACCGGTTTAAGAATAAAGAGTAACAGACAGACAGTTATTTTCCCATTTATAATAATAAACAAGGAATATTCTCATTTCTACGTAAGACACTACAGCATTTTATTTATGTTTTTTATCTTTTAGATACGATGGAACTATTTCAACAAGCCTTGATAGCGTCTACAACAAAGCCGCCGAACAAAACGGGATCTGACACTAGTATAGAACGAGGGAAGAAGACACAGAAGAGTCCTGGCAAACCGATAGACAGAGCGAAGTCAAGGTAAGCTACTACCACAACTTAAGAGGGTGCATCCCTACTGAGCTGGCGACGTCGCACTTTTGGTGATTTTTTGCGATTATTTCGCAGAAATTGAATGAGAGTTTCAAATGTGCGTCTGTAGTGCACTTCGTTTTTAGTGTATTAATATGTCTAATGCAATAATTGACCGTGATGGACTTTTATTTTCTTATTAAACGAGATATAGTGTTTTATCCCTTTAATACGAAAATAAAAGTCCGTCACGATTAATCATTGCATTAGACACATTAATATACTAAAAACGAAGTGCACTACAGACGCACATTTGAAACTTTCATTCAATTTCCGTGAAATAATCGCAAAAAATCACCAAAAATGCGACGTTGCCTGCTCAGTAGGGATGCACCCTCTTAAACGACCATGTTTACGCATTGGCTCACAATTCAAACGTATCCTACATCCCGTGCCTTTGTATTGAGTAGAGAGTGTAGAAGGTCTCAGTCAGAACATTTATTTTGTTTGTAATGTCTTATTAATTGAACGAATCGGGCGTTTTTTTGCGAAGCTCCATTTAATGAACAATCATTTTGTGGTAGAGAAACAGTAAGGTAAAGGTTTTTTGTTCTTTTTTTTAAGTGAATAGAAGGCAAACGAGCAAGTGGGTCACCTGATGGTAAGCGATCACCACTGCCCATAGACACCCGCAACCCCGGAGCGATTGCAGATGCGTTGCCAATCTAGAGGGCTAAGATGAAATGCCTCTTTTATGTTTAATCATATTAATCAACCAAATTCATATAATAGGATTTACGGGGTTTATTTTCAAAATAAGCCCATATTTTTGGTAACAGGGACGACGTGGCGACGTCGCAAGCTAAGTTCCTATACATATTAGACGTTGTAAAACTGTCACCAAGTGTGTTAGCCGCGGTAGATAGTTGGATAGGGTAGCTTGCGAGGTCGCCGTGGCGTCCCAGTGGGTTAGGCGCCTAGAACCCTGCCTCACCGGAAAGCTATGACGACGTCGGCAGCTACAATTCGTATAGAAATGTTTCAACGAGTGCGGCGACCTCTAATTTGTATAGTATTGGTAGCTGGCGATGTCGCTATGACGTCCCAGTGAGTTAGGCGCCTGAGAGCTCTGCCTCACCGGGACGCTATGGTACTGAAGCCAGCTACTATAGCCAAACGATTTGTATAAAAATGCATCACCGAGTGCAGCGACGTCTAATTTGTATAGGATACGTAGCTGGCGACGTCGCCGCGGCGTCCCAGTGGGTTAGGCGCCTAAGAGCTCTGCCTCACCGGGACGCTATGGTGATGAAGCCAGGTACCATAGCCAAACGATCCGTAAAGAAATGTATTGGTTGAAAATTGAAAAAAAAATGAAAATGAAAATATTTTTATTTCGTTTAAATCTTACATAAAACATCGAGGTTGGAACTTCCTTTTAAGTATATGAATACCTGTGCCAGGAGGTCCCGCTCTTCTATAACTACAAGTTGTTATATAACAAAAATAAAAATAACAAAAATTAAATTAAATTAAATGATAATGACTTCTTCTCTTTTTTTTAATTTAATTGGTTGTCAATCGGCAACGTCTACTTTGTACAGGATGCGTAGCTGGCGAGGTCGCCATGGCGTCCCGATGAGGCAGGGCTCTTAAAATCACAGACCTAATGTTCAGTGGATGTACTACATACAGACATACATACATCATGTCTTTATCCCTTAGGGGTAGACAGAGCCTAAGGTAACAAAACTTTAAGGCCACGTTTAGCATGATGCGTATTCCAATTTTACAAATGCGTTTGTACATTGTAAACATTTATATTTTAGAGAGCGCCCTCCCAGAGACCTTCCCACTCAGATGCTGTCAAGCGAGGACGAGGGGCCCTGCTACATTGACTCCGAAACACCAGTCGGTTGGATAAAGGCGCTCTCCGAACAGACGTCCAGAGGTATCATCACCAATTCCCGCAAAGATTTAATACATGACGTCATTGTGGCACGGCCCGTTAGCTCCGATAGTGAGGGAGAGAAGGTACAGGAAAAGAAAGAAGTTAAGAAGAAGAAGAAAAAGAAAGAAGACAAAGAGGAGAAGAAAGGGGTAGAAAAGAAGCAGCCGCAGAAGATTCCTAACAACGTGAAGAAGGTAAATGCTTTTAAGATTATGTTATTAATATTTCGTAGGTATTCCACAGTGATGTCGAGGACTACTAGCATAGTAAAAGGGAAAGTAAGTACACTTCAAACAAAAGTACATCGCGCGGCTTAAATGTGTGCGCGCCAGTTGGCGGCGGTACGCACGCACCCGCCGCACGCACACACTGATAATTTAAGGATGATTAATAATTCAGTAAAAATAGCTCAAAACGTGGCAAAATATATGGAGACCATTTATCTATTGGGATGGATACCTTATGGGGTGAAGTCAAAATTTATCAACTCTCCCCCCTCCTCCGGGGGGCGCGTCCCCCCACTACGCCCCCCAGTGTCCCAAAACGCGGTTTTTTGAAGTTTTTGAGAAAACTGTTCGCGATACAGAAAAAGTGTGTAAGTAGGAATGAAATAATGTACACTAAATTTACTATAAATCTACCATACACATGAAAGCGATATCTCTTATGGTTTTGACGCAAGAAGACGCTGAAAATCATAAATTTATGTTTTTTTACAATGACTTAAATAAACAATGGAATATTCCCTTTAAAAAGAGGTATCACTTATTTATATATTAGTTAAATTGACCATTTTATGACAGTTTAAATATTTAATTTGTCATGAACAATTTTTTTTACTTGAAGATTAGGTATGTTTAAAATGTTTTTTATATAGTTTAGAGTAAATTATAAACCACGCTAGTGTAATTTTGTTCATTTATTCTCAGTTATCCGCAAATAATAAGTATATTAATTCATGTCAAAAAAGGTATACATTATGTTTATTTAATATAATCAACTATTTATTTAAGTATACACTTTTATTTAAGTAACTTACATTGAAATTGAAGAGAGAGACATTGAAATAAACAATGTTAACACTCTTATTATCTGGGGGCACGGTAGTGCCTCAGCTAAGATAGCCAAGTGAAGCGCAAGCAGGGCACTAGTTACCTTTCCTCATACCGTTTTGTCGTTATTTTGTTGTTATTTAATATGATGATTACTAGTGACGACCACTAGTTTTTTAGATATCAATAAAATGTTAAATATAAGAGCTATGCAATTGAAACTTTACACTTGTAATAAGTCCACTATTCACATCATATCCCGAGAATTTTAGTTATCTGGTACAATCCAAAAAACCAAGTTATGAGGGTACAAAATAACGACAAAGCGGTTCGAGGAAAGGTAACTAGTGCCCTGCTTGCGCTTCACTTGGCTATCTTAGCTGAGGCACTACCGTGCCCCCAGATAATAAGTGTTAACATTGTTTATTTCAATGTCTCTCTTCAATTTCAATGTAAGTTACTTAAGTAAAAGTGTATACTTAAATAAATAGTTGATTATATTAAGTAAACATAATTTATACCTTTTTTGAAATGAATTAATATACTTATTATTTGCGGATAACTGAGAATAAATAAACAAAATTACACTAGCGTGGTTTATAATTTACTCTAAACTATATAAAAAACATTTTAAACATACCTAATCTTCAAGTAAAAAAAATTGTTCATGACAAATTAAATATTTAAACTGTCATAAAATGGTCAATTTAACTAATATATAAATAAGTGATACCTCTTTTTAAAGGGAATATTCCATTGTTTATTTAAGTCATTGTAAAAAAACATAAATTTATGATTTTCAGCGTCTTCTTGCGTCAAAACCATAAGAGATATCGCTTTCATGTGTATGGTAGATTTATAGTAAATTTAGTGTACATTATTTCATTCCTACTTACACACTTTTTCTGTATCGCGAACAGTTTTCTCAAAAACTTCAAAAAACCGCGTTTTGGGACACTGGGGGGCGTAGTGGGGGGACGCGCCCCCCGGAGGAGGGGGGAGAGTTGATAAATTTTGACTTCACCCCATAAGGTATCCATCCCAATAGATAAATGGTCTCCATATATTTTGCCGGATTTCCCATACATTGGATTCTTATTTGCTTGAGCTATAAGTTGTCTTTAGTCAAGGCTGCGCTAGCGCCGGTCCCGCACGTTGACCGTCTCGCGCTCTTTGCGATCACCGATACTCGTTACTCGTGTACTCATTGTTGCGGATTTTTTTGTTTTAGGTATATTTAGTCATAGTGTAAATAATAAATAAAAAAATAATAGTTCTAAATTAGTAATTTAATAGTAAGATAAGTATAAAGTGTAATAGTTTCGTGCAAGGACACATATAAACAATAATACCTATATATACCTATTTATAATGGAAACAAATGGATCGCGAAAGTATTGTTCTGTTTTCGGCTGCCTCAATAATTCAGCGAATCCAGCATTGTCGTTCTTTAGCATACCCACAAAAGGGGAACGCTAAGAAATATTAATAATTAATTAATAGTTATGAATAATGTTGACTATTCTTTATTTACTTTAAGTAAGTACCTATACTTCGTTTATAACGTTTTACATAGTTATTATGTGTATGTAAACATGGAGTAGTATGTACACAGTCGCCATCGGCACTCCGGCGAATTTTTAAATAATACTCGTATTTTTAATTTAGTTTAATAACAATAATATAGCAGCATAGAATCTTGTTTGTCTAGCTAAACAGAGACATAAGACAATTATTTGCCGGTAGGTAGGTACTCGTAATTAATCTAAAATAGACTTCGACAACCCTAAGCGTCCGCGCCGGAGTAGGCAGTTGAGTCTCCTAAACGATGGCAGTGAACCTACTTCTCCCACTTTTACTATGCTACTAGTGAGGCTCAGGTCTTTTTACGGGTTTCGTGTTGTTATGGCCGGAAGTAAAGAAATTGCATTCTATTTCCACCCACTCCACTTTCACCACGTTCTGCCAACATACTGCTATGCAGTTTGGCAGAGCTATATAGATATAAGTATTTTGTACTTCTTTTGTATTCTACTTGAGTCAAATAAATTTAAGAAATTTATATGAAGAAAAAAGTCTTAGATTTGGCGTGGATCCGGGGTCCATATATATTCACCATATTCTATGTATAGGTACTTTATGTATGTAAACACTTTATTGAGCAAAATAAACAAGAAAAATACAATTGGCAAACACTCTCTCTCTCTCTCTCTCCAGTCAGTCAGGGATCTTTTCCAGTCAACCTTTGAGCGTCAAGCTTTTTTTTTGACTTTTTTTGGTGCCTTTGTATATTTTGTTTACAAGTCCGACTCCGACTGGCACTTGTTCGAATTATTCCTAATATCTTAAAAATAAATAACCCTTATCATTGTAATGTAATTTGTGTCGAATTTTTTTTTTCTCAGCCTGATTTTAGACTAAATATGCGATTATGACTAAATATGCGGCTGTGTAAGGGATACACGTGATTTGTATGTATGCATGTATGTATTTCGAAACGCAGCTGTATTTCACTTATTGGTTGTTTTAGATGTGGAAACTCATATCGGGCGAGGAGAACTCGCTGGAGACCATATTGGAAACATGGGAGGGTTCTTTAGAGGAGGCTTGCAACACCAAAGACCCGGCCGATGGCAACACTGCGCTGCACAAAGCGGCTATTGCTGCCAAGCCGGAGATGGTCACGTGAGTTTGCGTGCAGTTTTTTTTTTATAAAACTAGGAAGGCAAACAGTTATAGACCGACCGCTTAACTAAGTCCTCGCCCTTGCGGCTGCGGGGCGCGGGGTGGGACGACCGCGGGGGCCGAGGGCTGCGGGCGTTTGGCGCACTCCCCGCCCGCACCCCTCGGCCCCCATTTTGCCACTCCTTGCGCCACCCTACTTCTTTTGCTTTATATTTTTAATTTTGATTTTTGACATGCCTAGTTGTAAGGAATAAACGAACATACTTACTGTCATGTATGCCTGCCCTAGCATTGAGGCGAAATTGTTTACGCATACCGACCTTCCTTTGTCCCTTTCATTTGCATACAAAAGTGCAACAGAGATAATTAACTGTTAGCTATATTAACTCGTTATCTTGGTTTAGGCGCATAACGTCCCACTCGCATAATGTCCCTTTGTACCTTTCGCGAACTGTCCCTTTCCTAAATGCCCCGTTCGCAAAACGTCCCTTTCGCAAAATGGCCCGTTCGCAAAACGATCCTTATCCCATGAGAAGACTCCTACAGCCTTATTCATAAAAAATCCTTAATTGAGGTTTGATCAGTTCATTAGTTAACAGACTGATTAAGCTTATTTGACAGTTGTTAAAAAGTATGATTCATAAACGTTTGCTAGCAGTCTGTTAACTAATGAGCTGTTGATGAATGGATTAGACGCGTTATGTTGTCACCTTGACAAATCATAGACCAAAAATGGCCTTTTAGTGAATTAAAAAAAAAATTACAGCAGTGGCAGCGAATTAGCGGGAAACCAGCGAATTAACACGACAGACTAGGCAGTGTGGATCTAGTTTCCTTTACCTTTCCCGGAGGGGATAAAAACTTAAAACAAAAAAACTGTCTTGCGTATGGTTTTGCTCTTGCCAAAATCAGCTGTTCACATCTGTGGCGGCCATTTTGTGAGTTAGCAGAGAGATAAAGGAGGGCCTACGGTTCGCTAACTTTCGGGCTATTTAACAGACTCTTGAAGGACTGATTAGCGCTAATTGACGTTTATGAATCATGTTTCTTTGCATCGGTCCTATAGCGAGCTTATAGCGAGCCTCTAACTTTTTATGAATAAGGCTGCTAGTCTCTACTGAAACAAGCTTTTTCCAGACGGGACATTTTGCTAATGGGTCATTTCGCAGACGGGACGTTTTGCGAAAGGGGTGGGACTTTTTGAGAAAGGGACGTTTTGCGAATGGGACGTAATTTTGGTGGAGGAACGTTTTGCGAGTGGGACGTTATGCGCCCAAACCGTTATCTTGGCCATGGTATAGCTTCATAGTCAAGGTCACTAACCTCTTGGCTTTCCCAACTAGTCAAATCCTGTCTGCGGGTGGGGACCCTTGCCTGAAGAACAATCAGCTGCAGACTCCATACGCGGCTGCTCCGCATCACGACATCCGGATAGCATTCCGGATGTTCCAGGCCCAGAATCCGGACAAGTACAATTATGCTAAGGCAAGTTAATAAACGGAAACGGACTAGAGTTGTAGATATCTGAACTAGGATAACACAGCTGAAGTGGCGATGGGCAGGGCACTTGGCAGGACGGAACGGCGACAGATGGTTGAAGGCGGTCACAGAGTGGTGGCCAAGACTGGGTCGAAGGTCAGTGGGCAGCCACTATAGCCCGTTGATCAGATGACATCTGGCTTTCAGCTGGAAAACTGTGGATGAGACTGGCACAGGACCGGGCAAAGTGGCGTGAAAATGAAGAGGCCTTTACTCAGCAGTGGGTGGATGTGGGCTGATTAGATAGTTAATAATGGTCTATACGGTTATCTGAAACACTAAGAATATTGTCTGATTTTGGTTTCGGCATAAACTATTCGACGAATAGCTTTTTTGTTGCTGAAATTCGGTCAATGATTTTTAGTGTTTGAGGTAGGTTAGGTTACCGGTTTATATTTTAAACTGGCATTCAATAACGTTTCTGGGTTTGAGTCTCCAAACTTTTTGATTTCAATTTGAATTAATTTTAATAAACTATTTATTTATCTCTGTTCGGTCGTTGATTATAAATGATCGATGCATAACATACTTCTTCCCTTTCAGTCTCAAATCCCTGGCCCCATAACACCGGAACTTTTAGAACTAGAAAAGGAGAAGAAAGCGCAGCAGAAGAAAGCGAAGCGGCAGAGGGAGAAAGAGAAACAGGCGGAGAAGATAAAGACTAACAAGTTTTTGCAGCTCACTGATTCTGAGAAGGTAGGTTTAAATCATCAATTCATCATCGTTTCCAGTCTATATGGGTATTCAAAATGAAGAAATTTTACGTTTTTACAAATCAAAATCATCAGAATATTTATTTAAAGTATTTCGGGACTTAACCGAGTTAATTATTTTTATTAATTACCTCATATATTATAATGAAATAACACATACTCATAATACACACATGCTCATATTTTTATAATTTACGCGGTTAAGCTCCGAAATACTTTAAATAAATATGAGTGAAAATCGCGGAAGTTTAAAACAAAATCATCAGCACTATACGTGCCGGCACGTAAGTCTAACGATGACGAGTCACGTGGAGGGGATCTGCGCATCCACGAATACCATATCTTATACTTCTGCGCGTACAAGGTCAGATTAGACTTACGTGCCGGCACTTATATTCGTTTTTGTAAAGAAATAAAGTTTCCATCACTTTTTGTCACTTTTGTGACATATTACATGCGATTTATATGGGTCGTCACAAAACTGACACGAAAAATTTGTATGGGGAATTGACGGACAACTCACGTATAAAAGCCGAGTAATGCTTGACATGTTTTGGACTAATCTTAGCTCTTCTTCATGGAGTGTTCGCGGGGGTCGTTTCGTTGCCGCCGGGGCGAGCGCTCCATGATATTACATATTTACTATTTACGTAACATAATCTAAGTTTGCATTTTTTGCACTCTGCTAACAACTATGAATTAGTACCTATTTACATTTTTAACGTGACAAGCAAAATTTTTAATTTCTACGTGTTATTATTATTGTTTTAAGTATCGTTACCACTTTTCAAGCACTAAGTAACAATTATTTATTACTAGCTGTTGCCAGCGACTTCGTCTGCAAAGAATTCGTTTATCGCTATCCCGCGGGAACTACGCAATTTTCCGGGATAAAAAGTAGCCTATGTGCTATTCCAGACTTTTCTCTATCTATGTGCCGAATTTCATCCAGATCCGTTGATCCGTTCTGGCGTGATTGAGTAACAAACAAACATCCATCCATCCATCCATCCATCCATACTTTCGCATTTATAATATTAAGTTAGATTATAAGCCTATTGTGCTCCACTGCTGAGCAAAGACCTCCCCCCAACGCTTTTTGCTAAACTAGGTACTTAATAAAATTTTAAGTAGCTCCGAAATACAATAGTTCAATAGTTAGGGAGCAAACACTAACAGACGCATGTTTTTCATCAACATCCTAAGTAAACATCGCTTTCCGATCATCAGTCACGACACAATTATATCCTTGTCAAGTTAACGCCTTACGGTGTTATTATGAGTATGTTTGTTATTTCACGTGTTATATGATTCTCCTTCTCACACATTCAAACCTATAACTAAAGATAAAAAGTTGAAAATCACACTTTTTACAATATGAGAGCGACATCTCTAAACGTACTTTTAAAGTAAAAGGATGTAAGTAGATAAGCGAAGCAGTTCTAATTTCGGCTTTGTGTGGAATAACACATGGTCCAAAATAGTTCGTCTTTTTTTTTCTTTTTATTAGGGTTCCTCCAGTGTAAAACGGAACCCTTAGAGGATCACTTTGTTGGCCGTCCGTCCGTCTGTATAGAAAATTTTCCTCAGGAACGCGCGTGGTATCAAGCATAAATTAATATCAAATGCTCTGGTTTGCTATCCCTTGAAGTAGTGAAAAAATCAAAATTTCAAGACAATGCTATCAAAAGATGCGTCATTGAAAAGGTGTTTCCATACAAATTGCCGTCCATTCCATACAAAACCTATTGCCTAAAGTTGTCCTAGAAATATTAAATTTCGTATCAAGGTAGCTCTTATAGCAAAAATTATGAGAAGTCTAAAAATCTTATTTTTTGCGTGTGTAACTAATGTAAAATGGCCTCAATTGCCTAAACTTTGCTTAGAAGCAGGGCTCCGCTCCGCTAACACTGGACTTTTTATTCAATTGACAACATTTCATTTTTATAACACCTGAAAATGTATATATGGTCCGAAAGCATTTTGCCTCCTGATCACAGCAATATGTTTATATAATTTTAATATCGCTTATTATAAAAAATAAAAAATAATTAAAAATATATCCTAACTTTACCAAAACTACCACATGATAGGTGAAACGCCTTTGCTTTTATCACGAGAAAAAATAAGCGATCATAATTTTGTATTTTTGACAACTTCAAAGTACAAGAGGGGCAACTCTGAAATTCTATTTTCGAACTTCGTTGCATACCTTCTCTCTCACTCTCAAGATAATGACTATTAGTATGAGCGGAACAGCACGAAGCGAACCTCGAAAATCGAATATTGGAGAATAGGGCCTGACATTGACAATTTGAAATTAACGTCAGTTTTTTTTTTCTATAGAGAAAAGACAAAGGGATAAGTGTGTATTCTGTGATAGTATCGGAGTTACGCCCTTTTAGAATAAGCACAAATTAATAAATTAATAATAAATTAAATACAAGCCCTAGCGAAAAAATTTAACTGTTAGCATGTTCATCTTTTCAAACAAAATACAGAGAACCATTAAAATTTATAGGCTCAGAAATATGAAATGTTGTCAATTACCGAACTACTCATACACCTACGTTGTAGGGAATCCGCGGTGCGTAAGTCCGACTCGCACTTTACCAGTTTTTTTTTATATTAATAATATTGATTTTTAACAAATGTTTTTCTTCCCTAGATAAAAGCTGATGAGCCCCGATGCTTCCTCTGTGGAAATCAATTACCGAAAAAAGCCTTCGAGTACGAGTCATACAAGTTTTGCTCAATAGCTTGCTTGCAAAACCATAGGAACATAAGGCCTTTGCACATGAGTGCGTAGGAATTTTTCAATAATGTTTTTTTTTATATTTTGATAAAGTAAAAAAAAAAATTAAACACCAGTAATCAAAATGTAAAATATCTGCAACATTTTTTTAAACATTGAGAAATAATAAAAGACAAATAATAAAAGCTAAATGGTATTACCTAAGTACAATTAGTTGCATAATTTAAACTTGTATGTATTTATTGTAAATAAAACACAACAAATTTTCTGGTACCTACTTAACATAATTATGTTCCCCTAAGACATGTGTTTGTATACCCTGTGTCTTTAATTGCCAAAGCCCAGAGTAAATAAATATTCTATAATTATTCATGGTCCAAATAGTAAGCAAAAGCAGAGAAATCACTTTTTTTTTGTCATAAAATATCAAATACACTCAAACACAAAGAAAAAGCATGAATGACAATCAGTAAGTAAGATAAGAAAATATTTCGCGCAAGAAAAAGTCATGAACTGAATGCGTTCGCGTCCCCGTCTTTTTGACTAAGTACTAGCTGTTGCCTGCGGCTTCGCCCCCTTTATAGTTATTCTATTTTTTTTAATATTGTTAATATTGTTGTGTGTGTGTTGTTGTTCGTATGAACGAACCTTCTGACAATAACAACGCAACATTTTTTTTTTCTTTCTGAATTGGCAGCGCCACATAGCGGCGGGCATAGGCAGCAAACTGGGGCCTTACCATGACGTCCTAATATCGACTCAGTTCAAGTTTTAGCTGTCACTTTTAGTATGAATCTGACAGCGAGTGAACCTAAACTCAATCGCATTAAGACGTCATGGTAAGGCCCCTGTTCACAATATATTTGACACTTTAACGCGAACGTGTTCAAGACGCCTGAGGTGATATTCCGACATTCGAAAATCGTTTTATACTCGTACCGTCCCTCTCACTCTCGTGTTAATGATATTAGTATGAAGGGAATGGCACGAAACGAATTTCGGATCGGAGTAGACCTGCGGTGACGAAAGGTGTAGGGTTTGTTCATTATACTTTTAGTGCATCTTTTTGCAGTATTTTCAGTAACTAAATGAAAATTATATTTAATAGATATCTTTTTTCATCCCAGTATTAAGTGTTTGAATATGTGTGTAATTGCAGTTATAATGCAAAATATTTGCGAATATTTATTGACATTTGTAATTTTTAATTACTTAATTTATTTATATTATAATATCTTCCAGTTACATACACAATAGTTATGAAAATATTATTCTAATAGGAAAGTTACAACACCACTGTATAATCTACTTTGCTTTACTTCCAATAAATATATAATATTTATTATAAAATAAAATGTTTTTATTTCGACCTCTATGACTTCGCAAGCGGACAGAGTACTCCAAGCGTCATAAATTGCAAGAACATGTGCATTCCTTTAAAGTCAAACCTCTTTATCTAACCTTTTTTAGCCACTTCCAAACGCATTGTTTTTCCTTAATAACAATACCAACAATAGGAATAAGCTTTTCTATGCGCGTACGCTCTACAAAATTTTGTAGAAGACACCCTCATTACCATAATAATCCCTGCTAAATGACAATAACCCCTAATGAGTTTTGTATAAAGTTCTCGTAGTACGCAAGCCTAAGTTAGTTTAAGGCGCGTTTCGGTGCGCTGCACATGGCAGTAGCGCGGGCATAGAGTGTGGTTCCGGTGGGGTCGATCACCAGTCGTGTGTGCATGCCTTTACATTCGTTCGACGCATCTCACGCTGGCCGGTTGTACGACGCTCCGCGCCGAAACTCGCGTTCGAAACTCGAACTTTTAAAAATTATTTTTTCTTTTTAATTGGACTGCTAAAGTGTCGTATAAAAATGCAAGAGTTTGCGCGGAAATTTAAAACTGTTATTTCGAGTGTACTTTTATTTGTGCGATGAATTATTGTTATTTGGAAGAATTAATCAAACTGGAAACATGAATCGGAACTGTTTTGTGAAGTGTCTGTTTTTGGTTTTATCAACAATCCAAGTTGGTAAGTACACATATTGAACACATATTTATTTTATTAATAAGTTTTGAATTATGGTGAAATAAGTTTGTTATTGTTTTTTTAATTGTTTTTTTTTTCTAATTTAAATTTAAAATTTGCAAATACCTACACTTAATCAACATGAGATTTTCTATGTATTTAAGTGGTTCATATAAGTATAGAGGATACTTATTGTCATGTCAATTATTTTTAATAAGCGGCAAAAAAATCGGATGCAATTTGGTTACAATGCCTACTTACGAGTACTTACGAATTTACAATCTATCTATACTCGAGTTATTACACAATTTCCATTAATAATTTTACCGCAAATATTCCTCACAATTATTTCGCAACGCCAAACAATCGCCTGAAAATAGGCATATAAAGACCGTTTCACACTGACCGGTAATCTATTAATGCCAGAATTTAGGCACATTGAACTAACCACGGTGGCTGACCAAGCAGGTCGGTGCATTATGCATTATACATTATACATTAGGTATACATTCTTTATTCATTGTTTCGGCTATTTCGATAATCATCTTAATGTAGCCGTGATTATAGAATAATGAAAGGGAAACTTATGGTAAAATAATGTTAGTAAATCTACCGCAATTCTCATTGCAACATGATTTGTGAGATATACGATTAAGGTGTCGTGATTGTTATGGAACTGGCCTCGCATCCAATGTAATATTGAAATAATGTGCGGATTATGCCTCCGAGCGAATATAAAGTAAAAACGGTCTGGAATGGTAAAGAGAGGCCGGTTCAAACTACGCCTTGCCTCCTACGCGTGTGTGTAGCTCACAAGTTTGCTTGGCAAAGTGGCTACACTTGTGTGCGTGCAAATGTGCATACCGCGAGGCGCAGTTTCAACTGGCCTCACTCTGCTGTAGAACTTCGTCAAATTAGTTAATTAATTAAATAAATAATAATTTAAAAGGTCACTCATTTATTTTAAATCGGGGTCTGGCTGGCAATGCTAATGCTTAGTTTCAGTAAGCCGTGGGCAAGTGTAATTAAATAAGTATCTACTCGTAAATCTATAAATTAAAAATATACCTATGTTTCGAATTAATCTGTGGTTTACTGGTAACCGACGAGCATGTAGGTATGAGGAGATTGATGAATGTGGGTGAAGCGAAAGATGTATACATGTATCAGGATCGTAGCAAGTGGAACAAAGTAGTCTCTGCCTACCCCAGTGGGAAAGAGGCGTGACGGTATGTTATGTATGTAATGTATGTATTTATGTGTGTTACTTGTAAAGATTTCGTCTTTATTTTTTAATAGCTGTTGCCAGCGACTTCGTCTGCAAAGAATTCGTTTATCGCTATCCCGCGGGAACTACGCAATTTTCCCGGATAAAAAGTGCTATTCCAGACTTTTCTCTATCTATGTGTCGAATTTCATCCAGATCCGTTGGGCCGTTCTGCCGTGATTGAGTAACAAACAAACATCCATCCATCCATCCATACTTTCACATTTATAATATTAGTTAGATTTGGTCTGAGCCGATTCCATACTTACGTTTGTGTGTATACAGATATGAAAACCACATTACGTCCTTACATCCATAGGTTTAGTAATAATGACTATCTTCTGTTACGAATCACGTTAGTTATGCCGATTTTGTCATGTTTTACTATTATTTTATTTTAGTCTTAGTGTTAGATTAACACTGAACCGATTTGCATGAAATCATCATTACTATTGAAATAACAGTGATCTTGGCAGTTTCCTCTAGTCCCTTCTTTTCAGTGCGAATTCTTCAATCTTCTGATACGATTCAGCGTCTGTTTTCTTACTAGCTTCTGCCCGCGACTTTGTCTGCGTAGAATTAGACTTGTGTGATGTTTATCGCTATCCCGCGGGAACTATGCAATTTTCCGAGATAAAAAGTAGCCTATGTTTTAGTCTAGGGTACCAGCTATCTTCGTTCCAAATTTTTTCCAAATCCGTCCAGTCGTTTTAGCGTGAAGAAGGAACAAACATACGCACTCACTCACATCGTCACAAACTTTCGCATTTATAATATTAGTAGGATTTTTCTTCTTCAGTCTCTTTCTAGGATTTTCTCGTTGGTATCGAGTTGAAGCTCGAATGAAGAGGTCCGTCGTTCTCACGGCAAGTTACAAATTCGCAAAACCAAAAGTTTCTTAAGCCAAATTAATTGTCCAAAACATTTAACTGCCATCGCATGTGGTTGCCGTACCAGGCCCGATGGGCGCGAAAACTTTCCGAAAACCCCAGAGGCTCCCGAATGCTAGTTTGCTTGTCACACTAACAACCTATTAGACGGTTGCAATTTGGCAATGCAGGCCAAATGCAGGCGGATTGGACCCGATTAAGGATTTAGCGTGGAAACTCATTAATTTTAAGTAGTTAGTCGGCCGCTTCCAAATGCCCAATAGAGATTCGACGAACCTAAGCTCGAACTATTTATATCAGGCATCAATATAAACCCGATTAGTTTTTTAATGTCTTTTAATTAGCTTCAAATTGATTTTCTTACTTAGACTTATTTTCACCGAGGTATAGAGCGCAAAGCCTGTTGTTATGTATAGTATGGTATGTAGTGTATAGTATGTAGTGTAAATGGGTGCGTTGGGAGGGGAAGGACTAGACGGACGTTCCATGATCAAATTGGGGACGTTTTGGAAAAAGGTCAGGTCAATAGTACCTACCTGAAATCGACGAGCATGACATGTATGAAGAGATTGATGAATGTGGATGAAGCGAAAGAGGTATGTTTGTCAGGATCATAGCAAGTGGAACAAAGTAGTCTCTGCCTACCCCTGTGGGAAAGAGGCGTAACGGTATATGTATGTATAAATTTTGAGGAGAAATAATAGGTAAATCTATATAAAAAAAGTTCTTTTTTGGAGTTTGAGGAACCTGAAGACGATAAATAATTGCCTTCCCCTAATCTTTATATCTAAAAAAAATACTGTCCGCCGTTAGCAAATGCTGCTGAAATGTATTTTAACGCAATTAAGTCCCCCGTTTTGTTATTATAGATGGTTATTAATTGCCAGTCGGCGACGTTCGCTGAAATCGTCTCTTTGTCGTAATTGTTTTTTTCCGGTATTAATGGCGAAATCTTGTATCCCGGTAAATCTCTAGCAAAATTGTCTCATTCGTTAACGATTCGTAACTGGGGTTTTAATTAATTGTTTTAGTTGACTGAGAAATTGGATTACCACCCCACACACCAAATAAAACGTCGAGACACAGCTTTGCGAATGGTAAAATGAGGCTGGTTTAATTTAGAATTTAGCTACGGACATGGACAGGACTTGATTTAAAGAGCTTAACCTTACGACCAACCGTCAATAATGAAGTGGCACTAGAAGAAAAAGAAGAGGAAGCTTGCAGACATTTTGCACGAACACAAGTTTAACCAAAGTTCGGCAAGACTTATTGAGCACGCATACGCGCAAGAGACAAGGCGTAGTTTATCCTTTTCGACGCCAACGACACATATCAACACCGCAGATTTTTTTTTATGTGAATAGGAAGGCAAACGAGCAAGTGGGTCACCTGATGGTAAGCGATCACCACTGCCCATAGACACCCGCAACCCCGGAAGGATTGCAGATGCGTTGCCAACAATTGTCTTAGATGAAATGCCTCTTGTGCCCGTAATTTCCCCGGCTGTCTCACTCTCCACACGGGAGCACAGCAGTGCAAACACTGCTACTTAGCGGCAGGATTAGCGAGTAAGATGGTGGTAGCGATCCAGACGGACCTTGCACAAGGCCCTAGCACCCGCAATGCAGGCTCAACGGCAACGACCTATATATACGTCCATTACTCAATGCAAAAGCAACCTTCGCTCAATTGGGTTCAGGTTCAGCTTAAGACATCGAAATAAAGAAGGCTAGCGTAGGACGTCTGTTGTATTTGACGTGACGGCGCTAAGGTTAAATCGGACTTACTTTGCTATACGCAGAACACCATCTTTATTTAATACTTGATCTGAGTAACACCCAAGATGCGTCCCTACCAGAAAACGTCAACGTGTTTAGAGGGTACATCCCTACTGAGCTGGCAACGTCGCATTTTTGGTGATTTTTTGCGATTATTTCACAGAAATTGAATGAAAGTTTCAAATATCCGTCTGTAGTGCACTTCGTTTTGAGTGTATTAATGTGTCTAATGCAATAATTGATCGTGATGGACTTTTATTTTCGCATTAAAGGGATAAAATACTATATCTCGTTTAATATAACTTATAACTAATATTATAAATGCGAAAGTATGGATGGATGGATGGATGGATGGATGGATGAATGGATGGATGTTTGTTTGTTACTCAATCACGCCAGAACGGCCCAACGGATCTGGATGAAATTCGGCACATAGATAGAGAAAAGTCTGGAATAGCACATAGGCTACTTTTATCCCGGAAAATTGCGTAGTTCCCGCGGGATAGCGATAAACCAATTTTTTGCAGACGAAGTCGCTGGCAACAGCTAGTAAGAAAATAAAAGTCCATCACGATCAATTATTGCATTAGACACAGTAATACACTCAAAACAATGTGCACTACAAACGGATATTTGAAACTTTCATTCGATTTCTGTGAAATAATCGCAAAAAATCGCCAAAAATGCGACGTTGCCAGCTCAGTGGGGATGCACGCTCTTAACGCCTTCACTGCCGGCAACGCATATGCGTTTTGGTCTTTCGTGCAGTGCCAGTCACAGTAGAACATTCGAACGCACATTTGCATTTTCGGCACTTGAAGACAGCAGTGAATGCGTTAAATATTACACAATCGTTATATTTTATATCTTCTCATGGTGCCTCTCCAACTAGTGAAGGTTGGCAGTCAGCTCCGCATACTCCACTCGGTCTCTGGCCAGATTGAAATAATCTAACTTTTTTATGTTAGAGAGGCCAGACAAACGAACTAGTGGGTCACCTGATGTTAAATGATCACCACTGTCCATAGACACCCGCCGCGCTTTACGCGATGCCAGTGCGTTGTCGGCCGTTACTATCTAACTTCTAACTAATATTATAAATGCGAAAGTATGGATGGATGGATGTTTGTTTGTTACTCAATCACGCCAGAACGGACCAACGAATCTGGATGAAATTCGGCACATAGATAGAGAACAGTCTGGAATAGCACATAGGCTACTTTTTATCCCGGAAAATTCCCTCGAGATAGCGATAAACGAATTCTTTGCAGACGAAGTCGCTGGCTTCAGCTAAGTAACATAAAATCAGGTTTTCGCTAAGCAGGCGTACCTACCTACTGCTATAAAAACAAAATGATACTTACCGCTTTAAGATTTTATCAAAGAGGAGTTTTCGATATTAAATTATCGACGCAAACATAAAGTAAGGATCGTCTCGTACGCGATGTGGATACTTTAGAAAGTGCAGTCCTACTTGTGACAGTAATAATTATGAAGAAAAAGGAGGGTACTTCTTCGCCGCTGTCAGCCGGAAGTGGCCTATAGTGTCTCGATCCATTTTATAAATAGGTACGTGTTTGTAAACAAATCAAGTTCATCTTAATTACCACACGATCACTCATTGTATGGAATTAGCATCACATCTACTGGAATATTAACTCACAACATTTTATAATAATTATAATATGATTATTATATTACCGTATCATTCAATCACATGATGTTCTGATCTGATGAAGAGTTGTCTTAAAAATTTTAATCCTGAATAGGTAGAATATTTAAATAACTTGCATTGTCAATTTAGATCGGCGCTCTTAGAAACTTATTCTGTATTCTCTTTTAGATTAAAGCACAAAGTCCTCTTTGTTGAGTCTAATCGGTATTGCCTGTGATCTCGCAATTTATTCCAAATCCGCCATGAATATTTAAATTATAAGAACATCTATCTACTTATTTGCAAGTAGGTACTGTACCGTTTGAGTCTTCCGTCATTGCTTTATTTACCTTGTTTAATAAACGTAAATTAAACCTTTCGTATTGGCATTACGACAACACCTAATTTTGTTGAAATTGATGTTATTTAAACACTTTTAAGTAAAACTGCATACAAAAAAAATACAAAAAAAATATAATGTTAATTTTCATCATATTTCAAACACGCTAGACGGGCTCGATACATAATTGAACAAAATCGGCTCGATAGAAAATAATTGCAAATATTGGTCTTAAAATCATCATTAAACTGTTCTATGTCTTTATTTTTTCGACGTATGTGTCTGCAATTAAAAACATAAAGTCAACATATTTATACCTAAACGGCTAACGAGTCATATTTCACAAATAATCCATACTTTTGTTTATTTCTTATGATTTGTGTCTTATTTGCAAGATTTTAGACGCGCGCCAAGCTGCCGGAATAGTTTCTTCTCTTTCACTAACAGGCACGTGAACCGTATGTGTGAAGAGTGGCACTGCTCCAGGTCATTTGCTGTTGACAGCGTCTTAAGTACTTCTTATGTACCTACTAATTTTACCGCGCCCGGGCCGTAAGTAGTAATATACCGTTCGCTACGCAAGTGGAAAATTCCACTACCTGGCCAGGGCAAGACGTAAAATTGTGTAACACACCTCGGGCGGTGATAAATAATGCCTCAGGTCGCATGTGTATCGTCCTCGCCTGTGGCTCGTGCGACAAGTTCCTGCAAACTTTATTTCAAGACCCTCGGGGTGTAAGGTAGTAATGCTGGTCGACCAACTTACCTAGGGAGTAAAATATACATATAGGCTAGGTACCTACTGTAGATTTTTCGTAGGATGCAAATTTCGACTCGCCTGGAACGGTTGCTTGGCAGAGATTGTACGAGTTGCAATGTATGCACACTACAAGGCGTACTATAAACCAGCCTCTATAACGCTATCTTTACTTTTTATTTGGTCTGTCTGAGGCATCATTTATCACTTAAACCTATCCAGTGATCTGTAGATCTTTATATCAAACATATTATTCAAGTCGAGTCTCCAATAGGAGATGTAATAAGTAGGTAAACATACCTTAAAATTAGCACGTACCTATGGAAAAAAATGCGTAGTAACTATTAGGTAGTTAGCAAACACCAGAATTTCGGCTCGGCCGAAACTTCCCCCAATTTATTACAGAGACGTGATTTTGTTTGTACCTAAAGGCCGAAACCAAAACTAAACACTCGGTCACCACTTGTAGTTCCTAAATCACTTTGAAACAATAAAATATTATAAACTAGCGACCCGCCCCGCTTTGCACGGTATATTATGCATGTATTATACCTAGATCAATCAATCAATTAATCATTTATTTGATAAAAGTAGGTGGTACAAGTGTAGGTGACTGACATAATAAAATGAGTTTCTCCACTTTTTGCCATTTTAGGCGTACAAATATTTAGGAGGGTTGCACCAAACGAAAACCACAGCAGAACTACGCATGCACAATTAGTTCAAAAAAAATAATAATAAGCTTGACAGAATAAATTAAATTAAAATTAATACAGAAGATCAAATCAAATAGAATAAAATAAAATATAGTCAATTAGATATAAACCTTCCTCTTGATTCACTCTATGTATTAAAAAAACCGCATCAAAATCCGTTGCGTACTTTTAAAGATTTAAGCATACATAGGGACATAAGGACAGAGAAAGCGACTTCGTTTTATACTATGCAGTGATAGTGAATAATGTAGTGAATGTAGTGAATAGTGAAGTGAAGCTTCAAATACTAATACTAGTGGCACGTACGACCGTTCTCAGTCAATTACAGAAGGGAGCAATCAAGTAGTTAACACTAAAAAACCGGATCGAAATCGGTTCAGTGCTCCTGAGGGTTAATAAATATTACTTGCTGCTCAGTACCGCGTTAGAGATTTTATAACAATTAAGTACCCACCTACGAGATTTCGAGATTTAATCTGTCACCTCGCCCGAGTAAAATAATTTTTGATCACAGCAATATAAGTCATCTAATTGAAAAACTCTTCTTAAGGGTGCGACCAAACCGCCGCGTATACGCAGTGACGTGTCGTATGCGTCACGTTTTCTCACCGTTTCTTCATACATTTTGTTGCGATTCCGTCGTTAAGTCGTCGTCGTTTTTTAAGCGGCGGTGTGGTCTCACCCTCAGTCCGTCATTTATTTATTTACTTGCTAGAAACAGATATTAAAACGGATTTTACTGTGGCAGTTGTAACTTTTTATGAACAAATAAATAAATGTCTTAGAAATTATGGTTTCATAATTACCTATATCGTATGTTGTTTAGTATGTGCGTACGTAGAAATCATGTACTACCATAATTCCTCAAAGTTTATTAATTGCTAGTTGGACCGAAATCCTTGCCCTCATATTTCAATGCCTAAAAGTTCGTCACACACAATCTTACCCACAATCTTGTACTTAATTGTGTAAACGCTTGTTGAATCTAATATCCTACATCCTCGGGCTAGATTGGACTTAGACGCTTGGGTTATCGTATATTCGAATGGGTTGGGTTCGAATCACTTGAATACAATTCCAATTCTTCTTAAAGTTAAAAAACCAGTTTTTGTCAAGAAATACTTATTTTATTTATACTATTCTTTGTATTTATTTTAATTTAGCTTAGTTGGGTTTCTACAATATTCATACAAAGTAATAAAAAACATTATTACAAAAATAATCGTCAACATTACAAGAACTCTTCTTAGGGTGCCGCCGGTAGGTACGCTCAGCTAAATTATGTATACTTAACAAATTTTTATTTAACTTTTTGTACATACATTATAGATTTGTAATGCTTAGGTAAAAGATACACAAAAGTACTAATAGTAAATGTATATTGTCAGCAATAAAACTTTCTAAAAACCAGTTAATCTCAAGCAAATATTTGGAAATTTAATGAAATAAAAATAAACTACGCCAAGAGACACACAACTCAGCTTCATTTTAAATACTTGTAGATAAGTCATTTTGATAAGCGATACATCGATTAAAGTGATCACATCACACGTAGATCGATATTGATAAGAGTGATTGTAATCTAATTCTTTATTCATCATCAGCATCACGTACGTATCAAACTATTCCAAGTATTTGTGTGGACCAACGTTAAAGTTAAAATTAACCATCTGCGCTGCTGCCTCATGTTTAACTAATTTGCCTGTTATTTATTTACTACCTTGTGGTACAGGATTTCGTTGATTTAACGCGATGATAATTTTTCTAGGAATGCGTTACTTAATCGATTATACATTCTACCTATTCGGCAACAAGATTACAAGGCGAAATAACAATTTATGTATTTTTTTAAAGATTTACTTATATACTTTAGCTTTTCTCTTTTTAAATGTTTATTTAACTACGCTAATTGTGATATTAATAGATTAGTATTAAAATAAAACTCATTAATATGACTGGACTGTACCTACCTATCTATACATTGATTTAACAATAGCTAGGTAATATTTTAAAATTCCGTTTTACCGTTCAAATCGAATTTACAACAACAATAGCATGAGAAAAACGTAGTAGATATGACTATTGTTATTATAATAACGTCAATACATATTGCCTGATATTGCATTCCAAAGTTACACATTCTCTCGTAAATGACGTGTAAGTAAATATTTAGTTCCGCATGGATATTTGAATTGGTTATCGTTCGTTATCAATAATAAAGTTACTCGACTATCGAATATTTATTTATGCTGCATCCACAGGAAATGCACTCAAATCAATATTTGTGTGTGATTAAATTGCATTCATTGTTATGATAACTTGATAACGTTGCATTATTCACTTTTTCATCGCTTGGATGTTGCACCGTGTTTCGGATGCAAGTGATAAATTACTTTAGTTTCCGACGCTAGGGGCTTTCCCGAAAAACTCATTTCCCTAGATAACATTACTGTCCTGCATGTGTACAAATCAAAATGTATTACACAAGTTTTAAAAATGCTAAGTTTTTTTAAAGGTTCCGTACCTCATTCGGCACAAACAGAACCCTTATAAGATCACTTTGTTGCTCGTCGGTATGACCATCGCCATCCATCCGTCCGTCCGTCCGTCCGTCCAGCCTTGTCTATAGGTAGGTAGTTTATTTCAACATTAAAATACTGGACCGAGTTGCTCAACTCGAAACGCGATAGGTATTACACGGGAGTTGGTAATTAATTGAAATCCCGAGAGCCGATCCCGAATATTTTTATTTTTGTATTCCACAACATTTTGTTTTAAAAACAAAAGGCTACACAAAAGCGAAAATCGCGCGGCTTCAGACCTCCTGCTTATTTTTACAAGCTTTTGAATAACTTGTTTTCCCATATGTATATTCGTAACAGAGAAGTTAACCGATGCAGGGGAAATTTCATTTCATACAATTTCAGAAAGCTATGTTTTAACTAAAATACAATAATGTACCTACATCGACAGCGAAGGTCCTTTATGCTCTCTTCTAAAGCACTACACTCCTGACAGAATGGTCATGAGCGTCATCGGTGATCTGTATGCTTTAGTGTAGGTTTTCGGTCACAAAATACGTCTCGAAGGAGTTTGCGTTGAAATGACAGATACTATCAGAACAATTTGTTGCCGTTTCGATCCGTAAGTGGCGCTGCCAATTTTTCCATAGTAATTGGGACGTTTACGTGAACGCGTTCGAGACGTCTTTATATGCGAAAACTTACACTAGAGGCTCGCACGCTTATTACGTAATTCGCTCGCAATCGCCATCGTGTTCATTTTGACAGTTCATGTATGAATGTGACAGCTAGCTGATTCCGATGCCAATTTTCAGCCCATACATGAACTGTCAAAATGAAGACGATGGTGATCGCGAGCGAGTTACGTATTTAATAAGCTTGCTGAACCGTTACTATGATTTTCTTGGATAAATAGTGTGGTGGTTTCCCTTTGCCTTTCACACCGCTGTGCTGGAGTCCGGAGTAGGTACGCGGTTGGCAATAGAGAACGCTGCCCACCCACACATCAAATCCCTCAGTACCCTTTTAAAACATCCACCGGAAGAGATGGGCGTATTCTAAAACCGGGCATGGGTTCGGCAAATATTCTAAACATGACGAATCTTTTTCCATCCGTTTCTTATCACTGTCCCGTCGATGTCCAATGTCTATTTAAGATATCCCATAATAAGGCTTTAGTCGAAGCTTCGAAAAAATACAAATCTTGATAACGTATCGTAAATGGGTACGCTTTCAAAAATAAATACGGCCAGTATCATTCTTACAGCGAAACTTCTTAAGCTCACAAACTTTTTGATAAGTAAAAAAAAAATATCGATGTCTATGGAATAAACATGTTTGTTTGTTGACATGCTGGCACGAGATTAAGGGCGGAAGGGACGGATTTCACCCTCCGTATGTTTTTCTTTAAATAAAAGGTCACGTAATACCGATATTATTTTTTGTATTCCATTTAGTTACGATTTAGTTAGATGATATATCTGATGATGTCGTTGGGATTTTCTATTGATATTATATCCGCTGGGTTGATTTAAAAAATGATTTTATGGAGCTAGGGCTATTGTCAGTAAAGAACGATATAATAATTTTTGTGGGTACAAGTGTATAATTTAGTTTCTAGAAGCCGATAATTAGCAATGCAAATTAAGGCTTAAAGCGAAAATAACTTCATGGTTAAAAAATATAATTTTCAATACTACGAGTACCTACCTAAGTACTTTAAGTACCTAACTACCCGTATTGGCAGAAAAAAAGAGACTAAATGTACTCACTCATGTTTCAGCTCAATGGATGTGCCGGTGTTTAGTGTAGGGTGGTTTTGATCTGTTTGAGTTTACGCTGATTATTTCATTTTCAAAAGCGGACGGATAACTCAAAAATTACGCTCATTTGAGTGTTGCTGAGCTATGACATCGACGCATTTGCGATCATCGAGCATTCCCTTTGCCTTATTAGTGATGTTGGGGCTAACCCCCATTAACAGTTTGTTGTACTAACAGTCAGCATCAAATAGCAGGTAAACAGGAGCAAACTAGTGTAATGTTATTAGCACGCGGGTTGCCAATTAACTCGAAATCAATCCGTGTTACAACCTCAGACCAAACTAATAGAAGTGTAGAGTACTATGAACTTGCGTATGTACACTGTGTGGACACAGCAAGGCATAATTTAAACCGGCTTCACTTTTCCGTTCGCCGAACTTTGTCTTAACTTTTTATTTGATCTGATACTATATAAATAAAGATAAAATACTGTACCTAATGCGGCTTTCAGTATTTGTAATTTTAAACTCACTCGTTGTCCGTCCCTAATAAATACAATACAATACTTCTCTCATCCTCTCACTAAGTTTAGTGTATTTTATTTATTATTGATTATATTTGATGACATTGTGACATAAATAATTGGATATGGCACCGACAAAATCAAAGATAAGCACTAAGGAGGATCCAGACAAACGGTTGATTGACGTTATTTCAAATTTTGAGGGAATAATCAAAGAAATAAGAGAGAAGCTGAATGGATGCTACGATTTAATCTTAATACAACAACAAGAAATAACAGCACAGAGGAAACAAATTAGTGAACTGACTAAAAATGTTCAAAACTTACGAGACCACGAACAGCGATCACCAGTTAATACACGACCATTCACCCACACTTCACATATTCCCCAGAAATTCGTCACAAATAATGTTTCACTTAACGGGTCTGGTCCCGAGGGTTTGGAGTACTTTGACGGCACTAGCGACTTAAGCGTGAATAACGCGCACAAAGTAACTGTCCATGATATCCCAGAAGCAGACTTTGGCGTGTCACACGATGTTAGTGACAGTTCTCCAGTATTGGCACCAGCACAGAAGAACGACAACACCCAGGCAGCCGACCCTGGACCGAAGCCGCGCCGCGGCCGGCCCCGCCGGGCTGTCTCTGTGTCTGCGACGGCAAACGGCAAAATTAAAACTGATAAGGCCCATCGAGCCACCGCAAGTGGATCCTCGCCGCTCGTATCAGCTTCCACGGAGCCACCGCCTTCTCGGGCTCCACTCACAGCATCTGAAGCAACCCGGGCACAGCCGCGCCTCCAAGCCGCCGCACCGCGCCCCGTCAGCCTGCACGTCTTCAATCTGAGTGAAGGCACTACAGTGCAGGATGTTCTTCACCACCTCCAGGCCGAGATGAAAATCAAGGACGCGCGCTGCGAGCAACTGGTAGTCACCCGGGGCCACTACACCTCCTTCAAGCTAGACGTCCCCGCCGACAAAATGCGGCTGGTAAGAGATGACAGGCACTGGCCCGCCGGTGTGTCGATAAGGCGTTTCAACATTGTTACTCCAAAAAACGTAGAAAGTCCAGTAGCAAAAACAAAACCACACTAGTGTCACCCACAAACTTTAAAATTGTACACCAAAATGTTCGGTCTATTTGTGGTAAAACCGCGTTACTGGACTTGTTGTTAAATACTGAAAAACCCGATGTTTTAGCTTGCAGCGAGACTTGGTGTAAAAAACATGAGATCGAACGAATTAGGTTATGTGGGTATGAACTGGCGAACTACTACTGCCGCACGAGCATAGCGCATGGCGGTACCGCGCTGTTCACACGGGCGGGTATTGTTTACCGTCAGCGAAATGACTTACAAAGCCTGGCAATTCAACTGCATTTTGAGTTTACTGCCATAGAAATTAGTAATTTAAACTTAATTATCATTGTTTTATATCGCACCGGTAAGGGTGCTTTTGACATTTATTTAAATAATTTGGAGTTGTTATTATCTAGGCTAACTGATGAAAATAAGAGGTTTATATTGGTCGGCGACCAAAATGTTGACTTTCAGTCTGAAAACATCCTTAGAAATAGAGTTGATGAAATTTTGCAAAGCTATTCATGCACTAATTGTATCACGTTTCCGACCCGTGTGTCCGCGCACAGCTCGACATCCATCGACTGTGGGGTGATTCCGCGTGCCTGCGCCTGCGTCACGGCGGCGCCTCTTGACACTTTCATAAGTGACCACAACGCACAATTATTTACTCTGCCCGTTGATTCACAGCAATGCAGTAAACCAAATATATGTAGCACGATTGAAAAGAGATTATTTAATACGGATTCTATATATTCATTTTATATTGACATTGAAAATTATAATTGGGATTTCATTTTTTCGACTTCGATTTCAGTTAATGATAAATTTTCCAAATTATTTAATATTTTGACGCACTACATTGACATTCACTTTCCTATAAAAAAAGTATTTTTAAAACAGAGACATAATGTTCCGTGGATGACTGAAAGCCTCTCGAAGTTAATCCAGAATCACAATGACATGACAGTAATGAAACAACAATTTCCGGACAATGTAATTTTGATAGAAGGCATCAACCACTACGCTAACTTGATTAAATCTGAAACCGTAACTGCACGTCAGGACTATATAGAGGGTCGTATACAAAATAGCAAAAACTCTGTAAAAGAGATGTGGCGCGTTGTCAATGAGGAAATATCGTCAAAATCGGGGAAACAAACCTTCATACTAAAGGACGAAACGGGCAATGAAATACCTCCCAATAAAATACCTGAACACCTCAATCAACATTTTCTTACTGTTGCATCGAAACACGTTTTACAAACGAACACATCTGCGTCTGTTAACTACATGGCAAATTTCCTGCACGATGTTAATATTCCTGAGTTTGTATTGCCGATAGTAACACTTGCGGACATCGACCGCGTGTTGCTGTCGATGATGAAGACACGTGGCACTCTGGATGTGTATGACATCTCTGTAAACGTGCTATTGTGTATCTGGCCGATCATTTCAGGCCTCCTGGTCGAACTTGTCAATGATATGTTTGCATGTGGAGTATACCCAGACGTAATGAAAAGCACACGAGTATGCCCTGTATTTAAAGGTAAAGGAGATAAATGTTTGGTGGATAGTTACAGACCGATTACTATAGTGCCCAACATCTCCAAAATTGTTGAATCGATTTTATCTTGTAGCTTAATGCGTCATCTAGAGACAAACGGTCTATTGACAGACAAACAATTTGCGTACAGGCAAAGTAGGTCTACCACACTAGCTGCCTATAAAGTGTATGATAGCATTGTAACGGCTTTGGATGATAAAAGCAAAGTAGCGGGTATTTTCTGTGACCTATCCAAGGCGTTTGACGTAATTAACCACAAGCTGCTGCTTGAAAAGATCAGACATTATGGTGTTAAAAATAATCTCTTGCAATTGTTCAAATCTTTTCTTGAAGGCAGACAACAGACAGTTGCAGTTGAAATTAACGGAAGGAGGGTTAAATCGGGGGCAGGTGATGTAAATGTCGGTATTCCACAGGGATCGGCCTTGGGAAATACCCTGTTCTTGTTATTTATTAATGACCTTGCAGCCTCAGTCCCTGATGGTCAAGTAGTGTTGTTCGCGGATGATACTACAGTTGTGGTGAAAGCGTGTGCGTACGATCAGCTTGAGCACAGGATACGTGGCGTATGCGATCAGCTGCATGAATGGTTTTCAGCAAATGGGTTAATCCTGAACGTCACGAAGTCAAATGTGATGTTGTTTTCAGCCAGGAACCACTCTGATAACCCACAAGTACAGACTCCATTGCCGTTATGCAAAACGAGTAAATTCTTGGGTTTTGTGATGGATGCTGGGTTAACCTGGAAACAGCATGTGGAAAGGCTTTGCGAGAGACTATGTAGTGCCGTCTTTGCACTGCGAAAGCTCAAGCCACTCATTTCTGTGAAAGCTCTAGTCCAAATCTACCATGCTCATTTCCATTCCCTCATCTCGTACGGCGTTATTTTGTGGGGAAACTCAACGAATTCTGACAAAGTATTCAGAATACAAAAGCGAGCTCTGCGCACGTTGGCAGGTGTCAAACCACGAGATTCGTGTAGGGATTTGTTTAAAAAATTTGGTATAATGACGCACTATTCCCAATATGTTTACGATATTTTATTGTGGACTCGCCGTAATATTGATTCCTTTAAAAGAGTTAATATTCCGGGCAGGATAACCCGGCAGACCGGGCGATTGCAAGCGGTGCCACGGCGGTTGGCGCTGCTTGACAAGAACCCGCGCGTCATCGGCCCTAGATTGTATGAGCGACTACCCACTGACATAAAAAATGAATGTTCGGACGAGACATTTGGCCGCCGATTAAAAATACTTCTTTTGAAAAAATCATTGTACTCTGTAAAAGAGTACAGTGAAATGAATTTTTCCTGACATTCAATGTTCATTTGTACTTTGTACCATATTGTTTTTCATTTTTATTTATTTTTAATGTGTGACATTTTATCGCATTTTATTGCATAATTTTATTATATACTGTTTTATTTTATTTTTTATTTTGTAATCACTGACATTGAATTTGACATTTATTTTTTGATTGTAATTATTATTGGATTTCTGATTTCTATTTTTTTATTTTTTATTTTATTGTTTTTATTTTATTTACAATTGACGATCTTTTTGTGACTTTCTTATGTTTTGACATAAAAATATAATGTAATTTACAAATCGAAATAAATGAATCTAATCTAATCTAATCTAATCAAAGGTTGACTGGAAGAAATCCATTTAAAGATAACTTCGCCTTTACATGTATCTTTATGTTTGTTTGTTATTTTTGTACAATAAAATGTTTACCTGCATACATACACATCATTTAACGTAATATATCTAGCAGCTTGAGAGATTGATACATGTGGATAAAGTGGAAGAGGTATATCAGGATCGTAGCAACTGAAACAAGGTCTCTGCCTACCCTCATGGGAGAGAGGCGTGACGGTATGTATATGTGTGTAGCAGCATCGTACCTACAGTCAAATGTCACCCACGTACTTCACCACGCAATGTATACGACGCAATAACAATAAAGTTAATGTTGCGAATCACAATGCCAGAGCAATGTTTTTAAACGCTACGTGCGAAGTAATAGCGGGGAAGAAAATTATACACCGCTTACCAGTAGCTCGTCCCAAATGAACGGTTGAGATGCTCGAATTACCAAAACCCATGGGAATCGTGTAGCAGCTTTAGTGCTAACTGAAACAGGTAAAGGCTACTTCAAAGAGCGATTTAGTTAAGTCTTGTTGCTTTCAGAACTTTCTCCTAATTGCTAAGTTCTATTCACTGTCCAGGCTATTCTATCGTGGAGTAAGTTATTTATAATTATTGCTTGTCTTCAAGTCTCCATTTAAACAACACTATGTCATCTACTGTCGTCTTGTGCCTACGCTAAGTACTTACTAGACTTAATGTCATGTGACGGAATAAATATGTCTAGAGTATATTAAAGCTCCTCCAAGCCATAAACGAAGACAAATATGATGGCCGATTAACTTAAATCCTGGTTGGTCATTTCCATATAATTTCTTAACTAAAAGCGCTCATAATAAACGCGTGGCACAAAGTACCTATTCATATGTTTATAAATTTACATACTAGCGACCACGTCTTCGCACCGGTGCAATATACGTACTAATATGGCGCTGCCACAATTATCGTAATATTTCAACCAATACACAAAATAACCTCGACAACCTTCCTCATGAACCACTGTATCTGTAGGTAAAAACCGGATAGAAATCCGTCCAGCAGTTTTTAAGTTATCGCGAACAGACAGATATGTGGAGGACTTTATTTTATAAAATAAGTATGTAGTAAAATGATAATAATTCTGTAGTGATATGAATAGTTTGCGTACATGATCTTTAAAAACCATAATATTTTCTTGAAGTTTGTTAAAACTACTGTAAGTACAATACTTACCCTTAGCCGCATATTTCTAGTTCAAACAGGAATGCGTAGTAAAAAGCGCGGGAACCGACCAAAGACTGCAAAGGGCCTAGGTAAATATTGAGTTAGTTCAACAAGATCGATTCTACGTGCGGTCGCGCGCCGCTGCCCGCTTATTGGCGTGACGTCGCGGCGCGGGCGCAGGAAACAGACCCATTTCGATATCGACGAACACTCCTATTGACTAACTTCCGGGTACGCTTCCTTGTGAGGTCGAAATGACGATTATAATGTAATTTATTCACACTGGTACATGGCCTTGCCTTGTAAGAAAGTTTCACGAACTTTGAAAAGGATTTTGATAACGTCTAGTTATAAGACTTACAAGTATCTACGAGTTCACTGACTGCTCGCTCACGTAATGCTTATAAACTTGTTACATCCCGATCAATATCCAATAACAGGCAGTTAATAATCAACCCAATAAACAACGTTGCTCTACTATCAAAAAATATTTGATAGCCGTTGTAAAACATCAATCGGAAACCTCTTTATCACCATCAGAGCCCGCAATAAACGTTGTTCGCGGTTTCTCGGGTTACCAATATTTAATCACCCCAATCAATCAAGTAAATTCAACCCGCTATAAATCTGAGTGGCACAACTATAAATCGTTCAAAGTTCTCCGTTGACCCGCTAAACCGTATCATTAGGCCGACCCACACAAATCCCTATCATTTCAATAATTCACATCGCCCTATCATTGGCCCATTTTGGACATCCCTATACTTTCCCAAGACCCGACTCGGACCTGTAATTACCGCTCTTATATTCGCTTTCGAGGGTTAGTTTAGGCTCTAGGCAAACTAGGCAATTATCACATCGCCCGCAGATAGTTCCCACGGGAGGATAAAATTGTAAACTTACATACAAACGTGTCGAACCTCGCGGCTATTTGACGTCGTCTTTTTGTTACAATAGACTCGCAGTAGGACGCCGTATTGTGGTCACTCTTGTTACGAAGCCTTAAAGTGCATCCTTGGCATCGCATCCTACTTCCGCGTCCATCGTCCGTTGTTTTGACTCAAGACGGTACTGTTCCGTGAGAGAGCCGTAATGGGCAGCGTGTACTTGAAAGTGGGCGGACGAGGTTCGTATTACAGTCTCGAGGTAGAGGTTCTGTTTGCTCGGGACACACGGGCCCGCGTGAGAACCTCCCGAACTGCATGGGCGTGACATCGAACTCTTTTTTGTCGCCGTGCTTTTTTTCTCATTTCTTTTGTAAGGCTAATGTTGAGTATCGGTAATAACTATAGAGACATCGGCTCCGACGTGACCGTGACAATGCAACTTCGGATGGTACGTAACTTATGCCCTTTCTTTATTGTAGCACACGTGTTTAGGGCTCTTTATATTGAAGCTTTTGAAATCCCTAAAGTTTTGGAACTGCACGTATTGCAGTTTATGGCTGTTTCTCGGGAACGTGTTACGACCCAAAATTGTATGCCAATTAGCTGGGTTATTGTTGGCAAAGTTCTTCGAAAACATTATAATGCGCATATGGTGAAAATTTTAGTTGTCTCTCTGAAGCTCTAAAATTAACTTCTCGAAAGCCCGCTATGAGCTATTAAAAAGCCATTAAAGTTACTGGAACGATAAGTCAACAGCGACAATGTAATGCAACATGGATATTAGGCTACGTAGGCACGTAGATAGTCCGTTTTCAGTTATAAAACCAGATTACAATACTTTCACTGCATCGTTTTGCTTCCCCAGGGGAAACCGGCTGAATACAAATTGATGTTTGACTTACTTATTGGTAGGTAAAACTTCTGTGCACGCTATGACATAGATTTTACACCTATCACTTTATAAAACCTCGACTTATTCTGTTTTATAAAGGTCAAAAAACACAGTGAGTCATTAGCCAACAATGTAAGCATCACACAAACTTATCATTACTAATTAGGACTACTAATTAATGAGTACCTTAACACTGTCATAATTACGCTAAGTAGCTTAGTTTGATGACCTGTCTAAAAATATATTCCTATCTGTTTGGGAGAAACACAACACACTATAATTTACATGTTTGAAGCTCGGAGGCTTCCCCGAGGCGCGTTACCTAGTTCACCCTGCCAATTCAGATAGTTTCATCCGAGCTTCCCTAATGAAATTTACATATTTCATTTCATGGAACATTCCAATATACCTGGCGTCCAGTTATATTGGTTCCGAGAGGGCTTTATTGAATAAAACATCTCCTGTATTGCATGTATCCGACCTCTAGGATGCATATTTCTTACATATTTCTTGTCCAAAACGACCGTGGTCTTGTGCATCTACATTTTTATTGCCATCCCCTTTATTTAATACGGTTTCGTTACAAACTCAAATAAAAATCCAATAGGAAATAGTTTGTCTTCCATGAGTGTAGTTGGCTGTAGTTTTGAATATCAATTGCATTTTTATACGAAACTCGTGCGGTTGCATTGGTTATCGAGTAGAATCCATATTTATTAAGTCTATATAAATATACTTTGTAAAAGTTTCGTATTGAATAAGTTTTTCTTGTTTCATGGAAAACTCAAATTTATTAGTGTAACGCAAGTCTTCGAATTCATTTCTTTAACCACTACAAACATATGAAGATCATTGTCAAATAATGATCAAACACTCCCTCTCACATTATATTGAAAACTAAGTGCCCGATTTTTGAATGCACTCGCTCGAAATTACCATTCAAAAGTGGTTTAAAATGTATGTATCGCTACTAAACTACAGCTCAAATCAAGTTTGACTTATAGTTTTCGTATTTCTTTTCGTATTTCAAATTCAGCACAAATGTTCGCTACTCACGAATGGTACTGCCTAGTTAAGTAGGTGCTTTCAATAAACAAAATACGCGTCGAATTGAGAACCTCCTCCGTTCTTTCGTCGGTTCAAAATCGGGCCCTTATTTATTGTTATTAAGGATATTAATGCTTATAGAAATCGTGAACATGTTTACTTACAAGTAACTATTGTACTAAAATATTGCTAGGGTGCACAACAAAGCGTGTATAAGGGGAAAACCGCATTTTACGGCGAAAAATCACGAGACGCGGAACTAATGAAAACCATTAGTGGTACATGATGATACTTCAATATACATTTGGTATACTTCCCACGAACTCTATTATCAATAACTAAGATAACTGCGCCTGCGGCGATCGCCGGAACTTAAATAAATAATGAGGGAAATGTTCGTTTTGTTTGTCTACTAGCGCCACGGCCGCTGCAAACTTAAGTTGGCGGTTGCGTGAAAAATAAAATTGAAGAGTCAGTGCGAGTTTGATTCAAACGCGCGATGTTCCGTACATAGATAAATGTACTTATTGAAAACGTTATGGTCTTATTACAAATATCTTATATGTAGGGGAGAGTGGGTAGGATTCATACACATTTTTTTGTAAGCCACATAAAAAAATAACTGTTCACAATTTCAAAATAAATTCAATGCTGCTATATACCTCACTTATCTAGCTTTAATAATAATTAAGTGTCTTTTGGATAATAAGCAGCATGGCGATGATACGGTGATTTTTCTCAAAAATGGGAAACGTACGAAACTGCCCCACACGTGGGGTAGTTTCGTACATGCCGTAGGGTACATTCGTACATAGTGGGGAACCTTCGTACAATCAAAGAAAAAACCATTTATTCAATGTAATATTACCATTTCTTGAGGTCAAATTTAACACTCAATCAGCCATTATGTGGTAACAATTAACGATTATTATTTTTTAAGTACTTGAGTACTAATAATAACTACTTATTTGTAGTAACAAAAAACTCGTGATTTATTTTTCTCTTATTAATAGATAAATAATTAATCAACATTATAAATTGTACCGTTACAGTAACAAGTCTTAGTTTTAGGTAATAACAGATGCAACCGTAATATAGCCCTTTTATTTCGAATTCGCTAAAATTTCACTACAATATAGTCTTTTTTTTCTTTTTTTTTTATAAATTACTTGTCGCTTAATTCGGCGTGCCTCATGGCATAGGCCTCCTCCGTTTATTGGAGGGTTTGAGCTATATAGTTCCCTACGCCGGCCCAGTGCGACATTATATACAGGGTGTATCAGATACCCCCTAACAATAATCAACTGGGGTATATAACCATAGCTACAGAAGCTAAAAAAATATTTAAATAAAGTTGTAGTATTTTTTTTTTTATATTTTCTATAGGAATGGTAGTATTAACTGTAATCATTCCTATAGAAAACATAAAAAAATTGACTCCAATTTTTTTTAAATATCTTCTTAGCTTTTTTTTTCTTTTTTAGCTATGGTTATATACCCCAGTTGATTATTGTTAGGGCTATCTGATACACCCTGTATATCCGACATTATATACGCTTAGGGCCATATTCAGCGGAACACGCAGGGTCAATAAGAGTTATAATTAGTTAGTTAGTTATAAGAGGTAAACGAAGATGCAAGTCAGCTATAGAAGATATCTTTTATCGCTGACTTGCATCTTCGTTTACCTCTTCCGAATTTGTCCCTTTTTTACATATACCTACTCGCGGCATAATGGTTCTGAAATAATAATAATAATATTCATGGAATAAGATCTTTTTAGTTACGCAGTTCAAAGTGGGGAGCATTCGTGCTGTACGAATCTGCCCCACTGACAACTGTACGAAGGTAACCCAACCCAACAAATTAACAAATAAATTTGAAATAAAATTAACCGTTCTAGATATCCCAAAATGGCTGTTTACATATAAAACCTCGATATCAAATCATAAACTATATTGATCAGTTTATCTAATTCGAGCAAAACTTATAAGATTTAAACGTGTTTCAAGGTGAATACGAAATCAGTTTTCCTGGAGCGAAAACATGAATGAACTTGTCGTGTCGAAGCCGGCGGCCGCACTGTTGCGCCACCCCGCGGGTAGCGTATGCGCATGAGTGGGAGTTACCCACTCAAACGTGAACACGCCTCTGTATTCAATAGCGGAGATATCACCACTGTACGAATGCTCCCGGTGTACGAATCCTACCCACTCTCCCCTACCTACCTAAATGTTAATAATTATTACGTGGAATTCTGAATACCTAATATATGAAAATGTTATTTCATAAATGTAAATAAAAAGATACTTTTTAAAAATCCTAGGTATATGTCACAGTAGGTATACTTAGGTAGTGTTCAACTGTACATCCCTACAAAGATTTTTCTCTTTGAACATCAATCAATGTACTTACCTATGGAATTATTTGTCAAAGTTTGTAACAAATCCTGAAAAGCATTTACAGGGCTATTTATTATTATTATTATTATTGCCAAGACAAACTCAGACAATAATCTATTTACATATTTAGATAGGTTATACATACTATAAAAATATAACTGCACTGTAACATTTAAACGTGGTTCATCGTTTATGCCAACATCCTAGTTTCGAAGTCTCAGTTCCTAATAGAATTGGCAGCGATACATGCTCAGACGGACTTCCTAATGACCTAATGGTGCTTCCGCTTTCTCCATTTAGAATACGGAACCCTAAAAATAATAAAGAGTGCCTCTGGGCAGTGTCTATTCTTCACCTTTTGTTAGGACAGGTGATTGATGGAACCTTTATTGTCCGTGTCACATTTGCTTTGAGAAATGAACTGTTATGTTTGCGTTCGGATACTTGATTGCCTATTGCAATCCAGGTTACTTTTTTCCCGCGGCGCTTTCAATAAACCATTTGATAAATTGAATTCAACTTTTTTGTTTGGGCTATTTAAAAATAAATTAAAAACGTAAACGAATAACAAATAGCAGGCAATTGCCTGCTATAAAAATCCAGTGAAAAAACAATGCTGACTTTAATCTGTGTAGAAAATACAGAGCGGAATCAAGCCTTTAAAAATGGCATGACGTCCTATTATTTATACGGCGATTAGCATTTATTCTAGAGCGCTGCATAAGGATTAAAAAGCAATTTCACTTCACAAACAGACCATGCGAAATGCCAGGCCAAGTGATATTCAATCCATATCCACCCTATTTGAATAGTTGCAGGGTGGCATGAATAGGGCCTACTCGCAGGTCCTCTTTTGATGTGCACCGATGAATGATTAGCCTCCCTAAATGTTGAAATTAATATACGTTAGCTTTTGTCAGTAGGAAGTCGAAAAGCCAATTAAATCGGGTTCCTGCGTGCAAGCTGACTTTATTAGCATTCCATGTTTTCTATAGCGACTCGAAGAGGGGGTGCAAAGGCCATGTAAATATGTCAAATTCGGCAGGGGAATAATCCTGGTACACAGGTACCTATGTCATTACTTTGATTAGAAGGCAGCAGTCTAATTTCCTAGTTCGCCAGTCGGCGCCTCGGCGTCTAGATGCATTTAGATAATGAGCTTGAGCAAACGTAGCAATAGGTTATTCGTTAAGCAATAGGTACTCTTTAAAGTAAAGCTTCAACACACATTTAGGTCGATTTCGCACTTGCAACTCGGCAAAGTATATTAAACAATTTTAATTTCTAAACGACACTGAAAATTAGAACACATAGAAAAATCCGAAAAGTAAAGCTATGGCCGGGAATCGAACCCGGGTCCTCGTCATTCCGTGACGCGTGCTATACCCCTACACCACCCATAGCAGGTGAGTAAGCGTTCGAATTTTTCTATCTATTACTAACTGTCACGTGACCTTGTTACTATGCGATTATTTGTCGCGAAGCGTCATCTATTTGAATGATGTGTCTGTACGACACAATTACAAACTCCCGTGGAACATCTACTGCTCACCAGGGACGAGAGATGGCGCTGTTTTTCAAATGATAGGAAATATCAAATGAATTAAGAAATTTTTATTTCTTAATTTTTATGTTAACTTTTTACGGTTTTACCGTTAGAAATTTAATTTCTAAACGACACTGAAAATTAGAACACATAGAAAAATCCGAAAAGTAAAGCTATGGCCGGGAATCGAACCCGGGTCCTCGTCATTCCGTGACGCGTGCTATACCCCTACACCACCCATAGCAGGTGAGTAAGCGTTCGAATTTTTCTATCTATTACTAACTGTCACGTGACCTTGTTACTATGCGATTATTTGTCGCGAAGCGTCATCTATTTGAATGATGTGTCTGTACGACACAATTACAAACTCCCGTGGAACATCTACTGCTCACCAGGGACGAGAGATGGCGCTGTTTTTCAAATGATAGGAAATATCAAATGAATTAAGAAATTTTTATTTCTTAATTTTTATGTTAACTTTTTACGGTTTTACCGTTAGAAATTTAATTTCTAAACGACACTGAAAATTAGAACACATAGAAAAATCCGAAAAGTAAAGCTATGGCCGGGAATCGAACCCGGGTCCTCGTCATTCCGTGACGCGTGCTATACCCCTACACCACCCATAGCAGGTGAGTAAGCGTTCGAATTTTTCTATCTATTACTAACTGTCACGTGACCAACAACAATTGTGAACAATTTTGTTTGAAAATTCGGCAGCCTGAGAGGCATTGCAGTAAAATTTTATTGCAGTCAAGCCAAACAAGTTTTAATGTCGTGCCGTTTTCAATTTTCGGGAGCACGTAACTCTAATTGCTTAGAATTTTACATGAGCGTGCTGGAAATACCTATACTGTAATGTGAAAATAAACCAATCGTGCAGCGGTGTCGTCCGTGCCGTATGGTGTAGCGAAACCGCTCTTATCCGGACCATCTTTACGCTACTCGCTCCAGGCTAATGAGAGCCGGGTCCCCGCTACAGACATTTCTACATTTCTGCTTCGGCTTAAATATTTGACTTCGAACATAGTAGCTCTATGTGAAACTTTACCATTTCCACTGGCCCGGTGAATGTCTAAATCATCTCATCTTCTAAACGCTTTTTATGTTGATTGAAATCCAAACAGAACTCTTTTCCCACTATTTGTACAGGCCGGTACAAAAGTCGCATTCCCCGTTTGATTTGAATTCGACGTCCAGTCGGGTCCGCTATAATTGTCGGTTGAAACCCGTGAAAGTGTTTTCGTGGTCGCCCATTGTGCGGCCCCACAGTACACATCGGAAATCTCTACAATGAAATATTATGAGCAAGGTGTCATAATAACCGCTTTTTTGTGAATCTCCGAAGTTTTTGCTGGTAACATTAACAATTCAATTACCGTCGCTTTTTTGTTTATGTTTGTGTTTTTTTTTAGATGCCGTGCAGCGGTTCATAGAAATGCCGACGTACACGGAGGTGAATCCGGGGGAAGACGCCTTGCTAAAGTGTAGGATATCAGACAAGAAGGGAGTTTGCTCTTGGCAAAAGGACAACAAGGTATGTTATTAGCACTGGAATTTATATTGCCTTACCTACAGGTGTTTCAGAATACCAGACGCTCACACCTTTTGTCATAGTTACTTCTCAAAATCCTGTCAGCATAGCTCAAAGTAATTTAGATAAGCAATTCAGTTTTCTTATCACGTCCGGGACTCACTCATTTCAACCCGGAACCTCTCACTGAGGCAGGTCAGCTACCAAACTGAGCTAAACGATAGTCACCGTTAGTCATCACGAAATGTTTTGATTGTTTACTTTACTAAACCTATTTGCAAATATTTAGGACCATAATAGCTCTGGGGGTTTTAAAATTACTCATACGACTAAGGCAGTCGATGTTTTTGCTCGTTGACACTCCGATTCTTCTAAATGTACGTACCTTCCTTAATCGTTTTGCCTAACCGCTTTGTCACTTTGTTTCTACGAAAGTTTATCATTGTGAGCCTTTGTAGTTAAAACACGTATGACCCCATTAGCTATGTACGTTTTTTTATCGCCGGAAAATACGGTTTTTTGGGACCATGCATAAAAGGTTGGTTATTCACCGCGGTTCTGTTACAATGGGCTTGAACGATGACTGTTGGTACGCGGCAAAGGTCAGCTAGTACAGTCACTGCCAATCCTCTATTCCATAAGCGTGGCATGCGACAAGTGACTGTGAAAATACGAAGTACCTACGTTGCTGAATTGAGTTCGGTGTTAAACCGGGCTTGGTATTGGCTGTGAAATCTAGAGCGATATATCAGTGTCACCTGTCGAATGTCAGGTTTATGAAATAGGGGTCTGAGTAGGCAGAATACTCAATATTTGCTCGACTAATTCATCAAAGACTTCATTATTAATATAATAGAATCAGTCAGATATTTTAGAACATGCCGTATTGTTCTTTAGTGGCAGTTGCCATACCATCTGTCGTCTGCGACTTCGTCTGAAAAGAATTCGTTTATGGCTATCCTGTGAAAACTATGCAATTTTTCGGAGTAAAAATTAGCTTATACTCGTATTAATCTTTATCGTCCAAACTATTTGTTGTGCAGTAAAACGGAACAGACAGACAGATAAAGACAGAATAACTCGAAACAAGAAAGGATGGGTGTTTCAGTATGTGGTGGATTAAGAACTGTTTTATTAAAAATAATGAAGCACGCCAAAGCCACACAAATACAACTACACAATTTGAAAGAAGATTTAAGCCCCATTAAGTATAAGTGCATTGAATAACTGAAAAGTGCACTGCGTCCTATGTGTTTATTTCTAAAACGGGGCTTTAAAATATAATAGAGAAGTTCTGGCGCCTTACCATGCCGTCTTAATACAATTCAATTAAAATTCAGTTTCGGTTTGCTCCCTGACAGAGCTATACTAAAAATGGCAGCTAAAACCTGAACTGAGGCGGAATGGAATCACATTATTACGACATGGTAAGACCCCTGTTCAATTCAAATCCTCTTTCTAGCTTTCATTATGCTAAAATCTAACTAATATTATAAATGCGAAAGTATGGATGGATGGATGTTTGTTTGTTACTCAATCACGCCAAAACGGCCCAACGAATCTGGATGAAATTCGGCACATAGAGAAAAGTCTGGAATAGCACATATTTTATGCTACTTTTTATCCCGGAAAATTCCCGTAGGATAGCGATTAACGAATTCTTTTCAGACGTAGTCGCTGGCAAGTGGCAACAGCTAGTGTGTTATAAATAAAACACATTTTTAATTATCAAATCTAAGGACATCATACCATGTTCAAAACAAGCAAGTTTCATGTAAATATAAAATAAAAAAATAATTATACAATACAATACAATACAAATACTCTTTATTGAATACCACAAATCAGTACAAAACAATACAGAAACAAAGAACAAAGTATACAATAGGCGGTCTTATCGCTTAATAGCGATCTCTACCAGACAACCTTTAAGACAAAGAAATAAGTTGGAGACAGTTTAAGTAGGTGGCGGAAACAAATAGACAGGAGAAAGGCAGGGATAATAAAACAATACTTACATAAATATAATACATAGCTAAATAAATAAAATAATACATACACACATAACATAATTGTATAATAATACTAAATAATTGTATAATTATCATTCCAGAACTTCACTATCATTTTTCCTTCGAATGAAAACGGCTCTTTTACACCACTACGCCTGTCTTTAAAACTGTTCCACCAAAAACTACCCGCGATAGCAATTAATGCAAGAGTTTGCGCCCAGTTACCTCCTAACAATAATTGCTGGCTCACTGTACCATTTCATTAACATAACATAGCAAAAATGTGTTCTCTCTAACACGTTAATTAGCCTACCGTTACCGCTCAAACGATTTTTAGCGAGCAACTTGGGAATGGGGTCGTAAAAGAAATTCGGCTGTGGGGTGTGGGCACATTAAAGTCGTCCAGATTTTGTATTTCATCCCCTAGGGGTGTAAGAGTCGTGTATCGAATATTAATCGACGTTTAGCTACCCTGTTTACCTGAGGAGAATTTAAAACCAGTTTAAAATGTCAGGTTTTTTTTCGGTTGTTGCTTTATAGTCTTTCGAATTTTGAAAAATACACTCACGAGCTTAAATATCGGATTACTTGCCATACAAAATTGTATGAAAAAGTGGTAAGGGGCCTTACCATGACGTCCTAATTCCGACTCAGTTCAAGTTTTAGCTGTCACTTTTAGTATGAATCTGACAGCGAGTGAACCTAAACTGAATCGCATTAAGACGTCATGGCAAGCCCCTTTTTACCCGTCGGCGTATTTTTAATTTGGTATTTAAAATACGCTAAGCATAACATTTTTGCAAAACAAAGAAAACAGTAGATATTTGATAACTAAAAGCCGATAAATCTGGTACCTAATCCTTGTCAACTAGCTCGTGTTAAATGTTTAAATAATGTTGAAAATAGATTAGAAATTCCAAACCTGAGTTCGCTCTACATTCCTACCTACCTCTAATAACATACCAATCCAAACCCCAATCTACGTAACGAGTACCTACGTATTGTCACTATTTTACATGTTCGTTTGTTCACAACTTTGCAGAGGGAGCGGTCCCCTCTGGTTCTAAAATTTGCTTGCTAAGCCGCGAGTATAACACTTGATCGGGTAACATAACAGAGATCGTGTCGACGGCACCATCGCTTTGCGTAATATGCCATTTAGAAAAAAAAAACATGACGTGCTGTGAAACCTACCGCAATGAGCAAAAGTCGTGGGCTCGATAAGCACGATATGCGATTTCTCTTTATCGCTAAGTACGAGTAAGTACGTCCTTTAGTTTAGTTTAGTTTATTATTCATTCAATACAAAAAATACATTGGTTTACCTACATAAAATGTCATTGAAGTCGTCAGAAAATTAATAAAAAATAATACATAAATGTCACAAAATCAAGTTCATAAGCAAACACAATAAAATTACGCAAAAAATAACAGTAAGGTGCTAAGGTAATAAGGTTTTAAAATAGTTCCTCATGAAAAGGAGATATAGGAACGAATTAGAATAGTGGATATTGAAAGGAGGATAACAGAACTGAAATGGAGTGAAATACTTTGGAAAGATAGACGAATAGTCGAAGGTAGTGGCCAAGATCGAAGGTCAGTGTGTACTCCGGCCCGTTAGTCAGGTGACATTTGCTAATCAGCTGGAAAGCTGTGGAAGAGACTGGCACAGGATCGAGCGAAGTGGCGTAAAAATGAAGAGGCTCTAGTAGTGGGTGGATGTGAGCTCATTTAACCGATATAAAAAGGCGCATACAACACAAATGTGATTCTAGTTGTACGTATAGGAATGCATCAGTTCGATTTAGCATTTAATAATGTATCAATCACTTGATACATTATTTGATCCCCAGAATCCTCTAACACCAATGTAAAATACAATAGCGAACCACGTTTACTCGTAATTTTGGCTAGCTTGATTAAAATACGTGAACCGCCACAGGAAACGCGAGTACGTGAGCATTTCCACATTAACCATAAGGTTCCACATTGTTTTTACTGTTACAACACGTTTACATATTCATTCGTAGATAAAATTAAACGCTAGCATTCAACTGTCGTTTATCTACCCTGGTAAACTTTAACCGCGCTGTATTTAAATGAACAATCGCGGTTCGCCGGTGCGAGATCTGAATCTTAACTAGGTGTAGTCACGATTCTTTTAAAGTTTGAACTATAACTTCGTTAGTTCGTTAGCCGTGTTTCATCCAAACCTTTCCGGGAAATGTCATCTTCGGTAGATTGTGACGATAACAGGGATTCTGATAAAGATTCCTACGTAATAATTCAGCCAGTAAAGTGCATGCTTGCTTTTAGGGTGAGTCAGACTGACCCCTCTAGTTCAAATTGGGTAGGTACTTCGTTTGAATTGTTTTGCAGATTTGGACAGGGTGCCATTTTTGTTCATAATGATAATGATATCCTGTGGTCCCTCGGCAGGGACAAAGGGCAGTACAGACTTTGACGCGTCCTGTGTTCTAGCTCTAGCTTCATTTTGTTCATGCTTTTCGTATTATCTTCGGTGTAACGAAACATTTTGGTATTCCTGGCCTCGTACTAATCTGGACTATCACTTGGCAAGAAGAGCAAAGATATTTTCACATAGGTACTGTGTTAATCTGATGTTTAATAATAAAATAATCTGCCAAGTGTCAGCCATTTAAGGCTTAATGAGTTCTATGTCTATGCAAAACGAAGGGGGTGCTTGTTTGTACTCTGCATGTACAATAATAGGCGCTTCCGTACTTACTTTTTATTAAACATTTGTGAAGGAGGCTCGTAAGTGAAGATAACAATATTTAGATTCTACTTGTTAACCAGCCATCTCTCGCCCACTAAGAAAGGTTAAACTTAAGCATTGTGTTCCCCACCATTTATGGCAATGATCTTGCATTTGTAATTATGGTAATGAAGTCCTTATTTGGGCGGTTCGTATTTTTAAAAGCCCATTGTTAAAATGCTTTGAGGTGGCCTTTTTAAATACTTTATTATACCCCGTTATAGTTTTGTTTTTATTTTGAAACTTGTGCCGTAGATTGTCTTAGACTGTGACGATGTTGGTTGAATTTGTAAAGTTTAATTATAATTCAACCACAAAGCATAAATTAACCTTACACGTTGATACGTTAAATACATCCATACTTATTGACTGTACCTAGTAGACGGGAAAGAGAAAACTCATTTCTCACAGACTCTGCACCAAAAAAATATATTATTAAAAAATAATAATAATAATAATAATAACTGTCATTAAAACGACTATTTTATTGTTATCCGATCACGCTAACCTACACGCTTAATTCTCACCTGATTGTTGCAGTAGAGAAAATCTAAACCATAACTCGGAACTTCTTCCCTGACAACTTTACGATGCAGTACGTTAAGAACACGTAAGCCTGTCGGTTTCACAAAGGCATACTATCGATACAGGACAAAGACGTTAAGCCTAACGGCCGTCATTACCATCCAAGTCACGAGTTAGCCTTCGTGATTCGAGTCCTGGGAACTTGGCAGCACGCCCTGACGCTTGATGCCTCGGGCCTACACTTTTATCGTGCATCAAATATCAGAACTATACTCGTAGATCCCACCTCTAGTGACAGCCCGTAATGGCACTTTGTGTGTCAAATTATAGGGCATCATAATAAACGTGTTGCTTTCGTGTGAAATTCGATTTCATGAGCTATGACAGGTGTTGAATAAATGAGCTATCGCGCGAATCGAGCGACGGACAACGATTCAAATAGATCTGTTAAACTATGCAGTTTTTTAAAAGCTTTTAAATTGACATTTTAAGCTTTTAAATGGCTATGTAAAGCAGCGGACTGTCACAGTCAAGTTAAACTTTTTTCGAACAACATGCTTCCCCTTCCTTCGCATAACTTCACATAGGATGCTAAATTTAAATACGAAACTTTTATCTTTCTCTTTGTGAGTTAGACAGCTCCATTATATTCTTAGAGCTTGAACAATTTCATAAACAAAATTGGAAGATACTTAAGTCTTTGTGAAATCACTTAGATACGTAGGTACCGATTTAAAAAGTGTTGTTAGCATCGTCGTCGGGCTACTGTTGGGCTGGCTTTATAACCTGATTTCACTAACTATTTTTTTTTAACGCCTGAAATCTTATACTTTAGGACCGTCTTCAAAAAGGAGGAGGTTCCCAGTTCGTCGGTTTTTTTTTTGTCGCGTTTGTTTTTTTGATTCCATCACTTATTGCGACTTTTTAAATGGATGTTACCATACAAAATGATTAGTTAGTTTAGCTTGTCAATAATTAAGTTTACCCTCGTGAACAAACCAATAGTAAGGCAAATCGCATGCTGAAATAATCTACAAAAATACAAACTGGTCAATCTCATCTAGGTCTTCACTACTGTAACTTTAAAAAAATGTCTGACTCAGGAGGTCACACGAAACTCTCTGCTACACATTTTAATCCCTATAAAAAGAACTACCCAGCATATGTGTAAAATCGTTCGTCGGGCGTCGCCGGCGCATATCGCACTAGTAAACAGTCACGGTTCGCAGTCACGCCGCTTTGTTGTCGTGCAAATGGGCTGGCCAAGCCATGGGCGACGTGAGCTATGGAAAGTGGGTATCAGTTGAAGAGAAAATGAGGCGCACTTTAATCACATACATACATGAATCACGTCTTTATCCCTTTCCGGGTCAACAGAGCCTAAAGTAACAAGACCTAAAGGGCATGTTTAGCATGGTTGTGGGCGTAAAGGTGGAATGGGGATTGAATATAGTAGGGATTGCAATCCGGATAATCCGAAATCCGAAATAACCGGAAAAATCCGGATTTTTGACGCCTTTTATAAATTCGGATTTTTAGCATAAAAATCCGGTTTTTTCGGATTTCAATTACAGTTGACAAAGTTGACATTTAAGCAGTTATTTTTATTCATCATTTGCTATTTCATATGCGTACACCGCTAAACAAAGGCATAACGCCAAAAATGCTCTTAATACAGTCTTCAATGTGATACAATTTCTACTAGATGTACTTATTGGCCATCCTCCTAAATACCGGCTACTCAATGATGATACTTAAAATTAGATAAGACATTCAAAGCATCGCTAGGCTTGAACTGTTTTCATTTAAGTACAAACGCAGTGGTAAATCCTTATAAATCTTAGAATCACCACTCGCTTTGCGCTTATCAATTATTCCTACCGAAAAGTTACACTCCCGTGCGTTTGACATTTTGCCTCACACGTCCGGGTGTACACTGTTGAGCAAAATAATGGGCCGCTTCCCAAACTAAATTTTATGTCAATTAGCCTTTATTTTTGCTTGTCAGTGTATGTGACACCAAACGCGCGTCAAGCGCTTTTAACTTTTATACAATAGATGAATGAATATAAGTTAGATGAAACCTTGATGACGTTATACCGTGCTACCCAAAACGTTATGCTAACTATCAGTTAAAGCTTTTAATTTTTTTGAATCTTGACACTATTTCACTGATAGGATAGGCCTATCTATACACGTCGCGATGTACAGTCGGAGTGAGGTTTCATTGTACATAAATTTGTTTTATATGGGTATTATACCTTTCAATAGCAATAATGTGGCTACAAAATGCTACTAAGTATACAAGACTCAAAAAACTTGGTAGGGTAATTAAATAACAGTCAAAAATGTTTCCATTGTGTGTTTCCAAATTTCTATTGTGTCAACAAAGCCACACAGATTCAGAAATTTCCGCGTAGCACTACCTACTGTCATTATAAATGATTTTTCAACTATTGTAACATCATCATAATCATTTATACACTTCAAAGTGAAACGGTCTCTTCTTCTCGTGACAATTCAACGGTAAAATATTCACAATAGGACGGCCGCCATCCCCTTTTTACCCTAAAACACGCGACACATGTCTGAGCCAAACAATTGGCCATAAACTTTCGGGGATCGCCCAACAATGGCACTCTCCGCTTATCTAAATCTCAGAGAGGCCAACGTTTGTCCAAACGTTGGACAATTAGATGCAAGTATTGCGTAGTCACTCAGTTCCCATATATTACGGACCATTAGTCATTACCATCTGATAAGAGCGTCCATCGCTGACTCATTCGTCTTTTTGCGCACTCTTAGACAGGTACAGTGGAAACAAAAAGGCCGCATATTGATGATAAAGGCCAATCGATGAGTTAATGCATGAGAATGCAACAATGATATTGATCACGATGATGGCCAAGACCTTTCGGAATTGATTTCGAAGGGCGAAAGAACATCGCTAGCGTCGGTGCAACCGTGGCTTGGATTGGGTAATATTGAAGATCGATCTCGTTTCGTAAACGGGTCCAACCAATGTACCAACACAGAGCTAACTATAAATTTGAAACGCAGGTTCAAGCAAGTGGATAGGTCACCTAGACTGCCTATTTCTTTTCATAAAGGTACTAGAAAGGTAGTAGACACTTAAGTAGCGTACCACCTCGTAACTTTCCTATGTGTTTGAGTTACTTAACAAGGACACTGGGTTTGTTCCCCAAAGTTAAACTTAGAGCTTTATGCAAATCCCATGCTAACACTTAAACTGCACATTTCAGAATTTCGGGTAAGCTTTTAGTAACATTTACCTAAACTCTGCACGCTGCGTCTCGTAACACTTATAAATAATGTATTTAGCTTGCATCATGCTATATGAGATTACAAATTAACTACGCAAGATTTGTCCCGCATGTTACTTAAAGATAATAACTCTAATGTCTGCTATAGGTATGTAGTCACGATAATTCGACCCGTTCGTGACTATACATTTTAATATTCTCATGTCGTCTGGTTGACGCGTTGCTATGCCTTGATACATCAATACCTTTTGAAAGGACATTCGTAACTCGTACCAATGACTAACCCGCTTGTTCTACGCGAGTATACATATTGTTTTGGCGAAATAAAACGCTATTAGAATGTGCCAATGGTGAATAGAAGCTTATGAATAGCTTTCAGTTGGTATTAAAACAACCCTTTGCTTAAATATTTGAAATAGAAACCCATGACGCTTTCTTGAATATGGTTATACAGGCCGCAGGTGCGTCCTATGATTTCGTGCTGGCTTTATTTTAAGCCTACTGCATTGCATTGGTTGAATAAATCCTCTGTGGGGCTCTCGAGTACATTAGCGATGTTAATATGCGATAGTGATGTTCATGATCGATCCTTTCATATTCAATGGTTCGTTGTTCGGTATGAATGGGGACGCCTCTTGAAAGTACTCGTCGGGTTTACGATGTGAATCGGGACCGAGAATGGATTAAGAAGGCTTATTATTTCGATGTGGGCTCGTACGGTAGTTTTTTTCTCTTTATAACGTACGAAGTTCTCGCTTTGCATGATGAATTCTTGTTTTTCAAACCGAGGGTGGAAGTGTAAGTGCTATTAATATATTTCACGGATCTAACGTAACGTGATGTTATAAATTGGAAAACTTATAATTGGTCTTTTCATCGCTGTTTTTCCTGGAAATAAATCGCTTTCATTCATAAGTATTTTTCGTTTCCACCCGTAAGCCTTGATTTTTACTTTCGCGTACTATGGAAACGAAAGTCACAATAGCTTTGAGAACACCATAATACTTTTAACCGACAATGTAAAGCTTTTACCACATTATGTTCAATCGGTCTTGAATCTCAATTTGTCCTTGAAGCGACAAAATAATGGAAGCTTCTGTGAATAGCCAATAAAAGGCTGCGTAACTTTATCCGTTTCGCGTGATCCAATATGAGACTGCGATTTGAAAATATGACCATCCCCTTGGCAGTTCGCTATTTGATATCGAGACCTTTTCTTACTGATCACTGAATCTTGATCGTTAGATTTACGTTTGCAACTTTTTCAAAGTAAGCTCTACATATAACATTCAGATTGTCTTTAGGGGAAGACGTAAGTGAGAGGACAAGAATGGTTGGCCAGCTTTGATTCCTGATAAATACGAAATGTGCTAGAAGCTCGGCGTTAGTCGAAACTTGAAGGTAAGTACATTATTAATGTGAGACCTTTTCCTAGTCGATTTCTTTGACAACTAAGATTCATTGGCACGTTCTGCCAGTTTTAAAAAATATATGCCTATTCAACTAAATGAAAACCCATACCAAACGTGTCCTTGGTTCTACTGGCTCGATAAATTAGCATTGAGCACAGATATATCGACATAAAGCGTCGGCCGATCCCACCATTGTGTATGAATACCGCGATTGTAGGGCTGAGGAATGTCCTGATTAACATCATGAAGGATGGGAAGCTTGCATTATGGTTGCCTAGCGATTGCTTGTACTGTGAAGAAATAATAAATCTTTTAACCTGATGCTTATGCATGCAGCTTTTTACGAACTGCTGCTCAGTAAAAAATACATAATAAATTATTATAGTGATGATAATGACTCGTAATAGTGCACCGAGTAGGGGTACCTTGCTTACTGTATTAATTTTATAAAGTACAGTCTAGTAAAAGTGAAGAGTTTTATTCGCAAATAAGAAGGCACGCGGAAAACCGCGAGAACCATTCCATTATCGAGGTCAAATACATATATTTTTAGGCTAATGCCTATGCATTATTCTAGAGATTCAGCTATCAATATTCATCCAAATCAGGCACACAAACTTTTGTGTTTATAACATTAGTATTTGATATGAGAATGATGTTATTTGTGTAGTACCTAAGAATGGAGCTAGACTGAAGGCTAGCGAGCTTCTAACATATTGCCTTCTTTTATGAGAAAAGTTACCGATACCAAGATTCAATCAACTTTGGAACTTTGTGTCATCCTTCTTTCCGTAGAGACCGTGACCTCAATGCCATGTGTATCTATTGTTGTAGCTTCCCACATATTCCTTGATTAGTCATCATTTATTATACCATTGTCCTCCTCTCTGCTATCGAATATGTGCAGACTTAAGGGCCTCGAGGGTATAATTACGTGTCGAAAGCCGTCTGCATGATGCTAAACATAGTTATTGTTCAGGCTTTATTTGTGTGAGGTTAATATAAACATGTAGCCCCAAGTATAATGAAAAATAATCCTTTGAGCCGTCAATTTCGTGATGGCTCACGTGTCAATTTGTTGTTTATTTTCTACGTTGTCAAAAAATTGGGAATTTGAGGCATGTATGCAATGTGTTTCACGTAGAGCAGTGCAGTTATTTTTTTATTGACAGGTATTAATTTTTAATATTTGTTCTGAGTTTTAGAAAACCCATGGCTGGCGGATAGCTTTGATGTAATTGTATTTTTTTCGTACGAGTAGTTTTAAATTGTTATTGACTAGGAGTAAGCAAACCCGAATAAAAATGAATGAGTTTGTCGTCAATGTACTTCTTAATACCCGGTGGTTCAAAGTTTAATACTGTGTGTTACTAGATAGGTAGAGCGCGCGAGACAGAGTACGTCTCTATCTAGATAAAACAGTAAGAAAAAGACGCACACGTGGTACAGGGTAAGTTTTTTTTACGTGCTATTAAGAGTGTTAGTAAATATTCAACACTTACGAGTACCTACCACGTATTGTCACTTAGGTGATACCTCTATCTCGATTACATGTGGTATTCATCAGTTTTAGTACCCGGAGTAGTTCACACACATGTTAGCTCTGATTAATGAATGCATGACGAAAGAGTTTCTTTGCCACTTGATATCGTAATCAAACAAGTGAATACCGTCTATCACACTTTCCCTCGTCATTTGAAAGAATAAAAAATATACATACGCAAGTACCCACTGCAACGCAATTGTGTATGTCAAGGCAATAATTATTAGCCAATGTTTGGGCATGAGAACTCTTTTGTTACACATTAATTAAATTCAATATAGTGTAATAAGTAGTGTTGTTTATAACTGCTTTGTGAATAGAGTTGTTTTCTCAGTGTTAATTACACCCAACGCTCGTCGGGTACTAAGTTATTTTGGTACGTCATAAGTCATAATGCATAACCTAAAATTAAACTAGGCGTGTGCCGTCACACATTGTTCGGTTTAATGCACTAACTGGAATTATACGGAAACGTAACTTAAACTTAGAATATAATATGACACACAATATGGGTTATTCATGATGCCTAATAGCGGTGTGAGCTAGACAGTTTTGATATGAAAATTTATATATATGCAGTCGTAACTCGGAATAATTAAAGGACTTTTATTATTTATTATAAAGAACTTTATTTATAAAAAGAGAGAATCCTTATAAGATCACTTCGTTGTCAGTTTGTCTGCCTGTCTGTCCTTCAAGTCCCCTTTTGTTAGAAAGAAACACGTAGAGATATAAGTTAAAATTAATAGCTATGAAAAATCTATGAAAAACCAACCTTCTAAGATACCATGTGTTTTATGTGCAATAAAGAGTCATACATACATACATTTGGGCGTGTATGTCGCATTTAGCATCGTCATAAAGGGAACCAAAACTATGGGATACCATACCTACCTCTATTTATCTTAGAAAATATGTGAAATTTGGCATGAACGTAGCTCTTCACAAATAATGAAGTAAATCCATAAATTAGTTTTTTTATGTCTGTCTTATGTGAGTCATCATCATCATCATCATATCCAGCCCATACACGTCCCAATGCTGGGCAACATATGTGAGTAACCAATAAAAAATTATCTCACACTGACATTTTTTTAAAGAGTTTACATACATACATACATACATACATACATACATTTTACTTGGTAGGGCTCTGCTAGCTAACACTGGTATTGTATTTGCTTGCTGAATTTATACGGAATTTATGCGCAAGTTTGACTCACCCTTGGCCGTTTTTAAAGAGTCGCTGTAGAAAACTATCAAGTGTAAGCATGGGCGTGAGTTAGTAAGTCTCTTAACTGTCTTGAGGCACCACTGTAGTTTAAGTAACTTAAATTGTACTTAACTAACAACATTAACTTTGCACTAAGTCTAAGTAAACCAAAGAGGATGTTGGCCAGGGACTGATATTGACGTGCAGAAATTATAAACCGATACCTAAATATCTGTATTATTATTATTATTATTATTATTATAGCCTTTTTATTCCGAATTCGCTACAATTTCAGTAAGTACCTACATGTTCTTGTTGTCGCGTAATTCGGCGTGCCTCATGGCATAGGCCTCCTCCGTGTATTGGAGGGTTTGGGCTATAGTTACCACGCGCGCCCAGTGCGGATTGGGAACTTAACACACACCATTGAATTTCTTCGCAGATGTGTGCAGGTTTCCTCACGATGTTTTCCTTCACCGCTCAAGCTCATGGCAAATTACGAATGTAATTTTCGCACATAAATTCCGAAAAACTCAGAGGTGCGAGCCCGGGATTTGAACCCACGACGCTCTGCTTGAGAGGCCACAGGTCAAACCACTAGGCTACCACGGCTTTTTTTCTACCACGGCTTTTTTTCTGTATTAAGTAAATAGTATCCAAACATCGATTCCTAAAAAAAATCTGAAGCTCAATCGGTTTAATATATCTGCTTCAAAATTGACGTGCATGATTCCACTCGGACAAACATACATACATTATAATGTGACATACATACATAGCAAGCTTATATTTGCTTGTAAATATATCGCTACGAGTAAGTAATACTGTCCCTAATGTTGGCCTTCGAGGCGTGCATTACAATTACAAGAAACTTTCAATCTTCTCCATTCAATGGTCCTTCCGCTCTCCATAACATCGCTGTCTTTTTCATTGAAGTGTTATATTAAGATCGATTGTTACATCGCCGCGTAATACGCAGTGACGTGAGGCGTCACGTTTTAGGGTGCGACCAAACCGCCGCGTATACGCAGTGACGTGAGGCGTCACGTTTTAGGGTGCGACCAAACCGCCGTTTATACGCAGTGACGTGAGGCGTCACGTTTTACGGTGCGACCAAACCGCCGCTTATATGCAGTGACGTGAGGCGTCACGTTTTAGGGTGCGACCAAACCGCCGCGTATACGCAGTGACGTGAGGCGTCACGTTTTAGGGTGCGACCAAACCGCCGTTTATACGCAGTGACGTGAGGCGTCACGTTTTAGGGTGCGACCAAACCGCCGCGTATACGCAGTGACGTGAGGCGTCACGTTTTAGGGTGCGACCAAACCGCCGCGTATACGCAGTGACGTGTCGTATGCGTCACGTTTTCTCACCGTTTCTTCATACATTTTGTTGCGATTCCGTAACGTTATCATTTTTTAAGCGGCGGTGTGGTCGCACCTTTAACCCTCGACGCAAAAAGAGGGGTTTGTTTGCAGTCGATGTCTGAGTGTGTATGGCTGTCTGTGGCATCGTAACTCTCAAGCGGATGGACCGATTTGGATGCGGTTTTTTTCACTCGAAAGCCAGTTTCCTTGCAGTGGTTTCTAGTCATATTGGGTAAAAATCGGTTTAGCATTTTGAAGAGGTTTTCCAAAATGAGGTAAGACATTTTAGGCATAAAATTTAATATTTTTATTATTTCCGTATTATTATTATTTAAAATAATACACTAGCAGCTCTTTGAGCTGATGCGTGTATATCACTGCACTTGTGTTCTTTGAGTTTTTAAATGAATGATGTATGATTATTTGATAAATGCGTGAAGGGTTTTTTTATAATTTCAATTTAATGTCATCACCGTTTCTTTGTAAATTTTATCGCGTAAACGCACCATCAACGTCTTCTACCTACGTGCCGGTGTGGTCGGACCTTTATAAGACTAAGTTTCGACAAACTTAATACCAAGATTCTATAATCTTCTCTATAGAAGAATGAAATCCGTTGTCCTGTTTGTCTGTGCATACCGGATTGAAGAAACTTTTGGAAGCACTTTATTACTGTTTGGCCCCATATTTGCTCGCGTAGATTCCGTCTAAGTATGTTTACCCGAGCGAGGTAGCTACGTAGAGGAGATCGCAGGAATAAAGTATTATGTGAACTTACATTAGGTAGGTACGTTACTACAGACTTAGCTAAAAAAACAAGTTGTAACTTAGAATATTTTCATGTCTGCGATCATTGGTACTTAAACGTCTTTTCTTAAGAAAAAGACTCCATTAGAACAAAATAATACTTATGAAATTGTCAAAGTAAAGCTTCGCATATTGTTAGGTAAGTAGGTACCTACTCATACTAGCTAGCGCTAGTTTAATCTTTCCAAGATTAGCGCGTACAAACAGACAGGCAGGCTTAGCAATAGTTATTAAAAATTGTAATTGTTGTAAGTAATATCTTGAAGTCTCTAATATCTTAATATCAGTCTTTTAACAAGAAGTCATAAGTCGACGTTTGAAAATATTGAACGCTTGTAACCTCATTACAACACAGTGTTAAAAAACAAGTTACATTGATTTAATCCCTAAGCTAAACTTACAACATACAAGCCCCACATTATCTTAAGAAAGTGATACAGTTTCAACAGATGTACTTATTGCCAAACGGATGCGCGCACGCATAAGTCACGGTTCACACGAGCGGATATTGCGTCGCTGAAACGTTCATTGTTCTCGATCGTTATTAATCAAAGAAAATGTCTCTGCGCTGTTTGCGTTGCCGAAAACTCGGTTACGGCCCGCTACCGGCCGAAGGTTAAACGTAACGCACGAGGACTCCACTTAATGATGTGATATACTTGTCTTATTAAGTCGTATATCTATTTATGAACAAAAGGAAGTTAGCGTAGTTCAGTTCAGTTTTGTTTATTTATTCGTTCAATATCACTATCACTATTAAATCAATATTTATCACTATTTTATTGAATCAGGCGTTACTTTGCGGAGGTCCATTTTAATGAACACAAAATGTTTACCTTGCTACTCCGCTAGCTAGATAAATATTTAGTGTTCATCATTATCACTGTCTGTCCATATGTATGCTTAGATTTTTAAAACTACGCAACGGATTTTAATGCGGTTTTTTTAATAGATAAGACGAAGGTTTATATGTATAATTCTACGTACACGAAGCCGCGGGCAAAAGCTAGTTTGAAATACGTTAATATACCTAAAAATCAAGGAACTAAATCGAGTAAATATAACCATATTTTTGTAATTTCGGATCGTCATGATGAAATTTTAATCACAGTAAATGATAAATTCGAAAATGACAAACAGAGTAAGTCAGCTTGCGTTGACTATTTAGAAAATTAAATAATCAACGGGAAGCCAACCGAAACCACAATCAAAACCTTTGAGAGTAGACCATCAGATCTATGTCAGCACCAAGCTAATTGATATACAACTGAGTAGGATCAGAATGTCTGAACCTGAGATCCTTTCATTTAGATACACAAATACACATTTAAATTACGCGACTGATCTCAATTCTTATAAAGTGCAACACGCGAAGTCTATCTCAGTTGCATGTTTCTATGGTGTAGGTGTGTTCTTCTAAAATACTACGTGTAAAATCGAAATTAACAAACGTTTCCAAAAAAAAAGTATTCACGCCGCCTTCGCATAAGCGAAACGTGGTAACGCAAGAAAGATTGACTTAATGACGAGATATACCCGCCTTAGATCTCCATAACCCAAATCAAATGCTTTTGCTGGCCAACTACAAAAGGTTCGACCATTCAATTGAAGTTCCTTGATGTGGTTTTAATAGTTTCAGAATATGGCACGGAAATTTGTCAGTATCTACGTAACTATTGAAACCTGATTGAAACACTGTTTACCGGATGTGATTCTGAACTCGCGAAACCCATTGAAGAGCGGATATTAACCGTTGCTTTTGTTCCGCTGTCATTTTCAGCAAGTGAGTCCATTATCGCCTTATTTATTGAACTCGCATTAAAATAAGTAGGTATGCTCCGTAGTCGAAATAATAGAGCCAGTTCAAACAGTAGTTTCCTCTTGCCCTCGGTCATAAATGCTTTCTCAGGGGAGAAGCTTAAAAGTAGACCAATTTCTTGTTCTACAGAGTCTTTCTCCATTTCGTTGTTTACCACGCGTTGTGCTGCTTATTATTAAATACTTAATACTTTTCTCGAAAGCATGTGATATATAAAGCATTCGCTTCCACATTGTTAATAATTAAACGCAAACGCTAACTTATTTGCGCTAACTTGTTACATTTCGACGTATTTTAGAATTTTGTAGTATGTTTTCCAACACGTGTGTCGTCATTACAGTCGGTCACACCCCGAGAATTTCTCTCCGTTATGCACATTGATCGCCGGAGGTATAATTTCGTGGGTACCCGACTCACATTGCCGAACCGTGAACGTCTAGAGCACTAGAAATTATGCAGATACAGAGTAGGTCGAGTCGGATTTATAACGATCCCGATTTGTCTTGGGCGTTAGGGAGATTTTCAAGCCATGTTGCAAAGAGTTAGGCGCCTTGTTGCGTATAATTTCTACTAGAATTGCTAGTTTCACTTTGCTAGGCGAGTGAAGAGCGTGACAACGTCATTTGTCTATTCTGGGTAGTGACTGAGTAAGCAGCTTCGCTTTTGGTACTAGTGGTAACTATATTATCTTTCGTACCTTTTGGAATTGCTTTAAGAAATGTTTTTAATTATTGTACGTATTACAATACCAAACAGAAAGGTCGGTGTATTATATTCTAAAGTAAATAAATTCTCGTATGTTGGTTGGTGGTTCCTTATTGTATTCAGCTTGGATAAATACCATGCTAACTTCATGCATGCTGCTAAGATTTCAACTAGCATTCCTGCCAAAATTCCATCTCCAACCCCTCATCCCTTGTCCGTATTGGATGCATCTACGCATAGGCATCATACTTGCGGCACATTGCCGAATATTCCGTCTTTGTTCTTTGAAGTTTAAAAGGAAGGTACTCAATTGTTTTCGGTGGTGTATTATGTCGCGAGCTCTTTGACATTCCAGACGTATCCCATTTTTAAACTGAAAACAGTCGTTCTTCTTCTAAAAGTGGTGGTTTGAACTTTTTAACAGATGTTCTAGACCAATTAGATTAACTTTTTTTTTCTTTTCAGCCAGTAGGAATATACCGGGGCAAGTACGAGTGGGCGAACGAGAACAGCCCAGTTGGTGGCGACTGTTCGCTATGGGTGCGGGCGGCCACATTGCAGCTAGACGATGGTCAGTGGCAGTGCCAAGTTACTGCCAGCAACTATGATGTTCAGGTAAGCCATATTTTGGTATCCAATATTCTGAGTAGTTTACTAGGAGTTCATTGGAATGTGCCTTACAAGTATGCTACTTAAGCATTTAAAAAAAAAAAAGGATTTTTCTCCCAACTTTATTTTTTCCTAATCAAAACCACGAGCTCGTTCAATCCTAATGGGAAAACCTCCTACTTTCTTACATTTTTCTATACTCTTTGTCTGGCGTAACGCAAAGGAAGGGACACCAAAAACATATCGAAATATTAGGCCGTTATCTCTACTAGAAGAGGCCTTTGCCCATCAGTGGGACACTATTACGAGTTAACAAAAAAAAACTTACATGGCTGAAAAGAGCTCGTGATCTTGAGTGGAAATAGCATGGAATTGGTAGAAAAAAAGTGCGGTAGAATTTTTTCAGAATTGCTCATTTGCTTACTCGATGATCCGTGCCTCTACCTCTGCAATGAACCTTCAACGAGTGTCAAAACAAGTCGCGGTTATGCGTGTGAGCCATCCAACTGCACGTACCTAACTAATTGCGCCAAGAGACTTAACAGCTTACATTTTGGATTAAATAAGTATGACAATAAGAGCACCGTTATTCTTTTCTTAGTATTTGAGCTTGCTGAATAAACCCGACCCAGATCGTAAAAATCAAACTTTAACATCTATTATGTTAACAAGTTTTTTTGGGGACATTAAAATTCTTCTTTATTACGGAACGCAATGACACCGTATAAAAATAATAGCTACAACATCAAACATGTTGAAGAAACGATAAATCCAAAACGTGGCATCTGTTAATCTTGAAAAACAAACAGAAGCTGTAGTTCCGGCAGTTAATTAAAGCAATTTAATAAGTACAGGCAGTCACCATGCGAGACAGCGGAAAAGGTAACGTAAACACGCTCTAGACGCTATCAGGCTATCACAACAGTGCTTAGATTCTCTATCGTTTGCCCGAATTTCATATGCCATAAATGTATTGTTTGCCATAATGATCACTTGCCATAACTCTTTTTTCTCCCAAACTGTTAATTCTTCAGGATTGTTATGAAATAAACCTAACCTAACCTGTAGAGTTCTACAGGATTGCCATTTCAATGCTCCTGAAAAAATTACGGCTTCAGAGAAATAAAGAGTTATGGCGAACTCATAAAACGATCTAATAGATACCCATAAAACATAAACATTTAACAATGACCTTATGTTTCGATTTCTTCCTAGAAAAGAAACTGCAAGGTTTGCACAGGCAGTTAACACTGACCGGATACAATTTTTTTCCATTCCGACCAGGGGCCTTACCATGACGTCTTAATGCGATTCAGTTCAGGTTCGCTCGCTGTCAGATTCATACTAAAAGTGACAGCTAAAACTTAAACTGCGTCGGAATTAGGACGTCATGGTAAGGCCCCAGATTTCGTCGAAGCCAAGAAAATGGCACTCATGCCCCTTATTCTTAAGTTAAAAAGAGACGACCCAATAAAGAGCTTGCTATCCGTCTTGATACTGAACTTCCCCTTTTTCCAGGATGCCCTATCTAGTCCCCCCGCGGCCTTGGCAGTCCGCGTGCCCCCGCAGTCTCCACGTATCCTCTTTAACGGCACCCACATACTGCCCGGCCAGAACATCACGGTACCAGCTGGCTCGCGAGCCACCGTCGTCTGTGAAGCACGCTATGGCAACCCACCTGCTTACATCGAGTGGTATCTAGGTATGTACAATTTTCATGGTGAATTCGTTACGGTGATAACTGTGGAAACGTGCTCTTCAGAGCGCATTCCAATGGCATTATAATTAACCCTATTCTACCAACACTTTTTTGATTTCCCTTTCCACCTATAAGCCTACTATACCTATACCTATAGGTACAATCATGCTATTTAAATGTGACCTTTAGGTTTTTGTTACTCTAGGCTCTGTCTACCCCCGTAAGAGATAAAGACATGACGTATGCATGTAAGTATGTATTTTTTTTATAGCCTATTGCGGTGTCCCACTGCTGGGCAAAGGCCTCTCCTCTCGACCTCCACAACTCTCGCTCCGACGCAATATCAGGCTATTCCTCCATATACGCGTCCAAATCGTCACGCTATCGCCTTCTTGGTCTGCCTCGTCGTCGTTGGCCATTCTCTGGCACCCACCAAGTGACTGAGTGGGCCCACCTCTGAGGATGCATGCGGCAGACATGTCCAGCCCAGTCCCATTTAAGCATGTATCCATAATGTACAATATTGACTTTCCAGAGAAAGAGCGTCTCTCGGCGTGGAGCCAGACTAACGCTTCGGAAGTGGAACGGCCGAGGGTGTGGGCGGCGCGGTCGGTGCTGGAGCTGGGCGCCACGCGCGCCGCCCACGGCCGCCAGCTGGCCTGCCGCGCGCACCACCCCTCCTACCCCTCGCCCTACTACCGCGACTCCTACACCATGCTCGATGTCACTTGTAAGTTCAAAGATGTTCATGACAAGCCAGTCTGACGAGCACGTCTAGCACAAGAGCGCACAAGAGTCGCGTCGCGCGCGAGATAGATCGCCCGTCTTTTTCTTACTGTTGGTTCTAGAAAGAGACGGGTACGTACATAGAATAGATAATAACAGGGTAGAAGGGAATCTCTTTTGACCGCGTTCAAAACGCCGCCATTTATATATCTACTTCCCCCTTCACGTCGTTACGCCCCTCTGTCGTCCAGGCGTATTGATAGGGTTGCTTACCGTTAAATATTATACTTACGTCTAAAGATAATATAAAAGAAAGAAAGAAAGAAAGGAAAAGGTTTATTTGGTGCAATATGTAGATATCGCTAAAATATAATTTTTTATATACTTTGAAATCATTATTTTATTCTAGTTTTACAAAATATGAAATTTATAAATCATTAGGTACGTACCTACATATTTATATTAAGGAAGAAGTTATTAGTGCCATACCAAATGAAGCCATTTAAGATGATTTAAGTAAGTATTACTTGACACCATTGTAATTATTGTTTCCAAGATGAGTACCTACGGGACGGAACGCGCAAAAATGCCAAACGCGCGTGCGGCGACGCCGGCCGTGGCAGCCTGACTGAGCCGCTCGTTTAACAAGTAGTGTAAATCGTGACCTTTAGTCCGGCCGGAGCGAGAGATTCCGTTCTACTATGTTCTTACTTATTCTATGACGGGTAGCCTAACTGACTCTTGCGCGCTCTTGTGCTATCCGAGCAGAGGACTGAAACAAATTAACCAGATAACTAACATCTGAACTTTACACAGATAGAAATTGTTAAGTACGTAAAAAAACTTTAAAAAAATATCCAGACTTCATATTTCAGGTTGAATAGGATTATCTTGTCTCTTCCCGTCCGTCGAAAAAGTGACTTAGGGGCCTATTGTGAGAGTGGGCAGCAACACTCTCTTTTTCCAACTTCTGTTGTCTCAAGAAACTCATCGTAATCATCCAGATGTGCTCAACGATGACTACCACCAGTCTGAAGTGTAGCGACTTACCCCCTTATTCATAAACGCTCTATAGGCTTCTACTAACTTAGCAATCGTTCGTCCTTATCGTCACATCGACATTTACCTTTCACAGATATGAAACAGGCCCTTAGTCTAACTCCCTTATTCATAAACGCTCTATAGGCTTCTACTAACTTAGCAATCGTTTGTCCTTATCGTCACATCGACATTTACCTTTCACAGATATGAAACAGGCCCTTAGTCTAACCCCTTTATTCATAAACATTCTCTAGGCTTCTACTAACTTAGCAATCGTTTGTCCTTATCGTCACATCGACATTTACCTTTCACAGATATGAAACAGGCCCTTAGTCTAACCCCCTTATTCATAAACATTCTCTAGGCTTCTACTAACTTAGCAATCGTTTGTCCTTATCGTCACATCGACATTTACCTTTCACAGATAAGGTCAAACGATTGCTAAGTTAGTAGAAGCCTAGAGAATGTTTAAGAATAAGGGGTTAGACTAAGGGCCTGTTTCACCACTCGCAGTTAAGACCCTGTTATTTTAACTGTCTGTTATCTTTATGATGTCGCCTCAGTCTGTTCCGTAGTAATAAATAGAGAAGGAATCATAGATAACTGACACTTAAGATATCAGGAACTTAACAGAGAGTGATGAAGCAGCCCCTAAGAATAAATGAGTAAATATGAAACGACGAAAAAAAGTTGTTACATTAACCACAATATCCATTATTCTAAGCTTTGTAGACAATCATTGGGCATTAGACATTACCACAGAGATAACCGACTCCAATCGTCTCCTACAGTTGTCCCCGTGGTCTCCATAAACGGCGCAGATCCCAGCACCCTGGCAAACCTGGAGGAAGGCAACAGTGCCCTGACCCTTGAGTGTCGCGCGGACGGAAACCCGAGCCCCTACGTGTGGTGGACGAAGAACGGGCAGGTCATCGCGACCAATGGAGCTAAGCTGATCATTGCGCCGGTCATGAGAAACCACTCAGGTGAGGGACCTTTACAGCTGCCTTATGAACTCTAGTACCGTAAACCGTAGTCTTTGATTTACGAGGTGATTTTAAAAAGTAGTGTTAATGACGATAATTTTTATTTGCGTTTACTGCTTCTAATCGATGTCTTAATCGATCGCCTTTGCGTCTACATGCCAAATATTCACCGCATATGGACAATTTATTAGATTTTATAGCATTTTTAAAACAATCAAAGTAGCCTCAAAATTATCAAAGTCATATAGGTAGGTATGTGGTGTTCAATAAAGAGTTATTGTATTGTATTGTCACTCCGGTTAACGGTACTCTAGCTACTTTTGAATAAGGCAGTGGTCTGAAGCAATAGGAAATAGAACATACGTCCCACATGGTCTAAAAAGATAGCTCTATGTCCACAAAGTTGGTAAAAACCACTTCTTTTTGCATTTAAATTTAAAACAAGTGATATTTCGCGATTTGAATCGAAAACTGAGAAACATATTTTGAGCATGAAAAAAATTATATAGATATTTATGTTAGGTATCATAACTTCAATGCATCTGAAATGAGACTTAAACTATCTTTATGTGATTTTCAGGAATCTACGGCTGCCAAGCCAGGAACTCCGTGGGCACATCAGATTCAGTCAAAATGGAAATTGACGTGAAATGTAAGTGCATTCACCCTGTATCAAAATGCAAATAAATAACCAAAGCGAAATTGTTTGTACCCAAATGTTTTTTTTAGATCCTCCCAAAGTGACGTGGGTAGGTCCTGACACGGTAGTGGAAGCCAACCTCTTCTCGCAGGTCACACTCGAGTGCAAGGCTGAAGGCAACCCCTCTCCTTCTTATCAGTGGTACCACAAGTAAGTTTAGCAAATCTAATAATTTCCTTCTACCCTATGCTATTAAATTTAATGCAGTTTTTGATAACATCTTATAATTCAATGAACGCCGGCTGCACTCACGAAAAAGCATGACTCATTGTCACGTTTTGCGTGACGTCACAGTATGCAAGCGAGAGCGCGGAACAAGCAATAGGGAGGCACGATCTTCTCGCGTGACGTCTGAGCTAGAAGTTCGAATGTTTCTTTATGAAGTTATCACGTAAAACTATCGTCCGTAAACCGACTTTATAGACAATGGGATTTTTAGTGCCTAGTGTTAGGCGGAATTCATCAATTCATCGACTAAGTGACATCACTAGCTCTGGGGCCGCATTGGTCTCGTCCCTATGGTGTTTAACGTAAACATTTTGGGACATTTTTCCTTGAGCCTCCCTGGCGTGTGTGTCTCGTAGATTTAAACAGTTATATTAATATATTGGAATAAATAATTTGCAAGACTTTGGTGTTTATTACTAGGTCGGTAGAGTTCGTAATCATTTGTCAAGTTAATGTAGATGGCAATGGAAATACAGTCAACAAAATGTAGGTAAATCCTATCGTTCGCAAAAAGGTCCTAATAAAAACACTTGTTCTCTCATTGCAGTCCCAATTCGGCCCACATCAACGCGATGCCTGAAGATGGCTACCCGATATCGACAACACCACAGCTGCAGCTTCAAAACGTGTCCTACAACCAACATGGCCGATACATCTGCGTCGCTGTTAACCAAATAGGATTGGAAGACAGGTAAATTTTAAACCAGCTAGCTTATTACGTAACTCGCTCGCAATCGCCATCGTGTTCATTTTGACAGTTCTTGTATGAATGTGACAGCTAGCTGATTCCGATGCCAATTGTCAGCCCATACATGAACTGTCAAAATGAACACGATTACGATCTCGAGCGAGTTACGTAATAAGTCTGCAGCTTCGTACAATGACCAAATGGTAGGACCTTGTGCAAGTCGTCAGTTAGGCAAATTCGTCAGATGAGGGCAGGGATCGGAACCGTTATTGATATACCTGTTAATATTGTTCCAATACCGTTATTTTTTTTCGAACGATAATATACTGGTTAATTGATGGAACGAACAAAAAAAACTAAATGGTCTTGTTTACCGTTAAGTACAGAACGAAATTTTAACGTTCGCGTTAACGAAATTATACCGGTTGAACCCAGCCGCCGCCGACATACGCCAGACGCTCCAGTAGAGTAAAAGAGATTTAACCGGTTAATTTCCTTCCCCAAAAACGAATGACGAACGGAAAGCACACAAACCGGTATCTCAATTGAACAGTTCTTTAACCTGTAACATGGAACGGAAACGAAATCCTTTTCGTTCTCGGGCGAGTGCACAATACCGGTATCAAAAATTAACCGGTTTCCGGTCCCTGGCTGGGGGTCTTTCCTCAATATAAAGAAGTTCATCGTCGTCCCTTCTGTGCTCTAGGCCAAGCCAGTGCGGGGCCCATAGAGTTAAGGGCCCATGATATTTCCTGCCATCAGTTGCACCGTTTTAAAAAGTCAAAAGTCAAAAAGTCAAAACGGGGCCCTACCTATTACTAAGACTCCACTGTCCGTCTGCCTGTCTATCACCAGGTTGTACAACTTTGTAGCCGTGATAGCTACAAAGTTGAAATTTTCACAGATGATGTATTTCTGTTGCCGCTGTAACATCAAATACTAAAAACAGAATATTCGGTCTATGTAAGTGACCAATATAAAATGACGTCACACTGCCTACGTTTTGCTCAGGCAGGGCTCTGCTAACATTGGATTTTATGTTCACTTGCCGAAGTTCGACTCGCATAATTACAAAAACGGATAACTCACGTATAAAAGCCGAACAATGCTCCAGTCAATGTGATCAGTGTTGTGTGCTGCCCTACTTTTTACAATAATAAAAATGACGATGAAAACGAGGGTAGATGTGCGCCGCTGTCAGTTGCGCCGAGTAGCCGCGCGAGCAGAGCGTTAGCGCGCAGTACCTATTCGTTTCGCTGCCGCTGGGGCGAGCGCTCTCTGATGAAGGACTACGGAATAGTCCGAAACATATGTCGGACCATTGTTCGGCTTTTATACGTGAGTTATCCGTCTGTGTAATTATGTTTGAGTCTGACGGTAGTTTTATGTTGAAAGTTCGACTCGCGCTTGGTTTTTACGCAGCCCTAAATTTCCAGGAGCCACCAATCGGAAGCGATAACCCTGAACGTGCTGGGCCCGCCGGTGGGCGCGGAGACGCTGGCGGCCAACGCGTGGAGCGGCGGCGAGGCGCGCGTGCACGCCGCCGTGTGCGCCGACCCGCCGCCGCGCCGCGCCGCCTGGCTCTGGGGCAGCTTGCGGCTCGACGTGCCCTCCACTATAGGTCAGTGTGATGATGATGATGATGATGTCCTCCCAGACGTGGCCGTCTACTGTCAACCAGGTGTGTCAACCAGGGACCGAAATCGGTATTTTAAAAACCCCCCGATATTGTCTTGCATATTGAATTATCTTATGCTCTTTATGTTCTCACTCATTCATTTATTTGAGTAACAACTTCGTATTATTAAATTTTCCCATTAAAAATTTAATGATAAACCAAAGAACGAAATAGAACGCATTAATACCGGTATTTTTGTATTAAGAAATACCGGTATCTGGTCCCTGCTGCCAACTATTGGTGTGCGCGCGAACTTGCGAACCCGTATTGTTCACAACAGAACAGAGGCCTTCCCGTGACGTCTTAATACAATTCAATTCAGGTTTTAGCTGTCATTTTTAATTTATTTAATTTATCTTAACTCTCTGGGAAAGATAAATTTAACAGAACTATGCGTGTGTTTGAGTAATTAATTCCTGACTAAATTATTTACAGCCTTATTCATAAAAAATCCTTAATTGAGGTTTGATCAGTCGATTAGTTAATAGACTGATTATGCTTATTTGACAGTTGTTAAAAAGTATGATTCATAAACGCTTGCTAGCAGTCTGTTAACTAATGAGCTGCTGATGGATGGATTAGACGCGTTATGTTGTCACCTTGACAAATCATAGACCAAAAATGGCCTTTTAGTGAATTAAAAAAAATATATTGACAGCAGTGGCAGCGAATTAGCGGGAAACCAGCGAATTAACACGACAGACTAGGCAGTGTGGATCTAGTTTCCTTTACCTTTCCCGGAGGGAATAAAAACTTAAAACAAAAAAAAACTGTCTTGCGTATGGTTTTGCTCTTGCCAAAATCAGCTGTTCACATGTGTGGCAGCCATTTTGTGAGTTAGCAGAGAGATAAAGTAGGGTCTACGGTCCGCTAACTTTCGGAAGACTTAACAGACCCTTGATGGACTGATTAGCGCTAATTGACGTTTATGAATCATATTTTTTTGCATCGGTCCTATAGCGAGCTTATAGCGAGCCTCTAACTTTTTATGAATAAGGCTGTTAATCTTTAATTAAGGTCTTTTCATTCTTAACTGTCCTATTTGGTAAACAAAATTCTAACCTCAATGTACAAATTTTTGTAAAGAATAAGGTGTATTATGTTGTCAAATAAACTTGAGGCAATATTTGCACATAATTTTGCTGATATTTTATCTCGAGTTCCTTTATTTACGATGAAATAGTTAAAAAATAACAAAAATGAGACGTTTTGAGGTTAGAATTTTGTTTACCAAATAAGGCAGTTAAGAATGAAAAGACTTTAGGTTAATTTGTAACCCGTTGTTTGCCTGTTAAGGTCGCTACCGAGCACTGGAGCCAACCGGCGCGTACGGCTGCTATCGCTACACACTCCTCATCTCAAGTACGGCCAGCACAGACGCGCGCGTTTACGTACTACACGTGGAGAATGAGAGGGGATTCTCATCGCATGCTGTGTCGCTCACTGTACATGGTAAGTTTCTGTAGCGAATAATTCTTTCCCATCGTGAATTCACGATTACTTCCGAATAATTCCGACGTGTCAATGAGTCTGACTGAAGAACAGATGTAGTGTAAAATGATTTTCCATGACATTTCGTTGAATCCCATGCGGTTTTCAACTTTAACGGCATTTGAATAAGGTTCTTATTTATAAATCAATTTAATCTGACAGCTTCATTGTATACATGACTTTGATAACATGTCACTAAAGTTTAAAACCGGATAAAATTTCACGAAATGTCATGGAAAAACTTTATGCACTACGCCTTTATTACCTATCGTTTTATCACAGCGCCATCTGGGACGATATTCGAGTTCTATAATTTACAATGTTCCTCCGAACTCCGAACCTGATGATCTATTCAAAGTGCGAGTACTAAGCTATCCGTTCAACTTCAAACCTCAACAGATGGCGCTATCGGTAACATAATATAAGCAGAAAACAATAAAAGCTTAATAAAAGTAAAAAGTTTTATGAACAAACAAATACAAATCAAATATGGTACCTTGTGTAAGGCCTTTATCACCCGTGTTACTTCCTATCTTACTACCTTGCTGTGTTCAAAAATTATACAATGTACCAATTGCTTTTCTTCCCGCGATGGTAAAAGCCCGTCGAAGAGATCGTGTAACGGGCGCTGCGTCTAGGCATCACTATTTTGATTCCCCTTTCCACCTATACGCCCACAAGTATGCTAAACGTGGCATTCGGATCTTCTTACTCCTCTGTTTACCTCAAGGGATTAACCGGATTTATACCATTTTCATTCTTACCTGTCCTATTTGGTAAACAAAATTCTAACCTCAATATGCAAATTTTTGTAAAGAATAAGGTGTATTATGTTATCAAATAAACCTGAGGTAATATTTTGTACATAATTTTGCTGATATTTTATCTCCAGTTCCTTTATTTACGATGAAATAGTTAAAAAATAACAAAAATGAGACGTTTGGAGGTTAGAATTTTGTTTACCAAATAGGACAGGTAAGAATGAAAATGGTATATGTATAGTATGAATCTTCCCAGGTGAATTTTTGCTTCGAGCCCTAATCTTTCAAACAAAGGCCATTGTCTCTATTATCGCAAAACCGCAAGCTACCGAGACGCACGTGCCACTACAATATTCATATTGAAAACAAAGTATAATAGTATTAAGGTTCAAATTTAATGTCACTGATATTCTAGATAATATTAATTTTAATTTGAACCTTAATACTATGACGATACTGTTTTTCAATATGAATGTTGTAGTGGCACGTGCGTCTCGGTAGCTTGCGTTTTGCGATAATAGAGACAACGGCCTTTGTTTGAAAGATTACGGCTCGAAGCGAAAAATTCACCTGGAAAGATTCATACTACATGTATGTATGTGATGTCCCGTTCTTACAGATAGTTTTCTAACAGAGACCGCGCATGTGGCGCCGCTCATCGCCGCGGCGCTTGTGATCGCAGCGCTGCTGGTGGTGGTGCTCTGCCTCGTCATTCGGTGCCGAAGGCGGAGAGGTAAGCACAATACAATACAGCACGTCACTAACTAGGTACTCGTAGCTCAAAAAAACTCATTATTATTATAAAGTACCAAAATCATTTATCATCATCATTCATCATCATCATCATTCATCAGTGTCATTGTTGTAAAGTAGTAGTAGTAGTACCTACTTCTGTATATCTTTTTTTCTGTTTGATTGTTATATGTGGTGTTCAATAAAGAGTTATTGTATTGTATTATATTGTATTGTACCGTAAATCTACTCGACTATAGTCAAAAGCTACCAACTGTGGTCCAAATCTGGCTCATGTATTTACGTTTTGGTGTGACTTTTAGTAGAACGAGGAAGTTCAATGGTTAAATAAAATTTACACATTTTGCCAAAATAGTAGCTTATGATCCTAGACCAATGCAACTTAATTACCTGTATTAATTCATTGTACATTTTTTTTATAATAAACTGACCAGCGATTGACGTCTATCTCACCTGATGGTAAGTGCAGATGAGGCCGAAGATGTAGCTCACTGGTTCAGTAACAGCCTGTTCACTCTTCATTTGAATAGTCCAAGGTTATAGTTATCCGGAAATACAGACGACGGAAGCGCATTCCACTCCTTAGCACTAGCAGTCCGTAATATAAAAGATGAAGCGACGCGCTTCGTGCGTGTAGTTGTAGTACATAATGAATAAAATGTATATTTTTTTGTTTCACAGAAAGCGTTGAATACAAGACTGATGATTTAGATAGGTAAGTCATATTTTATTATCTACTTACATTATAAAACATCTTATTTTTGTAAGTAGGGAGGGATTTTAAAGTAGAATCCAGAGCGTAATGAGGGAGGGATTCAAGTGTTAACGCCCAAGATGAAAATAATTTTGCTGTCGAGTGGCTCATACCTAATACAACTATTCACAACGAACATTAAAAAACTTGAAAAAAAAGATTTCTAGATATAATTAAAGAGCTAACTACCAGCATAGAAAATGGCGTATGGTTTTACAATTATCAACTTCAATAACTTGTATTTGCAAAAAAATACTTAGAAAAGCTTTGAACAGAAAAGTTGCACTTTGATCCCTGCAAAGCTTACTTTTCTGAATGAGAGGTGTGAAAATAACTATTGCCGCCCTAGGGCTATAATGTGGTGTTTGCCCTTAGCGAGAAGACGGTGCTCCCCGCGGACGCGGTGTACTCGGGCGCGGCGGGCGCGCCGGCGCCGCGCTACTCGCCGGGCGCGCTGCAGGTGCGCCGCGCCGCCGTCGTGCTGCAGCCGCCCACCACCGTGTGACGCACAGGTGTGACGCACTACTAACGCTTACGCACAGTGGCGGGGTAGGCAGGGGGACAGTCGGCGCTGTGACCGCGCCTACCCTGCCACCACTGCACGCTCTAGAACAGCGGTCGGCTAACACATTTGTAATTTAGATATAAATTACTGTCCGATATTACAAGTGCGTATTAAAATATATAAAGTTTAAAATGTATAATGGTTTAAAATACATAATAATATAATAAGTAATAATAATAAATATTAGGAAATAATTCACACAAATTAACCTAGTCCCAAAGTAAGCGCTAGTAAGGCTTGTGTTATGGGTACTAGACAACGATATACATACTTATATTAAGAAATACATACTTATATGGATAGGAAACATCCATATTATTTATTTAATTATAAGCCTTTTTATTCCGAATTCGCTACAATTTCAGTAAGTACATCCATAACTCAGGAACAAATATTCGTGCTCATCACACAAATATATGCCCTTACCAGGATTCAAAACCAGGACGCTAGCTTCGCAGGCAGGGTCACTACCAACTAGGCCAAACGCGTCGTCAATAATACAATGGTTTAAAATATACAGTATGTAAATTAACGAAAACCAAACCTTCTAACCGGCCAAGTCGGTGTAGTAGTTCGTTCGCTCGGCTAATAATTTCGCTGAAAAATGCATAAAGTATATAACAATATTTTTCACCTCACTAGCTCGGAAAGCACTTTTTGTTTGTTTGACACCTATTGAGAAAATCGCTTTTTATCCACATGTGGAGAAAGAGTTTTGACCACAGATTAGAAAGATATAGTACAGGGTTTTGACATTTGAAGGAAGCTTAAGTGATATTGGACAGCTAACAAAACGTAAAACGTTAAAAGTGCTGAATTTTTAATATCACAATTAATGAATTGCATCGAGTAAAAAACACTAAATACAGTCTTACAACTTTATTTTAATTCATAAATATCAGCATTCAACATTAACCTTCATTCTTGTTGTAAAAACGGATAAAATGTATTGACAGTCCAAGTAAGTCAATATGCGAACAAAACGCATCCGAAATATTTTTTTTTATAAAATTCATCCCTTGTGGGATAGGTAAAGGAATTATTGTCTATTCAGCCATATATTGTACTTAATGCCGGTTCACTGTTTGTGCTGACAGTAGCACTTGATGGTCCCAACGGAAGACCAGCGCTGGCTGTAAGGCCAGCATTATGCTGAGGTGGAACCATTTCGTGATTGTATATTATTATGCTGTTACTTCTTTTTTTTCTGTAATTTATATCACGAATAAATGTTTTCTTTGTTTCAAATACCTAATTAAAAAATATTTAAGTCAAAACTATTCAATTAAGCCGAAAACGTTAAATATTCGCATGTTTTTCTAGTTATTTTGTTATTAAAAATTAGTGATAGTACAAACCCTTTTTCTTATTTTCCTCGCTGTAGTGAGGTGAAAAGTTTAGTGTTATACACGGGTGAAAAGTTATTTTACGCCTCGTGTGTTGAAACACTCGCAGGTAAAATACAACTTTCCGCCCTTGTATAACAAATAACTATCGAACCATTATACATTTTAAACTTTATGCAGTCTGACCCGCACACCAAGTGCGGTCCAGCCCTTAGTTTATTTTGCCACCTTGTGACCCTTGCCAGCCAAAAGGTTGCCGATCGCTGCTCTAGACCCCTACTCTCATAGGCGGTGCTGATTGCCGTGGCACAAGCACACACACGTACAAATACACACACACACCCCCACTCTCTCCCCTACCATCATTATCATAGGCAGTGCTGATTGCCGAGGTACAGAGGCCTGTGGCGAACCAAATAAAAAGGCTGCTTTCTACACATGAGATATATTTAAATAAATTGTAAATTAATTACAATGTACACGTCTACGCGGTTAGCTACATAAGGACGTAAGGTGCGCTGTCATAACACCCTCAACTGTCAAAAAATCAATTTATTATGTACCTTGTTTTGTACATAAACTGCGGCCCAGGCCAAAGATACAAAATTAAACTTATTTTAAATAGCATATAATCTAAGAGGCCTTCTGTATGTATACTCAGCACGAGCTTAAAAGGTAAGGTAAGTATTATTTAAATAAGGCTGAAACCCATGTTCTGCATGAGTTTACCTTGATCTTCCGAGTATAACTACATAAGATCTGAATACATGTTTTCTTTTGTAAACATAATAAATTTTAACCTACAAGGAAACTAATAAGTACCCTTGATGTACAGTGGGTATGTTCTTACAACTAAAACTAAGTGCTATTTGTTTCTAAGCTTACAAAGGAAACCATATGGTTTTAATACATATTAGGTTCACTTTCATTCTAAAACCTACCTAACTAAAAACCAAGTAACTTGTGTTTGTTTACAATACAAACGCTTCCCCGCCAGGAGCAATCAAAAACATGTACCAGTAACTAAGAGTTATTTCAGTTGTTAATTCATAGGCAAGAGGCAAACTTTCATAATGCTTGTGCGGATTGTATGGCCATTCGCGGTTTTTACATCAAGTGCCCGTACCTTGTTGTCTTTACCAGGATATACATTGACAATTCTGCCCATTGGCCACCTTAGGGGTGATATATTTTCTGACTTAAGTAGAACCAACTCTCCCACAGCTAGATTCGGTTTCTCGCTTTTCCATTTGGGGCGATTCTGAAGCATGGTTAAATATTGTTTGGACCATTGTTTAAAAAAACATTGCTGCATGTGCATACATTGCTTCCAAAAGGATAAGCGATTGACCGGTTTGTCTGTTACATCAGGTTCTGGATAACATGTTAAGGGGGCTCCAGTTAAAAAGTGGCCTGGAGTTAGGTACGACATATCGTTAGGATCAGATGACATTTTAGTAAGTGGTCGCGAATTTAATATGCCCTCGATTTGAATCAACACTGTATTGAATTCTTCATACGTCAAAACGCTGTCGCCTACCACTCTTTTAAGGTGATATTTGGCACTTTTTACGCCTGCCTCCCACAGACCCGCGAACACCGGGCTATAGGCAGGTACAAATTTGAATTCAATGCCTTGATCCGAGGTGTAGTTGTGAACCAAGGCCTGGTGATTGTCAGAGTCCTGTAACTTATACAATTCTTGCAACTTCGTGTTGGCGCATTTAAAGGTACTAGCGTTGTCACAAAATATATGAGAGGGCTTATTCCGACGTGCTATAAAGCGCTTCAGGCAATTTAAAAAATTATCTGTTGTCATGTCTGAGGCCAGTTCAATGTGAATAGCCTTAGTAACAAAGCAAATAAATATAAGGACATAGCCTTTATAATGAACTGGCTTTCTGACACGAGCGAATTTCAAAGTGAATGGGCCTGCATAGTCAATTCCTACCTTCTCGAATGGTCTTGCTACTTGCACCCTTTCTTTTGGTAATGATCCCATCAACTGTGTTACATTTTTAGCCTTAAGTTTAAAACAGGTAATGCATTTATGAATTACACCTTTTATTTCTCTAAGAGCATCGACTAGCCAGTATTTTTCGTTTAAGTGACACAAAATTCCTTTCTGACTAGCATGCATTAACTGTTCATGAGCCTTAAGTATTAATAGTTTAGTAATATTTGAGCCTTTTACTAACACAATTGGATGCCTTTTAGAATAAGGTAGCACAGAGTTTTGTAAACGACCTCCAACTCTCAACATTTGATTCTTGTCTAAATAACAATTTAATGAACTTAAACTGCCTTTTATTTGCCCAGTCGCCCGTAAACATGAAATTTCTACAGCATAGTTGTGATGCTGATCAATTTTTATGATCATATTTAAGCCATCCTCAAGTTCGGTGGGCGAAAGGTGTCCACAAATTCGCTGTTCGCGTTTAAGTTTACAATTTTTTGAAAATCTTAGGACATAAGCCATTATTCGTTTCATTGAATCTATGTTCGAATATTTCGTTAAAAAATTAAAATTATTTATTACATTAACTGCACTGCATGTTTTATTTGTGTTACCCTTTAACTCTGGCAAATCTATTTGTGCGGCCACATTTGTTTTGGCGTGCGTAAATTCTTTGTTTTGCAACATAACTGGGCCATTCCACCATAAAGAGTGACCTTGCAACAAATGTGGTTGCACTCCTCTTGAAAGACAATCCGAAGGATTTTGCTCCGTTGGCACATAATTCCAGTGGAAATTGCAAGTTAGCTCAGCAATTTTAATGACTCTGTTGGCAACATATGCTTGCAATCTCACTGGTTCAATGTTCAACCATCCTAATACAATCATTGAATCGAGGTATAAATATACATTGAGGTCATAACTATTTCTAAGAAGGTTATACATTTTGTTAACTAACATTGCTAGCAACAGAGCGCTATTCAATTCGAGACGGGGGGTGCTCAGATCCTTGTTGATTGGGCATATTCTTGACTTTGAGCATAACAAATTTACAGAGACACTTTCGTCGTTATTAACTATCCTTAAATATATCGAACAACCGTAAGCCCCGTTTGAGGCATCGGCATACCCAATCAACTCCATCTTTTGTGCATTTCTGACATCAATATGTCTTTTAACCTCTATACTTGACATTTCTATTAAGTTCTTTGCAAACGCTTTCCATTCTTCGTTTAAATCAGTGGGAAGCTCGTCATCCCATGATAAATGCAGTTTACATATTTTTTGCAAGATTATTTTGGAAGTTACAAAGAGGGGACCCACCAGTCCTAAGGGATCATAAAATTTACTTATAAAGGATAACACTTGCCTCCTGGTGTATTTATCTTGAATTTTGGTTTCAGGGCAATTTATAAACAACTTGTCTGAAGTGACGTTATAACGCAAGCCAAGAGTTTTTACGCACAATTCATCATTATTTAGATCTACATCATCACTAAAACTTAGTTTATCATTGGGGATACCGTTTAATAAATGTTTATCATTTGCGCACCATTTGTGCAGTTCAAAGCCGCCAAGTTTTAGCAACTGGATTAATTGTTCTTTTATTTTAAATAACACTTGAATATCGTCGTGTCCAGTGTGAATATCGTCAATATATGTTTGCTGCCTCAAAACTTCCGCGGCTAATGGAAATTCATCTTTGAATCTAATTGCTAATTCAAGCAAGCATCTTGTGGCCAAAAATGATGAACTTTTAAGTCCATAAGTGACAGTTTTTAGCTGAAGGCATATAATGGGGGAATTAATATTGTCCCTCCATAGAATATTTTGCAACGCTCTATTGTTAGGTTCAATTAAAACCATTCGAAACATTTGCTTTATGTCGGCAATTAGGGTGTATCTAGGAAACCTAAACTTAACTAGGACGTCAAATAACTCGCTTTGCACAATGGGACCATTTAATAATACGTCGTTTAATGAAATTTTATTTCTTGTTAACATTCCACCATCAAAAACTGTTCTCATCTTTGTGGTTTTACTATGCGCGTTAAAGACAGGGTGGTGAGGTAAAAAGTAAACAGCATCATTGCTTACGTCATATTTTGAGATGTCGTGAACTTCAGCATGTCCTAGTTCAATATATTCTTTAATAAACTGTCTATATTTTTCATAAAGTGACATATCTTTGAGAAATCGTTTTTCAAGGTTTAAAAACCGTTGTAAGGCAGAGGAAAATGAGTCACCTAAATTTAATTCAGTCATCGGCCTTTTTAGGGGCAAGGCTACTTGAAATTTACCATCATTTAGCTTGATTGATTCTTTAAAGCTAGCTTCAGCAAGTTCTTGTTCTGTGCTGGATTCTGGAAAAACTTCGGGAACCTTTTCTGTTTCCCAAAATTGTTTTAAATCAATTTCAAGCTGCCCTGACTCCGAACCATAGATTGAAGAAGATTGACTGACCTTATTTGTTACAAACAAACTTGTTTTATTTACGGCAGATGAATGCTGCGTAGGTACCGCTCCTGCGACTACATGTCCAAACCGTGTGCTGATTAGAAACGGGCCATTGAGGCTAAGCGGCCTGACATGATGCAGTAGTGCCTGAAAAAATATGTCACAACCCAATAAGATGCTGATTGGAGCCATTTCGTCAAAGGTTTCGTCGGCAAGTGAAATATTTTTAGGAATCTTTAAGTTATTTTTTGAAATGCAAAACTGAGGCATATCATTAGTTATTTTGTTAATTATGCAACAGTTCGCATTTATACTATATTTATTTATGCAAGACTTAATAGTAATGGTAGCCACTTCAGCACTTTGGCCTTTGCCATTACAAATACCTACAATTGTATTTATTTCATTGTGTTTAACACATTCAATTTTGTCAGCGAGACTTGACAAAACAAATGAGACTTGGCTTCCGGAATCTAATAGTGCACGAGCCTTTATATAGGTGCCATCCTTAGCCTTAAGTTGGACTTGCACCGTAGGCAAAATAACATCCTTTTTATTACTGCATAATAATCCAACCCTACTGCCAGAAGGCATGTTATGTGTTTCGTGATCCGAATGATCGGACTCTGCATCATTTTCATGCAAAAGTGTGTTGTGAGGCGCCTTGCACACTGCACATTTAAAGTTAAACCTACATTTTTCTGTATGCTCATTTAAGCATGTGGTGCAAAAACTTTTGTTATTGTTTATAAACTGATTTCGTTCGTATGCAGTAGCCAATTTAAATTTTGGGCAAGAATACAGTCTATGCACATATGAAGAACAGTACTTACATTTTATCTTTTTCTTAATTTCTTCATCTTTGGCTGCCGCCAAGCTTGAGGCAAGCGAAGTTCTCCTTGGCCTCTCATATTGCAGAGGGCTACCAGAGGCCTGAGACAATGTCTCTAAGGCCGCTGCCTTTTTTTCTACAAATTTATAAAACGAATCTAATGTAGGCATTTCTGTAGAATTTTGTTCTAAATAGAACGACCTAACTGAATACAAGTCTAATTTTTTTTGTAAAATACAAATTAGCAGGCTGTCCCATTGGCCTGTTGGCTGCCCTAAGTTCTTTAAGGCCCCAAGATGCTGCTTGACCACGCTTATTAGGTTATGTAAAGATGTACTAGTACATCTAGTTATCTGAGGGATGTCTAGAATGCTGTTGATGTGATGTGTTACTAATCTCGCTCTATTGTCATATCTCTGCTTAAGCAGGTTTAGCGCGTCAACATAGTTGTTCCCATCAAGAGGCAAGTGCTTTATGACATCTAGGGCCTCTCCTTCTAGAAAGGAGTTTAGGTAATACAATTTATCACATGGTGACAGCTTAATGTTTTTATCAACTACAGACATGAATAGGTTTAGAAAATGGTGGTACTCACTTAAATTACCGCTAAACGGTTTTATAATAATGTGAGGCAATTTCTGGAATTGCGTCTCGTTGGCCAGTTGTTTGACCGGGGAGTTTCCAACGCTCTCATTGCCGCCGGTTAGGTGTTTCAGGGTATTATTGATATAGGCTAAAATCATACAGTATTTATCTTCCATTTTTTCAAAATCATCCTTGTCCGCGGTGGGATCTAAGATGTTTATTTCAATTGTAAGTTCAGAGTACTGGCTAAAGGCGGCCTTTAGCCTGTCCCTCTTGATTTCTAACAGCTCAACATCTTGCAAATCTCCGGAACTCAAGAAGTTTTCCGTTTTAGTAATTATCCCCTTACATTGACCTCGGCTGGCAATAAGTCGTTTTAATTCCTCCGTTCCTGCCATGGTAAGCAAACAATCTTCACAACACTTGAATACTTAATACAGGTGTTGAATAATTATTCTTAAAAAATCGAACAACAATTGCCACTAATTATAATTTAAGATAACTTAATTAAAACAATTACAAACGCGTCGCGTAATGCAATATGGCGCCGTGCAATAGTCGGGTGCAGTTAATTCCCGACCATGGAAATACCGGCCTGGAAATCCCGACCCTATATTCCGCGTACATTGTACATGAAATATGGGTCGGTATTTCCACCCCGGTATTGGCTTGTACCGCGGTGATAAAACGCGACCTGATAAATACCGGCCTGTTAATCGGTGTACATTCATTCGCAATGACAATCGATTCTTGGCATCGATTCTCTAGAGTGCATTTGTAGTGATTGCCTACTAGAAATAATGAATGTCGATATATCGATGCCTATCGACGTGATACTGTCGATAACATATTGAACATAACTTAACTACATCGTTTTGTTTGTTTAATCTGTTCTTTTGCAATTTAGTATTATTTTGGTATTATTTATTTGATTAAGCTGTGGTGCGAATGTCGTGTATTTTATTTACATCTATGAAATGATATTAATGCGTTTTCCGTTGTTCCGCTCACATAATAAATATTAGATCAATCAAACATATTTTTAAGTGAACACTTGAAGCCACCGGGTTCTCAATTCTTCAATTTTATTTCAGTAAGTATAATTATTATATAAATTGTTCACCTCTTGTCAATTCAAACCAGGTATTGAAAGAACAAACGGTAGATTATGTATATTATGCAGTATGCACATGCAGTTCCAGTCAGCAAACACGCAATCAATAGTCTATTTAATTTCAAGAAGAGCAGGCTTAATTATCTTACATACATACATACCGTCACGCCTCTTTCCCACAGGGCTACCCAGAGACTACTTTGTTGCACTTGCTACTGGTCCTGACATACCTCTTTCGCTTCATCCGCATTCATCAATCTCTTCATACATGCTCGTCGGTTTCCGGTACTCTTGACCTGACCTTTTTCCAAAACGTCTCCAATTTGATCACGGAACCTCTGTCTAGGCCTTCCCCTCCCAACGCACCCATTCACACTCCCCATATAAATCTGTTTTGTTAATCTTCTTTCATCCATCCGCTCTAGGTGACCAAACCAACTAAGCATACCTTTTTCTATCCTAGTCACTAGGTATATCTTCTTTCACACCAGCATGTTACCCTTACCACACTATTCCTTATTCTATCTTTCAGTGATACACCTTCCATACTTCTTAACACACTCTCATTTCTACTGCATTTATTCTACTTTCAGCTACAATATGTGGCTGAATCCATTAATAATAAAATACCGGTCATGTCAAGTTGCTGGATAAATTAGATTCTTATGGGATCAGAGGTCAAGCAAATGATTGGCTTAAATTGTATCTATCCGACAGGAAACAATGTCCAGAAATAACAAAAATTTAAGAAGATAAAAATCAAATCCAGAAGATAGTGTATTGATCATCTGATAGTACTGTTGTTACAGGAGTGCCTCAGGGCAGTAATTTAGGCAGATATTAATGAAGCCTTATCTGACACGAGTTGCTAGATACATAGTAATTATCTTTTAATAAACCTGAGCAAAACTCAGTTTATGCAATTTCACTCAGTCAAGGCCAAACCTCCTAAGATCAATATTAGAATTGAAGAGATTGAATTGCAGGAAGCTAGTAGTGTTAAGTTTTTGGGTTTAACTATAGACCCACACCTAAATTGGAAGGGACATATTGACTCTGTATGTTTTAGGTTGGAACGTTTCGTTTATGCATTGCGGAAACTTAGACAATGTGTGTCAAATGAAGCTGCACTTAAAGCCTACCATGGGCACGTATCATCAATCCTTAGTTATGGCCTAATTTTATAGGGTAACTCTGTGAACTTTGGTAGGGTTTTTCTGTTGCAGAAGAGATGTGTACGTGCAATAACAAATGCTTGGATAGGGTGCAGCTGTAGGCCCCTTTTTAAAAAACTAAATATTTTGCCGCTAGCCTGTATGTATATTTATAAAATCTGTAATTTTATTAAGAAATTCCCTAAATATTTTAAAAAGAGATCAGATCAGCATACAAGGGGCATAAGAATGCAATATAAATATCTCTTATATCAACCACGCTGTAATAATAGCATCTACAAAAGGAATAGTTATAATATGTGCATTCTAACTTTCAATAACTTACCTGACCAAATAAAATCACTTGAAGGCAATGGATTCAAACAAGCATTGAGATGTTGGCTCCTTGAACACTGTTTCTACAGTGTCAAGGAATTTACTAGTTATAGACTTAATATATGACATGAATTTAGAAATTATTGACCGCCTACTATTGTTCAAATTTTATTTTTTTAATGTGTTTACCATATAATTATATATGTTATTGTTGTTGATTTTATTATTGTTGATGCACATTAACTACTTTATATAGTTGCATGCTGTATGAATGCAGCTGAAAAAGATGGAGCAATATCTAACTTAAAATTAAGACAATGTCTTATGTATCTAACACTTTTTCTGCAAATAAACATTATCTTATCTTGTCTTATCTTCATGCTTCTTTTGCCATTCCCAAATTTCGTTACCGTACATTAGTGTTGGGATGAGCACTCCTCTGAACAGCCCTATTAGAAAATAACAGAAAGTGTATTGCAACCAAGTCTGTACCATGTTTGAGGCTTGATTTTCTTTATAAAGTTGACAAGTCATTAATTATTAATTATCCCTATTAAAGGAATGAGGTATGGCAAAGACCTCGTCTGATTAAGGGAAGGCACTATGGAGTTCTTCAACCAACTATTCCAACGAAACCATAGTTTTTTTAAAAACAGAGAATTCTCCAAATTGTTTACCTCCATAATTATTAGGCTAAGATTGGGTCATTTTTGCTCACCTGTATTCTTGGCAAAGCTCTGAATAAAGGACAACTCCATCTGCGAATGTGGTCTGGCAGAGGGTACTCTGGAGCATATATTTTTTGATTGTCAGCCTGCTAATATTAATATGCAGGTACTGTTACAAATGTGTATCATTTTGTTGTATGAGATGATCAACATGATGTGATTTGATTATAATTCGTTGCCAATGTTTCAACATATGCAGTGACTGATCAAGAGTTCTGACTGCCTTAGGTTAATTAGGTGCTGCCTGGAGAGAGCTGGTACGCCGCGCAACGACCTCGCATGGTCACGACCCTCAGTCATGAGGAAGCGACAGAGAAGAAGAAGAAGGTTAATTAATTTTTTTTGTCAGTGTAGGGTACCTAGATGGCAATGATGCTAGATTAATAGTGCATGCGAAGACACGATTTCAGCGCGCCATAGGCTGCAGCCTAATTAGCCTAAGGGTTAATCAGGCCCTGAACATATGAGTAATTAAATATATTACTGGGGGGGGCGTTAGGTATTAACTTTTTTTATTTTATTTTAGAGAGGCCAGACAAACGAACTAGTCAGTCACCTGGTGTTAAATGATCACCACTGTCCATAGACACCCGCAGCGCTTTACGCTATGCCAGTGCGTTGTCGGCCCTGCAGAAAATTGTACACTCGCCTCTTAAAGGCACCCTGGTCGTAACTCGATGGGAAGACCCCAGCGGGAAGCTCGTTCCAGAAAACTGCTTGACAAATAAGCTTATAAGCAATAATCCACAGATGTTTAATTTTACTATCACTGAATTCCAGATATGAGCGACATCACACACGAACTGCGACAGCGCTGCTCAGTTCCCACGCCGCGTACGGCGCGCAGGCCGCCGTCGCTGGCACTGGCAACTTAGTCTGAACCAGGGACTGACTTGGATGACAGTCAGTTTTGTTATGAAAAAAAGACAGCAAGTCACCTGATGGTAAGCGATTGTTGCTAGTGTTGCTTTTCATAGACGCCTGCAATGTTGGAAGGATGGCTGATGATGCAAACTAGGAGATCAAGAAGAAATGTCTCTTGTGATAACAGGCCGGGTCCACTCCGCACTGTAGGTATAAAACTACAAGTACGCGCGGCGGCTGGCCCGGGCCGGTCAATCAATGGGTCGCCGCGCGCTGCTTAGTTCGCTTCGCACGCGTTGATTCTCGATTTCTCGCGCTTCCGAGTTAGGTAGTCAGTCAGTCATTTAGGACAAAGCATTTTATACATAATAATATGTATGTATAGATCATCGTAATTTGAGTTCTTTTTGGAAATAATTAAATTGAATGTCCTTTAATTGCGAAAATAAACCACCTACATTCTTATTACCTGTAAAATTAACGTGTTTTATGTACAATAAAGAGTTATACATGCATACATACATAATAAATAATCAATGTTAGTAATGTTTGTAAGAATAATTTATTTATATAAGTGTGTCGTTTTTTCATTCAGCACACCTATTATTCATTTACCTATTTCAATAATACTTATCGTCTTTCACTCGCTTCACTCCGTTCTACCCGCTACAGTACAAAAAATATTATAATTCGTAAGTCACAACCTTAATTATGCACGCGGTGACGTCGTGAACGGCCATGATTGAAACGGTTAAACTTAAAGAAGCACTCTCGCGTCGTAACACGGTTTATTTTTGCATGGACAGACTTGAATATAATTATAACATCTTTAACTATAATGTACATGACATAAACAATGAATAAATGAATATGAATATGAATGCTTTGCGGGAAATGTGATGGAGTGGGGGCTGTAGGCTGTTATCGCTGTAGGTAAATATAACAGGAGCGAACTAGATCGTGCTTTATTTGTTCGCGGCAAGAGTTTTTATCTAATTCATCGGCTTCTGAGAGTGAGCCTTCTGTACTTTAGTACTATTACTTATTCTGTGATGTAACGGAACGCATATTTTGGGACATTCAAAAAATATGTGCTCCAAAGTTCCTTCACCAATACCACATTCGCATATAGAATTGTCCCTGATCCCTGAAAAAAGAAATTTTGAGTTTCAGTTCTAAGTATGGGGAACCCCCAAAATTAATTGTTTATTTTTTATTTTTGTGTGAAAATCTTAATGCGGTTCACAGAATACATCTACATACCAAGTTTCAACAGTATACCTGATATTGTTTCGGAGAAAAGTGGCTGTGACATACGGACGGACAGACAGACAGACATGACGAATCTATAAGGGTTCCGTTTTTTTGCCATTTGGCTACGTAACCCTAATAACCATGGTCTTGAGGGAAGATCTGGTTGTAGGCTACCATAGTGTCTACCTTTGGTCTGTTGTGAATTATGCCACAAATCATTTCAGCTTTCAAGTAACTGAGGTCGGACCTCTGATCTTAAATCTCGATTAAAACATTTGTCGTAAGAATTGGTTCCCATCCGAACAGCATCTCTTGCTCATTGGTCAACCACTTCGTCTCATAGTCATAAGTTATAGCTTTTATGAGACGTCAAGCGATGACAGCTGTTATTGCGGTATCGCTTGGCGATGGTCTGTGCTTGGCTCAGTTGCAACTACCTGCAATGTTAGTACAAAAGACAGAATTACATCTGGTGACAGTGGGAAGCGGGGGGCATTCTTCAGACTTCTAAAGTAATCCATTTGCATCGACGTACCGTTTTAAGTTTAATGGTGAATTGTTAGTGATTTGTTGTATGTTTTTTTTTAATGAATATTCTCTATTGTGTTAGTTATAAAAGTCTTAAAGATATTGTTAGTAGACACAGAAAAATACTATAAATTAATCTAAACTAATAAATTAATCCTTCGTCAAGCGAAGAGATATCCACCTACCCAGCATTGGATATATATATGTATATATAATCTTACATTTATTTTCTTTTGTAGAGACAATGTGAGGTGGTGATATTGTCGAGCTGTAAGCCGTGCGGGTGAGCGCGGCGCGATGGCAGTGGCGGCCTCCAGGCATACCTCATTAGCTGCAAGCTGCATCTTACACGACACTTTAGAGGAGCTGCGATCATGGGGTTAGCACAGAGCTTCCGAGCTTATTAATATCCAAATAAACATGCCACAATCACCCCTATGCAAACTCAATTACAGAGCTGAGCAGATCCTGAATATCCGTTTCACACCTGTTGATTGTGTAAGAGTAGTTTTTGTACAAGAGGGGGTTGTCATGAGTGAGAATTTTTATTGGTTTGTGTGTTCATAGGTAAATAGTGGTCAAACGGTCATTGAATGTAGTAGTTAGAATAATAATGTTTGAATGCTATATTCCCAAAAGATACTTCTTATTTTTATATTTAGGCTATTAATCATATTCTTCAGAAAAATCATACAATTTACCAGTTGCTTCTCTTCCCGCGCAGATGGTAAAAGCCCATCGAGGGAATGGGCGAAAGTCTTGGGAATCATGTTATAGCCGATACGGCTAGCAACCCATCACTATTTTGATTCCCCTTTCCACCTATACGCCCTTAATCATGCTAAACGTGGCCTTAGGCACTGTCCACCCCGTAAGGGATAAAGACGTGATAAATGCATTCACTGATTAAGTGATATATGCTTTACCTCGATATTGAAATTATTTGTGATCAAATTTTAAATTGTGTTTCTTTGGAGTATATTAGGGCCTAATCCTCTACACTTGAAATGAAACAAGGAGAATGAGTTTTCATGCTTACACAAACTTTTATGCATGGAACCATTTGCTGTGGGTGGTATTCAATGCTATTATATTAGGCTAGCTATTTATACTTATACTGGACTATTTGTAAGCTGAGTTTTCGTTCGTGTTGGTTGTAGACTGTAGAATGTAATTAAATAAAAACAACTAAACTATACTGAAGATCCAACACGCAGCGCTGACAAGAGCAATGACACAACACAACTTCTTTTGTTTTTCTTTCTGTGATTCTAGTTGCTTCAATTCATTTAGCCATTGTTTCCAGCGGGTGTGCTCTTCAGGTCGAATGCGACATTTCCGGTTCACACCAATTCTATGGCCATTGTAGGCGACGCGCCTATTTAGGTAGAGCTAGGCATAACAAACTTTTTGTAAAATATCGTATTTTAACCCTGGCCCTTGCACGTAGCGCTGACAGAAAAATAAACAAAAGAAGTTGAGTTGTGTCAATGCTCTTGTCAGCGCTGCGTGTTGGATTTTCAGTATAATTTAGTTGTTTTTATTTAATTACATTGTACAGTCTACAACCAACACGACCGAAAACCCAGCTTACATAGTCCAGTTCCTATGAATAACCTCAACCCTATCCTATAAGTATAAATAGCTAGCCTAATATAATAGCATTGAATACCACCCACAGCAAATGGTTCCATGCATAAAAGTTTGTGTAAGCATGAAAACTCATTCTCCTTGTTTCAAGTGTAGAGGATTAGGTCCTAATACCTATAAATGGAATGGCCTGCAGGCTTATTGTCTAACTCGCTCGCAATCGCCATCATGTTCATTTTGACAGTTCTTGTATGAATGTGACAGCTAGCTGATTCCGATGCCAATTGTCAGCCCATACATGAACTGTCAAAATGAACACGATGGCGATTGCGAGCGAGTTACGTAATAAGCTTGCTGTTCTAAATGTGGCAAATTAGATGTCACTATGAAGACCTGTAGGCTTATTGTCTAACTCACTCGCAATCGCCATCGTGTTCATTTTGACAGTTCATGTATGGGCTGACAATTGGCATCGGAATCAGCTAGCTGTCACATTCATACAACAACTGTCAAAATGAACACGATGGCGATTGCGAGCGAGTTAAACAATAAGCCTACTGTCCCCACTGTACCAGCAATTATCCGCAAAATAAAACTTAATTATTTTTTTCTTTGATTTTTCAATGTGTGGCTTCCAGTTTACAGCAGAGTCAATATTAATTCCTAGTAAGCAAAACTCTGTCACTTCTTCTATCTTGCTATGGTTTATTTCTAAGTTTATTTCTAGGGGTTTTTTCTGAATGGGTTTAAATTATATGATTTTGGTCTTTTTAATATTTATTTCTAAATTGTGATCATCAAGCCATTGTTTAACGGTGTTAAAATTTTGCGCGAGTTGGGAGTTACATTCGGAGCTGTCCGAGCAGCCGAACAGTAATGAGACGTCGTCTGCAAACATAACGCAATCGGTGCCTCCCTCTAGAGCCCTAGGTAGGTCGTTGATGAAAATCAGAAACAGGGCACACGACAAACTGCTCCCCTGCGGCAATGAACACGTGACACGGCGAAGTTTAGACTGACTAAATATACCTAAAACAAAAAAAAATCCGCAAAAACGAGTACACGAGTAACGAGTATCGGTGATCGCAAAGAGAGCGCGAGACGGTCAAAGTGCGGCATCAACTTAATCATCCTTAAATTATCAGTGTGTGCGTGCGGCGGGTTGCGTGCGTACCGCCGCCAACTGGCGCGCACACATTTAAGCCGCGCGATGTACTTTTGTTTGAAGTGTACTTACTTTCCCTTTTACTATGTTATTGCGGAGCTCAATCTGTCGCTTGCTTTTTACCCGCGTTCTGTGTGAGATCTTGAGACTTGTTCTTTATCAGCCATTTTATATGTTTGCAATTGAATGCCAATCTGTTGAAACTTTTACACCGAACTGATCGTTACCGTTTTTTCCAAAAACCTCAGAAATATTAGTAAACGAATTCTGAATTACTGAGTAATCTCAATAGAACAAACCGATTAGTGGGGGTCTACCCATTAAAAATTCACCGGTGTTTCCACTGTACGCGCGGGCAGAGGCTACGGGAGCGGGATCCGGCATCCGCGGCACTCCACCGTGTGTTGCCCTTTCGGGCCCACCTCTGTGGGGCTAACGCCCCACGGACTCCGGCTAAGGCACTCCGGAAACACATGGAGCGCCTTACCACCTCGGGATATCTGTAGCGACGGCAGCGATGTGTTGCGTCGAGCTGTTGTGGACCTCCATCATCTTGTCGGCAAGCAGGGCGAGGTCGTCGAGCGTTGTTTTAATTTTGAACGCCTCGCTGACGGCTAGTACCGAACGGACGTGCGGCGGCAGATGTTCGAGCCACATCATTTTGATAGTGCTCTCAGGAAACTTGTCTTTGTTGAGCTGCTGCATCCGTCTTAGCAGCTGACTGGGTTTCTGGTCGCCGAGTTCGACTTGAGACAAAAGCTTCTTAGTTTGCGCGCTGTTCGATTCCTCGTACAACGAAATTAGACGACTTTTGATAGCGTTGTAGTAGTCTGCTTGCGGCGGCGAGTAGATGAGATCGGCGATGTTCTGGATGTCTTGCTTTTCGAGCTGTGCGATGACCATTTGGGCGAGCTGGGCCTGGTTGCGTTTGAGATCGGCGGTTGCTGCTTCGAAACTGCAGAACCAGAGGAGCGGCTGGTCGCGCCAAAATGGTGGAACTCGAAGCGACAGTGAGATACCGGAGACTTCTTGGCTCGACGGTTGTGAACATGGATCTTGAGGTGGAGGCTTCGCGCCACTGGAATTTCCTTGCGATTGAGAGTCCATCTTCTTATGTGTTCTTCAGTCTGGGGTCACCACTTTAGGTAGTTTAGGTTGGATGAAATTAAACTTCCTATTTAGATTGTAGAGAAGGAGAATACTTGTTCTTTACCTGCTATGGGTGGTGTAGGGGTATAGCACGCGTCACGGAATGACGAGGACCCGGGTTCGATTCCCGGCCATAGCTTTACTTTTCGGATTTTTCTATGTGTTCTAATTTTCAGTGTCGTTTAGAATTTTTTTTACTTGTTCTTTATCAGCCATTTTATTTTCGTCGTCGGCGGGCGGGCGGGTGGGCGTCGTCCGTCGTTGGCGGCTGCCATCAACGACGTCGGCGCGTTTTCGGCTTCTTCTTCTTGGGCGACGCGCATGTCCGGGGGCGCTGCGTTCGAGCGCGCCTTGGCGTCTGCCTTCCGGTTGCGGGCCTCTTTCTTGAACACCGGGCATGCGACGCTATTTGCAGGGTGCGCGTCCCCGCAATTGGCGCATGTCGGTGGGTCGCTCCTTGGGCGGGGGCAGTCTCGCGCGGCGTGCTCTGCTCCGCAGCAGACGCAGGCCTGTCTCCGGAAGCACTGTGCCGACGAGTGCCGGAAACCCTGGCACCTGTGGCATTGGGCTGGTCCCCTCCGTACTCGCCAGGCCTCGACGGTGACTCCGGCCATACACAGCATCTCAGTGACGCCGTATATCACCTACATTTTCTTCAGCATTTCTTCACAGCTCCAAAGGATCGCAGCAGACCTCAGTATTTGGTATCAATTTCAATTTTATGTCCATACGCGTTCATGAAAAAAGAGCAGAGCCCTGCCTCTAAGCACAATGTAGGCAGTGTGAGGTCATTTTGTATTGGTTATTAATATAGACAGTCTGTGTCTGTGACATACATAATTAACTTCCTTACGGGGTAGACAAAGTTTAAGTTGACAAGACTTATGACCACGTTTAGCATGATTGTGGGCGTATAGGTGGAAAGGGGAAAGGAATCAAAATAGTGATGGGTTGCTAGCCGTATCGGCTATAACATGATTCCTACGATGTTCGCCGATTCCCTCGATGGGCTTTTACCATTTGCGCGGGAAGAGATGCAAGACAGACAGAAAATCAAAAATCAGATTGGTAGATTTATTTAATTAGTTGTGCTTTATTTAAGAGCTATTTTCATACCAAATTTCAAATTTCTAGGACAACTGGACCCCATAGGTTTTATTTATAATCTCGGCAATTTGTATGGAAACACCTTTTCCAATGACTATGTTTCGATTAAGTTGTCTCAGAAGGTTCATTTTTTTACAAGCCCCAGGGGACCTCATACCTTAGTATTTGGTATCCATTTTCTATTTTATACTTATCTGTATGCGTCCTTGAGCAAAGGATCTTGATGGACAGACAGACAGACATACAGGCAGACGGACAACGGAGTGATCTTATAAGGGTTAATTTTTCCTTTAGAGGTACGGAACCCTAAAACCCTGAAACCCCGTGTGTGTGTGTGTGTTAAAATGTGTAATTAATGAAGTTTTTAATCCCCGCCGCAAAAAGAGGGGTGTTACAAGTTTAAGTGAGTTAGTGTGTGTATCTGTCTGAGGCAACGTAGCTCTCAAGCGGATGGATTGATTTGGATGTGCTTTTTTTTTTTTTTTTTTTTCATTTTAATGCCAGTTTCCTTGCGGTTGTATTAATCGAATAATGGTTTTTAGATTTTTAATTTAGTGTTATTGTTAAATACCCGTGCGAAGCCGGGGCGGACCGCTAGTAATTAGTAATAAAGGTATTTTGTTTGTGTTCTGTGTCTTGGCTGAATTATATAAGTGGTAAGTATAGGTACGATAGAAGCCACTTTACAGTAGGTAATCGCGATTAGCGAAGCGGGAGCTGTCGAATCAAGTAGACTGCGTTTTCCCCGCGCCTACCAGTGCGTGTTTGCTTTATTTTGCGATGTGCAGTTACGAATTTTGAGGTCGTAGTGTTAGTGTATTGTATACTGACGAGCCACAATAACAAATCATACTGCATACTTCTAAATCGGGTTATAGCGAGTAATTCCGCCGTTGTATTGTTTGTAAACTAATTAACCGATGTACTCCGAGATGTCTTGTCCGAAAAGGGCAACTGTTGAAACTAAATTTACTTATAAAACCTATTGTACACAGTTTAAACTATAAATAATTATCTTATCTTATCTTATCTATTTTCTTATTAGCCCAATCAAGTAGAAAAATACCGTAATAGTTGTAATAATAAGCTGAGAGAAGTGTATTTTCCTACTGAATTTTCCTGTTGTGCTGGTAAAATCTGTAAGAACATGAAACACAGGTCTAAACTGAGAGAAATGTATTTAGATATTGTAAACACATTAAGTGAGGCGGCTTCTGATAGTTACGAGGATAAGCCGGCTCGTAGGGGTGGTTATATTCGAGGTTGGAACAAACACGTAGCTCCACTACATAGGGAGGCTAGACTTCGGTTTCAGATGTGGGTCGTTGCCGGTAGGCCGCCTGAAGGTAGGATTCATTATGAAATGATTGAAGCACGAAAAGCATTTAAAAATAAACTCAAATGGTGTCAAAATATGCAAGAACAATTGGAAATGGACCGCATTGCCACACATCATGCAAATAAAAATTTCAAAAAATTCTGGAATGGCACAAACAAAATGAATGCGAAACCTAGTGTACCGGTGTGTGTCGATGGGTTCCATAATTCAAAGGACATAGCGGACATGTTTAGGGACAGTTTTAAAGTAGAACATAGGCGGGTGCCTGAGCCGGAGGTGAGCGATGTGGGGGCGGCTGCGGGTGAGGACCATATTAGGTTCAGCGCGAAAGAAGTTTCCCTAATAATTAAAAATATGACCAAAGGAAAGTCACCCGGTCATGACAGCCTCAGCATAGAACACTTTCAAAATGCTAGCTGTCACGTGGCTAGGGTGCTTGCAACCTTTTATACCCTGTGCCTGGGTCACTCCTACTTGCCACCTGAAATGATCAAAACTATTGTAGTACCTATTGTAAAGAATAAGACAGGAGATCTAGCGGATAAAACCAATTATAGGCCGATTTCCCTGGCAACCATTATTGCCAAAGTTTTTGACGGTTTGTTGGATGGGCATAAGGCGGGATATCTGGGGTTGCATGACGCCCAATTCGGATTTAGAAAAGGGGTCTCAACGGAAAGTGCCATATTCTCACTCAAGCACACTGTAGGATACTATACTCAGAGATCAACCCCAATATATGCATGTTATCTTGATTTATCAAAGGCATTTGATATGGTGTCATATGAAGTTCTGTGGGGTAAATTAAAGAAAATGGGTATACCTTATGAGATTATAGAAATGTTCAGATATTGGTACTCGAGACAGGTAAACTGTGTTCGGTGGAACAACACTCTTTCAGAAGAATATCATTTGAATTGCGGGGTTAGGCAGGGTGGACTGACTTCTCCCAAATTGTTTAATGTATATATGAATGAGTTGATCGAGAGGCTTAGCAACATGCATGCAGGTTGCTATATTGAGGGCATATGTATTAACAATATAAGTTATGCCGACGACATAGTGTTGCTGGGCCCCTCGATCAGCGCCCTTAGAAAACTTGTTAAAGTATGTGAGACATATGCGGCGGAACACTGTTTAAAATATAACACCAAAAAGAGCGAACTAATGTTGTTTAAAGCCCGAAATAAAATGCCATCGGAAATTCCTCCTGTAATGTTAAATAATGTCGCTCTTATACTTGTAAACAAGTTTAAGTACCTGGGGCATGTAATAACTGACACTGTCAGATGACTTAGACATTGAAAGGGAGCGCAGGGCGTTGGCTGTGCGAGGCAATATGCTGATTCGTAGGTTCGCTCGATGCACAAGAGAGGTGAAGGTGACGTTATTCAAAGCGTATTGTCAATCATTCTACTCGAGCGGCCTGTGGGTCAGATATACGCAACGCGCATACAACGTCCTGCGCGTGCAATATAATAATGTCTTCAGGATGCTGTTGGGGCTACCCCGTTTCTGCAGCGCTTCCACCATGTTCGCGGAGGCAGCGGTGGATGGCTTTCATGCCATAATGCGAAAGAAGGCTGCTTCACTTCTTCACTGAATTAGGGGTGGCACCAATAGCATTATGATGGCTATATCAGAAAAACCAGATTGCCCTATACAGAGACATTGGGTTGCCATCTGTACAGGGCAGGCATATTAAATAGGGATTTAATTTGTTTTTATTTGATTTGCCCTAATTTGATGTACCTACCTACTAAAATTAAACTAACAAATAGAATGTAAGATTGTACTACTAACATTATATGGATCTATGGTCTGAAATAAATGATTTTTATTTTATATTTATTTTATTTTTATTTTATTTATCTTACTTCCCTGTACTTACATGATGACATTGATGATAACCAGCGGCCTGCGGAAGTCTCTTTTCAAATCCATAAGGAAGGAGGGTTGTTTTTTGTGCATGTAGGAAGTGCCGGCACGTAAGTTTAATCTGACCTTGTATGCGCAGATCCCCTCCACGTGACTCGTCATTGCTAGACTTACGTGCCGGCACGTATAATATCGATATAATAATACATATATATATATATATGTATGTGTATGTCAGCTTGATTGGAGGAATGCCATAGGCTAATTTTTTTTATTCAAAATACATGACTTAAGTGGGCCATGCCAAACATTTATTATTATTCAGGAACGATTAGCATATGGCCTACATTAAGCAACCTGTATCTGTGATAGTATTATAATGTTTACTTTTGAGTATCAATATTGCGGTGCAATAAGACTCAATTTACGAGCAACTGTGTTGAAAAGTATACGACTACATAATTAAGCATTATAATACAGTCACGTAAAGTACTACTTTATAGTCTATTGTTTTTGGAATCTGTTTTTATAAAGTAAAATCCTTTGCCGTAATGTAGGTACCTAAGTACAATCATAAAATTTGGTATCTTTAGACGGCCCACCATCATCTCATTGACATATATTCACGCGCCTCAAATGGCTGAATATATATTAAGGGACTGATAATTAAAATACCATCTATGTAAATACCATATGTTCTGGTGAATAAATGATTGATTAATATAGTAACCTGAGATTGGATTGCCTACCGACAGTAAGTTTATTGAAACGGCAAAATTTATTTTATTTAAAACAAGAGCTAGATTAAATATTGGGAATGGCTGATTAAATATCGGGAAGAGAGTTGGTGACCTAAATCCATTGCTATCCAACGAATTTCCATTTCATGGGGAGTTAAGTACATATATTTTTTATTATTTGTTTGTTCGTTTACATAAGTACAGCCTGACTAAAGTTTTGAATAAAACAAAATTAATAAAAATCAAAATATATTCATAACTAAGTATAATTAAAACAATAACAAACACATTGATAAAAAAAATTGCATTTTGCGGCAACTTTCAGGGTTGGCACTATTAAGCTTAAACTAATTTAAATTGTTCTTGTCACAGGTAAAATTGCATTTTTTTTAATTAAGTACTTTTACTATAGTATGTTGGTATGTAGATATACAAACGACGTAGGACTTTGAAATCACATCAAAAAGAAATTTTATCAACGACAGTGAAAAACTGCCAAGTAGGTAGGTAAGTAAAGTACATACATACCTAAAAAAGATTTTTTTAATAAAAAAATAGAACCGCCTTCAATTGGCTACCTACTTTAGAAACGTTAAATTAAAATTATTTTTGGGCGAGTGCTACAGCCAACGTCAAACAAAAGTAAGTGATCAAAATAACGTTTCAAAACATCTTCTACAGTTTGTCTATAAAGTCGTGGCATTAAAAAGTGGCAATACTATAGTGTCGTCCCGTTTTCTTATACCGATAGATTAGAAAGGGACACGACTTTATAGATATTATAGTGCACACACTGAGATCGACCGTCTTAATTCAGAATAAATTACTTGATACGTATAAAAAACTTCTCATTAGTAACGACAATAGTATAAAAAAAACTCCTACAAAAAAGTCTCGGCAAATAATCCCACTTCCGAGCCAAGTAAAAAAAAACTCAAAAGGAAACGTCTAGATAAAGAACTTCAAGATCAACGTTTCCAGAGCACTCCGGACCTGGGAAACAGTGAGTCATCAAAAGGGGAACAAGATGCGCCAAGATCGCCACTGAACGTCGAGACTAAATCGTCTAATAATAACTACAGCGACAGGCTAGCCGAAAAACCTGAAATATGCTTATTAAGTACTAATAAACAACAAAATGTTAAGTATTTCTGACCATTTTCTGGGCTCAGATTATGAAATATGCCATTATCTCAGCCCAGGAGTTGGAGTTAAATACCTTTTAAATAACCTAGAAAGTAATGTACTTAACTAATTTTACTATGAGCGATTATTGTGTTATCTTTATAGGTGAGCGAGATTATGAAAAAACGCTAAACTATAGAAGTTTGGTATTGTGCATAAGAAAAACATTACAAAAAATAACACACACCAACATAGTCATATGTGTTCCGACGTTAGGAGGATAGAAACATTTAATGAACTTTTGTATGTAGATATGTTGAATTACGAGTATGCGTAGATATGCGCTTGACAGCAACCTTAACTTGCCCTATAGTAGTAAAATGTTTTCAATACAAACTGGAAGCCTGAATAATTATGGTATGAGGATTGTGTTCCATGGCTTAAGTAAAATTATAACAATAATAAGAGAAGAAAATATTGTAATTTCATCTGATGAAAATTCCTCGTTTTTTCGTCAATAAACCTGCTAATGAGCCAAAAGGGTGCAAAAACCATAGTCTAAAGATAATGCATCAACCTCATAATGGACATTCAGGTAATTTGAAATTATTGCATCAGAATGTTCAAGGTTTATTATACAAATTGGATGAAATAGAACTGTGTATGAATGAGTTGAAAGATTTATGTAAATATATTGATATTTTGTGCTTTACGGAAACTTTTGTTAAACGTGGCAGTGAGAACAACATTCATTTAAAGGGTTACGGGTTGGCTTCTCAATTCTCAAGGATAGATAAAAAACGGGGTGGTTCTTGTATCCTCCTTAGAAGAGGCATTGAATATAAAACAATATCGTGGTGTAACAAATTATCTACCGAAAAAGTTTTTGAGTGTTGTGGAGTCGAGATATGTGGACTGAAACTCATGGTGTTCTGCATATACCGTGTGCCAGAAAGTACTAACCTTACAGTATTTTTTGATAAGTTAGATGCACCCCTATATAAAGCAACATTAAATAATAATTAAAAAAAATGTAGTTAATCACAGGTGATCTTAACATAAATACATTAAAACCTGACAGTACCGCACAACGCTTAAAAATGTATTGTTGAATTATGATGTTCATTTACATAATAATATCGATGCCCCAACACGTAGTCAATCATGTATCGACCATGTGGCAAGCAACATAAAAAATGTAATTGGTTACGTGTATAGGATGCACCTCTCGGATCATGATACATGTCAAATACTAGAAATGAATATGACAGAACCACTGAAACATCATAAGGGCTTCTGGTATATTAGAAAGAGGGAGTATAGTGACGAAAATATAAATAGGTTTCTTGACTGCGTTTCTTCACTTACGTGGTCTGATGTAATTAATGAGCCTGATTGTGATCTGGCTTTTGATATGTTTCACGATGCTATCACTACTATCAGTCTTTTTTATAACTTATCTTCTCCTGAAAGAAGTTAAAATTAAGGCAAATAACAAAAAACCAAACTGGATCACTAAAAATATGAAAAAATCCTACAAAAAAAAGACATCTAAGATTTTTATATTACAAATATCGATCAAATGAACAAAAAATTGCATACAAGAAATATAGTAGGTAAACTATTTAGAACATGCATCATACAGTCATAGAGAAACATAAATAATAAAGTTATTTTAAACTCCAAAAATAAAAGTAAAACTACCTGGAATATTATTAAAGACAAAACAGATAAAATAAATATTGAATCAGTCCTATTAAATCAATGAATGTAGAAAAAAACAAAACAATTAATAATCCACTAGAGATAGCAGAAGCGTTTAATAACCACTTTATAAATATTAAGAATGGAAAAATAGGAACCAATCCAATAATAGATAAAATTAAACCAATAAGCACTAGCATTTTCGTAACTCCTTGCACAGCAAATGAAATTGAAAAATACATTAAATCTCTAAACAACACAAAAGCTAAAGGTTTTGATGGCGTAGCGACTCGTGTTATAAAGTCGAGTGCCAATCAAATAGCTCCTGTTCTGTCACATTTAATAAATAAGTCTTTCAGCCAAGGAAAATTCCCAACATTACTAAAGCAATCTATAGTTACCTAAACCGTTATTAAAAAAAGAAGATAAAAAAGACTTAAATAATCATCGTCCTGTTACACTTGTCTTGATGAAGAGGAAAGAACTTCAGGAACAGACCAAAATCGAAAGGGAGAAAGGATACCATGTAGAAATAAAATATGACCAACTTGGTAATAAGCGAAAAAAATAAAACAACTGGCAACAACAAAAGATTGTTATAAACTTCTCCTGACATCCAAAGCACCGATGGAGCCGAAACAAGCGCATATGCTAACAAGAAAAATAAAACACAAACGCCAACAAGAAGAACATCTAATCTACCAGATGGATTTGCAAAAACAGGAATGCCGATTTACCTAATTAACAAAACCCCAAACAATTCATCAGAGGAGCAGGCAAACATTAACGACAATATATAGCAAACTACCGCCCCCCTCTTGCAGCGACAAAATTCGAAACCCTTTATCAGAACATGAAACTCATCTTCCAAGACGGCGTGGAAGATCACGACCAAAACCTTCCAAATAACAAAACAAATCCACATAGGTAATCCACATAAATATATACATAAATGACATAACACTCTCATCCTCTGAGCGTTTGATAGAAGTCATCAAGGAAATTAAATACGACATATTAGGATTAGTCGAAACGCGACGAATTGCAAACAAAATTGAAGAACACGAAAACTTTATTTTATGCTACACAGGACACACAGCTGGAAGATTATGGCATAGGACCTACCTATAGGTTTTATAATAAAAAAATATCTCAGAAATAATATAGAAAGTTGCACTGGTCTATCGGAAAGAGTGAAATTTGTAAGCGCTCACCTATCCATTATACAAGTCTATGCCACTTAAAACTACTACTACTAGCTTATAAAAAAAAACGCACACAGTTACTGATGACGCTTCTGCAGTAGGGGCAGTCCGGGTACTCAGAAGACTCTATCCCTTGTAGGCATACCGAGCATAAGGTATGCCCACAAGGGATGAGTACGTGGGTGGGTCTCTGGTCTATACAAATCCCGCACGTTATTGCGGGCTCCGCCGGGGTTGCGGGTGCTGGTGGAGGCGCTGGAGCGGGCGCGGGCGCGGGCGCGGGCGCGGGCGCGGGTGCTGCTGGCGGTGGCGGAGGCGGAGGCGGCGCGCGCGGGGCTTGCGGCGGGGGGGGCGGGGGGGCCGAGATCTCAACGAGATCTTCCTCTGCGATGTTATCGGCGCCGACTTCTTCGTTGGCCGCCACCTCAGGCACGTCGAGGGCGGGCACGTCGAGGGCGGGCACGGCTATGGCCCTGCTGGTGGCGACCAAAAAATCCCCCACGGTGATGACGCCCCTCTCCAGCGCTGCGAGATTCGCGTCCACCACCGCCCTCCTCACGAGCGACCCTTGCCGGCTGCGCCAGGGTAGAGCCAAGTCGCCCGCGAGTCGGGCCTGACGCCGCGCAGCGCACACTCCAAACTTCGTCTGGAGTACTTCTACAAACAGACATGATATTTTTTTTTACAAACGCTGTCAGTTTTTGCTAAAAATTTAGTTTTTAAGTGTTTTTAGGGTTCCGTACATCAAAAGGAAAAAACGAAACCCTTATAGCTTATAGGTTATAGGATCATTTTGTTGTCTGTATATCTGTCCGTCAAGATGCTTTTTGTGAGGAACGCGTGAATGTATCGAGCTGAAATTCATTATCAAATACTCAGATCTACCCACGGTCTAACTTGGGTCTAACTGTCCTTTGAAGCTGTGAAAAAATCAAACTTCTAAGAATACAGCCATTAAAAAACTGTTTCCATGAAGAATACCTACCGTGGTATCAAAACCTATAGGGTAGGTAGGTACAGTCAACGTCATAAATGAGTGATAATATATGTAAGTACCTTGTCGCTTTCAGTCGTTACACAATTTCGTATGACTTTTCAAACATGGCGTCAAAGTGACAAGGTACATAAATGATCACTTATTTATGACGTTGACTACTTCCCGTAGATAGTCCTAGACATTTGAAATTTGGTATAAGGTAGCTCTTACAGCACAACGAAATAAATAATCCCGAAAATCTTAAATTTTTATGTCTGTCTGTCTATGTATCTAGTTGTTTATGCCGCAAATTTTCGACACCCTCAAGGAAATCAAACCTACAGGATACTTCCCGTGAACTCAAAATCTTGAAATTTGGTACGAAGCAACGTCTTATAGCAAAATTGCGAAAAGCATAAAGTTTTAGTTACATCATACATATAATCTTCTTCACCATATAATCATTTTTCAACAATTTATACTAGGTATACTTCAGATAGGTAGTACATTCGGCAGCTACTATTCGTACTATTATTTGTACCTAACTACTTTATAAAGAACTTACGTGAAAATTTACGAGGCTATACTACTTAATACTTCTAATTATACTAACACTATTTAAATTGTGATAACTACTTTACAAGATAAATTAGCAAGAGCTTGGAATTACATTTTGTATTGATTTTGTAGTGGTTGTACAGTTCGCATGAAAAGGAAAATGACTTAAGTAATATTCTTAATGTAAAGTAATGTAATACATACCCATATTTATTTATTATTTATTTATTATTAATATTCTTCATCTGAGCTATCACAAGTATCATCATCACTACATAGTATAAAACAAAGTCGCTTTCTCTGACCCTATGTCCCTATGTATGCTTAAATCTTTAAAACTACGCAACGGATTTTGATGCGGTTTTTTTTAACAGACAGAGTGATTCAAGAGGAAGGTTTATATGTATAATCCATGCATAATATGCCGTGCGAAGCCGGGGCGGGTCGCTCGTTGATAATAATATTATGATCTGTAATTCGATCCATTTCCCCTTCTTGACATCTATATTTAAACTGTGTACCTATAACTTACAGTCGTAGGTACGGGCCCCGAGAGAATTATTTCAAAAATTGTGAGGATAGAACCGACGTAGATAATAGGTATTTAGAATTTGACACCGACATTATTTTGGAATTTTCTACTTCAATATAATTATTACTTACAAACCTCTTTTTATATATGTAGTAGTACGGGAAAAGGGAAATTTCCAATGTTGAATGCCTATACATAGGTACGAGTATAAATACACAATACCACTAAGTATATGCAATTCCACGCTCTCGGTAATTCTAATATATGTATACGTATCGTATGTAAAGAATAAATGAAATAAATGTCATTTTTTTAGTAAGTAGGCCGTACAGGCACCGCCGCATGTACTTAGTGACGTGTCGTATCCGTCACGTTTTCTCACCGTTTCTTCATATATTTTGTTGCGATTCCGTAACGTTTTTTAAGCGGCGGTGTGGTCGCTCCCTTAGCGAGCAAATAAATAGACGATTGAGACATAGGTACAGCGAAAATAAAAAACACGATCGCGATGAAATGCGACGCGGTGAATCGCTACAAAAAAATATGCTTTTGGGGTAAAGTATTAGCAACAAATAGTTTAATGACTAAGTTATTCGGTGTCGTCAAGTTTAGCCCATGCATGTTTGTCTGTTAATTACTTAGTCGTCTATCCTATAATATACTTTTGACATTAGAGACTTTTTTAATATGAATAATCTAACTATGTATACTAAATAATGCGAACTACTACGAGCTACTTGAGAATAATGTTTTTTTTACGTGTGAATCGCCAAATGTTTGGCGATGCCCCCAGCATATTTTTTAGATAAGCGTGGAAGCTCTCGGCTGTGTTCGATGTTCGGTGTGCCCTGTTGTGCACCGAAAATGTTTCGGGCCGGATCTGAAATTTATTTACAATAAACCAAAGACAACAAAAATTACCTGAAAACCCAGGTGAGGGTTTAGTGGAAACCGGGAAGACTTATCTATCTCAATTTGTTTTGTCAAAACACTTACTCGGGTCATCCAAAAATTTTCAAAGTATTGATGGAATGCCGCATTAAGCGGCAATCCCATTCCTACTGCTGCCTGCGGCAGTTGGTCGAACGCGACTTCCGCGCGTTCCGGCGGCAGCAGCGCCAGCGCCGCGTACAGGCGCACCAGGCGCCCGCCCGCGGAGTTGCGCCCCACTGCCAGGTGGTCATGCCGAGCTCGCCGAACCAATGCCTGATGACCAAATAAGTTTGCCTTTGTATGTACTACCTACTAAGTATGCCAAACGTAATTAACTAAACGACCACAATAAACATTTACTTTTCATGTGATTAATTTATAATTATTTTCGTAAGTCCTTAATCCTTAAAATGCTCCTGAGACACGGGAATACATATTTCTTAGTTAAGTATTTAAAAAAAAAACCCTTTGTTATCTTTAGCCTATAAGTTTGTTATATGTGACAATTATTGTGTAAAATAAATAATAATAATTATTATTATTGTTGTGTTTGTAAGACAAAGAGTTTATATTTATATACCAGCATAAATACATACATGCATTATTTCATCATTATACGCATTCAACAATAATAGACTAATAAAAAAAGATTACATATCAATACATATAATAAAGCTGAAGAGGGTCGAAAGTCTGTACATGGAAGATATTAAAAAAAAAATAGGCTGGGGATACTTAGAATCGACAACAGAACACGTCCCAACAGATTTTAGAACTTTTGTCTGTTTATCTGTTTGTCTGTATATTTGTGCGCGCATCACGTGAAAACTGCTGGAAATTTTACTAATCTGTTGAAAAAATCACCGGCCAGGTTAAAGGCTACTTTTTATCACGGAAAATTGCATAGTTCCCGCGGGATAACGATGAACATGTCGAAAATCGCAGTTGCCTCGATAAATATTGCTTCAGTATCATAAAGGTGCACTAAGGAGGGATTTTCGAAATTCCCACGGGATTTAATATCGCTTATTATAAAAAATATATATTACCAGTTAAATGTCAGAATAGGGGTGTTAGGGGTGTGTATCTTAGTGATAAACATGTAGCACCTTAAAATTGTCTGTTAACCATCTTATTTTTAGACCATGTTTGAACAAATAAATGACTGATTACTGATTACTAAGTGCCTGTTCAAATATGCATAGCAATATGTGACTTTTGTCAATAAATGCTGAAGTCTACGCGGACGAAGTATAGAATATAAAAGCTAGTATAGAATATGTTATTTTACGAGAGCTTTAAGAGTCAGTAACGTTCACAGTGTGAACTTCACACAAACATAACGTATTTTTGGGATAGGTATACGTACACCCGTAGTAACACCCGTGTATGTTCCAGCAAAATAAATAAACTCATTCCATTTCATTTCATTTACGATTATAGAAGATTATTTGTAATACTTACTTGCACAAAGTGAAAGTAACAACCCGTTACTGGCACTCCGCTCACCCTTGCCAACGCCGCCTGCAGGGCCGGTTCGTAGTCGGTGGTGACGTTTGAAGGGTGTGGTTCGGCCATCTGCCACACCCTTTGGAGAACCGCCTCGTAGAGTGGTTGTCGGCGGTTCTCCATCACGACCACCACCGGGTGCGTGTGATGACCTTGCCGGATGGAGTGCAAGGTCAAAATTTGCACCGCGTTCAGCCCTGCTGGCACAGTTTGGAACGTGCCGTCGGCGACAATTGTGTCGGCCTCGCGGAGTGCCTCCTCCCACCCGGTCATGGCCAGTATCACGGCGCTGCCGCCCGCCCCGGCCGCGACGCTGACCGTGCCCGCGTAAATGTCCCGGTACAAGGGGTGGGCCGCGAGGGCCAACCCGTATGACATTACGTCGCGGGGCACGGCGGGTTGTGCGCTCCTGCGCCACTTTCTCATTGATGGTAGTACTAACTCGTAGCTGAGATGCGGAGCGGCATCCAGGTACCTGATAAAACAATTTTTTTTTGACAAAAAAATAAGTTTTTAGGGTTCCGTAAAAAGAAACCCGTGTGGGAACACTTCGTTTGTCTGTCTGTCATCTGTCGAGACCCTTTTTACCCGACTGCGGCGAGCCCACAATGAGGATATTGTGTTTGACTTGTATGTATGTAAGTATGTCGATGTCCGTTCCTATGTCCACTACTCGTAACTACTAGCAGCTCGACCGATTTTGATAAATGATACGTTATTAAATTCGTCTTGATTGGCGCAAGTGTAATAAAAAAGTGTCACTGAGTAAGTAATAAAAAAATCTTAAATAAGTAAAAAATCATCATCATCTTTCGGCCAGTACAAAAGACACATAGGCACAATTTAGTAAGTGAGTAAACCAGTCAGCCGATCCCTCTCAATTAAAAACAGTAAATTAATGGGGAACCAATGTTTCTCCTCTTTACTATCGGCGAAAGCAAATTTGAAAATAATACCTAAAAGCCTCATCCTCATAAATGGAAATGAGCGATGCACTCGGGTCGGCGACGCACCTCTCCTTAAGGGCCTGGTATAGTCTATTCCTGGTAATTAAAAATATTACATAGTTAGATTTTATGTTTTACCCCACCCGATAGTACATCACAATAAGAGATTTCGATCAGCAACGTAACACCAGCGTCCAAGATGGGTAGGTATAAGATTATACACGGTTCGATGTAATGAACCGCAGATATTTCAGCCAGGGGTTGAACAAGTCTAAGTGAACGCCCCTGCAAAGTTTTTTTGAAAACGAAAATTAAAAATAAATCATTCTCCCATACATAATATATTGTCAACCAGTAGAGGCAATTAACGTATAGGAAAATGATTTTTTTCCAAAAAAAAGTTACAGAGGTATTCACAGTAACCATTGAAGAGGGCCCCTCCTGTGGAGTGGGTTCTGGCTGAACCAAAAGAATTGCACTATTAGATAAATAAATAAATATCAGGCACGCCAATTGATTCCAAACTAGGCAAAGCCTGTACTATGTATATAATCTGCTCAATAATCTGGATCTCGAAAACGGCTCCAGCGATTTTCATGAAATTTTTTATGCAGGGGGTTTCAGGGACGATAAATCGATCTGGCTAAGTTTCATTAAAAAAAGAAGTTTTAACCGTGTTTTAAGCAATGAAAATCATTAGAATGCAAAAGTAAATTTCACCCACGTCTAATGAGGTTATATTAGCTCAGGTGGGAAAGCGGGCGAGGTTGATACCAGACGACCGTAGTTCGAGCCCAGGTGAAAAATTATCTTTTTCCTTTTTTTTCAAGTTTCTTCTTTTGTGGGAATATTATTGCGAGTGCTTTAGGAACGCAACCAATTCGCAATATTATGATCTCCAAAAAACATGATATATATATATACAAGAAATAAAACCGAGCTCGCCCACGGACTACATAATTAAATTATTCAACATCCATGACTCGAGTACAGTACAAACATTCGTATTCATCATACAACCGGGGATTGACCTACCTTCCCTAACCACTATATTTCATTTAATTTAGAATGAGAAGAGAAGTAAATAAATAAATAATAATAATTGTAGCATCTAGCTAGCGGCATCTGTTGGGTGCGTGCTGCGTGCGTCGGTCAGGCGAGCGTCCGGGGGGGGGGGGGGGGGGGGGACGAAGCGACGCGGGAAGATGCGCGCGGTTATTTAGTTGGTTCTGAAGTTCTAGTTTATTAAAATTGTACCTATACAATACTATCCATAAGTCCATAACTATAAGTTTATGCATAATATTTTTATGTCACATTAATTATTAAACGCTCTTGCTTACTAGGAACTTATTTACAAATTGAACATAATGAAGCTTAGTGACTGAGTCTTGTAGGAATATTAAACGATACTACCAATTTGGCATTTATTAATAATGAAACAAAGCAATATTTTAAAACAGACTAATACTAAAACTAAAACTACTACTAATTATAAAACTATAAAGTAAATATGTCGTCAAAAATAACGATTAATATTTGATACTTACAATTAAGTAATAAATGATTGCATTATGATATGATATAGGTACCTGTTGGGGACCCACGGTTGGTCATCGTGATCGTGGACCCCGTTCACCGGGCCTGGGACGCCATATTTGGCCATAAACTTTGCCGGGCAACCGGAGCTCCCACATTTGTAGTTTATTGCCTGGCCCCGTTTTCTAACCACTGTATAAAAATGGGTACCCCTTTGCACCCATGTACTGCCTCCTTTATAACTCTCTATGGGAATTACATTCATTTTGAAACAAAACTACTCAAGAACTCAACTCACTACTTCAAAAGTTTAAGCGGGAGTGTTCAACAAAGTTTAATTCCCGCCTCGCCCGACCTTGGAAATAGGTACCGGTCTGAAAATCGGCGACCCTATTATCAGGTCTTGTACTCCGAAATTCTATTTTCGAAGTTCGTTTCGTGCCGTTCCGCTCACACTAATAGTCATTCATTTTAGAGGGAGAGGGACGGCATGTCACGAACTTCGACAATCGAAATTCGGAGTAGCCCCCCAGCGCATCGCGTGGCGTCGCCTTGCTGCTGGAGCATGCGCACTGCGCTCTGTCTTACCAACTGCGTGTGAATATGAATACCGGTACGGGAACTTTACACTTTCTCGGGACAAAAGTATTCTATATCAATCAAAAACAATGTAGCTATCTATTAGTGAAAGATTTTTTTCATCACACTTGCTCGTAAAGGGTGTTATAACAAGCGTGCTTATAGAGCCGTAGTGGCTGATTTACCACCCCCGGGAATTTCAAATATTTTACTCCCGTGGGAATTATTTTTGTATGGATTTTCATAATTCCCTCGGAAGGAAAAGTTTAGTTTTAAAATTAAGAACTCATTGTACGCATTTCAAACTAAGGAGGTTCAAATCAGCCAGGTTTATTTAATATCTTAAAAAAAAAAACTACGAACCAATTTTATAAAACTTTCAATTAGACTACTGTTTACGATCCAAGATGGCGGATGACAGTTTGACACTAAAAATATTGATGGCGGGTTTCATTTTCGAGTAATTCGGTGGCTCCGATCCGAGCCCGATTTTGGCTTAATTTTTTGGATCCAAGATGGCGGATGACATGTTGACACAAAAATTGACACTAAAATGTTGATGGGTGTCATTTTCGATAAACGCAAATAAACGATTCTATTCTATTCTATGAGTAATTTGGTAGCTTTGAGCCCAATTTCGGCATAATTTTTGGATCCAAGATGGCGGATGACATATTTACACTATTGACACTAAAATGTTGATGGCTGTCGTTTTCGAGTAATTTAGTGATTCTGAGACCGATTTTGGCATAATTTTTTGGATCCAAGATGAAGGACTATATTTTCACACTATTGATACCAAAATGTTGATGAGGGTCGTTTTCGGGTAATTTGGTGGTTCTGAGCTTGTATTTTGTTTTTTTTTTTTTAATTTCCTCGCAAATGTGATGAAAAACATTGTACGAGCACAGTAAGAGGATAACAAACTCGAGTCAATAAAAGCCCTCCACCTTCGGCGTCGGGCTTCTAATAGACTCTCGTTAGCAATCCCCTTCTTACCTCAAACAAATCAAAATTACCGCCCTCGGTGCACAATGTACTATTACTCCGTCTAACAACGGTATTACTATTAAGTACTTGAGTTATTGTCTACGCGTACGAAGTCGCGGGCAAAAGCTAGTCATATTATAAATTACATCTCCTAGTCATTCGTCTTCACAAAACGTGCAGAATGACCTGCATTTCTCGCAACGCCACGAAGCCCCTGGCCCGCAGAATTTACTGTCAATACCTGAAGATTCTGCAGCATCTTTCGCCGTCAAGTTTATACCATAGTAGTAATTAAATAATTAATATAACACCAATTATTTTAATGATAATTTCTTTAATAATTAAAACTTATTTTAATGTTTAAGTACCTATGTTAATTGTATCAATCAATATAAAATTACATCATCACTTAAAAATAAAGTAAATAAAACTACTAATAAACTACTACTACGTACTACAAGCAAACAAGCTTCTTATAAAGTAAATTGTATTTTATACAAAATTATCCTGCCACGGCACTTTGCCTTCATTGACAAAGTAATTTTGGTATTTTTGTCTGAGGATTTTAGCATTATTAAATACATTTCCTTGATTTCGCCTTTGTAAATTTTCCATAGTTGACCTTGCAGTATCATACCCATTGTTGGCAACAGTCCCGTTGTTGATATTTTCTTGGGGGTGCATATGAACATGGCACATTTGTCATTAAAAAGTTGTGCAAAGCAATGGTAGCCATCACTATCTTTTCTATATTATCTGGTTCTATATTAATTTTAGTATGGTAAATGCGAAATCGTGAAGACCATATGCCAAATGCGTTTTCTACGATACATCTTGCGCGAGATAGCCTATAGTTGTTTTTTTTTCTCGTGGCTGTCCAAATCAGCTTGGCGATATGGATTCAAAATGTCGGTTCTCAACGGGAACGCATCGTCAGCAACAAAAACGTACGGCAGACACCTTGAATTACTTTCCACGTTTTCAGGATTTGATATATTTAATGTTTTATTTTGCAACTTCTCAAAAAACTTGGTGTTTTTTAATAGGTACTCCTCCGTCGGAAACTTCCATTTGTTCCAAAATCAGTATAAACGGGTAGATATCTTGCGTCAACAATTGCCATGAGTATCGGGAAACTGAAAAAGACATTAAAAATACCTATATAATAAGTACTGGATATGGGGTAATCACGTTAACAGGGATATCACGTTTTGTTAATGTACTCGTAATTACTGAACATAATGATATCATACTTCATACTCATACAAATATTATAATATGTGATAGTATGGGTTCAATCTTCCGCTGTCATGTATGTATATAAAATACTAGCTGTTGCCCGCGACTCCGTCTGCGTAGAAGTCACTTATCGCTATCCCGCGGGAACTATGCAATTTCCCGGGGTTTAAACAGTCTGTAAGTATATCAAATATCAACTAAATCTGTCAGCGGTTTAAGCGTGAAAGGTAACAAACAGACAGACAGAGTTACTTTCGCATTTATAATATTAGTAGGGATAAAAAAAACAGCAATCTTACCAGTATATAATCCTGTTTGAGAACTTTGTAAATAGCAGCACAGGTTTCTGGTATAATTCGCCCTAAAGATTGAGGCGATATTACGGCCGAAAATTTTAGTCACTCATAGGTATGATCTCCCTGTTGCCAGAAATCGTAAAGTTACTGTTAAGCTCTCGTATGCCGAGATAGCGTTTCTCATAACAGTATCTTGCTTCTAAATTAGGGAAGAGATTAACTAACGTTAGGAGTTTTATGTAACTTTCTTCAATCATTTGTAAATCATTAAAATAATCTTTTGGCGTAATCCTCAATTCTTTTAATAAATTTGTATGTATGTATGTAAACTCTTTATTGCGCATAAAAAATTAAAAATACAGAATTACACAGAAAATAGTACAAAGGCGAACTTATCCCTAAGAAGGGATCTCTTCCACCTAATCTGATACAGAAAGGAATAGTTTACAAAAAAAAGGCAAGCAGACATTATTATGCGCAAATAAGTTAAAGTATTAATACTTAATAAATTAACAACTAAAAGTAACTAACTATTTGTTTATCTCTATTACGGTATATTCATAACATATTTAATGTAGCTAAGAAATGTAATATTTTTATAATGCATAATCTTATTGCCGGTGATAAAACACGACCTGATAATTACCGGCCTGTTAATCAGTGTACATTTTGGCTGCCAAATATCTGGTCGGATTTTCCAGGACGGTATCTATTGCCCCCCCCCCCCCCCCCCCCCCCCATTGCGCGTCAGCGTGGAAGAGCGTCAGCGATCAGCGTCATTCATTTTGGCGCGAAATCTACGTAGCGTCATAAAAAATGACAATCGTTTCCTCTGCGCAACAACCTCGACGTCGAGTGCGCCGCATATGGCAACACTGGCGTTTCAAGTGTACTATTGCCATACCTACCATACTATTGCCAATTCGGATGGATTCACAACGAAGCTCCATTAATAACTAATGTTCATTATTCGACATAGTATATACAGGGTGTTTGGTAGCCAGGTGCAAAGCTTTAAGGGGGTGATAGCCGAGATATTTTTGAACATTTTGAGCCATACATGTCTTAGCCGAAATTTGATATTTTTTTTTTTAAATCGTAAATTTAGAAATTTTATGAAAAGACCCAGAATTTGATAGAAACGAGTCAATAATGCACCAATGAGCGTTAATTTGTAAACAAAATCTTATATTTCGTGTAGTTTAATGTGTATTGGACCAAGTGAAACAATATTTAAGTGTCTGTCTTGCCACAGAAACAAAATGGAGGCATCCGAAATTACTAAAAAATGTATTTTTTTTGAACAGAGTAATCTTTCAGTGCCATAAAAAAATAAATAAAAAAAAACCTGGAAATGTTCAAACATTTTTAAAAACATGCCTGTTTATTGCTCTTTCTTTTAAGGTATCACCCATTCACATTGCTTGCTAAATCTGAGATAAAAAGTAAAAACCAAACTCGGGGGAGCGCTCGCTAAGAATGCACTAGTATTGAAATTTCACGTTTTTTCATGTAATTTACTAGGTGAATACCTACACTTACCTAGTAAATTATATGAAAAAAGGTAAAAAAAGAATTGTAAAATGAATTAATTTACTATTCAAATCACAAGAAAGTAAAGATTTGTGATATTTTTTTTTACCTTTTTTTCATGCAATTTACTACTAAAGTACTTACTTTTAACGTGAAATTTCAATACTAGTGCATTCTTAGCGAGTGCTCCCCGAGTTTGGTTTTTACTTTTATAATAAATCAGTAGAAGGTTCGTGTCTGTACTGTACATGAAATAAATTCGTCAAAAATAGAATATTAACGAACGGGGGTGTTCTCTAAGGAACAGTAATCAAACACAAAAAATTATAATTTTATAATTTTTGTCTGCCTGTATGTATGAATGTAATTATGTATGTATGGATGTATTAATTTATGTCTGTGTTCGCTTATCTCCAAAACTGTTGGACCGATTTAAATGAAATTTTGGATGGTGGTACCTTATAATTCCCGGTCAATATTTTAGATACTTTTGATCCCGGAAAATTAAAGAGTTCCCGTGGGATAGTTAAAAAATTATATAACTTATGCAGCTTGGCCACTCCATTGATAACTAGGTATGTACATAGGACTTGAAAATATGAAGTTTAATGTACCTAATTACGCTTGATTACAAGTGAGAAAATAATGTAATACTAAAATTGGTCATGTTGCGGTGATAAGCAGTGGACTGGACGACTTGTGAGATTTACACATCTGACTACATTCTAGCAAGACGCTAAAAAAATGTATGAATTCATTCATTCATTCAAAATCTTAACTTAAAATCATGACTTTAAAATTACTGACAGCAAAGCAGTACAAGAGAAGAAAAAAAAGAGTAAAGCAAGCATGACATGACAGTGACAGTTGAAACTGTGGTTGAAACAAACAAAATGTCGTCGTCGTCGTCGTCTTCGTCTTTTATTATGCTTTGATTTGCTAAGATGTTTTAATTTGTGCTCGAAGCGATAAACATTATTATCTTCCGCTATGCGATACGATAAGCTTTTTCCTTTATTGTCCTGTGCTTGCTTCTCTAAATTTGGTTAGTGATAGTGTTTGATTTTCGATGTACTCTTTGCATGTACAGTAAGTACGTAAAAAATAAATGATCAAACAAATTTAATGACAGTGAGATAGGTATAGGTGTAGTATAATATCGGGAGGTATAGTATAATGCCTTTAGGTACTATTTAAATATTTGAACTAAACTTAATTTAGAGGTATGTCAGGATTGTAGCAAGTGGAACAAAGTAGTTTCTGCCTACCACTGTGGGAAAGAGGCGTGACGGTATGTATGTATGTATGTATGTATGTGTATGTATGTAACTAAACTCAAAATACCCCATTACTTAATACAAAAGGATAGAATAGATCTGTATAAATGGCATGAAACATAGCATAAGCATGTTTTTTTCTATAGGTACATCTCAAACTTACAATATATGACTGAGTATATAACATTGTAAATGTGGAGAGTTTGTCAATCATGGGGTTAGTACAGAGTATCCAAGCCAATTAGGGCCAAATATACATGCCACAATCACTCCCCTAGCTTATACTTAAATGCATATTCAACATCCAAGACTGCGAGTACAAACATTCATATACATCATACAAATATCTGCCCTGACAGGGGATCGAACCCGGGACCATAAGCTTGACAAGTTCTTTAACCACTAGGCTAACCGGGTTGTCAAAATGATATTATGATTCTTTCATTGTATTTGTATTTCTTTTGTACTTTGTGTAAAATATGAAGTACTACTTTTTTATTTGAAAAAATATTTCTTGCCTAGTTTGTTGGAGTACATTCTTCTTGGCAGATGATTTTGTTAAATGCACTGGTATACTAAAAAAAAGACCCCTTCAAGAGCCCTTCAAGGCCTATTCACAAAATCTATATTCTATATCTATTTCTATATATATAAAAGAAAGTCATGTTAGTTACACTATTTATAACTTGAGAACGGCTGAACCGATTTGGCTGAAAATTGGTGGGAAAGTAGCTGAGAACCAGGATAGGTAATAGGATACTTTTTTTTTCAATGTTGTCCTAACAATGTAGCTGCTGAGTCAGTAAAAAAAAATTGTCACTGGGTTGGATTATGGTGGATTTGGGACTCACAAAAATTTTTGAGGATCACAGTGGTGGTTGGTGGTGGGAAAAAAAAAAGTCACGGGGTATAAAATAAGAAATACATTTCCTTTAAAGTGGCTCTATCACTAGAACTCTTTGTCGAGAAATATAGCTAATGACTTTTTTATACAATTTGGATACATTTATACCCGGAAATTGCTTAGTTAAATCAACAACGAAGTCGCGGGTAAAAGCTAGTATACATATAAAAGAAAGTCGTGTTGGTTACACTACTTATAACTCGAGAACGGCTGAACTGATTTGGAGGAAAATTGGTGGGGAGGTAGCTTAGAACCAGGAATAGGTTATAGGATACTTTTTTTCCATTATTGTCCTTCTAACAATGTGGCTGCTACTGCTATAGAGATCCGAAATTTGGGTTGGAGGCAGTTTGTAGGTAGGCTACGTTAGTAAAAAAATATTTGTCATAAGGTTGGATTAAGGAGGTTTTGGGACTTTCGCAAATTTGTAGGAAAGTCCTTGGCTTTTTGTACCAGATACGTGGTTGGCAGGGAGTTAAGTTTATGAGTAGGAAATGTCAGTTATAAACGGGTTGTGCGACTGGGTCCCCAACTTTCTGGTCGGACCGGCCTGCGGCGTGGGTCGCGCACATAGAATCCAACTTCGCGCTGGCGCACATCACGGCTGACGAGACAAAGTATAATTATGTAGTCAGCCAGATGGATGCCCGCCTTTCCAAGGAGATGGAGGACTTGGTGGTTAATCCTCCACCGAAAGGAGAAAAGTATAGTGTCATTAATACTCAAATGATGAGCAGGTTTTCTACATCGGAATCTCAAAAGGTGCGGCAGCTGCTCTCTGGAGAAGAGCTAGGAGAGCAAAAATCGACTCAATTCCTGACGCATCTCTGGTGCTTGGCAGGAAATAACTTGAAGGATGACACCGTCCTGATGGAGCTATGGTTCCAGTGGCTCCCCCATAACGTTCAGGGGATCCTGGCAGCCCAGAGCGACCTGAAGTAAGTCCCATTAATAATTCTAGCCAGCCCTGCCTGCCCCAGTATCACCTGACTGGAAAGGGCAGGGCTCGTTCACAATCTAGGTCGACATCCTCTAGGACCACTAGAAGTAAATCTAGGGACAGTAGCAAGGGAGGCTCTGCTGGTACCACCACAATTACAAGGTCAAGGCTGCGAAGTGTACGCCCCCGTGTAGCTGGTCGAGAAATCAACCCGATGGCCAGTATATAATTTAGCATGGTCCGGCACAACACTAGCGGACGGCAGCGAGCGAGGGACAGCACTATGTGTCAAATCGACACTACGTTAACAGAACTCGAACAGGAAGCAACATATATTTAAATCTAACGATTTCTCTGTAATCTTCGTGATTAAACTACTTTTATAATCATCATCATCATTTCTTCTACATCCAAAATCATCTGCGAACACCCGGAGCGTGCATTCGTTCCATCGTTATTACAATCTTTTGCCTGACTGTCGCAACAAAGTGCTGCGGTGTGGTGTCACAGGGCTAACAACTCTGGCCACCATCGCCAACTGTGGTCAGCCGAGTGTAAAAGCTATTAATAATACTTCTACTAACACAATTCTTTCTGAATTTCCAGAGATCACCTGGCCACCTGGCATCACACGTGAGATGAAGCACAACTCCGTGCATCACATCCAGACAGTCGACGGCCCTCCAGTCGTGGCTCGGCCGCGCCGCCTCGCACCCAACAAGCTGCGTGCTGCGCAGAAGGAGTTTGCTGAGATGGTGCGAGTTGGGATAGTGCGCCCGTCTAAAAGCCAGTGGTCGTCGCCCCTTCACCTCGCGGCCAAGAAGGATTCATCATGAAGACCCTGTGTTGACCATAGGGCACTTAATGCCCGCACCGTGCCAGACGATACCCTGTGCGTCACATAGGGGATTTCAGCCACAACCTGGCTGGCTCCACTATATTTAGCACCATTGATCTTGTGAAAGCCTACCAACAGATCAGAGTGGAATCTGCAGACGTGTGCAAGACAGCAATAATGACTCCATTTGGGCTCTTCGAGTTTCCATACATGGGTTTTGGACTCTGGAATGCTGGACAGACCTGGACAGACATTTCAGCGATTCATTGATGAGATAGTCAGAGGTATGGATTTTTGTTTTCCCTATGTAGATGACATCTTGGTGTTCTCTCGGGATACTGAAGAGCATGCTACTCACCTCCGTGCATTGTTCAGGTGTTTGGCAGACTATGGTATGGTCAATGCCGGATTTAGAGGTCTGGAGGCCTCTGGGCAACAAAGGAGTGGAGGCCCTTGGGCCCAAATTATTTTCATGTTCAAGTTCTGTTGTTTACTAGTGTTCTATTGTGGGGGCCCCGCCTTTGTGGAGGCCCCGGGGTGTAGCCCCGATTGCCCTCCCTTAAATCCGGCCCTGGGTATGGTTGTCAATCTTGCTAAATGTGTAATAGGTGCTGCAGAAGTCATTTTCCTCGGCTACCATGTATCTAAAGAGCTGAGAAGATTCTTAGGTATGCTTAATTATTACCGTCAGTTCCTACCTAATGCTGCAGAGACACAAGCTCCACTCATAGACTTTGTCACAGCTACCATTCTCCTCTAGCATTTTACATGGATGCCTCGGGTACACAGGTTGGTGCGTCTCTAGAACAACAAACTGAGCAGGGATGGCAGCCATTAGCATTTTTTAGTAAGTAAACCAGCTCAGTTGAACCAACTCACATTCATATCCCAATTCACCACTAATATCAGACATGTCAAGGGAGAGGATAATGTGGTAGCAGATACCATGTCTCGCATCGAAACCATTTCCTTGTCAGATGACTATACTGGCCTCGCACAAGCTCAACAGTCAGATGAAGAGCTAAAAACTGTTTCAAACAATTTATCGCTAAAGCTAGTACCCTACTCTCATTCCAGGATAACGATTTTTGAATCTCACCGATGATCTCAACTCACCCGTAACCTTATTAATGTCACTGGTGACTTTTTTGTCACTTTATCAAATGTCGTATTTTTTAATGTCACACTCTGTGTGTACCAAAATGCAGGGCCCTGTTTTATAAAGCTACAGGTTACAATTCTACAGGCGTTTATTGGCAACATTTGTCCTGTTTTTTACAATTTGCGTTTTATAAAAGTACTGTGTAACAATTTTACATGCTACAGGTACAGGCGCCTGTAGGCTGATCATAGACAAAAACGTGGACCTTTATTAGTTTTAAATGCATAAATACATAATCGAACAAATAAAACGCTTGTTGTAAATAAATATTGTAAAATACCACTGTAGATTGGTACAATTGTAACGAAAACTTACATACGTCTATACAGAAAAGCTTCTTCGTACCATCATTTAACCCTTATGTACGCTCGTACATAATTTTTGGCGGCCGTGACAGGACATCGCCTTTTTGTTTAAGGACTCCTTTAGCAAAAAGGCGATCAAGAATCGAAGCGAGCGCAAGCAAGAAAACTTCACCAGCCGGGCGGCGGACACGTCACAAGGTCATCGCCGGACGAAGTATACCCACCTACGCTGCGACGCCTGCTTCGATCATCTTACCAAGGAGAGTGGCGTGAGCTTACCTATTGATTCCTTTCTTTTTTCCCCCTTAATTTGAGCATATAAAAGCGACTGCCATTCTTATAAACGAGTGTGTACCCCGCCCGGTACTTCTTTTATCCTACCTTCATTTGTAGGATTGATCATCATTTCATCATTATCATAATCGGCAAGCTGGTACTATTCTTTCTTTCTTATCATTAAATCATCTTGCGGGTAGTAGGACCTTACTGTGCTGTGTCCACCCGGATCGCTACCACCATCTTACTCGCCAATCCCGCCGCTAAGCAGCAGCGCTCGCACTGTTGTGTTACGGCGCGGAGAGTAAGACCGCCGGTTATAAATTACTTGCACAGGAAAGAGGCATTTCATCTTAGCCCTCCATTTTTAGACCATCGATATATATACCTATGTACTTAAATCTACCCTCATAAACGCTACCTTGCTTCTTGCATGGCACCGCTTGTAGAAAGGTAGCTACATATTAATCTTGTGTTTTTTACAGCATCCTACATTTAATTTGCGCATTTGCACATATTTCGCATCGTTTAGCTTGACCAATTTTATTCATTTTGCGCTAATGTCTTCCTACCCACTTTCAAAGCCGATCTAAATCAATATTTTAATTAAAATTTGTTTGCATTAATTTACTTTTACTAAGCACATCGATCAATTTAACTTCAATCTTACCCCACATTCACCGCTTGTTTACGCTCACATCTTCTATTCATGCGCATTTCAGTGAGAATTCTTGCCCGAGTATCAAACGGAAGCAAGCTCCCGCGCCCGTCCTGCTGACCGCTCCACCATACCTACCGGCCGCTCGGCTGCCTCGTCGTGCCGCCGATTGCTGACGCCAGCGCATTCCACAACACAAAGCATGGAGCGTAAGCCGTTCGCAATTTGTACTTGTTTACAATTTTAACGTCATTATAACTTAACGATACATTATTCTACTTGCACCCTTCATTTGTAGTTGTCTCATTGATTTGTTTTTTTTTTACGTAAACTTAAACATGACACTTTCTGATTCGAAGTTGGATATGACTTCACAAGGGCATCGCCAAGTGCCGACCTTTAATATACCTACAGACGAGTCACTTGCTGATCTTAAGGTTAAACGTAGCTCAATTAAGGGTCAGTCACCAGCATAAATGATCATCTATTAGGCTCAATAGCATATGACGACACTACCGCAGTAAAAATAAGTGATGCTTTATAGGCGTAAGAAACATCGTCACACCCTTATCAGCAAAAATATCAATTTGCAGTGAAAGCATATCATCGGATGATAGGTGGGCCACATAAATATCAATTTGCTGTGAAAGCATAATCATCGGATGATACGCGGGCCGCATATATATCTGACGCGTAAAAATCAACTCTATGTTGTTGATTTGCAAAAATGAACCATCCCTGGCTAACATAGAGACGTAAATTGTATGAAATGATTTGACAATTCACGAGAACAGTGCAGACTTGTCATTGCATACGTCTGTCTCACATTTTTCCAATCGCGAATATGTCAATAATATAATTTTAAAATCTTTAAGATGTGTGAATAATTAGTGGCCGGTATCATTTTAGGTTAACTAAAAAGTTTTTATATTACGAACAATATTATAAACTTCCATACATAGTGTTATAAAAAATGTGGTATATTGACGTTATCAGCACCCACAGAACTATATCAAGATAGAATGAAAGAGTTCAGCGATTTGTTCGCGACCGAGCGTGTAACATTTTGCGTGTGACATTTGACGTCACGAGCGTAATTTAGTGATGGGAAACATAAGCCGCGCGAAAACAATTCAAAAGCATCGATTCACAGATCGATTAGAACACGGCACCGATTCTATGCACCGCGCCGCGACCACAGAAATATGTCTGACATCGGACGTTCGTCTTCGTTGTGAAAAGAAGTAATTACATCTTTATTCGTGTGATGACAAAATATTTACTCGTACATAATTATCACTCAATTATATTACGCCAGTTATTGTAGGTGCATTTTTATCGATTTTAAATATCGATAAGAACCGACAGAGGAAATGATAATTATTTTCGACAGAGGAAATGAGAAAGCTCATAATTTTAAATCTAAAAATATAAATGTAGGTAGGTACCTACCTAACCAATAAATTGCGTTACATTTATACATATTACTTCCTTTTTCAAACCTTTTTTGCTTTATTTAATAGTACAAACTGGACAAAATAGGAGACGTTTTGAAAAAAGGGCAGGTCAGGAGTACCTGAAACCGACGAACATGTATGAAGAGATTGATAAATGTGGATGAAGCGAAATAGGTATGTCAGGATCGTAGCAAGTGGAACAAAGTAGTCTCTGCCTACCCCTATGGGAAAGAGACGTGACGTATGTATGTAAAAACTGGCACGAACGCATATTACGCTAAAAAAAAACAATTTTAGAATTTGAGTTTCGCTTGACATTCTACGGCGAAACAACAGAGGGGGATTCCTGGCTGGTCGTTGGTTGTAGACGGACCTGAATAACTGATTTTTTATTTTTTTCTCCTTAATTTTGTAAATTTTGTTAAAATTTATAAGTTTTTAACAGCTGTAAAGCCTAACCAGAAATATAAAAACCCTCGCCATATTGCGGAAAATTAAGGAACTATTTTTGCAATTAGAAATTACGTAACACAGATTAAAAATCGACTAGTGGCGACTCCTTGACAGGGTCTTTATATTTCTGGTCAGGCTTTACTTAGGCACCTATTGAAGACCGTGATAGACATTTAAAATTTCCACAGATAATGTATTTCTGATGCCGCTATAACAACAAATGCTAAAAAACAGAATTCATTTTTTACGACCAGTTGCTTGAATCCATTTATTTTTCATAACGGGATCAATCGGAAAATTTGAATAAAATCGCAATATAGAAGGAACCATAACCGGTTTGTTAATAATATTTGCTTTGCTCTACGTAGGTACATTATATAGCTGCATAATTAATAATATAAAAACGTAATTATCATTTCCTCTGTTTTCAAAATCGATTTTAATCGAGTAAGACAATCGCAGTGTGCAGCACTGTGGTACAGCACTATTCTTACTTTTGACAGAAAAAATGAGAAATCGACCTTGAACGCGACTCGACAGTTTGAATAGTATATTTTTACATCGCTGGTTTTGAATGCACGCCAAGTCTGGCTCGTCAAATTAAAGCCGCAATGGAAAACTAGCGTTGGCACACAATCGCTCGCTACTGTTTTGATAAAAATAATAAAATAAATAGTTTTTTAATTAATAACAGATATTTAAGGACAAATAGTACTTCCCGATGAAAGGAAATACCTCGATTAACAGCTCGCAACCTTTTTGGTAGTGTTTAAACAATTAACTATTGAGCAATAAATAATTTTGTTTTTAAAATCTGTCGTCCACTGACGTCACATGCAGACCGCGGTCGGGAGCAGATTGAAGTTCGCGGCGAGCAAGTGAGCCCACGGGACAACTTTTCGCCACGCGAGGTACATACACTCTTTCCTTCTATCTTGATATAGTTCTGTGTCAGCACCTTACAAAAAATGGCCTAATTATTTTATGCGGAGTTAGAATTTAATTTATTAATTCGGACATGCTTTAATCAAAAATCATTCAGGCGTTCAGGACAAAATACAAACAACTAGGTATCAACTTCGTCTTATCAACTTAGCAAGAAAACAAGCTAAATTCAACATCAGAAGAGATCGAAAAGGCCGGAGAACGCTTTATTCTCGCGGTATATAAAGCTCATCCAGAGGAACAAGATTTAAATAGTCACAGATACTTTTGTTTTAACAAATTCGTGGGGCAAGCCAAAAATGCAGTTTTATTGGCAAAATTACCACCTACATCGCCTACTGCCCGCCATCATTCTCGGCGTACCTACCATCAGGTACAAAATTGGAGGAGCAAAGAACGATAACTCCCTAACGCCGGTTATAAACAGAGCCACCAGCACCAGCCTCCATTCTCAAGCTTATTACATGTAACTGCAAGCAAGGCTGTGGTAGACGATGTGGGTGCGTAAAAGCAAACTTGAAATGTTCCATAATGTGTAGAAGTTGTCGAGGCCAAAGTTGTCTCAATACGATTGAAATAGATATTGGAAACGAATAAATTTGATTTAAGTAGTTAGTTTTTTCTTTATGCTTTATGCGTTATTATTAAATCAAACAAAAACGAAAATAATCATTTTAAACTTCTCTAACCTTCAAGTAAAAAAATTTAGTACGGGACAATTATTTTTTAAAAAATCATAAAAAATTCAATTTAGCTAGTATATAAATAAATAATCCCTCATTTTAAAGAAAATATTTCATTGTTTACTTTAATAATACATTTTTAATGCGTAACATGTGTACTTTTTGAGAAAAATAAAGTTTTGTCGAAAGAAATAGTAAAATTAAAAAAAATGTTGATTTTCAGCGTTTGCTTGCGCCAAAACCATAAGAGATATCGCTTTTGTGTGTATGACAGATTTATAGTAAATTTATTGAACATTATTTCATTCTCACACACTTTTTCTCTATCGCGTACGGTTTTCTCAAAAAGTTCAAAAAACCGCGTTTCGGGACACTTAGGGGGGCGTGGGGGGGGGGGACGCGCACCTCGGAGGGGGGGGGGAGAGTTGATAAATTTTAACTCCATCCCATAAGGTATCCATCCCCGTAGATAAATGTTCTCCATATATTTTGCCACGTTTTGAGCTATTTTTACTGAATTATAAATATTGTTTCGTTTTCGTACCTAATTAATCAAAAATATATTGAACAGTTCTTTTTGTGTAGCCAATTGTTTCACCCAATGGTTTAAAGTAGGTACCTACAGCATTTTATTGCTTTTCGCATCTTTTCGTCAAATCTTCAATAGCCCCGCCACCGGTCGTTGACCTTTTCTCGCTCGCTAAAATAATGATTTCAAAGTAAATAAAAACTTATATTTTAGCGATATATATTGCACCAAATAAACCTTTTCCTTTCTTTCTTTTATATTATCTTTAGACGTAAATATAATATTTAACGGTAAGCAACCCTAGCAATACGCCTGGACGACCGAGGGGCGTAACGACGTGAAGGGGGAAGTAGGTATATAAATGGCGGCGTTTTGGACGCGGTCAAAAGAGATTCCCTTCTACCCTGTTATTATCTATTCTATGACCATACCTCGCCTGGAGCTCTCTGGAGCCCTTCTTGCCAGTCGCGTTGCCGCCACAGTTACGACATCACTTCGCAAACCTATAGCACGCTGTATATACTGGACGGAGTCTAGTGTTGTGCTAGTCTGGATCAATACCTGTCCGTCTAAATTAAAAACATACGTCGCGAATCGTGTCGCAACTATTCAAGAGCTAACTATGGCTTCATCATGGCGCTATGTGCACACAGCTCAAAACCCCGCAGACCTCGCATCAAGAGGCATTGACCCTCAGCACGTCCAATCTGCAACGGCATGGTGGTTTGGCCCGACATTTCTCTTAGAACCCGAAGAAAGCTGGCCCGTCCTTAATACCTACAATAGCGCACCCGACTTACCTGAATACAAACCTATCACTTCTGTACTGACAAACATAGATGAGCTAAATAACGTGATAGACTTTGAAAAATATTCCAAGTTCACTAAACTTACAGTACTAAACAAACGTACAGTCGCATATGTGCTACGCTTTATTAACATTAAATGCAAAAAACAATGCATAAAGGGGCCATTAAGCGTAGAGGAGCTAGAACATGCATTAAATGTTTTAGTAAAGTTGTCACAACAACAATCATTTTCTAATGAGATAAACATATTAAGTAGAAATAAGACTTTTAAGTCCAAAGTCAAACATTAACTCGCTAGCGCCCTTCATCGACTCAGGGGATCCTGAGAGTAGGGGGCAGGCTTGATAAGTCTATACTTCATTTAATTTAGAATGAGACACCACAACAACATTATATTGCGGTTCGTGAACTTTAATATCTTAACAATTTGTACTAGAGTAACAATTGACGATACGCAAATAAAGTGTCATTAAAACGATTTTATTTTGCGGCTGCCAAACTATTGCACTGTACTATTTGCTAGGTAAGAAATAGTTGACCAGGCGCAATATAATGCTATTGTGGTTTCTCATTCTAAATTAAATTAAGTATAACTATGATTTCTCAACTAAACATCCTATACTTCTTTGCTCAAAACACACATTGACAAAACTCATATTCAGCCATACACACACACGCCTCTTGCATGCAGGACCGCAGCTTATGTTAACGTCTGTGCGCGAGCAGTTCTGGCCCATTGGGGGTAGGAACCTGGCACGACGCACGGCCCGCCAATGCGTCATCTGCACTCGCTTTTATGGCAGAACCATGACACATAATGGGTAACCTGCCTGCGCAACGCGTCAGGCCTGACTTCCCGTTTCACAGTGTAGCTGTGGTCTTTGCCGGACCATTTTTGATCACTGATCGGCGATGGCGTGGCTGTAAGATTACTAAATGCTACCTATGTATTTTTATATGGCTTAGGTTTAAGTGTGTCCATCTAGAGGCTGTGAGCGAATTGTCAAAGGATGCCTTTGTATTGGCCCTGCGCCGCTTCATTTCACGCAGGGGCAAGCAAGCCCAGGGAAATATTCTGTGACAACGGAAGAAATTTTGTAGCAACTGCAAGGGAAATAAATGATTTTTTTGAGCAATATTCGGAGTCTATGATAGAGTTTGCAAATAATCAAATTCAAATTTGCGCCGGTTTACGCTCCAAACTTTAATTCTTTAGCTGAAATTAGCGTAAAGCTCGCCGAATTCCACATTAAACGAATACTGGGCAACACTCACCTTACATTTGAGGAGCTTATTTGCTCAAATTGAGCCTATCCTAAACAGCCGTCCTCTCGCCCCCCTCTCCTCTCCCAATGACTACGCAGCGCTCACACCCGGGCATTTTCTCCTTGGCAGGCCACTGACGTCGCTCCCGGGGCCAGACCTGGTGGACACCGCTATCACCAAGAGGGCTCGCTTCAAACTGCTGGAGCAAATGAGACAGCATTTCTGGAAGCGCCGGCAAGCTGAATACGTCACAGAGCTGCGGCAACGCCACAAGTGGAGAACACGTAGCAGGGATCTACAGCAGGGAGACCTAGTACTCATAAAAGAGGACGGCGCGCCGCCACTGCTATGGCGCCTGGGGCGAGTGCAGACGCTCTATCCCGGATCGGATGGAGTTCCCCGAGTCGCCGACCTCAACACTGCCAGAGGGGTCATCAGGCGCGCACTGAACCGCCTCTGCCTTGACGCTCGACAATGGCTAATTATATATCGTGTAAACCTTACTCAAAGTAACTCATTATAGCCCTCGGCTTCAGCCGGGTAGTAATATTGTACTGAATTTCATTATAACCCGCTGGTTAGTAATACATATAAATCTCACTTCTCATAGTTCTTATTGTTATACTCATTAAGTCTAATTTCGTAAAAATCGCACGGCTCCGAAAATAGAGATGGCCATGCCACGGCAAGCGGCGGCGTTCTATTTTCAAACGAATGAAACAAATTTCAAATAAAACAAAAGCCGCGAGTGTTTGCTGGCGCTGTAATATAGTTACGTATTAGAACTGCTAAGATCTATACATATAATAAAATTGTAACAGGTCGATGTCTGTACATAGGAGAAATTACAGAAAAAATAAATTGAGGGGGCTCTATATGCGCCACAGAAGCCAAAAATACAACTTTTAGAATTTTTGTCTGTCTGTCTGTATGTTTGTTACCGCGCTATGCAAAAACTACTGCACCAAAATGAAAGCGGTTTTTTTAATTGTATTGCTGGAGGTCTAACTTAAACTCCCATGTCGCGTTCCACCTAGAAGTCGAGATATAAAAGAAAAAGGGGGGTCCACCAAAAATATTTTTTGATACATTATTTATTGGGATACCAAATGAAAGAGGAAGAAGTGCTGAGTTCAAAAATGTAGTACATGTAATATGTTATAATAATACTAAGCAATAGAATAATAATAAAGTTTACTATGGGTTAATTAGTTCCGCTATTTGTTAATAGATGTCGCTTTATGCACGTCATTTTTCCCAAGGCTAACTAAATGAAGTAATTATAATAATATATCTATTTTCAGGCTTCTGTACCTCAAAATGTGTTGTCGGTCTGTCGGTCCGAGCGTTTGTCTGTCAAGACCCCTTTTATCAGTAACGCGTAATTAAAAGTTAAAGTTGAAATTATACTAACTAGGTATTACTTAGGTCTGTGGTTTCTTAGAGATGTGGAAAAACCAACCCTTGAAGTCAAGGTAATCACAAGGTACAGCGATTAGAAACGGTGTTTTTATACAAATGCCTTGCCATCAAGAAATGTGGGGTAGGTACTTTCAGTTGTCCTAGATATTTGAAATTTGGGTAGTATAAGGTATAATTATATAATATATTAAGCACATTCATAGAACAAGGAACAGTAAAGCTATGTAAATGTAATCAAATCATAATAAAGTTTTTATCTATTGGTCAACAGATGGCTCGAGTTGTATCATAATATTTTGATGTGATTTTAAGTCTGTTTTTATTTAATGTAGGGTTTATTGATATTCTTAAAATATAGGTAGTTATATCATGCAACAGTTAAAAAATATATCCAACTAGCTTCTGACCGCGACTGCGTCTGCGTAGAATTGGACTTACGTTATACAGCTACGGCCTTTAACATGTATATCGCTATCCCGCGGGAACTATGCAATTTTCCTGATAAAAAGTACCCTATGTTTTAATCTAGGGTACCAACTATTTTCGTTCCAAATTTTATCCAAATCCGTCCAGTCGTTTCAGCGTGAAGAAGGAACAAACATACACACTCACTCTCTCACATCGTCACATCGTCACAAACTTTCGCATTTATAATATTAGTAGGATTTAAATCAAGTCTTTTCTGCAATCATATTATTTCATGTGTCCAATGTATGTCGCCGTAATGGAAATAAACAAGGTATTGTTTTATGCTGTTACAATTTCAATAAGAAACGTTTAAAAAGTTCACGTAGGCTGCAACGCGTATCAGTATCTCTACTGGAGTCAATAGATATACTGTCTGGAACTGGGTTCTGACTGGGATCCCGTTTGTTCGGTGTGTGAAGGTTGCTCTTATAGCATAGCACAGCCAAAATCAAATCTAACTAAAAATGTTTGTATATGTCTTCTATGTCTGTCTATATAGGATTAGGCTCTGCAACACTGGATACAATATTCACTTGCTAAATTTGTAAGGAACCTTCGATACGCGAATTCGACTCGCACTTGGCCGATTTTTTAAAACAAAGTGTCTTCACGCTTAAAGCACTTCTTAACAAATTTTATGAAATTAGTTAAAGAGATAGATAAATAGACCTATAGAAAAAAACAAGTTTAGGAAATTTATACTTACTCTTGAATGGAAGTGAAACTTTGTTTGAAAATTTATCATTTTACTTAGAAACTACGAAATATAGACGAATTAAATATTGAAGGTCAATATTACCTGAGTCATGGTCACCCGTAAAGCACGATATATTCTTGTAGTTATTATTGTTATTATTATGAGCCTATTGTGTCCCACTGCTGGGCAAAGGCCTCTCCCCAACTCTTCCACTGCTCCCGGTCTGCTGCGGTAAGTGTCCAGTCTTTAAAGAAGGCGTCTAACTCGTCCCGCCATCGCCATTTAGGTCTACCGGGCCGCCGCTTTGTTAATGGGACTCAACTTGGTGGTTGTCTTGGCCCATAACTCATCCGGCATACGGCAAACATGACCAGCCCAGTCCCATTTCAGCTTTGCCGCCTTTTGATTTGACCAACGTCTGTGACTTGAGTCATGGAGCGCAGGGCCACGATTTTTGAAAGCACATCACTCGAAAGTGGTATAAATCTGTTTATATCTTCAAAACTACGGCTCTTATCAAATTTGAGTGCGACCACACCGCCGCTTAAAAAACGGTGACGGTACGGAATCACAACAAAATGTATGAAGAAACGGTGAGAAAACGTGACGCCTACGACACGTCACTGCGTATACGCGGCGGTTTGGTCGCACCCTTTTTGCATAGTCCACATGACATGATTAATGAGGGCCGTAAGTATTTTTTAAGCTACTCGTATTTCAAATTCAGCACAATTTTTCACCACTTTCGAGTGGTATTTTCACACATGTGCTTTCAAAAATCGGGCCCCAGGTCGGTGTACCGGATTCGATCCACTAGTTTTACACCTAGCATGCTGCGTTCCATGGCTCGCTGGCAAACCCCGATTTTGGATTTGAGAGCCTGTGTCAAAGACCAAGTTTAAGCACCGTAGGTGAGAATTGGAAGTACACACATGTCCATAAGCTTCTTTTTCAAAGAAAGTGGAAAGTTGCCTTTCATCAGGTGTTTCATGGACCAATAGCTCAGGCGTTTTTTGTCCGTCTTTCGACTTCTTTTTGTTGTCGAGCCTGGAAGGAAACTAATTGGCCCAAGTAAATGTAGTACTCCTGGACATATGCGATATATGTTCTCTGTTTATGTCGATCCAACGTTCGATGCTATTTGTCATTAGCTTGGTCTTCGACATAGTTATTCATCTTAAGTCTAATTTCGAGGCTTCCTTTGCTTAGGTCTTTTAGCATGTGGTCTAAGTCGGCAGCTGATGAAGAGAAGAAGACTATATCATCGGCGTAACGAAGGATTCTTGTAGTTACATGAAAAAAATTAGGGGTTACACGCGACACAGCAGTGACAGTAGGTACTTCGTTAATTTTGGAATTGACATTCAACGGCCACGCACACACATTTTTAAGTAAAACGAAGACATCGCTGTAGATTATATTTACTTTTACATTTTGAACTCAAAGTTCTTATTGCGTTACATTACAAGTTGTACCTATATAAAATATCTTTTCACACCACCACAATGGCCATTATATATCATATACCTAAACCTTACTCAAAGAAACTCATTATAACCCTTGGCTTTAGCCGGGTAGTAAAATTGTACTGAATTTCATTATAACCCGCCGGTTAGTAATATGAATCATAGTTCTTATTGTTATACTCTTAAAGTCTGATTTACCATGAGCTTTTCAGTGAAGGAAAACATCGTGAGGACACCTGCACACATTTGCGAAGCAATTTAATAATATAAAAAAAAAAATCATTTTATTTCAGACCGAGATCCATATAAAAATGTAAGTGCCTTACAGTGCCTTAACCTATTGTTAGTTGTTTTATTTCTAATGAAAATAATACATTTTTACATACTAATTTTTAAATCAATTAAATCAAAATTCATAGTAGTTAACATTAAAATAACTTTAAATAATCAATATAATAAAAAAATAAGTAAATTTCAAAATAAAATAAAATGACTAGGATAGAATGTCACAATTGGCTATTTTCATTCATATGAATAATGATTTCATGTCAACAAGTAGGTATAATATAGAATACAGAAATGGTGTGGTGTGAAGTTCCCAATCCGTAATGGGCCAGCGTGGGAACTATAGCCCCAAGCCCTCTCATTCAAAGAGGAGGCCTGTGCCCAGTTGTGGGACGTTTATAGGCTGAATATGATGATGTGCCGTGTAAATACCTATTGTATATTTCATAACAATACAAAAACATTCTATAAGTCTTATAGTTTCAGAAAAAAGTGACTGTGACATACGGACAAACTGACAGACAGACATGACGAATCTATAAGGGTCCCGTTTTTTGCCATTCGGCTACGGAACCCTAAAAACATTTAAAATACCAGTTACAACAATTAATTTGATGTAATTTGCTTAATACCTCCTTCTTAGGGTTCCGTAGCCAAATGACAAAAACAAAACCCTTATCTATCCGTCCGTATGTCACAGCCACTTTTTTCCGAAACTTTGATAGGTATACTGTTGAAACTTGGTAAGTAGATGTATTCTGCATTAAGATTTTCATATAAAAATAGAAAAAAAAAACAAATTTGACAACATTTCATATTGCTGAGCCTATAATTTTAATGGTTCTCTGTATTTTGTTTGAAAAGATGAATGAAGTTTATTTTTTTCGCTAGGGCTTGCATTTAATTTATAATAAATTTATTAATTTGTGCTTATTCTAAAAGGGCGTAACTCCGGTACTATCACAGAATACACACTTATCCCTTTGTCTTTTCTCTATAGAAAAAAAAGTGAAGTTAATTTCAAATTGTCAATGTCTCTCCAATATTCGATTTTCGAGGTTCGCTTCGAGCTGTTCCGCTCATACTAATAGTCATTATCTTGAGAGTGAGAGAGAAGGTATGGAACGAACTTCGAAAATAGAATTTCAGAGTTGCCCCCCCCCTTGTACTTTGAAGTTGTCAAAAATACAAAATTATTTATTATTATTAAAAAAGCAAATCCGTTTCACCTATCCTGTGGTAGTATTGGTAAAATTAGGACATATTTTTAATTATTTTTTATAATAAGCGATATTAAAATTATATAAACATATTGCAGTGATCATGAGGCAAAATGCTTTCGAGCCATATATACATTTTCAGGTGTTATAAAAATGAAATGTGGTCAATTCCCCATAACTACATAGAACTGAAACTCAATTTTTTTTTTCATCACACCCATACGTGTGTGGTATCTATGGATAGGTAGGTATTCAAAAATGATATTGAGGTCTCTAACATCATTTTTTTTCCAAACTGAATAGTTTGCGTGAGAGACACTTCCAAAGTGGTAAAATGTGCTCCCCCCACCCCGTAACTTCTAAAATGAGAAAATGATAAAACTAAAAAAAAATATATAATGTACATTGCCATGCAAACTTCCACCCAAAATTGGTTTGAACGAGATCTAGTAAGTAGTTTTTTTTTATTAAATATTTGTTTGTCTATATAATAACCAATATAAAATGACCTCTCACTGCCTACATTTTGCTTAAGAGCAGGGCTCTGCTAAGACTGGGTTTTATAATAACTGAGAGAATTTGTACGGAGCCCTCAGTGCGCGAGTCCGACTCGCACTTGGCCGGTTTTTTTAAAATATAATTAAATACAAATTGAATTTTTTGTTACGTTTAATCAAGTTATACAACATAACGTTACCAACACAAACACTAGTCACCACGCTATCGATACACTAGAACAGCACTAGAGTATTTGATAGCTTTGTAAGAAAAAAAAAATGTCTATGGTTTTTCGATTCGACTGGCTTCCGATTATCAGCTCGGTATTTCCATGTACGTGAAATATCACCTCGGTATTAGAGCGTACCGGGGTGATATTTCGTGTACGTGGAAGTACCGACCTGTTATTCCATGTACATTTTGGCTGCCAAATATCTGGTCGGGTTTTCCAGGCCGGGAAATACGGGACGGTATTTATTGCCTCCCCAATAGTCCAAACAATAGATAGAAGGCTGCAGGCTTCTTTCAATATAATGCGCACACGGTGCGGAGATCACACCAACCGATCGATAAAGTACACTCACTCCGCGTTTTTGATTTGGTCGGGTTATAAGCCGGCCGGTTTGCTTATCGACGAACACTGCCGAGGAAAGTCGGAAGTACCCGAAGGAATGATGCACTGTGGGTGGCGCGACACGCGACACGCTGTAGCACTGCGTCTCACGGTGTAGGTATAGCAACTCCGGAGATTGCGCAGCGTTTGACACGGTGGCTCGCCGCGTTTCAGTTGGAAAACGTTGAGTCGAGTTATAAATCGCGATGATTTTTTAATCTTCTTAATTAAAGAATCTGTGCAACTTACTTGCTTTTCCGTTGCTATTTATTATTGGTATAATCCGAACCAATGAGGAATATGTAGGCAAACCTTATAGCTTCGGTATCTATTATGGATAGGTACCGACGTGGCTGCCGCCCCAACAGCTCCTTTTCAAGATATATTTTAAATCTTCGTTTCTTCTTGGTTATTTTTCACTTCTCGAAGGACCATTTCATGTGGCGAACCAAATAAAAAGGCTGCTTTCTACACATGAGATATATTTAAATAAATTGTAAATTAATTACAATGTACACGTCTACGCGGTTAGCTACATAAGGACGTAAGGTGCGCTGTCATAACACCCTCAACTGTCAAAAAATCAATTTATTATGTACCTTGTTTTGTACAAGGCCTTAACATGACGTCCTAATTCCGACTCAGTTCAAGTTTTAGCTGTCACTTTTAGTATGAATCTGACAGCGAGCGAACCTAAACTGAATCGCTTCAAGACGTCGTGGTGACGCCCCTGTTAGTTCGCAGACCGTGTCGCTCACACACAAACACTCACACATCCAAACACACACATTAAATTCAATAATTAAATATATGTCTTTTAATAAGTCGTTGATCCTGTCGATACCTACAATGTATCGGTATAAAAAGTATTTTCATATTTTTGTACAATTTTATGTCCTACATCTGACACACGTACAAAGAACGTCATCAAAAGTCGAGACGCATAATGCATAGCTCAAGTGACTTTTATTATGTCCGTAAAATATTTCTGCGATATTTAACCTACCAATAATTGCAACGGGGGAGGTGATGATATTAATGTCACAGTGTAACTCCAGTAACTAATCCACGAACGCGCCGAATTCGAATGCAGATAAGGATCGAGTACCTACACCGAAATGTACCGCAGTCCCGCACTATCTGCCCACTTTGTTTTAATAGTGACAAATGCCACGTGAGTTTTTGACACTTGAAACAGGCATTGTAGAAGCGCCATAAAACATGCACAGCAGCCAATCGATGTAATCATGTTCAAGAATGACATGTGATTACTGTTGGCATTATGACGCAGCTGGAATTACGCTTTGTCAGCATATTTTGAGTTTTAATGTGATCGATCCTTTCCCTTACCTTTTTTATTACCTAGTACTTTTTCATATGCAAATTCTCGCCGGATCTAGACCTTGGGCACGTGCAAGTTTGGCTTACTCGAATTGATCGTAGATTAGTTACTGATTTATACTATGTCTGTCATAAAGTCTAGTGCCAGACGGTAAGCACTGGGTGTGGGTGGTGTGAGTGTGTTTTGTGTCGAGGGATATAGAATGCACTTTGTATAAGTTTTATTAAAGCACGCGTCATTTCTATTCATAATTATATTAAGTCGGGTTTTTTACATTAACTATTTTTGATAGGTAATTCGAGTATGAATTATAGGTAGGTACAATCGAGGGCATAAATATCAATACAGCCATCATATCAAATATATGTTTCACCGCCTCATTGCTTGAGGCATAATAGTTTTTGACGTCTTGGTAACGTACATAATTATATTAATGCCCTTGACTGTACATTATGTAGTAGGTATAATGTGACCTATCACATTCTCAAAGTTTCTAATCTTTGAGAATGTACGACAGTGTATTAAATGACTGACTATAGACACACCCACTTTGTGAAGCATTTTTATTGTGTGTGTGTGTGAAGTTCCCAATCCGCACAAAGCGTGTATGGATACAACAACCCTTAACCTCTCATTCTGAGACGAGGCCTGCGCGTAGTAGTAGGACGTATGAAAGTCAAAGTCGTTTTTGCTAAATCTCGTAATTTAGCTTTAGACATCGATAGAAATAAAGTACAAAAACATAAAACATGCCGTAAAAATCATCAACTTTATTAAACGCGGTCGTAATAGATCAATATCACTTAACTACCTCACGCCATTAAAGTCGACCGTGTCACAAAGTTAGAAAACACATTTCCATTAATTACGTTCACCTTCACGTCAAATTGTCAGCATGATCCACCAAGCGACGTTTAATCTACCGAAGTAGAGTCACAACATGTCACTATTAACATAATCTTATGACTGTGTGAGCACAACACGAATTTCCACTCCAATTATTTAAGCTAAAAACTTTCGTAGCATTACATTATCTGTTCTGTTTCAGGCAGCGTTGACCTCGCTGGAGAGAGAAGCCAAAGAAAATGTGTATGCGGTATTAGACCCGCATATACAATACGAAATAACTATTAATAAGCACGGAGAACCGCCTAAGCATTTATCGCTGTCAAAGCCTCTAACTCACCAAAGATTCGACGCGCACGAAAGCGAAATTAACAATAACGAATTCGAAAACAGATTCACCACCTTCAAATCCGGACCGACAAAACTAAGAAGATCCAACAGAAGCGAACAGAACGCTAACAATAAAAATTATGTATGCAAAACTAATAACGACATTGAATACTCCAAGGATCCTTACTTTGGTATAGCGAGAGATAAAGTGCATAATAGAAAATCTAAAACTTACTCGCGCATGTACGAAAGGAATAACTCTGGCAAGAGAGATAACAGAAAAAATCAAACCGAAGCTGATTTAAAAGATGGCAGAAGAATGTCGAATCGCAGTTGGAACTATGAAGAAGATACAAAGCAAGTAATCAAAGAACAGGAAAAAGAAAGGTCTTTTGAAGAGTTAAAGGAAGAAAACGATATAAAGCATGATGATGGAGATGTAATAGAAGACTATAAACCTAGGCCTGGTAAAGTTAGAGAAATCGCTTCGAGATTCAATAGGAATAGCGCTAGTGTTGGTCAGTCTGTAAATAGTAGTAAAGGTAGACCGAAACCTCTGCAGAGTTACGGTGACCAGGCTTACTTAGATCACGTGTTTCCCGATGCTGTAGAAATTTAAATTATATGTGAATGATGACATAGATCTCTGTATTAGAATTAAAATTACTCATAGAATAATGTTTACCTGATACTTAAGATGTATTTATCTGCTATTATTTATAACTTTCTACTGGTTGTTCGGACACATCACAAGCACGACACTGCCTAATGGTTGTTACATTAAAAATAATATTTATACCATAGATTAAGATATTACTACTTTTATCTATTACCATTTCAACAGTTAGATATTTAGATTAAATTACATTTCCTCAGGATTGTAATAATACTTGACTCATGTTATTTAATAATGCTTAGCTAGCTACTTGCTAGACAGTTTCACGTAAGGTTATATTAGCGTTCTTAGCTTTTAGCACCAAAAGAGCCATAATAATGTAAATTATTTTATTTCTACCTTTATTACAATGGGCATTTTATTCTTGATTATGTACTTAATTATATTTTATATTCTTGTTTTCTTTTCTATCTTGTTTAGTATTTAGTACCTATTTCGTTACTGTTTACTTCTTTATGTGCATAGTTTCTATATCTTACGTTTTGTATTGTTGAATTTTAACAACATTAAAATAAATTGTAATTTATGACAGTCTTGTTCAGTTATTTCTCCTTTGAATGTTACTTAATTTCTTACCTTTTTATCCCTGGTGGATTCAATACAGACTAAGTGTAAAAACTGCGTAAAAACTATCACAATTTTACGTTTTGTCCGTGATGTGTATTTCTTGAACTAAAGTAAACCCATACATTTTGGCTTCGTATTACAACATTATAGGCCAAGGGTATGTGATATCACCATAAACGACTAGCCCTACCCTCCACTCTCCTCCTCCTCACATCAATTGGTTGGGAGGTGGGTGAATGATGCTGTGACTACCTCACTTGACACGCTGCCAATAAACTTAGAAGGGCAAATGCAGGGCAGAAGGGACACGTAGGCATTGATTATGATTTTGTTATTTTTCAATGCCAATCTTGGATGTATGTGATTTCCACGCAATCTGAATCAAGTTAGCTTCGCTATTTAGCTAGGTTTGGCATTGAAAAGATTAATTCACACACTAATCCTTACTATAATATTATAAAGGTGACTGTGAGTTTGTTTGTTTGTTACACTTTCAAGCGTGAACTACTCAACCGATCGTGATAAAGAGACTCTGAGAAGAATTTTCATCCTGAAAAATCGTATAGTTGTTACTATCAAAAAGTTGGGTTGATGTTCTACATTAAAATTTAAAAAAATACATTGTAAGTTACATGATGTTTTAGGTAGGTAGATAAAACGAGTTTTGCGTGGTCACGCGCGTGCATACGCCACGATCTGGTCTGGCATCTATCTCATAGTTTCATACATTACAACTAGTGCGTGCGCGTGCCACGCAGAACGCAGCACGCAGCACGCATTTGGTGTGCGCCGGCCTTTTTTGTAGACCGACTAAAACTAACCACCCTACTTTGTATCGACTAATGAGAAAAAATTACTTTCTGCCAAGTTTCTTGCGGCGCATTCTTGGCAATGATGGTCTTTTCGATTGTGCTAGTAGTTTTAAAAAAAAGACACGTATAAGAGCCCTTGGCGGCCTATTTGCAAAATAAACTTTTGGCTTTTTGACTTTTTTTGACTTCAGAGAACTGTCCACTCTGCTTTCTTTCAATATCTCGTGTACAGCCGAAGGGAAAACAGGAATGTTGGTACAGCCTTAGTAAACAACTTGCACTTGGATCGATGCTCACAAGTCACGATAGCACTCCGTCCATACCAGTGTATAATTCATACAAATAATCAATCAAATGTTCAAAATTACACTAATCATATTGCTGCTTTACTCGTCTCAAACAAAGTCCGATGAAAATGTGCAACTCAGAGAAAAAGACGAATGTACGTCGAATTGTGTTAGTAAGTGCTGCCGTGGTGTTTACTACGAAGAAACTCATAAGTGCACGGGTTCTAGTGGAAATAATGACTTATTCAAAATCAAACAACCTGTGTACTACTACAAAAGTCGTGTAGGTGATGTATTATTGGCAAAGAACTTTTCACTTCTATACGGAATGACGTGCTCAGGGTTTCATAAGTGGCATACACCATTCAACTTACAATGGGTGAGTTATATTAATTGATAACTAGCTGTTGCCCGTGGTTTCACCCCGTTCATGATTTATTTGAATATTTTCTCAACGTTTACACCTTCGCTGCTTCCACAATAAATAAGAAGCCAAATTGGTCCAGCCGTTCTTGAGTTTTAGCAGATAATCAAGCAGCAATTATTTTTGTATAAGACGAATTTTAGATTAAAAAATGTCTCTAAAAGACTTTTTATCTAATTGTCTCATATAAAAGCCGGACAAAACGATACACTAAATTGCTTGCGTGCGTGGTGTTTCAAACAACGACAGCAAAATAGGGGTAATTTTATGAGCTATGACACCAAGTTTAGTGCAATGCTGACACTACGGTTATGAATGGGTACTTACGATCCTAAAATAGACATTGATACGATTTTTGTTAGATGCGGGCCTCCCTATTGACTGGTGATTTTATTAACCTATTGAATGCTGGGATATAAAACATTATGTTTTAGTCTCAATTGTCTCAAATGATACCAATATCAATGATTAAAATAAATACGAAATGATTGATTTCTGTCTTGGCCCGGATCCGGATTTACGCATACGGACAACACTTGGCAAGTTATTGTAGAGCGTATTAAATCTAACCTAGGAGTCTAAGGTTTGATCCATTCATGCAGGTAAGACATTATTGCAGAAGCTAAAATTGGTGTGCACTGTAGTACATGTATATATTCGTAGCAAACAATAGCAGTAGACGTCTTTCATCGCAGAAAATAACTAAGAAAAAGTCATAGGTTTAAAGAATGATCGGAAGTCGAAAAACCTTAAATCAGCGAGACAGACGCTTTGCTAATTTGAAAGTTCATGAACACAATTTGTATAGGTAGGTACCTGTAGTTATGTAGGTAAGGTACACCTCATGATCACAAAAACAGAATAATAAAATTGATTATTTAGTATCTGTTTATCGATCTAGCCAATTAATTAACTGCCCAACCCGTTATGAACCCAAAAATGTCACCAAATTAATCCTTCATCCGATACTCAGGGGGGCCATAACGTCGACATTTTAATTACGGCCCTAGGATTACATAAAGCTAACTTATAGCTTGATACTCCGACCGATAAGCCTGCAATAAACAAAAAGTTTGTTAAGTAAATTAAACGGTTCAGGTTCTCGTACTTAACACGTTCGCTGCCGGTGACACACTCGAGACTTCGTTAGGTGCCGCAAACGCACAATCGTGTTCAAATGGCTCCAAAGTTAATGTCGTACCTAATAAATAGGTAGCTATTAAACATTAAGGATTTTCAAAATTTTTGCTTTCCTAAAGAAAAAAAAAGCCGTGGTAGCCTAGTGGTTTGACCTGTGGCCTCTCAAGCAGAGCGTCGTGGGTTCAAATCCCGGGCTCGCACCTCTGAGTTTTTCGGAATTTATGTGCGAAAATTACCTTTGTAATTTTCCATGAGCTTTTCGGTGAAGGAAAACATCGTGAGGAAACCTGCACACATCTGCGAAGAAATTCAATGGTGTGTGTTAAGTTCCCAATCCGCACTGGGCGCGCGTGGGAACTATAGCCCAAACCCTCCAATACACGGAGGAGGCCTATGCCATGAGGCACGCCGAATTACGCGACAACAAGAACATGTAGGTACTTACTGAAATTGTAGCGAATTCGGAATAAAAAGGCTATAATAATAATAATAAAGCGACAGAACACACTTCCACACCACACAGGGGTCTTGCCTTGCCAGCCTTTATGCGATTCAATTCCGAATCAAAGTTGGATCGCTCTGTCAGATCCATACTCTCTCTTCTTCCTTTTCGATATCACTCTTGACAGAGTGGTCGAGGTCATCACTTCAGGTATTTATTGGTGGCAAGGTTCCAGTGGCGTGGCGTCAAGTATATCAGAAGGCAAGCCGAAGGGAACTTAACTAGCCTTTTCCTCTAATTCTGCACAATAAATTGCCCAACTGCCTTAAAATAGGCAAGCCACTGGGAATCGAGTTCTATGGACGCCACTGCAAGCTTCACAACACGCCGCCATTCCTCTCTGATGGCCGCCTTCCTCGTGCATTCATGCAGTGATGACGAACCATTTACTGCCGCTTTTATTTGGTCAGTCCACCTCATAGGCGATCAGATCCATACTGGAAGTGTCAAAACTGAAGGCTAAAACGTAAAGTTGAATCACACTAAGACGTCATGCTAAAGCCCCAGGAAATGGCTGGTGCTTGGCAGGCATTTGGAGTCTAAAAGAGCTAAAATTCAAGCAAGCGTCCCGGGTTCGAATCCTGGTAAGGGCATATATTTGTGTGATGAGCACGAATATTTGTTCCTGAGTTATGGATGTTTTCTATCTATATAAGTATGTATATCGTTGTCTAGTACCTATAACACAAGCCTTACTAGCGCTTACTTTGGGACTAGGTCAAATTTGTGTGAATATCAGCGAAGATTATTTCGCTTTTGATTCAATTTATTTAAACTAACTTATCTAAAATAACAATAATAATAAAAAAAATTAACATGTAAACCTAAAATTTGTTCTAAACTTTTTAAGTATATTATTTCAGTCCCGGGGAAGGAGATAAGATAGTTCATTATAGGACATTAGCAAAGGGAGCGATTTAACCAGCATAGCAGTCGAGAGCACGAATACTGTGCCCACCGACGTGAACATTCGGCTGTTGTAGAATTTGAAAGCTGTTGAAAACCAAAGTGACGACTGGCGGCGCAATAATATGTAACATTAGTATCTTGCAATAATGTTGCTGGCAATGGCAGCCTATTCTTCACAAAATCCCAGCTCCGTCCTCACAGCCAAGGGCCTTAATGTGCCTCCTTGTGCCTCTCAATCTTATGGACACTGCTCTTATTTGTGTGAATTGTTCCCTGATATTTATTTATTTATTTATTTAAAATTGATAGCTCTAACACACTCGGGTGGGGAACGGATGGAAGTCGCTGAAACACATGTGTTGCCGGCAGTGAATGCGTTAAATAATGGGAGTGGTGTTTAAAATTTATTAGGCCCAACCAACGGGGACGCCATGGCGATATCTGATAGCCAAACTTCGCCAAGTGTAGCTGTCGTAGATGTCAATATAAATAAGTGGTTCGATACGGTAGCTGGCGAAGTTGGTTAAGCTCTTTGTCTGTTGTCTGTGTCACATTTTGTCTACATATGATGGTATTTATTTATTTATAAATGGAGAACCAATAGCTTACAATACAGCTTAATTTAATTAGTAAATAATAATAATAAATTGTCATATTATTTACATCTAGTAAGTAATATATAAGTAACAACAACAGAGCAATTACAGTATCTCACAGATTCTTCGTCTTTTTTTTATTGTACAAAAGATTTTACAGCTCAAGGTGAAATACACTAAATTGTATTAAATTTTTGTGTGTCAAATATATCTAGCAATCTTTTGTTAAGTTTCTAGGAACTCATACCAAAACGAAGCCGTGAAACAAAGCGTGAAACACGCGCATGTTTAAATCACTTCGCATGACCAGTATAAGGCCAATGGGAATAGGCTGAAGGTACCAAAGTGGCATTAGTGATTTTGTGCAAAATATGAATACGAATTGTGTTAAGATTTTTTTTTTGTGTTTTTGACGTCAATGTCTCTATCTCTCTCTTTCTCTCTCTCTCTCTCTCTCTCTCTCTCTCTCTCTCTCTCTCTCTCTCTCTCTCCTCTCTCTCTCTCTCTCTCTCTCTCTCTCCCTCCCTCTCTCTGTCTGTGTGTGTGTGTGTCTGTGGCATTGTAGCACTCTTATCTTATCTTATCTTACTAACTAGGGGCCCTTACGGATACACTTCGACCCATTTGTGGATCTTTTGTGTAATTACCCCTCCTTCGCACTATTCCATTGCTTTTACCACCTCATTCATGAGTTGGGTGATTTGGCGCAGTGGTAGTGCCTTGAAATCTCCTGGTTCCGGGTATCCGCTGCCGAGGAGTTTCATTCTTAGTCTGGCGAGGGCATCACATTCACACATAATGTGTTCCATCGTTTCAACCTCTTCGCCACATATTCTACAATCGTTCTAGTTATACGTCGTTAGCACTCAGATGGATGACTTCATATTTGGGATGTAAATTTGTAACAACAATTAAAACAGTTTTCAGGATTTTTGAAAGTTCCATGCGATAAGCAGACTAGCTCTAATAGAAACTTTTTCATTGGGCAAACTTTTTCTAAAGAATTTTTTAATCATATTTGATCAATGATCAGTGTTTAAGGGGGTTGCTATAACGTGAAATATAACGTGAAAAATTACGCTAATAGCTTAGCAAGGTGTTGCAATATTTTTCCACCAGCAGCTAGCGCCTCCCATTTGCATGTGTGTGTAAGACCTAGTATCTGTATAAGTTCGTTAGTGACACCAGCGTTTGTGCAGCTATTCTCCGAATTGGTGCATTGTTACCATTTGAGTGTGGTCTCAAAAAATCGGCCGTATTAAATTGTGTGCGCAAATCTATAAATAATCTATAAATGTATTAAGAATCTTCTAAAAACTACAAAAAACCAACAAAATTGATTATAGCGCCATCTAACGGGACTTTTACAATGAGCTAACGCGAGCATCCGCCTTAAAGACGGTTCAAAGTGAACAGCGTCAAAGGCGGCACTAAATTTTGAACCAAAAATTTAAATGAAAAATCTTTGTATGTAGGTTCTAACTAAGTAACTAACCTGCACCTGCTGAAATATTTCGGAACAAATCTGAAAGACCTTGTATTACAAAATACATGTAACCTTAATTGATAGTACAATAACTAGTAGATAATTTTTTTCATAAAACGTGCTACTCCCACTTCCTCATATCACGTTGTAACATCCTGTTTTTGTCCGATACTTAATCAAGGTTTTGAACAATCGCAAAATTGGCATTGAAAAACATCATGTACAAGGATAAATATTTAGTAGTTGTGTATAATTCAGTGGCGTGGCTTCAATCGTGGCTTCCATAGAACTCGAATCCCACCGGTTGCCTAGATCAGCAAGCTTATTACGTAACTCGCTCGCGATCACCATCGTCTTCATTTTGACAGTTCATGTATGGGCTGACAATTGGCATCGGAATCAGCTAGGTGTCACATTCATACAAGAACTTTACTGTCAAAATGAACACGATGGCGATTGTAAACGAGTTACGTAATAAGCCTGCAGGCCAATTTTGGTGTGTCTTTTTACATTTAAATATTTGCAAAAAGTAGCCACGCTAGCTTCGGCTTGCCTAAAGTTATGTCTGACGAACCGCCACTATAATTACTCTTTCATATTATTCCATGCTGGTCTGAGAGTAAAGAAAAAAAAAACATAGAATGTACTAGACGCTCCTCTTCCTGCGCAGATGGTAAAGCCCATCGAGGGAATGGGCGAAACTAGGAATCGTGTTATAGACGATGTGAATAGCCACCTATACGCCCACAATCATGCTAAACGTGGTCTTTAAGGTTGTTACCCTAAACTCACCCATACCGTAAAGGGTAAAGACGTGATTTATACGAGTAATAATGTGGTATTTTATTTATAGTCGCGTCAAATTGCAGATAAACCTTACGAGCTGGCAGTTACTACTGCCAGGGGGTGTACACTCCGCAGTTTAGGTACGATCAACCGGCGCTCCTGCCGGGCAGGATAATGGCAGTAGGTAGCCGCTCGCCTCGCACGCTGGCGTCGCGCGTTATTTGTGTGATACCTAGTTACCTATCAATGAGCTATGACTAACTACAACCCTAATAAGCACGCAGAACGGCCATGATTGAAACGGTTAAACGGTTTATTTTTGCATGAATGCTTTGCGGGAAATGTGATGGAGTGAGGATGTAGGAGCGAGCTATATTGTGCTTTATGTGTACGCGGCTTGAGTTTTTATTTACCTATTTAATCGACCCCAGAGAGAGAGGCAGAGAGCTTTCTGTACGTCCGTACTATTACTTATTCTGTGTTACTGCATTAGTAAATTTGCATTACCTGGTTTCATTTAGTCATTGTCAATAATGCCTGCGTGTGTAAGATCTGTATCAGCTCATGAATAGAATAGAATAGAATAGAATAGAATATTTATTTTACACAATAATTATTATAACCGGTATATAGTATGTACTACTTCGCTTGGATAGCTTTTTATTATAATTACTTTAATGAATTGCACTGCAGTATTACATAGTATTTACCTACCGCAGGACTTAACAAATAACCTTAGAAAATACAATCCAGAATACAGCTTCGAATGTATACAGTGTTATCTATACATACAATAAATACCTATTGTTGTCTGTCGTAATCATTTTTCCCATGACTGTGAAATGAAGGTCGAATGGTAAGACTTTAGATCCCTTAGTGTATCTAATCTAATACCTTTAAACACGCAATTCATATAATCTGAATCTCGGAATCGGCTCCAACGATTGTCATTAAATTTGGCATGCAGGGGCGTTCGGGAGCGATAAAATAAAACGATCTAGCTAGGTTTAATTTTTAGAAAACGTACATACCAAAAAAAAATTGTAGTTGTCCAGGTACTAACTTTTAAATAGGCGGGTGAATTTTTGACGTTGTAATTTGTGTGCAATACGTTTAGCATGGCACACAAATTACAACTTGTCCTAAATCTAAAGTAGAGCAATTGCGTAAAACTACGAATAAGAACTTAGGAACTTAAAAATTAACTGTGTATCGTGCCTACTCTATCTATACCATTTTCATTCTTACCTGTCCTATTTGGTAAACAAAATTCTAACCTCAAAACGTCACATTTTTGTTATTTTTTAACTATTTCATCGTAAATAAATTAACTGAAGATAAAATATCAGCAAAATTATGTACAAAATATTACCTCAGGTTTATTTGATAACATTATACACCTTATTCTTTACAAAAATTTGCATATTGAGGTTAGAATATTGTTTACCAAATAGGACAGGTAAGAATGATAATGATAATGATAATGATAATTTATTAATTTACAAAGAATATGGTATACATTAAACAGTTCTTAAGATATAACACGCTCCTCATATTCTGTCGCTATCGACGTGTAAATTAGTTATACAGCAATAATAATTCATATGAAAATTTAAATAATCAAATAATCTAGAATAATAGAAGAATGAAAATCGTATACGAGTATGTTAGAATAATTATGTCAGTCTATAGTGTGTTAATGACAATTAGGCAGCTAACTTAGTATGTATTGGCCGGCCAAGTACGCGGTGCGATTCTGGACAGGCCAGAATAATACGAACTTCGAATTTTGGAGTAGGTCCTATGGCCCCATCCCCGAAACGCTAGTCGCTGACCATATTTAGTTCATCCAAACTTCAGTAGGTACGCTAAGATAAAAAAGTGCACTCACTATCGGTACCTAATTATTACACTTAAGTACACTGAAAAAAAAAATAGCCAAACTATACTCACGGGCAAAAAAACGGGTCGCTTTTCATAGAACTTTGTATGAAAAGTGACCCGTTATTTTTGCTCGTGAGTGTAGTTCAATTATTTGAAAATTACGCAAATTGACGTTATAGTTATAGTTAAATGAACTTCGATTAAAACAAAATTATTCAGTTAAGAAAATTGTTTCGTTGTTAGTAAGACATAGTTTGCAGCACAGATACTGTTGTTATAATTTAAGTTAAGTACCTACTGAATAAATATTTTTTCATTTTCATTTTTCATATTCAAGTAACTACAATAATATATGTTGTGTATTACTTAGTTATCAAAATTTTGATTACTTACAGGTTACTGATATTTTGTTTCGGTGTATCTACCCATTCAGCGGGACACGGCTATTTAAGAATACTGCATTGGTGCTCATTCTAACATATTGCTTTATCTCTTAGACTGGCAGACGTCGACCCAATATGTAGAGCGTTATGAGAAGCGCGTTTTTTTTCGATCGAACCTGTTTTTGAATGCTTACAAACATTCGATCGCCAGTCTGGGTCTAAATCTGTGCGCGTGAGAGACGATACGATAGAATCTAGATCAGCTCAATGTAAACTTAAACTTACCCCCTCTTTAATAAGCACTTGTTTAGCTTAACATTATTTTGGAATTATCAAAACACAGATGACATGATTTAGCTAAGTGAGATTTGTATTTTTTACTAGCTGTTGCTCGCGACTTCGTCTGCAAAGAATTCGCTTATCGCTATCCCGCGGGAACTACGCAATTTTCCGGGATAAAAAGTAGCCTATGTGCTATTCCAGACTTTTCTTTATCTATGTGCCGAATTTCATCCAGATCCATTGGGCGTTCTGGCGTGATTGAGTAACAAACAAACAAACATCCATCCATCCATACTTTCGCATTTATAATATTAGTTAGATTGATAGAAGACTTTACGTTTTATTAACTTTTCTTTATTTAGAAGTACCTACAATTAAAATACTATAAGCGTGGCATCTGGCACCTCAGTCCCATTGTTGGACAGCAGGCTATCGTCAGTTTCTTTCCGTGTATATAAATAACACTGGTAGGTAGTTCCAAAGCTTTTTTTAAGTTAAATTTTTACATATAGTGCCACCGTTTCCGTTTTTTCTACGTCTCATAATCCTCGTCTTATTATTAAAAATAATATTTTTGGAAACTTCCGACGTAGGCGTTTCTTTAAATCATGTGTATTTTTATCATTAACTTTTTCACAATTGGAAATACTTAATATTTTTTAGATCGAGCGTTACTCGTAATGTTGTCGAGACAGTCCAATTTTAACCTTGTCATCATCGGATAATGATCCTTACGATGATGCTCTAAATGATGATATCGTGAGAAAATAGCGTTGCTTTTTTGATGTGTAAAATGTAAATTGCCCGTGAGACGGAATTATAATAAAACTTTAGAATAATATTATTCTAAATTGATCCAACTACAACATGCTGTGATAAATAAAAATGATGTGTTTAAATTGTAAATATAGACAGGTGATAGGTATGTAAGTTTTTTGAAGTGCCGATACAGATTTTATTTATTTGTATAAAAGGATACTACCTATATATATATATATATATATATATATTATATACATATACACTCTATCTGTTGCCCGCAACTTCGTCCGCGCAGTATTAAACATATGTAAGTATAGAATTACAACAAACTGGATAACTCACGTATAAAAAGCCGAAAGAAGATGAAATAATGAGATGATGGAGATGTAAGTATAGCTTTATAACACTCACAAAATGTGTTTTTTTATTGGTAAAAGGATCAAGAAATCAAAATCGATTCAGTATATAGATCCAGAGATTACCCCCTACAACTTTACAAGCTTTCCCTCTTTATAATATTAAATATAACATAAAAAGTATAGATAACTAAAGAAAGAAAGAAAGAAAGAAAAAAAGTTCATTTATTACAATCACAACACATCAAATAAATAAATAAATACATTAAATAGGAGATAAATAAATAAATTAACTAGGTACTATAACAGAGATAATCCTTCCTTAAGCAATGTTTCTTCGTGTCTGCAGTAAAGTAATGAGAGCTATATTTATATCTAAGCTTATATATAGATGTATTGACAATGTTCGCTGCTATTTGCTGTTCTTCTAACAAATTAATTGTTATGTACGTTACTAGTTATAAGTAGGTATGAATTATACATTGAATCCTGGATTAAGAAAACTAGATGCCACATTGTTAAGCTGTAGCGAAAGCGATTATGTTACTTGTACGTGAATTGAAAAGTAAGTTGTTACGTTAGCATTAGTTAATAAAAATAATGGAGAAATTTATTATGTACCTACCTAAGCAATAATAAATTGAACGTATGTAATGTCCAGTCAAACTAATTATATAACTACGTATATTTCGGTGAGTTGAATTTGAAAATCTGCGGCTATGTTAAACGCAAAGACCTACTTACGTACAATACAATACAAGTACTCTTTATTGATCACCACGAATCAGTACAAAACAACATAGAAACAAAGAACAAGGTAGACAATAGGCGGTCTTATCGCTTAATAGCGATCTCTACCAGACAACCAATAAAAGAACGAAATCACGTCGGAGACAGTTTACGTTTAAACTAAACGTAAACTGTCGGAACTGTAAACGTGTCGGAGTACGTATTTGTGTTATCTATACCAACTAGGTAAGATTTATTTCCTCGACTAAAAGACAACAATTTGTAAAAAAGTATGTTAACAACAACAAAGTAGGTACCTACCTATAGTATAATAGTTGGTCTCTTCCATTAATATTTGGTTAATGTAACTGTCTCTTAAATATCTCACGTAAAAGATTGCCAATATACCTAATTGGGCAACACCGTCTCACACGAAATCCAAGACAAAAAATAATTCCGTAATCCTTCTCAACTGTACCCGATCTCCACTAATATTAAAAGAGCAAATGCATGTTTGTAGCTTCCTTTCACGCAAAGGTAAAGCAAAGTTTTTTTTGCAACACAAATTCAAGGCCCTAAGAGTGTTTAAGTAACTATTTTTTTCTCAAAAAATTGCAGTTCCCGCAAGCGCATAGCGCTAAGTGACATCAAAAAATAATATTAAATACTAAGTACGTATACCTAAGGTTGCATTCGACCTAGCATACTCGTATGTCCCGCCATTCAAGAATGTCATCACTCCACCAGTCACAGTCACTCATTCGCTCAGCCCATGAGCGTGCGTGCACCCGAAACCCCGATATAAAACAAAACCAGCCGCCGGCCGGCTTTATTGCCAGTGCACACCGCGGCTAACAACGCAATGTCCGCACCAAAACACTTCAAAAACCCGATCGCAAAAACGTTCCCATCAAAAACCATGCTCCTTCTAACTTTAATCTCCATTTCCGTGGTCAATGCGATACCACGATGCGCGAAAGAACACAGTTACGACCTCTCAGATAGTTCGTTTGTGGATGATAAATACGTGTATGACAACGGTGAAGAGTTTCCATCGCAGTATGTGTATAAAGAAACAGTGGATGGTGTTAACAAGACTTTTGGATGCAAGTGTGGTAAAGACAGTTATTGTTATACAAAGTGTTGTCCGCCTGGGTTTGTGAGGTTGCGATATGACTGTATAAAGATGCCAGAAGGAGACTTGATGATGAATAATGGCATTGATATATACTACATGGACGCACATAAACGACTCATGGATATCAAGAAAGCTAACCTTTTGCACGGGATTGAGTGCGCCGATGGGTTCTACCGGGAAGACGAGAAATGGTACCTACAAGAGGTAAGTGGTGGACTAGCTAAGTTTGTTTATTTGGCTTACTTTGTTCGTTGCAAAATGTACAGTCAAATGTCCGATATGACTCTACAATATATTGTAGTGAACACCCGTTCGATTAACTGACGGAGTTTGTTTACAAACGCTTAAAAGCTCGACCTTAACAGAATGTACAGTAATGGCTACATTCGTTTGTGTTAGTAAACATCTATTTTATGCACTAAAAACTGAGCAGTAAATAAAATAATAACGAGACTTTACCAGTTGATTATTAAACAAATATTAAGCAATAAAGAAGCTTAACATGCCCGTGTAGAGTGTAAACAGTTAACAAATCTCAATTACTTAGTCTCAAAAATCTAATTCTAAGCAGTTTTAAGACCACCGAAATATCATAACGTCTTCATTTAAAATAATTATCCACAGTTATGTTTTTAAATAAAACCGTAAAATTTATAACACGTATTTTATTACATTTCAAAAAAAAAACTAAGTTTAAAAGTAATATTTATATACTAACAATTTTTTTTTTGTTTTAAAACACTCACGAAACTGTTCTTGTTCTACGGAGTTTGCTTTGCACCTTGTTGCAACTAACTAACATAATTTAGTTCTTAATAGTTTGTATTTTAATAAAAGAAATTAGTTATAGTACAATAAAAAAGTAAATAAAAAAACAAAACTAAACCCATCAAGCAAGATTATGATCCCAGCATCTTCTTCTTCCCCTTAATGGCGGCCGTAAGGCTTGGGGCAATATCAGTGTAAGAAAAATTTACAAAAATCTTGTGACAAAATGTCCTAACATCTTTAAACCCTGCAAAATTTTGCCTTTCTGCCAATAAAAGTGACATTCGGATACTACGGGTGTTGCCACCCGCTGTGAACTTGCGAACTATTTACCTAACTGCCCATTCCAACAATTTTACTGGCCATTAATTTATTATAACTACAAGAATAACTTTTGTACTAACGTCTTAAGATGAAATAATCAACCAGTTTTCTATTTTTTCCCGTTCAAGAAAATGATCAAAGGAAGTGGAAAAAAAGTTGGTGATAAAGTGGTAACATGTATAATAATTATGTGACATAATGCGGAATGTGTCAATTACAATGTTGTGTCATGATTTTCGTGTGATTTTCTGTCAACCATCCGCATTAAAATAAAATGATTTCAATGACAGCTGTAAAAATTATTAGCCAAAAAACACGCAACTTTAACAATCTTCCTCTCAAGATTGATCATATTATGTTTTGTGGTTGCGTCAAGAATGTAAAAAATCTAAATTTTATTATTTATTTATTTATTTAATTAATTTATCTAATTATTATTACTTACAGCCGGTCGATGTAACGATGTTAATTATATGTTGATAGGTATTGTACTATATTTCCTAATTTTAGCATATGGAATAAAAACAGGAAAATATTAATTTGGATTATAATACCTAATTAATGACCCCAATTCTTATACCTACCTACCTATAAACCGTATAATGATAAATCTAGACAAACCTTATTCATAAAGTTAAGCTTCAGTTTACCCAGCCGAAAATTTTCTTAGCGAGTATCTGTTGTTTTGACAGATAGCAGCTTTAGTTCATAGATTACTTACCCTTTTATATACTAGTAGCTACTACTACTTTAGTTCTACAACAAACATACAAAATGATCCGTAGCTTTTTATGAATAATAAAATGAGTATATAGTCTAATTAGGTAAATTCCTGTTTGTAACTACATCGCAGTTAGTACGAACGTGGAAAAGATTACATCTTTCTTAGTATAATTATATTCAATGTCGATGAGTAAGACAAAAATGCTGTTTCGATTATTGCAGATGATTCTGAGAAAATAACACTAAGTGGAAATACCTGGTGAGGATGGGAAACGCTATGTAGTACATATAAATAAAAAATCTGAAATACATATTAACTGAATATATCTTAAGATAAAAATAAAGAGCTCCTTCGTCAAAAAAAGCTCTTATGTTTAAAAAATGAATGCGTTTCGCGTGGAGTTTTCAGAGATTGTGATTTAAAAATCGAAAATGACAAGGCACCCATTATCGATTGAAATATCCAGATGACGTATTCAAAAATTCACTCACATGCTGGCCTGGGAACAAAGAAAAAACATAGAATGCAACAGTTGCTTCTTTTCCCGCGCAGATGGTAACAAACAGCCCACCGATTGAATGGGTGAATATCGTAGAAATAGGCGACGCGGCCAGCAACCCATTACTATTTTGATTCCCCTTTTACCTATACGCCCATAATGAATGCTAAATGTGGTCTTGTTACCTTAGGCTGTCTATTTATGTACCTATGTACTTATATATGTATGTATTAAAAAATGTACTATTACTATATTTCAATTCAATGTATGCTGTACCTTCTTTTGTCACTAACTTATGTCTGAGGTATCTACGTCGTCGTCGACGTACAATAAGATAGTAAGGACTGCTGAACGTACCTACCTAACTTATAGGATTTTAATTTCTAAACGACACTGAAAATTAGAACATAGAAAAATCCGAAAAGTAAAGCTATGGCCGGGAATCGAACCCGGGTCCTCGTCATTCCGTGACGCGTGCTATACCCCTACACCACCCATAGCAGCTATGGGTGGCACTGCTATGCATAATAATATGCACATGCCGGGCATAGTTAGACTTTTGCCTCGTGACAGGACGGAGGAACAGGCACGGATGTTGTGGGAGTAACATCCTACTAACTACTACTAGTAATAACAATACTATAAAAAGCTTTAATTATCATAGCTACTGGTTTTGATATTTATATACCAAAGACCTTGAACGATTTTTTTTTCGTGATGTGTACATTTTTTGACGTCTATATTATGTTTCTTTAACTGTCTGGTAGTGATAGTTTTTAAGCGATAAGACTGCCTGGATTACTTACCTTGTTTTTTAATTTTTGGAATCTTATTTTGCTGATTTGTGGTTAACCATAAAGAGTAAGGTACCTATGGAATTATTTTATTGTACTTTAGCAATCAGCTAAGGGCTAATGCCGCTAGCGTCCTGGGAACCCTGCCACAGCCAGCAGGGCTAGACGGGGTGTTCTTTTTTTAACTTTTAACTTTTTATAGTTAGTTTAAGTTTAGTTTTTAATTTAATCATAGTTTAATTTGTTTTTTGTAAATATGTATATTGAGTAAATAAAATATAAAATGGCAAATACAGTACAATCCACAATTATTTGATTGAATAAGGCGTTACTTTGCGTAGGTATGTGATAATGAAAAAAAGTTACATTGCAACAACACTTGATAGATGGATATGTCACTGCGACACATATATTTACCTACATACAAATTCCGCGTTCCGCGCTTCTACGTAAATTAACATAATATGTCGCCTTGCCTTTAAATTTGCCTTTTAATGATTTTTAATGCCTTTGAATAATCATTCTATCTATAAGGTCTAAAACCGCATGGAAATCCAGCTAGCCGCTTTTGAGTTCATCACGATCAGACATACATACATACGCGGCGGCGAACATTGTTTTTATAATATGAAATGAGTTATTTGAGACGTCATAATCATAACCATTATTCTGAATAGTTCATATTTCAGTAACTCCTTTGACTCATGTACGAATTGAACAAGACATTGACGCAAAGAGGATACTTACAAATTAATGTTCCACAAAGCACTGCTCCCATAAAAACTACCAAACTACACAGATATGTACTCAGTCGTGTGATGTTTGCAATTCTTTGTTCTATCAGTCTACCACTCATTAAACTAAAAATAGTTTTCTACATCGAATCTGAGTCAACCTTGAAACTAGTATTGTAAATCTATCTAACGATTGAGTACTTTTAAAACGGCTATTTGAATTCGAATCGTCCCAGCGGAATCCATTCCGACCATGAATCAAAACCAAGAGTAAACAATAGATAGACTAACATACTAATAAATCATCAAGTGGAAAGCTATTTAAACAAAAATGTATTGCTAAATATTTTGTAAGGTGCAAAACTCGAGAACAGCTCGAATAATTCAGTTTTTAGGGTTCCGTACCCAAAGGGTAAAAACGGGACCCTATTACTAAGACTTCGCTGTCCGTCCGTCCGTCCGTCACCAGGCTGTATATCAAGAACCGTAATAGCTAAATAGTTGAAATTGTGTATTTCTGTTGCCGCTATAACAACAAATACTAAAATCAAAATAATAATAATAGTTAAGGGGGGCTCCCATACAACAGAGTAGTTTTTGGCGTTTTTCGCTGTATCTCTTGAACCGTAATAGTAAGGAGGTTAACATTTTCACAGATGTTGTATTTTTATTGCCACAATAATAACAAATACTAAATATAAAATAAAAATAATATTTAAGGGGGGCTTCCATACAACAAAAGTATTTTTTTTTACAGTTTTTTGCTCGATATTAATAATGGCTATACGTAGACGCTAGAAATAATTACAAATTATTAAGGTTATGTTTCCTGGTACGGAACCCTTCGTGCGCGAGTCCGACTCGCACTTGGCGGTTTTTTTCTTTAACATACACACCTACATACATAAATCACGTCGTTATCCCTTACGGGGTAGACAGAGCCTAAGGTAACAAGACCTAAAAGCCATGTTTAGCCTAATTGCGGGCGTATGGGTGGAAAGGGGAGTCTTCGCAATGATGGTATTTCCTAATGCGCTGGTAGTTTTGAAAATATACATACAAAAGAGCCCTTGGCGGCCTATTTGCAGAACAAAGTTTTGATTTTGATTTTGACTTATGAACAAAATATTTAATACTAGTAGTGAACTCGTAATGCCCGTTTGCCGATTTTTTTATGATAGGTCATAAAAAAAATCGAGCGTTTAAAATAATAGCAGTATAATAATCGTAAATGTAAGCAGAAGATGAGAACAGATGTATTTATGATTTAACTGTAGAAATTCGCTCCTTCTTGTTCATAAACGCTCCATAGGCTTCTGCTAACTTAGCAATCGTTTGTCCTTGTGTCACTGACACTGACTTTCACAGATAAGGACAAACGATTGCTAAGTTAGCAGAAGCCTATGGAGCGTTTATGAATAAAAGGGGTCGGTCTGTAACCTTACAATAATCTGTACCTAATCATAAAAGTTACTACTTATAGTTCAAATAAAACTTTAGGCATAATAGAGATGTCTTTCTCAACGAAAACCACAAAGCTGTGGCTGCGATTCTTTTACAACTTTACTTGGGTCAAAGAAGGTGCCCGCTCAATGGGTGGATCCACTTCTATACTTAGTTATTAGTAACGGAGGGGACAAACGTTGTATAGTTTATTAGAAATTCTACTAATATTACAAATAAGAAAGTTTGTGAATATATATGGATGTTTGTTACTCTGTCACGCCAGAACGGCTGGAGAGATCTGAATGAAAATTGGAACATAGATAGATTATATAGCCTGAAATAACACATAGGATACTTTTTATCCCGCGGGATAGTGATAGACGAATTTTCTGCAGACGAAGTCGTGGGCAACAGCTAGTATTAAAATAAATGTTGTGTGAAAATTAGTAGATGACAAATGATGGAAGGGTCCTAAAACGACTACCAAAATGCATGTTTAGCAAACTTTAACACTACAAAACTACGATTTCAAAAAAAAAGTAACGCAAGAGACGAGTTTCAAAAAGACAGTAAAAAGTTGATCCACCCGGGAAACAAAAAGCTGTCATTCGCAAAATTTGTGTTTTATAAAACGTGACGTATTCCTTTCTCTGCAAATGTGCCCGCCGACCTTCACCTAAATACTGCGCGGCGGAATCTGCGCAGACACGGTTTTCCTTATAAAAATAACCCGCAACCGCTTCAATAGATACTTAATTAGGTATTAACGACTCTGCTTTATGTGTACGTAAAGGTTCACTAACGTTTGACCTAAAAATTATTGACAAAATGATCATTTGACAAACTTTAAATATCTGATAAGCCGTAAACTTTTTTAAAAACTTATAAAACAAACCCAACCTAAGTTATGTGAGCCACGCATAAAGGTTTTTAGATTTTTAAAAAATTTCACGGTTTATAAGATATTTAAATTTTGTCAAATGATCATTTTGTAAAATGATGCTTTTTGTCAATAATTTTTAGGTCAAAAAATGGAAGGACACCGTACGTAAATAACCTGGTGGTAGCAATAAAATTGTGTTCTTAATGTGATTCGATTCCGATCCAAAGTTGGATCGCTCGCTGTCAGATTCATACTAGAAGTGTCAAAAATGACAGCTAAAACGTCAATCGGAATTGAGTCGCATTAAGACGTCATGGTAGAGCCATGGTACCTATGATTGAACGTTGACACAGTCATGTTTTTGGCCAAAAAAAACATTAAATTTTTATCACAAGCTTTCTTTTGACGATGCTAAATTATATTGGATCGTGTTTTATGAATGCCAAATACCAAGTCAATTCGACTTCTGTCAGTGAATCATTTTTTTTTGTAAAGATTTAAAGGGACTTCATAGTTATTTGTTGACTTAAGTATTACATGTAACCTTAAAAAAGTTTTTAAAAACACTTCTAACGTAATATTTCGATTTGAGAGCTTCATGGCCTAATTCCATGCCATGGGTTTTATATTCTTTATTTATTTATCAATACAGTGCAGATAGCATTATCATTTTTAGCATACATCTTAAGTTACTTTTAGTTTAGAATTAATAATGCTTTTCGATTGTCCTTATTCGGAAATAAACATTATTTTCTTTATCTTGTATTAATTTTGCGGGCAACGGTATTATGATGGAAAAGATGAGTTCGTGTAGAAAAACTTGATGAGCATTTTATTACAACAGACGGTTTAGTACGTGACAAGGGACGCATGCAAATAAGAGACTAAATTAGACGTGGTGTCACTCGGCGCAGTCACAAATACTATGAATTGGGATTAAGGAAAGAACCGGATCCCCGTTATTCAGCTGACCGATATAGTTATTGACTACATACTTGTAACCAGACGTAGATAACTACACAAGGAAACTGGGAATGCGACCTGATATGTAGTAAATAAAATAATACCTTCCTTCTTATGAGATGAGGTGGCAGACGGGCAAGGTCACCTCATGCCAAGTGAGCACCTGGGGTACTAATTAAAATACATAAAGTTTAAAATCTATAATGGATTAAAATACATAGTAGTTCAAAACAACAACAAACAAACAAACAAAACAACAAAGAACAAAGTAGTCTCTGCCTACCCCTGTGGGAAAGAGGCGTGACGATATGTATGTATGTATGTATGTAGTTCAAAATATATAATGCAAGTTAACAGAATCGTTATAAACTAAACCTAACCTAACCTAAACTAAACTATATAATACCTACGCTATCAAAAATATTAATCTAGCTAATAGTTAATAGTTACACAGAAAATACCATTATATATTTTGAATTATTATGTATTTTAACTCATTATAAATTTTAAACTTTATATATTCTGATCCTGCCCGTGAGCACCACCACTCATGGACATACGCAACACCAGAGTATTTCAGATACGTTGCTAACCTTTAGGACCTTCTAGGGTTAAAATGGAATCTTATCTTATCTTATCTTACTAATATTATAAAGGCGAAAGTTTGTAAGTTTAGATGTTTGTTGCTCTTTCATGGCAAAATGGCTAAGCCGATTTTATTGAAATTATTCTTAGTGATTGATAGTCCCGGGCAAGGACACAGGATTGTTTTTATCCCGGAATATCGCATAGTTCCCGCGGGATAGCGATAAGCGAATTCATCGCAGACGGAGTCGCGGGCAACAGCTAGTGCTCCATAATGCTAGTAATTTTACTAGTTGTCTTACTCTCCCCGGAACACAGCAACGTAAGCACGCTGCTTCTGCCGCGCCATCAACGACAAAGAAGAAGGATACCAACGACGCAACATGCACTTAAGGTGCGACCACACCGCCACTTAAAAAACGGTGACGTTACGGAATCGCAACAAAATGTATGAAGAAACGGTGAGAAAACGTGACGCATACGACATGTCACTGCGTATACGCGGCGGTTTGGTCGCACTATTCAAAAGGTAAGATCACAAGCTGTTGCCCGCGACTTCTCTGCAAATAATTCATTTATCGCTGTCCCGCGGGACTACGCAATTTTCCGGGATAGAAAGTAGCCTGTGTTATTCCTGACTAGTCGCCACTCTGTTAAGTTCCAGCTATCGTAAGCGTTAGTTATTTATGCTGTATCTATCTTTTTCAACATGAAACTACCGTAAGACTCAATCATAATCATAAACATGTCGAGCATTTCTCGACTTTTATACGTGAGTTATCCATTTTTGTAATCATGTCTCTGTCTGTCGTAGAGAGGATGGATGAAAGTAGACTAACTAAACAGATCTATATGGGGAGTGTGAATGGTGGCGTTGGGAGGGGAAGGCCTAGACGGACGTTCCTGGACCAAATAGGAGACGTTTTGAAAAAAAGGGCAGGTCACTGATACCCGGAACCGACGAGCATGTATGAAGAGATTGATGTTGATGAATGTGGATGAAGCGAAAGAGGTATGTCAAAATCGTAGCAAGTGGAACAAAGTAGTATCTGCCTACCAGTGGCGTGGCGTCCATAGAACTCGATTCCCACCGGCTTGCCTATTTTAAGGCAGTTGGGCAATTTATTATGCTGAATTAGAGGAAAAGGCTAATTAAGTTCCCTTCGGCCTGCCTTCTGATATACTTGACGCCACGCCACTGCTGCCTACCCCTATGGGAAAGAGGCGTGACTGTATGTATGTTGTATGTGTATGTGTGTATGTATGTCTCTGTCTGTTTCGTAGTAATAAATAGAGACGGAATCATAGATAACTGACACTTACGTTAGCTGGAACGTAACAGAGTGACACGCCCTTAACGTTGCTGCAATACCGTTGCCTTTTTAACGAGCTGCACTCATTTGTTTTTGTCTATATCTTCTTATGATAAACGACCAACACTTGTTAGATATTTTTACTAATAGCTTGACATAAACTACAATAAACGAGGCGTGGGTCGCCTTCCCGCGTATTTTTAAGCCATTGCATAGTTGTTGATCTTTTTAGGGTTACGTTTCTCGACTGTCGTGGGTTTTTCATAATATATACTCATGAGCATAAATAACGTGTCGCTTTTCATACAAATTTGTATGGAGAGAGAGCCGTTATTTTTGCTTGTCAGTTTATATCCAGCAGCCGTAGTAAGTCTATCTCCCAGCCCTTTTACATTTTCGTTTATGTTTCTAAGTAACTGATGACTGGAACACAATGGAACAATCTGGAAAGAAAAGCAAGGCCTGGAATTGAACCCGGATCCTCATCTATCCGTGATGAGTGCTACTGCTACACCACCCCTAGCTATATAACGTTCGTAAATACCACCTAATTTATTGATACAATTGTAAAAAGGTTTATACTTACCTAGTCTAGAAAATTTTCATTATCCTACTAATCTAATCTAACTAATATTATAAATGCGAAAGTATGGATGGATGGATGGATGGATGGATGGATGGATGTTTGTTTGTTTGTTACTCAATCACGCCAGAACGGCCCAACGGATCTGGATGAAACTTGGCACATAGATAGAGAAAAGTCTGGAATAGCACATAGGCTACTTTTTATCCCGGAGAATTGCGTGGTTCCCGTGGGATAGCGATAAACGAATTCTTTGCAGACGAAGTCGCTGGCAACAGCTAGTATTATAAATGCGAAAGTTTGTGAGCGAGGATGTGAGTCAGTGTGTATGTTTGTTGCTTCTTCACGCTTAAACGACCGCACGGATCTGGATCATATTTGGAACGGAGATAGCTGATATCCGAGATTAAAACATAGACTACTTTTTATTCCGGAAAATTGCACAGTTTAAAAGTCGTTGCTGCCTAGAGTCGTAAATAAATTGCTGCAGAACATAATAATATACTATTATTTATCAACATCAGTTCTAAAATCTAATTCTACATGGGCAGAAGCTAGTAATTATCTACTTAAATGTTAAAATTGTGGGCAGTATCAAAATTATTGTCAAATTGGAACTCTACATACAACAGTGTGCGATACGTTCTTGGCCGGTTTTCTTATGTTTGAAGCGATTAAGAGACTTCGACGGAATTCAGACGAAAGTTTAATAACAAAAATAAAATCTGAAAACCAGGTCAATGCTGCCAAATAATAGTTTCATCTGAAAATGATCCACAAACTGAAACCATTTCATGAAAATTGCTATAATAAGGATACTTCGAGGTGAAAAATCAATCTAGCTATATCTCGTAATTATAATCAGATAGACAGATAATTTACTACTTATTCGAATACTTACATTTTAATAAAAATAAAGTGTGATGCAGTATTGTTCTAAAGTTTATATAAATATCGCAATAATATCTGTACTATGTATATCCATTTAGCCGAAGGTGATGACTAAAAATAAAGTCGAAATCTTTGACCTCTTTTCGACCACACTTTAAATTTGAGTTCATAAATAAATCACTTATTGGTAGTAGTTATGCGCCTGATTGAAAAATCGGATAAGAAAATGTGAACTTACCAATAAAGATTTATGTTAGTTCGATTACAATAAAAAGCTTTTATTTCGTCAATGACAGATTTAGATAAAAAAGCTCCTAGCGCCGTCACAATTTATTGTTATTGGTCCAATTGCTAATGTTTTTCAATAGGCGTTTGGTAAATTGCAAAGGTCAAGGAACAGTAAAGTTTTATGAGGAAAAAAAGGTGTTTTAATTTTGTAATCCGGGAATTATCCGTGCAGTTACATGCCCGTACAAGCTTACTTAAATCTAAATGTTCGTATGTAGGTACTTATTTATGTCAATTGTTTTCAAGAAATCTGCAAATCGTTTTTAGACCACCCCCAGTGGTCTGGTCGTGTCGAAATTGTATCAATAAGTACATTATGACAATTGGATGACAATGCAAGCTTCTGTCAACAAGTGTAGAAAGCAAAAAAGCTCGTTTTCAAATTAAGTTTTTATAGTTTTTTTTTTAAAACAATTACCTGTGAGACAACTTGAACGGAAAGTTAAGTTTTTGATCATAACTTAAGTTGAAGAAAGACAGACAGAAAGAAAGAAAAACTTTATTTATGACAATCACAAAAGTAGTAAAAAAATAAAAATATTGTCACAAAATGGTCCCAGCTCAGCATTTGCTGGCCGTACCTAAAGACAACACTTAACGAATTACATAATAATTTCGGTTAACGATCCTGGTCGCGGCACCAATATGACATCAATCCGTATTAATAGTTATTTGGCAATCGGTTACGAAACCGTTAATTTGTTGCAGAACGGTTGTCAACTGTTTATACACCAGGTTTCATACAAATTTTTAATATTAACCGATCTTAATAGATAGGCACTCCTGCAAAGTTTCGTACCTACCTACCTAGGTTTTATTATTGACCAATGTTACGAATGTTTATATGTAGAAGCACTAGGTATAGGAGAACTATTATTATAATTTGTGGTATAGGTGGTGGTATAGGTCGTATTTACATAATGTTAAATCGCTTAACAGGCGGTCGTTCATCGTAGCGGTGATAGCGTTCAAATGAAAATTGCCACTAGTAACTGCTACATACATCGATTTAAGGGTTGGTTTAATTAAACGTTGTAATTACTTAAATCAACAATCGACTGGTATTTAATGGTCATATAGAGTATACCTAATCAACCAAGTAAGTGCTTTGCCATTTTTATGAGTTCCTACTCAAAAACACACTATGGCTCATTGGTGTTTAATGTTTATATAAACTTTGAAACCTCGCAAAATGTCATTGACCTTTAAGCTTAGGGTGGAATTTTTTGGGTGACTCACTTGCCTGTTTGCTTTCCTTGTTTCGTTATTGAGTACTATTCTGATCGGACCATAATTTCCGTGTCTTTATACAGTTAATTAAAAACCTATACCAGGAACCGTTTCGTTTGTTTTTGCTCGTTATAGGCGCTTTATTTCGATAAAACAGGTTTTGAAAATATTCCGTTCACATGTTTGCCAATCCAGATCGATAACGTAAATACTACCAACCAATTTTAAAAATTATCGAGGCTAACTATGTACCTTTTTATAATCAGTAAGTGAAAGTTAACTAACAGTCGACCCTAGATTAGAATATGACCTAGTTAACCGGTTGGTGAAAATGGGCCTGGGTTCATTTTATTTACAGCTAGCGCCATCTAGGGGGAGGTGCTACAATTAAATGGAAACTAGGTTACCGCAGTGGGTTGGGTAGTAAGTCACCTATGAATAGATAGATGTCGTTTTATTAGCGCGTCGCAACAAATTTTCAAATAAATGTTTACAATACAATTTTTATGTTATTTACAATGTTTTTTCCGTGTCTGGTAGTGGTGGACGAACAAGAAAAAAAAATGAATCGACAGAAGAAACCTGCTTCTAAAATAATACCTAAGTAGATGATTTTCTATGGAAATGTTGATTCGCGGTAACTGGCTAACCTGTAGTCACCACAAATATGTAGGTTAATTTTGATTTCAATTCAAACCGACTTACCTAATATTTGTGAGTCTGTTACGTGTGTTATTAATTTATGCGAAGGCTTTAAGCAAGTAAGTAAGTACATATAAAGTAAACTCTTTATTGTGAAAGACAAACATAAGACAAATATACAATTGACAAACACAGATACATGCACAAAGGCGGACTTATCCCTGTCAGGGATCTCTTCCTGTCAACCTTTATTGCAGGTACAACATAAAAAAAACGAACTTATCCATTTATGGAAATTCGACCAGTTAGGTTAGGTTAGGTTACAATTAGTAAAAGCCACAATAAATACAAAGCATATACAGTATTACCAGTAGTACAGTAGTACCTACACATTGCATAAAAAAACTTCCCTCTACAAAACATAACTATTTACAGATTTTTGGCCGATGGCCGCCCATATTCACAAAAAACGCAATTACTCTGACATAAACGAAGTCTGTTTTTTGTATTTGTTTGTTGTTATTTTGTTAACACAAAATAAATGATAAACTCAAGTCAAGTAATGAATACAACGTAATTTGAGTTAGGGGGAAAAACTAGTTAATATTCGTAATACCTGTCCTGATTGCTTCCCTTCTAGGCCCCTATGCATAGTTCATTGACTCCACTATAACCACTATAACCTGCATATTATGGTGCATAGCAATGTAATCCAATAGACATTTTTTCTCTGATTATTTACGTTTCACTTAAATTTGCTAGAAGATTGGATTAATCAAATCAAAATAGACCGGTATATTGAGTTAGACGAGTAGTACCGAAACTTAGACTAAATAAAAAGTTAAAACAGTATTCTGTCTGTCAAGAGCGTTTATCCCTACTGAGCTGGCAACGTCGCATTTTTGGTGTTTTTTTTTACGATTATTTCACGGAAATTAAATGAAAGTTTCAAATGTGCGTCTGTAGTGCACTTCGTTTTTAGTGTATTATTGTGTCTAATGCAATCATTAATCGTGATGTACTTCTATTTTCTTCTTAAACAAGATATATTATTTTATCCCTTTAATACGAAAATAAAAGTCCATCACGATTAATCATTGTATTGGACACATTAATACACTAAAAACAAAGTGCACTCAGACGCATATTTGAATATTTCAAATTAGTGCATAAGTAAAATAAATAAATAAATATCATGGGACAAATTACACCAATTGCCCAGTCCCATACTAAGCAGAGCTTGTACTATGGGTACCAGGCAACGGATAAACATACTTACATAATGTATATAAATACATACTTAAATACTACAAAATTCATGACTCGGGCACAAACATCCATATTCATCATACAAATGCCTGCCCTTACCGGGATTCGAACCCGTGACCTCTAGCTTCATAGTCAGGGTCGCTAACCACTAGGCTATCCGGTCGGTCGGTAAGAAAACCTTTTTGGCGGTAGGACGAACCATTTGCTGCCACGACCATACTTGCTAATCCTGCCGCCAAGAAGCAGTGCTCGCGCTGCTGTGTTCCAGCGTTGAGGGTAAGACAGCCGATGGAATTACTGCCACATGAGGCATTCTAGCATTCCTTTCTAGGCCGGCAAGGCATCTGCAATACTCCGCTGTTGCAGATATCCATAGGCACTGGTGGTTGCTTTGCTTGCCAATAGATGATTACTAGCTAGTTTTCCTTGTAAAAAAACAGTATAGGACTACTTGAATGGTTTAGGCAATTACTACTAACTGTAGTAGAGTAGGTATCCATACTGCTAAAACACTGAGCACTGTGTCTGGACATCAGTCCGCACCCACAGTACAGACAAAACAGTAGAATTGGCAAGGGAGCATATTGCGTGTGATATTACCACAGCGCCTCTGTCGCTAGAACGTGTCGGTTGTACGAAAGTCGTCACTGAATTAATCGAAAATCACAAAAGTATGCCTCATTGAGCCGTCCGGGGTGTACTTAGTAGGACGAAAACGTAACTTCAAATCGAGGCGTTTATTAGGTACCGTCGTTTAGGCCCAAGAGGCGACATTGGTTGATGTAATCAAGACGCTTAAAAAAATATTCCTCTTTTTTTTTTAAATACATGCAGGATTTTTGCATTTTTTGAACACAGAAACAGTCACGTCGTTCCCATTTTATTTTTTGTGTAGTTACTCGCTTTTTATATCTTTAACTTATGTCATGTCTCTTGAGTGGAATGCAATCTATTGTGTGTTGTATTGAGCTGAAAGGCTAGTAAATTTATACCTGATGAAATGGCAATGAAAAAGTACCATCAGCATAAAAAGGAAGCTATTTAACTTTTTTGCAAAAAAAAATTATACCACGAAGGTTTGTCATTGCCGCATCAACCGCATGCCATGCAGCGGTCGAACGGCATGAAGCCACCGGTGTTAATAATTCGAGTCATGAGCCTATAGGAGTTAAATAACAGGTTCCAGTTATAACGAGGATCTCGCGAGATGCAGACGTCGCGACAGTCTCGACAACTTTTTTAACAAAGTCGGCGTCGTGTTTTGTTTTTTCGAATTCACAATTCGAAACGTGTTTATTTTGGTTATAAAAGTTATCGTGCCAGTATTATTCAAGAAGCAGTGCTGATTTTAAAATCAATTGTTAAGAGAAATAATCGCTGGATTAAAACTGTTTTGCATTGTGTTGTGTACTAGACTGATATTCTAAAATTGGTGTGCTTATACTGTGGGTTATGTGCAAGGATTTTTAATAGTGCTTTAATGATCGGATTTCGACATTGCATTGTATGCATCTTGAGTTTATTTTCATAGTTCCATGCCAGGGTTCTAAATGAGATAGAAAATGTCTATTGGATTTTCCGTTACATTCACATAACTATGCCGCAATTGGTTTCCCCGATCAACAGGTTTTCATTCAAAGTTAAATAACAAAACTTGAAGTTTAACTTTTTATTTAAAAAGCACATCATCAAAAAGCAACTGTGCTGACTGCTGACGATTCATTAGCTTACAAAATCTGATTCCCAAAAAAAGTATCCTTGAGCCTGCGGTCAAAACGTAGTAAACGCATCACGAAAATATATTATTAACACGATATAGGTTGATGTTTACGTATTCATTCATTATACTCGATGGAAACCGCTTCGCCACGGTATTCCCTGCCTGAGTGACCACACTCATCGCACCACAAAACCACAATTCATTGCCCGACCGGCTGTCCATCCGAGAGCATCACTAAAGATCTCGTTAAAAACAAATGAAAAGCAAAAACTGACATCAAAAACCTGGACTATAATTTGAGGCAAATAAAACAAGTGAAAGTCGCGCGTGATCTGCTGTAAACATGTTCAGAACAAGTCTGCTGTTGCTTGTGCTGGGAGGTCCAGTGTTCTCAGAGCTCATTGAAGAGTGTGATAGTGAGACTAGTGTAGATTTAACAGAAGGAACACACCTATCCAACGGTGATATATATTTTCGTGGAGAACGATATCGGCAACACGAATACTTCTTCGACAAGAAAACTGGAACGCGAAGGGGATGCATTTGTAGGAAAAAAATCTGTATTCGAAAGTGTTGTCCCCTCGGGCAAGGGTACACGGATTTGAAAAGCTGTGAAAATGTGGACAGTCCCTTCGATCCTCCGATATGGAATGACTATAGGAAACTGAAGGGAGCCAATATATCGATGTTTCATGTGTTGTTTGGCAAAGTTTCCTGCCCAAACACAATCAGGTTGAAGCTATCACAGATTTCGAAAAATCTGCATCTCTTAGAGGTAAGAAATCGTATGCTTACTTAACTCTGAGCTATAATATACACAGCTTAGCGGAATGAGGTTTTGAGCGGAACCAGTTCTGTTATAGTTGTTGCAAACTTTCTAGACTAATAAATCAAAACAAAATAAATTCCAAAAACCGGCTCTGTAATTAAACAGTATGGATAATAAGATGGCATATGCCATGCCATGCGGTATATTCGATGACCAATCGGGCTTTTATGGTATTTTATTTTCTTTTATACAACGTGCTACAAAATACCCCGTAAAAATACAAAGCCAAATATACTCACAACCCTAGTAAACTGTCATCTCAGGAAACCATACCTACGGGGGTTCTTAAATATTGTTAAAATGGATTTGTTATAAGGTCACATTTAACCTACTTGCGGCTTTACGGGTAGTTTTGTAACACCCTGTACTGAATTAAAAAAAACACACGCTAAGCTTTTACTAGGTACTGAACAAAATTATCACGTAAATGACTTAGTACCTACTATCTAATTAATACTACTACTACTAATTAAACTCCCAGTACGATTCCGTTTTTACACAGTTTCAATAGGAAGGAAAACGAGGAAGTGGGTCACCTGATGGTAAGCGATCACCACCGCCCATAGACACCCGTAACCCCGGAGGGATTGCAGATGCGTTGCCAACCTAGAGGACTTAGATGAAATGCCTCTTGTGCCCGTAATTTCCCCGGCTGTCTTACTCTCCACACCGGAACACAGCAGTGCAAGCACTGCTGCTTAGCGGCAGGATTAGCGAGTAAGATGGTGGTAGCGATCCGGACGGACCTTGCACAAGGCCCTACCACCCGCAAAAACCTTTGTCTATAAAACCTTTTTTCTTAATGTTAATGTTTCTCATCATCATCACGTCTAAATTTGCAATTGGTTTGAAAACAAATCGATTTGAATAAAATTAAATAAAAGTTTTGAACTTTACTGGCTATGCTCTACCCACTGTGTCTGCGTCCACATAAAACATATTATAGGTATAAAACATTAATATCTCGTGATCGTGATAGTAATAATACTGTGAAATCTCTAGTAGCTTTGCGTGCGAATTAGTACTATAAATACATTACAGGCACTCATCCGTCTCTAAGTGGCATGGCAGAGTGCGCGGTGAAAAAACTACAATCAGTTACCGCCACGGTCACGGTCGTTGCGGAATTGCAGTAGACTTAAGGTTAAGGAATATGATGAACGATTACTTTTTTGCTGGCTTAGTTTATGGCTTTTAAACAATAGACCAAGACGACGAGGTGCGAGATGAGTGACGGAAAATCGATCCTTTTACCCAACTCGTTAGCTGAGATATTCTCAAAATAAATGCCCTTTCATGTCTTTTTTTCCTCTAATTCCATGCCATTCCCACTTGGAATCATGAGCTGTTTCCATTTCTGTAGTGTAGGAGAGAGAAAAACCATTTCTATAAGTTTTTGTTGACCTTTCTTTGCATTACGTATACGAGTGATATATACGCATATACGAGTGAGGTGAATGGAAAATTGACAACAAAAATGAAAATGAGGTAATTTTTGGTCTCATAATGAATAGTTGATAACAATCTGATATAACAACATTTTCGGCGGCAACATGACTCATTGAATTTGCCGTAGGTTATATTTATTTTTGCAACAATGAACAAACAGACACTGCCTTGATAATTAAATAACGTCCAGATGTAAATTGAGTCTGAGCGAAACGAGACCACAATGGGATTGCCCCATTGCCCCATAAACAATTTACGCCTCACGCTAAGGCAATTATCGTTCCAGATAATGTTCTTGATAGTTACCACAGACTCCGGAAAGTTAGTATTATCTTTAAGAAGCCTAATACTCGTGCAGTATTACCCTTCCAATTAGTATCCTCCAATCAAGTGCTGGAATATCTGTGTATATTACCAGGAATAATTTAATGCTTCTCTTCCCGCGCAGACGGTAAAAGCCCATCGAGGGAATGGGCGAAAATCTTAGGAATCATGTTATAGGCGAAGCGGCTAGCAACCCATCACTGTTTTAATTTAACCTTTCCACCTATTCACCACCTATATAATATGTATAGTTGAATGTACAAAGAATCCTACTAATATCATAAATGCGAAAGTTTGACAGCATCTATAAGTATTATGTACGAACGTCTGTCTGGATTTTAGTTACTCTTTCGCGCTAAAACGTAGCCCCGTGTTATTATGATATTTGGTATTTTAGACAGTTTGATCTCTGAAATAACACAATAGTCTACTTTTTATCCCTATATACCTACATCTCGACGGCTAGAGACATTACATAAGAAGCCTACAGTGAGATTTTCGGGAAATCCCTTGAATTTTTTTGTAAACAATGTAAACATTCTGTCACCCATTCAGATTTAGTAAGTAAAATCTCGCAATTTCGACCGTCAGATGTGATGATTTACCGATGATTCTGGTAAAAACTAATCAAAATAGTTAGGTTACTTTCGGATTTTTCTGTGTTCTAATTTTCAGTGTCGTTTAGAAATTAAATTTCTAACGGTAAAACGTAAAAAGTAAACATTAAAAATCAAGAAAGTAAAATTTCTTGATTAATTTGATATTTCCTAATATTTCTATACTTCAAAATTATTGTATTGACAAAGAGGTAAATAAATAATAATTGTTAGTACAAACCCTTTTTCTTATTTTCCTCGCTGTAGTGAGGTGAAAATTTTCGTGTTATACGCGGGTGGTATATACGTCTCGTGTGTTGAAACACTCGCAGGTAAAATACAACTTTCCCTCCTTGTATAACAAATAACTATTAAAGATTATAATCCATTTCGATCCGGTGCGATGCGAGCCTTTTGGTTTAAATATCTAATCTTTTATGGACCAGAAACTACGACACAAATAGCTCAAGGCTCATTATTATTGTGGGATTTCTCATCTAGGTAATTTAATTGCGAGTTCCGACACATCTGGTGGATAATTAACCAATAACTTGTCTGACTCATTCGAACCGGGCTTTTCTGTCATTTAAAGTCCATCTGCAGATAAGGATTTGTATCATAATTAAATGTTTACATACGCCCGCATTAACAAAATAAATTAGAACTAGAGTATAACCTATTCTTTGATAGGTACAGTGACAATACAAACAAATCAAGTCTTTTATAAGATAACATAAAGAGTTATACATACATACATACATAACACAACGGCATTAACCAAAAAGTTATACTTTGCCGCACATATATCATTTACATTGATTATAATATTGCAGATTACAATATGCTTGAATATGATAATAAGGTGGTTCTCCTTGCTAATTTGCTTCACATCTTTAACTGTGGGTGGATGCAATCAAAATATCAACACATAAAGTCTTTGACTAACTCTGTTTTGGTAAGTTAAACATTCAACGTTGATATTATTTTACAGTCATTGCCAACTTCAATTTCCATCACTCAAACCCAGAATTGATCAGATTCCCACGGCCCGATATGAGGGCCCCATCTCGGAAGGTCTCAGTCGCCACTTCATCCCGTGACTTCTCAATACGAGTATACTTAGCCAATAGGAAACGTGTGGCTTTAGTAGTTATACCTACTTTGGGAGACCTAGATGCCCCCTGTTGTCGCAAAAAGGAGGTGCTCATGGCACTTTTCAGACGTCAAAAAATTGTAACAATATTGTATTGTAAAACTCATTCCGAATCCAAACCTATCTAACTTTACTCGTGTACCACATTCCCGTAACCATCGTATCGTGTTTGTAAATAGTCATACATACATAAATACATACGTTCCACCCTTGCATAATTAGCGAAGCTTGGAAAAACTCCCGTCATTTCACTTGTAACAAAAACAACAACGGCCATTTAAGATCCATTTAAGAGTTGAAATTGTTCATTCACTGTCAACAGATTCGACGACCGGATGGCCTAGTGGTTAGAGAACCTGACTATGAAGCTTGAGGTCCCGGGTTCGATCCCCGGTCGGGGCATATATTTGTATGAAAAATACGAATGTTTGTTCTCGAGTCTTGGATGTTTAATATGTATTTAAGTATGTATTTATCTATATAAGTATGTTTATCCGTTGTCTAGTGCCCATATAACAAGCTTTGCTTAGTTTGGGACTAGGTCAATTGGTGTCAATTGTCCCAAGATATTTATTTATTATTATTTATTTATTTATGTAATTAGGGCATATCGTAACATCATCAAGGCTCTAATACTGTTTTAGTTTTAAGTTTTGGCTCGATATATTTATAGTCATGTAACCTTTGATTGTGTGTGTGTTGGCAGTACCAAATTAACGTTTTATATATCTTACACGAAACAAGGTTTTTTTTTTTCAAATTTGGTATCACTTCCTCAGGATGGCAAGTTATTCATCGAGCTGCCAAGCGCCATCCCACCGTGGATGAAGCGAGATCCTGACCAGTACTGCATTGACACCTTCATCACTCAGGACCCGGAGACCAACAAGAACATCACCAGGCTTGATGCTCTTGTCTGCTTTGCCAACGAGGATGAGGACCATAACTATACCAGTAGTTACGTTTGTAAGTAAAACAATATTTTGGATTAATCCCATTTAGGGGGAGGTCATCTATAGGGTTGTTGCTTTTAACGCATTCACTGCCAGTTGTTCTACGCAAGTCGCCTTTAGGTGCCGGGAACGCCCATGTGCGTTCTAATGACTGCAAAATTTTGACAGATTTTTTTTAATAATACATAGGTACAACAAGGAAGGGCTTTTCTGACATTTAACCAGCAAGTGGGTTACCTGATGGCAAGCGAATACCACCAGCCATGGACACCCGCAACACTAGAGGATTGCTGGTCCGTTGCCAGCCTAGAGGGCTAAGATAGAATCCTCATGCAATTTCACCGGCTGTCTTACTTTCCACGTCGGAACACAGCAGTGCTACACTACTGCTGCTTGGCGGCAGGATTAGCGAGTAAGATGGTGGTAGCGATCCGGATGGGCCTTGCTCGAGATCCTACCATCAAGCAAAACGAAAGCAGTGGCCGAAAGTCACGAAAACGCATAATTATACATATATGCGTTGCTGGCAATGAAGTGTTAAGAGGGATAGTCCCTTCTCAACAGCGCATAGTAACGACGGATTTATGTTAAAATAGAATTACGAGTTAAGGAATTTTGGTCTTAACAAAATATTTATCTACTCTCCACCGACGTCCATCAAGGTTTCATCACGGCCACGTGGGTTTATTCACTTGATCAAACTAAACATTTCCACATACATTGAATTTACTTATTCCTAATGCGCAGAGCTACTAGATTTGCCAGTTTGGTAACAGTTGTACGTTATTTCAAGGTTACATAGACATTTATGTCGAAAAACGATGCGCATAATGACACTAGATCCAACCGAATACTCGCCTATCTGATTATGCGTGCTAATAACTAAAACCTGGATGAAGTTTTTTTTACCCTATCGTGACTCCTGGTGGAAACCAAAAGGCCAAAAGTTCAGTGACAGTCACTCTAGAGTTGAAAACCCTTATTGACATATTATTATGTATAAATTATATACAACTAAAGTTGTATGTATACATATATGCCAATCAAGAAATCAACAATTTTACTTCTCAATTTTAGTATTTATTTTTACGGTTACCTACCCGTTAGAAATTATATTATTATTTCTAAAAAATACTGAAACCTAGAAAACAGAAACATCCGAAAAGCAGGTTAGGTGGACCTGCTATGGGTGGTGTAGGGGTAAAAGCACTCATCACGGAATGATGAGGATCCGGGTTCAATTCCCGATCATAGTTTCACTTTTCGGATTTTTTTTTGCAATGTGTGTAAAGAAATACAGACTACGGGAACGCAGCCCCTTCCCTCCTTTTTGATTGAAACTCTACCAATAGGTTACCTGATTCGGACCTAGAAAGCTGAAATTTTGTATAAAGATATGATGTAAGCTAGAAATAGGAAATAGGGTGGATTTTTGGAACAGCATTATAATAAGGAACGTAAGCTGAGTACTAAAAGAATGCTGTATTGTTGCAGGCATGCTGATATCCTGTGTGTTCTTCATCGTCACAATAGCAGTGTACGCATGGCTGCCCGATCTCCAAAACCTCCATGGGCGCGTGCTGATGGTGTATCTTGCGTGCATGTGCGTGGGTTTCGCCTTCCTCTCGACCATGCAGATCATGCTCACCATAGACAATATCACCGTTGGCGTATGCCTTGGACTCAGTAAGTATTGATACCACGTTTCTGACATTGCCATTGTCGTCTTTAGGGTTCACGGTACATAGGACTTATCCAGCACGCGCCAATTTACGCTGCCTTCGTGAGAACGACCTTTCGCAACAATGAACCCAGCTAGCAGTTTCACAATTGAATAGACAGATATAACTACTAATACGAGGCCTCACAATACTGTTTTTATACTGTTTTTTGTGGTTTTTCAATTGTGCTTGACAATGTTTCCATAAATATGTACACTCGTCGGTGACAAAATCGATATTTATGCTAAATAGGTTTAATTTTTGATAAAAACGTGTTTTTCCCAATTTTGCAAGTACCAATTTTATATAAAAAGGCAACGACGCGTGTAAAAGCAATTTAACTCTATTCTGTCTGGTGTATGTTAATTAATTTGGTAGAAAGGGTGTGTTTTCGCGGCAGTCATTTGAAATCGGTGGGCACCTCCTCCCTGAGGACGGTGGTGAAAATTTACGATTATATTTGGTTAATTTAATTTAATTACTTTACTACGCCTGGCAATTAAGCGGAAAATAGTCGCTGGAAAGGGCTAATAATTGAACAAGCTTTTGTTAAAAAAATCAACATTAATACAACCTTTTTGGTTGACTGTACTATACATATATCCAAGTGGATGTCGATTTAAAGCGCGTCTAATTTATTAATGTATCTCGACATCATCGTACTTCAATTGTACATACAGTGAATAGCACATACAGTGTTCTTCTATTAAGGCGACGCCCCACTGCTGCGCACGAAGTGCACGGACACGCTATACATGTCACCCACGTGGGCCCATTGGTCATTTTGTGTGCAGCGTGTGCTACACTGCTGTGTAATCGACCGCCTACATTTTGTTACGGAGCGAATATGTGACCACGTGCGTAGCGTGACCGTTCGCTGCAGTGGGGTGTCGCCTTGGAGGAATAAGATGGTGTCGCCTTTATGAGGTCACTAGCAGAGCTATCTGTGCAACCGATCGCAATGGACATTAAGAAAATAGACGCAAGTTTAGCATGGCTCTCCGCAAAGTATCGCCTGAATCTATGCAGTATAGAATATTAATTCTGAGTTTATTTTCTTGTTATTTCCCTTTACCATGAGTTTCGTCAATAGGCGTAATTTATTAATGATGACCGCAAACCGCGGAGAATACAATTGGGATGTTAGGCTTAGTTGTTGCAGGAAAATATTAGGCTAAACGTGGTTTTTTGTATTCCCGTGGTAGGGAATCCCCATGGCATCCTACAAAAAATACATACATACCTACATACATACACAAATAAATAAATAAATAAATATCATGGGACAAATTACACCAATTGACCCAGTCCCAAACTAAGCAAAGCTTGTACTATGGGTACCAGGCAACGGATAAACATACATATAAATAATGTAGATAAATACATACAACATCCATGACTCGAGCACAAACATTCGTATTCATCATACAAATGTCTGCCCCTACCGGGATTCGAAACCGAGACCTCTAGCTTCATAGTCAGGGTCACTAACCACTAGGCTATCCGGTCGTCTATATCTCTTCCATGGTAGATAGAGCCTTATTTTATCGAAGTGGGTAACTCTTTACGAGTACCCCCAGGCCCGGGGAGACCCGGGAAGGTTATGTGAGACTCTCTGCCATGGCCTCTTTGCACACGGAAAGGTACGGGGGGAGGATACCCACTAAAACCATTCCGGCGTTGCCCTCTTGCCGGATTTTGGAAGGCGCCATGGGCTGCCCCGGCTTCTGTTAGTGCCATCCGCGCCAAGGAAGGACGAGTCGGAACACATCGACCCCCCTCCCCCCCCCTTCAGTCTTGGAGAACCGGGTAATGGGAGCAGGGGATCCCCGTCCCCCGCCCGCTGGTGGGATAGACAGAGCCTTTTTTTTTTATGGTGTGGAAAATGCGCCTTATGCATCCGCCCAGTACGGGGTTACCGGGGGTATGTGGGGCTCTCCCGCGACGGCAGGCATACCCACTAAAAACCACACGGATTCCCTCCTCGGTCGAATGTGAGGCGCTGCGGGAGAACAAGGTGTCACCGCAAATGCCCCACGACCACCCCGGGATGGGGTTCCCTCCTCGCGGCACCTGTGCAATGCAGGTTTGGGAATTCCCGCCCTCCCCCACTGGTGCCGCTTGGATTTTTTATAGAGGTTGTCTCCTCGTGGCCCCCGTCTTGAAAAAGACAGCGGCCCACGTTCCCGGCGCCTGCGGGCCGGGGTTACGTGTTGACCGACAGTGGCCGGAGCCACGCCGCTCCGCGATCGCGTCCCTTACGGGGCGCACCGCTCCGACGGCAGGCTTATGCCCGCCGACCCTCACGTCAGCTCTCACACCCTCATGTACTACTCTGAAAGCAGAGCGGTACCGAAGGCATGATCGCGTCCGTCACCAAAAGCACCTGCGGGTGCGACCCTCTGGATTTTTTATAGAGGTTTACTCCTCACGGCCCCCTGACTTGAAAAAGACAAGCGGCCCACGTCCCGACCCCATGGGCCGGGTTGCGTGTCGACCCCTCCCCCCCAGTCGGATATTAGCCAACAGTTAACTAACTTACTAAATAAATTAATTAACCTTTGTTGCCCAGGGTGCACCGGCCTAAGCGTTACCCTTCCCCCCCCCCCCGTGAGGCCAAGAGCCTCTGTTAGAAGGGAACTGTAACACTAGAGCTCTCGAGGAGGTTTCCGACGTCGCACCCCGGGATAGACAGAGCCTAAGGTAACGAGACCTAAAGGCCACGCTTAGCATGATTTTAGGCGTATATAGGTGGAAAAGGGTATCAAACAAAAATACGAAAAATGATAAACAAATTAGTGACAAAAGCAGATATTTCCTTCGGTTTTACAGTAACATGAAAAATTGGTGAACTCAATTAATGTCGCTTCAAAAAAGTATATTTTTAAACAAATGACACGAGCTCAGACTTGGCGCCTGTCCCAACTATCGGGAAATAGCGATAACTGAATCAAACAAGTTTATTTCTGTGATTTAAACTTGTCTCATAGTTCGGCCTTGTTTTTTAGCAGTTTATAGGAGGAGATAGACTCGATTTTTTAATCACGTAATGTTTAAGTAGGCAATTAAATTCCAAGAACTTAATTGCACTGCTTAAAATAAGTAAATAAAATATATAGTTAAGTTTTGTGATAGAAACGTTTATAATTGTGAAATGTTTTAATCCTGTTTACATCGACGACATTCTATGACTTTCAATATATCTAAATCAAAAAGTACTCGTTGCCAAATAAAATAAATTAGATCCACCGAAATTTTATTAGGCAACACAATTAGGCTTAACAAGCGTTTATGAGTCAGGGCCATAAGTTTATCTGCATCTAGATAATCAAAAAAATAAAGTTAATGTTCTCCTTCTTGTAAGTAGAGCAAGGAAGTGGATGTTGTCAGATATAGTTTTACCCTGTATAATATTCTAGCGTGCCTAGAAACGTTTGGATTTCCAACTAACCGTGTTTTCAATTTATAGTTAAGTGTCATTTAATATTTTATAATCTTTCATTTGATTCGTGGAATTGTAAGAAAGTTTTATTTATTAAGCCTTGTCATCTGATAATTTGTAATATCGTAAGATTCAGCTAGTGCTAAATCTATCTTGGAAATTAAAAAGAGATCTTTTTATAGTTTTACCGTCACGAGATAATAAAACTACAGCTAAAGATGTGGATCGCGGTTATTATTGGATGTTTTGTTGGTTATAACTAATTCTGTTTCGTGAATTGTAATTTTATTAGACTTTCAGTTAAGAGGTTTTAAATTGCCATCATTTTATGGTTCCTAAATCAGTTTGAATTGCAAATTTTTTTTAGATCTAAATATTAACATAGTAATTTTAAAATAGCATTTTTTTTCAGCGTTCGTGATATACTTTGCTCTACTCTCGGCATTCTTCTGGCTCAATGTCATGTGTTTCGACATTTGGTGGACCTTTAGGTGAGAACAGACTAACGATTGTGTATTTTCTAATAATTAGTGGCAATTCCTAGATCAAATAAAGAGGAGACGGAGTGGAATCGGCAAATCGAAGCCGGAATGACTACGCCTCTTCGTGCGCATACCTACCGTCGCATACACACACGTACATACACGTAGTCAGCTAAACGGAACCCCGTAAAACTTTATCGCAATCAACGTCGAGAGTACTAACACTAACAGACACATAATTACAAGCCGAATAAGCCGATCACTTATTGCGATAAGGTTAAATATACAATTGTTCAGGGTTCCATTTGTTTAGCGGTATATACAACCAAACTCTGCTCTAACGTTTTCTATGAAAGATAGGAGTTTTGCAAAGCAAAAACTGAGCTAGCTGAGTAGGTTAGGTATATAGTTAAAGAGGTGACTTAATTGTAAGTGTAATTACGATAAAAAGCTCCAGCCACTTGCTGAAATATGCCTGAATAATGTAAGCCACCTTGTAAAATCTGCTATAATCAGGTATTTTTTCAAGATCTGGCATTACATTTTCTCAGTTGTTACAAATCACGACGGGCCAGTTATGTTTACGATACTAACAAAGCATTGTTAAGAGATCTAGATCATGTCGTGTTAATTAACGATCTGTCCACGCTAATACTAATTAATCGGAGGCCCTTCACAACGCTTCACGACAGGCTTTTGATCGCCTTTTGTCTGCACCTTTAACGTAAATATTTGCCAAAAGTATTAATTACTATGTGAGAATTGGCTGCGGCTTATAAGGGCACGCCTAGAGCGGCACGTATCGACAAAAAATACTAAATGATGCGTTGATATGATACAAAAATAATGTGAATGGATTTAACTATATAGTTGCTGAATCTATTTTGACAATAAATCGGGAAATTACCTAAAAAATCTATTCTTTCAAAATAAACTTTAACAAGTATAGAATGAACAAGTGGCGCACTTTTTAGGTATTAATTACGACGTTTCCAATTTTTACACCTCCGATAATTGTTTATCAGACTTCATTGATTCTTTAGCGTACCACTTACTAATTTAACGATAATAAGTAATTGAAAGTCCGAAGCCAATTGCATGCTTTAAACTACATTTTTCTATGAATAATTCTTTTTTTTATTGTTTTGCGATAAAAGTGTATTGCAGTTGCGGTGTTCTATCGTTGCCTTGTAAGTTACTCTTCAGCGCACGAAGTAATAGCGTTCATAAAAGAGCCGGCCATCTTAAAAATTGTAAAACCGTGGGTACTTTTTGTGGCAGCAAAAACTTTACTTGATACCTGTCCACACTTCATCAGCTAATGACAGTTGTTTACAAACCCGGGATTTTTTTGCAGCTTAATAGTTTTTAAGCCAAAAAAGTTGCTGTTCATACAGCTAATACAATTAAAACTTCATATTTTTAGGGTTCCTTATGGCAAAACCTTTTGTGCTCAAGCCCGACCCATTTTCAACTAGGTTTTTTGTTTAGAAATACCTACTTAGTTAGCTTGGTGTTCCCAAAACGCAGTAATTTTCCCCAATAATGTTCTTTTAAAGATCTAAGATGTCTAAAATCTTAGTAGTACTTATCTTAGTCCTTTAAAATGCATAGATGATACTGGCTGGTTTATCTTACTTACCTAGCTCGTTTGCCTAACTTGTGTCCAAAAAATGCGCAAATTTGCACAAGTCACCACTTAAACTTAGTCCTTTATCATTTCAGTGGTAAACGCGGCATGACACTAGAGAAGTGGTCGATACGCGCGCGTTTCTGCGCATACGCTGCGTACGCGTTCGGGTTCCCGACGGGCCTGACGGTGCTGATGGCGGCGCTCGAGTTCTCCGGCCTGCCGGCGCACCCACTGATGCCCATGCTTCGGCAACAGGGGTGCTTCTTATACGGTCAGTCTTGACCACTTTTATATCATTTTGTGCTGCCACCAAATTCAAAGTATAGTATGTACCTAACAATTTTGTAATTGGCCTTTGACATATTGCGGATTTACAGTGGTACTAATTTGTTTTACTGGCAACGACTTCGACTTAGACATCGAATAAGAGGAAAATATTCGGCAGGGATGCGAGTCGGGTTACCTCCGCGTGTAATCTCAAGAGCTGCAGTTCGTTTTTGGATCCGTCTTAATGATTTCCTGGCAGTTTCTGAGGGATATCATTGACCGACAGGGAGTCTTTTGACCGTGTTCTACCGTATACAACGATGCCGACATTTTGTCGCAAGATTTTTTAATAATCATTAATTTGACATTGGCGAAATCATCGCGTCGATTGATGATGGGACCATAAAAAAAAAACGTGGACTACGCGATTAAGTTCCGTTTACCTGAAATAGCAAAATGATACCTACTTATTAAATATTAAGCAGTTTGAATAAGCATTCAGGGAAAACACATGCCCACATTTCGACGAGTAGGTAAATAAGGCCTCTTCATTTGGAGTATACATAGAGGAATATTAACAGTTCTGGGCTGAAACGCTTTACCTGTTCGTGATCGACTCGAGAAAGAAAGGAAATAAAGCATTTAATTGGAAGTAAAAAAACGTCTATAAAAAGAGACGATAGCGTGTCAAGTGTGTTTCAAGCGTACTGAAATAAACATAATTAAGAAAAATCACCTTAAATTTCATTGCAAATCGAATTCCTTGAAGTTCTCAAAATAATTATAGTTCATTTGTTTTTCAGGCAGGAGCAAGTTAATCTACCTGTACGGTCCCATCGTCATTCTCTGCGTCGCTAACATGGTGTTCTTTATTCTGACGGCCTGGAAGATCAACCAGATCAAGAAGCAAACGCAGAAGACCCTGAAGTCCAAAGACAGCTGCAGCACTGATCAGCAGAGGACGGATAGGCAACGGTAAATATAAAAAATACGGATGTAAATATTTTTTTCTGACATTTACTATGCCGTGTCTTCTTGAGATCTCAAAATTTGAAAAAAGGAGATGTGCAGTTTGAACTTCATTCGTTACTGATAGATAAAATACTCACCTCATGTTTTCTTTACTTTAGATTCTTGCTCTACTTGAAACTCTTCACTGTGATGGGAATCAACTGGATCTTGGAGGTGATAAGCGCCCTTTATCCTCAAGCGAACAACGTGTGGCGATTCGTCGATGCCTACAACGTCATGGTTGGCCTCTTCATCTTCATCATCTTTGTCTGCAAGAAGAAAATCCTCCGTCTCATGAAGAAGAGGTTCGTTGCAGTTACGTAGCATTTTTGCTATCCGTTATTCTTTTTTACATGCTTAGTTCATATACGGTACATTCTGTTCGTATCTTATAATTATGTATGTACGTAAGCTCTTTGTTGCACATAATCAAGATAAAAAAAGAAGAAACAACCCCTTAAAAGATATTTCTTTCGATTAATCTGGTCTTACGAGAGGAAATCATATTCCTTCTTATTTTATTTATTTCCAAATTTCTTTATTTTCTTTACATCTTTTAAAATCATCTCTTTCGCTATCATGTCATTTATAATGTATGTAATTTGTCTCATAATGAACTATCATTTCAAGTGTATCATCAACATTAATCATTAGATTCTAAGAATCATTCTCATTTTACCATTTTGTGTCTAGGTTCAATGAGATGTTTCGAATCTCTCAGAGTGATAGCGGAGATTTGAGACCAATAGGCAACAGAGACGTGAAGAACTGGAAGGAATACCAGCAGCAAAGGGGCAGTCTAGACACAGTACGAACATCTATTTGTTGCGACTCTGATAACATTAGGACTACTAAAACTTCCAATCTATAGGCATTTATGTACACGACCATAAAAGGGGGGTTCTTCCACAATATCCTGTCGTATATGTTGAAGAAATGAGCCACGCCGAGCGTAAGGATCTTACAAAACGACAATTAAGCTGGTACCCGCAACTTTGTTCTCGATTTTCAAGTCTACATTTATTATGAAAACGTAAATCCAAGATAAACGTATAAAAGAAGAACATACGTCAAAGAAGAGGTAAACTCTAATCTAAAAACCTACTTCTTACTCTATCGACGTTTCTAATACCCGCATATTATAAGTTCTTCTCAAAGATCTTCCTTCTTTCTCAAAGGTTTTCGGAGATCTGGTCAGACCCATTTGGGCTCCCTCTGATTCTTTTACCCTCCGCATTGCCCGTCACCAGTTAAATTTGGAAGCTTACTGTGGCCCATATCTTCAATATTAAGCGACAGGATGTTTAAACCAGTTGAAACGCTACTCGAACTACCCAAATTCAACAAGTATAAAAAGGAAAACAATGTGTGTGGGTTTTGAGAAACCAACGATCGTGTAATTTTTGAGTCACTAGTCAAAATTATGCCAATGCAATTTCAGTAATAAAAGTTAAATATTAGTAGATCCATATATCAGAGAGTCATGGAAAAAAACTGGCAGACGGATATACGTTTAATGTACGTGCAAAGGTACACAGTTTTTTACCGGTTTTAACATAAGCTTGGAGTGTACCGAAACTGATGAGCTTTTTGTGTTGACTAACATACAGTTACATACTAACAATAACAAAAAATTTGGCCGAGTGCGATTAAGATTCGACAACCAAAGGTTCCGTGCTACTGTATCAAAAAACACGTTTATATTACGTGGACCCCTTTTAAGTTATAATTATTATTTTTTTTACTATAGCGAAGTAATACGGAGTAATAATATATATCTTTCTTTCTTATGTGAAAATTTCAAGTAAAAAAGCCGTTGTAAAAACGCTGATATAAACCAAATTCTCGTACGGGAATCCATGTATTTTTTATTTTATTCTTGAATTTTACAGCGGCTATATTAATTATTAATTAATACGAACTCTAGTGTCGACCTATTATGGTTCAAAAAATACAGCCCTTGCCTTTTATTCGGAAATTTGAAATTCGCTTCGTGCAGTTCCGCTCACACTTATAGTGATCAATATGAGATTGAGAGGGATGATATGATAACTTCGAATATAGGAGTAGCCCCCATGTGTCGAACATGGTCGGACGGACGGATAGCGGGGGTTAAAGGGTCTCCGCGGCTAGGACAAGAGCGCGCAAGAGCATCTTCTTCTTACTGTTTGATCTGGAAAGAGACGGGTAGTCTACTAGTCTATCTCGTTATCTCGCGCGCACTTATGCTATCCGTGCTGGTTGGTATTGGGTCTGGTTGTGTGGAACCCCAAAAAATTAACAAGCACGAAAAGTTTTGGTGATACTTACTTACATTAGCTGTTTTAAACAGAAATAATTAGAATTATCTGGATTTGCAATGTTTTTCGATTGACTTTCAATATTGCAAGTAATGTATGCACTTAGAATAGTTAGACAGTCATAGTTTTAAGTACCTAACCCACCTAACCTAACCTATTACAAAATTTAAAGCCTTCGTCGGGGAGGTAATAATAATAAGCAGCAAGCCTTGTACCTCCGAAATTCGATTTTCAAAGTTAGGTTCTTGCCGTTCCGCTCACACTAATAGTTATGATTCGAGAATGAAAGGGACGGAATAATACGAACTTTGATAAACGAAACCTGAGGACTTTTTCAACGTGAGGACCCGCTTTAGACTTCCGAGTACGGCCTCTGGTTTCTTATTCATTTCAGCAGATAGGTTAATTTGACGGAACGCCTTTTAAGTATTTCTCTGGAGATTTTAATGTGGCTGTCACACATTGGTCGCGTTCCTACTGTACAGTCTAGGGCATAAATATATGTAAGGTCACGTTACCAAAACGTGTCAAAAATACGTCTATAAATACACTTATGTTATGCCACAAACAATAAGGTTTATGATATAAATATATCTTTGACATGTTGGCTGTATCGATATTTATGCCCTCAACTTTTCGGCGTCAAGGGGATGGCTTAATTTTGATTAAAAAAACAATGAAAAACTTTTACAAGGGTGTTCAATCAACTAACCTACCATGCCGAAATATTCTGAAATTGTTCTAAGACACTTTGTATCTGCAACGGTACTCAATTGAACTCTTGCGCAGGTACCACCAGTTGCGCGGGCATCCCATGTTGCGCACGCAAACCACGTCCACCAGAACTCTGTCCACCAGCCGGGATGACTACCGCATGGGGTCCGTCAAGAACAACAACCAAGTTCAGTGCTGAAATAGCGTTCCTTTTTGATCCTTTCAAAAGCGTCAGCGGTGTCAATTAATGTTGCGATTTTGACGCAGCCATATAAAATATAGCATTAATCGGCAACGCAAGAGATAGAGTTCGGACGAAACACATAGACGAGACCTTTTTCGTACACGCAGTGAGCCTGAGCACGGTGACTATCTTAATTGAAAAGTACTTAATAGATCTACGCGCCGACAGCCGTCAAATATCCCTAGTCTCAGTTATTTCAACGCCGATCTGAACTAATGTAGATAGTAATGTACTATTGGACGCCCTGATAGAGCAATAGGTAGGTAGTGCAATATATTTATGGAACGCTTTTCAAGCGCAGCGACGCTGACACCTCGTCAATGTTCGAACTTTATTGACGCTGTGTCGCGCAGACTGACGCTACCAACGACGACCATTATTCAAAAGGTTTTTGATAAATTAATCCATATTGCATTCAATATTATATATTTTTTGTTAAAAAATTAATTTTTAATGCTATAAAGCTTCTTTTGTAGATTGTACTTTTTTGACTCTACCTTGCATTGTCATCTATTCTACATAGGGTACCTTTGAAGGCAGTTCGACTACCTAATATATTAAGAGGCTGACAACACTTAATTTTGTTGAAATTGATGTTATTTAAACACTTTTTTAAGAAAAACTACACACAAAAAAAATACAAAAAAATATAATGTTAATTTTCATCATATTTCAAACACGCTAGACGGACTCGATACATAATTGAACAAAATCGGCTCGATAGAAAATAATTGCAAAGATTGGTCTTAAAATCATCATTAAACGGTTCTATGTCTTTACTTTTTCTACGTATGGGTCTGCAATTAAAAACATGAAGTTAACATATTCATACCTACACGGCTAACGAGTCATATTTCACAAATAATCCATACTTTTTTTTATTTCTTCTTATTTGTGTCTTATTTGCAAGATTTTAGACGCGCGCCAAGCTCCCGGAATAGTTTCTTCTCTTTCACTCACAGGCACGTGAACCGTATGTGTGAAGAGTGGCGCTGCTCAAGGTCATTTGCTGTTGACAGCGCCTTAATGCAAATTTTGAAAACAACAGGTCAAGTTAATAGCGTGAACTTCGAAATGAAACTGAAGTAGTATTGAAATTTGTTCCTCAATATTAGCACTCTATTGCTTATACTCTCGATGGGGTTAACAACTTTAAACCTGAATCAACGGCAAAAAGCTAGACATAAGCTAGCTTTTTTGCATTTAACTAGCTGCTAATTAATTACACTGCCATTTTTTACTTGAAACCGTTAAGCAAAAACTCGGTTCCTTAATTTGTAATGGCTGATTTATTTTTTATGATTCGGATTAGCTTTTAAAAAGACTCGTTAAGAGTAATAATTCTACCTACCTGTACTCTGCGTCAAAATTAGATACCAAAGAAGTTACCAAAGATGGCCGAATGTCACACTTACAAATGTCATTGTCATTGTGACGTTCCAGATGTAACCAATCAAAATTTATTGCCATTATAATTATGAACTTTTGTTTTATAAAAGTGATTCAATGAAATATCAATTGATGCGACTAATATTTTAATAATTTTTTCTCTGGCTTCTTTTCCGCGGTCGACTTTAATTTTATCTCTACAAATTCGAAAAGTGAAAATTTACTGGTGTAAATTACTTCGTTTTAATGGCAACACATTGGTAGTTTTTTAAATCTAATAATGACGACGAGTATAAATTTAGAGTAAGACTTTGTTCACTAATTTAGAATTAAAATCACGGAATATAAGAAATAGGTTGTTAGTCTAGTGGGTGTAAACGCTCCGAAAGCAGTAAAGCAGCAGTCCTTGGACTGCTGTGTTATGGCGTAGAGAGTTACTGATGGTAAAATCAGTGGCAAATGGGGTATTTTATCTACCCCTTTTAGCAGACCACCCTTTGGTGTTGCGGAATGTGATTATTATTATTACCATCGGTTAACTCACTCGTCTGCCTTGTTGTGTGAAGGTCGTTACTTACCTCTTTCTTCTTTTCCGTGTTTAAATTATTAACCTACCAAAAATCTTCATTGTGTCCATTGACTTTACTTATAAATTAGATATTTAAGTAATTTTAATAGAAATTGAACATGATCTCATTACTGTAAACTTAAGGATTAAGTTTCTTATTTAATAGGTACCTACATATTATGATATTTTACATACATAAATACATAAATCACGTGTTTATCCCTTAGGGGTAGACATGATTGTGGGCGTATAGGTGGCAAGGGGAATCAAAATAGTGATGGGTTGCTAGCCGCATCGCCTTAAACGTGATTTATGAGATTTTGACCCATTCCTAGATCTGGATTAAATTTGAAAGATAGATCATGGTTTGGAATAACACATACATAATATTATATACGTCCCACTGCTTGGAACAGTAGACCTTGCTTTCACAATAAAGAAAAACATAGCGACGCGTTAATTAGATCAGATGCATAGTCTGGAGAATGGCCGTTTTGAGTAAGATCTGGCTTACAAATACTGTAATTATATTTTTTTTAATTATTCTACTGATAAGTTAATATTTAAATTTACGAACGCACTGATATATTAATTCTACCTCATGTGGCTCACTTCTTATAGATGGTTATTGACGTAGGTATTCATCGATATTTATAATCTAAATAAATTTAAAATTTCTAAGTGTAAGTTCATGTGCCTTGCATTAATTCACCGCATGAAATAAAAAGTAGAAATTTGATACGTTTTTTTCATTTATTATTTGACACACCTAATAGTTTATACTACATACTTTATCTTCTGTTTACTGTGTACTGTCTAAAAATACGTGTTACATAACGTAACATAGTAAATCTAACTAATATTATAAATGCGAAAGTATGGATGGATAGATGGATGGATGTATGGATGGATGGATGGATGGATGGATGGATGGATGTATGGATGGATGGATGGATGGATGTTTGTTTGTTACTCAATCACGCCATAACGGCCCAACGAATTTGGCACATAGATAGAGAAAAGTCTGGAATAGCACATAGGCTACATTTTATCCCGGAAAATTGCGTAGTTCCCGCGGGATAGTGATAAACGAATTCTTTGCAGACGAAGTCGCTGGCAACAGCTAGTATTATAATAAATTGTAACCAGTCGAGTGGTCAAGAACTTTAGTCTCTATAAGTTCAATAGAAGCCAAAAATAACGAATTTTTGTCGGTCTGTCTCTCTGTAGTATCGTATGTTTGATCGCACACCACGCAAAAAACTACCGCACCAAAATTGAATGTGGTTCCAAAACAAAACAATGATGATCATGATCAACATTATTCTTATGGATCAACATGAAAATGAACTTTCTTAAGCCTTTTAGCGCCATCTAACAATGCACTCGACCAGCTTGCCCTAAACCCTAAACTAAAATTTAGCTCTAAGCCTCTAAGCGCTCTTTAGTTCGCCATACCGCTGTACTAGTTCACGACACAACCCCTAGATGTCGCTACAAATACAAAAGCCGCAAGTATCGAGCGGCATGGCAACCCCATGCGTCAAGCTGCGGCCGGCCGCGGCAGCGTGACGCAACCTGCCGCACCCTGTATCAGATCGCGACACAACATGCGACACGTTTTGAGGTTATGTCAAATTATGACTTTATTCGTTTCTGTGAATCCATAATAAGTGACATGGAGTGGACGAACGAGAAATATTTGCGGTTCATCGACGACTATAAGAAAGCAAGCGTGCTATGGGACGTTAGGAACCCGGATTATAAAAATAATGGCAAGAAACGTAGCGTCGTTGCTGGGCTTGCTCAGAAGTACTCCGTGGAGGAAGGTGCTTTGAAAAAGAAGATAAAGAATCTGAGAAGCGCTTTTCATAGAGAACATCATCGGCTAACGAACAAGAAAGGCGGTTCTGTGGATGACAGTAGGAAATGGTTCGCTTACGACTCGCTGCGGTTTATACTCGAAGTGGCGGGATCGTGCGGTGGCGTCGTAAGTAACTATTTTCCGCGTAACTTAACCGAATAATTATATTTTATGTAGGTATTTATTTCTTTATTTGGGCTGTTCACACGAATAAGTAACACGGCTCTAGACTAGAACTAAATTTTTGTAAAGCATGATGGTATAAAACCGTTTAAAACTGCCAAAAAATGTCTATGTACCTAATTACCTATTAACTGCTTCAAAACTTAGATTAAATTAAATTTTCGACTAACCTAACCTAACCTAATTAATTCGATTTATCAATAGGCATTTACTTGTAGGAAGGCATGTACTTTTGCCTAATACGACACTGATTGCGACAGGTCTTCAAATATTAATTTGGTACTTCAAACTACGCTGTATGGGCTTTGCTCCTTTTGTCTTTTGATTGGAAGGAGACAAACAAAAAAATGAGTAGGTAGAGTCGTGGGGTAGAGTAGCGGAAAATGCTTTTTCCCGCGACGGCGCCGCCGACAAAGGTTACTGGCGCGCCGTTAAATTCAGTCAAACATTCTTAACTAAGTAGCTAACTAACTACTACTTAATCTTAATCAATCATAGTCGAGCGATGGGCTTTTAAAAATTGAACCCCACCATCCCTCGAGACCATGGATGCAAAGTCGCGTCCGAAACGTCGAGGTATTTACAAAAATACATTTTATTTACGTGATTAAGTCCCTTTTTTCTTATAATAGCGATAAATTTATGTGAACTGCTAATTCTACGCGGACGAAGCCGCGGGCAAAAGTTAGTCGCCTTTGACATGATTGGCTTATATCAATGTGCGCGGGAAGAGAATCAACCTGTAGGCTTATTGTCTAACTCGCTCGCAATCGCCATCGTGTTCATTTTGACAGTTCTTGTATGAATGTGACAGCTAGCTGATTCCGATGCCAATTGTCAGCCCATACATGAACTGTCAAAATGAACACAATGGCGATTGCGAGCGAGTTAGACAATAAGCCTACTGGTACATATTGTATATACCTATGTTTTTTCTATATTCCCAGATGCATGGAAGTATTTTTGTAACACGCTGTTCTGATTACTTACCTAATTCAAACGAATGCAGATAAGATAATACTATGAACGAGGTTAACAATTTTATTATTTTTAACCAAGCTTTTTTTAATTTCCTGTAAACAAAACAATACGTTTTGTTCAAATATTTTCCTGGTAATAACTGTCGGTTGAGTTAATAATCCTCCTACTAATCTTACTAATATTATAAATGTGAAAGTATGGATGGATGGATGGATGGATGTTTGTTTGTTACTCAATCACGCCAGAACGGTCCAACGGATCTGGATGAAATTCGGCACATAGATAGCAGTGGCGTGGCGTCCATAGAACTCGATTCCCACCGGCTTGCCTATTTTAAGGCAGTTGGGCAAATTATTGTGCAGAATTAGAGGAAAAGGCTAGTTAAGTTCCCTTCGGCTTGCCTTCTGATATACTTGACGCTACGCCACTGATAGATAGAGAAAAGTCTGGAATAGCACATAGGCTACTGTTTATCCCGGAAAATTGCGTAGTTCCCGCGGGATAGCGATAAACGAATTCTTTGCAGACGAAGTCGCTGGCAACAGCTAGTAAGATTATAAATGTGAAAGTTTGCGAGGATGGATGGATGGATGTAACTATGTGAGCGTGTACCTACTAACGTTTGTTCCTTCTTCATGCTGAAACGACTGAACCACTGAACGGATTTGGATACAATTTAGAATGGAGACAGCTCTGCCGTCATAGTATAGAAGGCGGCAAAGGGACTTTTGCGGCTTTTTTACTTTTTGATACATGCATACTAAGCAAAAAATTCTGCGTCGAACGGTATTGACTTTTTTTTTCTAGCACTGTTAGTTCTCAAGATAGCCAGCAGTTAAACGACATGTCTTTTGCTTTTTGTTGCGGTATTATAATCTAAAAAGCCATGAATGGTATTTAATAAGCTAAAAAGACGTTATATGACATTAGCGGCTTTATATCTTACTTTAAATGTGATACCTATCTAAGCTAAAAAGCGTTTTTTGATCATTCATAGACTAAAAAGTGGTTAAAGTCATGTAACTAGGTTTTAACGTATTACCATGGCCGAAGTTAAATACTCATTTATAGATTTAAAGGCGGTATACTTTAAATTATACTCTATAATTACGTTATGGGAGCTTAGCCGCATTTTTAGATATAACCCAAAAATGTATTATGTAGCGCATAATAGTCAATACAGCGGTGACCGCTTTTTTACTTCAGTGACAAAGGGTTAATTTTTTGTGCAATATTGTCAATAATGCGGTTATATAACAATAATAAGCTAAAAAGCGGCTAGGTTTTTGTCACTCACGTAGCCCCTTACCTCCCCACCGCCCGTAAGTCGGAGGACGACGGCGCCCAAAGGACATTTTATTATAATTAGTGCGCGCGAAGCCTTTGCGTTGGGTTGGGTTAGGTTAGGTTAGGTTAATGTGCGCAAGCTGCGCAGGAGCTTACGCGCACTGATTGTTCTCAGCGCCCGTATCAACATCAAGGTAACTGTAGACACAACAGTATAATACTTATAATTATTTCGATATTAACGAACTGAAATTAGTAATGAACTTACTCGTAAGTAATAAAAGTGGCCGTATAATGTTTTCTGTGTATTTGAGTATGTGTTTCTCTATAACGTTGTCTCGTAAGTATCTACAAACTAGAGTTTAAGTTTATGGCAGGCGTCCACACGTCCGTATCGTAGGCATCGGACGCAAGGCATCCAGCGTATCGTAGTATTATTTGTATAGAAAGTCATACAAGTGCGTCCATGGATCTGCATTGTACGGATTGCTGGACAGTGTACGGCTCTTGTTGGACTGGCATAATGCTTACTATACGGACACGTAGCGAGGCCTGCCTTTGGAATAGGATATTATTGTGTGTAGGATTATCTTTTAATATTTCTGTGCCTTCAGTAAATACTAATTCAACTCAAAAAGTGCAACTTTACAGGAGAGCGATTTTACTTTTGAAAAAAAAAATACCCTTCTGCGTTAAAGGCATACAAACAAATTCAAACCTGTTAAAAAATAAGTAAAAAAATCAATCTTTCTTTCAAATAATATTTTACTGAATCAGGCGTTACCTTTGCGTTCATTAAAATCAAATAATCTTTAAGATAATCAAGAATTTCGATCAGATGAATCAGGTGCCACGAAATATTAAAACTAGGTTTAAAGTAAGTGATGATGTATGTCCAGATGTATTTAATTACACAAAAATGAGGCTAAGTGGGCAATGTCATGCAACAATCCAAAATTTCAATACTTAAATCTTGAACTTGTTGAATTAAAATTTTTGTATTAGAATTTCTTGAAATTCAGTTATTTTATGAATACATTACGACGTAAAGGTCACACATTTCGTTGCTGAAATTGACGTGTTTATTGATTAGTTTAGAGTTGTATTTTCCCACACATAAGACAAATTTGGATTAGACTAGTGATACTTTTTAACATGTATTTTTATACACTAGTTTTAAGAGTAGAACTGCGTAAATAATTGAAATATATTTGATCTTGAATCATTAAAACTAATGTACGGTAGCGAAAGTTGGGTTTGGCAAAAGAAGCATGAAAGTAGAATCAATGCAGTAGAAATGAGAGCGTTAAGAAGTATGGAAGGCGTATCACTGGTAAGGAATAGTGTGATAAGGGAACGTGCTGGTGTGAAAGAGGATATAGTGACTAGGATAGAAAAAGGTATGCTTAGTTGGTATGGTCACGTAGAGAGGATGGATGAAAGAAGATTAACTAAACAGATTTATATTGGGAGTGTGAATGGGTGCTTTGGGAGGGGAAAGCCTAGACGGACGTTCCGTGATAATTGGGGACGTTTTGGAAAAAGGTCAAGTCAAGAGTACCCGAAACCGACGAGCATGTATGAAGAGATGAATGTGGGTGAAGCGAAAGAGGTATGTCAGGATCGTAGCAAGTGGAACAAAGTAGTCTCTGTTTACCCCTGTAGGAAAGAGGCGTGACGGTATGATGTATGTATGTATGTATGTATTATTTAACAAAAATAACTTTGACGAAGTGGATCACCAATTTTGCTTCATGACAGATGCTTTCCCAAAAAAGTCGGCGCAGTTTGTTGTTGTTTACGATTCTTATTTTTAATTTTTATTTTGATTACCTACATGTATAAAATTGAAAGTGGCAATTATAAAAATGTTAAAATTTGAAGAATATAATGTTGATTTTAGTAAGAAATGTCTTTTGATTTCTTGTGATTACCGCTTCTCAGACCGCATAACTCTCAATAATTGTAGTCCTATCATAAACTATAATGCCGTAACGTACAGATTAATGGCCACATTGCGGCTTTTTAATGTATTAAAAGTAAACAATTCTGTTGCTTAATAAATTGGTGTAAAAAGTTAAAGGAATAACTAAGCTTTAAAACGGCTATGACACTTTAACTTCATTTTAATTTCCAACACAACATGCATATGCCATTAGCAAAAATAGACTATAATGCGGCTATCCGTAATAACGATTTTCTAGTGTATAACTCGCACCTAACTTTTATTTAAAATAATAGGACTAAAAAAGTAATGTGCAAAACTAAGCTTAAAAGGCGTTGGTGTTCAGCCAACGGCTTTTTAGTTTATTAATCTTTGTATAATAATATTCCCTTATCCTAAGCTATAACATAAAATGCTGTAAAATTAATACTATTTATAATTATTCTACGATCGAATTAGATCAATAAAAAAACGTGATTTTTTGTCTAAATTTGTGTGTAAACAGAATTTTGGTAAACCATTTTTTGCCTAAAATACAAGCAATTGAAATATTTAAAAGTTTTTGCCGTTTATCTCGAAAGTTCGTTTTGTCAGTTTGCCGCCTTCTGTACTATGACGGCAGAGCTGGTAGCCTGGTACCGTAGATTAACAAATAGGCTACTTTTTATCCCGGAAAATTGCATACTTCCCGCGGGATAGCCAAGATATAGAAAAAGGGTCTTGACAGACGGACGGATGAAAAACAAAGTGATCCTATATATAAGGGTTCCGTTTTTCTTTTTGAGATACGGCACCCTAAAAAAACATTGGCGATAAAAAGCATAATTACTTAACGTGGCAAATAACAATTCGATGTGCAAAGAGGTGATATTACTTCACCAAATTGCTAGAATCAGTCTAGCAATTTATTTATCCAGTTTTATTCCGATATTAATCGTTAATTATGTGATATTCAGTTATCGTTGTACCGGATAGCGGTTGGGTTTTTAAAGCAGTAACTAAGGAAACACGATATGATCCATTTAGGTTTGCGGTTAGATATTTATCAGGACGAGCTTTTGGATTGACGCAGTACGCAGTTAATTTAATTAGAAGTAAACCACTCTATATGATATGTAATCCAATCTCAGTAAAACCGATTTTTGAGAACAGTAACTACATAGGTAGATAGTTCGTTCGATTTACGATTTTTTTTAGATACCGCTTTTGCGCTGAATTTTTTTTTATGAAATACGGTGGCCATCGAATGTTCAACGAATGTTGGTCAACTTATAGGTAGGTACCTACATAGTGACTTGAGCACTACCGGTCAGGTCAAGCCAGGCCCGAATTTGCTTAGAAATTTGTTAGAAATAGATACAAACGCGCATAAGATATGATATAAAATGAATAATATTAACAGAACACGAATAGGGTCAAATGTACTGTTCGCAACACAAACCAAACACTCAACCAATCAATATCCTTCAATTAACGTCAATCAATCAAATATTGACGGGGTAATTGATCGACTGCCGTTGCGTTCGGGTTCAATCGTGAGAGCTCGGAAAACTCCGCCGTGTTCTATCCCCCTCAATCATGATGAGAGTGACGCGAACAGAGATATCTTAGGAACAAGGAACAGATCGTTCAACAATACTTGATTGATGCGAGTGAGATAGTTCCATTCAGTAGCTCAGATCAATCAGTCGTATTTTCAAGTGAGTTTAAAAATACTGTCCTTCTGTAGCAATATTTCACATACAAGTGACGCTATAAGTAATAACGTGTGTTATATTCATTACTTTATGACTCTGGAAGAAGAATATTAAGTCATTTCAAAATAAAAAAACCTGCATACTTTAAAGTAAACGGTAAAGGACGCAATCCCCAAGTTTCTTAAACAAATGTCGGCCAAAAAGTGTCACAGATGGCTTGACGAAGAAGTCATTGCGTTCCTAAAGTTATACAAAAGTATGGAGTGCTTATGGAACGCAAGATTACGTGACCATAAAGATAGAAGCAAAAGAGAAAGAGCCTATGAGGTCATCAAGAACAAACTGGGCTTAAATGATTTAACTGTACTCGATATTAAAAACAAGATACGGGGTATCCGTACGACGTATAGCGATGAACTGAACAAGATAGTAAACTCCATGAAATGTGGGGAGAGTGATGTGTATAAGCCTAAAGTGTTTTGGTTTAGTATAGCTGATTCGTTTTTAAGAGGAGTGACGAAACATGGCTTAGGGACGACGTTTAGGGTAAGATCTCTAATACAAATCTTAAAATACAGATCTTAAGATTATTCCGTAGCTAGCTGTTGCCCGCAACTACGTCTGCAAAGAATTCGTTTATCGCTATCCCGCGGGAACTACGCAATTTTCCGGGATAAAAAGTAGCCTATGTGCTATTCCAGACTTTTCTCTATCTATGTGCCAAATTTCATCCAGATTCGTTGGGCCATTCTGGCGTGATTGATTAACAAACATCCATCCATCCAAACTTTCGCATTTATAATATTAGTTAGATTAGATTAGATATTTCAGCATGTGTTGGGTTACTTTGACTAAAATAGCCCTATAAATGTTTTTCAGGGTTTTTGAATCATAGTTAATAAATGTTTCCATACATTGATCGGTGGTCAAAGTGAACTGCGACAAGGGTGGGACAGAATTTTGAATGAATTTAAACAAAACATCTTTGTTTGAGCGCCAGTTTAAATAACCCAAGCACTTGCTGAAATAACAACCGGAACTCTGACAGAATAAGGGCCTGTTTCACCACTTCTTAACTGTCAGCTATCTATGATTCCGTCTCTATTTATTACTACGAAACAGACAGAGACGTCATCATAGATAACTGACGGTTAAGGAGTGGTGAAACAGGCCCTAAATGTGTACCTACTTTGTTTCATTACTTACCTATAGGTACATACAATCGAGGTAAACTTCATCGACTGCGTATATAACTATGCAGGGATCTTTATAAATACAACAAACGTTTAATTCAACTATAGATATACTTGAACGAAGATTCACATGTCTTAATAAGTAATGATCCGGATCAAGGTGAAATTGATCAATCACTATTTTTAAGTAATCGAGTTGTTGATTATCTCTGCAATGTGAGTAGGTACAGTAAGCAGCAGAAGTATAATCGAAGATAATTAAATATTCGTTTGACATAGAGTCGTAAGTAGAGTTTGTATTAATAACAGTGTCGCCCTAACTAAAAGGGACCGTCTTCATCGAGTCTTATAAATAGTTAGAAATAGGTAGGTACCTATAAAACAATATTACTCGAGTACTCGTAGGCGCTGTTTTAATAAATAAATATGTATGTATATTAACTAAATAAAAAAATAAGTCCAGTGATTTTATAAAGAATACTTTTTAAATTTGTTTTGTTTAATAACCTTAGGCATTTCAAATTAATTTCAGCTTGATACCTCGACGCGTTCCTGATAAAAAAAGGTCTTATTAGATAGGTAGACAGAAAAACGGACAGACGACCAGACATACAAACAGGCAGAAATAGTGATACCTATAAGAGTTTAATTTTTTTCTTTTCACTCGTCGTTAATTTTGCTAAAATAATTTGAATCCGACTAATGTTTTCGTTTGTTCTACAGAAGAAAGAAGAGTCATCATTCGCTGCAGAAATACCCCTTCAGCACCAAGACACAGAAGAAGACCTGGACTTCAGCGACAACGCTAACCTCATCGATCTCCCCCCACTCCTTCCAGAAAGACGGAGCCCAGAAACCAACGTCCCAAATCCAGTTCTTGTTAGCAAAGAAGAAGACGAATACGACCTCTTTGGTCGCTCCATGGCGATGCAACTCAGAAAAATGCCAGAGCTAACTGCTTTAGAGCTAATGCAGAAGATGCAACTGATGGTCCTGAATTCAAGGAAACAGTTGAGCAATAGAAAGATAAAAAGCAAACAGAGGATAGCTAGACCTGTTCCTCACACGCCTTCCACCAGTAATGCAAACGCGAAGCGAGTTCGCAGTCCTTCGCCAGATGCGTCATCTCAATCTACTCCATCCCCTAGCTACAAATTCGAAGTCATGAGCCCCACGGAAACGGATACCGGTGTATGTGACGAAACAGACAGGAGCTTCACGTATGTAACTACCATAGAACACGCGGAAAATTATCCTGTGAATCATGAAATACGAGAAGACTGTACGGGCAATGTGCCGATTGGCATCCAAAGAGGTACGAAGAGAAAGTCGAGTTCCATTGATCCGCTGGAAGTGAAACAGAGCAAGCTATCCGATACAGGTTTTAAGAGTTAGAAGTTGTACCATGGATTTACTTGGGTAGATAATCTTATGGATAACTTTAGTAAAAAAAATGCACTGAACTGCAACTTGTGATAAGACATTATTAGGTGATAAATAGTCAGTCCTGTGGTATTTATAATACCGACTTAATTTTATGAAAAAGTAAAATTTTAAATGGCTGATGCTGTTGCTGTTGTTTAAAAAGAAAGAAAATAAAAAACGTACCTATGTTTACCTTCCTTTTTTATTCATAAATTGAGACGATAATGGGTGCACTTAATTCGAGATACAGGTTTCTAAACTTTTATTTTACTTCCTACTAGGTATTTTTTATTGCACCTTTGGAAGAAAAAAAATATATCGCACTTTGTAATCCGTCTGAAATATTTATAGGTAAGTACATATATTATGAATACAATTTCAGTAGGTAGACTATTTTACGGTCGCCTTTTATATCCCCTTTCTTATTTCTACTACATAGATTTAGGCTGGTTTCTAATCTTAAGTTGTTAACAATAATTCTGTTATTTTACTCTTTGCAATCTACGTTTTTACACTCTCATTCTGTTTGATTAATTTATGAGTCCTGGCAATCTTGTACAACCTTTGCAAGGAATCACCAAATGGTCCTAATGTTTCTAAGTCCTTAAGGTAGGGGAAGTAGGTACTCATATTAATATCTAAAGTTAAAATAATCTAAAATTAAGATTCAATAAAATCTAACAAGTGTAGTCCTTATTCTAGCGCCTCTAAAACTTCTTCAGTACTATCTATAGTCGTAGGCGTCACGTTTTCTCGCCGTTTCTTCATACATTTTGTTGCGATTCCGTAACGTCACCGTTTTTTAAGCGGCGGTGTGGTCGCACCCTTAGGCGAACCTAGTAGCGTAACTGGCCTTATACTCCAAAATTCGATTTTCGAAGTTTGTTTCGTGCCGTTCCGCTTTCACTAATAGTTATTAATTTGAGAGTGAGAGGGGCGGTGTGATTATGAACTTCGAAAATCGAATTTCGTAGTAGCCCCCCTGCTCCTAACGTCCCGGCCACGGCCACATACTGTCGTTGGATGATTTAATTGATACAAGGATACATAGTACCCATTTTTAAATCTTAATTTTGTATCTTAATTACATTTTGTAGTTGTACAATGAAAATAAATGCATGAAAATATACACCGAAGAGCCTATAATAATAATAATATTTATTTATTTCGAGCAACTACATGACTCATCATACATTATTGGGTTAGTACCTACATGGCTTATTCTCTAAGTGTTAGTCTTATTATATTATATAATTCGTAATTTTGGCAATACCTTCGAAAAATAAATTTCAAAATTAGGTACCGCTACTTAAGAATCTATTACAATCAAAAATGACTAACAGGACTATATTAAATTTTATTTTGTTTGTACCTTATCCAAAAAACGAATTATAAGTAGGTAGGCGTATACGAACCTATACGTGAAGATTGGTAAAAAAATAAGTTAAGTTGTTGCCATATACATTGCAAACGCATAACTATTTATAACTAAAACTAATTTTACTACTTCTACAGTCAGTAAATTACCTGGGTAATACTAAATTAATACATTGTGAACACATTCTATTCAAATTTATCATACCACGACTACCACGAGTAGGTACCTACATTTACATTATATTAACACACGCACTTTCTTCAAAATGGCGAGAAATAATTTTCCATGTTCATCGCTTGTAATACGTACTTCCAGAAGGATTTGAGCAGATTGCGGACGTTGTTTCTTGGCTGGCGTCGGAGTCAGAGGAGCAACTGTTCGAACGGCTGTTAGAGTACGGCGACCACTTTGGATGGCTGCAGCGGAGCCTTGAGAAAAAAAGTTTCTTTTAAAAACCGTCCAGGTTTTATGCAGACTGTACTTTCACTGTCATCCGTCCTACCGTGTACCAAATTTTTAAGTCATTAGAATTAGACGAACCGTAGAAGAGTCAGACCAGCAGGCTTATTGTCTAACTCGCTCGCAATCGCCATCGTGTTCATTTTGACAGTTATTGTATGAATGTGACAGCTAGCTGATTCCGATGCCAATTGTCAGCCCATACAAGAACTGTCAAAATGAACACGATGGCGATTGCGAGCGAGTTAGACAATAAGCCTGCCGGCTCTATTCTACTACCTATCAGATTGTTGTATGTACTTATTGTCGTCCGACTCACATAAGTATGCAAAATTTCAGCTCAATCGGTTGAAATTATCTGCTTCAAAATGGAGTAATAGTAAAATTCCACCCGGGCAAACATACATTCCGGAACAATTTTAAGAAACCCTGTACCTACTCATTATGTCACGTCTCACGTCAATGGGTCAAAAGGATTTCAAACGCAGTGATAACTTTGCGGACGAGTTTTTAGGTAAGCCCACCCCTGGGCGCCATTAAGTCACTTGATCATTCCGGTAACTTTTTAGCAAGGCAGAAAAGGTCCAAACCATGAAACGAATTCGCACTACCCACCCCCGGCAAAAATTACCAGTTATTTCAACAGAAATTGGAATACCCGCACCCGTTTCAGGCGAATGATTTAAAACATAATGTTCAGCCATTTTCCTGTTTAGCTTTTAAGTATCTTTGTAATACTTAAAAGTACCCACTAAGGGAAAATAATAAGGAAACTAGTTCAATATAACATGAGTATGTAAATAAAAATTACTGAATGCGTAAATCCCATTCAAGTTGTTCCAGGGTGTTCAACTTTTATTGTTTTCTATACTTAATGATGTATTACCTAATATTCGTTGAGATTGAAGATCCCAGAGGTCAGGAAGGGAAAAATATTCAATTATTTTTATCTCCTTCTTTCCTTGAAATATTGCCCAGACTGAGAACATTTCCGTTATCCATGCTGAGAACGTTGCTCGGGGTGTCAATTTTTGACAAGTCACTGAGAACCAAAGTACTTTTCAAAGTAAGATATGTAGGTAAAACCTGACCAGCAACATTAAACCCTGTTTTATTGGCGCGCCCCTGAAAACAGGTGTTTTATTTTCCTGGCCAGGCCTTATAATCATAGTTTGTGATTCATAGTAAACTTCACATAAACTACTAGTCCATGGTCATGTTGCCGACAAAATATTGTGTTGTTTCCGGCATATTATCAAAATACTGGGGCCGCTTCGCTTCCCCAAAAATCCCACGGTGTTTCGTTTATCTGCTATATATATTATGAGTTCTTAACCCGGTCCGGGGTCTATATCGGATGGTCAAATAGCTAATTGTTTAGTCTAATGATATATCTAATGTTTGGTCAAATAATCGTTGGGTCTTAACTGAATTTATATTGAAACCATAGACTTTTCAGGAAAATTATAAAATAAAGCTAACCAAATTTTTTGACGGAGTGGAAACTCTTTCCGAGTAAGTACCTACCCCCAAGCCCGAGGCTGGCCTGGGCTTGCAAGGTTATGTCGGACTCTCTTCCCCGTCCTCTTCTCCGAACGGAAAGGGGAGGGGAAGAACTCACCAAACCACTCCCCTCAAATACCTAATGTACCTCAACTCTACTCTGTTGTCCTGGTTCATTTATAGTTCGTACACCTGTAAGAGATTTTTCAACACAATGGCGGCCTATTTCGAACGTACTGCCGAGAACGCAATTGTACAAGTACTTACGTTATAGGACTAGAAACACTTGTAATTTGTAACTCTGTTTCTCTCAGTCTACCCGACGTTTGCAAACTGTACCTCTTGCGCAGCTTGTGGTAGATCTTCTCCTTGCAGACGAAGATGAGGAAAATGAAGACTCCGATGAGCAGGTTGTAGGCATCGGTGATGTACCACACGCTGAATTGAGGCGCGAAGAAACTGGCCACTTCTAACACCCAACTGACTCCCATGACGACTGAGAGCTTTAGGTACAGCATTAACCTGTGGACAGCGCGATCGATGTTCAACCCCATATTTTGCACGAAATTATTCAATACTCCGACCATATTTTGCACGACATTAGGGTGCGACCACACCGCCGCTTAAAAAACGGTCACGGTACGGAATCGCAACAAAATGTATGAAGAAACGGTGAGAAAACGTGACGCATACGACACGTCACTGTGTATACGCGGCGGTTTGGTCGCACCCTTATTCAATATTCCGACCATATTTTGCACGACATTCTCTAACGGTGCCCGCCAAACTCTCATTTCCTTTAAAATATTATCCAATAATGAAAACGCGTTGTTTTTTTCGTATAACCCACCATTTTGGCAAACCTTATACATTCCGCTATCACATAGGTTTTTTTTTTAGGGTTGCCAGCACTAAAATGCAAAAATGGCGGCAAATTCTAATCTTGCGTCCAGTGGCGTAACTACAACGTTTAAATTAATCCTGTGGTGGGGGTGGAGGTGAGATGCAATGAAAAGTTTAAGTCACTCGCAAGAACTATAATGTAGCAACAGTAACACAACACGGTATGTTTTAATAACATAGGTACACAAGTGAACTATCCTAAAGGGCAATAGCAATTAGTAACCTCACGCGGCAGTGGCGGCAAGCGGACTGGTCGCGTGATATTACTAATTTGTATTGCTCTTTAGGATAGTTCACTTGTGTACCTATGTTATTAAAACATACCGGTTTGTGTTACTGTTGCTACATTATAGTTCTTGCGAGTGACTTACACTTTTTATTTCATCTCACCTCCACCCCCACTACATTGGGGCCCCACGTTGGGCGCCAATGTAGTGGGGGTGGAGGTGAGACACAATAAAACGTATAAGAGTCGCTTGCAAGAACTATAATTAATAATAGTAACACAACACGGTACGTATTAATAACATTTAGGTACACAAGTTAACTATCCTAAAGAGCAATACAATTAGCAACCTCACGCGACGATGGCGGCAAGCGGACTGGTCGCGTGATATAGTGCGGGCGCCGGGAACGAGCGAGAGCGACTGATTCAGCTGGCGCGTGAGAGAGTGAGACGGATGCATGAGCGCGGGGCGCGGGAATGAACGGAGCTAACTTTGTACCAGGCTAACAGAAATTAATAAGAGCGCGAAAACGACGCGCGAATGAGGCGACCGTTTACATTTAAACTTTAGGTAGCTGCGGGTTTCTTCCTATAATCCTCAATATAAAGAAGTGCATCATCGTCCTTCTGTGCTCCGGGCCAAGCCAGTTCGGGGCCCCATAGAGCTAGGGGTCCCTTGCATTTTGCCAGTTCTGCCACTCTATACGCCACTGCTTGCGTCCTTTTTGGGATACCCGTTAAGTATTTATAGGCACCTAAGATCACTGTCTGAAAAAAAAAAAAAAAAAAAAAAAAAAAAAAAAAAAAAAAAAAAAAAAAAAAAGTGCCGTGGTAGCCTAGTGGTTTGACCTGTGGCCTCTGAAGCAGAGTGTCGTGGGTTCAAATCCCGGGCTCGCACCTCTGAGTTTTTCGGAATTTATGTGCGAAAATTACATTTGTAATTTGCTATGAGCTTTTCGGTGAAGGAAAACATCGTGAGGAAACCTGCACACATCTGCGAAGAAATTCAATGGTGTGTGTTAAGTTCCCAATCCGCACTGGGCGCGCGTGGGAACTATAGCCCAAACCCTCCAATACACGGAGGAGGCCTATGCCATGAGGCACGCCGAATTTCGCGACAGTTTAATAAATAAATACAAAAATAAACGACAATAACAACAACAACAACAAAAAAAACATGTATTTACTGAAATTGAAGCGAATTCGGAATAAAAAAGGCTTATAAAAAAAAAAAAAGAAAAAAAAAAGATCACTGTCTACACGTTTGCTCTTGTAATGTAGACACTGACCTGTGACGATGTGTGCGATGAGCAGAGGGGTTGCCAGCAGCAGGAGAGTCGAGGACAGCTGTGCCGCGACTCAGTCGCCAGATGTTGAACGCCGTCATGACGAAGAACATCCAGTTGATGACTATTATGGTCAACATCGGCACGTAGAGATATACGAATTTTCCACCACCTATGATAATAATAATAATGATGATGGTAAAAGACTGATTAATGCAGCTACAGTTTGAGATATAAGTGACCTGGGGCCTTGCCGTGACGTCTTAATGCGATTCAATTCTGACTCAGTTCAGGTTTTAGCTGTCATTGTTATGGATCTGACAACGAGCGAACCTAAACTGAATCTGAATTGAATAGCATTGACGTCTGTTTAGATCTGACAGTTGAACTCCCAAGTTTCCAAGTTCACTGAGTTCAAAATTCCATGGGCTTTTCTAAAAATCCCATCATGGCTTTAATTTGCGTAGATATCATGAATAATACCCGTGAAAAATTCCATGCTTTTCGACTTAATGATTGAGATTGCTATTCCTAGGGAAAATCGGAATAATGTAAGTACTGATTTTTGTTGTGTGTATGTAAGTAGGTACTGTTTTTTTTTGTATATCGATTATGTGTATTGTATACATAAAATACATATCTCTGTCTCTCTCATTCCGAAAATCCACCTATCTTCATACCAATTTTGTTTCCAGATCCGTCCCGCCGTTTAAGCGTGAAAGGGTTAGTTAATTTCATAAACTTATTTCATATTCGTATACGTCCGGTGTTGTTGATAAAATAATTGAAAAAAATGTATTTAATTGTGCATTTAATTTTAGTAAACTGGATGGTAAACCCATAGAGCAAAATCATCATAAACATCCGCAAACAGACCACAAAGTTACTAAAAATAAAAAATACAATATAATAGGGTGGTTTAACTCTGAGAAGAGGCTTATGCCCAGTAGTGGGACGTATATAGGCACGCTCTTGACAAGGACGAGTGGCAGAAATAGGAGGCCTTTGCCCAGGGCAACTATAATTATAAAAAATAATATAATGACCTTCAATGAAACACCCCGCGTAGCGCAGCATTGGCTTGATGAACCAGGGAATATGAGACAAATCTACGGAGTCTATTCCCACCATGAATGCCGTCATGACAGCCGGGAGGCCCCAAGAGTAGATGCAGTAGACACCGAACTTGAAACCCTCGCCTCTTCTGTGTATGGGCCGGGCTTTGGCGTATCCTCTGGGTGAAGAAAATAATCATAAAGTTTCTAAACGACACTGAAAACTAGAACACATAGAAAAATCCGAAAAGTAAAGATTATGGCTGGGAATCGACCCCGGATCCCATCATTCCGTGACACCGCACCGTGGGTGCTATTACCCCTACACCACCCCATAGCAGTAGAATAATCATAATCAAGCATAAAATAATCATGTTATCATTTAAAGTTGAATTCGTGACCTTTGTTATATTCCTAAAAAAGATAGATAGCTTACCTGAAAGTCCACCATATATCGAATGACATAACATTCATCCAACAGAAAGCGGCTAAAAAGCAGTAGTAGATCGCAATCGCTGTAAAAAAATAAAGAAATCAATTAACGACTTCCTACTTGTAAGCTACCTATTTTAAATCAATCACATTTACCTAATTACCATCTAAGCCGGCAACGCATAGTCCTAATTCTATGAGCGGCGGTGATCACTTATTTAACATCAGGTGAACCGCATGCCCGTTTGTCGGCTTTAATATAAAAAACTTAAAAAAAAACCTCTGATTCTACCCAAATACTAAACAAAGCAGATATTTTTGTTTCAAGTACCTACCCAAGGAAGTACTAATTTTGCAGTTTGCCTTGGTACCTAGGCAGCTAAATTAAATAATTATAGGTATCAGTGCTGAAATATAACAGATGAGATAAAAAAAAATAGTTGTCGGCGAGTGTCTAAGAAAAAAAAACATTACACCTTTTATTAAGGCATGAGTCTCACTGGGTTTCCTCAGGCTCACAACGTGACAGAAAAATGGCATCGTCTTTAACCATATTGCTCTGACATACGCGTATAAAGCCGGGTACTCATCTGCGGGCTGTAACGTAACTGTTGCAGGTTACAATAACCAAAAACCAGCTCGCGTATCAGTACCTAGCTTTACAACGCTCTTTATCTTGCTTTCCTATCTATTACTATATTCTTTACTAGCTGTTGCCCGCGACTGCGTCTGCGAAGAATTAGTTTATATAAGCTGTGGTAGCCTAGTGGTTTGACCTGTGGCCTCTCGAGCAGAGGGTCGTGGGTTCAAATCCCGGGCTCGCACCTGTGAGTTTTTCGGAATTTATGTGCGAAATTACATTTGACATTTGCCATGAGCTTTTCGGTAAAGGAAAATATCGTGAGGAAACTTGCACACGTCTGCGAAGCAATTCAATGGTGTGTGTTAAGTTCCCAATCCGCACTGGGCCTGGAACTATAGTCTAAATGCTCCAATACATGGAGGAGGCCTATGCTATGAGGCACTAGTCTATTTGTTATTTCAGACTAATCTGTCTCTGAGCCAAATTTCATCCGCATCTGCGCAAACGTTCTATCGTGAAAGAGTAAATAAAATCCATACTTCCTCGCAAACATTTACATTTATAATACTAGTATGGATATTGTTGTCTTACTCAATCCAAAACAGGCAGTGGGAGTATTTTCGTCTGCTAAAGTAAGCAGTTGAATCGTGACGAGCATGAGGAAGGCGGCCAGCAAACTGGCCACATAAGCCATGAGGATCAGCCCACAGAGGTTCCTTAGTTCTGGCAGCAGGCCGTACACCACCAGAACTAGCGTCAGGAACACACAGGAGATTATCAGAGCTGGGGACAAAAAAATAATATGCAAGGCTTGGACCAGAGTTCTTATTCTCTAACGCACTTGGAATCACAATCGCTTTCACCATCCTTTTCTGACAAACGATAAAGGTTGAGAGTAGAGACAGATGATGAATGCCATCGCGAGCGTCTGCGCATTAGACAATAAGAGCACAGGGATGGTCAAGACGTCGACCGCGTAGAAATTATAAGTGCCGGCACGTAAGTCTAGCGATGACCTTGTATGCGCAGAAGTATAAAATACGGTATCCGTGGTCCGTGGGTGCACAGATCCCCTCCACGTGACTCGTCATCGCTAGACTTACGTGCCGGAACGACACGACACGCCGAGTGGAAAGGCACGAAATGAACTTCGAAAATGGAATTTTTGAGTATAAGGCCAGGGGGGCTACTCCGAAATTCGATTTTCGTACTTCGAATCATACCGTCCCTTTCACTCTCAAATTAATAACTATTCGTTTTTTTTTTTATGTGAATAGGAAGGAAAACGAGCAAGTGGGTCACCTGATGGTAAGCGATCACCACTGCCTATAGGCACCCGCAACCCCGGAGGGATCGCAGATGCGTTGCCAACCTAGAGGACTTAGATGAAATGCCTCATGTGCCCGTAATTTCCCCGCTTAGCGGCAGGATTAGCGAGTAAGATGGTGGTAGCGATCCGGACGGACCTTGCACAAGGCCCTACCACCCGCACGTAGTGAGAGCGGAACGGCACGAAACGAACTTCGAAAATCGAATTTCGGAGTAGGTATAAGGCCAGGAAACTTACCGGTGGCAACGAATTTGATATTAGGTTCATAAAACTCCACCGTTTCTGGGTTGACAAAGAATTTGACTTCAAGCTCTGTGTACATGCTATCCTCGATTGGTAGCACGTAGTCGATACACATCCGATCCCTGCTCAAGTGTTCCCAAGTGTCGTAGAAGTTTGCTTGCTCCTGCTCGAGGCTGCCATCCTGGGAAAAAGTCATCATCAAAAATGGAAAACCTTTATTTTTCGAATAGGCCGCCATTGGCTCTTTTACGTGTCTTTTTAAACGGGCAGACCTGACCTTCATTGCCAGAATGCCGCTCAAGAAACTTGGCTGATATCCACCTCCCACTGCTGGGTTCAGTAGGCTTATTGTCTAACTCGCTCGCAGTCGCCATTGTGTTCATCTTGACAGTTCTTGTATGAATGTGACAGCTAGCCGATTCCGATGCCAATTGTCAGCCCATTCATGAACTGTCAAAATGAACACGATGGCGATTGCGAGCGAGTTAGACAATAAGGTCTCGTCTGAGGGCTTGGGCTATAGCTATAGACCATAAGCGGACCCAGTGTGAAACTTCACACATTAAAGAAAGATAATACAATTAAATACTCTAGTAGTGTAGTAAAATGGCTTAGAACGCTGAACCTGAGAGTTAATATGTGCAAAACTAAACTTCTACAGTTTAGAAACTATAGGACTGCCCCTGTAACTGTAAACATTATATCTGAAGGTGCGTCAACCATAGAACAGGTGGATAGTGCTAATTTTCTAGGTGTTAAAATTGATACGCATCTCAATTGGAAAGCTCATATAGCCGACCTAAACAAAAAAATTTCGAGTGCGTGTTTTGCCTTATCTGTAATCTCTGAAACATGTTCAGAAGAAATAACAAGGAATGCGTACTATGGAAATGTTTTCCCGTTACTCTCGTATGGCATAATATTCTGGGGAGACTCTGTTGATATACAAACCACTTTTAGATTACAAAAGAGGTGCCTACGTACTATATATCATTTGAGTAATAGGCACTCTCTGAGAAATGTTTTTAAGCTTAATAACTTTTTAACGTTGACTGGAATCTATATCCTTGAACTTTGTGTATTTGTAAAACAGAATGCAGAGTTTTTCACAGTAAGATCTACTCATATCAATCATCATAGCTTGCGTAATCAATATAAATATACCTAATTATGAAATTCCCAGGATACGAAACAAGTAATGTATAAAAGTGCTTTTGTTGCGGCCATTCGTGTTTTCAATAAATTACCTTTAGAATTAAAAATACTAGAAGGTAACAAATTTAAAATTGCCCTTAAGAAATGGTTAATTAGCAAAACTTTTTATAACATTAGTGAATTTCTAAATGATGTACCATAATATATTTAATAATTATTTCATACCTATTGTATGTCCGTGACGGATAAACTGTTGGAACCTACCTATATTATCTGTTATCATCTTATGTAAACTACACAGTTATACAATAAAGTTTTCTATTCTATTCTATTCTAATGCTTTCCATGCTGGTATGAAAGCAAAGATAAAACAAAATGTACCAGCTGCGTCTCTTTCCGCGCAGATGGTAAGAGCCCATCGAAAAAATGGACGAAAATCTTAGGACGAATCATGTCATGTCGTTATAAATTTTGAATAAGAGTAGTGTTCAGACAGACATAAATCTAAATCCAAACATTGTAAAATATAGTGAACTAGCTGTTGCTCGCGACTTAGCCTGCAAAGAATTAATTTGTCGCTATCCCGCGGGAACTACGTAATTTTCAGGGGTAAAAGGTAGCCTGTGTTATTCGCCAGACTATATCTATCTCTTTACCAAATATTGTCCAGCCGTTCTGGCGTGAAAGAGTAACAAACATTCATACAGTATCCATACTCACAAACTTTTGCATCTAACTAATATTATAAATGCGAAAGTATGGATGGATGGATGGATGGATGGATGGATGTATGTTTGTTTGTTACTCAATCACGCTAGAACGGCCCAACCGATCTGGATGATATTCGGCACATAGATAGAGAAAAGTCTAGAATAGCACATAGGCTACTTTTTATCCCGGAAAATTGCGTAGTTCCCGCGAGATAGCGATAAACGAATTCTTTGCAGACGAAGTCGCTGGCAACAGCTAGTTTATAATAATTATTAGTAGGAAACTCGTAGGTACTACCTACAGCTTTTTGGTACACTGAAACCTCAGACTGAAACATATATTTTGAGAATTTTACTTCGTCTAAACTCGGATCCATTTGCAATTGTTTACAAAATGTTCGAATTATTTTATATTAATTACTGGAAACAAAGAAGAACGTAATTGAACGTGACTAATTATTTTGTGCGGTAAGCTTTAAGAGGAGGCATAACTTACTCAGAACTGTTTACTTTAGCTTTGTTTTTATCGATGACTCATTATTGTATGTTTTCATTATTTATATTTACCTATTGTGACTTCAGACCAATTAAAAATCGGCCAAGGAGGGTTCCGTTCAAAAATAAATAAAAATGGTTACCACAAAATATCGCTGAGCCGCTAACAAAAAAGAGCGCATCGTCATAGAAAAACAATGGCGGTTACGCCCTTTTTTGTGGGAAGGTCAGTTTTTTGGCGATATCTCCGAAACTTAAAACCAGGAAACCCGATATCGTATCGGCGACCGATAGTTATGATTGCTAGCCTAGCGCAGTGATCACTCCGCGGGTGAGTTTCTTTTCGGGAATCACACACCTGAAGGCTCGATTTTTGAAAGCTTAAACTTAAAGGTACCACTCGAAAGTGGAAAAATCCGTGAACAAGTCTACAGCTGACATTAAACTTTTGACTAGTCGACTAGATTAATTAGAGCTTTAATTTTTTTTTAACCATTCAGCACATTTTTGGCGTATCTATTTACAATTTTACTATACTATACTAGAAAGGTTAAGGTAATTAACTAAAAATGTAAACAATCTTGACTTGTCATTTTATTGAAACTACACACTTTAAAAGCTTAAATCTTTTAACTTTACTAATGAATTATGAAATAACAATGTAAATTAATTTGTAAAGTGTAAAGATTTAGTTTTTTTAAGTTTTTAATATTTCAATAAAAATACATGTCAAGATTGCTTACATTTAGTTAATTACTTAAACCTTTCTAGTAATTGACATTTCATATTTCTGAGCCTATAATATTAATGGTTCTCCGTTTTTTGTTTGAAAAGATTACTGACAGTTTAATTTTTTCGCTAGGGCTTGTATTTAATTTATAATTAATTTATTAATATGTGTTTATTCTAAAAGGGCGTAAGTCCGATACTATCACAGAATAAACACTTATCCCTTTGTCTTTTCTCTATAGAAAAAAAAACTGACGTCAATTTCAATATTCTATTTTCGAGGGTCGCTTCGTGCTGTTCTGCTCATACAAATAGTCATTATCTTGAGAGTGAGAGTGAAGGTATGCAACAAACTTCGAAAATAGAATTTCAGAGTTGCCCCCCTTGTACTTTGAAGTTGTCAAAAATACAAAATTATGATCGCTTATTTTTTCTCGTGATAAAAGCAAAGGCGTTTCACCTATCCTGCGGTAGTTTTGGTAAAATTAGGACATATTTTTAATTAATTTTTATTTTTTATAATAAGCGATATTAAAATTATATAAACATATTGCAGTGATCAGGAGGCAAAATGCTTTCGAACCATATATACATTTTCAGGTGTTATAAAAATGAAATGTTGTCAATTGCGAAAGTTTGTGAGGATTAATGTATGTTACTCTTTCACGCCTGATCAGCTGAACAGATCACAATGAAATTTAAAACAGAGATTGATTATAGTCTGGAACAACACAGGACTTTTTATTCCGGAAATTTGCGTAGTTCCCGCGGGATAGCGATAAACGACTTCTTTGCAGACGAAGTCGCGGGCAAGAGCTAGTTTTCACATAAGTACTTTAAAAAATCGGGATTTTGTTCGTGTGAATTTCAATTTTAACTAAGCGCCTAGTAATTAGCTATATTACGTAATTGTAAAAAATAATTTTAAACTTTTAGTGACAATAATAATCTTCTCTACTAAGCCTATTATTTTATTGTACCTCTCCAATTTGTGCAATACTCTAATAATCAGTGTAGTTTTCAAGAATATCCTGATCTAACAACATTATGCTTACCGAATAATTTGATTCCTGGGGCCCGATTTTTGAAAGCACATGTATGAAAATACCACTCGAAAGTGGTGAAAAATTTTGCTGAATTTGAAATACGAGTAGTTGAGAAGACAATCACACCTCTCTTTGATCTTGTGAACTAATGAAAACTTTGATTAGAGCTGTAGTTTTGGAGATATGGATTCCTCGTTAAATAAATGCAAACGCATTCCAAAATCATTCGCTATTGCATCTAAACAAGTCGTTCATTATTAGGAGACGCTTCTTTTGCATTTAATCAGCGTATATTAAAAAGATCAGCGTCTTACCTCTAACAAGTAGTACTTGAACAGCGAAGATAAATCGTAGGCATCGGTGAAGTTAAAACTGAGCAATTCCGACTCTACGAGATAGAAGACATTGCGTAGTCTCTTGCTGGTTCCCTTCAAATCCTTGTTATAAATAACTGTCTCATCAAAATTAAGGGATGAGTATATACTGGTATCATTATTACGAATACATTTTTTTTCTTCGTCCACATCGCCTACGTATAAATCGTCTGGACAACACTTCAATATACATATTTTTTTGTTGCATTTATAATTATACTCTTCTACGGTTTTAATTGTGATATTACTGAGAAAACTTGCGTCGGCATAGTAATTTAAAATTATTAAAAATATGGCAAAATGGTGTCGATTCACAGTCATGGTTTCCGTGCGGCGTACTACACTACACTGCACTATATTTTAATACCAGAATTTAAATCAAAGTTCCCTCTATTATCGCTTTACACTGAATGTACTTACCCGACCTACCTAAACATAAGCCATTTACCACATCTTTATTAAAGAAGGGCCACTTCGAATGCGGCTTGGTTTTGATTTAATTATAATGATTTATAATTAAGTTCGTAGGTAAAGTCGAGTTCATAAATATGTGAGCATTTACAAGCATGTAATCTTCTATTTATTTATTTATCTGTATATATAAAACTGTTCCGTTACTAAGTGACTGACAGACAACGCACAGCCTAAACCACTGGACTTAGAAACTTGAAATTTGGCACACATATACCTTGAGTATCCCAGAGGAGCACTAAGAAGGGATTTTTCGAAATTCCCACGGGATAGGGAATAAATGAGGCTTTTATATTTTTCAGTAAAACTGTAACAGCTGGACTGTTCAAATTCAACACACATGTAGATGATTGTAACACTAAGAAACTAATTTCAGGATTTTTTGATATTCCCACGGGATAAGGAAAAAATGGGATTTATATGTTCGATTCAGAGTGACTGATTGACAACGCACAGCCTAAACCGCTAAACCTAGGAACTTGAAATTTGACAGGCGTATATCTTGAGTATCCCAAACGAGCGCTAAGAAGGATTTTTTTTAAATTCCCACGGGATAGGGAATAAATGAGGCTCATATATTTCTCAGTAACAGTAATAATTAGACTCTTCAAATTCGGCACACATGTAGATGATTGTAACACTAAAAAACTAATTTCAGGATTTTTTGATATTCCCACGGGATAAGAAAAAAATGACATTTATATGTTACATTCAGAGTGACTGACAGACAACGCACAGCCTAAACCACTGGACCTAGGAACTTGAAATTTGGCAGACGTATATCTTGATTATCCCAACCCAAAGGAGCACTAAGAAGGGATTTTTTGAAATCCCCACGAGTTAGGAATTAAATGAGATTTATATATTTCTCAGTACATAACTGTAATAACTGGACTCTTCAATTTTGGCACACCTGTAGATGATTGTAGCACTAAAACATGTTCTCCGGGAAAATGCGAATTTCCCGCGGGACAGAATAAGTGCATTCAACTTCGGGGCTGTTTCTAAAAATCTAAATATATAAAAGAAGAAACGACTAACTGACATAAATATCAACGCACAGCCTAAACCGCTGGTTCTAGACATTCAAAAGACACTAAGAAAGCATTTTTCAAAATTCGACACCTAAAGGGGTTAAATGGGGGCCCAAAGTTTGTATGGGGAAACAAGATTAGACTATTTTATTCGAAACTTCGCAGGAGTATTCCTGACGATAAATGTGTAAACACCTCTTTCAGGTTTTTTGAAAATTCAACCCCTAAAAGGGGGAAATGTGGTGACAAAGTCTGAAAATCAAAATGGGTATATAATTTTACGGTTTATCGGGTCACTGATTACGAAAACAAAAACACACGTACCTATTTTTGGAAATTTCCACGGAAACGGGAAGAAACGGGATTTATATATTCGATTTCGTGTGACCCTATCTACGTAACTATAATAAAGAACTAGACTCTTCAAATTTCGTACACAAGTAGATGATTACATAACTAAGAAAGTAATTTCCACGGGATAAGGAAAAAAAGGGATTTATATACAGTTCTACAGGATCTGATCGTAGAAAACCGAAATTACAGAAGTATTACAGACACTACTAAAGGATTTCCCGAAATTCTGAAGGAAACGAACGGGAAAAAACGGGATTTATTAATTACACTGGTCTTAGAAAGTTGAAATTTAGCATGTAGGTTGCTTGATCAGTGTAGGGAAGCATTAAGATACAATTTCCCGAAAACGGGACTATTCGTTTTACTGGTTGTGGAAAGCTGAAATTCGGCATGTAGATTGCTTGATGAATGTAGAGGAGCATTAAGAGAGCATTTCCCGAAATTCTTACGGAAACGGGAAAAACGGGACTTTTCGTTTTACTGGTTATAGATAACTAAAATTCGGCATGTAGATTGCTTGGAGAGTGTAGTGGAGCATTAAGAGACGACTTTCCGAAATTCCCACGGGAACGGGAAAAAACGGGATTTTTCGTTTTACAGGTCGTAGAAAGCTGAAATTTGGCAAGTGGGTTGCTTGGGGAGTGTAGGGTAGCATTAAGAGAGCATTTACCGAAATTCTTACGGAAACGGGAAAAAAACGGGATTGAAATAGGTACCAACCTACAAGCGAGAGAAGCCGCGGGCAAAAGCTATTTGAAAATAAATGAAGTCTACGCGGACGAAGTCGCGGGCAAAAGCTAGTTTATTTATAAGCCTTTTTATTCCGAATTCGCTATAATTTCAGTAAGTACATGTTGTTGTTATTGTCGTTTATTTATTAAATTGTCGCGTAATTCGGCGTGCCTCATGGCATAGGCCTCCTCCGTGTATTGGAGGGTTTGGGCTATAGTTCCCACGCGCGCCCAGTGCGGATTGGGAACTTAACACACACCATTGAATTTCTTCGCAGATGTGTGCAGGTTTCCTCACGATGTTTTCCTTCACCGAAAAGCTCATGGCAAATTACAAATGTAATTTTCGCACATAAATTCCGAAAAACTCAGAGGTGCGAGCCCGGGATTTGAACCCACGACGCTCTGCTTGAGAGGCCACAGGTCAAACCACTAGGCTACCACGGCTTTTTTTGTAATCTTCTATAATATAAAAATGAATCGCGAAATGTGTTGGTAAGCGCATAACTCAACAACGCCTGGACCAATTTGGCCAATTCTTTTTTTAAAATGTTCGTTGAAGTTCAAAGTTGGTTTTTACGGCGAGAAAAATTCGAATATTTATAAAAAATTCCCACGGGAACGGGAAAAAACGGGATTTTTCGTTTTACTGGCCGTAGAAAGCTGAAATTTGGCAAGTTGGTTCCTTGGGGAGTATAGAGAAGCTATAAGAGATAATTTCCCAAAATTCCCACGGGAATGGGAAAAAGGGGCTTTTCGTTTCCCACGGGAATGGGAAAAAACGGGATTTTTCGTTTTACTGGTCGTAGAAAGCTGAAATTTGGTCTGTAGGTTGCTTGAAGAGTGTAGAGGAACATTTCCCGAAATTCTTACGCTAACGGGAAAAACGGGATTGAAATACTCCTGGTACACGCGAGCAAAGCCACGGGCAAAAGCTATTTGTCAATAAATGAGTCTACGCGGACGAAGTCGCGGGCAAAAGCTAGTTATATATATAGATGGTTGGGTACATATATATCTGAGCCGATTAACCTACCAATGTATATATATATGTACGGTTCTCTATCATATTCATCATCAGGAGAAACACACAATATATTATTGGTTCTTTAATCTGTTCAGACATTTATGTTGGTAGGTACATTTCTATTTAACGTACCTATATTATTTTCAATTTCTTTACATATTATTGAAAAGCTTGGTCAGATGAATATGATAGGAGAACCGTACACCTACATAATATATTATTGACTGTTTAATCCGTTCAGTAGGCTTATTGTCTAACTCGCTAGCAATCGCCATCGTGTTCATTTTGACAGTTCATGTATGGGCTGACAATTTGCATCGGAATCAGCTAGCTGTCACATCCATACAAGAACTGTCAAATGAACACGATGGCGATTGCGAGCGAGTTAGACAATAAGCCTACAGATATGTACAGAAATATTTATTTACCTTCTTTATTTACCTACTATGTACAGTCAGCGTCATATAGTATGAAACATCCAAGGTGACCAAAAAGTTCAACACACCAATTAGCCGAGCGGTCATCCGCAGTGCAGCTAACCGGACAGTGCATACATGTCATAGTCTAACACAAAAGAGCGCATCGTCATAGAAAAATAATGGCGTTTACGTCCTTTTTTGTGGGAAGGTCAATTTTTTGACGATATCTCCGAAACTTGAAACCAGGGAGCGCAGGCAGGATTTTCGAATTTCGGGTGAGGTCAGGTCATGTGCCATTAAATAAATTTTTAAATATGATGAGAGTCGCTCAATCCCCAACGTGCAGGCATTGCGGCAAGGTTGAGGATTTAATACATTTTTTGATGGAATGTGAAGTCACAAAGGTTAATAGAGAGAGGTACTTGACTGATGTGAGCCTGTTTAATGGAGCAATTAACGTAACATTGAGTTTTCCAACATCAGAAAATGCAGTACGAGTGTACAGGTTCGTGAAACACTCCTTTGCTGCCAGAGAATCTGGTAGTGGGCGGGGCAGTGTTGATGAATCTGAACCAAGAGACATCCAATGAGGCTGGCATAGTCACACAGGTGCACTTAAGCCTCGTAAAAAATTTTGATTAAAAAAAAAAGGATTTTCGAACTTCGTTTTGTGTCGTCCCGCTCATACCTACTAATACCAGCGTTTTACCCTCCAATAAAACGCTTATTAATCAACTTACCTCATTCGAAGCCTAAATAAATGAGAGTGGCAACACAGTTTACCTAATCTATGACGGTTAAAGTGCCTTTTTTCAGCCCTGGTCACCCTAATTTCCCGCCTTTTTCCCCCTCCAAAATCCCCACCAGCAGTGACAGAGGTGGCTGTCGTGGATGTCGGCCTCATTGCGGCTCATTTACACCAGGCAGGAATTAAAATAGGCTTCGAATGAGGTAAGTTGATTAATAAGCGTTTTATTGGAGGGTAAAACGCTGGTATTAACCAACTGTACCGTCATTCGAAGCCTAAATAAATGAGACGTGTTTGTTATCGCCTGGTGGGGTTAAACTAATGGTATGATTATGATAGCCAATGTGAGTTATAATATAATAGGTCGCATTGAATGTATTCTTTGAACACATTCACTGCCAATAATAAGAACTTATAGGAAGGTAGTTCTGGCAGAGAAGCTGCAAATTGACCCAAAAGTCATACCTGGAAATCTTAATTCCAACAATGAATTAAAAATATTTTTACTAAGCAATTAAACAACCAATCAAAATAGCAATCAAGTATTATTTATTTCTTAAAAAACACCAATTACAAATGGGTATACAACACTTGCAAGAATATGATTGTTTTAGAAAGTCATAATTACAATTAGGTACTAAATATGTATCATCATATAAACATAAGTCCAGCAAGTACTCCAAAACCATTGTAATCATTACAAATTTAAGTTGAAAACAAAAAACAAAGTTATCTTGTTATTACTTGCACATACAGATTTTTCAACAAATAATTAGGTAGTAATTAGTTACTAACAGGGAAATCAATCATTTTAAATTAACAGTCAATAAAATTAGTTCTAACAGTCAAGATTGCTAAACATTATCTTTATGAGATAATCATTTTAAATTATTCCTTAAAAGATGTACAACAGATCTCTAACATAACCATCTGTAACTCAGCCTCTGAGCTCGCTATCAGGTGAAAATATTTAATTTCATTTTATACCTACATAACATATTATATGCAAGATACAACTTTCAGTCTTGATAAATTACACTACTTATTTATTGCAAACAATTTGATAATCAGGAGCCTCTGAGAGGTACTTTATGAGTTTCATAATCATTGTGAAAGGATTATAACATTATAATTAGCACTTAATTTGAGTGCGCTAGGATTAAGAACCTGAATCAACATTTGCACAACATCAAATAAATAGAAATAAATATTGCCTTGAGATCATCATATAAATGTAATTAATTAAGGCAAATGAACACTGTTTATACTTATGTATGAATCAACTTAACCTATGTGTATGAACATAATAATATTATAGTCTTAAGAAGGTATGATTTATGTAGGGGCAAAAGTTGAAAGAACCCCGGATGTCTGGGGATCCGTGGACTGTATTTCACGGCAATAATATTTAGTAAATGTCTCTTGGCAACGCCAGTTACCACGAGCCAATATGTCATCAAGGGGTAAATTTAAAAACCAATTTTTGGAGGCAACGGCGGGGCGAACGCTACCTGGGCTAGCTTTGATACCTGCTTCTTCCAAAACACGCTTTACCCAGCCACCAATTACGGTCCGTGAAGCAGCCTTTGGTGTTCCACAAGCAGTTAGAAATAAACTGTCACTTTTACATACCTCTCGTCTATTAGCAGATAAAGCAATAACACGCTTAACCCAATACACTGGGTCAATGGAACTATGATCCATATTACTTAGTAACCGCCAACCTGATTGCCTAGAAGTCACATTATCCGTTTTCGAACCAAATTTAGGCCAAAATACAATTTGATTATCCTCTATCACACACATTTTATCGTTAATTGACAACAATGTCAGATCGTGGACGCGACGACCTGAACACAGCAATAAAATTGTTGCCGTACGTTTGGAACACTGAAATAGATTATTCTCATCACAAGTATTATTTAAAAGATAATTTGATAAAATATCAGTGTCCCATATGGGCGGCTTAATCGATTCGCGAGGATTTTTTATAGCAATAGATTTAAGTATTTTCTTAACCAAAATATTCGAACTTAATCTATCTGACAAATCAGGGTTACACATTGTAGCAATTGCAGATTTATAGACTAAAATCGTGCGGTATGATAGACCATCTTTTTGAAATAAATCAGATAAGAATCTAGCCAGTTGAGACCCATTGGGGTCTTGAGGGGATGTTACATTATAAGTTTGGCACCACTTAAGCCATCGTGACCATGCATGTTTATAAGTTTTAAGGGATGATTCACGCCAGCCAGACTGTAAAAGAAGTTTTTGTTCTAAGGACCAATCAGCTATCTTTGAGGCCCACCCCCACATTTCCAAACCTGAAGAGTCATTTCGTTCACCTTCTTGGGGGGCAAACCGGTCACTGTGTCGATTAGGACTCTGTGCAGGCGATGTATTGTGAAAGGTGGACATAGCGCACGATTCCTGATATCTGGCTTCCAAAATACTTTCTCCCATTTGGGGACTACAATGAGATAAATTCCCTTGGCAGAATTTAAGTGGGTTAACACCTTGGGAATCAGAAATGGTGGGGGAAAGATCCACGCTAGTGGGAAGTCCCATATTCGGCTGAAGGCATCGTGAAACAGCACATTCTGGTCTAACAGGTCCAGACTCACATATCGGGGTACCACATGGGCTGTTTTGGACGCCATCAAATCGACATATGGCACTCCCCACTTCTGGAATATGATTTCTGTCACCTCGTGAAGTAAATGCCACTCTGGATTGATCCTGGCACGAGACAGATGATCCGCCTCTCCGTTGAACTTCCCTGGGATGTGGTGAGCAGCCAGGTGGATGTTGTACCTGTCGAGCAAACTGAACACTTGTCTGGTAATTTTCATTAAATTGGCTGACTTCGAGCCGCCTTCCTTTCGTATATATGCGATCGTCGTCTTGTTGTCGCACTGCAACATAACTGCAGAGTTCCTCAGGTAGGGACCTTGTTCTTCTAATACGTGAAGCACAGCTAGCATTTCCTTTTGATTTGAATGGAGGTGTTTCTCGTGTTGAGTCCAACTGCCCGTCAATTTTAGCTTGTCTAGACAGGCTTCCCAGGCTAGATCGGAAGCGTCTGTCGCCAGAAAGTGTTGGACTGGTGGATGGTGAATGACAGATGAACGATTGTAATTTTTCAACCACCACCTTAATTCTTTTAGTCCCTCCTCGGGGACTGGGTAGCGGCGAAAGAAATCGTTTTCTGGAAGGCTCAATGAGAACTTGATCAGATCGCGATGGTTTAATCGACCTCGTGGCACCACAAAACTTGCGAAGTTTAAGAGACCTATAAGACTTTGAATCTCTTTTAACCGTACCGTTTTCCGCGAAAGCACAGAAAGAATCTTGTCTTTTAGGTTCACACATTTTATCTGTGGTAAGCTTTTTATCCCCAACCAGGGATGCCACGTTATTCCTAAAAAATCCAGACTTCGTTGTGGTTTTAGGACCGATTTTTTGTAATTTATTTGCCAACCCAGATTCTGTAGAAGGTTTACAGTCTCGAGAGCCTGTTTTGACAGGACGTGTCTGTTCTGGTGGACTATCAGATAGTCGTCTAAGTACACTATTACCCTTATACCCTTTTCCCTTAATTTCTGGGATACCCAGTTTGACAGGGTAGCGAAAACTTTCGGCGCCGTTGCTAGCCCAAAGGGTAGACACGTTAATTGGTACAAATTTTCGCCGTACATTATTCTCAAATATCTTCTGTGAGACTCCGCTACGCGAAGGTGAAAGTATGCATTCGACAGGTCGATTTTTATTAACCAATCGTAAGGTTGCAGAAAGTCGGGTACTTTTTGAACATTTATTAATCGGAATTTTGACGTAATCAGGTAATTGTTTAAATTGCGCAGGTTGAAAATTGGCCGCATTGTTCCGTCGGATTTCGGAACCAAAAACATCGGCGAAATGAAGCTCCGGGATGGCAACACCGGTTCGAGCACACCAATCTTTATTAATTCTTTTATAGCTACCCTCATTTGAGGAGATGAGTTTGTCTGATATTTGTGATTGATACTTGGCCGACAAAGGGGTACTTTTTGTACAAGAGGCAATCGATACCCTCTTATCATTTTTAAAACTGAGTCTGGTGCCTGCATTTGAGCCCAAACATGAATATGGTTTATTAGGCGACCCGCTTTGAAGGCCTGTGACTTCGAGTCAAAATTTACGCTTGCCGTGAAAGTGTTTCCCGTCCCGATTATTTTTTGAATTATTCCTATTTGAGTAGTCATCAAATCTAGGTTTTTGACGAGTTTTAGAGGTATCGTTTTTATTACTATGCTTGTAGTCTCGATTTTGCGCAAATCGTTTTGGCATGTAATAAGGCCCCTGTACAGCCGGTGGCTGGTTCATGTAATATCCTTGCGCAGGATAAGGGTATATCGGAGCGCCTTGCGCAGGCTGGCTCGTCATGTACTTGCCAAACGAACTCTTTGCAGAATATTCGCGCACGCCCTGCGTGGGCGGCTTAGCATGGGACGGTCCGGCTTGCGCAGCCGGCCAATTGGATTCAAACGACGTTGCGTTACGTAACGGCCAAAACGTCTTAGAAATCCCGCCATTTTTCTCCAACTCGGAAGATAACCTTTCTTTATTAAAAAGGAAGTCACATGTTGGAGGGATTTTACGTATAGCACCCCGTACGTACTTGTCTTTCACGTATTTTAATATATTGTCACGCCTTTGTTGAATTAAATCAGCCCTATGGCCGCATACCATTTGAAGAAGATCAACCGATATTTTATTGTAAGAGCCTTGAATATAAATTTCGTTAAGCTTAGTTTTTAAAGCCGATACAGTGAGGTTGTCACAGGATGAAACCCAAGAAAGCAGAGACTCTAACCCAGACTGCATAGATTCTTTTTGCTTGATCAAAGCTTGCGTAATAGCTGCAAAGCCTTTTTCAGTGGTGCTCAATGAAGCAATTTTATCGTATGGTTTTAGTTCATCATTACATTCTGAATCTACGAAGCCTGGGGTAGAACAATATCCCTTTTGAACCTCTGAATAGCGGATATCAGCCCAATCCGAAGAACCAAAATGCTGAATCGAATTTAAAAACTCGATGTGAGTTTGTGACGATTTTGGTATTGCAGGCTCTTTAACTGTAGTGTTGAAGGGTAGATTGATACTTAAATCTACTTCAGCGGTACCCTTGTCTTCGTTATTTGTTTCACCGCCCGGAAATAAATCGCCACTTACGTTAAGACTAACATTATCGTCACAATCACTAGGACAAGTATAGGGCGGCGTAGGGTGCGCAGGCATGGGTTGTGGGTACATCGAGGATAAAAACTGTTTCAGTTCGCTTACCTCCTTAGCGAGATTGTTTACTGTATCATCCTGTCGCTTACGTTTAGCCTTCGTGGTTTTACGGGACATCTTTCTTTTGCGTGACGGTCCTGCTTGTGGTTCCGCTTGTTTAGCGGAAGCGGGTGACTCTGAGCTGCTACTATCAGTATCCGAAGTAGAGGAATCACTTTTATTTTGTTCCTCCATATTGCACTGAAAATATATAAATTAAATTAATTATATGCGAACGGTTACACCGTTTGAAATACTTATGACACTTTTGTTACCAGAATGCCGTCGCAGACGTGTGTTCTGGAACTCAACCGTATAGCTCGGAAAACTAAAAGCCAATGAGGCCGACATCCACGACAGCCACCTCTGTCACTGCTGGTGGGGATTTTGGAGGGGGAAAAAGGCGGGAAATTAGGGTGACCAGGGCTGAAAAAAGGCAATTTAACCGTCATAGATTAGGTAAACTGTGTTGCCACTCTCATTTATTTAGGCTTCGAATGACGGTACAGTTGGTTAATATTCATTAATTTGAGAGTGACTGAGACGGTATGATGCGAACTTCGACACACGGATTTCGGAGTAACCCCCCCTGAAACCCGATATCGTATCGGCGACCAATAATTATGATTGCGAGCCTAGCGCAGCTATCTCTCTTCATCAGTTTCTTTTCGGGAATCACACACCTGGGGGCTGGATTTTTGAAATCTTAAAAGTAACACTCCAAAGTGCAAAAATCTGTGTACAAACAAAACTGCACCTGAAATTAAATTTTCGACTAGTCGACTAGATTAAGTAGAGCTTTAATTTTCTTCTAATCATTCAGCACATTTTTTGGCGTATTTACAATCCTACCAATATTATGATTACAAAAGCTTGTGAGGATGTACTGTCGCCATCAGATATAATTATCGTAGCGGGCGACGTCCTTCAATATTTCAGAGCAGCATTAAATTTCAATAAATTCGAATCTATTATTACTTATATACGTACGTAGGGGGTAACTGTTTGTTTTATCGATATTATAAAATTTCAGGTACTTTAATTCTCCAGTTATTTTAACTGGATAACTAAAGGGTGCATGTTTATCTCACTTTTCGTATAGTTAACCAGATGGTCAACGACAGGCTTTTTTTGTATTTTTAACTGTGTTTTTCTTGGTTTGACATGATTATTAGCGCGATTCACGATTTTAACGTACTTATGGGAAAGAGGTGACCACTTCGTGACTACTTCGTACACTTTTAGATTTCATTTTTTATTTTTTATTCAATCGTCAAATTTAGTTAGGTTATAGCTATTTTTCAACGATAAGGTACGTGTACGAATGGTGACCACTTTCCCCTACCTACCTATAAATCGTGTCGTTTCCGTATGTTGTGGTTTACCTTTGGTACGATTCATACAAAGATTGTCCCTATAGGTACAGTAGCCTGCAAATTTGCATGGATACCTTAAGGACTATAACGCTGTGAACACTCGAGTTCGCGTTCGCAAAAAATAAACTAGATGGCGTTGTTGATGAAACTCATTGATGTAGCAAATTTGTGTAGTGTGTAATAGAATCTAAAATTCGCCATAGTATTCACAAGGTGCGCTGGCTCATTGGATAATCGTCTGACTTATGACTGTATACGCTCGTGATAGTCCTACGTTCGAATCCGAGAATAGTGCTTACATTTTTCATTTTTTAGTGTAGTAATTAATAATTTTATTGTGTTTCATAGTAAATAAACCATTATTTATTAATTATGAATTCTTAAAATAATATAATTGCTATATTACTTTGAACACAAATGAAACAACTTGTAATTGTTAAAATAATAATATCTTTATTTTTACATAGTGAAACAAACTCAGGTTATTACAATGATTTTTATGTTCGTTGATTTATTGGATTTTTCTCCACCCCAAATAGCAGAATAAATATTAGAAAATATGAAAAATTTACGAATAAAAAGAAATTTTTGTATGCAACGCCATGTCTGTGAAATGAAAAAAACCGATTGTGGGGCAGGTGGTGTGAATATCGCCAGGCAAGCTAATTCGTAAAATAGATTGCCTTTTAGTTTATTTTAAACATTTGTGACAGTAAAACAATTACCCTAACTTTATTGAGATCATGGCTTAAGTATTCGTTTTCGAAATCGAAAAGATGATTGAAGCTTGATCACAACAAAAATAAAACTATTTTAGCAAAATTTTTCTCAACTGAAGACTACGGGTCAATACACATGACATAGTTTCATATGTTCCTTAAGGCACGTAGAATATTACTATGGAGGAGACTTTCTAGATGTGACTAGATAAATAAGTGTTTCGTTTGACATAATTATAGTTAAATAAAATAAGTAGTAGTAGTAGTTAATAATAATAATAGTATTTTACTGTCACAAATGTTTTCATTCTGTTCTAAACACTAACGAACTAACACATGTTTAGGTTTCTAACCCTCACTCTGATTATTACAACTTGCACATGATAACACAGAACAGTTAGATAACATGATCTCCTGCAGCGCCGGACCGGAATCCATATTGGGCACTATGTGATTGCTATTATATCGCATATTATTTCGACGCCACAATCAAAACGGCCGCGTTGGGTGGATCTAAGTCTTCACCAGTAAAGATGACATGACTCCAGTCGATATTTTCTCGGTCAGCAAGGGTTCAACAGCATGTTTAACATAATGCAGACTTTCACAATGAAAAACACGACGATAGTATCCACGCTTGTGTCAAATAAACCAGCGTAGTGATTTTGTCTGTATGAATCCATTTTCGTCATACTCTCTCACTGTAGATCGCTGTGCTGTGTCAATAAGACGAGGTCTAATCGATGTGACCGTGTTGCAATATAACCCCTACTCATCAAAACGTCGTAGGTATCCACAAAACTGCTTATCCAGGTAACAAAAACAAACATAATTAGTAGGCAGAACAATTAAAAAGAAAACAAAATATTTTTTATAAAAACCTAGAAAAGTAAAAAAATACTTACGTTTACATCGGTCTTTCTAGCAATTTCTGCAAAAATTTTCCCTTCATTTTATAAAGCAATTATATTTGATCGTGTGACCAAATCGATATTACAACGAGAACTTATTCTTGTCAAAATGAAACAACGGTTGATACTTATCAAAACCCATCCAAAACATCAATCGAATAAGAAATACCGAATAAACGGACAAGTGTAAGATTCAGTAAAAAGCAATCTGATATTTTATAAATCTTACCCTAAATATTTCTGAGTATAAAGACCCTACCCTCTCATGTTATAATTCTAAATATTTTTTAAATTAGTATACAAAACCGCATAAATTGAAACTTGAACTTTGTTGTATCGTAATCGTAATAAGGTTTAAAAAAGAAATTGAGTTGTTTATCCCTTTGATTACATGCGTGAACTGTTAATTAGTTTCAACCACTCTGTATAAGAATATTTGGCCAAGCGGTGCGTGCGATTGCTTATTGATCCAGAGTTCCCAGGTTCAAACCCTCGTTGCTCATGAAGTTTTTGCAAATGTTTAAAAAAGTGGAGTTTTCGAGACGTTCTGTCGAACTTCAAAATTAACAACAACCATCGTAATTGGGAATTATAGCCTCCCATGATCCAAATTAATAACACCGAGAAATAATAATACCAATCTTACAAATGGAAAAAAAAAAAAAAACAGAAAAAGATAGCCGGGATCCATTCCGCATTCAAATTTGTCCTCGTTTACAATTTTTTTTTTCCGTCTTTGATAACAGCGCCATCTAGCGAGATCTTGTTAAACCAACGAAGTTTAAAGTTGACTTTGTTTGTCATCGAACGGATAGTTGCATCTCATATTCGCATCGCATTATTTTACTGAACTGGCCATGCAGTTTTGCAGCCGGCTGTACATAGGTATTTGAATTTGACCAAGCCTTATAAAATTTTATAGTTTTTCTTTGCTTGTTTTAGAATAAAAATTGCCGTCAAAAAAATAAAATTATTCCAGTAGGTACCTACAGCGAGGATGACGTTTTCGAAGCTATTATAGAAATAAAAACCGGGGGCAAAATTAGAGTAACGCCATTACCGTTTTATTTTTTATGTGAATGCTAAGACTGAAATATAACCGTTAATCTTAATTAACCTTAGAAGCCAATGCCTTAATTTTACATAAAGTTGATTATAAAAAACAAGCTACTTTTTATTATCTTAGGTACTAATTAAAGGTGAAAGTTTGTAAGTTTGGGTGTTGTTGCTCTGTCATGGCAAAACGGCTAAGCCAATTTTATTGAAAATAGGTAGGTATAGTGATAGTTACAGTCTCGAGGAAGGACAATAGGATAATTTTTATCCTGGAATATAGCATAGTTCCCGCGGCATAGAGATAAGCGAATTCACCGCAGACGAGTTGCGGGCAACAGCTAGTGATAAATAAATTTATTCCTTTTCAATGTATAGTAACGACACTATTACATTTACTGTTACAGGGTTCCACAGTGAATCAGGGTTTTTCTCTACTGTTTTTGACCGAGCGAGTTCAAAGCGTCTCCGATACAGCATGAGTAAAAAATATTGCTTGCTTTCGTATGTCCGGCTATAGTGTACTTATGTTCTTCTGTACAGTCACCAGCATAAATAAGTGATCATTTTTGTACCTTGTCGCTTTCAGTCGTTACATGATTTCGTATGGTTTTTCAAACATGACTTTTAAGTGACAAGGTACAAAAGTGATCACTTATTTATGCTGGTGACTGTACAGGTAGATGCTCCCAGCTGATTTTCGTGAAGTTTCGTTAGCATGTGCCTTAATGACTTGGATTTATGTTGATTCAGATTTTGGGAATATTTCAAAGTAGCGGACACTCGCAAGGTCTATCTTACTGAGCAACTAGTATTTTATAGTATACTGTAAATAGTGAAGTACCTCGTTCATTAAAAATGCAAACGCGTTCCAAAATCATTCGCTAATGCATCTAAACAAGTCGTTAATTATTAGGTTTCAAATGTAATGTAGGTATGTAATGTGGTCTATGATCATGAAACGTATTAAAAAGATCCGCCTCTTACCTCTAACAAGTAGTACTTGGACAGCGAAGACAAATCGTGGGCAACGGTGAAATTAAAACTGAGCAATTCCGACTCTACGAGATAGAAGACATTGCGTAGTAGCTTGCCGGTTCCGTTCAAATCCTTGTTATAAATAACTATCTCATCAAAATTAAGGGATGAGTATATACTGGTATCATTATTACGAATACATTTTAATTCATCGTCCACATTGCCTACGTATAAATCGTCTGGACAACACTTCAATATACAAATTGTTTTGTTGCATTTATAATTATACTCCTCTACAGTTTTAATTGTAATATTACTGAGAAAACTTGCGTCGGCATAATAATTTAACGTTAATAAAAATATAGCAAAATGGTGTCGATTCACAATCATGGTTTCCGTGCGGCGTACTACACTACACTAGGTACACTATATTGTAATAGGTACTAGAGTTAAAATTTCCCCCTATTATCGCTTCACACTGATGTACCTGACATAAAACATTTTATCATATCCTTATTAAATTAGGGGGGTCACTTCGAATGTGGCTTGGTTTTGTTTATAATCTATATATATAAAATTCTAAACTGACTGACTGACTGACTGACTGTTGATATATCAACGCACAGCCAAAACCACTGGACCTAGAGACTTGAAATTTTGCACACAGATACCTTATACAATGAAGGCATCCACTAAGGAAGGATTTTTGGAAATTCGACCCTTAAAGGGGTTAAATGGGGGTCCAAAGTGTGTATGGGGAAACAAGATTAGTTCTAGACTATTTTATTCGAAACTTCACAGGAGTACTCCCAACGTTAAATGAGTAAATACGTGTTTCAGGTTTTTTGAAAATTCAACCCCTAAAAGGGGGATATGTGGTGACAAAGTCTGAAAATCAACGTGGGTATTATTATAACTAGCTTCTGCCCGCGACTTCGTCCGCGTAGAATTAGATTAAATAATCGATGTTGATAGTTATTTCCGCAATAATTATTTACGTTGCAACTCTAGGCAGCTACGTTTCACATACTACCTTTTACATGTTTATCGCTATCCCGCGGGAAGTATTCAATTATCCGGAAAAAAAAGTAGCCTATGTGTTAATCTAGGATGCCAGCTATCTCCGTTCCAAATTTTATGTAAATCTGTCCAGCCGTTTTCGCGTGAAGAAGTAACAAACAAACACACACACACACACTTACAAACTTTCGCCTGATATTAGTGTGATAGCTTTTTCCCGCGGCTTCGCTGGCGTGTACCAGGAGTATTTCGATCCCGTTTATTTCCCGTTCCCGTAAGAATTTCGGTAAATGCTCTCTTAATGCTCCCATACACTTCCCAAGGAATCCACATGCCAAATTTCAGCTTTCTACGACCAGTAAAACGAAAAATCCCATTTATTTCCCTTGTAGGGATAAGTTCGCCTTTGTACATTTGTGTTGTCCTGTATTTACCTTTTTCATGTGTTTTATGTACAATAAAGAGTTATACATACATACATACATACATACATATTTCCGTTCCCGTGGGAATTTTGCAAAGTCCTCTCTTAATGCTCCTCTACACTCTCCAAGCAATCTGCATGCCGAATTTCAGCTTTTTACAACCAGTAAAACGAAAAGTCCCGTTTTTCCCGTTCCCGTGGGAATTTTGGGAAATTATTTTTTATAGCTTCCCTACACTCTTCAAGCAACCCACTTGCCTAATTTCAGCTTTCTACGGCCAGTAAAACGAAAAATCCCGTTTTTTCCTGTTCCCGTGGGAATTTAAGAAAGGGTGTGTAATGTTCGTCATAACAACGATTAGCGAATTTTCATTTCTCAAAACATGAATATCGTAATTTCAATTTGTCGAAGTATTGAGATCATATAAAAACAATATGCATACTAACAAAATGCCGAATTTCTCAAATCATAATATCAATTTGCATAATTGTCTTATGCATAATTAAGGTACTGCATAATAATCATGCAGCATAATAATCAAAGTTCATAATAAACAATGTTTATACAAACATCGAGGATAATGATCGAAGAGTATAAGCGCCTGGCAAAAATCCAAGAGCAATACTAATATATAATTATTGAATATAGCAGTTTGTTTTTGTTGGAAAAACTGCAACAGCAATATTATCCGGGCTGCTATAAAAAAAAATCCTAACATCGAAGGCTAAGGCGGAAGCTACGCTCCGCTTCGCTCCCGCCTTAGCCTTCTGAACCTAACCTATCCGACTCGCTTCTGCTCCGAACCGTCTTGCACGCTCGCTTCGCTCGCTCGCACAAATGAAATGTTTTTTGCATTTGGCACCAGCCAAGTATAAATATGCGACAAAAAATAGTACGCTTACGTATTAAGTATAATTATGTTGCATGGTGTTATACCCTCTAATCGTTATTCTAAATGTTGTTATGGATTTTAATCATTTAATTATTCAATAGAATAACCGAATATTAAAATGAAATTATTAAATATAAGCATTATTGCAATTGTTGTTATGACTAATGAATGTTATTTTATTTAAAGCTTATGTTCGGTAAAAATCTGAAATCCGTTGTTATGCTAAATGAATATTATGATTTTTGAGCGTAGTGAAATTAAATTATGCTAAAAGTTTGTATGACGATTGAACGGCACCCATTTGGAAAGTCTTCTCTTAATGCTCCTCTACACTTCCCAAGCAACCTACATGCCGAATTTCAGTTTTCTAAAACCAGTAAAACGAAGAGTCCCGTTTTTCTCGTTCCCGTGGGAATTTCGGGAAATTGTCCCTTAATGCATCCCTACACTCATCAAGCAACCTACATGCCGAATTTCAGCTTTCTACGATTGGTAAGATGAAAAATCCCGTTTTGTCTCGTTCCCGTGGGAATTTCTGAAAATCCTTAAAACGGTTTTTTACTATTATTATCACCTACTTCTATGCCAAATTTGAAAAGTCTAGTATTTATAGTTCTTAGGATTTCGTTGAACTAAATAATATACTTATCCCGTGGGAATTTCCAAAAATCCTGAAATGAACTTCTTAGTTTTCTAATCGCCTACTTGTGTATCAAATTTGAAGAGTCTAGTTATTATAGTTACTGAGATAGGGTCACTCGGAATCGAATTATATAAATCCCGTTTTTTCCTTATCCCGTGGGAATTTCCAAAAATCCTTCCTTAGTGGATGCCTACACTGTATAAGGTATCTATGTGCAAAATTTCAAGTCTCTAGGTCCAGTGGTTCGGGCTGTGCGTTGATATATAGTTAAGTCAGTCAGTCAGTCAGTCAGTCAGTCAGGACTTTGAATTTTATATATATAGATTATTATTATTAGTGGGTAGTATTGTTTGTACGGTTTATCGGGTCGCTGATTACGAAAAGAAACAACACACATACCTGACACACACACAAATTTCCACAGGAACGGGAAAAAACGGGATTTATGTAGGTACTTATTCGATTCCGAGTGACCCTATCTCAGTAACTATCAATAATAACTAGACTTCAAATTTCGTACACAAGTAGGTGATTACAACATTAAGAAAGTAATTTCAGGATTTTTGGAAATTCCTACGGGATAAGGAAAAAACGGGATTTATATATTCAGGTCAACGAAATCCTATGAACTATAATTATAAAAACGGTTTTAAGGATTTTAGGAAATTTGTTCTATGTTCTATGGGATCGATTTTTCGTTTTACTGGTCGTAGAAAACTGAAATTTGGCCTTCAGGTTCCTTGGGGAGTATAGGGGAGCACTACAAAAGGATTTCCCGAATTTCTGACGGAAACAAACGGGAAAAACGGGATTTTTTGTTATACATTGGTCGTAGAAAGTTGAAATTTGGCATGTAGGTTGCTTGATAAGTGTAAGGAAATATTAAGACAATTTTAATTTTCAATATTCCCACGGAACGGGAAAAACGAGAATTCGTTTTACTGGTTGTAGAAAGCTGACATTCGACATGTAGGTTGCTTGGGGAGTGTAAAGAAGCATTAAGAGAGGACTTTCCAAAATTCTCACGGGAACGGGAAAAAACGGGATTTTTCGTTTTACTGGTCGTAGAAAGGTGAAAATTGGCATGTAGGTTGCTTGAAAAGTATAGGGAAGCTATAAGAGATAATTTCCCAAAATTCCCACGGGAACGGGAAAAAGGGGCTTTTCGTTTTACTGGTTGTAGAAAGCTGAAATTCGGCATGTAGGTTGATTAAAGAGTGTAGAGGAGCATTAAGAGAGGACTTTCCAAAATTCCCACGGGAACGGGAAAAAAACGTGATTTTTCGTTTTACTGATCGTAGAAAGCTGCAATTTGGCAAGTGGGTTCCTTGGGGAGTATAGGGGGGAGTATTAAGAGAGCCTTTTCCGAAATTCTTACGGGAACGGGAAAAAAACGGGATTGAAATACTCCTGGTACACGCGAGCAAAGCCGCGGGAAAAAGCTATTTGTCAACAAATGAGTCTACGCGGACGAAGAACATTAAGGTAGGACTTTCCAAAATTCCCACGGGAACGGGAAAAACGGGATTTTTCGTTTTACTGGTCGTATAAAGCTGAAATTTGGCATGTTAGGTTGCTTTAAGAGTGTAGGGAAGCTATAAGAGATAATTTTCCAAAATTCCCACGGGAACGGGAAAAAGGGGCTTTTCGTTTTACTGGTTGTAGAAAGCTGAAATTCGGCATGTAGGTTGATTGAAGAGTATAGAGGAGCATTAAGAGAGGAGTTTCCAAAATTCCTACAGGAACAGGAAAAAACGTGATTTTTCGTTTTACTGGTCGTAGAAAGCTGCAATTTGGCAAGTGGGTTCCTTGGGGAGTATAGGTGAGTATTAAGAGAGCATTTTCCGAAATTCTTACGGGAACGGGAAAAAAACGGGATTGAAATACTCCTGGTACACGCGAGCAAAGCCGCGGGCAAAAGCTATTTGTCAACAAATGAGTCTACGCGGACGAAGAACATTAAGGTAGGACTTTCCAAAATTCCCACGGGAACGGGAAAAACGGGATTTTTCGTTTTACTGGTCGTAAAAAGCTGAAATTTGGCAAGTGGATTGCTTGGTGAGTGTAGGGTAGCATTAAGAGAGCATTTCCCGAAATTCTTATGGGAACGGGAAAAAAACGGGATTGAAATACTCCTGGTACACGGGAGAGAAGCCGCGGGCAAAAGCTCTTTAAAAATAAATTATGTTTACGCGGACGAAGTCGCGGCAAAAGCTAGTTAAGTATAAATAATGACTTAAAATTAAGTGCGTAGGTATAGTCGAGTTCATAAACATAATGAGCATTCACATCACAAGCAAGGCTTCAAAAATATAATTATGTAGGTACATAGAAGGGTGGGTACATAAATATCTGAAGAGAACAGATTAATCAACCAATCTATACTCTAGGTCAGTGTTTTTCAAAGTGTGGGTCGCGACCCCCCGGGGGGTCGCGAGACCTATCCAGGGGGGTCGCGAGGCTCAGCTCCGGGAAAGTATTGTGACTAGATGGAATGATTTTGTTTTTAACAAAACAACAATCAACACCGATTGATACGGATACAAACTCCAATTTTAGCATTTTATCAGCTGCAAGTTCCAATAGTCTTTCTTTCACAGTGTTGTTGAGATCGGCAAGTTCGACGGATCTATTCAGAAAGGGTATTATTATCCAACATTTTCCGTCACCCATGTGTTTCATTTGAAAAATAGCTCAAAAATTTTTTTAAAAATTTTGCAAACTGTCCACCATAGTAGGAATATGAATTTCTATGATCACAGAATTATCCGATGAAAATTCTTGAATAATTTGAGACATGCAAGGAAAATATTCAAGCCGTAAATTTTGCAATGATATTGTACATCATTCAGTTTTCGCTATAAATCCATGAATTTTATTTTTGCTGTAATAATGTTTTCGTCCCTTGAAGATTTTTGTTTAAGCCATTGAAATGTTTTCGTCATATTTTCTATTTTTCTTCTTTTTAGGCTCACTTCCAGATGTTGATGTTAATCCAGACGTTGAAGGCATCGATGATCTTTTTTGATACTTTTCCATTTCGTCGCAAAATAATCTCCAAATAACAGCTGCCTTTTATTATTAGGTTGCGAAACAATAAGTGCCTTCTGAATACTTGTGATAAAATATAGGTTGCGTTCCAAAACGCATGAATGATTGATTGATAGAAGGGTGTGTTCCAAATCTGTTTTTCCGGTTTTGGGGGGTCGCGATGGAATTTTGATGGTCATTAAGGGCCGTGACGCCAAAAAGTTTGAAAAACACTGCTCTAGGTATTAATAAAGCTGAAGAGGGTTGAAAGTCTGTACATGGAAGATAATATTTAAAAAACTTGGCTGTGGACATTAGAATCGATAACAGAACACGTTCCAACAGTTTATTGAATTTTTGTCTGTTTGTCTGTATGTTTGCGAGCGCATTACGTGAAAACGGTTGAACGTATTTCGATGCAAACTTTACTAATCTGTTGAGAAAACCACCGGCCAGGTCATAGGCTACTTTTCCGGAAAATTGCATAGTTCCCGCGGGATAGTGATAAACATGTCAAAGGTTGCAGCTGCCTACAGTCACAACGTAAATAAATATTGCTTCAGTGTCGTAGAGGTGCATTAAGGAGGGATTTTTCTTAATTCCCACAGGATAGGGATTAAATGAGATTTATAAGTCTGAAAAGGCAGCCTATCTCCATTACTAGAATTTTGAAATTCGGCACACAAGTATAGAATCATAACTGCTGAAAATTAATTGCAAGACTTTTCGAAATTCCCACGGGATAGGGAGAAAAAGGGATTATATTATTACTTTGAAATGTTCTTATCTCCGTAAAAATGATTACTAGAATCTTTAAATTTGCCATACCTGTAGATAATTATGATAACTTATCTGAAAAGTGATTTCAGGATCTTGCTAGAATCCCGTGGAATTCATAAGAAAAAAGAGTAACGACTTGCTAACATAGCTTCTTGGTATTTGGCAGAAATGTTCCTTGATGATCAAAGAGGTGCACTCTAAGGGGAATTTCCAATTTGCCCACGGGATAAAAACGCATCCAGTCACACTCCCCGGATAGATCTGTTTAGTTAATCTTCTTTCATCCATCGCCTCTACGTGACCAAACCAACTAAGCACACTTTTTGTATCCTACTTAGTCATTATTATATTCTTTCACACCACCATGTTCCCTTGTCACCTGTTATTCTCTTTCACTGTTACATCTTCCATACTTCTAAAACTCGTTCGTCGTTCGTTCTTCGTTAAATAACACAACAACAATAGTTAGGTACATAATATGTTTGTGTTTATGTTTATTTGATCATTCAATATAAAATTACATCATCAATCACTTAAATAAACAAGCATTTGTTTATATACCTTAAAACAGTGAAAATAGCACCCCTATGTGGGTGCTGCTATTATGGTCCTTGTTGATGGCCTGTGCCGTCTTCTTAAAGTCCGTAACCACACCTGCTTGGATGGTCGGCCAGCTGCCACTAGGCTGCCACACCCTGTGTAACACCGCCGCGTATAGAACCTCACGGCGGTTCTCCAAAGGCGACGTCAGGGTTAGTGCAGGGTTTTACCGCAATCACTTAATGCGTGCCAAGTTCTATTCATAGTAAGGGACACAGTTATGTAGCCATAGCTCTGTCCCTTACGCTGAACAGAACTGGCACGCACTAAGCGATTGTGGTAACTCCCTGGCCTCCCAGCCTCCCACTATGCAGTGGAGCATGAGCTGGTACACCGGCATTCCGGTTGGTAGGGCCTGGAAAGTGCCAGACCGTGGCAGATAGAGTCCAGAACCATGTACTTCTTTCTCCCAGGCATGCGTATGCACTCATCGCCAGGCATACAGCTGATAAACTAATAGAGAAGAAAAACCACATAATTTATCACATCAAACTTATCACACTAATCTAACTAATCTAACTAACTATCTAACTATCTAACTTCTAACTAACTACTGTAATCTGTATCTGTAATTACTGTAATCTAATCTAACTAATCTAACTAATATTATAAATGCGAAAGTATGGATGGATGGATGGATGTTTGTTTGTTTGTTACTCAATCACGCCAGAACGGCACAACGGATCTGGATGAAATTTGGCACATAGATAGAGAAAAGTTTGGAATAGCACATAGGTTACTTTTTATCCCGGAAAATTGCTTAGTTCCCGCGGGATAGCGATAAACGAATTCTTTGCAGACGAAGTCGCTGGCAACAGCTAGTAATATTATAAATACGAAAGTATGGATGGATGGATGGATAGATGGATGTTTGTTTGTTACTCAATCACGCCAGAACGGTCCAACGGGTCTGGATGAAATTTGGCACATAGATAGAGAAAAGTCTGGAATAGCACATAGGCTACTTTTTATCCCGGAAAATTGCGTAGTTCCCGCGGGATAGCGATAAACGAATTCTTTGCAGACGAAGTCGCTGGCAACAGGTAGTAATATTATAAAGGCGAAAGTTTATGTGAGTGTGTGTGTATTTTTAGGTACCTACTTCTTCACATGCAAACGGTTGGACGCAAATTTGGAACGGAGATAGTAGCTGGTAGGTAGGTACCTACCCTAAATTAACACAGGCTACCTAATTTATATCCCGGAAAATTGCATAGTTCCTCCGGGATAGTAATAAACATGTCAAAGGCCGTATCTGCCTAAACTCGCGACGTAAATAATTATTGCAGAATATAACTACCTATCAACATCAATTCTTATCTGAAATCTAATTCTACGCGGACGAAGTCGCGGACAGAAGCTACTATGACATAAAATTACGCCAAGCCGATATTGGCGATTACTGTAGTTTTCTTTATTATGTTTTTGTCTGTATTTACATTTAACGGAGTTTATTTTAAGATATTCTCGAAAATACGATTTTCAATATACTGATATTTTTAAACATTATATTTCTAAAGTTTGACTGGCAACATTGAAGTGAAAATGTCGTCGGATGTGCTGTCAAATCAATACGGTGTGCGTTTACGAAGTAATTTTCTATGGCGAAAGTCATTGGTATTAAAATCTTACAAAGATTAGGAAAAAATCTTCTTGATTTCAAACATGAAAACTAAATTTTAGTTCCATTTTCTGTATGATAACTGTATAACTGTTGACTTTTTGCTCAACGAAGACACTGAAGCATACAATTTAGAACCGTAAAAACACGCGAACAGCTTCGTAAACGTGCTATTGCTTTTGTCTAGCATGATTGATTTTTGTCCGGATTTCGGTCTGAAGTCCCAGCTGTTCAACTGCAATATCTGCATTGCGCCTGCCTGAACTGAATGCACTGGTAAAAAACTTCCCCCAGAAACAGGACCCGGGATTTCAGTCATCATGTCGGCCTCCGTGGACGAAAGGTGTGTTACATGAGACAAAACGTGCTGAAGTTCAACGCGCCTAAGAAAAATGTTTCTCTAAGAATTGTGATCTAATTTCAGGGTTACCGACGAAGTAGAAGCTTTGGAGGCTATACTGATGGATGATGTGGTTGTTAAGCGAGTGGACGACGTGCCACAGTCTATAGAAACTGTGGTGCATCCGTCGACAGGAGATGACACCGATCAGCAGTATGTGTGTGTAACTTTAGAAGTGAAACTGACCCCAGGATACCCTGATACCAGTCCGGAGGTCACGCTTCGCAACCCCCGAGGCTTGGACGACTCTTTACTAGCTGTCATTAACTCGCAAATTAGAGAAAAGCTGATAGATTGTCTAGGGCAGCCTGTGGTGTTTGAGCTTCTTGAGGTAAATATATTGATACCTTTCTTTGATACTCAGTGTAAATTTACTGCTTCTTTAGAGTGGGTGACGCCATCATTTGAACTATCATTATTGTGATTTAACATGCAGTCTTTCAGTTTCTATTGATTTTGATTCATTGTTGCACTTTCGGTTCATTGTATTATTTTTTTATAACTGTTCAGTAGGATTATGAATCTTTAGTGCAAAATATTACTGACTACAGGTGAAAAACTTAAGTATATGTAAGTAAACTGTATGTAGTAGTGTACAGAACTGATATGAGACTTAAGTAATTTTTCTAATTTGTAACACCAATTTGTCTATTCGCACACATTACTCACACATACAACAGGTCATTTACTTATGTTTTTCATCTACATATTGGTAAAGTTTTTCTAAGAATTTGGCAAACTATTTGTTTGAAATTTTAGTTGAAAACAATGCTCATTATTCCAAACAATTGCGTTATAGTGGTTTAGTAATTAGGTATTCTTACCAATGATATTAGAAACCCTAGATTCACTACAAGCGCTCAAAACTCGTCCCGAGCAGAGAGTGCTTAGAATCTGTCATTAAGCACTCTCTGGCCCTATAGAGCTGTCAATATGATTTACGACATGCTGTCAGCTTAAATTTAATAATGTTGTATATTCCGGACACACGCATTTGAAATAAAACTGTAATGTTTATGTTATACAGTTGGCTTTCGAATATTTTAAAATGTGGTTGAAATATCATTTGGCATTTGCGACTTTCATATTTTTGGAATGTACTTTTGGGACAAGTTTTGGCAGTGATTTTATATGTGGTGGTGCATCTAGGGTTTATAATAGGTATCACTGATTCTTACTCAAAATAACAAAACAAAAATTAGCATATTCTAATAAATAACAAATAATTCCAGTTGATCCGGGAAAATCTCACAGAAAGCAACTTACCGAGTGGTCAGTGCGTGATCTGCCTGTACGACTTCACCGAGGGTGACGTTTTCATCAAGACGCAGTGCTATCACTACTTCCATAGCCACTGCCTTGCCAGCCACCTCATCGCTGGACGGAAGTATTACCAGGAGGAGTTGGAGAAGCTTCCCAATTGGCAACAAATGCAGGCGCCCCCATATCAGGTACACTTGCTCAAACTTCTGTTAGTTCTCTACCAAGTGGTCCAATCTTCAATATTATGTCTATATCTACTTAGTGTTGTGACAGATACTCGGCTGAGCAAAATGACGAACAAGTCACTTGGACCTTGTTTTATTTAACTGGGCTGAGTGCTCACCCGCCCTACTCTTTTAGTTGAGTAATTTGCTGTCCCGCCACTATACTCGGTCATTTGATCAAGGCATAAATTATGTTGTGTTGTGTGTCAACAGCAAACATGTCCTGTGTGCCGCTGTGCGTTGTCCTGTGATGTTGACACATTGAAGAAAGCGCCGGCACCGGTGGAGTCCATCACTGCTCCACCTTTCCGTCTGACAGCCGAACTAAAGGTAACTTTTCAATAATAAATAGGGTGATGGCACCTGTGTTGGAAATTTTATTCTTAATTTAACGCCTTTGACCATTTTCTTGGAAGCCGTGTAACTTTGCGTTTTAGCATTTTCAATTGTTTTCGCAGGCTTTGCAGCTCAAGATGGCGGCACTGTTGTCACAGCAGGTGGCAAAAGGTGGCGTCGTAGGCGTCGGTGACACAGGCCCGCCACCTCTCACTATTACCTCACCCTCCGACAACGAAAACGTGCGTACACTCTAGAAAGTTTTTTTATTATACGATAAAGGTAAACATTAAAAGCGACTGAATTATGGATGACGACTGGGCAAATGAAACAAAATTCTATTTATTCCGTCATTTAGATTATTAAATAAAAAATGTCAGACACATTTCTTTTTCGCCAGTGAAATAAGTTTGGTGGGGGCTTGTGACGTCACTTCTAAGTAAAATTGTATCAATGTCGCATGACGTCACGTGTTGATATTTCAACTTAATATATTTTCTTAATGTTTTGATTAAATGAAATAAGAAAAAATATGTGTCCAATACCTATTGATAATCTACCTGATAGACAAAAAAATCATCTATTGTTTAAAACGGGTGAAATAAAAACCACTTTATACTTTTAAGAACGAAAAGACCAATTATTTTACTTGGAAGCCACTACGTCCGACTCTAGCATAGGGTAGACGAGAGATGAGTGATCTTGCTGGATGATTTTAATGTTGACCACCTACCTGCGGGTGGTAGGGCCTTGTGCAAGGTCCGTCCGGATCGCTACCACCATCTTACTCACTAATCCTGCCGCTAAGCAGCAGTGCTTGCACTACTGTTTTCCGGTGTGGAGAGTAAGACACCCGGGGAAATTATGGGCACAAGAGGCATTTCATCTAAGTCCTCTAGGTTGGCAACGCATCTGCAATCCCTCCAGGGTTGCGGTTATCTATGAGCAGTGGTGATCGCTTACCATCTGGTGACCCACTTGCTCGTTTGCCTTCTTATTCACAAAAAAAAAAAAAAAAACTTCATTATATAGATTATAATCAATTTTCGTCCAAATAAACATTATCATCAACATCATATCCTGTTCTCTCAGGAGGCCAGCAACGGGTCCGCTAGCGCGTTGCCGGACACCAAGCCCGAGCTCGGCAACGGGCACAACGGGAACGCGTCGCACGACGCGCCCGGCTCGCCGCAGCGTGGGTACAAGGGACCCTACAGGTACAGAATAGGAGCCTTACCGTCCTAATTCCGATTCAATTCAAGTTTTAGCTGTCACTTTTAGTATGAATCTGACAGCGAGCGAACCTAAACTGAATCGCTTCAAGACGTCATGGTAAGACCTCTGAGATTGTTGGGAGAGTTATTACAGTTCTCGATTAAAACTTGAGTCCGATAGAATATAGAAACGTAACATTGTAATATTTAAATGAGAAAGATACTCGTCTCTCTTCTTCTCTGGCAGTTTTCTCTTGGCTGTTACCTTGTCTCGATAAAATCGCTTTATCGAACGTGATGAAATTTAGAAAAGGAGATACTTTTGCCATTTTGAAAAAAATAAATCAAAACTGAATCGTCGAAAAAAAACATACAGTTATGCCCGAAAAAGTTGATAGCAAATGTGGCCTGTAACTCGCTCGGTAATAATAATAATAATAATAATAATAATGAAACTGATCGTTTGTCGTGCGCAGAGGCTTCAACCGCCGTGGCAAGCCGGGCCGGCGCGGGCGCGGCGCGACACGGTGACCCGCGCCGCCGCGCGCCCCGCCCGCCGCCGCCTAGCCGCCGCCAAGCCCCCGCCGCCGCGCCGAGCCCCAGTGAGTCACACCAACACCCCTACCCCAGGCCCACACACCACACACTAACACGGTGACCCGCGCCGCCGCGCGCCCCGCCCGCCGCCGCCTAGCCGCCGCCAAGCCCCCGCCGCCGCGCCGAGCCCCAGTGAGTCACACCAACACCCCTACCCCAGGCCCACACACCACACACTAACACGGTGACCCGCGCCGCCGCGCGCCCCGCCCGCCGCCGCCTAGCCGCCGCCAAGCCCCCGCCGCCGCGCCGAGCCCCAGTGAGTCACACCAACACCCCTACCCCAGGCCCACACACCACACACTAACACGGTGACCCGCGCCGCCGCGCGCCCCGCCCGCCGCCGCCTAGCCGCCGCCAAGCCCCCGCCGCCGCGCCGAGCCCCAGTGAGTCACACCAACACCCCTACCCCAGGCCCACACACCACACACTAACACGGTGACCCGCGCCGCCGCGCGCCCCGCCCGCCGCCGCCTAGCCGCCGCCAAGCCCCCGCCGCCGCGCCGAGCCCCAGTGAGTCACACCAACACCCCTACCCCAGGCCCACACACCACACACTAACACGGTGACCCGCGCCGCCGCGCGCCCCGCCCGCCGCCGCCTAGCCGCCGCCAAGCCCCCGCCGCCGCGCCGAGCCCCAGTGAGTCACACCAACACCCCTACCCCAGGCCCACACACCACACACTAACACGGTGACCCGCGCCGCCGCGCGCCCCGCCCGCCGCCGCCTAGCCGCCGCCAAGCCCCCGCCGCCGCGCCGAGCCCCAGTGAGTCACACCAACACCCCTACCCCAGGCCCACACACCACACACTAACACGGTGACCCGCGCCGCCGCGCGCCCCGCCCGCCGCCGCCTAGCCGCCGCCAAGCCCCCGCCGCCGCGCCGAGCCCCAGTGAGTCACACCAACACCCCTACCCCAGGCCCACACACCACACACTAACACGGTGACCCGCGCCGCCGCGCGCCCCGCCCGCCGCCGCCTAGCCGCCGCCAAGCCCCCGCCGCCGCGCCGAGCCCCAGTGAGTCACACCAACACCCCTACCCCAGGCCCACACACCACACACTAACACGGTGACCCGCGCCGCCGCGCGCCCCGCCCGCCGCCGCCTAGCCGCCGCCAAGCCCCCGCCGCCGCGCCGAGCCCCAGTGAGTCACACCAACACCCCTACCCCAGGCCCACACACCACACACTAACACGGTGACCCGCGCCGCCGCGCGCCCCGCCCGCCGCCGCCTAGCCGCCGCCAAGCCCCCGCCGCCGCGCCGAGCCCCAGTGAGTCACACCAACACCCCTACCCCAGGCCCACACACCACACACTAACACGGTGACCCGCGCCGCCGCGCGCCCCGCCCGCCGCCGCCTAGCCGCCGCCAAGCCCCCGCCGCCGCGCCGAGCCCCAGTGAGTCACACCAACACCCCTACCCCAGGCCCACACACCACACACTAACACGGTGACCCGCGCCGCCGCGCGCCCCGCCCGCCGCCGCCTAGCCGCCGCCAAGCCCCCGCCGCCGCGCCGAGCCCCAGTGAGTCACACCAACACCCCTACCCCAGGCCCACACACCACACACTAACACGGTGACCCGCGCCGCCGCGCGCCCCGCCCGCCGCCGCGCCGAGCCCCAGTGAGTCACACCAACACCCCTACCCCAGGCCCACACACCACACACTAACACGGTGACCCGCGCCGCCGCGCGCCCCGCCCGCCGCCGCCTAGCCGCCGCCAAGCCCCCGCCGCCGCGCCGAGCCCCAGTGAGTCACACCAACACCCCTACCCCAGGCCCACACACCACACACTAACACGGTGACCCGCGCCGCCGCGCGCCCCGCCCGCCGCCGCCTAGCCGCCGCCAAGCCCCCGCCGCCGCGCCGAGCCCCAGTGAGTCACACCAACACCCCTACCCCAGGCCCACACACCACACACTAACACGGTGACCCGCGCCGCCGCGCGCCCCGGCCGCCGCCGCCTAGCCGCCGCCAAGCCCCCGCCGCCGCGCCGAGCCCCAGTGAGTCACACCAACACCCCTACCCCAGGCCCACACACCACACACTAACACGGTGACCCGCGCCGCCGCGCGCCCCGCCCGCCGCCGCCTAGCCGCCGCCAAGCCCCCGCCGCCGCGCCGAGCCCCAGTGAGTCACACCAACACCCCTACCCCAGGCCCACACACCACACACTAACACGGTGACCCGCGCCGCCGCGCGCCCCGCCCGCCGCCGCCTAGCCGCCGCCAAGCCCCCGCCGCCGCGCCGAGCCCCAGTGAGTCACACCAACACCCCTACCCCAGGCCCACACACCACACACTAACACGGTGACCCGCGCCGCCGCGCGCCCCGCCCGCCGCCGCCTAGCCGCCGCCAAGCCCCCGCCGCCGCGCCGAGCCCCAGTGAGTCACACCAACACCCCTACCCCAGGCCCACACACCACACACTAACACGGTGACCCGCGCCGCCGCGCGCCCCGCCCGCCGCCGCCTAGCCGCCGCCAAGCCCCCGCCGCCGCGCCGAGCCCCAGTGAGTCACACCAACACCCCTACCCCAGGCCCACACACCACACACTAACACGGTGACCCGCGCCGCCGCGCGCCCCGCCCGCCGCCGCCTAGCCGCCGCCAAGCCCCCGCCGCCGCGCCGAGCCCCAGTGAGTCACACCAACACCCCTACCCCAGGCCCACACACCACACACTAACACGGTGACCCGCGCCGCCGCGCGCCCCGCCCGCCGCCGCCTAGCCGCCGCCAAGCCCCCGCCGCCGCGCCGAGCCCCAGTGAGTCACACCAACACCCCTACCCCAGGCCCACACACCACACACTAACACGGTGACCCGCGCCGCCGCGCGCCCCGCCCGCCGCCGCCTAGCCGCCGCCAAGCCCCCGCCGCCGCGCCGAGCCCCAGTGAGTCACACCAACACCCCTACCCCAGGCCCACACACCACACACTAACACGGTGACCCGCGCCGCCGCGCGCCCCGCCCGCCGCCGCCTAGCCGCCGCCAAGCCCCCGCCGCCGCGCCGAGCCCCAGTGAGTCACACCAACACCCCTACCCCAGGCCCACACACCACACACTAACACGGTGACCCGCGCCGCCGCGCGCCCCGCCCGCCGCCGCCTAGCCGCCGCCAAGCCCCCGCCGCCGCGCCGAGCCCCAGTGAGTCACACCAACACCCCTACCCCAGGCCCACACACCACACACTAACACGGTGACCCGCGCCGCCGCGCGCCCCGCCCGCCGCCGCCTAGCCGCCGCCAAGCCCCCGCCGCCGCGCCGAGCCCCAGTGAGTCACACCAACACCCCTACCCCAGGCCCACACACCACACACTAACACGGTGACCCGCGCCGCCGCGCGCCCCGCCCGCCGCCGCCTAGCCGCCGCCAAGCCCCCGCCGCCGCGCCGAGCCCCAGTGAGTCACACCAACACCCCTACCCCAGGCCCACACACCACACACTAACACGGTGACCCGCGCCGCCGCGCGCCCCGCCCGCCGCCGCCTAGCCGCCGCCAAGCCCCCGCCGCCGCGCCGAGCCCCAGTGAGTCACACCAACACCCCTACCCCAGGCCCACACACCACACACTAACACGGTGACCCGCGCCGCCGCGCGCCCCGCCCGCCGCCGCCTAGCCGCCGCCAAGCCCCCGCCGCCGCGCCGAGCCCCAGTGAGTCACACCAACACCCCTACCCCAGGCCCACACACCACACACTAACACGGTGACCCGCGCCGCCGCGCGCCCCGCCCGCCGCCGCGCCGAGCCCCAGTGAGTCACACCAACACCCCTACCCCAGGCCCACACACCACACACTAACACGGTGACCCGCGCCGCCGCGCGCCCCGCCCGCCGCCGCCTAGCCGCCGCCAAGCCCCCGCCGCCGCGCCGAGCCCCAGTGAGTCACACCAACACCCCTACCCCAGGCCCACACACCACACACTAACACGGTGACCCGCGCCGCCGCGCGCCCCGCCCGCCGCCGCCTAGCCGCCGCCAAGCCCCCGCCGCCGCGCCGAGCCCCAGTGAGTCACACCAACACCCCTACCCCAGGCCCACACACCACACACTAACACGGTGACCCGCGCCGCCGCGCGCCCCGGCCGCCGCCGCCTAGCCGCCGCCAAGCCCCCGCCGCCGCGCCGAGCCCCAGTGAGTCACACCAACACCCCTACCCCAGGCCCACACACCACACACTAACACGGTGACCCGCGCCGCCGCGCGCCCCGCCCGCCGCCGCCTAGCCGCCGCCAAGCCCCCGCCGCCGCGCCGAGCCCCAGTGAGTCACACCAACACCCCTACCCCAGGCCCACACACCACACACTAACACGGTGACCCGCGCCGCCGCGCGCCCCGCCCGCCGCCGCCTAGCCGCCGCCAAGCCCCCGCCGCCGCGCCGAGCCCCAGTGAGTCACACCAACACCCCTACCCCAGGCCCACACATCACACACTAACACGGTGACCCGCGCCGCCGCGCGCCCCGCCCGCCGCCGCCTAGCCGCCGCCAAGCCCCCGCCGCCGCGCCGAGCCCCAGTGAGTCACACCAACACCCCTACCCCAGGCCCACACACCACACACTAACACGGTGACCCGCGCCGCCGCGCGCCCCGCCCGCCGCCGCCTAGCCGCCGCCAAGCCCCCGCCGCCGCGCCGAGCCCCAGTGAGTCACACCAACACCCCTACCCCAGGCCCACACACCACACACTAACACGGTGACCCGCGCCGCCGCGCGCCCCGCCCGCCGCCGCCTAGCCGCCGCCAAGCCCCCGCCGCCGCGCCGAGCCCCAGTGAGTCACACCAACACCCCTACCCCAGGCCCACACACCACACACTAACACGGTGACCCGCGCCGCCGCGCGCCCCGCCCGCCGCCGCCTAGCCGCCGCCAAGCCCCCGCCGCCGCGCCGAGCCCCAGTGAGTCACACCAACACCCCTACCCCAGGCCCACACACCACACACTAACACGGTGACCCGCGCCGCCGCGCGCCCCGCCCGCCGCCGCCTAGCCGCCGCCAAGCCCCCGCCGCCGCGCCGAGCCCCAGTGAGTCACACCAACACCCCTACCCCAGGCCCACACACCACACACTAACACGGTGACCCGCGCCGCCGCGCGCCCCGCCCGCCGCCGCCTAGCCGCCGCCAAGCCCCCGCCGCCGCGCCGAGCCCCAGTGAGTCACACCAACACCCCTACCCCAGGCCCACACACCACACACTAACACGGTGACCCGCGCCGCCGCGCGCCCCGCCCGCCGCCGCCTAGCCGCCGCCAAGCCCCCGCCGCCGCGCCGAGCCCCAGTGAGTCACACCAACACCCCTACCCCAGGCCCACACACCACACACTAACACGGTGACCCGCGCCGCCGCGCGCCCCGCCCGCCGCCGCCTAGCCGCCGCCAAGCCCCCGCCGCCGCGCCGAGCCCCAGTGAGTCACACCAACACCCCTACCCCAGGCCCACACACCACACACTAACACGGTGACCCGCGCCGCCGCGCGCCCCGCCCGCCGCCGCCTAGCCGCCGCCAAGCCCCCGCCGCCGCGCCGAGCCCCAGTGAGTCACACCAACACCCCTACCCCAGGCCCACACACCACACACTAACACGGTGACCCGCGCCGCCGCGCGCCCCGCCCGCCGCCGCGCCGAGCCCCAGTGAGTCACACCAACACCCCTACCCCAGGCCCACACACCACACACTAACACGGTGACCCGCGCCGCCGCGCGCCCCGCCCGCCGCCGCCTAGCCGCCGCCAAGCCCCCGCCGCCGCGCCGAGCCCCAGTGAGTCACACCAACACCCCTACCCCAGGCCCACACACCACACACTAACACGGTGACCCGCGCCGCCGCGCGCCCCGCCCGCCGCCGCCTAGCCGCCGCCAAGCCCCCGCCGCCGCGCCGAGCCCCAGTGAGTCACACCAACACCCCTACCCCAGGCCCACACACCACACACTAACACGGTGACCCGCGCCGCCGCGCGCCCCGCCCGCCGCCGCCTAGCCGCCGCCAAGCCCCCGCCGCCGCGCCGAGCCCCAGTGAGTCACACCAACACCCCTACCCCAGGCCCACACACCACACACTAACACGGTGACCCGCGCCGCCGCGCGCCCCGCCCGCCGCCGCCTAGCCGCCGCCAAGCCCCCGCCGCCGCGCCGAGCCCCAGTGAGTCACACCAACACCCCTACCCCAGGCCCACACACCACACACTAACACGGTGACCCGCGCCGCCGCGCGCCCCGCCCGCCGCCGCCTAGCCGCCGCCAAGCCCCCGCCGCCGCGCCGAGCCCCAGTGAGTCACACCAACACCCCTACCCCAGGCCCACACACCACACACTGACACGGTGACCCGCGCCGCCGCGCGCCCCGCCCGCCGCCGCCTAGCCGCCGCCAAGCCCCCGCCGCCGCGCCGAGCCCCAGTGAGTCACACCAACACCCCTACCCCAGGCCCACACACCACACACTAACACGGTGACCCGCGCCGCCGCGCGCCCCGCCCGCCGCCGCCTAGCCGCCGCCAAGCCCCCGCCGCCGCGCCGAGCCCCAGTGAGTCACACCAACACCCCTACCCCAGGCCCACACACCACACACTAACACGGTGACCCGCGCCGCCGCGCGCCCCGCCCGCCGCCGCCTAGCCGCCGCCAAGCCCCCGCCGCCGCGCCGAGCCCCAGTGAGTCACACCAACACCCCTACCCCAGGCCCACACACCACACACTAACACGGTGACCCGCGCCGCCGCGCGCCCCGCCCGCCGCCGCCTAGCCGCCGCCAAGCCCCCGCCGCCGCGCCGAGCCCCAGTGAGTCACACCAACACCCCTACCCCAGGCCCACACACCACACACTAACACGGTGACCCGCGCCGCCGCGCGCCCCGCCCGCCGCCGCCTAGCCGCCGCCAAGCCCCCGCCGCCGCGCCGAGCCCCAGTGAGTCACACCAACACCCCTACCCCAGGCCCACACACCACACACTAACACGGTGACCCGCGCCGCCGCGCGCCCCGCCCGCCGCCGCCTAGCCGCCGCCAAGCCCCCGCCGCCGCGCCGAGCCCCAGTGAGTCACACCAACACCCCTACCCCAGGCCCACACACCACACACTAACACGGTGACCCGCGCCGCCGCGCGCCCCGCCCGCCGCCGCCTAGCCGCCGCCAAGCCCCCGCCGCCGCGCCGAGCCCCAGTGAGTCACACCAACACCCCTACCCCAGGCCCACACACCACACACTAACACGGTGACCCGCGCCGCCGCGCGCCCCGCCCGCCGCCGCCTAGCCGCCGCCAAGCCCCCGCCGCCGCGCCGAGCCCCAGTGAGTCACACCAACACCCCTACCCCAGGCCCACACACCACACACTAACACGGTGACCCGCGCCGCCGCGCGCCCCGCCCGCCGCCGCCTAGCCGCCGCCAAGCCCCCGCCGCCGCGCCGAGCCCCAGTGAGTCACACCAACACCCCTACCCCAGGCCCACACACCACACACTAACACGGTGACCCGCGCCGCCGCGCGCCCCGCCCGCCGCCGCCTAGCCGCCGCCAAGCCCCCGCCGCCGCGCCGAGCCCCAGTGAGTCACACCAACACCCCTACCCCAGGCCCACACACCACACACTAACACGGTGACCCGCGCCGCCGCGCGCCCCGCCCGCCGCCGCCTAGCCGCCGCCAAGCCCCCGCCGCCGCGCCGAGCCCCAGTGAGTCACACCAACACCCCTACCCCAGGCCCACACACCACACACTAACACGGTGACCCGCGCCGCCGCGCGCCCCGCCCGCCGCCGCCTAGCCGCCGCCAAGCCCCCGCCGCCGCGCCGAGCCCCAGTGAGTCACACCAACACCCCTACCCCAGGCCCACACACCACACACTAACACGGTGACCCGCGCCGCCGCGCGCCCCGCCCGCCGCCGCCTAGCCGCCGCCAAGCCCCCGCCGCCGCGCCGAGCCCCAGTGAGTCACACCAACACCCCTACCCCAGGCCCACACACCACACACTAACACCCGTACCCCAGGCCCACACACCACACAGTAACACCCGTACCCCAGGCCCACACACCACACAGAACCACCCGTACCCCAGGCCCACTTACAACACACACTACACCCGTACCCCAGGCCCACACACTACACACTAACACCTGTCACCCAGGCCCACACACTACACACTAACACCCATACCCCAGGCACACACCACATACAATACACATTATTATTTGCTTACTGAATAAATTTTCGTCTTTCCAGATTGTTTCGGTGTCATTTTGTATCAATTGCCCCGAGAGTATACGCCCAAAGCGATACAAGGAACAACTGTCGGAGAAAAGAAAACATGGATTTTATTTGCCGCAAATTGAGGTACTGTTTTGTCAAAATGTATTTTGAAACAAGGAACTGTTCCTGTTGTGCTAAGTGCAGCTTTTGGGAAACAAATATCAACATTACTTATGCACTCTATTGTTTTTACAGAGTAAAGTACGCTGGACAAAGTGTGTCTGAATGGAATGTCACTTTGCCAAATTTCAAAATTGATATATGCAATTCTCACTTGAAACTTTCCCATAAACCGTTAAAAAATCCAAATTATTTTTTGCTGTTAGTAATTGGCGGGAATTGCTTTTTATTTTATTGTCATACATTAAAACCAGATTGCTATGTTTTGAACAGTAGTATAAATCTAGAATTAACAAGCAAGGTTGTCTTTGGCGTGACTGTCGAAGTATTCGAAAAGACTAAGTATGTTAGCAATTTGAACGGAGACCAAAGCCGAACAAGTCTCAATGCGGGTGCTAGATTCGTGGAATTAAATGTTATATTGGTTGTTTTTAAAATATCAGTGCCAAATTCCAATACAGGGTTCGTATTTCCTCAACCGACCGATGTAAATAGTCGGCCCACGACTTCGAAGAGACTGATTTACCCTTGTTGTTTACTTATATTTAATCACAGGATGGTAAGCGTTTCTATAAGCATATTATTGATGTTGACGTTCTTTTATAATTGGACCAAAACAATACGTATCTTTATGTCAAACAACGAATTGTTTTTACGCTCCATTGTCTCCCGATATAGCTGTATATTTATCTACTCAAGGCTCAGGAGTTTACCAATTTGAAATTATTTATCGAATCAGGCGTTACTTATACGGAAATTTATATAAACACCTTCAATATCCATAAATTTTATTTGCTTCTAGCGGAGAGCACCTACAGCCACACCCAATTCATACAAGACTTATCAATGATCATTGAGTAGTTTAGTTCCCTTGCTTATCTTACGGTCGTGGGCTGATATTTTATGAGTTGCTTATTTTATATTAGTGTGAGATTTAATTACTGTATTTAAAGACAAGAGTACCTAAGTGCTTTTTTACCTATGTTCTTTCTACCCTATACCGTTGGCTGTAAGTCTTCATAAACTCCAATAATAAACCTTATGAAACGTGTTCGTTTTACTGTAGCTATGGATATAAATATAATAAAAAAATGCACTGATATTTTAATGTTTGTATAAAATGACTGATGCAAATTGTATGGAGAAATAATATAATATTTAATTCGACAAAATCTAAATAGAAATTATGAGAAAAATCAAGCTTGCAATAAACCGCGAGTTTTGCAGTTTTTATGTATTTTTATTTCACGAGTCTGAATAATTGCAATTTGTAATATATTTGTTTCGTTTTGGTCTACACTTAATCGAGACGTTTTCTCAATAAGTACCTCAAACCGAACAGTCCTCTATAGCATAAGTCCATACTTAAGTTTACGGGTGGGGCGGCACAATATTATAAATTAATCAAACAAATCGATGTACTCTTAGAATAAGACACGTATCTGTGACACATCCTAGTCAGAACCTAGGTCGATACATTTTAGTGTTAGTTAGCCAACTTGTTGCGTGAAATTGTTTTTGTGCCCGTAGAAGAGTGTTTTGTCTCACTCTTACGCGTAAAGCGTGCGCGGAAGACGGAGATAGAATTTTACTCGCGGCGTTTTGTGTTTACTCTACTACAGTTTAGGATCTATGTCGATTTACAAGACTATTTGGCATTTCAGATTATTTGCAAATAAAACGATGGCTGAAAGATACAGTTGACAACATTATCTGTCGTCTGTTTTATGTTACAGTTCACGTCGCGAGCATGAATTTAGAACCCTTCTAAAGTTAAAGAGTTATTATCTTTTTTGATACCGACACACTAACCTTCAAGCACATACGTATGAAAACAGATACAGTGTTTCTAATTTCTTAATGTCTTTCGCGTAAACTTTGTTTTTCATATGACACTTGAAACACGAACTTTACCTAGAGATATTTACAAAATAGAAGCACTGTACTTTAGAATGGAGTACCAAATTAAAGTTCGAGACTGTAATGTTAATTTTAAAAAAATCGATAAGCTGAAAACAGCGAGAAGTTGGTTAAATGTTTTTAAATTAATTGTTAGTTCTTAAAGCTCCTGTTTGTAAATTTCCCAAGGCAGTTAAACGATAAAACCGATGAACATAATGTTCTCAAATTGCTGTTAGCAACATAGTTTTTCTTTCTTCTTTCTAGTTCGTTAACAGCTGTAGTGTGTTATTAATTTTGTACCAAAATACTAAAAATGGGTGAATGAAATTCGGTTGATAAGCAGTTTGTAACAACATTAATATCATATGTTGCACTTAGTACAGTGAGCAAAAAAAGCTTGTATTAAAAATGATTCAACAAAACCTTGTCATACATACCCAGACATATTGATGTGTCTGTGGTTAGTAAAATTTATCGCATTATTTATTTGTTAAATATGTTACGGGTTTTCCTTGTAATTGTATTTTTATGAAATATAATATCTAAAGTAGGTATGAACGCAATAAGCCTATAGTTTATCTTAATGCACGACCATGCCTAGTGGATATAGAAAGCGCGGCACGGTTATCATGTTGTCTCACTCTACAGCACAGCAAGGCTATGGGTAAAGTTGAGACAGGAGACCGCCGCAGTGCAATGTCTCACTCTTAACTCGGGACATACATATTTAAAGGTAAAATTTACAGTCTTCACAATTAAGGATGCTAACCATTGACGTACAATAAACAACTAGACTCCCAATCACGCTCAAAAACTGTCGGAAGCAAAAGTCTGCACGACGCGTCTATTGTGCAGAGTTTTGGTTCAGTCGTGTTTCGTTCGCGCTTCGATAACAATGTACATGTCTCTTTCGCACCGTAATCTCAAACGCTTGAGAACAAGAGACAGACAGGTTTCCAGCGCGTGGCGTCGTGTCATTACTTCTCACGATCGTATGCAATTGACATTAAACATTACTGCCACGAAATAAGGTGTTAATTTGAACGAATATGTTAGTGTTATCTGTGTAAGTTGATATATTGACACACAACACATAGACATTTGAGGCACTTTTGTTTGCGATTGGGAGTCTAGTTGTTTATTGTAAGTCAATGATGCTAACCTCCGGAACCTTTTAAAATGATAGTATGATCGCACGAAATGTGGCAATATTTAGAAATATATTATAAGCTTTTTTGTCTTTTTTTCCGTTTGCATTGCAATACCTAAACGTACTATCAGCGAAAAATGTAGGTACCTATTAATGTTATTCCCATCCCACTGCCGTTATGTTGAAGCGCTAAATTTCTAAAATGTACCAACGTCGGCCATTCAAAAGTCAAAAATAAAGGTTTTATTACTAGCTTGAGAGCGCGCGAGAGCTGTGTCGCGCGAGAGCTGTGTCGCGCGCGAGCGAGATAGACTACCCGTCTTTTCTCTCTATTCGTTTTGTAATAACCGAGTAGGTTAGTGACATCGTACGGCGCCAAACCGCAATAACAATACAATACAATTAACAAACCTACATAATAAACAATACAGAAAACAAAACAATAACGAGTCTCAAAACGCCGCGTTCTGTCGAGTGAAACCCCTCGTACGGTAAGCGAAATGTATTCAAGTACCACCGTAAAACCCTATCGCAATAAGGTGATATATCACTTAAGTCTGAGTGACGGCAGCCTATCAATATTGCGACAGGGTTCTATGGTGGTGAATACATTTCCCTCACTGTACATTAACGCTTGTAGTATATTTATTTTTTCCTGATTATTTTTATTTTACCATTGAGACACAAGATGTATATTTGAGACGATTTAACACTCACTAAAATAAAATAGTTATTTTATTTATTTACTAGTTTATTTATTATTGTAATAAAACTTTTCTTCTTAATATTTGTAAGATAGTCCTGTTTGATAGTAGTATTTAAGTTATGTTAATTATTGTATACTCAAAAACGTATTTACTGAAAAGTGTACCTCAGTAACTTTGTAATGTTTATATATATATGTATAATTAAATTAATTAATATTAGCTACATGTTTTATACCGGATGTAGACCTTACCTTTGATAAATATTTTGATCAAAGATAATCCCGGTCTATATTCCGTACATAACATGTCTTAATATAATTAACGGTTAATAATTTAATACCGTTATGTTACTATTGACGTGATAACGCCTTATAAATCGATGAACACCGGCTGCACGCACGAAAGTGTCACGTTGTCACGTTCCGCGTGACGTCAGAGCTAGCAGTTTTCATCAATGTTTATTTATGACGTTATCACGTAAAAGCATCGTCCGTAGACCGTCTTTACAGGCACTACAGGCTTTTAATTAACTATCTTAATTTACCGGACAGTCAACTGACTGCATTAAATTTTTTAAACTTTTTTACGAACTAGTTAAAATGCTATAGGATAGCGGATAGGTTACAGTTAAGGTTGTGATTATGTTTCAGGAACTTTTAGTAATTTGACAAAAGTTATTTTAAAAAACGTGAGTATCATTCATGAAGCTCTCGCCATAAGAGTTGAGGTGAGTTGCCTGAAGGTATTGAGGGAATTAATCAATACATAGTATAAAACAAAGTCGCTTTCTGCTGTCTGACTGTCTGTCCCTATGTATGCTTAGATCTTTAAAACTGCGCAACGGATTTCGATGCGGTGTTTTTTAATAGATGAGTGATTCAGGAGGATGGTTTATATGTATAATTCTACGCAGACGAAGTCGCGGGCAGAAGCTAGTTATACATATTACTATTTGGTGAAATGTAGCAAAAGTTTGAGTTTTGTTTTTCGATCTTTAAACCACAATGTAATTTAATATTAAGAGCGTGCATCCCTACTGAGCTGGCAACGTCGCATTATTGGTGATTTTTTGCGATTATTTCATAGAAAATGAATGAAAGTGTCAAATGTCCGTCTGTAGTGCACTTCGGTTTGAGTGTATTAATGTGTCTAATGCAATGATTAATCGTGATTTACTTTTATTTTCGTAGTAAAGGGATAAAATACTATATCTCGTTTAGTAAGAAAATAAAAGTCCATCATGATAATTATTGCATTAGACACATTAATACACTAAAAACGAAGTGCACTACAGACGGACATTTGACACTTTCATTCATTTTCTGTGAAATAATCGCAAAAAATCACCAAAAATGCGACGTTGCCAGCTCAGTAGGGATGCACCCTCTTAAGCTCCTGATGACATAGTTTAGTAAATACGTGACTTTGTCTAGCAGTCGGGTATGCCTTGCCATTTTCTACCAGCAGATATTTACAATTTGATTACTCGTACTTTTAAGTGTTTCATATAGTTTTACCATATTTAGGCATGTTTTTTTACATTCCATTTGTAATCAGCCATACATTTTGTAGATTTGTAGATTTATCTGTGTTTGAATTGTCTCGCCAGATTAAAAAATAAATAACTGCTAATGCCTCATAATAATGTAGTGGCCAAAACTAGTACTTGCTCTGGCATTGGAAAGTTTTTGCCGGTTGTTAATAGGTGGGTAGTTTCAGTTTTGAGGGATTTTTAATTAAAAATAAAGAATGAAAATCAAGCGGTATTTTATTATGTTTAGGACAAATTATAAAAGTTATAAATATACGAGAGTACTTATTGATATAGCTATTATTTTAAACAATTTGTTGATTATTTCAATCTCAGCTACTTATAGCTTTATTACCTGTAGATTAAATGAATTAATATGTCATAGTTATAATTAGTGAGTAAACTTTGCTCTATGTATGTATTTGAACATGACATTAAAACGATATAGTTACAGGTGTAGCGCAAAATGATTTTCCATGACATTTTGTTAAATTTTATCCGGTTTTCAACTTTAGTGACATGTTATTAAAGTCGTGTACGCAATGCAGCTGTCAGATTAAATTGTTTTATAAATAAAAACCTTATTCAAATGCCGTTAAAGTTGAAAACCGCATGGGATTCCGCGAAATGTCATGGAAAATATTTTCGCACTGATGTCTCGATATCATACGTCTGCACAAACCTTAAAATATTACTACAAGTTATTTCGGTATATGTGGTCAAAATAAATTTTAAAATAAGATAGTTCGCAAAATATATATTTGTGGTTGCGTATTTCGTCGATACGGTTAGTACAGTCAGCGTCACAAGAACAAGGCTGTACTTATGTCCTTTTATGGCTTCCTCTATATTTGGCAACTCTGTTAGATTCTATATCTTGACGCTAACTGTACCATAGATCCACTTTTGATACTGGCTCTCAAGAATGAAATCAGTCTGAAATTGTCCTCTAAGTACTGAGACATTTTACCTTGTAGGTACTATGCTACTTTCAAACAAATTATATGATATTTCCACTCTACTGATTACTCTATATTATATTCATGACTGACAATCAGATAGATATAATAATTTAATAGATAGGTACATGTGCGACAAAATTTCGAGCGAACTCAAACTTGAGTGCCAGATGTGCGGATAGTAGGTATATTGTCATTTTGTAATAATTTATCTTAGATATGATAATGAATAAACTCCTACCAAAGACATTGGCGTTTCAATGGTTACTACCAAATAAAACAAACGGCCGTATATATTTATTTTCCTTTTGAGTTTATCCGAATTTGATAAAACGATAGACATTGATTTAATAGTCATTCTCATTACAATATGAGTGAGATATTTGTTACTGGTTTCGGCTATCGAAAGAATAGTAGGTAATAATGAAACAAAAACCAAAATGATTAATTTTGATTAAAGGATAAATTATAAACATAACTTTCATACCATTTATAACTACTAGTATTTAAGTACTTCGAATCTATTCTCGCAATAAAATGTTCTCATTTCATGAGAAAATTAGCAAGTTATGTGATTTAATATTTTTTAAAGAGGTTAGTTAGGTTTTAAAGTGGATGGCAAACGAACAAATGCGTAAGTGTACATCCCTACTAATATTATAAATGCGAAAGTAACTTGTATGTATGTATGTATGTAAACTCTTTATTGTGCAAAATAATCACGACAAATACAATTGACAAACACTGAGATACATGCACAAAGGCGGACTTATCCCTTTAAGGGATCTCTTCCAGTCAACCTTTGAGTGGACTTGTATGTCTGTCTGTAAGTTATCTTATGACGCTTAAACCGCTGGACCGATTTATTGAAATTTGGTACAGAGATAGTTTCAGTCCCGGGGAAGGACACAGGTTAGTTTTTATCCCGGAAAATCGCATAAGTTCCCGTGAGACAGCGATAAGCGAATTCTGCGCAGACGGAGTCGCGGGTAATAGCTAGTTCCTAATGGATTAAAGGAAACTAAATATTTTCTTTAATTCAAAATTGCTGCCATTTTTACATCAGCATTTTACGTCAAAAGTGGCGGTTACGCAGAAAATGGTGTCGTGAAACGAAATCTACGGTTCATTGTAGGTAAGTTGTTACTGCAATTACCAAAGTAACTAGGTAAGAACAGTTTTCTTAAGTTTTTCTCCACTTTATTTGCATAGATTACCTGCTAGCGGACTATGGCAGCTTTTGGTGTTGATTGTACGGAACTGATCTTGAATCATGCCCATATAAGCTTAATCTACATGCAAATCACTTCCACAGCTTCTATCGGAGGCACAAGGCTGTTGCCATATTTGGGGGAGATTTGCTAAATAATCTTGATTCTCTGAATCATTGGTTCTCTTCCGGCTTGACGCGATATCCTTCGCCTTATGACATTACATTTTTGACAGTTCATTGGAAAATATGGAGTGAAGGAAGGCGCTTAGGAAGTTGTGGGTGGAACTTGATTTTGTTGTCATGGTTAGTGAAATATGCTAAATGCATGGTGTAGAATGCCTACACAAACCAAACTTTATTATTTAGTGTGTTTCATGGATCAAGTGGGGAGACTATAGACCGACCGCTTAAGAGGCTGACAACACCTAATTTTGTTGAAATTGATGTTATTTAAGCACTTTTTTAAGAAAAACTGCACACAAAAAAAATACAAAAAATATAATGTTAATTTTCATCATATTTCAAAAACGCTAGACGGACTCGATACATAATTGAACAAAATCGGCTCGATAGAAAATAATTGCAAAGATAGGTCTTAAAATCATCATTAAACGGTTCTATGTCTTTATTTTTTCGACGTATGGGTCTGCAATTAAAAACATGAAGTCAACATATTCATACCTACACGGCTAACGAGTCATATTTCACAAATAATCCATACTTTTTTTTATTTCTTCTTATTTGTGTCTTATTTGCAAGATTTTAGACGCGCGCCAAGCTGCCGGAATAGTTTCTTCTCTTTCACTCACAGGCACGCGAACCGTATGTGTGAAGAATGGCGCTGCTCAAGGTCATTTGCTGTTGACAGCGCCTTAACTGAGTCCTCGCCCGCGCGGCACAGGGGCGCGGGGTAAGCGACAAAGGGGACCGAGAGAGGTGCGGGCGGCTGTGCGCCTGCCGCGGTCTATAGTGTAATATGGGGCAGTGTAACATTAAGATTGAGTAAGTAGGTAGGTATCTCAGTTATGACCCTATTCAATTTATTCTAATGATCTTCTAATCAACTTAGGATTCAGTAATTGCAATTTATTCATATTCTAACCAGTGCTCTAATTATTCTTATACTAGCTGTTGCCAGCGACTTCGTCTGCAAAGAATTCGTTTATCGCTATCCCGCGGGAACTACGCAATTTTCCGGGATAAAAAGTAGCCTATGTGCTATTCCAGACTTTTCTCTATCTATGTGCCAAATTACATCCAGATCCGTTGGGCCGTTCTGGCGTGATTGAGTAACAAACAAACATACAAACATCCATCCATCCATCCATCCATACTTTCGCATTTATAATATTAGTTAGATTAGATTATTTATTTTCTTATTGATAGTCGTTGTTTATTTAGCACTTCCGAATGGCATTTTCAAGCGATGTGCTAGGATGTGCTTTCAAAAATCGGTCACCATGTTCAACAATGCGTACCTATAACTATAGGTACCTACTTAACAGTAAACATAGTAGATACTTCGATAATATAGTACGTAGTATCTTTCTTTCTTGTACTCGTTAAGAGGCTGACAACACCTAATTTTGTTGAAATTGATGTTATTTAAACACTTTTTTAAGAAAAACTGCACACAAAAAAAATATAATGTTAATTTTCATCATATTTCAAACACGCTAGAAGGGCTCGATACATAATTGAACAAAATCGGCTTGATAGAAAATAATTGAAAAGATTGGTCTTAAAATCATCATTAAACGGTTCTATGTCTTTATTTTTTCGACGTATGGGTCTGCAATTAAAAACATGAAGTCAACATATTCATACCTTTTTTTTTTTTTTTTTTTTTTTTATGCGAATAGGAAGGCAAACGAGCAAGTGGGTCACCTGATGGTAAGCGATCACCACTGCCCATAGACACCCGCAACCCCGGAGGGATTGCAGATGCGTTGCCAACCTAGAGGGCTAAGATGAAATGCCTCTTGTGCCCATAATTTCCCCGGCTGTCTTACTCTCCACACCGGAACACAGCAGTGCAAGCACTGCTGCTTAGCGGCAGGATTTGCGAGTAAGATGGTGGTAGCTATCCGGACGGACCTTGCACAAGGCCCTACCACCCGCAAAACCTAAACGGCTAACGAGTCATATTTCACAAATAATCCATACTTTTGTTTATTTCTTATGATTTGTGTCTTATTTGCAAGATTTTAGACGCGCGCCAAGCTGCCGGAATAGTTTCTTCTCTTTCACTAACAGGCACGTGAACCGTATGTGTGAAGAGTGGCGCTGCTCCAGGTCATTTGCTGTTGACAGCGCCTTAAGGAGAGTAATGTGCGTCGCGACCGGTCCGTAATAGGGTCAGGGCAGGGGCGTGCAGTGGTTTCTGACAGAGGGTAGGCATATTGACAACAAAACCCGTATTGGTACGAAACGTGTCGGGCATAATATAATCATGGATCTTCTATATACAAATGGGTATGTTCCCTTAGATCTTTTAAAGTACACAATGGATTTTAATGCGTTTTTCAAGGGTTTTCGTCAATAAATAGAGCGATAGGTACAAGAGGTACTTATAGTTTAATAATTATATTTTTTTTGCATTAATTAGTTAAATGATGACCACAATTACCTAATACATCACACAATTTACATTAATTACCTATGAAATATGGTAAGATTAAAACTATCCACAAAACACACCACACCACACACATTAGTATAAATTCACATTACAGCCGTGCGAAGCCGGGGCGAGTCGCTAGTTTAAACTATAACATAAATAAATTAAAACAAAAAAGGAAAAAGTCTGGTAAACTTAGGATTCGAACTCAGGTTCAAAGCTTGACAGGCGACTCCAGAACCGTCGAGCTACGGCGTTAGATAGCTAACGTTGTGAAATTTTGCTATACAACTAACCTTCAACTAACCGACCATAAGTTCACAAATGTGATTATACCTATTATTATTTAAAACAACACAACCGTTAAAGTAAAACAATTTAAGCACTCACCAATGTTTTTTTTTAATATTCAGCCAAAGCGGGTCTGTTAGTTGTGCGTTGTAACAATAAAATATGTATACATGCAAAGGAAGGACAAATCAAATCAAGTTGGCAGTAAAAAATTATGAATATTTAACTAAGTGTAACGTGAAATTGTTGAGTTGCCTTTTGTTTAAGCCAAGTAAAAGTTACGTACCGGTACTTATAATTAGTTAGGTACTTTTGTCGTTTTATTATATCACTTTCGTCGCGAATTAACTTTCACAACACTCACAACACAAGACCAAGGCCATCCCATAAGTTAGTTCACGTTTAATTATGTAGAACTAAACAAATAACTTAATAAGCCTTCACAGAATTACACAATTAAAATAACATCATTAATGTTTTTATTATGATCATGAAGGAAAACATCAAAAAACAACAAATCAGAGAGCCCGAACATTACGAGTTTTAGCAAATGAAATCACAAGATCTGCCTAATTTTACCCAATAAAACGAGGTCTTTTCGCGCATGCGTTTAAACGCTTCATGGTGATTGGCGCGAAACATCATAGCGCCACCTTGCATGCTTAGTTCAAGCGTCCGCAGTGCTGCCATTTTAGTGATTTGGCAGCTAAATATGGCGGTATTTTGGGTTGTGATATTTTTATTTGTCGACTAATATTTCGTTCTGAATTTTACCGGGAACGTTACAGGTACAGAAAAGTTGAGGGAAAATCAATAATTCAGTGTGGTATTTCTGTTAATTGCTATTTTTAAATAAATATTTTACTCCAATACAAACTAAAAACGTAAGTATAAAAGTTTATAATTTATTAATAAAACAAAGTCTCAGTATAATCTCGTGTATATATGATTGAATAAATAATAAAAAACGTTTATTTTGGGTTTTAGGGCATATAGATGAAATTAGTAACTTTTAACTAAAATATTTTGGCGACTGTTTGATGGACCTGGCATCACTGGGGAGTCAGGCGGTCTGACTTGGAATTTTATGAACCCGAACGCTGAAGGCTATCTTTGTGTGCGTAGCCACACACAACTGTAGGTTAGTCTTGTCTGGACGTAGTTCACGGACGATATTTACATATGCACGCTGTAGACTTGTGTGCATTTTTGCAGGCAAGTCGGTTCGCTGCTTTTATAAGCAAAAGAGTGAAGTGAAGTAGTATCGTGTCGTCCATCGGTATGGCAAAATTCGAGCGCTCAGGGTACCGTAAGAAAGATTGAAGTTTTATAATAAATTTGGTTAGTAATAAAAAAATATTTTATAAGTTTGGTTAGTAAAAAATAATAATAATGAAATATGAACATAATAGTAGTATATAATGTACGTATGGTTATAACGCACTGCTTATGTGCTTCTAAGGAATACCCGCGTGTGGGTCAGGGCATCACATCGCTACGCACCCTTGCATTGCGTGGCTAGCCTTGCGAATTGACTCGAAACTGCAATATGCGTGAGGCAAGTTCGTAAAAAAAGTTCATTAACCTTTGAACCTTAAGAGGTCACCATGTTTCATACGGCCTCACTGCTACGAGTCTCGTCTTTTCTTTTAGCTTCTCAATGTCAAAATCAAAGCAATAAGTATACCTACCAATGGCGTGGCATCCATAGAACTCGATTCCCACTGGCTTGCCTATTTTAAGGCAGTTGGGCAATTTATTGTGCAGAATTAGAGGAAAAGGCTAGTTAAGTTCCTTTCGGCTTGCCTTCTGATATACTTGACGCCACGCCACTGATACCTGCATACAGTAGTAGCGATAACTACTACTGAAATTTGAATAATAGAAATTAGAAGAAATTTTTCATCGTAGTTTTGGATTCTATATTAGGTAAGTCATCACTTTAACGCCGCTCATCTTAAACATCGACAAATGTATGGAAACATGTCAAGCACAATCCTAAAAAAAACATTTACTTATACTTAACTAGCTGTTGCCTGCGACTTCGTCTGCAAAGAATTCGTTTATCGCTATCCCGCGGGAATTTTTCGGGATAAAAAGTAGCCTATGTGCTATTCCAGACTTTTCTCTATCTAGGTATGTGCCGAATTTCATCCAGATTCGTTGGGCCGGTCTGGCGTGATTGAGTAACAAACAAACATCCATTAATCCATTCGTCCATCCATCCATCCATACTTTCACATTTATAATATTATTTAGATAGTTAGATTAGTAGATCTTCGTAGATCGCCTTTGCGTCTACATGCCAAATTGCCAAACATTCACTGGATGTGGACAATATCGTTTTTATAGCAATTTTAAAACTATTAGTAAAACTATAAAATTATCAAAGTTACCCCTATTTACGGTAAGGGATTTTCAGTGCAACTAACCTAGCCGCCTGCTACAATATTCCGGAATATTCTGAGAGAGCAAAACAGTTCTTTGTCTATCGCATAACTTGTTAGCACTAAGTAAGTAACAGAAACAGCAAAGCTGAGTTAGGTACTGAATCACTTAATAACTAAGGCTATCGGCTGTGCTATCGGTGTTTAATATCAAACCATTGTATTCCTTCTATACCGCAGGGCTTTAGGTTGCCGACGCCTGACTACGGTGACCAAGTCATAGATAAATTACGGGGCCAACTCTTAAAAGTTGAACCGTGGTTGTACCTGCTCCCAACTTTTATCTGGGATTTTGTTAATTTTTTCGGATTCCTGCTCACTACTATCGACCCTGATAGGAGAAAAAAAGGTCCCGAAAATTTCATACATTTTCTAACCTAAAATTTCGTTCCATTCCGTTACCGCCATACAAATTTTTATGAATGAAGTAACGGAATGGAAAAGGCAATTTTGGGACGTCTTTTTTTTCCTATCAGGGTCGAGAGTGCTCGTGATTCTGAGTAGGAATCCGAAAAAATAAACAAAATCTCAGCAAAAAGTTGGGGGTACAACTTTTAAGAGAATGGTCCTACTATGATAGTCCTTTAACCTTTTCGACGCATAATTCTTATCAGCATCGCAGGTTCAACGCCACCTATATGTATAATACGTCCATTACTTCAATGCGAAAGAAACCTTCGTTCAATTGACAACATTTCATTTTTATAACACCTGAAAATGTATATATGGTTCGAAAGCTTTTTGCCTCCTGATCACTGCAATATGTTTATATAATTTTAATATCGCTTATTATAAAAAATTAAAAATAATTAAAAATATGTCCTAATTTTACCAATACTACCACAGGATAGGTGGAACTTTTCTAAAACTTCGATGTCCATCCAAACCAATCCTTTGGTACCTACCTACTTTTCTAGTCTTACGGAAGTCGGTGGTGGTACACTTAAATATCATCAGGTGACTCCTATGATATTACATAATAAACAGGGAATCCTTATTCGTTTACCTTACATGTTGTATAAAAGTTGGTAGAGACAGTCCCGATGGATCGTAATGTCTGGCTACCGTAGTCCGTAGTCCTGAGTCAGATAACCAATATGGTGAAAACGTCCGACGCACTTCGGATCGGATGAGTAACTTAATTGTAATGCACTCAGAGGGACGCCATCTTGCGCATTTCTAGCACACACGAGTAGGTCACACTCAGAAAAAGGAACAAAAGTTGTCTGTATATATATTAGCTATTCCATGCTGTTCTGGTAGCAAAGAATATAAAATGTACCAGTTGCGCAGATGGTAAAAGGCCATCGAGGGAATGGGCGAAAATTATAGGAATTACGTTATAGGCGATGCGGATAGCAACGCATCAATATTTTAATTCCATTTTCCATCTATGTATACACCTACAATCTTGCTAAACGTGGCCTGTAGGTCTCGTCACCTTAGGCTCTGTCTACCACGTATGGGATAAAGACGTGATTTGTGTATGTATGTATTTGTATGTACTTATGTACTATGTATGTAACTACTAGTTGTTCCCCCGCAACTACGTCTGCGGAGAATTCGTTTATCGCGCGCCCGCGGGAACTACTAGATTATTATTAAGACTATATTTAGTCTAGGATAAAAACTATTGTCCTTCCCAGATTCTCAAATTATCTCAACAAAATTTAACCCGATCGGGTTGAGTAGATACCTAAGTTGACAGTGAAAGCGTAACAAACATAAGCATTTACATTAGTTAGGATTATGATATGACTCTAGCACACATACAAGTAGGTCATTATACAGAAAAAACCGGCCAAGCGCGAGTCGGACTCGCGCACCGAGGGTTCCGTACAAATTCGGCAAGTGAAGTTAGCAGAGCCCTAATCTTAATTATGTAGGCATTGTGAGGTCATTTCAAATTGGTTACTGACATACATACATATATTAAACAGATTTTTAGATTTATTTCATTAGTAGTGCTCTTGTTGTGCTATATGTATATAAGAGCTACTTTCATATCAAACACCTCCACAGACAAAAAGTCTTGCATTTGGTTGTTCCGTACTCGGACGCGGTGTTTAAGGCAAACTTATAAACTAAGAAAGAAAGAAAGAAAGAAAAAATGTTTATTTCCACAAAAAGAACACCCACATCCACCTAAATCTACCCTATGTAATGTCATAAAAGCTATGTGTGCTAGGGCCAAATAAACCAAATTAAACGTGACCCTGACAGCTACAGAATTCCTTACAGTGTAAGGTTACGCGTGTATTGGTCGCTATGTATGTAAAAGCATAGCCCGTTTTGGGTGTGCCCTCGACTGACGCACACACGTTTGGGTTCGATACGAGGGGATAAAGTTGATAGACTGACGTTCGTTGACACTTGGGTACATACTTATTAAGCAACGAGTAGGTAGGTAGGTATTTAAAGTTTTCACTTTGGAACCTTTTCACAGTAAGTATCATAGTGATGTTACATTAAATTGGCAAGCAGAATTATAGTGAAATTTATTATGAGAACGTTCTGCGGTAAGTCAGGAATCGATTTGTGCGATAGCTACGGAAGTAGGTAAGTATGTAGTAATTGTAAAAAGACACACAGTTCATTAAAGATTGGAGATTATTTTATTATATTTAACCTCCTTCGTTCAAAAAAGGCGGGTCATCTGATTGAAAGTAATCTCCGTTGCCCATGAACACCTATAACTCTAGTACCTACGGGTGCGTTGCCGACCCTTTGACCTTTTCGCCGCCACGTCGAATACAAGAGACGTCACCCATACGACAGACTTCTTTATTACGATGCCTTAAATTGAACCTAAACGCAATTGAACGATGGTTGATTTTGCATTGAAGTGATCGACGTTAAATACAATATACTTAGGTCGTTGGCGTTGAAAAGGTTAAGAATAGTTATTTGTGCCACAAGGGAGCAAAATTATGTATTTACGGCGAGGGCGCTAAATTGAATCCAGAGCGTAATGAGGGATTCAAGTGTTAACGCCTAAGATGAAAATAATTTTGCTCCCGAGTGGCTCATACAACTTTTCACACCGAACATTAAAAAACTTGAAAAAAAGAATTCTAAATATAATGAAAGAGCTACCAGCATAGAAAATGGCGTGGTTTTACTTAGAAAAGCCTTAAACAGAAAAGTTGCACTTTGATCCCTCTCGATCTCGACAAGAAGCAAAGCTTACTTTTCTGAATGAGAGGTGTGAAAAAGACTAAATAAGCTCGCTTTTGGAAGATCCCTGAAGTTGAATCGCGTCAGAGATCGATGTTAACTTAGTATATTTAAGTGAGTGACGGAATAAATTGATTAAAACAATAGTGCAACAAAAAATGCCCGCATCCGGGTCCCAAGTGGCTCAAATTACAATGACTCGAGTAGGTATCGCTGTTTTATGCGACTGTAGCCGGCCCCAAGTCAAGTCAACCATGTTTGTAACCTGGGGCCTGCTTATTGAAACCACATTGTGTGAAATGCAATTTGAAATAGGTACCGTCAACTGGGGTGACTTTAGTAATTTTGGGGCTACTTTGATCGTTTTAAAATTGCTATAAAATCGATATTATCCATATCCAGTGAATGTTTGGCATGTAGACGCAAAGGCGATCGACGAAGACATTGATTGGAAGCAGTAAACGCAAGTAAAAAATAATGGTTTTGTCATTAAAACTACTTTTTTAAGTCACCCCAGTTGACTCCATATCCACGAGTAGCAAAAAAAATTGTTACAGCTCTCAGTAATCTTGCGAACTAGTCGAGAATTTGGTTCGAGAGTAGTTTGAATGTTACCACTTTCGAGTGATATTGCTTTCAATTAGGCCCCGACGATAGCTCTTCGAGGGCAGACATAATTTATGAAAAATATACCTAAATGTTAATAATATGTATTTACTAATCTGTTGAATATTAAAATTTGTTTTATGAAATAACTAAATAAATGTTTTATTATAGACGGGATATGAACCACGATTACCTTTATTGAGCTTTTGTGAACTTAACCGAGAATCATTGAAAACTCTTTAAATACATAAATGTTTCTTCGTTGCCTCGTATACTCGCTCCAGCTTTGCTTAGTTTTGTAAGGTAATACAAGTACAAGTAAATATCAAGAGTTATTTAAAAATGCATCTGAAAGCTTCAAAAGAATGCCGGATCCATTATCTAGGGCTCACAATCTCACAAAGTTGCAACTCATATCGGTCAGTTAACCAGTCGTCAGGCGTTTCCTTTCGTACGCAAAACGTCAGTCCACAAACCGTGAGCTCGCGCGGCGCACGCGTCTGTTCGTACGTTTGAATTACGAGCCCGTTCGTCTTTTGTTTTAGTTTTATTATTCTGTAATGTGCCAGTGACATAATGTCGGCGCTTTTGAAGAACGTAACTAACTGTATTTGGCATGCGTTCGATGCGCTCCAGAATAAGGATGTGGTGCATAAATCAAAACTGAAGGTGCGTATACATTTTTTACCTAAGCACTAAGATAGAGCTTATATTGTTTTCCATTTACAAGATGTTTAGTTAGGTAGTGGTAAAACAAAGTATAAGTATATAATTTCAGGCATTTTCGATAAGAATTGAGGACAATGTCATAAGTAAAGTATCTAAAAGTTGAAACTTCCGAAGTCTGTGGCTCTCTATTGAACAATAAACAGTGCGAAATGCAACAAAATGTACCCAAGTAAAGTTGTATTAGTATATTAAAGCAAAAACATTAGAAGTACAGTGTAACCGAATTTAAACTTACCTATAGGTATTAACGTGATAAGAAAGACTCAAAAGGCTGAGAATTGAACCTAGAACCTAAAGACTGTTCAATAGGTTGGTTGGTAGGTCGGGTGACAGTTGGTAACAGATAGAAAAAATCGAAGGCTTACTCACCTGCTATGGGTGGTGTAGGGGTATAGCACGCGTCACGGAATGACGAGGACCCGGGTTCGATTCCCGGCCATTGCTTTACTTTTCGGATTTTTCTATGTGTTCTAATGTTCAGTGTCGTTTAGAAATTCAATAGGTAGGCGTTAAGAAGGTGACTCTACAAATTTATGTTTCTTATCTTTGTAAAAAGAATACGCCTGTCTGTTCCTGCGGGAACTACATATCCTACTAATATATTATCTGCTAAAACTATAAATAATATTATCAAAGGAAGTCCCAATAAGTAGATATGGAAAGAAATATTTGAATGACTAATGCTAATATAAAGTTAACTAATATGTTTGTATACACTAGATAAAACTTTCATTGAAACGAGCCATAATCTTTAATTAATTTGTAACTAATACTTAGTAGAAGCATTATTATGTTTAGTGTGTATCTTATTCATGAGGATAATACGACTGCCATAAATAAACAAGAATTATTTACTCTATGGAAGCTTCCTCATCAAGATTCACCGCACATTCGTCACTCTTAAGGCGACTGCTTAGTGCCTTCAAAATGTTGTCTTTGTTTTTTTCTTTACGTGTGAGGAGTTTACTCCCCCACAATCAACACACTTTTGCAAATTTTCGGTGTTTTTGTTGTTATTCGTGATGAGAAAGTCTATTGATTTACAAATGCTACGTTGTGTTTAAAGTACATCGGATCCTTTATTTTTTAACATTTTAATATTTTCATAAGTCATTACCGTTTTGGAGCAGTAGAGAAGGCAAGCCAAAAAACACCATTCGGTTGAACTTTATTTAAATAGCGTACTTTTGTTGATACCTAAACGATCTACGTTGCAAATGTATCAAAGTTGAAAATTATATATTTTTTTCAAATATTTTGGGTCAGCCGTTTAAGAGGCTGACAATACCTAATTTTGTTGAAATTGATGTTATTTAAACACTTTTTTAAGAAAAACTGCACACAAAAAAAATACAAAAAAATATAATGTTAATTTTCATCATATTTCAAACACGCTAGACGGGCTCGATACATAATTGAACAAAATCGGCTCGATAGAAAATAATTGCAAAGATTGGTCTTAAAATCACCATTAAACGGTTCTATGTCTTTATTTTTTCGACGTATGGGTCTGCAATTAAAAACATAAAGTCAACATATTCATACCTAAACGGCTAACGAGTCATATTTCACAAATAATCCATACTTTTGTTTATTTCTTATGATTTGTGTCTTATTTGCAAGATTTTAGACGCGCGCCAAGCTGCCGGAATAGTTTCTTCTCTTTCACTAACAGGCACGTGAACCGTATGTGTGAAGAGTGGCGCTGCTCCAGGTCATTTGCTGTTGACAGCGCCTTAAGAGGAGTAGGCTTTAGAAAGTAGGTACCTAATTTACAGCGTAACCCTGGCCTGACTGTGGGCATGGTGTGGCATACCATCGCACGGTGGCGTTACAAGCGTTCTTAGCCCTAGTGTAAGTTTTCGCATATAAAAACGTCTCGAACGCGTTCACGTAAACGTGTCAATTACTATGGAAAAATTGGTAGCGCCACTAGCGCCACTTGCGGAACGAAACGGCAACAATCTGTTATCATAGTGTTTGACATTTTGACGCAAACGCGTTCGAGACGTATTTTGTGACCGAAAACCTACACTAAGCATACTTGTATTGTAGCCGTTACGTGCCATCAGTGGCGCAGCCAATTTTGTCCATAGTACCTTATACCAAACGCAAAATGTGTTCGAGACTTTTTTGAGTTACAAACTCACATGAGAGACTCATTTAGCACTTAGTGTTAGTTGTCAGGGTTCCGTACACAAAGGGTAAAAACGGGATCCTATTACTAAGACTTCGCTGTCCGTCTGTCTGTCTGTCTGTCAGTCACCGCTGTATCTCATTAACTGTGACGCATTCGCGGGTTTTTCTTAAACTTCTTAATGAATACAACTAAAATTAAGTTTGTTATCTTTACGTCTCTAACAGATTAGTCACTGTTTACGCCTCATTTGAAATTGGTACAGCATGATAGATTGACTCATACATAATGTAATCTGTCAAACTTTTTATGGTATGTTATTATTATTACGCACAGTCAAATTTAAAACGCATTTGGCTCTGTGTTGAGAAATAATTAGTACCTACTAGAGAATGCTACTAAGTAGTACTAGAAAATGGTACTACTTGACTTGAAATTAAATTATTTATTTCGCACAGGATGTGTTGGAATGCAAAATATAAACCTAACTTAATATTATGAATCTGTAAACACCGCTACTATCACCGCTATATAACTACCGACTATTAATAGAATAAATTTAAAAAAAAAAAAACCAAATCGGTCCACAACTGACGGAGTTCTGAAGTAACAAACATAAAAAAAAAAAAAAAAAATACAACCGAATTGAGAACCTCCTCCTTTTTTTTTGAAGTCGGTTAAAAAGAGTGGGGACGACGCAAAAAAAAACGTTTTTTTTGGCCAACCTTGAAAACATAGATTTGGCCGAAACCTTTCGTGCTAGAATCCGGCTCGCGCGTGGCCGGTTTTTTTAATAACTCTAACATTTTTTTTTATGTGACACTAAAAAAAGTTACGTAGGTATGCTTCATAATAGGTGACATACGGCACGAACAAAATAGTCTCCTAACATAAAATTGCCCCCAGTCGCAAGGTTACGAGAGGTCATAGTGATAACCATGACGTCATTCTTCAGCTGCGACGCCTAGTGGGTACCTACATGTAACACTGTCATTTGAGCATGACCTAGTTTGGGTATCCTTTTCACCAATTTGGTATAGGTACTAATACAGGAAAGGAATTGCCCTTTACTGTATAAGGTACCTATAGTAAATTGGTGAAAATGAAATGGGTCCGATTCCTAGAATTATACAGCATATCATTAGCATCGTTTCATGGCTGTGTGGTGTGTTTTTCAGTAAGTATAAGCCAAGTAGTACCTGGATGACCGCATCTTGATACAAAAACAGATGAGGATATCCCACTTATCCTCGCTTATAAGTATAAATACTCGTATATCTTGTCTTTTTCTCTTTTCGGTATTTTTTTTGGTACGTTTTCTAAAAATGAAACCTAGCTGGATTGATTTATCGCCCCGAAACCCCTGCTTACTAACTCTCATGAAAATCGTTGGAGCCGTTTCAGAGATTCAGATTATTTTAGGTAGAACAGCTAGCTTATTACGTAACTCGCTCGCAATCGTAATCGTGTTCATTTTGACTGTTCATGTATGGGCTGACAATTGGAATCGGAATCAGCTAGCTGTCACATTCATACAAGAACTGTCAAAATGAACACGATGGCGATTGCGAGCGAGTTAGATAATAAGCTAGCAGGTTAGGTTAGGTTTATTTTATAAATTTCTTGAAAAATCAACGGTTTTAGAATAAATTCAGTTTAATTTAAACCAAACGATCATTCGACCAAACAATTATTCGATCGACATAGACCAATCACACCCATGCGACGTATGTATTAAGTACCTACCGATCTAGTTTTCACCTGTTCATTATCACTTTAGACGTTTTAGAATTCAGGCTTCTCTCAGGCCAAATATTGCACCGATCGTTCCACTTCCCGTATTTAGTGAGATATGCACTTATAAGCTCTAATTGACCAAAATTACGCTTATTAACGAAACTCACGGTACTTTCACACCGAGTATGCGGGGTAAATACACAAAAGCTCGTTTCGAACGCGACATGGAAGCTTTTTAAGCTCCGCAATACAGTTTTATGGGGTATGCTGTACTGTAGCTATGTGCGAAAGCTCGTGTGCCATATTTTTGTTTGTTTGTAACTAGGTATATAAGTTGTCTAGTGCCCATATCACAAGCTATGCTTAGTTTGGGACTAGGTCAATTGGTGTCAATTGTCCCGAGATATTTATTTATTTATTCATTTATAAAAGTACTTAAGTAAATTCTACATTATTATGTAAGTAATCAATACGTTTCTCGAAGCTTCAATCACAATTTTTCAAGTTTAACTGGCAATATTGGTCGAAAACTCAGACATTGTTGGTTGATTGGACTAAAGTTGCTATATTGATGTTGTTGATTGTTGATTTTCAATTTTTAACATAAGATTATGAATGAAAAAATTAAACAATAACTACTTAACTAAAAACTAATTAAAAACTAAAATAAAACAGTTAAAAAAGGGGAGGCTCCCGTGGCAGCATTTCCCCTTTGGACAGCGATACTGATGCGCTGCCCAAGGAAGCTGCCAGCTGTGCCGTCACCCGTGGCGTCTATTACACTCCTTGAAATATTTTTGACAATAATTATGTTGTAGAAATAAATTGACATATCGTAAATTTTGGTTTTATAACAAACCCGAACCCGAAGTGGTAATACCAGACCGACTAAGAGAAGTCAGACTCTAGCATTAATTGATCAAAATATTGTGTGAATTGTTGGCACCGTTGACGACTTGGTTTTTACAAAATAGAATCATTTATTGCAAGTCACATTACAGCTTAAAGGTGGAAATCATAATCATAAAGTAGTACAGATGTGACACCCTGCAAGGGCATAGCAACATAAATATTTCAAATATATTATACAATTTGAATTAAGCATATTGTAAAACATTCACTAAATTATATATAATTATACATATAATGATGAACACAAAATATTTACCTTGCTACTCCGCTACTTACGTGCAAGATAATCAAGCTTGTGCGAAAAACACACACACACACAGCACACACTCACACTCACACTCGCACAGGCTTGGTTATCTTGCACGTAAGTAGCGGAGTAGCAATGATAATATTTTGTGTTCATTGAGATGGACCTCCGCAAAGTAACGCCTGATTCAATAAAATATACATATAATAGTCATAAAAAAACTAAAATTCCGAAGGAATATAATGAAATATTAATCACTGCACCGAAAATGCGCATGATATTAAATTTCCCCGAGAATTTTCGGCCTTGTTTGAAAAAAATTATGCGTATAAATTAACCTGTTGAAATCACAGACCTATTAAACCTATGGACTGGAAATACCTACAAAATACGCGTGCATACCTAAAGATGTCGCATAAAATGGCGCTCAAGGGATGTGATATCGAAACCAAAATATTTGATATCGATAATCGAATTTTTAGCGGCTAATATTTTGAGCAGCAATGGTTTCTTTTTGGGAAAAAACAGTTTTAAATTCGCTTTATTCGCAATTACTTTGACTAGATATATATATACTTTGTTTTTTTACCATTAGAAAGAAGTAAGCGATCTTGACGTATCATTTTATTTAAAAACGCTTATAAAAAAATAGTACCTAACTATTACTAAACTAATTATAAAACCAAAAGTATGTAAATGACCATATTTCCTTGCTAATTATTATATAACTATATTTGCTGTGACTTATTTTTCAAAAGTGTTTTTCAATAAAAAGACACGTCAAGATCGCTTACTTCTTTCTAATGCTAAATGAAACGAAGTAGGCGCAAGGAGATTGGTAATGTAACATTCCTTTGGAAATTATAAGGAATAGAGGCATTTCGTATTTGCTGAAATATTGAAGATTTAAGAAAAAATAAATATTTATGTGTATCTATCGGAAAAATAATCAAAAAGAGTTAAGGATTGTCAATTCATGTTTTTTTTAATTTCAATGTTTTCCACTTGTATCGTATTATTAACAGCCTTAAATGTTAGTGGGTTAAATTTTACTATCGTACAGGATTTTTTTAACACCGTAAAGGTATTATGTAGCCGAGCGCGCAAAAGAAAGCTAGGCTTGTTTCAGAGACTTGCACTAATTAATTAGCATGTGATTAGTTACCTTGTACTAACTAAATAAAACAACAACAACGTATAAAACGCCATTTACAATACAATACAATACAAATACTCTATATTGAATACCACAAATCAAGGGATAAAATACTATATCTCGTTTAATAAGAAAATAAAAGTTCATCACGATCAATTATTGCATTAGACACATTAATACAATAAAAACGAAATGCACTACAGACGGATATTTGATACTTTCATTCAATTTCTGTGAAATAATCGCAAAAAATCACCAAAAATGCGACGTTGCGAGCTCAGCACGGATGCAACCTCTTACGACAAACAAAGGTCACATTTTAAACTCTTAGAAAGTTTCCGACAAACGAATCTGGCTATGTACTCCAGCACGCTATCATCGTAATTATTTATTTCATTCGACATAGCTCCTACGTATTCATCATACAAATTAGATTCATCTTCTTCGATTTCCACAAATCTGTTCTTTTCTGTTAACTGATTACTGGTTGTTGGATTTATACTATCTGCACCTATGACGTCCAACCACTTCCGCCGTAATGCATCATTTTTCGGGAACCTGTAACCCATGGACGAAATTTACAGTTATTTCAGTTCTACGTATGTCGATATTCAGTACAACACTAAAGAAGACTGTCAAATTTAGTAAATACAATGCAACCAAAAATACTACAATAAATGGCGAAAAATCAACATCTCTTTGATAGAAACGATAAAAGCTTATGAAAATTAATTATCACTAAGTAAATATTACCATGAAATGGCCCTATTTGGTGAAAAAACGGCTACTAACCTATGAAGAGGCAAATTTGGTTGATTTCTCGTTTTCCGAGAAGAGCACTGTTTTATGGCACACTTAGGCATATTGTGTTTGCATCACTTGATGTCCACTGCATAAAACCGATTTTAAAAGTAACTTTATAACACTGAAATCACCAAAAAACTCCGTATTAACAGTTCACCTGACAGCTCACGTACCACAAAACCTCTGTCGCATAAGATGGCGGATGGCAGTCGGAAATGAAAACTGCTCATAATGACAGACCATTGGCGACTATAGAAAAAATAAATGTCATGCCGTCTTTGTTTTCATATGCCAAGACACTTTAGAAAGAAAGAGATAATACGTGTTTTTTAATTCTTATATCGATCTTACACATATTTGCATACCAAATGTATATATAGTACAATAGGGCCACTCCATATAGCCGTAGGTTGTTCCTTCCTCATTGGTTGAAATACATTATTAGGTAAGTACCTAATTGATTTTGACTTTGTTTCATCACAATGTCCGCTGTAATAATATTATCTAATCCTTATCTGGTTGTAATCTTGGTTTAGGCACAATACTAAATAAGTTTGACATCATTATTTGTGTACTTTGAATGTTATATTAATTTAAGGATAAAAATATGTTTGTAAACATTTTATCAATATTTTTTTATCTCAAGATTTGTAACTATCATGTTGCAAAATGTTGGATATATTAGCAGCCATTTTCAGTTGATGACTTCTTAAACTTAACTTATTTTTAACTAAAAAGAATAAAGTAGGTAAATCATAATTATGTATTTAGGTACCATCGAGAATATTAATTGTATAGGTCACCAAGGACTTTCACACTAACGTTGCTAATTTTATGCAAATGCATTTTTAAACCGATTAAATCATTTATTCACAAGGCTTCATAAAAGATTCACAATTAATAGAGGAAGCTAACGACAGAAGACGACACAGACAGACGTGGGAACATTGGGAACGACTTTGCAAATGTAACAAGCCTATATTCAATCATTTAACTTTATTTCATAGTATAGTAATTATCCCATTGTTTTAAAAATCTTATTTAAAAGCTCATAACAGAATTGATTTATCAATAAATCCGCAAGAAAAACTCGGCCCTACAAATAAGGCTTGCCATTCGCAAAAAGTCAGCGTATAAATTACAAATAAATGTCACCGGTCTCGTGTCACATTCACGCTCCGTTTACGCCTACACGACGTTCCCCGAGAAAACCCGAAGTCGCCCGACACCGTAGGGTTGCCACTACATAATAAGTTTTTTTTTAATTGACAGGGCACTTACTTGGCATCAAACATTAATGCACACGTGTGTGTAAATATACGAAATTCCAAGTCGATCTGACCACTGAAAGTGAATCATACTCGCATCATTTGAAATAAACAAACATGAAGGCATTTTAAGTGATGTTTCACAAAAGCATGTAAAAACAGAGATATACAGCGAATTCTAATAAATGTTCCAAAGTTTTGTACACTACTGATGCCATTAATAGTCTGAGAAAGAACTCTATCCTACCACTGCATTTGATAGAGTATACTCTAAAAGTGGAAACACATTGTTAACACGCGACGCGACCCGATGCAACGCGACGCGTGTTGAGTCGAATCAAATTGTATTATTTTCTATGACCAGAACCACACTATGAACATCCGACGCGACGCCATGCGCATACATTCGTTGCATCGGGTCGCGTCGCGTGTTAATAATGTGTTTCCACCTTAACCCCCTTATTCATAAACGATCTATAGGCTTCTGCTAACTTAACAATCGTTTGTCCTTATCTGTGAAAGGTAAATGTCAAAGTGACAGATAAGGATAAACGATTGTTAAGTCAGCAGAAGCTTATAAGATCGTTTATGAATAATGGGGTAGGACTCTATCCAAAGGCAACTCTGTGCAACATAAAAGGCAGTTCACGACTACCCTTCAATTCCATCGCCATCTTTATTACTGTCAAGAAATAGGGTAGCCAATAACACTGCGGAAAGGACTAGGGGTTAGTCCCAAAACATGTCGATTAATAAGTAGGTACACTCTCAATTTAAGTAACCTCACGATAATTTCATGTTAAGACTTCTCATATATTCTTGAGTGTATACTGTACTGTTGTCAATTGTAAATTAGTGCCATAGAAAATACGTGACCATTTAAGGATATTGCTAACTGTAGGATAAGTAATGCGCATTTTAAGTAGTTCTAGCGTATTGAATAGATAAAATTGCAAAGTTAAGGCACCGGATGTCATGGCGCCACCGGTGACAAGGTTAATTTAATTAACATAGACATTCCATTCTCCAAGTACTTGTAAGTGTAAGTTTTATTTAGGAGTAGATGGCGAAACATAGATGAGGAGAATCAACCACATTAGTTGAAATCCATGGGGGATTACTTGCAAAGAAATTCGTATCATACCGTCCCTCTTACTCTCCTTTTAAACACAGTTAAGTTATTAATTTTGGAGGTGGATGGCCTGCAATATAAAAGGCCTCTTGTATAATGCAATATGTGATGTGTTGATTCTGCTCCCTAATCGAAGGAAGCAAAACAAATAACATTCAACTTAGGTAACAGCATCTTAAGTATGGAATTTATTGTGATAAGGTTACAGTGACGTTGTAGATAGAGAAAAGGTGGTAGAAGTTTCATCTATGTCAGGCGTGTTTATGTCTCTATCCGCGATTTTTTTTGTTATCTGTCAATATGGTAAATCAGCTGTACCTACCTACATTTTAAAAGAAAAAATTGCAAAATCTTGGAGAAATAAGACTACTTTGGCACCCCTACTCCAAATGTCAAGCTACATCCTATACTTTCACATAATCGGCCAAATTTAATTAAATTATATGTACTTTAATATATATCATTCAATTAACAAACATTTTCACTGGCATACTGACGTTGCAAGCTTGACAAGTTCGTATACTTACCTGATTTGGTAATTGTATAATTATGTCACCTGTATGCCCACGACATCGAATTAATGCACCGCCATCTTGCTTATGTCAATTACATTTCGATTTCTGATATGGTCAATTGGTCAAGTCGTTACACGCTGAACGTGGCCTTTAGGTCTTATTACCTTAGGCTCTATCTACCCCATAAGGGATAAAGACGTGATTTATGTATGTATGTATGTAAGTATTGTCAAGTCATTCATCGCAAATTATAGATGGGTATACGCACAAAACACAATATAGGCACACTCTGAACACAAACTACATTGGTATGATTAACACACAAATCATTAAATTGAGCACACAACGCATCATGAGGCACAATTTACAGCACGTTAGGGTAGGGTAGGTTAGTTTGGCTTTTAGTTTTAGTTTCCGCTTTAGTTGCGGCCACCCTGGCCAGAGGCACCAGGCTGAAGAAAACCAGCGCTGGAAATTATCTCCAGCATGCGCTGAGCCCGGTACCCATTGCCAAGCGGTCGGAGTTTAGGTTGTTTTTTTTTTTTTTTTTTAAGTTTTCTTTTAATTGTATTTACCTATACTCACGTATGTTGGCAATAAAAGGTTTTATTATTATTATTTTACTTTATAAGTTCTTACATATAATTTTAGCATTAAAACTACAGTGAACGGAATGCCTATTGAAGCTACCCTGTAAAATAATGGTCTTATTACACCGAGAAAATATGTAATTATCTGTCATCAGTAAAATACAACCCCTTGAAAAAAAATCGAGCACCTATGGTTTTTCAGTTTTTTAGGCATTAAAGCTTAAAAAGTAAGCTTTTATGCACATAAAACTCAAAACCAAATATAATTAAATATGGGTATTATTGCAAAATTTCTGCTCAAATTAATTTTTCGACTAATTGACAAGATTAATTATCAATAAGCTCTATTTTTTCTAAGCTACTTGTATTTAAAATTCAGCACAATTTTTCACCACTTTCGAGTAGTAATTTTCACATTTAATTTCCTTTAAAACTCAGGCTCCAGGGGCCGGATTTTTGAAAGCACATTTGTGTGAAAATACTACTCGAAAGTGGTGCAAAATTGTACTGAATTTGAAATACGACTAGCTTAGAAGATACTTACGGCTCTCGTTAATCATGAGGACTATGTGTGGACTAGTCAAAAATTTTATTAGATACGTAGTTTTGTAGATATAAACAGATTTATACCACTTCACTTTCGAGTGGTAATTTCGAGTGATGTGCTTTCAAAAATCGGGGCCCAGGCCCCTATTTTACCAACTCGACAAATTGTAACAATTCGAGATCCAATGCGCATTCAATATGAAGCCAACCGGCGTAGACTCTCGTCGAGTTTGTAATGTGAACAGAATTGTCACATGTCGCTGACAATTGTCGCGTTGGTGAAATAGGGGACAGGGGCCTTACCCTGATGTCCTAATTCCGACTCAGTTCAAGTTTTAGCTGTCACTTTTAGTATGAATCTGACAGCGAGCGAACCTAAACTGGATCGCACTAAGACGTCATGGTAAGGCCCCTGGTCTCTTCACCAATGCTTTGTTTGGTCAGACTTCTTAACGTCAGCATCTAAGCATATCCGAAAGCATCATCACTACATAGTATAAAACAAAGTCGCTTTCTCTGTCCCTATGTCCTTATGTCCCTATGTCCCTATGTATAAATCTTGAAAACTACGCAACGGATTTTGATGCGGTTTTTAATAGATAGAGTGAATCAAGAGGAAGGTTTATATGTATAATACGTTTTGACGACGTGGTTGGCTTAGTTGGTAGTGACCCTGCCTGCGAAGCAAGCGTCCCGGGTTCGAATCCTGGTATGGGCATGTATTTGTATGATGAGCACGAATATTTGTTCCTGAGTCATGAATGTTTCTATCTATTTAAGTATATATTTCTCTATATAAGTATGTATATCGTTGTCTAGTACCCATAATACAAGCCTTACTAGCGCTTACTTTGGGACTAGGTCAATTTGTGTGAATTGGTCCCTAATATTTAATATTATTATTATTAATACGTGCATAATATACCATGCGAAGCCGGGGCGGGTCGCTAGTAAGCAATATAAACAACTAAATAGTGGCATAACAAATTTAACTTAACAATCGCAGAATTTACCTAAGGTTACCAAAACTTTGTTTGCTTACAACTGACTTCATTTTACGGTATCAGCACGTAATTATGTTAATATTGGGACTTGACAATTTGTATGAAATTGTTTTCACGGAAGTTTATTATTCTATGCGCGTACTTTGAGGTACAACTTACTTCTTAGTTTTACAATATCTATAGAAAAAGAATTATTAACTACCTAGTCATATAGCGTTAGTAGCTAGTATGTACTTTGAAACTTACTCAAGTTTTTTGAAGTTGAAGTCCCCCTTATTCATAAAAAATATACCTAGGTTTGCTTAACTTATAACTGAGTACAAAGTTTTAAACAGATATTACAATATACAGATTATTTTTAAGTATTTTACCTTGCCTTAACTATAGACTAAGGATATTTTAATTGTTAGTAATACTGAAGCTAATAACAACCTCATAGCAACATAACATACCTACCAACTTAGTAGACTACATACTACCTAAGTATATATGCTTGCTATAAAGTAGGTAAAACTGGTTGAAATATTATATTTAGGTACGTTTTAAGCTGAATCATCTATTTAATACAAATTGCGTGCTTGAGAACATCAAAAGGTCATCTTCGCCAATTATTGCATAATACACAAGTATAGGATTAAAAATCTAGAATCTACCTAGTTTATTTTTATATTTTACTAGCGACCCGCCCCGGCTTTGCACGGTATATTATGCATGTATTATACATAATAAACCTTCCTCTTGATTCACTCTATCTATTAAATAACTGCATCAAAATCCGTTGCGTAGTTTTAAAGATTTAAGCATACATAGGGACATAGGGACAGAGAAAGCAACTTTGTTTTATACTATGTAGTGATGGGTGGGGTATCGTAATACCTAGGTACTTTAAAAATGCATAGAAAATTAATGCGCAATCTAAAATATTGTTTTATTTATTTTCCTTTTAAAACAACAAGACCCTTGAGATTAAAACGTGAGCAGCCTCTTGCCTTTTGCTCGTTTAGTGCTTCTTTCGTAAAAAAAAAAACTATAGCAGCATCCTGCTAGATAGCAGGTGATTAGTTCACTCGACACCACGCCATGATATTTTCTAAGTTTAATTACCGCCGAAGAACTTTTTAAATTCTGAACGTTTTAATTTGCCACATCGCCTAACGTTAAATTATATTAAATTGGATGCTCTTCCAATTTTGTTTGCGGCTTATTTGCCAATATGTATCTAGTCAAAGTTTCAAAAATAAGTACCATATTTACGCCCTTACCCCGGCGTAATAAGGTCGCGGGACATATAATTGAGAAGTTCGTATCGATACTTATTTTAGCACTTGTCCGTATACTTCATTGCTTAATATCAACAAGAGCAAGGAGAAATTTTAAAAGGGCCCGAGTAGGTGCTTCTAAGTTTTATAGATATTCTCTATGTGAATCATTCTTTTAGTACGCTAGTAGGTATTATTAAGCTCAGATACAGATAGTAATCTATAATTTTCGTAATAAGCTACGAATGTGGGCGTTAGGTCATTCCTCGCCTGTAGTAAATGAGTCATCACGCGATTGTTATAGTGCAGACATGACGCAAGTAAGTAATTGGTTACTGTTGAGGTAACATAAACTTCGGCACAAATTCTCTGACAAAAGCTAATTGTTTTTTAAATCTTGACTGTTGACACTTTTTAAATATTCCGTGACGAAAAATCGTTAGGGTTGGATTTTACTCTGGAGATTAATAAGTTTTTAAGTGTTACTAAGGTATGAAAAAGGTAATGATTTGACTTTAATATCCTTTCATAACTTGTAGGGTAGGTACGTAGGTACGAATTACGATAGGGGAGAAGTAACTATCAACACTCGAGCATTGAATGCAAATTATATGCGCATAGAGCAACTCCACGGTAACGTCCAAATTATCCGAAACTTTTCTTTGGTTACAGATACTTTCTTAATTCGGATAACCGATAGTTTTCGTTACGGTTATGGAGCTCCATAGCACCCCTAGTAAAATATAGGCGGAATGGAAATGCTAACCAGACTCAGTAGTTATGACCCTAGATTGGCAATGTCATATAACTATAACTAAAGTGGCTTGTTGGTGTTGTTACTCGTATTGTCGTTTATTAGACCAATCCTGTTCCAATTGACTTGTGGTAAGATCAGTTTAAAATGGATAGATTCTGATTTAGGTATTTAAAGTTAGTTAAGGAGTAAAAACCTTCTGGAAATACGTGTACCTATGTCATTGCACTGAAGGAACTCCTTTTTAACGGCTGGACTGATTTTAATGTTTTTTTGGGTTTCATTAAGCAGGGTGGGGGCGTCCGTGAGCTCAGGATGGTTTAGATTTGAACTTCAGCCCGATAGATGGCGCTACTTATTGTTGTTGTCTGTTTTCACTATTCAATCAATCAAAGAAAATTGTTCAATTGTTGTTGTGTCCTGGTAAAAGGGAATCATGTAAACCATTATTTGCAAAACTTAAAATTCTTCCACTGCCTTGCATTTACATAGCAGAAATATGCATCTTTGTGAAAAAAAACATGCATTACTTCACAACAATTACCCAAGTAAACCCTTAGAAGCACACGTCTTAATAAATTACTGTACTCTAAATGTAGATTGGCACTGTGTCGTAACAACGTTTTCATTATGGCTATAATAGTACATTATGATACAAGTTTGCTATGTTGATCATTACACACGAGGCATGATTGTACGCGCGAGCGGAGCGAGCGTGTTAATGGTGCCGAATGTGGTAATGATCTAATGATCAATGCACACGCGTTTCATACGACGTTTTTCAACACATTTGCGAGGAAAAACAAAAAGAAATTCTTAATAAGTGTAAAAAAACTTTACTTTACCTTTGTTGCCAAACATTGCTTAACTGGAGACTTTAGAACTTTTCTTTGTCATTTGGCAATTAACACCTTGGATTTCTTACTGACATAACCTGTCCGAACATATTTTAGTATTTCCGGCGACGGACACTATTTACATTTAGTTTTTCTTTATTATTTCAACTAGTAATTTTTAAACTAATAACAAGGTAAAATAATCAACAAAATCTGTGAGTGTGAAAGATGGCGGCAGATATCATGTCTGCGCGCCAATCCGCGCGCAGCACTCACGCATGCGCGCTGTGCACTTTGCACGAGGGCGACGAGGCACTGACAAGACTGCTAAACAGCCTAATATTAAAATAGTAATAAAATAATTAATCCTTGTCTTAAATATGCAAATTATGGTCACTTTTTAGATAAAAATGAATACCTACTTTGTCGAAATTAACTGTTTATATATCATCTTTAACCTAAAATAGTTTAATATTCACGAAAATATTCCTTGTTCTTATACATAACTGAACTATTTGCTGAGATTAAAAAAAAGTTTGTACATTACCGCACTCGTGCGGTAATAATATTACGGCACTTGTGCGTAATAAGCTGAATTATGAGCTTAAATGCGGTGCAATAAGACTCAATTTACGAGCAACTGTGTTGAAAAAATTTATAACAAGCTGCCATCTAATCTATTGATCTTGCCACAGAAAAACTTTAAAAAGGCCCTTCTAAAATGGCTCTCAGATAAGAATTTTTATAGCTTACAAGAATATTTTGCGTGTAAATAAATACTAATTGTGTTATATTTGTAAATATGATAAAAATTGTATTAATATAAATGTATTTAAATCAGTTTAGATCTTAAAACCAAATAATATTACTTTGCATGCCTACTTAAAAAAGGTATTTAGCATTATCTGAACTCACACATTATTTATTTTGAACATCTAAATGGACATAATGTTATGCAAATAAAGAAATTTCATTTCATTTCATTTCATTTCATTTCATTTCACCAAAAAGGCCTTTTAAGGGGGTTGCTCTTCCATACAAATCTTCCGTGCAGCTGCATTTCGTCCACAGGCTTAATTTTAATGCGGTTTTTTGAGGATAGTTAGATATGGATAAATTGTGTGCGCAAATTACAAAAAGGTGTGCATTTATCATACCTAAATTGCAGTACGATGCAGTAAATTTCGATGCATTTTACAATAGTGTGAGTAGCTAGTGTCAAATAAAAATAGTTGTAAAAACCAATCGACTATTTCGAACAGTCACGTGACCACTAATGTGGCTCAGTGGTTATGACTCAAAGAACTGAATAGTAAGTGACCAAGTTCAAATCCCGGGGCCGCATTTGACTTTTTTATATTTTCTAAACATTTTTTTTAATAATTTACAAATTTAAAGTGAGTAAGACCATCTCATTGAGATGTAGGAAACTTTAAGTTAAATTCAATATTTTTCTTGTCAAACCAAATCAAAGAAGCTAGGTACTACCTAAGTGGTTTTAAAACAACCACAAACTTAGCAGGTTGATTTAGGGCAATTTATGCCCATTATCAAACCTAAACTTGGCAAAGCTTTCATACCTAGTAAGTACTTTAGTATTAGGATCACACGTGCTTATTACTTTGGCATAGATGGTGGCGCCTCGCAGTCATATTGCCACCTTATAACATGTTTTGCCTTATGTACTAAGAAAAGGTACTCAACTACAGAAATTACACCTATTAAAATAAAAAAGTTCTTCTAGTTAATTACACGAATGCTTCTCACGAGAATCGAACCCTAAACCTCTGCATCAAAACACAGCCATACACCACGGCAATGATTTTAAAATCCGACAGGTGCTAAATACAAAATAGGCCGAGTAAATAGGTTTTCTCAATTATAGAACATTAAAAAAAAAACATGCGAGTCAAAAACCTGGCTAGACGGGTAATTAAAAAAACAATGACATGAAATTGTCATAAACTAATGATTGGCAGAACGTGGTGTCTCTAAATAAAAATAATCATTTTATTCGAAATAAATTGAAGTCAATTGGAAGTAAAAGATGTTACGAGCTACGATATTGTACGCAGCGTAGGCATTTATTTGGACGTACAGGTATGTACTTATCAATTAATCATAATATTTTTTAAGATACAATACTTCAACGTTTGTGTCAGATTGGCACAAAATATTATGTAAACGCAATTGAAGTGCACAGTCCCGGTGTCTGCATGTAATCAAATCTTGGAAGTGAATTTTGCCCCACTTCTAATTGATCAGATTGACGTGAAATCTGGCATAAGTACTTGTAAGTCAGACTTGTAAGAAGTACTACAGTAATCTTGAAGTGAAATTCTGGTATCGTTCCCGCTGTTGGAAACTCATCAACAGAAAGAGTAACAACCATCCATGCATTACGTTTACGTCTAATTATAACTTTTAGAACTCAGAGGAATCTGTAGTGCTCTAATCGAACTTGCTATTGACCAGGTTTTTTAGGGTTCCGTACCCAAAGGGTGAAAACGGGACTCTAATTACCTACTAAGATTCCACTGTCCGTCTGTCTGTCTGTATGTACCGTCTGTCTGTCACCAGGCTGTATAGTATCTCATGAACCGTGATAGATGAAATTTTCAGATGATGTATTTCTGTGGCAGCTATAACAACAAATACTAAAACAATATATTTTTGTCCATCTCTCTATGTAAGTAAAGTAACCAATGTAAAATAAATAAATAAATAAATATCATGGGACAAATTACACCAATTGACCCAGTCCCAAAATAAGCACAAGGCTTGTACTATGGGTACCAGGCAACGGATAAACATACTTATATAATGTAGGTCAATACATACTTAAATACATACAACCCAAATGACCTCACACTGCTTACATTTTGCTTAGAAGCCACGCCGTCTGTCTGTTTGTCTGTCTGTCTGTCTGTCTGTGTCACCAAGCTGTATCTCATGAACCGTGATATGGCTGTCAGCTATCATGATTGTCTAGCGACAGTTGAAATTTTCACAAATTACGTTTCTCTGTTGCCGCTCTAACATCAAATACTAAAAACAGAATATTTTTGTGAGTCTAAGTATGTAAATAAAAAAATATAAAATTACCTCATAAAGAGTACATCTTGGTTAGGAGGCAGGGCTCTGCTAACACTGGATTTTATATTTACTTGCCGAATTTGTACGAATCCCTCGGTACGAGAGTCCAACCCACACTTGGCCAGTCTTTGGTGTTCGGAACACAAAGGAGCTTATCTATTACCAAGTTCATGCTGTACCATGGTTTATTTTATGGCCACATTGTTCAAATTCGTCCGTCTATGGCTGTCTATATGTCCGTCTGTCCTAACTTTATAGTTTTTTTACCCATATTAGGTAGTTATATTTTACTCATTTTCATGCTGGTCTGGAATGTACCAGTTGCTTCGCTTCTCGCGCAGATGGTAAATGCAAGAATCTTAGGAATCATATTATTATTATAGGCGATACGGCAATCCGTCACTAGCTTGATTCCGCTTTCCACCTATACGCCCACAATCATGCTTGTTCTTGATGGACTTAAGTTTTGTAACCTTAGGCTCTGTCTACCTCGTAAGGGATAGACGTGATTTGTGTATGTATGTACATATTTTACAGAGTATCCGACCGGCGTCCGAATACCGAATTTGCCGTCAAAATGATAATTAAAAACTATACGTACGTATGTATACATTATAGAAAGGTATAAGAAAGGTAAGTAAAATAAACAAATAGAAAAAAAGGAACCACTGTAGAAGCACTTATTTTGTCTGTCTGTCTTTCCGTCTGTCCATTCTTCTGGACCATTTTGTGACAATTTATTTATCTGTAGGTTTTTATTTTTAGCTTTGTATGTTTATATAGGTAATTACTTTTGTTTTTTAACTACTTTTGTGATTGTCATAAATAAACTTTTTCTTTATTTCTTTCTGTCTGCCTGTCTGTCTATCTGTTCGTCTGTTTGTCTGTATGTATGTATGTCTGTCTGTCTGTCTGTTCGTTTGTCTGTTTGTCTATGCGTTTATCTGTTTGTCCAACCATCCATCCGGCAGTCCATCCGTTCGTTTGACTGTCTGTCTTCTATGCGTCCGACGATCCATCCGGCTGTCTGTTTGTCTGTGCATCCGAACAACCGTCCGTCCATCCGTCCATCTGCTTGTTAATCTGTGCGTCTAATCATCCGTCCGTCCGTCCGTCTGTCTGTCTGTCTGTTTGTATGTGCGTCCAATCATCCGTCCGTTCGTCCGTTCATATGTCTGTCTGTGCGTCCGACCATCTGTTTGTATGTAAATCTGTCTGTCTGTTTGTCTGTCATTATAAATATTATTCATCCATTCGTCCGCCCATTCATCTGTATCCTTTTGTAGTACTGACTGTAGAATATTTTTTCAGATTCACATTGGATTCGGAAGGTGTTTAATTTTTGTCTCTAGTAACAGGAAATAAGTGAAGCAAACATCCACTGGACGCGAGCGTATCTTACTTGCTATTATTGTGCAAGAAGGGCAAAAAGTTTACTGCTGGTGTGATGATAAAAAAAAATTGTTGGTTCTAAAAACACATGAAGCATTCTGTAGATTTTTATTGGCGTAATTTGTAATAACATAACATAATGAGATAAAAATAACTAGGGAAAATATCAAGACCGTGAAATGCCAGATGTCCAACAGCGGAGTTTTGTCAACCCTGTTCTGAAGACTTTTTTCGTCTTTTTTCGTTTTTTGTTTTTTGTATGCATGTAAAAAATATTATTTTGTGGACAATAAATAATAAGTGGCAAATTTCCATTACATGCAATTCAGTTATGAAACTTATGAATAATCTGTCGTGTAAAATTTTATTTATTGAATATGTTACGTCGATACCTTGGGGCTAAATTGTCGTATAAGCCAAAAGTCGAATTTTCAGGAGAGCCAAAAAACCAAAAAGAAAATTAAAAATAAATTGTAACTCTTTTGTTTTAACTGTTATAAAGAAGCTTCGTAGGACGAAAGTTCTTAAAATTATGAGTAGAACAATATGGATTCATAAAATTTAAGATAGAACCCATAAAAAAGAAAATAGATGGCTTATACGCTTCTTAAAACCAAAACAGCATGTCGTTTATGACCGAAATAATAGTTGTTGTTTGGCTACTTAGGGCGTAAAAGTCAGCTATTACGATTTATTGAAAAAACCAAAGGTGTAAGTCACCGGTTTTCTTTTTTTGGTTAGGTACTTTACTGTAAAAAAATAAATGACGTATAAACACCTCAAACTACTTTTCTGCGATAATGATGATAAGGTGGTATAAACCAAATCAGTTTGAAAATCGTATTTGACTTTCAAAGTCCATTAAAATTAAAAACGTTTGAGGGTTCGGTAGAACAAAAAAATCTTATAGAAAAAATATATATATTGGTGATGGTAAGAAATCAATGCCAACGAAAAAAAAACACAAATATCGTTGTTATTATTAGAAATATTGTTCAAGTACCACATTAAAAGATAAAAATGAACAGTAAAAAAAAGAATAGATCATTAAATACTTCTAATCTCTTTACATTTAAATCAATCTTTTTTAAAAAAAATATGTATTTAACGCTCATTTTATTCCGAATTTATTTTTTGTTGGCGTTTATTGCCATGAAATGAAACGCTACTGTAGGCCGCACACCAAACTTTATTCTGTTATTTGAAATAATTCAGGTCGTATTCACCAAATTGGTTTGGTGGTGGCTTATACATCCTATAAATAAAACTTGATTGCAGGTAGTATGATAAACTGTTCAATTTTCAGAAATCGTTAAGGTCGTATACGCCAAGTTTGATAAGTAATGTCCTTTATGCCAATTACAGATTTTGATTTAGGATTAATAATACCTTTGCATTTTTCACACTGAGTAGCTGGCTTTAACTCATTTTTTTAAAATTTCCTGTTTAGTGCAACAGAAAATTGAGGGTTTATTTGATATTTTTTTGGGATTTGGAGATTTTTAAATATACACGTCGATAGAGAAAAAAAAAACTGAGCTAAACTGCATTCAAATCTCATTTTCGTCAAAATGGCTTATACGACAATTGAGCCCCAAGGTAGCGACGTGATCTACAGTCACCAGCATAAATATGTGATCACTTTTGTACCTTGTCACTTTAAAGTCATGTTTGAAAAACCATACGAAATCATGTAACGACTGAAAGCGACAAGGTACAAAAATGATCACTTATTTATGCTGGTGACTGTACAATTTCGTGGCATCTTTTAATAAATTATTAAATATTTTGAGTTTCGTATTGAGAGACTCGTGTATTTGGAAATGCTTGTATTTTTCGTCTTATTTCCCTAGGTATTGACTATACGTGGGACTGCCTATACAACGGGTCCCATTTCATACCTTCTAAAAATAGTATGATCATTTGTTCATAGGTATTATGTATATACTATCAATCAACAGGCTAGCAACCCATCGCTCATTTTGATTCTCCTTTCCACCTATACGCCCACAATCATACTAAACGTGGCCTTTAGGTCTTGTTACCTTAGGCTTTGTCTACACCGTAAGGGATAAAGACGTGATTTAATTATGTATGTATGTACTATCAATAAAAGAGCCCTGCAGGAAAACTTGAGGAAAAAGTAGTTTCAGTAGTTAATTCTCACAAAATTTTAGTATGTATTTTCAGTATCTTGGTATGGTTTTTGTATGAGCATAACTCTCTCAGAATTATAATTAGTTAGGCATAATTATCAATAACTAGTCAGTGTGTGTTATTTCAAAGAAGTTATCGCGTTTAAAAAACGTAATAGAAATAGACAAATATAAATTTGATCATTACTGGAAGCATGTAATTCTGAGGGAGTTATGCCCAAATGAAAAAAATAGGTATCAAGAGACTTGAATCTCCATCAAACTAAAATTTCGTGAAATTTGACTGAAAACGCTTTTACTCCAAGTTTCCTCCGGGTCGGGTTCCTATATTTCTAACCTACAGTAGAACGTTTTCACGAATAACGCGGTCAACAGCACAGTGAATTTTCTTGTCAGTTCAATCAAAATGAAACTTCACTAAGACATTTGCAGTGAAAAAGTTCAACAATGTGTCTGGACTTGATTTGTCACTACCCAGGAATAAGTACATACTTAGTACGGATAAAACTATTCGTATACCTGTTACAGCGTGTCAAATGTTTATGAATACTGAATAGAATAGTGATACAAATTATTTCAAAAGTGACATCTCACTGGTATTTGGTTTCAAATCAAATTGAAAGTTTTATTTGAAAAATATATCTTTTTTTTAACTACCAGCGCTTTGATAAATTAGCCCTTGTGTGTGCATACCACATGTTGCGTGGCGCATTTACTTATGAGTCGAATGATTTCGTTCGTAGTAGCCATTACGCCATAGGTACTATGGCAGCGTGCACGTTTTTTCGACTTTAGATATCAAACACAAAGTCGAATATCTACCTACTATACCAATTAGAAAAATATAGGGACTTACCCGTGGCCCACCTAATTTGTCCACCCGGAAAACCAATACCCAGCGTCCAATACCCAGAAAAAAGGAGCTCCGCCCCAGAGCGGAGAATTTCACTGCTCCGTAAGGTCGACCGCGGGGTTCCTATTTCTATTCAGTTTGCCCTTCGGGCATTTGAAAATACCTAATGAACCTAACTTAATTTTACTATCTCAAATGTGAATTCTTATTTTTATTGACCCGAAATTCCTAATGGCACAACCAGTTGCGCACAACATATATGTAGAGTAGGCTCATGAGGAAAGCGCTGATATAATACGCGTCGAGCTGCAATTTTATTTTTTCGCGTGTGGACTCGACACCGTAGTACTCTGCTTTATCCCACTCTAGGTAACGCTAATCAAAACCATCGACGGATGAAGTTGGACTTTTGTGGAAGTAAGTATTATAATAAGTAAAAGCGAGTTCAGATGGATTAGATTTGTTTTGGAGTTGTCATTATTTTATTTGACGTACCTACCTATTGCAAAGTCATCATAATTATCTAATATTATTTTTTCCTTTTATGCGCTATACGATGAATTATTATAAATATGAATTATGATGACATAAGGACATAACTTAAAAAAGGCAGCTCACAACTCTGGAACAAAATTATCTAACCAAACCCCTAACTAAACCCTTAGGCCAAGAAGCATTCAGACGTAGTCCCTACCCGCTATGCGTAATTATTTCCTTTGTCTGAACCTATACTGCAATGCATTTTGGTGAAAGGATCCGAATGGCTAGCACGAGTGACTTCGTCTCATCGCTGCAACCAGGCTCATTCTCAAGTTACCTATTTACGAAAGGCGCGCCTGACTCGAAACCTTACGGCGCTAGCTGTTTAGATGCCCCAGACGAAACGCTTATAAGTTATAATGCATAAGAGTATTAATAAATGTCAGACGATGGTGATGATGATGTCTCTACGTGTGAACGAATATCAAATATGAATCGCAGGTTCCTACATACTGATAGGTACTTTGAAGATACTAGCAATGACGGCATATGAATTTGCCGCTAGAGGCGCTATTGTAAATGAGGTATTATACAGAAACGTAAAATTAGTAGTACCTACAAGTTGCATATTCCGGCTTTATATAACGGATTTTTAGTGTTATTAAGATTGTTTCCTTCCGATTATTATCGCAGACATACCTACGACAGGTTTATTAAAAGAGAAAAGAAGAGTTATGAAAATTAGGAGCCAAATTAAGCAGGCAAATAAAATGGCAGCTAATTTAGAAGATAAGATAGGACTGTGCAACACTGGGTAATAAATAGCTTGCTATTAAATATTAATTAAAAGAAATCCTGAATAATGTGATATACCTTACTCTACAGTGGCGCCAACTAGTGAGTACAAATACGATAGCCCTCATTCTAACAAAGTACAAAAAAATTGACTCCCTGGTATTCAAAAAGGGTTAAAGGTGGCATTGATTCACATATTTGCATCTGCTAGACTCATATGTAATATTTATAACTAGCTGAGCTAGTAAAAAATATTTCGCCTTAAAGTCAGTTTTTGTCTGAGATGGCGCTGCATACGAAAAATTAAAGTTTTTTTTGTGCATTTTTCATATTTTTGATTAGATATTCAGCTATTCGTGGAAGAGAGAAAGCCAACAAATCAATAATCATAAAAATCCGTGCAGCTATTCCAAAGTTATCAATAGTTAAAATAACACGACTTACTCTTGTACGTATAGATTTGTAAAATTTCTGGTAAAAGTAAAGTTGATATAAAAACGTAAATATAACGTGAAAAGTTACGCTAACAGCTTAGCAAGGTGTTGCAATATTTTTCCACCCGCCAGTGCCTCCTATTTGCATGTGTGTGTAAGACCTAGTATCTGTATAAGGCCGTTAATGACACCAGCGTTTGTGCAGCTATTCTCCGAATTGGTGCATAATTACCATTTGAGTGTAGTCTCAAAAAATCGGCCGTATTGAATTGTGTGCGCAAATTAATTGATAATCTATAAATGTATTAAGAATTTTCTAAAAACTACAAAAAACCGACAAAATTGATTATAGCGCCATCTAACGGGACTTTTACAATGAGCTAACGCGAGCATCCGCCTTAAGTGTATAGACACGCAAAAGATTTTTATTCTAGCATCTTTTAGGTACGACCACTGTTGTCAAACAGGATGCGGAAAAAAGATCATCATAAAAAACACTAACGTTAAAAAGAGATGCACATATCGCAAGAAAAAGTAAATATTGTTGTAACTAATGTAGAAATCTGCTAAGTAAAGTTGGTGACACACTTGACTTACTCATTAAGTAGGCACACACATTACTCGCCGAGATAAAACTTGGAAACATAATAGTGTACGAGGCATGCGCAGGCGTGGTTTGTGAGGTGAGAGACTTAAGGCAGTGCTGTAACCAATAGCGACGCTATGGCTCTATTGCCTACTTCTAGACAGTTAGTACAGATATCCTAAGACCGCAGATTGCAAATTGTAGACCTTAAGGGACGCTATTGGTTTCTATGGGTTTTCCCAAATAGATAACTTTAATTTGCTCTGCTACTTCGCAAAATAGTAAGGTATAGACTTGGAAATAAAAATTAGTTAACCATTGATTTCCGGAAAGTAACGTCAAAGTAAAGTAAGTCTGGGCCCACTTTTTGATAGTACAACATTCGTAAATACCATTCAAAAGAGGTGAAAATTTTTGCGAAACAAATTGAAATTATATAGCTTGGAATGGTCACCCAACATCACTTGCTCAAAGCCTACATACAATTGGCCCGCCTGCCTCGGAGTCATTAGCTTCCTACCTAATTGGCTCTTCGAGGAATCGTCGCGAAACTTTACGTATGTGCCATGCACAACACGTATTTGTTTTCATTTACAATAACAATAAGTATTTTAGTTACATGGATGACGTTACATTGTTTAAAGAGGCATACTTTGCGTATTTTACTGGTAGCTGTTTAGTGTACAATCGCTTCTTTGGCCGGCATTTCCTTCCATTATAACAGTTTCCATCGTAAATCACAATTTAGATGATGGTTTGGCTGTGCTACAAAGACTTGGGAACACCTGGCCTCAACGTTGACCTTCTGTTTTAGGTAGATATTCTAAGAAATGCTTGTATGAATGTCATCAGATCTAGGGACTCGAGTAGTTCTATAGGACTGAATATACCCACTAAACACCAGCAGTTAGCATTCTTTCAACTTTCGAGGAACACAGAGGCCCGATTCTTTAAAGGATCACTCGAAAGTGCCATTCGAAAGCGGAAAAAACTGAATAGCAATAAACCTCCAGCTTCGATAAAATTTTCAATTAGCTGGTTGACTAAATTAATTGAATCTGTAGTTTTCAGGGACCTATCCTACTAATATTATAAATGCGAAAGTTTGTGAGGATGGATGTTTGTTTTACTCTTTCACGCCAGAACAGCTTAACGGATCTGGATGAAATTTGGAACAAACATAAACTATGGTCTGGAATAACACATAGGCTACTTTGTATCCCGGAAAATTGCGTAGTTCCCGCGGGATAGCGATAAACGAATTCTTTGCAGACGAAGTCGCAGGCAACAGCTAGTTTATTATATTTTAAATTCACCATTTTCGAGTTGCGTTTACACAATTACGCTTTCGTATATCGGGCCTTAGGATCGGCTTATGCGTATTCGTTTAAAAGCACTGCATTTATTTTTAAGTTTATGATTAGTAATACCTCGAAAAAACGACCGACAAAATTGACACAACGTCTCTTCTCCAGGTGTTAACCGCTAACATAGGCACCCTCCTCGACCTCTACGGAGTTGAGAAGGGCCTGGACCACTTCCGCTCATCCCAGGAGCTGACCTTCGATGAGTTCCGTTACTACCTGCAGCACGAGGTCTTCAGCAGCCTGCCCAAGACTGCCAGCTTACAAGTCGTGAGAGAATTCGAGACTAAGATCAGTGAGGTAAGACAAATCCAATGTTTTTAATTTACAGAACGAAGATACCACCTGTAGATTGTAAAAACTAATAAAATAAAACAACTTAAATTATACTGAAAATTCAACACGCAGCGCCGATAAGAGCAATGACACAACTGCTTTCTTTTGTTTTTCTTTCTTTCAGCGCTGCGTGCAATTAAGTTTGTTTACGGCCAGGGCCAAAATAGGATTTTTATAAAAAGTTTGTAACACGTCTCTACCTAAATAGGCGCGTCGCCTACACCACCCGTTATTGGCACCCTTTATTACGGATCGTTGAAAAGGGTTGAAGATGAAATTAAAAGTGGCTATCGCTCTTTGTAGGCTCGCTTGCTCCATCTTAGACCCCGTCTTCGCTTACCAACAGGTGGTTGTGGTCAAATGTACGGCTATTCCACGTTGCAAGTTGCCGTAGTCAAGACTTTGTTTGAATTTTCCAGGTATGCTGGCTGGTGTGTCGCAAGCAACACCTGAACCGGGATAAGCCCGTGTTCGACGACGACTCGGTCTTTAAGCTGTTCCGAATATTCTGTCTCCTGGCCGACCTGGTGCAAGACGCAGACGACTCTAACCATTACGTGGTAAGTTGTCAGTTCCTACTTCTTTTAATCCTACTTCTTACATCGTCATCATCGTCATTATCATCATATCAGCTGGGAGGCGTCCACTGCTTGGACATAGGCCTTCACCAAGCACTTCTTACTCGTCACATATATCTCTATTTTTTCCTTATTTCCCATGGTCACGGTATCACGCGTGAACGGCTGGATCGATTTCGCTAGTTGTTTTTTGTTGTGTTTGCTCTTTTGTCCGCACAATGTCCGCGAGTAATAGCTAGTAGCATAAATCCTGAAATTTCAATCTCCAAGTTGGATTACACTCTGCATGGGTATACGTCCCGGCACGTAAGTCTAGCGATGACGAGTCACGTGGAGAGGATCTGCGCACCCACGGATATCGTATTTTATACTTCTGCGCATACAAGGTCATCGCATCGCTAGACTTACGTGCCGGCTGTTATAATCGTTGTACAACGTAAATAAACCGCGATTTAATTTGTAGGAAATCCTATGGATTTTTTGGCACATCTGCCACATCTAAACGCTAAGAGCCAAGCCATGGGTCAAAATTGGCTGTGCATTGAAAATAACTTATGCAAACATCGTCCAATAATCGGGCTTGGTTATTTGGCTTTAAATTTTATTTAAACGTACCAAATCTGAGCACGTCAATTATCTCAAAGGTTACTTGATCATAAATTAGTACGAAACAATTTTACTGCAATTACTTACCGTAATTGAAGAATGGTTAAATCGAAGAAACATTCAACGCAAGCAATATATCGAGACCTCCCTGAGGTTTCTGACGTCATCGGTGTCAAATATCCACGCAATATTAATCAGACGGGATCATTGTGCGCACATGCTCTCCACACTCCACATGTTGCTAAGGGCTTGTAAGTCACTGACTTAGTTTTTTGTTTCTTTTTTCCTTTCTTTGGAATGAATTTGACTAGTTACTTTCGCTTTTATAATGTTAGTAGGGATTAGCCTTTACGGCTACAATATTTTGACTGTCTATATATGTCTATATTTAGATGAGATATTGGTGACATCACATTAATATCACAGTAATATCCAAAACACCACACATAACAGTGATAATCTACTATTGTGGACTTCATTATCTTAGTACGGGAGTGTGAGGTCAAAGACCTTAATTAACGCTTCTTAAGTCTACTCACTACAGCTGATCATCCCGCTTCATATTTGAGCTTATTAAGATAACATCGCCTCCGGTGATTGTCCATTCAAAACTACTGAATAGAACACTGTCTTATTTACTCTTATTCATTTAATTGTTTCCTGTTATTGGCTCAAGCTCACTAAAACAACACGTATCAATTTAAAAACAATGAGAAACGAGGGGCAGGCTAGGCAGCATGGAGATTCTGAATCTGAAAGTAATTAGGTAATCCTAAAGGGGTAAATTTGCATTTTTCAAGGGCCAACTAGCAAGATTTCGTCAAACTATGTACTAGGTACGTCTATCGTACCTACCCACTAGGGTATGAGCGACAAGCGGGAGTCACACCATACTTGCTTGAAAGGGGTGAACGATGAATTTGAGCACTCTTTAGGGTCATAAGCCACGTATTTTGACTCAAGTGTAGAGCTTGGCTCTATTTTTAATATAAAACTACCGTGAGGCTCAGACATATTAATGTAAATAAACTGTCGGACCTTTTCCGACGCAATAAAACGTGAGTAGGGTGCGACCATACCGCCGCTTAAAAAACGGTGACGTTACGGAATCGCAACAAAATGTATGAAGAAACGGTGAGAAAACGTGACGCATACGACACGTCACTGCGTAATACGCGGCGGTTTGGTCGCACCCTTATCCGTTTATTTACATTAATAAGCTTGGCTATACAATAAATGTGATAACTTTTTGTCAGCGCGAGCCATAATAACCATGTATTACCTTGTCTGTTAAGAACGTATGAAAATTTGTCCAGTAGCTTTGAGTTCATCGCGAACAGACAGCGGAGGACTTTATTTTACTTAGTAATATATGTAGTGATTACTGATTAGTTTTAAATAAATAAGTAAATATGTTAAATTCAGCCCCTGTCAGTATTTTACTTTATTTACATGCATCAAAAAAGCCTTGGGATAATCATTATCCCTAGACAAATTTGATGTTTTGACTCTGTAGTAGTATGCCTATATTGAAATGTTCAAAACTGTCTAGGGATAAACAATATTCCTAGTCTTGTTTGATGAGTGTAGAATCCTTTCTTATAATGATTCCCAGGTAGTCCTCCAACCGTCCGAAGCGGGCATAGTTGCTGAGCAACTCGTCTACTGCCTCGGCCTCCGCTGGGACGCAGCCGACTGGGAAGCCCTAGGCTCATCTATTGGACACTTCAAATGGTCGGCCTTCCTTGCCGTGCTCGAAGCCAAGTACTGCTATGAGCAACTCCACGCGGCAGCACTAGTCGAAGCCGTTGATGAGATCTATGACGTGTTCATCGAAGATATTATTAAGAAGGTAGTATGCATATTGATTCCACTCTTAATGGATATTGTTGCGACAGCAAGAAAGAGACCTTGTGCATGGCCGATCGCTGCCACCGTCTTACTCTTCGGCTGCCAGTGAGCAGTGCTTGCCCTGCTGTGTTCCGGCATGGAGGGCAGCTGATGAAATTACTTATCTGTCCTCTAGGCTGGCAACTCACCAGTAATTGCGTGTATGCCATGTCAGACGCTTAATTACTATAATTAAAAATTAAGTCTTGGGTTGGATTCTAGTGTACGCCCTGAGTGGACGCTCGAGCGGAGCGTGCAGCGGGGTGGGGCGTGCGGCGGTCATGTCAAACACAAGCAAATGTGTGGGTGTTCCTGAATGCACGCTGGATAGATCCCTTTACCGCTGCCCGTCTCGCTGAACGCTCCTCTAAACGCTCGCCACTCAAGCCTTACACTAAAACAGTTCTCAATCCTAGGGTTACCTCTCCAAACGCGGCTATCTGTTACCAACGATGCGCGAGTACGGGTGCGTGCTCCAGCCTTGCGCCCTGACGTACTACAAGAGCTCTGCTCAAAAGGAGCAGTGTGGTCGCATTGCCATCGACGAGTACTGCTTGGTGGAGGCAGCGGCCGGGGAAGGGAAGATCCAGAGGTTCCAGCTGATCACGCCTGAGAGGACGTTCGAGTTCGGCACGCAGGACCACAAGTAAGAGAAAATGGTGTAGGGTTCGATTTTTCAATAGTCAGATAGGGCTGTAGTATCTGTCAGATCAGTAAATATCTGAGGATTGAAAAGTTGACCTGAAGACTCACATTTATGGTAAGGTTAACTAACTTGGCGTACTGATCAATGTCAATGCAATGCCTACAGAAGGGTCTAGTCTAGCATGAAAACTCACCTTATAAAATTTGATTTGAGGAAGTAGAGTTAATTTTTTTTTTAAGTAACATGTGTGTGCAAGTTAAATAGTTAAAGGGCTGGATACATCCACAACAGCTCAAAATTAGACTACTTTTCTACCAATTCAGGACTTTTTTCCTATAATATCCTCCGTGAAATTCTTTATTATCTGGAAGTGCTGCTAAAAAATTAAGAAATGCTGACTTAGGCACCAAGTGGAATCACATCCAATTCCGGAGATCAGATTTTGCTTTGGAGAACAAGATGTAAAGATATGACTTTCTCAGGAGCCGCCTCCAATGGGTGTCGGCCCTTCGCCAAGCGGCAGCGGTATCCGGAGGGGCGGAGGGGTACCAGCGGCGGGCGAGGGCGGGCCGGCGCGGCGCGGGGGCGCGGAGGGAGCGCGAGGTGCGCGAGACTAGGGCAAGGCTGCAGCACGAGGTGCGCGCGAGACTCGCGGCCGAGGCGCAGGCGCAGGTACGACAATACAATACAATGACTCTTTATTTGAACAATACAGAAAACAGGTACACATAGCGCGGAAATGTAGAAACTATAAAGCAGAAAGTTGATCTTGGAATAACCCAAATTAAGCCATGCCTACAAAGGTATCAGATACCTAACGAAGTAGCGTATTCCGTTTCGAAAAATAAATCTAAACTGATGACAATTAGCAGATAAATTAAGCCTGAAGCATTTGTTGTTTGACACAGGAATTGGCAGAGTTAGCACAGCAGGATAATAAGAAATTGGAGGAACTGAAAACGACTCAAACTGAGCTGGAGCGGCTTCTACAGGAAGAAACCCAGGCAAAGAGAGACGAGGAAATCGTCAGAGCTCTTCAAGCTAGGTAAGACTATGTTATACTAAGGAAGAGATCTGATCTCCTTAGTTGCGCCCATCTGATTCAAGTATATTATAAACACTCATTTAAATATAGTGCTAAATCCAGAACTAAACCTTCGTAACGTTTTAGAGTTTTAGCAGAAGAATGGGAAAGACGTGAAGAATTAGAACGACTTCAGGAAGAACAAAATAGGATGTTGGATGAAGAAAGATTGAAACGAAAACAGTTTGAAATGCTGCAGGCGGAGAAGGAGGCACAGTTCCGAGGTAACATTTACACATTTATTTTACGAACGAAAATAAATAGTAATTACTTAATTAAATTTCTAACGGTAAAACGTAAAAAGTGAACATTAAAAATCAAGAAGTAAATTTCTTGTTTAATTTGATATTTTTCCTACTCCAGTACTTTTATTTAACAGTTAAAGGGTCACCAACACCAATATAATGATACACATAATATACTGGAGACAAGTCTATGCTCTATGGCCCGCAACTCTACTATAATATTCACATTACAGTAGCTTTCTAACATTATAGTAGAGTTGTTTTTTTTTTTAATTTTGTCCGGCCGGATTAAGGCCAGAAACCATTCAGCCGTTTAGGACAAAATACGGTGTTAGCAATTTAGACAGCAAACAAAATAAAAAAGTGTGTACAATATTTCAATTTTACTGACATAATTTGACACTTGACATGTAAATGTTGATGGCTCGTTTTCGGGTAGTTTGGTGGATTTTATCACGAAAATGTCAAAATTTTTGGATCCAAGATGGCGGATGACATTTTGACACCTTTGCCTCAAAAATGTTCATGGGTGTCGTTTTCGAGTAATTTGGTGGCTCTGAGCACGAATTTTGCATAATTTTTTGGATCCAAGATGGCGGATGACATTTTGACACTTGCCACAAAAATGTTCATGGGTGTCGTTTTCGAGTAATTTGGTGGCTCTGAGCACGAATTTTGCGTAATTTTTTGGATCCAAGATGGCGGATAACATTTTGACACTTATGACACAAAAATGTTCATGGGTGTCGTTTTCGAGTAGTATGGTAGCTCTGAGCATGAATTTTGCATAATTTTTTGGATCCAAGATGGCGGATGACATTTTGACACTTTTGACAGAAAAATGTTCATGGGTGTCGTTTTCGAGTAATTTGGTGGCTCTGAGCACGAATTTTGCATAATTTTTTGGATCCAAGATGGCAGATGACATTTTGACACTTTTGACAGAAAAATGTTCATGGGTGTCGTTTTCGGGCAATTTGGTGGCTCTGATCGCGAATTTGGCATAATGTTTAGGATCCAAGATGGCGGATGTCATTTTGACACTTGACACAAAAATGGTGATTGGGTATCATTTTCGGGTAATTTGGTCGCTTTGAGCCCGAGTTTGGCATTAATTATGTTTTATTTAACAGAACATACGCCTAGGTCCAACGCTGATCACCTTTCAAATGCTAATGATGTGATGACGATGATGATGATAATTTTAATGAAGTCGTAGAAAAATTATTGTATGCAACGTTGTATAAATAAGTCAAAAAATGCTCGTGGTGTCTTTCTTTACGATGTTCGCTACGCTCACATCGTAACCCACACCACTCGCCTTTTTTGACCTCTCTTATACAACTGTATCTATAAAATACTATTAATAAATAGTATGTTACTGACAATAATAGTAAAAATAGAAATAACGACATACAGTAATTAGGTACTTCAACTTACATTTTCCAATATTGATAATGATGCGAAAGATGCTAGCATAGGAAAGCTACGGAAAATTTAATTAAATAATCGCAAGAATCTGTAAACTCCAAGCGTCGACATAAAAAGCAAGAGTAGTAGCTATGCTGCAGTTGTCATTCATACCTAATAAGGGCATCACATTACAAAATTGCCTTGAAATTTGTATTTCAGAAGCAGAGAAGCGGCTCAAAGAACTCGAAGATGAAAAGCGGCGGCTTGACGAAGAATTGAGAGCCGCCCAGGAAAAGATCTCAAAGACTGAACACACCGCGCAAGCTCTACATGTGCAGTTACGGGTGAGACACTGACATTAATTGGACTATTTTACAATACAAACCCAGCGAAAATCACAATCAGATGAACGGCAAGAAAACTATCTATATTAAATATTACTACCAAATGCTTTATCTATCTAACTAATATTACAAATGCGAAAGTTTGGATAGATAGATGGATGGATGGATGGATGGATGTTTGTTTGTTACTCATTCACGCCAGAACAGTCCGACGAATCTGGATGAAATTTGGCACATAGATTGAGAAAAGTCTGGAATAGCACACAGGCTACTTTCTATCCCGGAAAATTCCCGCGGGATAGCGATAACGAAGTCGCAGGCAACAGCTAGTTACCCATAAAAAGGCAATGTGCAGGGAATAGGTTATTCTACGATGTTCCTCGTATTGCAATTTTATTGTTTTCTACTTTATTGTTTTATTATTATTTTTTATATTTTTATTATTTAATGGCAGTAATAATTAAATTAATTTATATAGAATTTGACCACTTAATGTTGGGTCAAAACACTTCACGCGCCTGAAATGGCTGAATATATTAAGGGACTGATACTTAAAATACCATCTATGTCAGTAGTTCCCAAAGTGGTCCAGGTGGACCCCCAGGGGTCCACGGAAGACTCGACGGGGGTCTACGTTGGGCGTGACCAAAAATGGGGGTCCACAATCGCAAGCGGGGGTGCATGAAAATTGAATAAAATTTGTGAAAATTGATTGGTTCTTGTGCTGTGAGTCATTGTAGATTTCAAGAAAGTAAAGTAGGATGGAGTCACTTGCAGCACAAAAATATAATTTAATTGAAAATTTGTTAAGTCGACTTTTTTTCAAATAATTAACCCTATCAAGCAATCAATTCTAACCAATTTTTTCGAAAACTGTTAATTTATCGTTGAAACTCAGCAACAACGCCAGTTTCCATAGATTATAGGAGCTAATCTTAATTTTTTTTCGAGATTTAGTTTAGAAATTAGTGGTAATGTAGCTGCAGGGGGTCCACCGGATCCAGCAAAATTTTGAAAGTGGTCTATGGAACAAAAGAGTCTGGGAACCTCTGATCTATGTAAATACCATAATTATGTTCTGGTGAATAAATGATTGATTGATTGATTGATTGCTTGATTCTTGTTTGAAACTTTTAAAGATAAAAAGAAAAGCTTCGTATCAAGAAAGTAATAACAAATCAGCATTTTGCTTGCCTTACAGCTTGCTTACTGTATACCTTAAATATTATTATGAGCAATCGAATGTATCAGTAGGCTTATTGTCTAACTCGCTCGCAATCGCCATCGTCTTCATTTTGACAGTTCGTGTATGGGCTGACAGTTGGCATCGGAATCAGCTAGCTGTCACATTCATACAAGAACTGTCAAAATGAACACGATGACGATTGCGAGCGAGTTAGACAATAAGCCTACAGCAATCAATGACATTAATAAAAAGCCCAGTTGAATCCAGGTCCAAATATGTCTGCCATGATTATGATTGTTAGCAAAAATCTTGACATTAAATTTGAGTCTTATTAACAATCTCTTATTATCTTTATCTTCAAGGACTTGAACCCAGTTCTCCGAACCAGTGAACGAGCTCGCCGCGCCATTTCCTTCGTGCCGACCACCAAGAGTTCGTCCGACACCCTGATAGACGTCAGGTCCATACGGCACCTGAAAGTCTTCGACGATGATGAGAGATAATGATCTGATGAACGATGGTTAAGATGATAATGGAAGAAAGGAAACGAACATGATATTGGTGAAAAATCTCGAGAATGTATGCGTATCGCAGCGAATCCGGTTGTTTTGGTATCCACGATCTTATATTGATATACCATTATCATTATCACGACAATATTGGCCGACTAATCCATGTCATACAGCTTTACAGTTAACGAATAATGTAAAATAATGTACTTACGGCCAGGAAAGCCTGACCTAACATTGAATTATAATATGCTCTGCAATTCATGTCTGTCTGGGGGGCTGCTCCGAAATCCGATTTTCGAAGTTTGTATCGTCCCTCTCACTCTCAAATTATACTAGTTCCAACCATTTATTTTCTCGATGACAGATGATAGTTATAGTGTTGTAACCAAACAAGTGACCAGTAGATACGATATCGATCCAATTAAAAAATATTACCTGTCATTGTAATTATAGTATTGTAAATAGAGTATAAGGCCTGTGGCCTTACCATGACGTCTTAATTCCGACTCAGTTCAGGTTTTAGCTGTCATTTTTAGTATGGGTCTGACAGCTAAGCGAACCTAAACTGAATCGCATTAAGACGTCATGGTAACCCCCCTGTTAAAGCCAACACTGAATTGGCAACACTGGCAGCACGCTGGCAGCCATGTACTCATTTGACTGCCTTAATGTTACCATTGCTAACATAATATTTGGTATTAGCATTGGTGTTTTGTGTATTTATTGTTTGTATTTTTAGGAGTATAGATAATTGAATTGAATGAACTTTTTAATTTGGTTGCACTTTCTGTAACTTTAAAACGATGTCAGTAAGGCACTCGTTGTCTTTTAAACTATAATAATTATGTATTACTTAACATAAAAATACCTTATATTGTATCGTTGTATTAATATTGAAAGTTAAAAATAAAACGTAATAATGTAAACCGTAAAGTACTTAGTAATTATTTATTCAACCAAAACATTCATACAATTAACGAACTTAAAAAAATGTTAAACACAAAGCTAAACATAAAACATACATTATGTATAACATAGTCCAACAAAAGCAAACTAAAATATAATTACACATTAAGAAACAAATTCGAAACTAAAAGTATAAACATTCCAGTTCTTGGCCTACATATATAAAGTACCTAACAATCCAAGTGGCGATAAAATAGAGAGATGGCCATGCAGAAGAAACTGGTTTGCCCTAAAATATAAAAACTTTACTAACCTTAATAATTCACAATAGAAAAAACCCGCACCGAAAAGTATGCATTTGTCGCGTTTGTGCGTGACATTGAGAATGCAATGTCTATTGAAAACATCTAACCAGCTTCCACATAGCTGTCACGGCTAATGTTTTCTCGTATTATTCCAAATTCAATGCACCTACACAAAATATTTCCTAAGAATTATCTACTTTAGGATCTTTAACTACGTAGGTACATAATATATTATTTGCTATCGGCGATCGATGGAATCACTTCGCTTCGCTTTGAGCTAGCTTGGCGGCTTTTTCAGCCTCAAGTTTCTCTCTCTTGGCTGCTTCTTTCTCTGCCTTTTCTGCTTTCTTAGCTTCCTTCTCGGCTCTCTTCTGTGCTGCCGCTTCCTTCTTAGCTTGCAACTCTGCAGCTCTTGCTGCCGCTTCTGCTGCAGCTTGCTGCTTCTTCTGTATTTTTTTCAACTAAAATCAAAGAAATACTAAGTATACAAGATCTCGCAAAGTTTTTTTGAAAAATGTCTGCGAGTGGTTTGGTTAATTTGACTGAACGCTACAAGATTTTCCAAAGCAAAATGTAGGCAGTGTGAAGTTATTTTATATTAAATACTTACATAGACAGACAAAAAAAAAGATTTTTAACATTTGTTGTTACAGCGGCAACAGAAATACATCGTCTGTGTAAATTTCAACCGTCTAGATATCACGGTTCATGAGAGATCGCAGTCTGGTAACAGACAAACAGACAGTGGAGTCTTAGCAATGGACTAATGGAGTCCCGTTCACCCTTTAGGTTCGGCAACCTAAAATCTATTATTAAATTTATGAATACCTTCTTTTTCTCAGCTCGATTGGCTAACGTATCTCGCCATGCCACCTGTATGACCCTGGCTGCATGCTCCACAAGGAACAGCTTCATCTTCTCAGCCATCTCCGCGTGATATTCATCCTCTCGCTCTTTCATCAACGGCTCAAATTCTACATTCTGCTTAGCCAATTTCTCCTGTGTAAAAAAATCATAAGAGATGATTGCGAGCGATATGTTGACTGCCTAATTTCTTACCGTCCCGCCGTTCCCTGAAATTCTCATCAATAATTATGCGGGTCACATGACATGACCTACACCAATTAAGGAAATGACAATGTTTAAACAGTTCGTGTGAAAAAAGCGGAACCACTGCGGCCATTGCTGCATTCTGATTGCCTGAATCAAAGTAAAGCAGGACACAAAATTTAGATTACTTATGTATAGATTTATTTATTAGCTCAGCAAAATACATATATGTTCATGTTAGATACAATATTTTATGCAGAAATTGTTTGAAGGAGGCAGCGGGGAAGAAGAGTCCCACATAACTTCCGTGACGTCCCAACGGCGCGGATGTATGCGCAAAAGCGTTTTCCCACCAAAAAATGGTCACATAATAGACAAAACTTCCATACCTCTAGTACTTCAATCTTTTCTAGTTCGTCTTCATACTTATGAGTCAGCTCGTCGAGATCAACTTGCTTGTCTCTCATTTCAACATCATACTTTTGAAGCCAAGACAGCAATTGTGTTTCGACTTTGGTCCTGGATAAATAGTTCTTTTTAACCATAACTCTACACAAAACATTATCAACCGAACTAGAGGAACGGGACGACTTCCAGACGGGTGGTAGGGTCTTGTGCAAGGTCCGTCCGGATCGCTACCACCATCTTACTTGCTAATCCTGCCGCTAAGCAGCAGTGCTTGCGCTGCTGTGTTCCGGTGTGGAGAGTAAGACAGCAGCACAAGAGGCATTTCATCGAAGTCCTCTAGGTTGGCAACGCATCTGCAATCCCTCCGGGGTTGCGGGTGTCTATGGGCAGTGGTGATCGCTTACCATCAGGTGACCCATTTGCTCGTTTGCCTTCCTATTCACATAAAAAAAGACAATAAAACATTACATAGTACATACATAGATCTCGTCTTTATCCCTTACGGGGTAGACAGAGCCTAAGGTAAAAGAACTGTGGTGTATGTTGTAACATAGGTCTACCCTCATATATAAATAAACAGTGTTGAACTGACTTAGCGTGTTTTAATACATGGTGACAGCGGTGGGATCATTTTAATTAAAAAACAACGCTTCAACTTCACAATTATAAGATTAATTGCTTATTCAGTGGTTATTGGAGTTAGAGAAGCATTGTGTAGTGATGGAACACGCGCGTCCTCCGGGGGAACTTGTTTTAGAAGGCGGCCCGGCATCGCGCGGCGATGCGTGGCGAAAATGGCGGAAGCAATTCGAGGTCTTTTTAAAAGCCTCTGGAGTGACCAAAGAGCCTGCAGATGTACAGGCGAGTTTGTTAGTCAACCTCATAGGGACAGCGGGGTACGAGGTGTACTCCACATTTAAATTTGGCACAGATGAAAAAGAAGATTTGGTAACATTACTAAAGAAATTCGATAATCACTTTGGTACTAAACCGAATGTGACGGTGGCACGATATAAATTCTTTGTCAGGAATCAAGAGGAGGGCGAAAATATCGATCAGTGGGTTACGGCACTACGAATCCTGAGTCAGCACTGCGAGTTCGGTGATCTGCATGACAGTTTAATCCGAGACCGTATTGTTTGTGGTGTAAATAATAACACGGTGCGAGATCGGCTTCTACGTACGGACGATTTGAATTTGGCAAAAGCGGTTCAAGTATGTCAGGCGGCTGAAATTGGATTGAAAGTAGATGCATCGAATCCAGCGAGGTACGTGTGGTGGATGCCGTGTGGGGTGAAGCGGGAGCATCGTCGGGGCGCGGGGCGGCCGCGGGCCGGCGCCGCGCGGGCGGCAGGCGCGGGGCGCGGCGAGGCGCGCGGCTGCCGGGCGCCGCTCGCGCCGGCGGGCTGGCCCAGCGCCGCCGCGCGTGCGCCAGCTGCGGGAGCTCCTGGTGCGCCGGAGACCATCAGTGCCCGGCTCGTAGTGCGTTATGTTACATTTGTGATACACCAGGTCATTTTGCTAAGGTGTGCGTGCAAAAGAAGCTCAGCGGTGATGTGTGCGATGTGGCAATTGAAGATTCCGATGACGACGGTATGTTTTATGTAAATGTGATACAGCAGGATCAAAAGGGTAAAATACCCAAAGAATGGATTGAAATAATGCAATGTAATGGTAAGCAAATTTCAATCAAATTAGATACTGGCTCCATGCTCAATGTTATTTCTAAAAGTGAGTACCTAAACTTAGGATTAATGTTGAATACACTCCAACCGTTTACCAAACGTGTTCACTCTTTTACTGGTACAGATATTCCGATACTAGGCTCCTGTGACTTGTCTTTGATTTACAAAAATAAAATGTTCAAGTTGTTGTTTGTAGTAGCTGATTTACATAGCCAGAACGTACTAGGATTGGAAGGGTGTATTACGTTGGGTCTCATTAACAAGGTAAATACAATACAAATTACTAAATATACCGATCTATTCAGGGGGTTAGGTAAACTACCAGGAAGGTATGCAATAATAGTAAACAATGATGTGCAGCCAGTCGTGTGCGCTTCTCGTAAAATACCGTTAGGGCTTCGGGACAAATTACTTGTCGAACTTCAAAGAATGGAGGCGATAGGCGTTATTAGAAAAGTAACAAAGCCAACTGATTGGGTCAATGCAATTGTTTTGGTGGCCAAAAAGAATGGAGACATAAGGGTCTGTTTAGATCCGCGGCCGTTGAACCGCGCCGTCCGGCGGGCGCATTATTCGTTGCCTACGGTTTCTGAACTAGCGGTCAAACTGCAAGGTGCGCGCTATTTCAGCGTTTTGGACGCTCGTTCAGGATTCTGGATGGTCGAATTAGATGATGCTAGTGCTGACCTTTGTACGTTTAGCACGCCCTTCGGCCGCTATCAATTTTTGCGCCTGCCATATGGTGTTAATTGTGCACCAGAAGTATTTCACGCTAAACTGCGACAACACCTGGAAGACCTGGATGGTACAGAGAGTTTTATTGATGACGTGGTGGTCTGGGGCAGTACGCGAGAAGAACACGATGCGAGGTTGGAGCGCTTGCTCAAAAGGTCAAGAGAAATAGGCATCAAGTATAATAAAGATAAATGTAAATTCGGAGTGCGAGAAATTGTATATTTAGGACATAAGTTTAACGACAAAGGTATGCACCCGGATAATGTAAAGGTTAAAGCCATTTTAGAAATGCCATACCCAGAGGATCGAAAAGCATTAGAAAGGTTTCTGGGTATGGTAAATTATTTGTCAAAATTTATTCCAAATTATTCCGCGTCAGTAGCGGTCTTAAGGGAGTTATTAAAGAAAAATGTTGAATGGCTTTGGGATCAGCAACATGCGAGGGCGGTCGATGAGCTAAAGGTAAAAATATCATCAGCACCGGTGTTGGCGTTGTATTCGGTAGCAGAGCCGGTCGTGCTGTCGGTGGACGCGAGCGCGCAGGCGGTGGGTGCAGTGCTGCTGCAGGGCGGGCGCCCCGTGGAGTTCGCTTCGCTCACACTGACGCACCGACACGGTATGCTCAAATCGAAAAAGAAATGCTGGCGATCGTTTTTGCGGTAGAGAGGTTCAGGCAATATATCTACGGCCGCAGTGACGTCACAGTGCAGACAGACCATAAGCCTCTAGAGGCATTATTTGCAAAACCATTGGCGTCGGTGCCAGCGCGTTTGCAACGAATGATGATGCGAATGCAGGGGTACGATTTCCGAGTCGAATATGTTCCTGGTAAGTTTATGTATATAGCCGACACGTTGTCACGGGCGCCCTTGGCAGAACGCATGCAAGATCAGGTCACTGACGAAGTCGAATTGCAGACGTGCCTATTGATTGCCAACACGCAAGTTAGTGACAAAAAGTTAGACGTGATTAGGCAACAAACTGAGTCTGATGTAGATTGTCAATTGATTGTAAAATATGTGCAGAACGGCTGGCCGAAAAACAGGTGGGAAGTGAATGAGCGTATTCGCGTGTTCTGGCCATACCGTGAGTCATTACATTATTTGGATGGGATCATATTTAAAAATGATTGTATTTTTATCCCGCTAAAGTTACGCGAAGATATGTTAAACAGAGTGCACGAAGGGCACTTAGGAATTGATAGGTGCAAGCGACGCGCACGCGCGGTTATGTTCTGGCCGGGGCTGAGCGGCGACGTGGAGCGGCGGGTGCGCGCGTGCGCGGCGTGCGCGCGGCATGCGCCGGCGCCGCGCCGCGAGCCGCTGCTGCCGCATGCCGTACCCGCGCTGCCGTGGCTCAAGTTGGCGAGTGATTTGTTCGAGTATAGAAAGAATTATTACATAATCTTAGTAGATTATTTTTCTAGTTTTGTTGAAGTCGGCCAACTTAATACAATTGGTAGTAATTCGGTTATCAAATTCATGAAAGAACAATTTTCTCGTCACGGTATTCCTGTCGAATTGATTACAGATAACGGACCGGCGTACAGCTCTCGGGAGTTTAGAACTTTTATGCGTGATTGGGAAATAAATCACGTGACGTCGTCGCCACTATATGCTCAGTCGAACGGAAAAAGTGAACGCACTGTGCAGACAGTTAAGAACATTCTTAAAAAATCAATTGATTCCGGGGAAGATTTTTATCTGAGTCTGTTGAACTACAGAACTACACCAAGGGACGGTCTCGACTCCCCAGCACAAATGTTGATGGGAAGGACATTAAACACGAGGCTGCCAGTGAAGAGTGATCTGTTGCACAAAGAGGTCAATAACAGACGGAACTACCAAAGATTGTTGCAACACAAGGAAAAAAGCAAAGCCGACTATGACAGATCAGCTAAGCTATTATCGCCCTTAATTCCTGGGCAGAAGGTTATTCTTATGGACGGGCAAAATAAAAAACCCGTTACAGTTGTGGGTCACGCGCCTGAGCCCAGGTCGTTTATAGTCGCGGATGCAGTTGGGCGGCGGTACCGGCGTAACCGGCGGCAGCTGGTGGCGCGCGCGTCGCCGCCGCCGCCGCCACCGCCGCCGCCGCCGCCGCCCGGGCCCGCGCTCGCGCTAGCGGTCGAACCCAAGCGACAGATTAAGCGCGAAATAGATGCGGATGCCGGCGCCGGTAGCTCCGGCTCGCACAGGGGAGGCAGCGAAAAACTTACAGGTCCAATAACTAGGTCTAAAGCAAAAACACTAGAGTCTGAGCGGGGTATAGTTGATCACTAGATTAGAAAGGAGTCAATAATGTGTAATAAGTATGTACTTAATTGTATAAATTAAGAATAATATCTAAGGTACTCACTAAAATCTGATTAAACTAAGAATTGTTAAAAACTAGCAATAAATAAATCACTAAGCAAGTAGCATATAAGTTTAGTTAGTAATGGTTGGATTGCTGCATTAGCTATGTACTATAAATTTTGTATTAACTAAAGCTATAGTTGGCTAATAACGAAAACTTACTGTTAACTGTGTTAGCTTACATTGTTATTATTTTTGCTTCATTAACGTATAAAACTATAAAAGCCAGTACCGATATACCTACTTGATTGTTATTTGTTTTTATTAGTGGTGTTTAAAATATCCTTTCTTTGCGAAAATCTATTTGTAAATGTTAGAGATTCTTATTCATAAATATATTTCTGTTATATTAAATATGTAATTTTTACATTAGGAGATTACATCTAATTTTGTATAAAGTTAATGTGGGTAGCTAATTGTATCATTTTTTTTTTGTTTAGGTGACGGGGAAGATGTGGTGTATGTTGTAACATAGGTCTACCCTCATATATAAATAAACAGTGTTGAACTGACTTAGCGTGTTTTAATACAAGAACTAAAAGCCACTTTTAGCATGATTATGGGCGCATTGGTGGAAAGGGGAATCTAGAAAGTGATGGGTTGCTAGTCGCATCGCGTATAACATGATTCCTAAGAGGAGGAGTCCAAAGGTCGTGAATCAAATAACTCCTCAATCTACCTGCGAGCACGTTGGTTCTTCTCGAGAAGAATATGCCCCCGCAGCATTCTCTCGTATGTTTCCCGGACTTCGATCTCTTCCTCCAAAAGTATCCCCTCTTTAACATCATGAGCGCGTGATTTCAGCACCATCTGGCGATCGGAGTCCACGCTGCAAAGTGTTAACTATCAAAGAGTCTATTGTTCATCATTAATCTGATGCTGTTTACCATACCACCATACATTCATTTGTAGTATTACGCCAGCATGTCATCTACGTCAAAAACAATCAACTTAACTAGGTTTTAAGTATGGCCTACATGGCCTACGTCCCTACGTGTAATTTACACTAGATGGAAATTACATTTTGATACCTATGACAATGAGCTTTTCGTTGAAGAGAAATGTGAGGAAATCTAAAGAACACCATCAAAGCAATTCAACGGTGATCCTGAATATCCTAATGTCTGTCCTTGGGGCCTAACAGCCCAAACCCAGCTTCTTAGCTTCAACTCCTGTGCCCAGCGGTGGGACGTATAAGGTGTCATAAAATTCTTCTGGGGGGCAATTTTTGAAAGCACATCACTCGAAAGTACCACTCAAAAGTGGTATAAATCTGTTTATATCTTCAAAACTACGGCTCTAATCAAATTTTTGACTAGTCTACATGATTAATGAGAGCCGTAAGCTCCTTCTATTTATTTATATTTATAAGCCTTTTTATTCCGAATTCGCTACAATTTCAGTAAGTACAAGTTGTTGTTGTTATTGTCGTTTTTATTTATTAAATTGTCGCGTAATTCGGCGTGCCTCATGGCATAGGCCTCCTCCGTGTATTGGAGGGTTTGGGCTATAGTTCCCACGCGCGCCCAGTGCGGATTGGGAACGTAACACACACCATTGAATTTCTTCGCAGATGTACGCAGGTTTCCTCACGATGTTTTCCTTCACCGAAAAGCTCATGGCAAATTACAAATGTAATTTTCGCACATAAATTCCGAAAAACTCAGAGGTGCGAGCCCGGGATTTGAACCCACGACGCTCTGCTTGAGAGGCCACAGGTCAAACCACTAGGCTACCACGGTTTTTCCTGCTCCTTCTAAGCTCCTTCTAAGCTACTCGTATTTCAAATTCAGCACTTTTTTCACCACTTTCGAGTGGAATTTTCACACATGTGCTTTCAAAAATCGGGCCCCTGGAATATTTCAGCTTGGGTTAGCTTAATGGTACACTCTTGTAAAGGTTTTTCATTGAATAAAATTAAGTCACCCCTATACCGTACACTTCGAACATCGAACAATGTATGGAAACATTAATCAAGCCCAATAAAAAAAACACCGGGTAGCACTCCAGGGAGTGCCGGCAGAAGTGAAAACTGCACACACGCACACTCACACAAAAAAGAAGAAAAAAAAATTCTACATGAGTTTTGTACTGGTCACCTGAGAGAACGCACTGTTATTCCACGCTTTATACCACCAGGCCAAATGCACATACGTTAAAGTGACGAAATCAACGTACACTTCAAAAATCGAACGCGACTCTAGCTTCATTCGTATTTCAGAATAAGCTCTTAGAGGATTCTGATATCTTGGTACTTAAAATCTCCCTCCGTCTTACGCCTGACGCGAGATTAACATTTTTTACCCATCCCAAAAAGAGCTCAGCGTCGCTAAAGAAGTTGCCACTTCAAAAATCCTGAAAGACATTTAAAAGAGTGTTCAATCAAATTGACCCAACCAGCTACTGAAGCATTCCGAAATAATTTTAGGAGAGTGTTTAAGCTGACGAGGAAGAAGACGATTCCTTCTTACATCTTTTTATTAAGCTTGATGTTTTCCAATTGGTAGAATATTGATAGTTCCTGTTCAAGCTTCTTGATCGCATCCCCTTTTAACAACATTTCCTTTTCGAATACTTCCGTCTCTTCTTTTAGACACGTTGAATACTCTAAAAGAACATACAAATAGGGTTTCCAGCGAAAAAAAACTATTGAGAAGAAATAACACGCGATACATCGATATGCAACTATAGTTTGGGGCCAATTGTGTGGCAGAACGTGTATAACTAAAACCCTAATTAATCTAATCTAATAATAGGGCCTTTACACGAGCAATTCTTGTACATATATTACTAGCTTCTGCCCGCGACTTCGTCCGTGTAGAATTAGCATTTGATATGTTTATCGCTATCCCGCGGGAACTATACAATTTTTCGTGATAAAAAGTAGCCTATGTTTTAATCTAGGGTACCAGCTATCTTTGTACCAAATTGTATCCAAATCCGTCCAGTCGTTTTAGCGTGAAGAAGGAACAAACATACACACTCACTCACTCACATCGTCACATCATCACATCGTCACAAACTTTCGCATTTATAATATTAGTAGGATATACTACTCTGAAGCACGGATACGTATTATAAAATGCAAAAGTAACTCAGTGTATCAGTCTGTCTGGTTATCTCATCACTCATAAACCACTGAACTTATTTCGATGAGACGTGATATACTTAGTTATTTGGGTTTTTATTTCGCAAAATCGCATAGTTCCCGCAGGATACCGACAAACGACGGATAACAACTAGTACCTAACCTGTAATGCACTTCATCAACTCTGCATTTGAATTTTCAAGTTTCCTCGTTTTAAACTTCGCCAAGAGTTCATCGGCTGCCGTCAGTTCCATCTGAATCACCATCTGCTCTTCCAAATGCTCCAGTTCCATAAGGTATAAGAGACCTGGAAGGGGTTTCTTGCCCTGGAACATCGCAATTTAATAGTTTGTTTCCATCCCATAAATCTACTTTTAAAATTTGTGGTGCGATTCCATTTAAGTTAATTTTGAATGTATAAAGTCGATTCTTACTTTTAGGTTACTCTCTGAATTTTCAATCTTCATCTGAAAACACGAAAAGAGAAATGTTACCTAGGCACATAACATAATATTCTTGATGGTGTTAATGATAACAACGGTTTATTCACGAAATACAGCTATAGTGATGGCTAAGTTTTAATTTGATTTCAGTATTTGGTTACAATACAACTCAACTTCTAGTCCGGAAAATTCTCAGTCTCTTTGAAGATGAATTTATATAATAATCCAGTAGGATATCCCCAGGAGTAAATTTACCCTAATATTCTGAACTCTAAGACTGGGAATTATCTTAAACTTTGAGTAAATAGGCTGGGATAAGAAACCAGGTCAACAAACGATTTTGAATTTCGGATAATAGGTATAGGTGCCTGGAAAGAGATCTCTTAGAGGAAACCCGTGCCTAGAAGTGGGTAAACCTGGAGGTAAATTGCCTTTTTTATTCCGTTACTTCATTCATATACCAAATTGTATGGCAGTAACGTAATGGAACGAAATTTTAGGCTAAAAAGTGTATGGAATTTTCAGGAAGTTTTTTTTTTCTCCTATCAGGATCGATAGTGCTCGTAATTCTGAGTAGGAATCCGAAAAAAGAAACAAAATCCCACTTACTTAATTACTCTTCCAGAGCTAAATCTGTCATACCTTTTCTATTAAACTGTCGATCTTAGGTTTTAGAGCAGGATAGCTGTTAAGAGTGTAGATCAAATGACCTAACTCTGGATTCAGGCGGTTTTTCAGGGTCAAGTCACCCTAAAAACAAATAGAATTAAGTATATCGAACGTCACAACGTTCTTTGTTTCTACATACTTACATAATAACAAGGCCTAAAGTTGTAAAGGTGGAAAGGAGAATCAAAGTAGTGATGGGTTTTGACCATTCTCTCGATGGGTTTTTATCATCTGCGCGAGAAGAGAAGCAACTGGTATATTCTGTTTTTTCTTTGCCCTAGACCAGCATGGAAGCTTTTGTTTCTAGCTTAGTGTTAATGCTTTGATAACCGTCGATTATCAAATTGGACAGGGTTCTGTTGACTCTACAGTTATTACGTTTAACTACAAATTCTTACATTCTCCATGTCCTCCATGGCAGATACATTGAGTAGACTGGCAGAAAAAAGAGGACTGTCGTATTGCTCAACGATCATGAGTATTTCATCGAAATGCTGGCTCGACAGCGTAGTGGCTAGTGTCCTGCGCTCGCGCACCAACTCTGGCAAACAGAGAGCCAGTTTCGTCTTTTCTTTTGCTTCAGTCAGGATCTTTGTTATGCGATCCGCCTGGATATGACATTCTAAGTCTATGGGTGACGCGGCTGGAATTTTAATTAAGGCTGTTATACTCCAAGTTGACAGTTTTTTCGTTTAGCCAAATTAAAATGGTCCTAGGCAGGACATATGTATCGCCGAAACGATGGGAGATGAAGCAAGAATGTGACGGAGTGGCGACTTCGCTCAAAAAGCAGTCGGCAGGCCCCCAACAAGGTGATCTGATCACATCATATATGCTCGACCGCTGGCCCAATCTGAAGAAAAGCTACATCAATTTGGGTCCAGTGGAGAAAAAATGGAGAGGAGTATGCTCACGGGAGAGCACTAATGCGCTGATGAAGAAGAGAGAACTAATATTTTCTTTACCAGAAACGGCGCGACCCTAGCCAGCCCTAGCTTGATCAGAACAGTGTGGTTGTCTTTTGACATCCTTGGGTCGACGGTTTCTACTCCTCCCCGTTACTTGGTAAAGTCTTCTTCTAATCTAATGCATCAGTAAACTTATTTTCAATTGGCACAAACCCTTTTTGGCACTTCTTGCTTTCTAGCGTCTGAAGCGGCTGTTCTACTTACTCTACCTTAGTGTCACTTCCTAGTAGAAACACTTCTCTGATAGAATAATTAAAAACATAAACCGATTTATTTAATAGGAATAGGTACGTGTATCAGATAAAACTGAATTTCAAGCTCTAGCCTACTACCTTCTCGCTAGAGCACAGCAACTAATTTATCTTGCTTGGTGCGTCCAACCGATTCAGGAGTTATGCATACGTCGATAATATCTTCATAAAATCTGTCACTAACAATATACGTATTAAAATGTGTACTTATACCATTGTCTTTGGTAAAATCCTCATCAACAGCCACTTTATCGGCGCTCTGAGCCCCGCTGCTGTCTGTTTTGGAACCCTCTGATGACGTCCCCATAGAAGACGTTACGGATTCTGCTTTGCGCATTGTATCTATTTGTTCTACAACAATTTCGTTTTAAACTTCCCTTTTAACTTAAAGAAATGCGGAATAGGTAAAAATATCCTTCTCTACTATATTCTATTCTCAGTTTTTTGTTTAATGTCAGTTTAAATGACAAGTGTCCGGTTGATTCAGTCCACGTCAACGAGTAAGCAGCAGCAAGGAAAGTACAGTACGAGGAAAGTAATGTGTGGAAATAATTTACAAGGATTGATGCCACGACACGACTATGACAACAAGGATAAATTGATGTCAGCAGAAATATTTGTGAAATTGACTAATTTGTCAAAGAGTTTTTATGATGTTAAACAGGAAAAAGAAATAAAATAAATTTCAATACATTTTGTAATATTATTCTGAGTTATGTAAGTTCACCTGTATTTTCTTTTTAACCCCCGACGTAAAAAGGGGGGTGTTATAAGTTTGACGTCAATGTGTGTGTATGTGTGTGTCTGTCTGTCTGTAGCACCATAGCTCTCAAACGAATGGACCGATTTCAATGCGGTTTTTATCATTCGAAAGTCAGTTTCCTTGCGGTGGTTCTTAGCGACGTTTGGTAAAAATAGCTCAAGCAGTTTGAAGAGCTTCGGCTCTTTTCAAAGTGATGTAAGGCATTTTTGGCATAAAATTGTATTATTTTTTATTAACGTAGCTTAGTATTATTTTTTTGTTCAAATGAAACGACTTAAAAGACAATAAGACATTTATTTCTTCAAGAGCGAAAAAAATACTGGAGAGTTTTCGTAACTTAGTAAAAAGTAATAATAATTAAAAAATAAATACGTCATAAGTAGTTACGAAATTATGAAATAACATTTAAATTGTAGCAAAATTATGTAAACAATAAGCATAATTAAATGACTGATAAAAAATGTTTTAGAAAGTTATAAAATAAAATTAAAAATAAATTACATACAAGAAAGAGTATTCAAAAAGTAAAGCTAACTTACAAAACAATAATTACATCAAAAAATATAAAATAAACACAATATAAAGCAACGACTACTGTTGAATTCAATCCTCTTCTTCCTGTGTCTCTGTCTTCTTCGCTGCCTTGGCCGCTTCTTTAGCTGCCTCTTTGGCTGCTTTCTTTTCAGCTGCTTCCTGCTTCTTCGCCTCCTTTGCTGCCTTCTTGGCCGCCGCCGCTTCCTTCTTTGCTGCTGCCTCAGCAGCCCTTGCTGCGGCCTCTGCTGCAGCTTTCTGCTGTCTTAGAATTTTTCTCAGCTGTAAATATTTAAGATAATATAAAGGGTATGTTTTAGTTGGTAAAAGCGAAATCTCAATCATCATGAAGGCAGCAAACGTCAGACAATGATGGTTAGTCATAAAGTCATGCATATAAGTATTTTTTAACCATCACGGTTATCTACCAGACAACCAATAAGACAGAGAAATAAGATGGAGACATAAGAGTTTTCAATGATTCACGGTTAAGTTCATTCGATAAAGGTAGTCGCGGTTCATATCCCGTTTATAATGATTCGAAGGATGGAGACAGTTTAATAAAAGAAAGAAAGAAAGAAAGAGAAATATTTATTACCATACAGAAAAAAAAATGGTAGTAGTGGTACTTACCTTTGTTTTCTCAGCTCGGTTGGCCAGGGTTTCCTTCCACGCCACCTGGAGAACCCTGGCAGCATGTTGAATGATGAACTGGTTCATCTTCTCCGTCATTTCGGCGTGATATTCACCCTCTTTCTCCTCCATCAACGGAATGAAATCTTTATTTTGCTCTTCTAACTTGCGCTGTGGGAGAATTGTGGAGTAGTAGGTAAAACAATATCATATTTGTTTTAATATTAAAGAAAGAAAGAAAGAAAAAATGTTTATTAGGTACCACTAACAACCACAAAAAAAATAAAAACACAAAAACAAAAATAAACAGCTTAGTGAACGAACGTATTAGGCGTATTAGAGAACGATTCACAAAAAATGACCTGATCCCAAAGTAAGCTCTAGCAACGCTCCTGTTATGGGTAGGTAGGTACTAGGCAACAATATACACATTTATATAAGTAAGTAGGTACCAGCTGTTCCCCGCGGCTTCGCTCCCGTTCCATAATATTTTTTTTTTAATTTTGGTGATTTTTCTCCATTAGAACATTCCGCGTGGAACTTGAGGAACATAATGAAAAAAAATTGCCCACCAGTTCTCAATTTTGCGCTTCAACAACATTAACCTCGGTATAGGTACGGTAGTGCCCCCGCCAAGACGAAAAAATTAAGGCGAGGCACTGCCTACCTTTTCTCAAACCGTTTCGCCATATTTTCAAACCCTCATGACATCGTCCCAGTTAAGACCAGAGAGTCCAAATTTACAGCAAGTTTCGTTGATCTAGCTATACGTTAGTTTTTATTTACATAGGTAGAGAAATACATACTTAGATAAATAGAAATAGAAATGTCTCATCACACAAATATATAACCTTATACCAGGATTCGAACCCGGGACGCTTGCTTCGCAGGCACGGTCACTACCAAACTTAGACCAACCGCGTCGCCAAATAATAACTTTTATTTCGTTTTGATTTGTACCTTTATTGAGATTTTATTTTAAAAAGTCTGGTGTATGTTCAGTGGCCTTACCATGACGTCTCAATGCAATTCAATTCCGAACCAAAGTTGGCTCGCTCGCTGTCAGATCCATACTAGAAGTGTCAAAAATGACAGCTAATTGTCAATATTTCGAATTTCTTCATATTCACAAATCAAAAACCATTTCGAGAGAAACACTTGTAGAACACAAAAAAAAATATTTTTGGATTTTTTCGTACAGTATTTATTGGAAAAATGAGCAAAATATCTAAAACGGGAAATGACGTCCAGCGGCCGGTCCAATACTGCCATTATAAAAAACCTTGTCTTCCGGGTTTCCCTTTGACATTTACAACTTTCACAACACAAACACTACTGACAGCTGACGGTTAATTCATTCGCACACCACTCGGCTTTGTTGCCATCGGGAACACTAGATAACTGTTTGCGGGGCAATAATGATAATATTTTTGCAAGTTTTCATTTAAAATCATATTTTTTGTGTTCTGTTTTTGTGATTCTGTTTGAGTTTGTCAGCTCGTTTTGACGTTCATTGACGTTGACAACTGCATTCACTGTTAAAATATTTAAGCACAGGTTTTACTGGTCAATTAATGTAATTATTTCAACGTTTCAACAAAGCAGTGACGTCATTTCGCTAATACTTGACGTTTGTTACTTACGCCCTTTCTGCTCGAGCAACGATTTAAATGGATTTTTCCACGAAAATACAAGATTTTCACGAATATAAAAAAATATGGGTGTCTTAAAATTGTGAGCTCTTTCCAGCCAGACAATAAAAAGTAGCACTTAAAAAATTGAAATATTGTCAATTGAATTGGTAAGGCCTCAGCATGGTCAGCAGAGTTACAGGTTCGAATACTGTGCAAGTGCAATTAAAAAAACTATGTTGTATCGGAACAATATTGATGCAAATGATACCTCTAAGGTTTCAATCCTCCTCATTTCATCATCATAATCGTTAGTCACTTCATCCAGGTCGCTCTGTTTGACCTTAAACTCCAGATCGTACTTCTGTATCCAGGACAACAGCTGGGTTTCCACTTTAGTCCTTCAAATGCATTCAATAGTGTTAAATACATTGGAAATAGTACTAGTTTAAATAAATCGCAAAACCTCTGTGAGGATGCCGCACTCTGATCTGGCCAAAGGTTACGCAGAGCAGTCAGAGAGTAAAAGATAAAATAATCCTAATTTTAATAACTAAAATGGCATTGCACCATGAAAGGGATAGAGCAAAAAAAAATACTAGTACCACGCTAGATTAAAACATAGGCTACTTTTTATCCCGGAAAATAGCATATTTCCCAGGGGATGGCCATAAACATGTCAATTGCTAATTCTACGCAGACGAAGTCGCGGGCAGAAGCTAGTTCTATCATTACTTAACAATAACCTTCGTAGTCTGTGGTTCCTCTCATCTCTCATGTCCTTCGCAAGCACACGTTCGTACGTCTCACGACTTTCTATTTCAACTTCTTTGAGCACCGCGCTTTTCGCCATATGCGTCCGTGTGGCGAGGACCATCTTACGATCGGAGTCAATGCTGTGAACACAAACGAATGACGATTTTTATATTACACTAGTTGCTTGCCCGCAACTTCGTCCGCGCAGAATTAAATATAGCCTAATGACACTCACAAATATGGTTGTCTATTGGTAAACTTATTTTCAAAATCGTTCCAGTAGAGCATTCTAACTATAATATTATAAATGCGAAAGTATGGATGGATGGATGGATGGATGTTTGTTTGTTACTCAATCAAGCCAGAACGGCCCAACGGATCTGGATGAAATTCGGCACATAGATAGAGAAAAGTCTGTAATAGCACATAGGCTACTTTTTATCCCGGAAAATTGCGTAGTTCGGGCGGGATAGCGATAAACGAATTCTTTGCAGACGAAGTCGCTGACGACAGCTAGTACCTATTAGCATAGATTAGATAGCCTGTATTTGGGTCCCACTGTTGTGCAATGGCCTCCACTCTCGACCTGCAAACCTCCCTATCATATCCAGAGCTATACCCGGCCACTCCCTCTTCATTCTGCCCTTGGCCCGCCTTCCCGCCAGTGTAAACCTCGTTTGCCTCGTGAAAGCTCCACATAGCCTCTATTGTTTCGAACAGAGAGATGGATTTAAGAGAGCATTTCCCGAAATTCTTACGGGAACAGGAAAAAAACGGGATCGAAAAGCTATCACACTATTATTAGGCGAAAGTTTGTGTGTGTGTATGTTTGTTACTTCTTCACGCGAAAACGGTCGGACAGATTTGCATAAAATTTGGAACGAAGATAGCTTTCATCCTAGATTAACACATAGGCTACTTTTTATTCCAGATAATTGAATAGTTCCCGCAGGATAGCGATAAACATGAGAAAGGTCGTAGCTGTCTAGAGTTGCAACGTAAATAATTATTGCGGAAATAACTATCAACGTCAGTTTTTAATCTAATTCTACGCGGACGAAGTCGCGGGCAGAAGCTAGTACAAATATAAACCTTCTTGAATCACTCTATCTATAAAAAAACCGCATCAAAACCCGTTGCGTAGTTTTAAAAATATAAGCATACATAAACAGACAGACAGACAGCGGCGACTTTGTTTTATACTATGCAGTAATGATGATAATACAAGTAGGTACAGTTGAGGGCATAAGTAACGTTACAATACAGCCATCATTGCAAATACATTAATATATGTGTAACCGACCTTATTGTTTGTGGCATAAAGGTTCGTATACATTATAGATGTTTTGACGTCTTGGTAACGTAGGTACATATATCTTTCGCGGGTGGTAGGGCCTTGTGCAAGGTCCGTCCGGATCGCTACCACCATCTTACTCGCTAATCCTGCCGCTAAGCAGCAGTGCGCAGCAGTGCGCAGCAGTGCTTGCACTGCTTGCACTGCTGCGTTCCGGTGTGGAGAGTAAGACAGCCGGGGAAATTACGGGCACAAGAGGCATTTCATCTAAGTCCTCTAGGTTGGCAACGCATCTGCAATCCCTCCGGGGTTGCGGGTGTCTATGGGCAGTGGTGATCGCTTACCATCAGGCAGTGCCGGATTTAGAAGTCTGGAGGCCTCTGGGCAACAAAGGAGTGGAGGCCCCTGGCCCCAAACTATTTTCCAGTCCAACTTGTTTAATAGTGTTTACTAGTATTTTGTTTTTTTTATCTACTGTGGAGGCCCCTCTTTTGTGGGGGCCCCGGGGCTGTAGCCCCAGTTGCCCTCCCTTAAATTCGGCCCTGCCATTAGATGACCCACTTGCTCGTTTGCCTTCCTATTCACATTAAAAAATATATATTATATATCTATGCCCTTGACTGTACAGTGAACAGTGAAGAAAACTTACATTTTCTTATTGAGAATGACGTTGGCACTTTGTTGCAGTACAACAAGCTGACGTTTTAACCTTTCAATGGTTTCGTTTCTTCGCTTTATAGCTTCCTTGAAATCCTCATTTTCTTGCTTCAAGCTGTCCGAGTATTCTAGAACAAAGTAAAGCTACCTCTGGAATGACGCGATTGGCTTAGTTGTTAGTGACCCTGCCTGCGAAGCAAATGTCCTGGGTTCGAATCCTCGTAGTTTAGGATTTGTTTTGTAATCATTAATTAGTATTTTTTTAATTAAAATTAGTTTTAGAGTATCTGAGTTTTCTTTGGATCCTCTGGCTGCTCTTCCATAACTGGTTCAATTGACCCGCGTCAAGGGCGGGGCTGGTTAGGCGTTCAGTCAAACCCAACCAGCTGCTGAAACATTCCAGAAAAAAGAGACCTTCTCGGCGAGGCGTAGTTTAGGTCAGCCTCACTTCCGTTGATAAAACTCCAGTCTTCATTTTTCACTGTGATAATGTGTAGCCTATCAAAAATATACACCGAGGCCCAACCTTATAAAGGTACAAGTTACAATTTACAAGCGGAAGCCTCTATCGAACACATAGGGTCAGAAAGAGACTTCCGCTTGTATATTGTAATTTGTAGCTTTATAAAATAGGGCCATAGGGCCCTGGGACCCCGGGAGTGCCGGCAGAAGTGAAAACTACGCACACGAACAATCGCGCAAAAGAAAAATAAGAAAAAGAAAAAACTTTCTCTACACGAGATTCGAACTGCGGTCACTTGAGAGAACGCACTGTTATTCCACACCTTATACCACTAGGCACATACGTTAAAGCGACGAAATCAATGTACACTTCAAAAATCGAACGTGACTAGCTTCATTCGTATTTCAAAATAAGCTCTTAGAGGATCCTGATATCCTGGTACTTAAACTCTCCCTCCGTCTTACGCCTGACGCGAGTTTAACATTTTTTACCCACCCCAAAGTGCTCAGCGCCGTTAAAGAAGTTTCCACTTCAAAAATTTTAAGACATCAGCGCTTACTTTCAATACATGCCATTATTTCTGTATTGGAGCGGGCCAGTTTCCTCTCAGCAAAGATGGCCTCTAACAGTTCGGCAGCCGTGGCCTGCGTCTGGGTTATCATCAGTTCACGGAACTTCTCCAACTCGAGGTAATACGCGAAACCTAAGGGAATTGCACGTCTTATCTGTGAAAATAATGAGTTTTTGTTAACAGTGTAACATTTGGTTATTAACTCTCACTATAATAATAAATAATAATAATAATATTATTTTTTATTCACAATGAACATAATTATGGTTACGTAAGGTCCTATACCTATAAGTAGTATTGCTGCCCAAGTGCCCATAACATGTTCAGCCAAGTGAGGCAAGTGAAAATCTAAGGTCAGCTGACAAAAGGTCAAACCACGATAAAACATTTCGCTAAACACTTTAATTCCTAAGTACTTGAGATGTGGAATATTGTAGAATGCCATAGCGTATTAACAACTACTAGTGAGGTAACTCGGCCTCCTGGACAGGGCAACTACGCGGCGTTGTGCGGGGCAGGACAGCGTCCGACCTACCAGCGTGCGCTAGCGTGCGTCATATAACTAATTTTTTTAATTTTTTTTCTGGTGTTGGGTGCATTGCCCTTCAGCCGATCATAAGACTCAACCCATTAATTGTTGCCATTGTCTCATGACAAATTATTATGCTATGGTAACATCATCAACCAATGACTACTTAAACATCGATAGTAATCGAAGAAAAGACGCGAGTTTAAAAATCTTACGCGCCAGTCCGGATTCCCAGCATCACTCATCATCTGAAAAATAAAAATACCTACATACACGATGTATCAGATACCCCCTAACAATAATCCACTGGGGTATATAACCATAGCTATAGAAGCTAAAAAAATATTTAGAAAAAAATTGGAGTATTTTTTTTTCTTTTTTTCAATAGGGATGATTATAGTTAATACTACCATTCCTATAGAAAATATAAAAAAAGATTACTCCAATTTTTTTCAAAATATTTTTTTAGCTTCTATAGCAATGATTATATACCCCAGTGGATTATTGTTTGGGGATATCTGATACACCCTGTATACACTTCTGTATTTTATTTAATCAATTTACTTTTACAAACTTTGTAGTTTGTATACGCTCTTACTCTCTTGACATACCTATAGGCGAATACCGATATACAAGTATTTGGACACTGACCATAACGATATAATATTATATGGCCTAGTGGTTAGAGAACCTGACTATGAAGCTTGAGGTCCCGGGTTCAAACACCGGTCAGGGCAGATATTTGTATGAAAAATACGAATGTTTGTTCTCGAGTCTTGGATGTTTTGTTTAATATGTATTTAAGTATGTATTTTTCTATATAAGTATGTTTATCCGTTGTCTAGTGCCCATATCACAAGCTTTGCTTAGTTTGGGACTAGGTCATTTGGTGTCAATTGTCCCAAGATATTTATTTATTTATTTATTTATTTTATATTTTTCTTACTTTTTCCACCATGGCTTCGACCTTGGGTTTGAGTTTTTTGTAACTATTCAGTATACACACCAAATGTCCCAACTCGGGGTTGAGACGTTGTTTTAGAGTACAATCGCCCTGGAAAATAATTAACACAAATAGTACTTTATTCTTGATGCTAAATAAAATACTACAACCAACTTTTTACTTAGATTATTTACTTAGATTAGGTTCGAATAATAAGTTTTTGTTCTGACTGTCTTCATATCTAGGGTGAATCTTATTCTCATTTTCTAAGGCTTTGGTCCTGGTCCTTCTCACCTGCCACCCGCTCACAGCGGCTCGTCGCTCGTGGCGTCTATGTGCTGTATTCGTGAATGTTCGCGAGCGTTCGTTCTCGCCCGCCGTGTACAACTTCAAAAACCCGTTGTGTATGCGTCTGTCTGTCTGTAGCGCTGTAGCTATTAAACGGTTGAACCCATTTGGATATGACTTTTTATTTGAAAGGACGCTTCCATCAAATTAATTATAATAATAATAATGGTTTCACTATTCTGAAAATACCAATAACACAACGAGATTTCTTTACGAATGCCAGTATAACCCCCGGCACGAAAGTCTAGCGCTGACCTTGTATGCGCAGAAGTATAAAATAAGGTATCTGTAAGGAGAACACATGCGCAGATCCCCTTCACGCGAAACGTCAGCGCTAGACTTACGCCGGCACGCACGTGTAATATTTAGCGATACGAACATTCGTATTCGTTGAATCATTGATTCAAATCTTCTGCCGTTTCAAAGGATATGAGCTCTTTTGTTAGCTGGAGCAGCGATCTTTTCTTAGCGTTGATTTATTTTAATTTGATAACCAAATTAAACGACTTACAGATTCAATGTCGTCCAAAGCATCCATGTTCATAAGACTAGACGAAAACAGTAGACTGTTGTACTGTTCAAATATAAAGGACACTTCTTCGTAGTCCTGAGGCTTCAAGATCGAGGTAAGGGTTTTCTTCTCTCTCATGAGGAGAGGAAGACAAAGTGCGAGTTTCGTCTTGTATAATGCGACATCTAGTATCTTTCTTATTCGTTCGGCTTGTATACCACATTCCAAATCAATGGGGGATGCGACTGGAAGTAAAAAAGGGCAGAAAACTCTCTGAAGTAGTAGAAGAAGTCAAAGGGTTTATGAAACTCATTTATTTTGTTGAATCAGACCAAGATCAATCACACCAAAACTCGAAGTACCTACTTAATGCGTATTTTTTCAGATAGCGATAGGGATGGATTTTTTTAAAAATAAAAAAATAAAAATCATTTAATTCAGACCACATAAAACAATATTGTCCATATTATTGTTAGTAATGTTAGTAACACAAGAATCTTATACAGGGTGTATCAGATAGCCCCTAACAATAATCAACTGGGGTATATAACCATAGCTACAGAAGCTAAAAAAAATATTTAAAAAAAAATTGGAGTAAAAAGTTTTTTATATTTTCTATAGGAATGGTAGTATTAACTGCAATCATTCCTATAGAAAACATAAAAAAAAATTTACTCCAATTTTTTTTTTAGCTTCTATAGCTACGGTTATATACCCCAGTTGATTATTGTTAGGGGCTATCTGATACACCCTGTATAACTACGTTACTGGTTAAACTTAAATGAAGAGAGGACCAGTGCCTGGCAAGGCCACTGTCCACTGTGTGTTTTATTTAAAAGCAAAATTGCATGGTTCACAAGAGATAGTGAGAATTTTTCGCAGATATATACTTCATTTAATTTAGGATTAGAAACCACAATAATGTTATATTGCGGCTCGTGAACTGTAATTTTGCGGCTGCAAAACTATTGCACTGTACTGTTTGCTAGGTAAGAAATAGTTGACCAGACGCAATATAATGTTATTGTGGTTTCTCATTCTACATTAAATGAGGAGTTGACTAGTCGCTGTCAATTGAAATTGCGAACAATGTAAATTCTTCTTCTAAGTCGTGCACTCTTGACAGAGTGGTCGTGGTCATGTTTCGGTCGATTTCTGTGCCACCGTTCTCTCGCGACGCGTCGCCAAGTAGCTCGATGTTTGGCAGTGTGGGAGCAATCGTTTATGCTGGAGTGCGTCACGGTTTTGATGAGGTCTGTCCATCGTGTCGGGGAGCGCCCGCGAGATCTTTTGCCCTCGACTTTCCCCTGCACCACCAGCCGTTCCATGGAGTTCTCGTTGCGGGTGATGTGTCCAAAGAACTTGAGGATTCGTATTTGCACAGTTGACGATAATCTCTCTTGGATGTTAAGTTCTTTGAGGATCGAAACGTTGGTGCGGTGCGCGGTCCACGGGATTCTCAGCAGGCGTCTCCAACACCACATTTCCAGAGCGTCAATCTTGCAACGGTCCTGTTTCCTCAACGTCCACGTTTCAGCTCCCATATAGAAAGATAGGAAAGACCAGGCATCTCATTAGGCGAACTTTTGTATTCCTTGTTATTCTGCGGTCCTTCCAAATCTTTGTGAGCTTCTCTACTGAGGATCTAGTCATGGCGCAACGTCTTCGAATTTCCTCTTCGGATCCTCCAGCGTTGGTGATAGTGGAGCCCAGATATATGTAGCTCTTGACTACGTCGCATCCAGCTATGTGTTGGACGTCCGGTTGGTTGTTGTTGGCTCGATCTACAATCATCATTTTGGTCTTATCGCGATTGATTGCAAGTCCATAATCCAACGCTGTGGTCTCCAGTCGTCGAAGAAGTGTTTCGATTTCGTCTCTCGTTGACGCTAGGAGGGTAGTATCATGTGCATATCTTAGATTTGATATTTTCCGACCTCCTACAGACATTCCCTTATTCCACTCTTCGAGAACTATCCGCATGATGTACTCTGTGTATATATTAAATAAAAGGGGCGACAATATACAGCCCTGTCTAACGCCGGCTTGTGTTTTGAAGCGTTCAGAGTCAACACTGTCAATTCGGACAGCAGCAGTGCTATGTTCGTACAGACGCCTGATAAGATGTACAAGATGTTGCGGTACACCCATTTCTATCATGACCAACCACAGTTTTGACCACAGTATCGAAGGCCTTTTTAAAGTCAACAAAACACACATATAGGGGGATGTTAAATTCTCTGGCCTTTTTCACAATTTGCCGCAGTATGAGTAGTTGTATGTATGTATGTATGTATGTAAAACTCATTATTGTACATAAAACACATGAAAAAGATGAATACAGGAAAACACGAATGCACAAATCTTCTCTTAAAATTTTCAAATCTTCAAATTTTCTTCTTCTTTTTTCTTTGATTGTTCTCTTGTACCTCGGCCCTTCACAAAACCAGCTTGCTCGGAGGCGATCTCTCGAGACAGGTAAGCTTGAAGCCTCGTGTTGACAATATGCAGCAGGATTTTACTGGCATGGGATATTAGGGAAACTAGTCTATAATTACCGCACTTTTTTGTTGACCCTTTTTTATGTAGTGGTATGAATATAGAGTGTGACCAATCGCTTGGCCAAACTCCAGTGACCCATATTCGACAACAGATGGTGTGCAGTATGTCTATTCCGATTTCCCCCATGGCTTTTATTATCTCGATCGGGATCTCATCTACACCTACCGCCTTATTCCGCTTGAGGTGTTTGATAGCTGCTCGCACTTCGTCTCTCAGTGGCATTGGTTCTTGTTCTGAGGTTTCATCGTAGATATCTGTGATGTTCGCAGCCGTGTCAGCAAACAGAGACTTGCAGTAGTCTTTCCAGACGCTAACAATCTCCTTAATCTCTGTGACGGTGTCACCAGTCGCATTTTCAATAGCCCAAGTTTTTGGTTTGAACTGACGGGTTATAAGTCTGATTTTCATATGTAAGTCTTTTGTTTCAAACTTTTGAGAATGGCGTTCAACCTCTTCACATATTGAGTGTAGCGCTGTATTACGGTCTCGGCGGCAAGGAGCTTGTATGGTGGAACTCATGGTATTTAGTTCCTGTATCTTGGCGCCATTAGCCTTAAGGTCTCTACGCTTTTCGATCAAGTCCCAGGTATCAGTCGACATCCAATGTTGTCTCTTCTGGGATCTTGGGTTGGGCTGTGATTCGTGCACGGCATCTTTTATAAGTTGCACGGTGGATTTCCAGAGGTGGTCGACGTTATCATCCTGGCTATAGTTTTCGTACCAGCACTGTTCCTTGCACTGAAGAGACTGGACAAACGAGTCCTTATCAAAAACTTCCATGCGTTTTGTTGTTTTCCTGACTATGGGTCTGCGCAGTCTGATCCTCATATTACATACTAGTAGCTGGTGGTCAGACATGATGTCGGCTCCTGGCAGGGTATGTGCGTTGGTAATCGAGCTCCTCCATCTTGCTCTTATCAATATGTAGTCGATCTGGTTGCGGTGTTCTCCGTTTGGTGAGGTCCAGGTATACAGTCTCCTGGGGTGGTGCTTAAAGACTGTATTCATTACCATAAGGTTGTTATCTGCTGCAAACTGTATCAAACGCTCTCCTCTGCTGTTTCTGCAACCAAGACCGTAGTGACCCACGATATTTCGCAAACCCGCATCCAGAACAGTGGTTCCTACTTTTGCGTTAAAATCGCCGATAATCACAAGTATCTCTCTTTTCGGGATGTTGTTGATACAAGCCTCAAGTTGGTCATAAAAATCCTCGATTTGTTCCTCGGTAGCGGCACTTGTGGGGGCGTATATCTGGATGATATTCAGTGCGCATGGTAAAGCACTAAGTTTCATGGTAATTATTCTTTCGCTGACAGGGTTGTAACCCAGGACAGAACCAGTCCAGAGTGTGGGTATTGCGATTGCCACTCCGGCGAAACTGGATGATTCATTTCCTGAGAAGAAGATAGTATGTTTCTCCAGGTTCCTGTGCCCACTCCCTTTCCAATGTAAATAAACCATTAAATTTAATGAAATATCCATATTCTAGCACTTGTTTATTGTTTTAATGGTTCAGGATAATGTTGTGGTAAGTATTGATTAGCAGTATTTGATGAGGGAAAATGGAAATTAAAGCCATTTTAAATACAAGGTGTGTTTACATTGTTTGCAATTTCAATTGACTGACAGTTTAGCAAGAAAAGTATTGGTTAAACCTAGGTTAAACAAGTACCTAAGTTTTAGACTAAAACTACACTAAAACTTTTAGTAGATATGGTTGGGAAACTGTAAACCAACGCTCTCGCTGAGTCTCGCTCCTAATTTGCCTCACAACATATTTTTTATTCTGTAATATAATTAAGTAGCGACCCGCCCCGGCTTCGCACAGTATATTACGCATGTATTATGCATATAAACCTTCCTCTTGATTCACTCTATCTATTAAAAAAAAACAGCATCAAAATCTATTGCGTAGTTTTAAAGATGTAAGCATAGGTACGTAGGGACATAAGGACATCGGGACATAGGGACAGAGAAAGCGACTTTGTTTTATACTATGTAGTGATATATTTGCTTTTTTTTGAAGTGTAAACTTCTAAAGCGGCGTTGTGGACTTTTTTGGGATAGGTAAAAAATGTTAAGCTCGCGTCAGGGTCAGGACACGTGACCTGATCGAAAATTCGTAAGACGGAGGGAGAGTAGACCGCCGGCGCGGCGCCTCCTCCTCCCCTAAGAGAAAGTAATATCCCCCTCTCTTTCTACCGCGCGTCAAGTTTTCACTTTTTCCGGCACTCCCGGATTGCAACCCGTTGTTTTTTGTAATACTTATTATTTACTAGCTGTTGCCAGCGACTTCGTCTGCAAAGAATTCGTTTATATCGCTATCCCGCGGGAACTACGCAATTTCCGGGATAAAAAGTAGCCTATGTGCTATTCCAGACTTTTCTCTATCTATGTGCCGAATTTCATCCAGATCCGTTGGGCCGTTCTGGTGTGATTGAGTAACAAATAAACATCCATCCATCCATCCATCCACCCATCCATCTATCTATCCATCCATCCATACTTTCGCATTTATAATATTAGTTAGATTATTATTCTCAGGTCAACAGTGTACTTACAATTATCTTTGCTGAAGTCTACTTCCTTTTCTTTAACGCTGCTTATCTTTGAAGAGCTGCTTACAGTAGTTTTGGAGCTGCCAGAAGTCGAAAGCGAATCCATTTCTTACACAAATCTTAAAAACTTTGAAGAGAGCTTTTGGGGTTTTCGTGAGAGATTTCAAAACTCGTATAATTTTAGTAATTCAGTTACATGTGACAAGTTTTATTGAAATCGACAGTGGTTATGAAAAACTGGTTCAGTATAGGTATTTAGATAAAAATAAATAAAAACATATAATAAGGCATACAAAAATAAACTGATTCAAAAACACGGTGACAATGTAAAAGTCACGTCACTATCATCATAAACTAAGATCGAAGATCGCAACATAAACAAGATAAATTACAACTACGATCTTCTTGAACCATAAACTTAATATACCTACTTCTATTATTCGGTTTTCTCTTGCTGTCTCGCTCACTCTTATGGTTTTGACCACAGGTTTTGACACTTGAATTGGCCAATGGTATTCTAACAGCTCACGGAGTGAACTTGTATTAACTTTATGTATTACGGCCGCCATAAAGGGAGTATATTAACTTTATGTAGGTATTGAAAAACATAATTGTTAAATTTTAACTTTTGGAATTTCATTCTTCAGATATATCTGCAGTTCATTACTATCTAACCAACACTTATGTACCTCTAATAAATCTTAAGATGGATTAAAACCGACTTATTATTTAAAAATATAATTTTAATGACATTATAGTCAAGTGTAAACATTTATAAAACAAACAATAACAAAATAAACAAGTGCAAGTAAAGAAAATCGTAAAAATGATTTTAATACTCTAACACTCAAGACATAAAATAAAAATGTTTTCCTTGATTAAATTGTAGATAATTATAATTGTATTGTAAATAAAAAATACTATTCTTGCTAACAACAATTTGGTATGTGATAATGGTAATTTGTAATACTTAGTTCACTTTTTCCCTTTCTTTTTAGATTTTTGTTTTTTAACCAAATTTTCGGCTTCGGCCATTATTCTCTTTTGTATCTTCCTGAGCTGAAATCAAATTAAATCAATAAGAATTAGGCAAAAGCCGGGACACGTTTTTAATTTTTAGAGTAACTAAGTACTACCAAAATGAAAAATAAATAAGAAAAATTAAATGAAGTGGTTGTTTGTCCTATTCATTTATTCATTCATTGCAAAGTCAAGTACATATTAAAAGGTGTTATTATGAGATTAGTAGGCAAGTACATGACGCCCTGCAAGGGCACACAATAGTAATTTATCACTAAAGTCAAAAATTATTAATTAACAATGTCAAAAATACAATAAAATTAGATGTCATGCCTTATAAAATATTGATTAAATCTGTGAATTATAAAAATAAAGTTAAAGAGTAAAATTTTGATTATTGACAGAGATACAGGGAAAAGGGTAATGTACAGTAAAGATAATAAGAACAAACGCATGTCAAGTTACCCACACCATTAATATTTTAGTTTATAAATTAGTTATTTAAATCAGGATGTCAAAGAGTATTTTCATTTGGAATTTAAATTTAATTTCATTTGACTAGCTCTGTAGTATTATCATTTAAAAACTCATTAACTGTATAGTAGCACTTCTCAATTAAAAAGGTCTTCAATTTGTTTTTGAAAATGCTCATTTTCAATTCGTTTCTTAAGGATTCTGGGATTTTATTTGCTATTTGGACACATTTATATTGAGGACCCTTTTTGAACATGGCTAGGTTAGCTTTTGGTAGTACCAATTTGTTCCTGTATTGCGTTCTAGTTGTGTCAATTTCTCTGCTTGCCCTGAATAGTTCAGGATGCTGACGAACAAAAAGGGATGATTCAAGTATATAAATTGAGGGTAGGGTTAATATTTTATGTTTAATAAAGTGCTGACGGCAACTATCTGGTATATGGATGTTTGCTATAATACGAATGCACTTTTTCTGCATTACAAACAGTTTTTCGGCATCCGAGCTACCACCCCACAGTACCACGCCATACCGGAGCCAGGCGAACGCGTACGCGTAGTAGGCAGACAAAGCACACTCAGTATCCGTGTTCACTTTTAGGACGCTTAGGGCATAGATAAATTTAGATAATTTAGTTTTTATATTTTGAATTTGAGCTCGCCAGTTTATACTCGAATCGATAGTAATACCTAACAGTTTGAATTCTGATACTTCTTCAATTGTAATCTCTTTAAGTTTTAATTCTAATTCTAAACGTGTTTTCTGTATTGGCTTAAATTGCATAATTTTAGTTTTTTTTATATTTAGCTCCAAATTGTTGTCTCCCAGCCATTCGTCTATTTCATTTAAAGTAAGTGCAAGTTTTGAGTTGCATTCAGTGCTATTTGTGCCACTGACTAACAGTGAAACGTCATCAGCAAACATGACACATGTCGTTTCCGAGTCTAACACCATAGAAAGGTCATTAACATAAACCAAAAACAGGAGACATGCACATACGCTTCCCTGTGGAATGGAGCAAGTAGTGATACGCATTTTGGAGGAGATCGCCATTATTTCTTTCGTGTCCTGATCATAGTGATCAATCTGCACGAATTGTTTACGGTTTTTAAGGTAAGATCTGAACCAATTGTATGTTGTACCACGTATCCCTAAATTATACAATTTCGCCAATAGGACATCGTGGGAGACTCTGTCATATGCTTTTGTCATATCAAGGAGCAGGCCAACGCTATATTTTTTGGCATTGATATGACCCAAAACCTCACATACATACCCATAAACCGCGAGGGATGTTGAGCATTTTTTTCTGAAGCCGTATTGGTTTTTGCTAAATAGTTTGTATTTCTCTAAAAAACTGTAAACTCGGTTTGACATACATTTTTCAAAGATTTTAGAGATTGATGGAAGAAGCGCTATAGGGCGATGTTGGCTAGGGTTTGTTGCATCACCACCTGACTTTAATAACGGTTTAATTTTTGATATTTTTAATTGTTCAGGGAAAGTTCCTTCGGCAAAAGATTGATTTATCAAATAGGCCAGAGGTTTTGCCAGCTCATTTTCACACAGTTTTATGAGCGTCGATGGTATTTCGTCATACCCGTAACTTTTTTTATTTTTTAGTCGTCTAATAATTTTTGTTACTTCTAGGTCTGTAACTGGGCGTATGTATATCGAGTTTACTGCTGGGGTCGGCATTTCGCGGGAGCGACCGCGCCGCGGGTTCGTGCCCGGGACTGACGACTCGCCCACCGAGGCAAAATAATCATTTAAAACGTTTGCTATCTCTTTAGGTGATTTTATAGGCATAGAAGTGTCAGCGGTTTTTATAATCATGTTTTTGAAGTTTCTATCTTTCTTTTTATTAAATGTACTGTTTATAATTCCCCACATTGTTTTAGTTTTATTTTTTGAGGATTTGAATTTCCGCGAGTAGTTTATTCTTTTTGAGTTTTTTATGCATTTCTTTAAAATATGTTCGTAATGTTTGTAGTAGTTTTTAATTAATTCATTTTTACTCTTGTTGACTAGTATTTTCAATTCTCTTTTGTGTTTACATGATTTTTTCAAACCTTTCGTAAGCCAAGTATTTGTGCCATTTGTTGTATTCAATTTTATATATTTTTGTGGTAAGTGTTTATTTAGTGCTGCTAGTAATTTACTGTTAAATAGATTGTAGTTTGTGTTTACATCGTTTTTATCTGAAATTATTGTGTCCCAATCAATGCTCGATAATGTTTGCCTAAAAAGTAACATATTTTTTTCGCTAAAAATTCTAGTTTTGGTGTACCACGGATCCCGTCGTGCCTGTGAGATTTGACTTTGCATTTGAAAAATAACACTTTTGTGGTCCGATATGCCATGATCCGCTACCTCAACACTGTAATTGTTTGGGTTGCCATTTGTGAATATCAGGTCAATGCATGAGCTAAAGTTTCCAATTTCCCTCGTAGGTTTATTAACAATTTGTCTTAAATTATAGCTTAACATTAAATCCTTTAGTCTTTTAGAAATATTACAATTTGAGAGAACATTTATGTTAAAATCACCTACAATGAGAATGAGTTTGTTTCTTTCTTTTTGTTTGACTTTTTGAAGTACTTTATTTAAGGAGTTAAAGAAAATTTCTATCTCTCGGTCTGGTCTGTAAATATTAATTAGTAACATATTGTGTTCGGGTAATTCTACTGCACAGCACTCGAAAACAAACTCGCATGACAATTCAGCAATATCTAATCTCTCAACGTATGAAGATCCCTTTCGTAGTAGTACTGCTACTCCACCGCCCTGGCGCTGTTCACGGTAGAAAGCTGCAGCAAACTCGTAGCCATTGATTGTTATAATATCCTCCTGATTTTTAGAGATCCATGTCTCCGAGATGCAAGCCACTGATACATTTATATCTATTAAGAATGATTCTATAATGTGACTTTTGTTCTTTAAACTCTGTACATTTTGAATTAGAATTTTAGTTTTATTTACGAAAAGTAGGATCTTTATTTCTTTCTTGTTCATTTAAAATGCCAGTAGAAGAAGTTGTGTGCTGGTTTTGCTGCATGTTTATTTGTTGATTTTCTATTTTTTTTTCATTTCCAGTCGTTTTAGGGGTAGATGGTGGTGTTTGGCTTGTATTTATTTGTTCCGGTGTAAATTCCTTTCCATTTATATATAATTTATTGTTTCTTATTATTGCATATTTCCCTTCGCGTCGTGCCTTTATTAGGGTATCTTTCAGGGTTTTCCTCTCCTCTAAAGATTTGCTGTCCAGAAAACTAGAAACCCCGTAGCCCGTATTCCTGAAAAGCTGTGAATTTTGGAGTACATAAGTAGTCATTCTTTTGCTCAGGAATTCAATTTTTAAAGGACGACGCTGCCCCCTTTTGCCAATCCTAGTGACTCCTTCAATATAGCCGTTTATGTTTATATTTAGAACATTGTAAAATATATTATCTATTCGTTGGCATAGCTGCGATTCCGTTTCATGCTGGTATTCATCCAGGCCGAAGAAAGCAATTTTGTTGTGAAATTTATTTTCTGTTTCCTGTCTAGGATTTTTTTGATTTTCCAAAGTGTTTTTTAGCTCTCTTACTTCATGTTGCAATTTTAAATTTTCTTTTTCGAGTTTTTCTATTTTTTTGTTAGTTGTTATAATTTCTGTTTGTAGTGTTTCTTGTTTTATTTCTAATGTAGTAAGGTTTTGTGTTATTTCTTGTTTTAGTTTACTGACTATGGTATTTATTTCCTTTTGTAGTGTATTATGAAGCTCATTAAAAATGGTCTTGTTGTTCTGGCTTAGTTTATAATCCAAAAGTTTGCTTATTTGTTCCAGTAGTGTGGCCGACTGGTCATTTGTGGTAATCTGGGTTTGGGGGGAAGATTCGAAATTTTTATTACATGCGCTTGCGCCGACAACTACGCTTTCGTCTTGGATTAACAGCTCGTCTACAGACATTGTCGTATCGTTGAGACAAGGCATGTTACGGTTTCGAACTGGCGTATCGTCATCGCGCCTCCTCCTCGTTATCCCACTATCGCAGGTGGGGCATCGCCAAGATTGCTTTAGTACGTGAGTGTGTTCCCTGAAGTAGGCCGATGTCATGTTTGTACACGAATAGTGGTAAATACCTTTGCAGGCAACGCATATTAATGCCTCCAACCTTATGTTTATTGGTTGTATACAAGCTAAACAGTTCATCTTTCAGCTTAGTGGTTATTTATATTCTAAGTAAATATAAATTAAGACTTGCGTGCCGTTATTCTTAAATAAAATCCTGTGCAAGCTGTACGCGCTATGCACCGGGCCGTGCGCGCGAGCGAGATGCGGCACCAAACCGGTTTCACAGCTGATTCACAGCGGCTGATTCACAGCTCCTATTTTTGGTGTTCGTTACAAAGACGTGTCCTTATTTAATTTGTAAGTACTATTTTCTTTACTCTAAGTACCTACCTATTCTTTTAACTGACCATTTTGTAATAAGTCAGAGGCGTTGATACTCGTACATGTAGAAACTCTACGAACACTATAGACCGACCGCTTAGAGGCCGAGAGAGATGCGGGCGGCAGGCGCACTCCCCGCCCGCACCGCTCTCGGTTCCCTTTGTCGCCTACCCCGCGCCCCTGTACCCGCGCAGGCGAGGACTCAGCGGTCGGTCTATAGCATGAATAATTTTAGGAAAATTAAAAAAATAAACACGGCCATATTATATTTAGAACCCTTTATTAGAAAAAAAAAACTGGTTAAATTTATTATGCTTTCTTCTTTCCCTTCTTACCTTTTCCTTTTTGCTGCGTCCAAATAAAGTGTTTAATATTAATATCATTGCCAAAGCATAAAAATAAGTAACTTCTGTAAATCAAGAGGCAAACACTACTTTTGAGGTTCCCTAGATGTTCCGTGGCCTTAGGTATACCTGCTCCGAAATTCGATTTTCGAACGTGGTGTACGCCCGCTCGCGACACCCGCACTCCCCCGCGACTCCCCCGCGATACATTATTTTCGACTACCCCGCATCAACGGTCATCGCTAGACTTACGTGCCGGCACTTGTACCTACGGTTATGATTACCTAATAGATGTTTCTGAGAGCGACAGTTAGTTCTCACCTTTTTCTTTTCAGCTCGATTGGCCAGCACCCCCCTCCAGGCGCTCTGCAGGACCCTCGCGGCGTGCTCCACGCGGAACTTCTCCATTTTCTCCATCATCTCCTTGTGGTATTCCGCCTCCCGTTCCTCCATCAGTGGGATGTACTGTACGTTCTGTGCTTCTATCATCTCCTGTGGATTTACAATTTAAAAAAATACTAGATTAGGTACAATCAGCTTTCAGAAATAGATGCCCATCTGCCCAGATGTGGAAAGAATGGTTGCTTTTCTACCCGTATGGCGTGCAGTGGAGGGTCCCAGCCCAGGGTAGGTAGTAGGCACCACGCACTAATTGTATTGCGTCCTTATTGCGTCACCTTACCACTCCCTACCGACACCTTACCGCTGCCACCCTGCCGACCATTCCACTGCACACCATTGCCCACCTCATTAAAGACCGGTGCACACCAAATGCGTGGCGTACGCACGCTCGTGACCACGCATCTGGTCTGGTATTTTTCTCATAGTTTCATACATTACAACTGGTGCATGCGCGTGTCACACAGCACGCAGCACGCAGCACGCACTTGGTATGCGCCGGCCACGCTCCGGCCTTGGTCCTTTGAACACGTCACCTCCAAATTTTTACATTTCTCCATCTCCTCCTCATACTTCTGCTGGAAGTCGTCGAGCTCGGCCTGTTTGTCCGTCATTTCTACGTCGTACTTGTTTATCCATGTCAGCAATTGCAATTCCACCCTGAACCTTTAGAGGCAAAGATTAAAGCAACAGATGAAACAAATGGATGTCTATGACACAATAACAAATGAATAAAGTAGAATGAAATCTTAACTTCTTAGACTTAGAACTATTTGCTGTAACAAACCTTCGCACTCTCAACTTCTTCTCGTTCTTGACGTTGAGCGCCAGCATATTGTCGTGGGTGCGTTTAACCTCCGCTTGTTCTTCTTGCAGGATGTCGTTCTTAGCCGCATGCGCACGACCCGCTAGCACCATCTGCCGTTCCGAATCCAAACTGCAATGAGATGTGAAAATGTTAAAGGCTTTTACCATGGCGACTGAACCAGATTCCGACACCAAAAAAAACTGATTACGAGTAGGTATATCATGCATGTTGTCCCTCTCACTCACAAATTGTGAGCAAAGTGTGAGTGAAAAGGCACGAAACTCAAAAATCGAATTTCGGAAAATAAAGCCAGGTGGGACGCGCTGCCGTGGTGCGGTGACCTAGTGCCATCCTAATCCATAGTAGTTCAAAATAGCTTCAAAACCAGTAACCTCGCTACAAGTTAGAGGCTATCTGTCAGCGTATTATGGACACTAGTATTAACCTACGGACTGGCATCATATTCATCCTGTTGAAATTTTTGTAGCCCCATGAACCCAATGTTTTTCTGCGACTTTTACTCGAATAATCGACGTGTAGCCAGCTTTATCTTCAATAAGGACTAGACAAAGCCGGGAAGTTCATTAAAATTTAAAAAGATCATTATTATACGTCTTACATCTTTTCCTTTAGCTTAGTAGCGGCTTCGACTTGCAGGACGCTCAACTCGGATTCCAAATTTTCAATCTTCTCCCGTTTTGCCGCCAACTTAGCCTCGAATGCACTGTTTTCTCGCGCCAGAGTTTCCGTTGTTACTAGAAAAACAATTTTTAAGAAACATACTAGGAAGCATCCTGAATGGAGAGGTCTCTTTCTGTCAAACTGTAAGAAAAAACCGTCAATAAGGCTAGAATAAGGCCTCCGAACTAGATGCCAAATGAGACTAGATAAAAGCCTGCAGGACTCCGCCAAAATTTGAAATTCGTTTTGTAGCAATTCGCTCACACAAATTGTCATTAATAGGAGATTGAGAAGGACGGTAAATGATATGAATTTCGAATTTCTCATGTCGGTGTATACCGGAAGCTGTTCCCAAAGAGCGTGAGTAGGTTTACTGTCGAAATTGGCTACGCTAGCCGTCTCATACATATAATATCAGCACCGCGATGAATAACTCAAAGCGTTAAGCACCCGTCACTGAAACTGCTCGGATATGCTCAGCCTCAGCGTCATCATCCTTAACACAAAATAGCTATAGCCTGCCTTTAATCTTGTCAATCAGCTTAGCGTTGTGGGCTTCCAGCCTCCTAGCAGTGAACTTGGCAGCCAATTCCTCGGCAGCCGACGTAGACAGCTGCTGAACCATCAAGTCCCGGAACCACTCCAGAACCATGAGGTAGTCCAGAGCAGGCGGCAGCTTCTTACCCTGACGTGTAAATACAACATAAGCAGTTTCGAGTCAATTAGAAATTATAAAAAGTTACGTAAAAGCGTTAATTATTTTCTTATGTGCCGCCAAATATTTATAGTGGTTTAGCTAGGTATGAGATGATCTGACGACGAAATTCTTACGCTTTATCAATCTGTCTTGTACAGGAATTCGCGATTCAATGATTGCCAAAATCTACCCAAATAGGTGATAATTATCGCGTTGAATAATAGTAGATTATATGCCTGATGGTCGTCGGCTGCACCAGAAGGCCGAAGAAGAAATAGAAAGTTGCTGATCCACATATTTACTGGTTTTCTTAAACACAACCAAGAAAACCGTGTAAGTATATAATGAATTAAAAACTTGAGGTAGCGCTCTTTGCCCAACAGTGAGATGCTAATTTAGTTGCTAGAAATACTAACGCTACATTATTAATGTTAACGTTTCACTTTACCTGGTATTGTAGTTTCATCTGAAAAGCAAATATGATTTACAATAGTAATAAATACCTGCTTCAAAATTGATTTCAGGACTTTCCGAACTTTCCATGGGATAGGGAGTAAAAGGGATTTATAATCTTACTTTGAAATGACGGAAGAAGTCGCGGGTAAAAGCTAGTAGCATACTATATAAAGATTAAATTTCTAAACGACACTGAAAATTAGAACACATAGAAAAATCCGAAAAGTAAAGCTATGGCCGGGAATCGAACCCGGGTCCTCGTCATTCCGTGACGCGTGCTATACCCCTACACCACCCATAGCAGGTAAAAGTAAAGCTATGGCCGGGAATCGAACCCGGGTCCTCGTCATTCCGTGACGCGTGCTATACCCCTACACCACCCATAGCAGGTGAGTAAGCGTTCGAATTTTTCTATCTATTACTAACTGTCACGTGACCTTGTTACTATGCGATTATTTGTCGCGAAGCGTCATCTATTAGAATGATGTGTCTGTACGACACAATTACAAACTCCCGTGGAACATCTACTGCTCACCAGGGACGAGAGATGGCGCTGTTTTTCAAATGATAGGAAATATCAAATGAATCAAGATAAAAATAAAAGATCAAGATATAAAGATTACTTTAACAGCGTGGTCTGTGTATTAATGGAAGAACAGTTTAAAATTGAAAGCTAGGACTCATTTGCGAGCTGTACCGTTAAGTTACGATAACAGCTCATAGATAAGTATGCGGCCTAGACAATTAATTTCGAATTTAAACAAGTTGATAGAAAACTTTTTATTCGTCTCACCTCTTCAATCATTTCTTCTACTTTGGGCTTCAATGCTGGATAGCTATTCATGATGTACATGAGATGTCCCAGCTCAGGGTTTAGGCGATTTTTGAGGGTAACTTCTCCCTGTACAAGCAAAATAAATAGGGGGTGGAAGAAAGCGCTCCAAAAGGTTCAGACAATTACAAACCCTGCAGTGTCTTACTCTTACAGCATTTTTTCAAACGTTGGTTAAGACACAAAGAGGGATTGCAGATGCTTTGTCGACCTTAAAGACTAGGATGATTATTCCTCAGCCACCCTTAGTTTGTCGGTTCATGTTCAATTCAAGGTTTTTTCACAGGCCGCATTTGTATTGCCAAGTCTGTCATCTGTATACCAAATTTGAGGTCAATGATGGCGATAAAAGCGAGGGTAGTTGGGAGCCGACTTCAGATGCAGTAGCGTTACTACAACGTAAGGGGCCCGCGGCAAATTCATCAGATGGGGCCCTTCCTCACTATAAAGAAGTGCATCATCTTCCCTTCTGTGCTCAAGGCCAAGCCCGTTCAGGCCCCGAAGAGCTGGAGACCCCTGGCATTTTGCCAGCCCCGCCACCCTATAGTTACGCCACTGATCAGATGCAGAGTGACCACGCAAGCAGAGCGTTGGCGCGTTGTGTTCGTGTCGCTGCCACCGAGGCTAACGCTCCTAGAAAGACTTCGGAACAGTCCGAAACGTAATAATTATTAACAACATTCTTGGTGAAATAAGCTTTTGAAAACTCACTGCCTTGATCTCATCCATAGCATCCATATTCAACAGGCTACTGGACACCAGCGGGTTGTCATACTGCTCAAATATGAAGACCAGGTCGTCCATGTTCTGACTAGACAGTATAGAACTGAGGGTGTTGAACTCTTTGACGAGGTCAGGCAAGCAGATCGCTAGCCGCGTCTTGTACACACACTCGTCAAGGATCTTGGTTATCCGCTCGGCTTGAATCAAAGCCTCCAAGTCTATTGGGGACATGGCTGAAAGTGAACATGAAGTGATGATTTAAACAGTTATTAACACAGTTAACTTCCATGCTCGTCTGGGAGCAAAGAAAAACAATTAAAAGGTTCTTCAGGTTAACTAATTCAACCTCCTGCAAATCACGTCTTTATCGCTTACGGGGTAGACAGAGCCCAGAGTAACAAGACTCGGGGGGGGCGTCGTCGGCTGGAATCTCCGGGATCCCACGGCACCTCCGCGCTCCTCAGCGCTTCGCCGGAGTGTTTTTAGTGGGTATGCTCCTCCCGCCCCTTTCCGTGTGGAAAGAGGCCGGGAGAGGGAGTCCCACATAACCATCCGGGCCTCCCCGGGCCCGGTGGTAATCGTAAAGAGTTTTCACTCCGTTAAAAAACAAAAGGTTACAAGACTCAAAGGTGGGCGTATAGGTGGAAAGGGGAATCAAAATAGTAATGGGTTTGCTAGCCGCATCGCGCATAACTTGACTCCTAAGATTTTCGCCCATTCCCTCGATGGGCTTTTACTTTGCGCGGGAAGAGAAGGAACTGGTACTTTCTATGTCTTTTCTTTACTCCCAGACCAGCATGGAAGATCACACGCATATAGTCTGGCAGATAAATCACTGCAGCCAGATGACACTTACAAATGTCATTTTACGAAATAATGATACCACATTTATTTTACTAGTGCTCGACTAAGGTCACGTAATGAATGATTTGATTATCATTGAACAAACGAAATATTTTATGAATGTCACATTCTTAGTTTAGTTTATTTAAAATTGAGCGCGATACTTTTGAGGGATTCAAGTTTCATATTAATGAACAAAAACGACTTTTCCATTTCCACTCCGTACTGCAACCAAACTCAATACTAGGCTTGGTCCGCTGATTCGGAATAATTTAAGTTTTTAAGTAAAGTACAGAGGTAGAAAAAAATATTATTGTGATAATTGTTGTTTTATTTATGGCAAAATAGGGAATGAGTTGAAAACTGGTAACTGATTTGACATGCTTCCGCGCATTTCCATGTCGCGCTCTTACACTACTACTAACTAGAAAACATACAAAAATCTTATTGAACAAATAATTTTATTAAAATACGCTTTGAAAATTCTCTATTTTAACATAAATGACGCAAAATAATTTTCATCTCTCATACTCTGAAAGTACGTCATTGATTATCTGGATATAGGGTTGAAAGTGACTCATCGCGACCCTTGGGTTGAAAGTATTTTTTCACCTCACTTGCTCGAAAGGGCTGTCTTTCGCCTTCAAAATCTGCGTGGAAAAACGCTTTTTCCCCTCTAGCGTGGAAAAGGTTTTTGAAATTCGAACGTGGCGCTGACCACCATTGTCCACCTACTCATAATACTTAGAAATTAGGACTTTGAACTTCGTATATTGTCGGCCCGCTTACACGAATAGTACTTAATAGGTGAATGAGAGGGACGGAATAATACGAAATTCAAATGTAGATCTTTTTATCAGCCCCCTAAATGTTTCATTTGATAAAAAAAAACAATCACATTTAGAAACGCGATCCGTTATCTACCGTTTGTTTCGTGAACATTAAACTATTTTAGGTCAAAGATGATAAATAAAAATTTCATTTCGACAAATTATTAATTTTTATCTACAAAGTGACTATAATTTGCTTATTTTTAAGACATTGATCAATTAGTTAATTATAATTTTAATATATATTAGGCTGTTTAGCAGCTACTTCTTAGCGCGCGCATAAAGTGAAAATATCGCGCATGCGCGAGTGCTGCGCGCGGATTGGCGCGGGGAAATCGCCATCTTTCACAGATATTTTGTTGATTCGAAGACTTTGTTATTACTTTAAAAATTACGAGTTCAAGTAATAAAGAAAAACTCAATGTAGTGTTCGTCGACGGAAATACTATAAAATATGCTCGGACAGTTATATCAGTAAATCAACGGTGTTAATTACCAAATAACAAAGTAAAGTTCTGAAGCAGTTCCAGTTAAACAATGTAGGGTGGTAACAAAGGTAAACTAAAGTACTTTTATAAACTAAAATTCTGTATAAAACTCAGTTTTGTATGTATAGTATGTATTGTGAGGTAAATATTTATGTATGTGTAAAAGTGTAACTAACTAATTACTATTTTATTTATTTTTCTTTTTCTTCCATCCACCATTTTTCTCGCTGTATTGAGGTGAAAAATTGTGTGTTTCGCTCGGCAGCAAAGTTGTTTAGAGTCTCGTGCCTTGAAACCGTCGCGACGCTCAGGATTCTTCTTTTGAACCTCTCGCTTCGCTCGCGGTTCAATCATAGAATCCTTCGCTTGCTCCGGTTTCAATTCAGGCACTCGCGCCAAGCAAACACTTTGCAGCCTTGCATAACAAATAACTATTTTTTTCTAGCTAATCCAAATGAGGTACATAGCAATGGAAATACGTATACAGCCATGTAATATATGTTTAAAATAATAATCTATACTAATAGTTCCTTTTTAATTGTAAAACGCAAAATAATCTTAAAATAACATTCCCGCTATATATAAGCTTATGCAAGCGTATACAACGAGAATTAGTAGAAATTATTACGTTCGGTAATTTTTTTTGCTTGAAATATTTAAGTCGACAATTAATTGATAGCGACCTCCGTGTCTGCAAGTTTAAAAAAAAACTAGCCGGCCGCCATTGGTGCGCAGAAGAAATGCGCAATGCGCGCAAATCGCGCAATAGAAAAAAGAGCGGGAAGAGATTGACAAACGTAAAAAATATTAAATGCGACCATGCGACGTTAGTGAAACTTTAATTTCCTCATATTCGAAATGAAAAGTAGTGTTCAACTCGGATGAAATTACCCATTTCACCCTCGAACCATTGGTGCCCTCACTTCGTTCGGGCACCAGAAATATCTCAGGTGAAATGGGTATATTTCAACCCTTGTTTATCAATCTACTATTCATCACATCGTTCCTTTCTTTCATTCACTCACTAAGTCACATCACTATTTAATATTCGCCAAAAACTGACAACACTGAAAGTGTCACCTGGCTGCAGTGATTAATCTGCCAGACCATAGCATAATGAAATCACGACAAATGATAAGGAACCTGACATAACGTACAGTTGTCTTGAGTATAGTCACGTTCTTCTTCCTCGGTGGCTCTGGACCAACTGCTCACGGTACGGAAACTACCGGAGAAGTTGGACGGCGTCAGTGTGGACCCGGAGTGGGCAGATTGGGCAGAGTGAGCGGAGCGCGCAGATTGGGCAGATTGGACGTCCATCGTCTAGGACTAAACGATTAAATAGTTTTATTTACTTAGCCTATTCTTTGAGACGAAAGTGCAAAAAATACCACGTACCTACCTAGTATTTAAATGTGTTTAAAGGTTTAAACGATTTCGTGTATCTACGAGTACTTTAAAAGTCAGATAAAATGGAAATATTTTTTAATGATAGTGGTGAGTTTATTTTCCTCCGAGTATAAATATTTACTCTTATAAATTTCAGGATTTTTCAAATTGTGATTGAAAATATTTCCGCACAATGTTCAAAGGTAAAATTAATTTTGAATCCAATTACGACGAAAAACTTGGACTGATGTTCAATCATAGTAATTTAACCATTTGACCTGCTGAAAGATTCCGGAACATGTTAGACCTTGCTCCTATTTCACCAACGCGACAAATTGTCGGTTTCAAGTGACAATTATGTTTACATCACAAAATCGACGAGAATCTACGATATTTGGCTTCATATTGAATTGATTACATTAGATTTAGATTATTTGCTTATTCATTCAATAAAAATTACATCATAAATTGTACCATCAGCCAAATATGTGGTAGACCACCCTAAGGTTAAAATTCCTTTTCTCAAAGATGCAATGAAATGTTAACCTTACGTTCCAAATAATAGGCCGGGACGTATCACGTTGCGGGCGCGGTTAGACAAGTGGTATGTAATGGATTTTCATACAAAATGGCAGGCCTTGGCCTGCAAAGCGATCGTGTTTTGTTTTGTGGTCGTCGTCGTCGTTCGCGGCGCGGGCACGGGGCGCGCTGCTGGGGGACACGCACGTGGAGGTTATGCAGCTGCTGCTGCTCGTCCGCCGCCTAATGCACGCGCTAGCGGCAACATTCTAAGGGTTTTTTTGGAGTTTTTTTATTTATTTCATTGCATGTTTGAGAAAAGCACTATACAAGCCTCGGCGTGAAAGAACTTGCAGGCTTCGTACTCCTATCCGGCCTCGCAAATCTCGGCCGTCTATACATATACGTTACTCAGCCTGCAAGCCTTTCTTTCCCGGCCTCTGCAGTAATGTACTATTGCACGATTATAATATAACGTCGATAAGACAGGCTGTCAACTTGAAAGTTCGACTTTAGCGACATTTTCATTTGATAGGAAGTTGGATGAAAAGTGGTAGACCACTTATTTGGGCGGCCGTACATTGTCAAGTTACGAGAATTTTGATTGAAATCGTCAAGAGTAAATTAAATTAAATAAGAGGGTAAAAAAATACTAGAAGAAAATAATGAACAAGAAGCACCACGCTTATTAATTTACATCTGTGTCGTTGAGGGCTTTTCGTGTCACACTCCTTCTCGCTCTCAATTTGATGAAATAACTCTTAGTGTGAAAGGAATGGCACGAAAAGAACTTCGAAAATCGAATTTCGTATACTTAATGCCTATGTGAGGGGCACATACCCACTTATCACTTAAACTGTGGTTCTATATCTAAGCAACCATCAAAAATTTATTATGTTTACTTTAGCTGTCTAATTTGTCTACGTGGTTGATTTGCTGTTACACAACTTTAATAGTTTCTACCAATAAAATAAATGATTATTACGTTATCTTATCGCACAATAGAGATCAGTCTCGCTTTAATATTTTGTATCTACCAATGTATTTACGTAAAGCTAAAGCCGCTTTTTTGCTCGACTTGTCAGGCGCACTCCCGTGTCCTCAGATACCTAGCCTACCTCTTTGAATTTGCTTAGTCTTCCAAAAAAAACCTTACAATTCACAATCACACTATTCACTTTATTCTTTTTTTTTCTATCTACGTCTCATAAAACGTCGCGTCCGTAGCAACGTGATACTTATCAATTATCAATATTAAGTTGCTATGGCAACGAAAGAAAAATAAATGTTTTATAAGCGGCCTGAATCATTTTTCTTTAACTACGTTGTTAGGGGTTTATTTATATTTAGAAGTTAAGAATTTTCATCGTTGGCAATAAAACACAGGAATAATCTTTAATTAGGTAAGTATATTATTCATTTATTTTGCCCACCTGTTGCTAATCAAATTTAGTTTAGCCTGGTTTGTACCAAACTACACAATGGTATTTGCTTAGTAGTCAAGTAAATTGGTAGGTTAGTAACTACATTAACAACCACCTACTATCTGATTAAATTTGTTGGTTCAATAATATCTTAATATTCTTCAGTTAGTGATAATCATTGTGGTGCACATTGGATTCCTACTGTTATTATTAAAGCCAGTTTTAAAAACATAGAGCAAATTGAACGAAAGCAGTTTCATACCTTAGACCATAAAAAAAGTACTGCCATAGGCCATACCCTATTTGAAAATTATAATACATTTCGCACAGGGTTGGCTATCTTGTATACTTAATATCGAGGTTATTCGTTTATTACTATCAAATATTTATATTTCCCACTTTTTAATTGGTCTGTTTATAGATTTATACCAAAGACGCGAATCTTTGGCGTACGATTCGGATAAAATTGATACCTACCTACAAAATTCCAACAAATTGAGAAACTGACGTTGAAATCCAACAAATCAGGGCCCTATTTTATAAAGCTACAATTTACAATTTACAAGCGGAAGTCTCTTTCTGACCCTATGTGTTAGATAGAGACTTCCGCTTGTAAATTGTAACTTGTTGCTTTATAAAATAGGACCCCGACTTTAAGTACATTAATCATTCTAGTTGCTGTAAAGGAGAAAATAACCATCCAAAATGCCAAAGAAACCAAAAGTGAACAAGCTGGCTCGAATGTCGGACGAAGAAAGAGCGCGGTACTTACAGCATCGCGCTGATGTCGAAGAAGAAGCGCGGAGAAGGAAGAGAGAGCTCATCGCTAGGTTTATCAAGGTCAGTGGCGTGCAGAGGACGTCAGGGTAGGCAGCGGTAGGCAGACTGAAGGTGACGCAAGATAGATAGATAGATAGATAAAAAACTTTAATCACCACAAGACATGCATGGCCTAAAAACAGCATTGGTAATTAACAAGAGTAAAAACAACTTAAAAAATAACATGCAACATGATTCAAATAATTTTTTAATATTATTAAAGAGCCATGTGATGTTGTGGGGAATAGGCGCTGACTCAGCATGGACTGCAGCTACGAATAGCTGCAGAGCTGGTATTCTGTCAGAGACCTGAAAAAGTGCCAGCGTGTTTCTCAAAATTATTTTTATTTTACTATTGTGTCATTATGCCAAACATTAAAAAGAGTTGATTTTACTTACAAAGATTAATGAGTTTATTGACTGAAGAAGTGACCGAAAATGTAAAATTAGTAATTTAGAATTTATGCCGAAATATCAAACAAACAAACCAAATATTATGTAATGAATGAGGAAGATTCAGGACATTTGTAGTTGTAGTGATAGAAGATGTAATTTATATTTGCTGCGAAAAGTCGATCTCGATTTAATATAACACAACTGGTGCGCAAAGCTGTTGAGCGGTGGAAGTGAATGACGTAAATACCTCTATGGAGCTTTCTCATACAATTTCGCGTTAATTTCTTTGGCAGGTTGGTGAGTCATTATGACATTTGCTGTGGATAGGTTCCATAGGGGACACTCAGTCCGGCGCAATAGAAGAGCCTCTAGTGTAAGTTTTTGACAAGAAAAACGTACCGAACGCGTTCGCGTAAACGTCTCAATTACTTTGGTATAATTTGACAGCGCCGCTGCTAGCGGAACGAAACGGCAACACACAGTTCACATAGTATTTGATAGTTTAACGCAAACGTGTTCGAGACGTGTTTTGTCATCGAAAACTTACACTAAGCATACAGGACAGACTTTTATACCCTTCAATTCCAAGCCCACCATGCCCTCGATGGTCTGCCTCTTCGGCGCTGGTCATTCCCCTCACTAAGACCTCCGAGGGTGCATGACGCAAACTAATCCAGCCTAGCCTCTTTTTTAAAATAGGCTTAGTTTTAGCAACACATACATAAATCAGGTCTTTATCCCTTACGGGGTAGACAGAGCTTAAGGTAAAGACCTAAAGGCCACGTTTAACATGATTGTGGGCGTATAAGGGAATCAAAATAGTAAATGGGTTGCTAGCCGCATCGCCTATTGCATGATTCCTAAGATTTTCGCCCATTCCCTCGATGAGCTTTTGTTTTTTCTTTACTCCCAGACCAGCGTGAAACAACAACAACAACAATAATAACAACAACAACAACAACAACAACAACAACAACAACAACAACAACAACAACAACAACAACAACAACAACAACAACAACAACAACAACAACAACAACAACAACTTGTTTATTTTCAGAACAAACTGGACAAAGAGCAAGCCTTCAGCCGCATGAACACGGCCAAGCTGAACCAAGCGTGGCGCTACATCCTGCGCCGCATCAAATGCAAGCAAATGGTTTTGGAAATACAGGTATAGCAACGAATTATCTTTGAAAGAGCGTAGGCGTGTTTTCACCAAATGTTTACTTTTTTTTTAATAAGAGCCCTGTAGGCTTATTGTCTAACTCGCTCGCAATCTTCATCGTGTTCATTTTGACAGTTCATGTATGGGCTGACAATTGGCATCGGAATCAGCTAGCTGTCACATTCATACAAGAACTGTCAAAATGAACACGATGGCGATTGCGAGCGAGTTAGACAATAAGCCTACTGCTTATGATAAGTTTCTAGGCAATCTAACTAATATTATAAATGCGAAGGTTTGGACGGATGCAGTGGCGTAGCTAGGGGGGGCGGCGGGGGCGGCCACACCAGTGAACATCAGTAGTAAATGAAAAATTGTAGAAACTTATTTTTTATTTTAACCGTTTTTTATTTTTTATTGATTTTTGGGGTGACACCTACAATATCCGCACCGGGTGCCACCCATGCTAGCTACGCCACTGGATGGATGGATGGATGTTTGTTTGTTACTCAATCACGCCAGAACGGCCCAACGAATCTGGATGAAATTCAGCACATAGATAGAGATAAGTCTGGAATAGCATATAGGCTACTTTTTATCCCGGAAAATTGCATAGTTCCCGCGGGATAGCGATAAACATGTCAATGGTCGTAGCTGCGTAGATTTGCTACTTAAATAATTTTATAATCAAAATAATGATGGGCTGCTAGCCGCGTCGCCTTTAACATGATTCCTGATTTTCGCCTATTCCCTCGATGGACTTTTACCATCTGCGCGGGAAGAGAACTGGTACATTCTATGTTTTTTCTTTACGCCCAGACCAGCATGGAAGAAAGAAAGAAGAAGGTAGTTTAATTTAGACCCGTGGTCTCTGACAATATTGAAATTTCAATCTGAAAAAAGCGAAACACCAGTGCAATGTTTCATCTAACTAATATTATAAATGCGAAAGTATGGATGGATGGATGGATGTTTGTTTGTTACTCAATCACGCCAGAACGGCCCAACGAATCTGGATGTAATTCGGCACATAGATAGAGAAAAGTCTGGAATAGCATATAGGCTTTTTATCCCGGAAAATTGCATAGTTCCCGCGGGATAGCGATAAACATATCAAAGGTCGTAGCTGCGTAGAGTTGCAACGTAAATAATTTTTGCAGAATATAACTAAAAACATCAGTTCTTCAACCTAATTCTACGCGGATGAAGTCGCGAGCAGAAGCTAGTATGTCATATAGTATTTCTGAGTCTCTATATACGTATAGAATATTGTAGGTACCAAAAGATTATGTCAATGTAAATTGCATTAGCCAACGTGTAAAAAAATACGTTTTTAAGAATTGTTAAAAAAACTATATCTCTGAAAGTGCCAAAGATAGAAAACTGAAACTTAACAGGAAATAAATACTTGTCATGAGGCTCTTATTAAATAATTTAAGTAAACATTTATTTCCCCTTTCCCAATAGTAGGTACCATTGACTAGTACCATTACATTATTTACATTAGTATGTACTACTGGGAAACTTTGTCCCACTAGTACTAAAGTGCTAGGAAAGAGGGTATATTTCAAACAAACAGTGTGATCTCTTACTTTATGTTTTATCTTTGAACGACCTAATTCGATAACATTTGCTATTGTAAATATTTGTATTGTATTGTTAAGTAACTAATTTTAAAAATGATATTTTTTAAACTAGAACTGCTGTATATATCGACTTGGTCGTTAAGGGGTTAGAAGGTTTGGTTTTCGTCATTTTACATACTGTATACACCACAGGGCGCCATGAGCGGGTTCAACTTCATGATGGAACGTAAGGATCGGCTGCTGACCTCGTTACTGAGGGCAGTCGAAGACTCCGACGGCCAGCACCGACGGGCCTTCCAAGCCCACACTGAGAATCTCAGCTACTTCCTCAGTAAGTATGACCAGAAGCTCAGAGGGTGGCAAGCATAGTATTAATCAATGGGATACTTTAATAAGCCTGGTTCAAGCGCAGAACTGAGGCCACTCTCAAGTTTCGAAACAAAATACTTAAAAGAATCGAACGAGTGTTCGATTCATGAAACTTGGACCTAACCGCAAACCAGCCAGATCGTAAACCTGTCAGTTCGTAAACCTGTCAGTTCGTAAACCACCATCGAAACAATTGAATCCTGACCTACTGTGGAACCCTCTCACAGTAAATGTCATAGTGACCTTACACTGAATCGACAAAAGAAAATCATGTGACGTTTACTGCGAGAACGTTCTACGGTGGGTCAGGAATCAAATGTTCGCCTGTTACTTATCTACCTACGAATGGCTTACTTTCACCCTGATTTTAAATAATAATTGAAAGTACATCAGGATTTATTTAGCTTAAATAAAAGACTAGCAATAGTAGCAATAATACAAGTGTTTTCTAGCTCTGTAAGAATGACAGACTGATTCTGATTTTTGCTTCAGGTATAGGATCGCAGCGTTTAGACAAGCTGCAAAATGAGTATGAGCTCCAAAAGAACAACCTCCTTGAGAGTTGGGACAAAGAAGAGTTAGAGAAGATTGACAGCCAGGATCGAGCTGAATTTAAACTCACTCTGATCACATACATCCAGGATAGAGAGTTCCAGGCTTATAACAATAAGAAAGAACACAACCAAGCAACGCTTAAAAATGACGCAAGGCTCGAGGTAACGAATACTTAACAAAAAATAACAGTCAATTCATACACAACACCGTATGTATTCAAGTGATCATCCTCGTTTATTAAAGCACAAAGAAACAATTAAAATATAGTAAGTCACGTAAACATTGCCACTCAAATACGTTGCGCCTCGCCTGTTTCATGAATGAATCCGCCAACCAATCGGGACGCGTACGAGCGAAGTCGCTGCGTGATGCGAGCGAAATCGCGGTATGACGCGAGCGAAATACCTTCTCAGTCTCATAAAGTGAATTTGCACTCGCCTCTTGTAGCGATTACGCTCAAATACGCGTCTTGACCGGCTGGAATATTTCTGTGTGATGTTGTTTTTTTACGAATATCTGATGGTTTTGAAGCCATCCTTCCAATCGTCGCAGTTAGCTCGACCTTTTTCTGACAGGCATAACATCAGGTTCTTTGAGAAGTCACATTTGTCTTCTGTGTTTTCTGAAAAAATCATAGGAAGTAGCTAACGTGAGTCATATTGCAAATCGTTTTGGATATTTATGTAGAGTATGTTCCGTGTACAGAATTGTAATTTGGATACCCACTAAACCAGGAATTATTAAACGCTATGTAAATTTTCAAATGTCTGGCTGTCTCGGTTCTTGTATACTCGTAAAATAACAGCTTGTTCTCCGTACATCAATGTTACATAACCGGCACTGGTAAAACCAATGTAGGATGATTAATTTGTATTATCTAATTTTTTAGGCTTAGGTGCGGCGGCTAAGCCGCGAACAAGTTTGTTTTAATTTAGAAATAGTCTTTATTTTACCTCAGAATGTCATGGTAATGTAAAATAGTTATGTACGGGGAACAAGCGAAAATAACACACCATTGTAAAGTATTTGGAAACACTCTTCAATAGACTCTTGCAGAAAATCTTTCAGGTCTTCATTTTTTACATCCTTCGTGATAGCATGAGTCACTAGGTACCTGTCAGGCATGCCATTGTCCCCAGTCTGAAATCATACGTAGAACGGATTTGAAGATCCTTATATTTTATTAATATGTATCACTATAATTACCCTACTACTGGTCCCTATCCCTAGCCTTTGAGTTTGAGTGGACTTTTTGGCTACTTTTCTAAAACTTACCATCTCCAACTCTTCAAGGAAGCAATGCAGAACACATCCTTTTGCATCGTTATCTTTACTAGAGTTGTTCTCACTAGAATTTCTCTCATCATTAGCATCGTGGCTTGATCGCGAAGAGTTAGGATTGTACTGGCTTCGAGAACCCGAATTCTTGGACTGTTGCCTTTCACGCCTAAACCGTTGAGAGTTCTGGCTTCCGCTGTGAGGATTGTAACTAGAATCCTGAAATTAAATTCAAAAATAAATAAAACAATCGTCTACGTTAATATTAACTATTTCAGAATTTCCTGCACTTACACTGCCGTATTCATGACTATGCGAAAAATCTTCCCTACCGCTAATCATATCGTCTCTTCTATACCTGTCGTCACGACTCATCCAATCGTCTCTGCCGTGTCTATCATCTTGACCTCTATCATTTTGGCTACTCATCCTATCATCACTACCACTTCTTCTATCATTCCGCCCATTCATTTGATAATTCCTGCCGTTATTCCTATTAAATGTCTCCATCCGGTCCCTACTTCCCATGTTGTCATATCTACCACCCATTCTATCACTCCTGCTCATCATATCGTAACCGTCGTCGTCTCTATCATGATCACGTCTGTCATCTCTACCACCCATTCTGTCTTCTCTGCTCGCCATGCGGTCATCCCTTTTATCCCAACGGTTTTGGTTTCTTCTTCTAGAGTCTTTCCAATCTTGATCGGAGGAGTATCCTCGGCTGTCACTTGAATTCCTGCCGTCATTTCTCCGCAGGCAGTTCATGTAGATTGTCTTGAGTTCTTCTTCTTTAGGACCACCATCTGATCTACAGTTTAGACCCTGCGTTTAATAATAAAAATGTAGGGTATTATTTAGTATTTTTCAAACACGATGTTCTAGCTATTGTAAACTGTAAACTCACCAGGCAACCGAGAATCATAAGCCAAAATACGACCGCGCAAAATTTTAAAAAGCGCATTTTCACGTTTACTGCGCTAATAACAATGGCAGAGCTGGACACGGCACATCCTATATATCGTGGTTCACGCATCACCACCCCTGACACAAAAGGTTCAAATCAGTACCAAAACAACTGACTATCGAATGGACTACGCGTGAAATGTAAGAGTCATATTTATGACACTAATTGTTCGTTATTAACTCCGAACCCAAAATGAAATGTTGCACACGAACCTTTCAAATATTGTCTACTTTAACTATAATGCAGATAATTAATTAATAAAGTGTTCAATAATACTTTTCATTAAATGGTAGCTAAGACGGAACATAGCCGGTACAATAGCTTAAGATCCAGCCGTGAATTTATACACTTTGAATTATATCCGTTTCAAGTATGATCAAAGTATGTACCTATCAAGTGCAAGTCAAAGGTCCCTCTAAAGCGCTACCTTCATCTTAGCTACTCGCCAAACTCGAGGCCAAGCAGCAGTGCTTACGTTGTTGTACTCCGGCGCGGAGAGTAAGACAGACGGTGAAATTACTGGCATATATATGGGTTTCTATCTCAGCCCTCAATAAGGCTGGAAACGCATCTGCAATCCTCTGCTGTTGTTAGTGTTCATGAATACCTAGTGGTGCTCACTTACCATCAGATAATTAGCACGTTTGTCACCTTATCTCATAAAAAATCTCTTTAAAGTTAAACTACTCAAGTCCTATCTATAGATCGCTGTGTGATCCTAATTTCACGACTCAAAATTTTAATTTACTGCACAAACTTGCACTCTTATTTGTCGAGTGACCTCTAGACATACCACGCACAATGACCGTGTCACCGAAGATCTGTCACGCCTGTCAGATGTCAGATGTCATAGTCAGGTTGGCGGATAGCGGAAACGTGTGCCACTAATTGCAGGATGCTTGCGAATGCGACCAATCAAAAATTGGATCAAATGACTGGCGTGGCATGGAGCCATAATTTTGTAGTAATTTGGCTACCAGGACCCTGTTTCGCTAACGCGACAAATTGTCGGCGACAAGTGACAATTCTGTTTACATTACAAACTCGTCAAGAGTTGTCTTGACAATGTCGCGTTGATGAAACAGGCACCCCTGGTGCTTAGGCTAATCGAATTGTAAACGGCTAACACATCAGCTGATATTTTAACACGATGTGTAGCCACCCTAAGAAAATATCAATTGAGCACTTTTTTTAGACTTAGTTACCTACTTACTAGGTTAATTAATTCAAATGACCAGGTTCTATGCATGTTCTAAGTATGATTAACATTTTCATAAGCCTACTGAAGATACAGTCACCATCTGGATACTTACATCAAGGCAGTCGAGATGATCAAAAATATCGAACACGACCGTATTGTCAACTGCGTAGCGTGTTCAAATATTTTTGAGAGTAAGTACTAAAGAAAGTGAGGTAGTTCTGAATATGAATTCCTTTTTTTTTAAGCATGAGGAAGAAATGCGCAATCTCTGCCGTCCCAAGAAATCGCATATAGAGATATACTGGATCAAGCTACGGGAGGTTTACAACACCTACTTCGAGCAGTTCAATCCCATCATGAGCCACTATAACAGCCTGAGAGAGAAGGACGACTTCTACCAGAAAGACATAGCTAGAAACGAAGTCCAGATAGAGCAAGCATCGGTAAGGGATATTGATTGGGTTAACTTTTCACTTTACCCAGAGCCTTTAGTGGTTTTTATAGCAACAAACGCCTTGGATGTTGTGTCAGAATTTATCTACATTAAGATCTCCGGTTTTTGAAGTGAAACTTCTAATGCGACTTCCAACACGGTTGCGTTAAGAGTTTAACACTACCATGGAGGGCGTATGAAAGCACTGTTGCGTTAAACCCGTTAAACGTTCAACGCTCCTGGTGAGGTGGAAAAGAAAGAGGCAGAGCAAGAATGAATGCGTGGCATTAGAACGCATGCGCGTAGTAGGTATACCTGTCACAGGCCAGCGCGAGCGTTAGCAACGAGTAGCGTCCAATATTCCAATTTCAATAAGACCAATTTCTACCCCTTCCTATTTTCATTTCCACGTTACGAAGTTTCACTTCTTTCGCGCGGAGGGACTCCACGTCCACGCACTATTTACTACTAGACTATTAAATATAGCCTTCATCAGGGATAATGTAGGATTTTAATGGTGAAAGAATTTTTCAAATTGGTTCAGTAGTTTCGGACCCTATTCATTGCAAACAAATGATCAAATCTTTCCTTATAATATTAGTGTTCGCGATTAAGGTTTACGCCGCAGTGAGGCAGAATGTCGCACTTACAGTCCAACGTTAAGCACTTCATGACCATAAGCCTGTTATTCATGTTGAACCAACGACGGCCGAAGTGGAGGATGTGGTTATACATTAGAGTTGCACGTTGACGAAACATTTCACCAGCATCGGTTTATTGTTCGTAGAAATGTCTTTGACTTTTATTTAACCAATTTGCAAACATCTATTGAATTTTTCTTTTCAGGAGCTCCTGCTGAATCTCCAAAAGGAATATAAAAAGTCTACAAATGCGATGGCTACAAAGTTGAAAAGAATGGGTTCCCATCGAGAAGAACTGGCGAAGAAGTACTGGCTGATGAAGAAAAATAGCAAGAGTGAGAAGAGCAGGACGGAGGAGTATTTCGCGGTGATGGTGGATGCCAGTCAGGATGCCACTAAGGTGCGGCAACATCAGATATATTGGTACAAGAAACTGAATCACGTACCTCTAAAGAAGCTTTTATTAACTTTATTTTATATTGACGACCGGATATCCTAGTGGTTAGTGACTGACTATGAAGCTTGAGGTCCCGGGTTCGAATCCCGGTAGGGGCAGACATTTGTATGATGAATACGAATGTTTGTGCCCAAGTCATGAATGTTGTATGCATTTAAGTATGTATGAATTGATCTACATTATATAAGTATGACATCCGTTGCCTGGTACCCATAATAAAAACAAGCTTTGCTTAGTTTGGGACTGGGTCAGTTGGTATAATTTGTCCCATGATATTCATAACTATTAACTTACAACGTAAGTAAGTATGTTGGTCCGGGTGGAATCTTGCGTCTCAAATTTGAAGCGGATATCTTCAACAGGTTGAACTGAAATTTTGCAGACTCGAGTACTTAACTAAGTCAGATTTTTGACACTTGTATGGTAAGTTACTAGGTATGACATTTACAGTGAAAAGGTCCCAAAGTGGTTGCGTGATTCAGTTACTTTCACTGTAGGTACCTACTTAGAACATCTATACATACCAGTGGCGCGGCGTGAAGTATACCAGAAGGCATGCCAAAGGGAATTTAACTAGCCTTTTCCTCTAATTCTGTACAATAAAGTGCCCAACTGCCCTGATAAATACTTACTCTTTTTATTTATTTATTTATAAGCCTTTTTATTCCGAATTCGTTACAATTTCAGTAGGTACCTACATGTTGTTGTTGTTGTTATTGTCGTTTATTTATTAAATTGTCGCGTAATTCGGCGTGCCTCATGGCATAGGGCCTCCTCCGTTTATTGGAGGGTTTGGGCTATAGTTCCCACGCGCGTCCAGTGCGGATTGGGAACTTAACACACACATTGAATTTCTTCGCAGATGTGTGCAGGTTTCCTCACGATGTTTTACTTCACCAAAAAGCTCATGGCAAATTACAAATGTAATTTTCGCAGATAAATTCTGAAAAACTCAGAGGTGCGAGCCCGGGATTTGAACCCACGACGCTCTGCTTGAGAGGCCACAGGTCAAACCACCTGGACTACCAGGGTTTTTTTTACTTACTCTTACATACTCACAAACTTTCGAATTTATAAATATTTTGTAGGATGTACCAAATTTCAAGTTAATCGGTCATTCGGACAGTAGGAACCGGGTAAAAATTAAGTAGGTAGTAAGATTTTTGTTAAGTACTTAAGTACCTAATTATTACTAGTTAGTTACCTATAAGAGAAGGTAATATAGGGGTGTTAATGATGGATGTAAGTACCTATTAAAGTTGTAAGATCTTTCAGCGTCTCGAAAGCATTAAGGAGAAACTGGGTAAAATACTGCAGTTGGCGGAGATTTGTCGCAAATATGAAATCGACGGTGACAACGATGTCATGCGAGGCGACTCAGGCGGCGACGGCATCCCGGACTACGAGCACTTGGATGGTGCAATGACTGTAAGATGACCGCATATTCTTAAGTTAATAATTTCTGCATTAAAGTACGGCTTGGGTTGGGAATCTTGGAACGCTCGACCCAATAATGTAGGACAAACCTTGGTTAATCGGTGTTAGTTTGGTTTTTTGCCAATAATATGACAAAAGTTTTTTTTTCTTAATTTTGACGGATCCGTCAAAATACATATAAAAAAAAAAGCGGATACTGCGCTGTGGGTGTCTATGGACAGTGGTGATCATTTAACATCAGGTGACCCACTAGTTCGTTTGTCTGGCCTCTCTAACATAAAAAAAAAATACTTCGGATACTTGCTGCACGATAGCATGTTGAATGACAGTGCCGCCACCTACTGGAAATTGTTACAAGCCGTAAAGATATCGAGTATTTCCGCTATTATAGACTCTACCATAAAGTTACTATCACCGAATTAGGTACTTCATATCACATCGATTAGCCAAGGTTTGCCCTACGTCCTCCATTTAACTTGTATGGAGGACACGAATTGCGGCGCATATGTACCTAAGTACAGTCAAGGGCATAAATATCTATTATGTACGTTACCAAGACGTCAAAAACATTTACAGGTACACCTTTATGCCACAAATTTTGACATGATGGCTGTACTTATCGATATTTATGCCCTCGACTGTATATTATTAGTCGAGCATTATTGAGTCGAGCATTCCAAGCTAAATATTTCAAGACATACAAGGGTAGTTCCGCACTAACGGTTTTTATTTCATCGAATTTAAAATAAGGAGGTTTTAAGAGACCTACGGGTCGTCTTACTGTCTCACTCACTCATGGGTTTTGTAATGGAATCGGCCGATGGTAGCTACCCGAAACCCGAATGTCGGTCGTTCTAGGAGCTCACGAACTGTACCTATTTAGGTAACTATAGTGGGTCACTCGATGACATCTAATAACGTAATAACTAATATAGGTAAGATATATTTATTATGTCATAATAAAAAGCGAGTCTTCCTGTTCTTGAAAGCGCCAGCAATGCACCTGTGACTCCCCAAGTCTTGCAGGTGTCCCTGGGCGATGGTGACTACTTTCCATCAGGTGACCCGTCTGCTCGTTTGCCCCGTCTTATATAAAAAAAATGCCTTGTTCCAGAGTGAATGCAGAGAGTACAGTAAGATGGATAAACTCATGCTGAAAATTAATAAGGTAAAGGTGCAAACAATGTGCCTAAGAGCGGAGAAAAACAAACTCACCACAGAGAATGTGCAGCTCAAACATTACATTAAGAGATATCTCACTGAACTGGCCCTTAAAGGCAACAAGGGTAGGCCTTATAGTGTGGCTCTGCAGTCTAAGACTCAGAAAATGGACTCAGCCGGTAAAGTTTTGTGAGTATCTTTTTTTTTTAATCTTTACGTATAAAACATTATCGTGACTGACTGACTGACAGACAACGCACACCATAAACCGCTGGACCTAGGAACTTGAAATTTGGCAGACGTAAATCTTGAGTATCCCAGAGAAGCACTAAGGGATTTTTCTACTTCTATTCACTAAGAAATTCCCACGGAATAGGGAATAAATGAGGCAAGTATATTTCTCAGTAGGTAACTAGTAACTACTCTTCAAATTTGGCACACATGTAGATGATTGTAACACTAAAACATATTCTCCGGGAAAATGTGAAATTCCCGCGGAACAGAAATACCTAAGTGTATTCAACTTCGGGGCTGTTTTTAAAAATTACATATTTCATTTGTATTACTTGAGTTATTGATTGTCTACGCGTACGAAGTCGCAGGCAAAAGCTAGTTAATTAATAGATCTCACTGTGTCCAGCCCTCAGCGCTGGCTTATTTACAACTCGACCGAGCTAAAGTTGGCATCTCGCGTCATAACAAGAACACTTCAAAAAATTTTAATTCAACTAGGAGACGAAAATTCGTTGACGCGTATCGGCGTCAAAGATGCTAACCGTACAGATGCGACAGGGCGATCGCGGGAAGGTAACCGGTGCAAGGGATGCAGTGCTAACTTAGCGCGGCCGAGTTGTATCTAGGTACAGCAAGATCTTTTAGTACCTACTTACCTTAGAGCCGTACAACCGCACCTTTAAAACCGAGCCATTCTCGCTCTCACATCCGGAGCTAGCTGGGTTCGCCGTTGACGGATGCGTCAAGGGCATGATGATGATGATGATGATGACCTTAGAGCGCGCCAGGGCCGGACTTACCATAGAATCTATGGCATAGAAGCTAAAAAAGCTGAAGCTTAGGGCGGCTAAATTGGCGCAAATAAAAAATTACAGAAAAAAAAAAAGTAAGGCTGCGGACACGAGTGGGGCGGCAAAAATTAAGTAGCTTTGGGGCGGCAAATGTGTAAATCCAGTAGGCTTAGTGTCTAACTCGCTCGCAATCGTCATCGTGTTCATTATGACAGTTCATGTATGGGCTGACAATTGGCATCGGAATCAGCTAACTGTCACATTCAAATTCATACAAGAACTGTCAAAATGAACACGTGAGTGAGAGGGACGGTGTGATACGAACTTCGAAAATCGAATTTCGGAGTTACCCCCGGAGCGGGCTCCGCCTTTCGGCCGCGCCGACACCTTCAACATTGTACTTTTGCTGCCTCAGTATTACGGTGAATGTGACATTTCCACTTTTACATACACACACATACATACACACACAAATCACGTCTTTATACCTTACGGGGTAGACAGATCGTCAGATCCTAAGGCGACAAGACCTACAGGCCACGTTTAGCAAGATTATGGGCGTATAGATGTGTAGGTATAGATGGAAAATCGAATCAAAATAATGATGGGCTGCTAGCCGCATCGCCTTTAACATGATTCCTATGATTTTCGGCCATTCCCTCGATGGACTTTTACCATCTGCGCGGGAAGAGAACTGGTGCATTCTATGTTTTTTCTTTACGCTCAGACCAGCACGGAAGAAAGAAAGAAGAAGGTAGTTTAATTTAGACCCATGGTCTCTGACAATATTGAAATTTCAATCTGAAAAAAGCGAAACACCAGTGCAATGTTTCATTATGCATATATCTGGAAAGAACAATCCCCTGACATTTTATTCAATGTTTTATCACATTATAGACCTTATAGACAGGTTCGGTTTCGGTTTCGTCCGGAATGACCAAACCTTCAGTCGGACACTATATAAAAATAATACATACACATACATACATATTGTCACGGCTCTTTCCCACAGGGGTAGGCAGAGGCTACTTTGTTTCACTTGCTACGATCCTGACATACCTCTTCCGCTTCATCCACATTCATCAATCTCTTCATACATGCTCGTCGGTTTCGGGTACTCTTGACCTGGCCTTTTTCCAAAACATCCCCAATTTGATCATGGAATGTCCGCCTAGGCCTTCCCCTCCCAACGCACCCATTCAATATTAATTTATAAAACAAATAATAATCATTTATTTCAGACAACATGATCTCATATTATATAATCTACTACTGACTGCTTTCCAGCACCAAATCCTTTTAATACTTATTCTAATTTCTTAACACCAAAGTTCACCAAACCGTTTCAATTGCAGGAACCGTCCGGTCACTTGTATAGAAGGTGCTCTCTCTAATGCGGTACTTCATGAGAAGAGGATGAAGATGGAAGCGCAGAAGAACAAAGAATCCACGATGCAATCGTTCCCGCGTGTGCAGTGTTGGGTTGAAGGTGCTTTTTAGCATAATCTAACACCTGCATCACAGTATGTATGTAAACTCTTTATTGTGCAAAATAAACAACAGTATTTACAGTATTTACTAATTGCTTATGATTTATGAATGTTTATAGGAATGAATTATGTTATGACAAACATGTATTGTTTACTCTTTTTAGGCAACAGAACATTGAATTTTGTACTCTCCAGTAAAGTAAACTTTAAAACAATCTATTCAGTTTTAATATGTATAATTATAGCATGTTAAGTTTAAGTACTGATATCCAGCAGAAATGTAATGCTACGCGAATTTCAGTGATTTCTCTATTGTTGTCAAACTCCACAAATATAATCATGAACAATAACATACATACTTAATCAAGAATCAGTAATAGTGAACTATGATTTTAGTTAAGAGATTGTTTTGTATTAATCATGTGTAATATTAAGATTTTACTGTCATATAGCTTGAATTAAACAAACATTGAATAACATTAAGAATTTTATTTGAAATACATAAACTTATGCTATATAAGAACCACCACATCTCATCAATCAGACACACAATAACACAACTCCAATGGAGTCCATTTACTCCATGGGCACTACACCATTGAGACCACTTGATCCATCATCACCGAGATTCCACGGGTCGTCTAAGGCCACTAACAGCTTCGCCAATCCCTTGTGTCCTTCGATATCGATATTCTTTGTCATTTCTTCACTAAACGGCACATATTCCTCACAGAGAACACTCTTTCCTTGCGACACACCGAAAATCTCGTACCAACCCTCCAGAGGCTCGCTTAAGGGCTTCCTCAGCTTGATAAGGATCTCTTGATCGTCCACGGTTTTGATGTAGAACCCCTCACTCGCCGATACTTTCGTGACTTTACCCCAAACCGTCACTTTCGCGCCATTTCTTTGTGCAAGATTGCCGGCGGTCACGTATGGCACAAACTCGTCGTTATCCGGATATTGGCTATCCTCGAAATCGTCGTTGTCACCCATGATTATTTGGTTTATATCTTATATCCCAAAGTAAAAATGAAACGGAGTAATATTATAATTATATTCCAGTTCCAACCAGCCGTCTCAAGTTTCAACAAGTAGGTAGATAAGCTCAAGCATGCAAGCAAAAAATGTGCTGTCAGACTGTCAGATGCGATACATTGACATTGACACTGACATAATGACATTGACGCGCATGGCGCTTTTTTTAACTTCGCCATACACAAAAAGCAAAGGGCTTAAAGCCTATACAGTCAAGTCGGACGTTTGTTTGCTTATTTAATTATTAAGGCTCGACCTTTGAAATTTTCGTGAAAATGAGTTGTGTTGTAACCATTTTATACATTATAACGTAACAATTTATACGTCGGAAAAAATATATCCTAATCTGGAAGATATGAGAAGTAACATAGTTTTGGTAGAAATCCATTTTAGTGAAAGAAAGCAGAGAAAAAGCAATCTAAAGTCACCCCTATTTTTTCACTTGTAACCATTTTACTGCTCCATTTTTTATCATAAAGAGATGAAATTTTATAATCTGCTTCATAAAATAATGAACAATAACTTTATTTTTCTACTTTGTCAAATTTCTTAAAAAATTACCTCGTTTTCTGAAATATTCCCTCCCAAGTTCCTACCGCTCCCCATTTTCGTCCATACGGTCAGTGCGGGACGAGGCGCGATGCATGACGGACCTGTGTCAATTTGCGCTGCGACCAAACAAAACTCCGTTTTTAAATATTTGTGGAATAATTTTGTTGCGTAGAGTGGACAATCCGTTTCGTGATTCGTAAAGTAGGTAGATCCTACTAATATTATAAATGCCAAAGTTTGTGAGGATATGAGTGAGTGTGTATGTTTGTTCCTTCTTCACACTCAAACGACTGGACGGATTTGGATAAAATTTGGAACGAAGATAGCTGGTACCCTAGATTAAAACATAGGCTACTTTTTATCCCGGAAAATTGCATAGTTCCCGCGGGATAGCGATAAACATGTTAAAGGTCGTAGCTGCCTAGAGTTGCAACGTATTTATAAATTGTTGCAGAACTTGAACGAGTGCCGTTCTCAGAGACGTCAGTTAATAATTATGATTAGTTAGAACTTAATTGTCGTCTCTGAGTGTGAAACTTAACTGTAATTGTCCTCTCGGTTGTATTGACTGACGGTGGATATTCTACGCTGTTTTACCGTGTTAACAGATCAAGTTCAAGTTTTAATTTATCATCCCTGCATAACCAAAGATACAAAGGAACAAATAGTGCTTTAATTATGTTAATTGGCGTTTCTGAGTGTGAAAGTTAACCTTTGCTTTCTCTCTTCTTCTTTTTGCGTAAAAGGTAGGTACAGAATAATTGTTTATTGACCGTTTGTCTTCAAAATAGATATGTAAGGGTCCGAGTGGTCTTCAAGCATGAATCCGTTGTCAAAAGTTTAGAAAGTGGCCGCCATTTTGAAAATTTTAGTTTTTCAACCGATTGCTTTCAAAATCGATATCTGAGGATCCGAGTGGTCCCCAAACATGAATCCCTTGTTAAAAATTGAAAAAATGGCCGCCATTTTGAAATCTTTAGTTTGTGGGCCGATTGTTTTCAAAATCGATATCTGAGGATCCGAGTGGTCCCCAAGCATGAATCCGTTGTCAAAAATTCAAAAAGTGGCCGCCATTTTGAAATTTTTAGTTTATCGACCGATTGCTTTCAAAATCGATATCTGAGGATCCGAGTGGTCCCCAAACATGAATCCCTTGTTAAAAATTGAAAAAATGGCCGCCATTTTGAAATCTTTAGTTTGTGGGCCGATTGTTTTCAAAATCGATATCTGAGAATCCGAGTGGTCCCCAAACATGAATCCGTTGTCAAAAAAATCAAAAAGTGGCCGCCATTTTGAAATTTTTAGTTTATCGACCGATTGATTTCAAAATCGATATCTGAGGATCCGAGAGGTTTCCAAGCATGAATCCGTTATCAAAAATTTAAAAAGTGGCCGCCATCTTGAAATCTTTAGTTTTTGGGCAGATTGTTTTCAAAATCGATATCTGATGGCCCGAGTGGTCCCCAAGCATGAATCCGTTGTCAAAAATTGAAAAAGTGGCCGCCATTTTGAAATCTTTAGGTTGTGGACCGATTGTTTTCAAAATCAATATCTGAGGATCCGAGTGGTCCCCAAGCATGAATCCGTTGCCAAAAATTCAAAAAGTGGCTGCCATTTTGAAATTTTTAGTTTATCGACCGATTGATTTCATAATGGATACCTGGCGATCCGAGTGGTCCCCAAGCATGAATCCGTTAGCAAAAATTGAAAAAGTGGGCGCCATCTTGAAATCTTTAGTTTTGAGCAGATTGTTTTTAAAATCGATATCTGATGGCCCAAGTGTTCCCCAAGCATGAATCCGTTGTCAAAAATTCAAAAAGTAGCTGCCATTTTTGAAATCTTTATTTTGTGTGCCGATTGTTGTCAAAATCGATATCTGAGGATCCGAGTGGTCCCCAAGCATGAATCTGTTATCAAAAATTGGAAGAGTAGCCGCCATCTTGAAATCTTTTGTTTTTGGGCAGATTGTTTTCAAAATCGATATCTGATGGCCCGAGTGGTCCCCAAGTATGAATCCCTTGTCAAAAATTTAAAAAGTGGGCGTCATTTTGAAATCTTTAGATTTGGGCCGATTGTTTTCAAAATCGATATCTGAGACTCCGACTGGTCCCCAAGCTGAATCCGTTGCCAAAAATATACCTAAAGAGTGGCCGCCATCTTAAAATTTTTGATTTTTGGGCAGATTGATTTCAAAATGGACATCTGAAGATCTAGCAAAGTGAACGCTTATCACTCTTGACCGTTTTATTAGAATAATAATATTTAGCATACACACCAAAACTAAACTATACGTAAATGTTTATTAGGTAACTTCTTTACAAATCACGAAACAGATTGTCCACTCTATGCTACAAAATTATTCAACAAATATTTAAAAACGGAATTTTATTTGGTCGCCGCGAAAACTTGATATAGGTCCGTCATGCAACGCGCCTCGTCCCGCACTGACCGTATGGACGAAAATGGGGAGCGGTAGGAACTTGTCCGGAATATTGCTAAAACGAGCTAATTTTTTAAGAAATTGAAGTAAGTAAGAAAATAAAGTTATTGCTCATTATTTTATGACGAAGATTATAAAATGTAATCTTTTTCTGATAAAAAATGGAGCAGTAAAATGGTTACAAGTGAAAAAATAGGGGTTCCTGATTATAGTTAATGTCAAGAGTCAAGACTCTGTGAACTACAGGAGAAAAATGCTACTTGCTTGTTGCATGTGGTGTGATAGAATAGTGAGTGGCAATAATACCACACAATATAAAAAGTTCATATTGCAAAAATATTGTCTATGAAATGTGCATTAATAAAAAAACGTGTGCGTCTCGGGACGTTCGACAAAAGTCATAATCTAAGTTACTAACAATATATGTCTATCGCACACTAAACACTAAGTAGAGAGAGGGGAAAGCGTCTGTCCGAAATACAAATGAAGATTATTGTGAGCTGGCTGTGTGTATGCTGAGAAAGTTTTTGTCAAAAAAGCGTCAAGCGTGAGTCGGATTTAAATGTTAAAATGTCTAATTCCTGTTAGGTAGGTACTACTAAAGACTCGATTGCGATGAAATTTTTGTAAGCTGCTGTGTGTAGGTATGCCAAATATGATTCTACTAAAACGGTCAAGTGTAATTAGGCGTTCTCTACTCTCTCGTGACTGAAAATTCTCTAGTTTACGCCTATTTATATTCTGACAACAAATTCAACTTTGGAGACCACTCAGATATTGATTTTAAAAGCACTCGGTCGAAAAACTAAACATTTAAAAATTGTGGCCGCTATTTCCATTTTTGACAACGGATTCGTGTTTGGGGACCACTCGGACCCTCAGATATCTATTTTGAAGACAATCAGTCTACAAACTAAAGATTTCAAAATGGCGGCCACTTTTTCAATTTTTGACAGTGGATTCATGCTTGGGGACCACTCGGGTCATCAGATATCGATTTTGAAAACAATCTGCCCAAAAACTTAAGATTTCAAGATGGCGGACACTTTTTCAATTTTTGATAACGGATTCATGCTTGGGGACCTCTCGGATCCTCAGATATCTATTTTGACAACAATCGGTCCACAACCTAAAGATTTCAAAATGGCGGCCACTGTTTCAATTTTTGACAACGGATTCATGCTTGGGGACCACTCGGGCCATCAGATGTCGATTTTGAACGCAATCGGTCGAAAAACTAAAATTTTCAAAATGTCGGCCACTTTTCAAACTTTTGACAACGGATTCATGCTTGAGGACCACTCGGACCCTTAGATATCGATTTTGCTATGTGTAGAAAAATAAATATTTTCAAAAGTAGGTAATGGTATATTGGGGACATCATTTTTAAACTTAATCAATTATGACAAATGGCTGTAGCCCGCGACTCCGTCTGCGCTGCTATCCCGCGGGAACTATGAGATTTTCCGAGATAAAAACTATCCTGTCCTTCCTCGGGACTAAAACTACCACCTTACCAAATTTCATTAATATCGGTTCAGTGGTTTAGGCATGAAAGCGTAACAGACAGATAGACAGACAGAGCGTTACTTTCGCATGTATAATATTAAGTAGGGATATCACGTTTCAATATAGTATTTTATGCAACAGTTGTATAAGAGGTCAAAAAAGGCGAGTGGTGTGGGTTACGATGTGAGCGTAGCGAACATCGTAAAGAAAGACACCACGAGCATTTTTTGACTTATTTATACAACGTTGCATACAATAACTTTTCTATGACTTCATTAAAATTATCATCATCATCGTCATCACATCATTAGCATTTGAAAGGTGATCAGCGTTGGACCTAGGCATATGTTCTTTTAAATAAAACATTAATAATGCCAAACTCGGGCTCAGAGCGACCACATTACCCGAAAATGATACCCAATCACCATTTTTGTGTCAAGTGTCAAAATGACATCCGCCATCTTGGATCCTAAATATTATGCCAAATTCGCGATCAGAGCCACCAAATTGCCCGAAAACGACACCCATGAACATTTTTCTGTCAAAAGTGTCAAAATGTCATCCGCCATCTTGGATCCAAAAAATTATGCAAAATTCGTGCTCAGAGCCACCAAATTAGTCGAAAACGACACCCATGAACATTTTTGTGATAAAAGTGTCAAAATGTCATCCGCCATCTTGGGTCCAAAAAATTATGCAAAATTCATGCTCAGAGCCACCAAATTACTCGAAAACGACACCCATGAACAAATTTGTGTCATAAGTGTTAAAATGTCATCCGCCATCTTGGATCCAAAAAATTATGCAAAATTCGTGCTCAGAGCCACCAAATTACTCGAAAAGGACACCCATGAAGATATTTGTGACAAAAGTGTCAAAATGTCATCCGCCATCTTGGATCCAAAAAATTATGCAAAATTCGTGCTCAGAGCCACCAAATTACTCGAAAACGACACCCATGAACATTTTTGTGGCAAAAGTGTCAAAATGTCATCCGCCATCTTGAATCCAAAAAAATATGCAAAATTCGTGCTCCGAGCCACGAAATTACTCGAAAACGACACCCATGAACATTTTTGAGGCAAAGGTGTCAAAATGTCATCCGCCATCTTGGATCCAAAAATTTTTACAATTTCGTAATAAGATCCACCAAACTACCCGAAAACGACAGCCATCAACATTTACATGTCAAGTGTCAAATTATGTCAGTAAAATTGAAATATTGTGTTGTACACACTTTTTTATTTTGTTTGCTTTCTAAATTGCTAACACCGTATTTTGTCCTAAACGGCTGAATGGTTTCTGGCCTTAGTCCGGACGGACATTATTAAAAAAAATTGTCTCCAGTATATTATGTCTACCATTATATTGGTGTTGGTGACCCTTTAACTGTCAAATAAAAGTACTGGAGTAGGAAAATATACTTAATGATAAATATCACGTTATGACAACGATAATCATGCGATACGACCCGTCCACGTCCACCCTTGCATTGGTAACGATGCGCGGCGCGATGACGCGTCTATAATTTTACTCTGTAAGACAGTTTCACGCTTACGTATTAATGGAGCGGGTCGCGGGGGCGAGAGGCATAAGCTCCGCCCAAGCCCCGCCCGTACGCTCAAGGACTTTAGCGCGTGTACAAGCCTTAAGCTCTGGCGCTGTCAAGAGACCTCAAACTCAAGGTGGAAACACATTATTAACACGCGACGCGACCCGATGCAACGCGACGCGTGTTGAGTCGAATCAAATTGTATTATTTTCTATGACCAGAACCACACTATGAACATCCGACGCGACGCCATGCGCATACATTCGTTGCATCGGGTCGTGTCGCGTGTTAATAATGTGTTTCCACCTTCAATCTGTTCTAATTAAGAACAGAAACGAAAAACAATCACGATTAGTGATGGTGCTCAAACAATGTGTGTATGAAGTGTCGGAAAGTCAGTCGGGTTTCATAATTTTAATCCTTAACTAACTTTGTGGCCCGAGTTTGTGACAAAATATATATGATTTAGACCTTACTATTGTTTTGGCTGTGTTTTAAAGACTGTATTTGCATTCATTTGTATGTGTTTTTATGCAAATAATTGATTGAATATGAATATGAATATGATCCTAGGTCCTTGGCCGAAATGTTCCATGGGTTGAAGATCAAAAAGGAGCATTTGAACGGATTTTGCAAATTTCTCACGAGATAAAAGGACAGGAAAGGAAATAAAATGACTTAATATTTGAAGAAATTATTGGAAGAAGGTGGTATGTCACTTTGAAGTTACCTGCGCGAAAGAAGTCGCGGGCAAAAGCTAGTTAAGGGTGCGACCAAACCGCCGCGTATACGCAGTGACGTACCGTATGCGTTACGTTTTCTCACCGTTTCTTCATACATTTTGTTGCGATTCCGTAACGTCACCGTTTTTTAAGCAGCGGTTTGGTCGCACCCTAATACATAAGCTTTGAACCAGCGCACCATGGAAGGAGATATAGTATTACAGATTCTACTCTTGATACTGAACAAACTTTTGCGTGGGTAAGTTTTATACTTAGTGGAGATATTCATTTTTTATAAGTACGAGTATTTAGGTATTTTATTTTTTATTTCTTGCTTTTCACAGTTTATAATCAAATTGACATAGACATACCTAACAACTAACAATAATTTGTAAGTTTTCTATACTATAATATTTCCTAGCGCTGACTTTGCTATAAGTTATATACTCATGTTCCGTAGCCTAAGCATCACCTACATCACTGTGGTCAGTCAACGAATTTGGAGCATTTTTTTTGTCTTCCCTCGCGCTGGTTGTCTTCGTGGAGTAACCGTCGTGAATCCATTTTCTAGTGTATTCATTTTCAATGTCAAACCTGCGAAACAAAAAAACTATTTTTATAACGGCTGAATATTTGAGAAAGAATAAGAATAAGAATAAGAATATTTATTTTCAAAAAATGTCGTGGTGAATACAGTGAGCGTTTTAATAGCTCCAGTCAAACCCAATATGATAGGAAATACGAGACATTTGCTCATTTATTTGCACACACTGCAAATAGCCTCCCACACATAATTTTGTTCACTACTTCAAATCGTGTTTGGGATCGGGATAGAGTCCGTTCGCTTGGATAGTGTCGCTTTTCCATAGTGAGCATTATGGAAAGGCGACACTATCCAAGCGAACGGACTTAATAATTAGGTACCCTACTTTTTATAATGCTGCCTGCATTTAAAGTCACCCTGGTTTACGGTACGGTCGACCAAAGAAGTGGTCTACCACTTTTCGTCCAACTTCCTATCAAACAAAATAGTCGCTAAAGTCGAACTTTCAAGGTGACAGCCACGTCTTATCGACATTATAATATTGTGATGTGCAAAGGATTTTGAACCTTAGGGTGGTAGACCACATATTTGGCTGATGGTACCTATTTTTAAAAGAAAATTACTTCAGAAACCCTCTACCGATTTGGCTATTAGCTACTTTATCACCACCGAGTTCACAATTTTATTAGGGATTCGAGCGTTAATGCACTATACTATTATTACGTATGGGGTAGGAAGGAAACTCGGCGGATGATGGATAGAGGTTGTAATTCATTTTAAAGTATAATGCACCTACAACAATAAGTACGTACAGTTAATACACCTGCTATTCAATGAAGGAATGTAACAGATGAGAGAAAGGTAAATATGAGTGCTTGTACGGTGACGTTACGGAATCGCAACAAAATGTATGGAGAAACGGTGAGAAAACGTGACGCATACGACACGTCACTGCGTATACGCGGCGGTTTGGTCGCACCCTACTCTACAAGATCTCGTCAGGCAATCTAACTAATATTATAAATGCGAAAGTATGGATGGATGGATGGATGTTTGTTTGTTACTCAATCACGCCAGAACGGCCCAACGGATCTGGATGAAATTCGGCACATAGACACTTAGAGAAAAGTCTGAAATAGCACATAGGCTACTTTTTATCCCGGAAAATTGCGTAGTTCCCGCGGGATAGCAATAAACGAATTATTTGCAGACGAAGTCGCTGGCAACAGCTAGTCAATCATAAATTTTCTCTGCCCTTAATTTAGCAATGTACATAGTACACTATCTACCTATAGGTAATTGGACAAGTTCTAACAAAACCTTTTTGTATTTTTTTTAACACAAAATTTTTTGGACTAAAATTACGATGATTAATTATGCCAAACTAGCTTCTAGTTATATTCTGATAGTTATATTCTGCATTAAATTATTTACGTTGCGAGTAGGCAGCTACGACCTTTGACATGTTTATCAATATCCCGCGGGAGCTATGCAATTTTCCGGGATAAAAAGTAGCCTATGTGTTAATCTCGGGCACCAGCTATCTCCGTTCCAAATTTTATCCAAATCCGTCCAGTCGTTTCAGCGTGAAGAAGGAACAAACATACACACTCACATCGTCACATCCATCCATCCATCCATCCATCCAATATCACAAACTTTCGCATTTATAATATTAGTAGGATAGGATATTAGTGTGATTTGATTAAGGGTAAAACTTACATTCATCGTTTGCTCGAGTGATTTAACTCCTTCATGGGATGCGAGCAGGAAAAATTGACAGTTTTCAAGTCTAGGTCTTGGTTGGCAACACTGCTAAAGCCGGGTTCACCGCGCCAACTTTTCAAAAGAAACGGGTTCGAAAAGAAAAAGAAGAGTTTTCGTTAAAAAATACCAGCTTGTTTGCTGACTGTATTTTTTACTTAGTTACATTGACATCCATCCAACATAATTGTAATGCGACCACTAGAAGTGGTTCAAATTTAACAAGCAAGATTTGACCCAAAAATCAACCAACAGTTAAAGTTAAGTAGTAAATTAAAAAAAAACTTGGCCAAGTGTAGGTATCTCCTGCACTAATTGGTGGATAGGGTATGTAGGTGGTTAAGGATTCTACTAATATTATAAATGTAAAAATTTGTGACAATGTATGTAGATATATCGATGATTGTTATATACTCTTTCGCACCAGAACGGCTGAGCAGATGAGGATGAAATTTGGTATAGCAATAGATTATGGTCTGGAATAGCACATAGGCTAATGACCCATTTAGACAAACGCATGAATTGTATGCCATTATATTTACATTGCGAAGTTTGACAGATCGGTTCAATTTGGTTTTAACCCGGCAACCCGCAATGAAATGAAACTTGCATGCAATTTTTGCTTGTGTCTAAATGGGCCTATTAATAATTCTAATAATTTAAATAATTCTCGCAGGATATTAAGCAATTCTTGGCAGACGAAGGCGCAGCAACTGCTAGTACGCTATATATGGTGGTAGTATTTATATCTATATTATATATGACACATATACAGACGACAACGAAGTGATCTTATAAGGATTCCTTTTTCCGTACCCAAAGGGTAAAAACGGGACCCTATTACTAAGACTTCGCTGTCCGTCCGTCCGTCCGTCCGTCTGTCACCAGGCTGTATCTCAAGAACCGTAATAGCTAGACTGTTGAAAATTTCACAGGTTGTGTATTTCTGTTGCCGCTATAACAAAAAATACTAAAATGAAAATAATAATAATAATTAAGGACGCTCCCATACAACAGAGTATTTCTGGTACAGAACCCTTCGTGCGCGAGTCCGACTCGTACTTGTTTTAGATATGCAATCTTTAACTCTATAGACAGTAAAGAAACAGAAGATAGTAGATTGTACAACAAGAGCATAAAACAAGCCATTTTACCCGAGACGTTCATATAGCTACCCGAGCCGGTACGGCGAGGGTGGATAGACACGTCGAGGGGAAAATGGGTTTTATGAACGAGTTATACACTCTGCTTTTCACTTAGATTGCGAAGCAACAAAACAAAAAGATTGCAAAAAAAGTTAATTAAAATTAGATGTGACATTGGAACAATTCGATATATTTAATGGTTTTTCCTGGCAAATTGACTTTGTTAGGTTATTTCCTCTTCACTTGACGAAATTATTGAATATTAATCGTAAAACAGTAACACATTGCAACATAAATCCTACTAAGAGAAAATAGGACGTTCCCGCCTGAGTTCCCGCCAATTAACTTTTTTTTCTTTTTTTTTTAAACGTGATACTGCGGTAAGGTTCGAGTAAGCAGGTGTTGATTTATATTTTAAAAAGTTATATTTTTCATGTAGGTACTTATTTGTTTCAATAATAACTTGTCAAATTATTGTTACCTAGTTTTAGGTACTACTTAAACAGTTTAATAGACCGCAGATTACAATTAAAAAAAAACTTGAAAAAATAAACAAAATTGCTGTCGTAAAGTTTTGGTGATTGTTTTTGGCTGTTGGCACCCAATTGTCTTGGTCTTAGACGAAGATTTTACTTTATGCACAAGAGCATAAAATGCCATTTTATGCCGCCTACATCCAGCATAAAGTCGAACTTTTTGAGCATGAGACGTGAAAATGAAATTTAATACATACCTTTTACATAACAGCTTTAAAACACTCCTCTTGCAGACAAAGATAATGAAAATGAACAGTCCGACGAGGGAGTTGTAGACGTCTGATATGTACCACACTTTCGATTCAGGGTACACCAGGGAGCTCAGTACCTCCAGGATCCAACTGATTCCCATCACCATGGACAACTTCAGGTATATAACGAATCTGGAATGGGAAACAACAATAAAAAACCTTCCAAGTCTCATTACAATAACGTCCAGTTTAGAATATCAAGAAATATTCTGATAATGTCAACATCATCACAGTGACCGGGGGCTGCTGTTGGGGTGCTGGAAGAGATCCCGTAAAGGGATAAGTCCGCCTTTTTATTTTGCACAATAAAGAGTTTACATACATACATAGGGGGCCCGATTTTTGAAAGGACAATATTGTAAGCTCGTCGGTTTCGGGTACTCTTGACCTGACCTTTTTCCAAAGCATCATCATAGCGTCATTACCCCAAAACAAGGTGTCTTAAATATTTCTAGTTTAGGTTTATTTATTTATAAACCTTTTTATTCCGAATTCGCTACAATTTCAGTAAGTACATGTTGTTGTTGTTATTGTCGTTTATTTATTAAATTGTCGCGTAATTCGGCGTGCCTCATGGCATAGGCCTCCTCCGTGTATTGGAGGGTTTGGGCTATAGGTAGTTCCCACGCGCGCCCAGTGCGGATTGGGAACTTAACACACACCATTGAGTTTCTTCGCAGATGTGTGCAGGTTTCCTCACGATGTTTTCCTTCACCGAAAAGCTTATGGCAAATTACAAATGTAATTTTCGCACATAAATTCCGAAAAACTCAGAGGTGCGAGCCCGGGATTTGAACCCACGACGCTCTGCTTGAGAGGCCACAGGTCAAACCACTTAGGAAAGTAATAAATTTAGGTTACGTTGATTTCTAGAACATGGTTACAGCTCGGTATATTCAAGTTTTTTTTTAAAGTTCTGCTGTTTACTAGGAACCATTATGGATTATATTATTATGTAGTTCTGTCAATAGCATTATTTATAATAACATCGAATACTTAGGTAGGTATACCATTTTCATTCTTACCTGTCCTATTTGGTAAACAAAATTCTAACCTCAATATGCAAATTTTTGTAAAGAATAAGGTGTATTATGTTATCAAATAAACCTGAGGTAATATTTTGTACATAATTTTGCTGATATTTTATCTCCAGTTCCTTTATTTACTATGAAATAAGTAGTTAAAAAATAACAAAATGAGACGTTTGGAGGTTTGAATTTGGTTTACCAAATAGGACAGGTAAGAATGAAAATGGTATAGTCATTTTACGAAACATTGAGTTTTTCATTCTTTCACTCCTTAAAAACAGGAATTTCCCAGCTACGTTTATGTGGTAGGTAACTAAATGTGATTTGTTATTCTATTAAGTAGTTGTACATAGTTACAATAAGTTACCACAATTATACTGATTTTGCCTTAAAAGCGTATAGTATATCCCAATGTGGTAAACGCCGTTAGCGTCATAAAAATGGTAAGTAATAGAGTATTACTCATAGTACAAGCAAAGGCGGATCCAGGATTTTTTCTGGAGGGGGGGGGGGCACAAGGGGCGAACAGGCAAAAAACAGAAATAAACTTGAAGTACCTACACTTACATAGTTACATAGCACATTTTTGATGAGACTAATAATGCGTGCTTAAAAACACAGTGACAACACAGTCATAATAATTATCTAGGTAGGTAGGGATTTTATGTTTTTCCCACATAAATCAGATTAAGTAGCTCAGAAGAAGTTCTTGGGATAAGTTCGCCTTGATTATTTCTTTGAGTCCATTATCTACAGTTAAGTAGGTGTACTACGTATATCTATCTCTGTCTGACCATCTTCAGAAAGATTCGTAAGTAGATCATGTGTGGAAGTATATTCGTAATACATGCAGTAAAAGTTCAAATAGCAGTTGTTCTCTATGGTAGGTATCGGTTTTTAGGGACACTTAAGTACAAAGGACGCAAAGATCAAAAACACAAACTGCGACTGTCAAAGATCAAAGACAAATTTAAAAACACATACATACACATACATACAGTCACGCCTGTTTCCCATAGGGGTAGGCAGGCTACTTTGTTCCACTTGCTACGATTCTGACATACCTCTTTCGCTTCATCCACATCCATCAATCTCTTCATACATGCTCGTCGGTTTCGGGTACTCCTGACCTGCCCTTTTTTCAAAACGTCTCCTATTTGGTCTAGGAACGCCCGTCTAGGCCTAAATTTAAAAATATTGACAGAAAACCACCAATACACACGAGAAGAATCCCTACTACTTAATCATCAGCCAACAGTAGTGGGAGGCAGGTGTTTAAAAAATGCTAAAAAAACATCAAGCGATACCATTGACTTACGATAAACAACTAGACTCCCAATCACGCTCAAAAACTGTCTGAAGCAAAAGTCTGCACAACGCGTCCATTGTGCAGAGTTTTGGTTCAGTCGTGTTTCGACCGCGCTTCGATAACAATGTACATGTCTCTTTCGCACCGTAATCTCAAACGCTTGAGAACAAGAGACAGACAGGTTTCCAGCGCGTGGCGTCGTGTTATTACTTCTCACGATCGTATGCAATTGACATTAAACATTACTGCCACGAAATAAGATGTTAATTTGAACGAATATGTTAATGTTATCTGTGTAAATTGATGTGTTGACACACTCAATACATAGACAACGCCGCTCGGACGTTTCTTGAGGCACTTTTGTTTGCGATTGGGAGTCTAGTTGTTTATCGTAAGTCAATGAGCGATACATATAACTTACTGTAGAGCGATAAAACCGGGTCACTTTTCATACAACTTTGTACGGGAAGTGACCCTTTTTTTTTGCTCCCGAGTATATAAGGATAGTGTACTTCCCAAGGAAACTTATGGACTTCGGTATTTCCTTTTAAAGTACGCGCTAATCACGGACGTGCGACCTATATGCGTATTATATTATTATGTATGTTTATTGTTACGCTTAGGGATAAAGTTCGCCTTTATGCTTATATTTAATGTATTTTTTTGTGATTTGTCTGTTTCCTTATATTTGTAAAATAAAGTATTTGCTAATAAAGTGTAACAAAAAATATAATCCATATAAAAATAATATCATCCATATTATGGATTTTTGATGTCTTTTTGATGTCTGATATAAACATTTTTTTTTTTATTTACTTAGGTAGGTACTTATTTAAATCGGCCGAGTGAGGGAGACAGCAAAACAAATCCGAATGGCTTTAAAAGAGCTCACGAACTGTATGTATACATACATACAGTTCGTGAGCTCTTTTAAAGATTACAAATACATTACAACATACATGTTGTAGTCATGCCTACAGTAACACACTGTCTTTGTTAACGACTGTTACTTACTTTTTGTTACCTGAATAAAAAAAAAATAAAAAAAAATACCTGATATCATCCTTCTTGTTGCGCTTACTCTCTGCGCTCTTGGCAACGCCGCTCTTGATCTGCCAAATATTATATACCGTCATCAAGAACAACACTATGTTGGCGAAGGTGGTTATGAGGATCGGCCCGTTTAAATACAACTGCCGTTCTTGGTCTGAAATAGTAAAAAATATATAATGTTCGATATATAGCCTTTTTTAACCGACTTCAAAAAAAGGAGGAGGCTCTATGTTCAACTGTATGTTTTTATGTATGTAGACCAGCAGCATGGTCAAATTGGTTATTGGTGGATGAACGCATTTGTGTACTCTTTTCTTTTGAATTAAATAATAAAGATTTCCGTTTATTTTTCGCTTTTTAGTTTTTTTTATCGTTTTTTTCTTAGTTTTATTTATTTTTAGTCAACTAGAGTGCCGGCGCCGTTGGACAAAAGCGCTTGTATTTTTAGCAGAAACTCAGTTGTTCAAAATTTACTTACCACTGAAAAAGCATTTCTCAGTATCGACTATGATGTGAGGTTTGACGAAGTTAGGCAGGTGTCTCAGGTCTATGTGTTCCACGATCACGACGAAGATCATGTTGAGGAGTGGGGCTCCCCAGCCGTAGAGGCAGTACCAAGCAAACTTGACTGGTATACCCCGCCTATGGATCCTCCGGGACTTTCGGAAACCCCTACAAATGTGGTCAATAGAGTCCAGGGAAAGATGACAGTAAAAATGGTAAAACACAGGCTTTTTAGACATGTGTTTGCTCAAATATGTTTCCGAAAAAAAAATCAAATAATTCGGTTCTGCACAGTTCATACGGATAATACCTATTGAGGTATTGGTAATGTGTCCGTTTCGAATTTTCAGTTGACTTTAAATTTGGTATGCATATATTGTGTAGTTTGAATGACAGTGCAAGTACCGTCAACTAAAAGTATAGACACAAATAATCTTAGCCTTTTAACATGAACTTATTTAGGTTACTTTTAAGTAGAGACTTTGTAATCTGTAATTTCTTACCGCATCGACCACCAGATATCGAAAGACATTACATTCATCCAAGTAAAACTCGCCAATACTGTGTAAAGCACGATTAAACCTGAAAAAATATCTAATGAGTACATGCGTCTATTTTCTTAATGTCCGTCGTCAAACTCCGTGTTTTGATGTTGTCGGCTTACCATGACTAAATGCGATTTTCAGTTTAGGTATATAGGTTCGCTTGCTGTCAGATTCATACTAAAAGTGACAACTAAAACTTGAACTGAGTCAGAATTAGGACGTCATGATAATAAAGCCCCTGGTTGTTAGTGACCGCATAGTAGACAAACATGGCCATACAATTTTCCGATTGCCACTGTATGTACCATTCGGATTCAAATACTTACAATTGAAAAAATTTGCATGTCCGGATGCCCAATTGTTTGCTTTAATTGTAAATAAAAATTTGGATGCCAGGGGGTTACCACAATCGCTTAATACGTGCCAAGTTCTATTCAGCGTAAGGGACACAGTTATGCATCCATATAGCTCTGTCCCTTACTTGAATAGATCTTGGCACGCATTAAGCGATCGTGGCAACCCTTAAAGTTTGAAACAGCAGAAACTTACCTACGACAACGCAATGGGTTGTATTCATTGCGACAGCCCCATTGACGAACACTTGGATGGCCCTGCTCAAGAAGGCCACAGTGAGGGTGGCCACATACGCCATCAGCAACAACCCCGCCATGTTACGGAGCTCCTTCAGCAAGCCATATACCGCCAATATCAGTATCATAAAGCCACAGGATAACAGCATGCCTGTGTACACAGACTCAACATTAATATGGGGTAGGCACTTCAGCAGTAGGGTTAGTGTAATATACATATACTCGTATATATAGGCTTTTGCGTCTTTATGCGAATTGTGACGTATCGTCTGGGAGACAACGTCTTCTAACTGTGGCTTTATAATCCAATTCGAGAGCCATTATACTCTACCACACCATAAGCTTAAGTGTGATATAGTGCGCTGCCAAAAAGCCTGTGCTTATACTACTTCCGCGCAAACTTCATACTTGGTCCCTATTTTATAAAGCTACAAGTGACAATTTACAAGCGGAAGTCTCTTTCTGACCCTATGTGTTAGATAGAGACTTCCGCTTTAAATTGTAAGTTGTAGCTTTATGAAATAGGGGAAAAGGGGGGCATGGGTCACATCACACCATGGTCTAAGATAAGGCCCTATAGGGCATAGGGCCTATGAAATTACATAAAAATTGGTAGGGTACTTATTATTATTATCCATTTAAATATTAAACCTTGGTAAAAATGCTAAATTGAAAGTTATTAACATAAAAATTAACTATCTAGTTTAGGAGGGGGGAAGTACTAAGCTTGGGAATCTCTGCTATAAACAATAGGATTTCATATAGCTATGACCTATCAATTATAATATAATTACAACAGTATCATAGTTTTCCTTATTTAACTAATTTAGTTCGAGGGTATTTATTTCATTTGGTGCAAATTTGGCAGTTTGTTAAAAAAATAAAAATAAAATTGTTTTCAATCACAAACTTAATCTTAATTGACAGTTTGTCATACATGGGTTATAAAAAAAATAAAGGCCATCTTTTAGGAGCCCAAACATGGAAGATATGGACCCGCAATGTTTTAAGCGTCATGGTAATGACATTTTGCATGCTTGGTAATGACGATAGCACATGGTAATGACAAATGTTCCTATCTCTAATTACTTTGTACAGTTTTTGACGTATTTCAAAGTACCGAAGTATTTAATGAATTTGGTTATTAAATAAAAGAATGTAAATATTAAACAAATAAATAATAAAATACCAAAATATGAGTAGCATAATGATTTTTTTAGTAGCTTCATATATAGCTCACACATTTGAAATTCTTTGAAGTAGAAAATAATCTGTTTTTCAATAATTTTGTTTTTTTTCTCTTCAAAAGTCAAAAGTTTATTTTGCAAATAGGCCGCCAAGGGCTCTTTTACATGTCTTTTTTTAATCCACCAGCATATTCGGAAAGACGGTCATTATTACTTAATCTGTCTGTACAATAATTGTTAGATTTAATTTTTTCGCGTCTTTTTTTCAGCTACTTATCCGTTTTTTTATTAGCAATTCTTGTTTACTATCTCCTTTTTACTTGGCATATTTATTTACTTCTTCCACTGAAACAGATAAAAAACGTGAAAAATATTTGCGAAAAATACAGAATCAATTAAATTAACAGAAAGTGTGGACAGATATAAAATGGAAAAATATATAAAAGCAAGGTCTTTACAGAATTAAGTGCAGATAGTCATTACCCCATGGTTTAATGACGATGATTCCATAATCATCGTCCTTTCCGTGGGTAAAAAGTCCACGGTAATCAGTGGTAATGACCACCTTGGTAATGACAAATCCAGCTATTTTCACTTTAGCATGTACCTTATTAGTTATTCCAAAATGTTTTATTGATTACGTTATAATCAATCGGTTAGGCTATACGATAAAATATGATAAATATAAACAATTCATGTACTTACCGAGGAATGAGACCCAAGGGAATGACAATATTATTGTGACAAAAACCACGGTACGACTTTGTAAAAAAGAAATAAATTCTTAATTTTGCTTTGCGCGTCGTGGGCTCATTCTGCCTTCTGAATGGTGACAGGAGGCACGCGGGGGGAGCGGCGGGGGTTGTGCAGAACTGTTCAGTGCAGAGCTATATGTCGCGTTACGTTGTGCCACGGTGATGATGAGTTAAACAGGAACCAAAATGTACGATGTTGCTGTTCCGTTTTATATGATGCGTTTTAATTTGTGCAATCAATATTGTATGATATAACTATTAAACTTTTTAGGGAAATAGTAGCTTCAGCCGTAAACGTCAGTTAAATGGAACTTTTTGCAGAAGTTTTACCGAAAATTGGAAAGCGGACACCCCTTGGTAGTGACATTTTGGCCCTTTTGAACGAAATAACTTTCACATTACTTTATATATCAAAAATTTAAAAGAAGCGGCCGTTAGAAATCATTCCTTATTACATGATACTTTTACACACGGTAAACATCCATCATCATTTGGATGGTGATATTGTCGCGGACAGCCGATTTACACCAAATGAAATAAATACCCTCGAGTGTATGATATATTAATTACATTATCTATTTAAGTTTTGATTTGGTTTCTGTGGTATTTCCTTCTTTGTTCCCGAATAAGATAAGTACTGTATACTGATAGCACTCATTGTATTTAGGTATGCGGTTTCATGACCGATTAGGTAAGGATTAATAAAGTGTAAGCTTCCTATGTGACTTAATTCTTTTGTTAATCCTTTGGAGTGGTATCTATATAGATACGTACCTATCTATATGTACATATAATGTATGTATGTATGTATGTATAACTCTTTATTGTACATAAAACACATTAATTTTACAGATAATGAGACAAATAAAGCTGAAGAGGTTCGAAAGTCTGTACATGGAAGATATTCGAAAAAAAGTTGGCTGGGGATACTTCTAGAATCAATAACAGAACACGTTCCAACAGCTTTTTTTGTCTGTTTGTCTCTTTCTTTGTTTGTCTGTATATTTGCGAGCGCATCACATAAAAACGGCTGAAGGGATTTTAAAAAACTTTACCGAAATCTGTCAAGGAAATCCCCGGCCATAGGCTACTTTTTATCCCGGAAAATTGCGTAGCTTCCGCGGGACAGCGATAAACATGTCAATTCTACAAGGACGAGTTCTAGTTCTTAGTAAATAAAACACCTTGTAAGCACTTTCAATATGCTTTCAACGATCGGGCCCTTTGTTTCTTTTATTTATTTCACTGTCCTCACTGAGAGCATTTGCGTACCTATGTATAACTAGCTTCTGTACGCGACTTCGTCTGCGTAGAATTAGCAACTGACATGTTTATGGCTATCCCCCGGGAACTATGCTATTTTCCGAGATAAAAAGTAGCCTATGTTTTAATCTAGGGTACCAGCTATCTTCGTTCCAAATTTTATCCAAATCCGTCCAGTCGTTTTAGCGTGAAGAAGGAACAAACATACACACTCACTCACATCGTCACATCGTCACATCATCACATCTTTCGCATTTATAATATTAAGTAGGATGAGCGAATGGCGTTGAATATTCGAGCTGCGCGGGCGTCGATTTGAGCAGAGTGTTACAAAGCTTACATTGATTGCTCGTTAACAAATTCCCAGGGTAGGTACAATGTTCTCAGTGAGTACGCTCCTTAAGTGTCATTACGTTTATAATACTCATAGGGGATGACCCGTTGAACTTACCATAAGCAGAAATTTGTATGGCAGTGCTTGATTCGACAACATCAGAAGATTCGACATAAAACGCAATTTGTGGTGTTTTGGACTGGACCGTGCCATTTTCATACACGCTAATTTCGTTATCGAAACAAAATAGATCCGCTGTTATTTCGGACTTCAAATTGTTAAAATAATTAAATTGTATCGTCATGAATCTGCCGTCCTGAAAATAAATTAAATTAGGATTTGTTAGATAATTTGCCTGAAATCGTTTTTATCTAGTAGCAAAATTTTCATTCGCATTTATTCCCAAATGCATTTTTTTACTGAAGCTTATTGTCACAGTGGGGTGACGGCACCAGTAATGGACATGACCCAATAATGCACAATAACTCTTATTTAAAAGACACTTAAGGCAAGTCATTTATTTTACGACATAAGGGCCTGTCTCACCACTGCTTAACTGTATAATTATGCACGTATTATACATATAAACCTTCCTCTTGATTAACTCTATCTATTAAAAAAACCTCATCAAAATCCGTTGCGTAGTTTTAAAGATTTAAGCATACATAGGGACATAGGGACAGAGAAAGCGACTTTGCTTTATACTACGTAGTGATGACGTCTCTGTCTGTTTCGTAGTAATAAATAGAGACGGAATCATAGATAACTGACAGTTAAGGAGTGGTGAAACAGGCTCTCAATTTAAAACCATATTATTACAAGTTATTAGGAAATCTATATGCTACATTTGAAGGTGGTTCTATTTTTTATTTTCTATTGTAACAATTAGATTTCACTTACCTCCGTCAAATAATTAACGTTTGCTGGTTCCGTAAAAACATCTAACAAGTTTGTACAACAGCTGTCCAAATAAAAAAACTTCTCGTGGTACAAAAAAGTGAAATCCTTTAGTTTCTTCTTAGTTTTCAAAACCTTCTTCATTATATCTTTGTTGTATATGTCCATTGCATCGTAGTTAAACGGTGAGTCTATACCGTAGTCTTCAGTATTATTGATACACGTTGTCCCGTTCGCGTCTCTCAATAATATTTCGTTCGTCGGGCAACATTTCACCAGACAAGGCACTTTCTTGCATGATTCTGTTATATTCACTGGTTGGTTGGTCTTCAGATCTATGAAGCTTGCCTGCTCTGATGTGTTAGTGGTGCCTTGTGTAAGTGGAGTCAGACAAGCCACCAGACAAAGGAACAGGTGGCTTCCGTACATCGTAACGAGCTGGCAGCTTCTACTGCACTGATATTAATGTTTTATTATTCCACCAATTTCCTCATTGTAACAGTAATAGCTCTACAAACACAGCGGGCGGGGAAAACAAGATTTCAAATGTAGGTAATTAATTGTACATTGTGCACCGAGGGTGGTAAGACGGGGATTGCCTTAGCAATAGAGATTAGGGTCTATTCCCCTACGCCTAAAGCGGAGGGCTTTTAATTACTGAGTTTGTAAGTATGGTGTTTGTATGGTGTTCCGATATGAAACGGATATTTGTTTGCCTAGCGGCAAAACATGGAAGGTCCTTAATGTCATAAGATCTTGTAATTTGTAATCTGCCTATGTTTAACAAATAAAAAAATATTCTATTCTATTCTGGTACATAACCTATTGTCAGAGCAGAGCCGGCCTAATAATATATCTTTGTGGTCCTCTGTCGTCTTATGTTTGTTTATCACTAGCTGTTGCCCGCGACTTCGTCTGCGCAGAATTAAAATTTGTATCCCAGGCAGCCTGCCTTTTCCTGACACTTCCAACAATTATCGTCATAGAAATCAACCAATTTACACAAAACCTTGACAGATTTTATAAAATTTCTTCGAGAATCACTCTCTCTATTATTGATATACGTATGAAAATCCGTTCAGCAGTTTTTGTTTTCGCAAAAAGACAGACACAGATAGACGCGGCAAGGACTTCATTTTGACTAGCGACTCGTCCCGGCTTCGCACGCGTGCAATCAGTATTTCTCTACTGTATTATGCATGTATTGTACATAATAAACCTTCGTCTAGAATTATCTACTCTATCTATTAAAGAAAACCGCGTCATATCCGGTGCGTAGTTTTAAAGATCTAAGCATAGGTACATAGGGAGAGACAGACAGCAGAAAGCGACTTTGTTTTATGCTATGTAGTGATGGCCAAATTGAAGGTAAACAATTTAATTTTTGTAGTTTTATTCTATGAAATATAATAGTAGTTTATGAAACTGTTGCATAATGAGTGGTATTAAACCACGAGTATTTTAATACCTAGTTATGTGCAGTTTCATACACTACTTTATCTACTCTCATACATTGGGATTGGATCTACAAAATAAAAGAATATTAGGACATAGGTATCAACTTCGTTATATATACTTAATATACTATTTAACATTAAATATTTAGACCATGATGACACTTGAACTTGTCAGACAAAATTCCTAGAAATAAGCCATTAGAACGTTTTCCGAAAACGAAGTAAGTAAGTAGCCATTTTTGCATTTTCCATGTCGTAAAGTCGTGATAGCATTTGTCATTATAATTTTCTCGACATTGCCGGTTAGATTATGAGTCATTTCTGTCGCCCCATTTGAAATATCGGGCGGAGACAAAGTTACTTCACATTCACTGCTATCAGGACATTTTTAAGCAAGAATAAAAAAACACAAGTAGTACTACTTGAGTAGTTCACCGAAACTTTGAAATGGCGCCAAAACCACACGGCGGCCACGACGTACCTACGTGTAATTGTAATTTTATGTATAAATGATTAAAATGATTAACAAATAAATAAAATAAAATGTTTTTATTTCAGATAACCATGATCCATATTGTATTATGTTAGTATCCGTGCCTACGAAGCTAGTGTTACTCGATATGAAATAATTGAGATAAATGTCATATTATTATAAACAATTTTGAATTTCGAATCATGTGAACAATAGGTATGATTTGATTAAAATAATTTCAAGTAAAGATAGGTATAGGTGGCCACAATTGCGTGTACCTCAGTCCAGTGCAAGATGAGCCGGCAGTCAAGTCTATCGGCTATAACATTCAGGAGGCTGTTGCGGCTGGCGCGCACCCGGGCCCGCGCGGCCGCGCAGCGCGCGCGAAGGACAGCGGGCAGCCCGGAAACGCGCGCGTGCGCGAACATAGCCGACGCGCTGCACCAGCGCGGCAGCCGCAACAGTGCCCTGAACGCGTTGTTGAATTGGACCCGTAAGGCGCTGAGCGACCGTTGCGTGTGACTAGTCCATAGGCCAGCGGTATATAGCGACGTACAAAAAGCATTAAATAATGTAATTTTCACCGGGATTGTACAACATCTAAACCTATGGGCAATCATATTGGCTCTGGTCGCCAATGCCCTACGTTCCCTCTCAATATCCTGATCATCACTCAGGTTGTCTGTGATCATGTGCCCCAGGTATTTGAAAACCTTAACTCTTTTCAATGGGACTCCATTTAGTAAAAGAGGCGGGATATTTAAAAGACTCTTGGAACCAGATTTAAACAGCATAGATTCGCTTTTGTCCGCATTATACCTGAGACCATGATCAGCAGCATATCTTTCACAGACACTCAACAGCTTTCTCAGCCCGTTGATTGAAGGGCTCAGCAGCACCATGTCATCTGCGTAACTTATATTATTGAAACTCACGTCATGTATACGGCATCCGACACGCATGCTGTTGAGCTCTTCAATCAATGCATCCATTATATATATTAAACAGTTTTGGTGAACTCAAGCCCCCCTGTCGGACACCACACTCGAGACCATATTCATCAGAAGCAGAATCACCCCACCTCACCATGTTAGATTGACCGGAGTACCATTGTTTATAGACATGTATCAGTTTTCTGGGTACTTTCGCGTCAGCTAGTTTATTCCACAGCAAATCATAATTGACCAGGTCAAAAGCCTTCGATAGGTCTAAGAAACATGCAAAGACTGGTGTGCTTCTACTTGTATAGTATCCAACAGCTTCCTTCAGGCATGTAATGGCGCTTTCAGTGGATAGGCCCGGTCGAAAACCGAACTGTGAATCATGTATCCGCACATACCTATCAAGCTCATTGTTTAGCAAACTGTCAAAAATTTTAGCTATGGCTGTAGCAAGGGAAATGGGTCTGTAGTTTGTTTTACTAGCTATGTCCCCCGTCATATTTTTTATGATAGGCACAACAACAGTCCTTGTCATCTCGCACGGTACATATGAGTGACTAATACATAAGCCAAACAACAATGCTAAAACCCTGGGCAGGTGAGGACCTATAGGATGATTAAAATAAATTACCGAAACGGCGAACATTAAATGATTATTGGGATATATACATACTTCCTCAATGACATACATCAGCAGTATTAGTAGCCTGCTGTTGATAATGCTGCGGCCACACGGCATTCCCCACCACAAAACAATGTTCGAGTGAGTAGCATCTATATGCCATTGATTATGATATTGCTTAAATTATGATTATGTCACACGGCGGCCACGACGAACAAAATCCGCGTTCTGAAATGAACACAGACACGACGTCGTCTGTACACGCGTCAATGTGTGCGTAAGATACACAGGGCTGTCTATCGCAAAAACCTATAAGTACTACCAATGACATAAATATAGGTACTTATAATGAAGATATGGCTCAGATTTGTGCAAATAAATGTACTTAATCGTTATCTATTTATTTAAACTTACTTAAAATGTGTCTGTCTGTTTATTATTTTCAATTACAATAGATGTACGACAACAAACTTAAGCGAATGATTCTGTTGTTATTTCATGTATTAATCGCGATAATTTCAGAAAGCATTAATTTTCTAATGTTTTATAAAATGAAGTAGGTAGGATAGGTTCCCGAACTTGAGACGTGCGGCCGACATACATCGCGTCGCGAGCCCTACTAGTTGCCAGCAGCTTTCCGGCAGCCTGCGCTTGAGGGGTGGGGTAACTCGAATCGGTGCGGGGCGGGGCGTGGCCATTCTGTACGTTAGTACTATTATATATTCTGTGCCAAAACCAAACACATCACAGCGCATGCGCTAAAGCGGGCGCTGCCACAGACAAAGGTAAAATTTGGAACCAAAACTTCGCGCCCCGCATATATGCGTTCCATTAGAAGAAAAAAAAATGATGGATTCTCCTTGGTGATTAAGGGCCTGTCTCACCACTCCTTAACTGTCAGTTATCTTTGACGTCTCTGTCTGTTTCGTAGTAACAAATAGAGACGGAATCATAGATAACAGTTAAGGAGTGGTGAAACAGGCCCTTAATCTCTTAGGTTTGCACTGTATCATAATAGAAAAAAACACACATAACATTATTACATAATTATCATCATTATTATAACATTAGGTATTTTGTTAGGGGAAAAGTGTTATAATATGATTCTATTTTTAAATTTCAGTATTGTGTTCATAAAGTACCTATGCCAATATAAAGTCGTTTTGAAGTTTATAATTCTAATTTTACGAAATGAAAGTAGAAATAGTAGATTGTACAACGAGAGCATAAAACAAGCCATTTTACCCGAGACGTTCATATAGCCACCCGAGCCGGTACGGCGAGGGTGGATAGACACGTCGAGGGGAAAATGGGTTTTATGAACGAGTTATACACTCTGCTTTTCACTTAGATTGCGAAAAAACAAAACAAAAACATTGCAAAAAAAAAATATAAAATTAAATGTGACATTGTAACTTTGTAACAATTCGATATAGTATAAGTATTTAATGGTTTTTCCTGGCAAATTGACTGTGTTAGGAGTCAGTGTTATTTCCTCTTCACTTGACGAAATTATTGAATATTAATCGTAAATCAGTAACAAATTGCAACACAAATCCTACTACTAGAAAATAGGACGTTTCCGTCTGAGTTCCCGCCAATTAACTTTTTTTTTCTTTTTTTCTAACTTGATACTGCGGTAAGGTTCGAGTACTTAGGCAGGTGTTGATTTATATTTTAAAAAGTTTTATTTTTCATGTACTTATTTGTTTCAATAATAACTTGTCAAATTATTGTTACCTAGTTTTAGGTACTAATTAAACAGTTTAATAGACCGCAGATTATAATAAAAAACAACTTAAAAAAATAAACAAAATATGCTGTCGTAAAGTTTTAGTGACTGTTTGTGGCTGTTGGCACCCGATTGTCTTGGTCTTAGACGAAGATTTTACTTTATGCACAAGAGCATAAAATGCCATTTTATGCAGCCTACATCCAGCATGAAGTCGAACTTTTTGAGCATGAGACGTGAAAAAACTATTAAGTATTTCTTGTTAAATATAGTATGTATGTATGTAAACTCTTTATTGTGCAAAATAAACAAGACAAATACAATTGACAAACACTGAGATACTACATGATAATATATACCCCCCTTGCAAAAAAATCGGGCCGCCATGGTTTTTAAATTTTATGTGCATAAAAGCTTACTTTCTAAACTATAATTCATAAAAATCTGAAAAACCATAGGTGCCTGATTTTTTTGCAAGGGGGTGTAATCTTTTAGGGCCGGCAATTAAACATGTAAAATAATGTCAGACAATGTCCATCTCTAGCAGCATAGCAGATTGTGAGTTATTTTCATCGTCATCGTCACCGTTCTCGAAATTAATCAACGGGAAACGTTCTTAATGTTCCTATTGTGGCTTTTTTAACGGCTTAATAATTATAACGCGTTTTTCAATCGTAAAACCTTCCATAAAAAATTGCCTTTTTTTTATGTTAGAGAGGCCAGACAAACGAACTAGTGGGTCACCTGATGTTAAATGATCACCACTGTCCATAGACACCCGCAGCGCTTTATGCGATGCCAGTGCGTTGTCGGCCCTAACTGTATCTACCTAAAGTAACCTAACCTAAAGGCCCTGTATCTACATAAAGTAATTTTCAAAAAAAACAACTGTTATATTTGCCGCCAAAAAAAGCCGTGTACGACCTGTGGCCTCTCAAGCAGAGGGTCGCGGGTTCGAATTGAGTTTTTTGGAATTTATGTGCGAAATTACATTTGAAATTTAACATGGGCTTTCTTTTTGGTGAAGGAAAACATCGTGAGGAAACCGGACCAATCCCAATAAGGCTTAGTTACCCTTCTGGGTTGGAAGGTCAGATGGCAGTCGCTTCTGTAAAATAAAAACTAGTGCCTACGTCAAATCTTGGAATTAGGTTTTAAAGCGGACCCCAGGCTCACCGAGCCGTGGCAAATGCCGGGAAAAACGCTAGGAAGATGATGAACTGTCATATTTGCCGCCAAAACAAAATGGCGTCAAAAAAGTTGTATACCTCCAAGTTGGCCACCCTTATGTAGTGATATGTTGTTTTTTTGTTGTGCCTTTGCTTACCTCAAGGTATGGTTACAGTATCCTATCACTTTGTGCGTCACTAGTTCTGACGATCTAGAGATGAATCGACAGAGAGTGCGTCAGCATCAGCACTGACTTACTTACAGTTGGACATTGGACAGTCTACTGCCAATTACGTGGTATAATGCCGCGTTTGCGGTGCCATTAGAACTTAATTCTATTAAATTAATTAACTAATGGCCTTATTTGGTGTCTCACTGCTGGGAAAAGACGTCCCGTTAAGGGGCATCAAATAGGCTATTAAATAAAAACTAACTACCAATATCATAGTAGAGCAGGTCGTATGCTGCAGGTTCCGTTTAAATTTTTTCACACCTCTCATTCAGAAAAGTAAGCTTTGCTCCCTGCCGAGAGGGATCAAAGTGCAACTTTTCTGTTCAAGGCTTTTCTAGTGTTTTTTTGCAAATAAATTTTTTTGAGGTTGATAATGGTAATTGTAAAACCACGCCATTTTCTATGCAGGGGCCGTACCATGACGTCTTAATGCGTTTCAGTTTAAGTCCGCTCGCTGTCAGATTCATACACAGAATTCATACTAAAAGTGACAGCTAAAACTTGAACTGCGTCGGAATTAGGACGTCATGGTAAGGCCCCTGGTAGCTCTTTAATTATATTTAGAATTCTTTTTTCAAGTTTTTAATGTTCGGTGTCAAAAGTTGTATGAGCCTCTCGGAAGCAAAATTATTTTAATCTTGGGCGTTAACACTTGAATCCCTCGTTACGCTCAGGATTATATTGTAAAATTCTTTGCTACATTCTGGATTCAATGTAGCACCCTCGCCCTAAATCGAATACATCATTTTGCTCCCGTGTTACATCTATTTGCAGAAAAAATGCTTTATATTTAACGTAAAATCTGTTGCCATTCCAAATAGGCTAATTTTTACTAGAAAGTGAGATCATTTTACGGTACGCAAGCGCCGTTTCTTGAGTGAAGTTAGCAAGAGACGATACCTACTACCATCCTTGATCCTCAGATTCATTATTTGGCTTTTCCCAACACATGTAGTGAACACTTAAAAGCACCAATTTGGCTCAATTGCGTCCTTAATACGTAGGTACGTGCTGGGCTAAAGAAACGCAAATCGTGTTTGATGAATTTTGAGATTTGTGTGTTGAATCAACCATATTGCGACATATGAGCTGAAGATTGCAGCCTCATCTCATGTCAGTCTTCTATGAGTGATATTATTGGAGAATGGAGAGCTCCTAAGGCCTAATCTAGCGTGGAGTCTTAAAGAACTGGGATTCCATGGCTTGGACTGTTTCCACCAGCACGTTGTTTAACTCGTCCGTTGTTTTGCATTCGGACGGGCACTGGAAGAGATTATGGAATGCGAGTTGAAAGTTTTTGGTGTTCTGGACATGGCAGGACCTGAACGAGAGAGCGGAAGACCATGTTTAGCCTATGTCGTATATCAAGGCTTAATGGTTTTAATTTTCCAATCTTTTGGAAAGATTCAAATACACGTGTCAAAAAAGTAATGAAATAGATTTCTGATATATAGGCTAAAAAACCTTCGGGAGAGTTCTATATGTTTTGTCGACTGTATATTTTTTGAGAAATAAGCTGTAACGGAGCCTGACTAACTCTCCATACAGAGGTTGTTTAGCGAACGCTCTAAATTTATGTTAGAATGACATTCTCAAACACTTTATTTAAATTAAACTTCACTTCAATGTGAATTCATTTTCCTAAGTCGTGTAACTGGCGCTTAAGTAATTTAATGCAACTTAATTTAGCATTTAACCGTAACACGCAATAGCAAAAACAGAGTTTATATAACAGTAAGACTGGCCCGTACAACGAACTGATCCACAAAAATAAAAATAAAATACAGTGGGTCGGTTAAAGAATCACATCGTAAAATAGGATCTTATTAATGATTATTCAATGTGCCTCTTACGATAGCATTTATTTGCATTTATTAATCAATTGAAATCATTCCTAATAAGTAAATGTTTCTATAGCCTAGATGAGTATTTTAACGACAAAAATGTATGAGTGTATTTGTTTATGTGAAATAGCCCCTATGTAGTGTCGCATAACGAATGTAAAACCGTTTTCCGTTTAGTTTAGCGCAAAAGTTTTAAAATAATATTAATATGTAGTTAGGTTCAAATAAACAAAAAAGAGCCCTCTGATATTACTGTGCCCTTGCAGGGTGTCACATGTAGACCTAATTAAAATATTCCACCTTATACCTGTAATGTGATTTGCAATAAATTATTTTGATTTGATTTGATTTGATTTGATACGATAATCACTTCCGTTTTTCACCATGCCTATCATAGAGACATCACTGAATATTTGCTTTCTGGTCATCATAATAAAGACGATCTCATTTTTGGTCGAGCCATCGGGGCTCATCTGAATTCACTACTTAGGATGATAGCTTTTGGAAGAAGGAGTTTATCACTATAGAGCACTTTTCTCTTCTAAAAGTCTATCGCCGCTGCGGGCTGTCTGCTGTCAAGTGCCCTCAGCCATACGACCCTACTAACAACTCATCGCCATACCTGTAGCCCAACTTAGCGTTGAAAACTCTCATAACAACGGTAAAATAATATGCTTTGGAGGTATACATGGCTTCAGAGATCTCGTCATACATAGATTGTAAGTATTTCATCGTCAGGGTGTGTTGATGTCCGCGCATTTAACTGTATGATTTCCAACTAATACTGTTCGGTGATTCGTAGTATTAATTTTGCTCGAATATCGACTTTTACAATATTGCTAATGAGGGACTAGTGGACGAGAAAACTGAAACCACCTTGCGACTCACGGTGTCCATCCCGGAAGAAGAGCAAATTGTCGGAACCAAGGATTATCGTGTCCTGCCCCCTCCCCCCCCTCTTGTAGGACTTCAGATAAACCCCTGACCTAACGCAATTTACTCAATAAGAGTCCAGCTATACTATCTTTTCATTGGTTCGAAGCGTGTGTACGTTGCGTATGGCCAGTGCCAAGGTCTGGAGAGGATGGCAGCGGGGAATTACCCGGGGACTCTTAGCATCCCCTGCTCCATCGTTACCTGAACAGCTACCTAGGCCAAAGGTAGAAAAGCCACCGGAGATAGGTGGTTTGTGTCTGTTATTATGAGATGGGGGCAGTTTGACATAATCTCTACGCTTGTAAGGTGGCTTGAGGCTCACAGAATGGCTGATAATGTACGTAGCAGACGCTGCTGCCCATCTTCTAGATTTCCTTTAGTCACCTCCTGTGACACCCAAGGGAATGAAACGGAGGAGTGGTATTCTTATTCGGACACTCCACGGATCAATATTACGTTTGATTGATTGTTAAAAGTTATCAAAACCATGTTTATTTTAGTTCCTATGTTCTTTTAGTCAACATATTATTAGTGTAACACACATAAATCTCGTTTATATCCCTTACGGGGCAGACAGAGCCTAAAGTAATAAGACCTAAAGGCCACGTTTAGCATGATTGTGGATAGGCATAGAAAGAAAGAAAGAAAGAAAAAGTTTATTTATGACAATCACAGTAATTAAAAAACAAAAACATATTTATTGACAAAAAAAAAACATGGCATTACAGGCTTACAACTAATGCACCATGAAAAATGATATAACCAACTACAAGACTATACATTAAATTAAACAATTTATATTAAAAGCTACATAAAAATTTACATAAAATGTGGAATCAAAATAGCGATGGGTTGCTAACCGCATTTTCTACCGCGATTTCTAAGATTTTCGCCCACTCCCCCGATATCATCTGGGCGGGAAGAAAAGCAACTGGTTTTCTTTTTTCTTTGCTCCCAGACATGCACGTCTAGCACGACAGCGCACAAGAGTCACGTCGCGCGCGAGATAGATTGCCCGTCTTTTTCTTACTGTTCGGTCTAGAAAGAGACGGGTAATCTATCTCGCGCGCGACGTGACTCTTGTGCGCTGTCGTGCTAGCCGGGCAGGTTAACTGGTAGAGATCCCTTATAGGCATAATTCGCCTTTTGTGCAAATATTATTGTTGTTTTTATTTTTTTGTGAATTATATGTTTCTTTATATTTGTACAATAAAGCATTAATTACTTACCAGCATGGAGGCAGTTATTGGTGCAATCAGGTGATAAATCGATGGGTCCTACGAATAAGGGCCACGTTGGACCCATCGAAATGATGTTGATAAATATTAATCACTAATTTATGCAATGCAATGCAAATTTAACTTGCAATGTCATTGCATTAATTAATGTGTAGATGTAAGTAAATAGGTCGCATAGGTACCTATTTAGGTACTCTGAAATTATATTGTAATTTTTGAGTGTTTTAAAGGACAAACGAGTCGATCAAGATACATGACGGTCGTTTGACCGTGTTCTACCGTACAACGTTGCCGACATTTTTGTCACAAGATTTTGGAATACTGTATTTTTTACTTTGACATTGGCGAAATCACCGCATCGATCGATGGGGCCATATTATTAAAAGAAGAAGAAGAGTGTTTCAAATTAATTCATATTAAAATGCAGTTTATTTTGCTTGAAAGAGCAATTTATAATAATTAGCTATAATACATTTATTGTTTAGACATTTTTATCGAGTTATCATATCATAGATAATTTCAATGTTGCAATTTACGTAGGTAGGTAGTTCACAATTTTTATCCGTGTAGCATAACCTTTAAGGCCCACTTGCAGTAAAAGATAATTCTTCATTTAGTCACTAACCCCCTTATTCATAAACGCACTATAGGCCTCTGCTAAGTTAGTAATCGTTTGTCCTTATCTGTGAAAGGTAAATGTCAAAGTGACAGATAAGGACAAACGATTACTAAGTTAACAGAGGCCTATAGTGCGTTTATGAATAAGGGGGCAAATCTGTAGGCTTATTGTCTAACTCGCTCGCAATCGCCATCGTGTTCATTTTGACAGTTCATGTATGGGCTGACAATTGGCATCGGAATCAGCTAGCTGTCACATTCATACAAGAACTGTCAAAATGAACACGATAGCGATTGCGAGCGAGTTAGACAATAAGCCTACTGGTTTAAAGCTTGACAGTTCCATACAATTAGACACTACTAAATCGATTTTAACACTAAACCGAGGTTTGAATTTTTCCAGCAAGACAGCCTAAAACAGGGGTAGCGAACATTTTAGGTGGACGTTCCATTTATTTATTTATACAAAAAAAATATGTTCTCTGACGTGCCACAAAAGATCTGGTTCGTGCAGTGGATGTCTACGGTGCTCTCTTAGCATCCATCTTAGGTACCTTAATTATATTTATCATCAAAAACTAACCTTGTCATACCTACGGCCGATTATGCTAGAAAAAATTACATCTCGATTTAGTAGTGTCGATTTACAAGTGTACAAGTACTGTACCCAACTCCTTAGTAATCACTAAGATTTAATAGACAAAACTATCTTTTAAGTACTGACGTGCCCGATTTATTTTTAAGCGTACCACCACCGGCAAGCGTGCCATTGGTTCGCCACCCCTGCTTTAGGATGTCTAGACTCTAGAGGAGAGGTTGAGTGGAAGGTTTCCTGTCTCGGTTTCCTTGCCTGCTATTCGTGCTTCTGTCTCTATCTATGCTTGTAGTTAGGGTAGAATGCATGGAGCGCTCACGCATGTCCTGCACCAACTTGTGGTCGATCGATAATCTGCGAAACAATAGTAGATTATACAACAGGTACATAAAACACACCATTTTACCCCATAAGCTGGAATCGGCACTTGCTAGGCTCGTGTGCTTCATCCATAGAGCAAAGAATCTAATAGAGTGGATACGTCTTACGTCATTCCTACGCTTTACGCCAAGCTGAAATTGTATTGCACTCTGATTGGCCAGCCAAAAGTATTGCAATACAGCGGGGAAATGCTGCCAGCATCTTTGGCTCAATGCCGCGAGTACGTTTTCAGATTTATTTTAGTTTTAGTTCAATTAATCTATCTTGTAGGTAATACATTTATATTTAAGTTGTATTTAAGGTATAGTATATATTCAATAATTACACAAACGGATAACTCACGTATAAAACTCAAGCGTTGCTCCGCAATCCGCATATGTCGGGCTAATTCGTAGTATTTCCTCCTGAAGTTGGGCGCCCCCTGCCAGTTACGTCGAGTAGCCGCGCGAGCAGCGCGCTGGCGCGCAGTGTAGTACGTTTTGCTGCCGTAAGAGTCGGGGCGAGCGCTCCAGAAGGAAGGACTACGAATTAGCCAGAAGCTTTTGTACGTGAGTTATCCGTTTGTGTAATTATTATTGAGTCTCACGGTATTTTCATGTTGAAAATATAGTACTTGTATATTACCTGACACATAACTTCAGAAATATTTTTCGTTTAACCACAAACAATATGAAAAGAAAAAACCCGCTGCAAGCGTTGAAACCATCAATAGTGTAAAAAAACCAATGCTCAACGTTGACAGCATCGAAGATCCGACATACACCCATCAGAAAACACATTTTCACGTATACTAAAAACCTGAAACAAATGAGATTTAATAATTATACACGTCTAATATATAGATATAATTGTAAACAATCACTTGCATGCCGGTCTGGGACCAAAGAAAAAACGTAGAATGTACCAGCTGCTTCTCTTCCCGCGCAGATGGTAAAAGCCCATCGAAGGATGAGCGAAAATCATGTTATAGGCGATGCGGCTAGCAACCCATCACTATTTTGATTCCCCTTTCCACCTATACCGGCCACAACCATGCTACACGTGACCCGTTGTTATACCTTAGGCTCAGTCGGTGGCTAGACGTGACTAATGTATGTATGTTAGTTTCATTCCCGGGAAAGGACATTAGGCAGTTTTTATCCCAGAATAGCATATAGCGTTGAGTTTATCAGTCAACGCACTCAACTCCTCGTATGCGGGAGCTAAAAAAGTACTACATTCTAGTCTCATCTGTTTTAATATGTGCAAATTCTGCTGATTTAAATAAAAATACAAAAACCTACAAAAGCCTTAAACCCTTCAACATGAAACGTGAGTACATACGTACGTGAGTTATCCGGTTTGTTGTAATTATCCTTAAACCTTTTGTATGCTTTTGTATTTTTATTAAAATCAGCAGAATTAGCACATATTAAAACAGATGAGACTAGAATGCAGCACTTTTTTAGCTCCCGCATTCGAGGGGTTGAGTGCGTTGACTTATATACGAATATAATAAACTCAACGCTATACGCTATTCTGGGATAAAAACTGCCCTATGTCCTTTCCCGGGAATGAAACTAACATAAATCACGTCTAGCCACCGACTGAAATATAAAATACGAGGGGTTAAAAAGAGCTCAGTAGGCTTATTGTCTAACTCGCTCGCAATCGCCATCGTGTTCATTTTGACAGTTCTTGTATGAATGTGACAGCTAGCTGATTCCGATGCCAATTGTCAGCCCATACATGAACTGTCAAAATGAACAGGGGAGGGGATACGTTTGTGCATCTCAAGCGCATCTGGTATAGTAGCGTCCCCCACCGCTCTCGCCAATTTGGTCCGTATTACGCTCATGCGCAGGTATATCGCCAGGAGTTCTTTACGCGCGTTAATTTGTACCTACCTGGTTACGTTTTTCTTGTTAGCCTTGCGTTTTTCTTTGTCGAACTGGGAAATTGCTCCCTGGACACGCCAAATGTAGTAAGCGGTCAACACGAACCAGACGACATTAACGCTCACCAATACAGCGATCACATAACATACGTAATACTTGTGCGACTCCTCTGTAAACAAACCAATTGTATACTTAGTAAATTTTATAATGCGCGTGGGAGTCTCGACCGACATACCCCACGTGTTACGTTTTACGTTAAGAATAGGCATATCAACGATAACAAACCATTTTAGCTACTTATTCCACGAGAGCATGTATAATGTAGTGTAGCGTGTTAGGTTTCAAATAGGAAAGTCTTAACTTAAGAGCGTTTATTCCTAACTGTGCTGGCAACATTGCATTTTTGGTGTTTTTTTACGATTATATCACAGAAATTGAATGAAAGTTTGAAATGTGTTTTGTCTTCTTCGTTTTGAGTGTATCAATGTGTCCAATGAAATAATTAAGCGCAATTGACTTTTATTTTCTTACTAGCTGTTGCCAGCGACTTCGTCTGCAAAGAATTCGTTTATCGTTATCCCGCGGGAACTAAGTACGCAATTTTCCGGGATAAAAAGTAGCCTATGTGCTATTCCAGACTTTTCTCTATCTATGTGCCAAATTTCATCCAGATCCGGTGAGCCATTCTGGCGTGATTGAGTAACAAACAAACATCCATCCATCTATCCATCCATCCATCCATCCATCCATACTTTCGCATTTATAATATTAGTTAGATTAATCGAGATTTTGTATCATTTCGTATCGGTGGTCTGAAAATCAGGGACCGTAACATGCGAGCAAAATCCATTGAAATGACATACCTTTGGACATACCTATGACAACCATAGTCCGAGTTGGCGATGGTTCTAAATTGATGAACTAAAATACTATTACTTATATACGTACCTACTAAAATATTACAAATGTATATTATTTTACTAATGAAATTGAAAGAGTATGTGTATGTGAAGATGTAACAACTCTGCTAATTTTGCTCGCATTTTACGATCCCTGCTGTTTACAGATCTCAAAAATTTTATAATTGCTTTGCCGGCAGCCGGCACACTACCGAGCGGTTAATGTAATCTTGTATAAATTGATCTCGACCTCCAAAGAAGCATTTCCCTGAATCAAAGACTTCGGGCTTGACGACGCCCGGCAAGTCGACGTGGTCGGCGAGCACGACGAAGGCCACGGGCAGCAGCGGAGCACCCCACGCGTACAGCGCATACCACGCGAACTTGTTCAGGATGCCGCGCCTGTTGGTCGGCAGCTGTTGCCGGAAAGCCCTATAACGTGATTAGACAATTTAATTATTGGTTATGTAGGTATTTGTTTTGATAAAATATCTTTTCACACCTCTCATTCAGAAAAGTAAGTTTTGCTCCCTGACGAGAGGGATCAAAGTACAACTTTTCTGTTCAAGGCTTTTCTAGGTGTTTTTTTTGCAAATGCAATTTTTTTAAGTTGATAATTGTACAACCACGCCATTTCCTATGCTGGTAGCTCTTTAACTATATTTATAATAGTTTATTTTTAGTTTCTTAATGCTCGGTGTGAAAAATTGTATGAGTCACTCAGGAGCAAAATTATTTTCTTCTTGGGCGTTAACACTTGAATCCCTCATTACGCTCTGGATTCTACTTTAGAATCCCTCGCTACGCTCAGGATTCTATTGTAGAATCCTTCGCTACATTCTGGATTCAATGTAGCGCCCTCGCCGTAAATACGTCATTTTGCTCCCTTGAGACACAAATAACTATTCTGCCTTGGTTCTTGCGGCGCATTCTTCTTAGGAATGATGGTCTTTCTGATTTTTTATCAATTTTTTAAGTTTTGCTCACCTCAAATTCCACCAAATGTCGAAGGACATCGTATTCATCCAACAAAAGCTAGACAGCAGCGGGTAGTAACTCAACAAAGCTGGAACGAGAGACATTATTAAGTATGAGCTTTTTCCAAGACTCATTTAGCTTCGCTCCGTAAAAGAAATACTTTTCTTTCATTTTTGTTCGTGTTTCTGACCATCTTTTCAAATTTTTCTCTTCATAAAAAGTTCCTCTGACACGCATTAGTGATGGTGATGGACAAGGATCCAATACCGAGAAACTTACAACTTTGCCTTTTCATTTAGCTTTGCCCACCGCGTCACATTTCAGTAGAAGTGAAATCTACCAAAGATGACTAGGATGATTCATACGAGCTAAACCACAGAGCTAATATTAAAAAATAGCATAAGTATACATTTTTTTGTTTGTTCGCGTCTCTCTTGTGGACATGGCAAAATTTAAGGGTCTATAGTCAATATTTTTAAATCAAGTCTACATCGGCGTGTGGGACGCCTGGCCAACTTTCGGCCCATTTAAATAAACGTTAAGTTTGCCGACTCGGAGTCGCTAATTTTATGACCACAGGAGAGACAATTTTTGCTTCTTACGGTGTCTATGACTCAAGGCAGAAGACTAGACTAGTTTTACCACGTATGTTGTATGCATCATATAATTGCAGGTAATGCATATGGGTGACGCATGCAACTGAGTCGTAATATCTGTCTACGTTCCGTTGATCTTATGTTAGTAACCGGGAACCATGAATAGTGAATCTCTGAAATCTTTTTGAATACTAACTCATAATGGTGCATCCTGAGGAATCCAACATTTCGTAATATTGGGTGTAGACTAAGATGATCCTGAGCAAGCAGTAGGTTGTGTAGGTGGCTAAGTAAGCCATCAGCATGATCCCCGGTAGGTTGCGAAGCTCCTTGAGGAGGGAGTACACGATCAGCACCAGCGCCATGAATATACAAGACACCATCATACCTGCAAGATGGCCCTTCTGAATGTCCGTTGACGTGATATAAAGGCTACTAGCGCAAAAGCTTAGCGAAAAAGTATAGTCACAAAGTCACTTCGATACCTACAGGGTCTTAAAATTGTTCCCGAATGTTTCAGCAAGTGGTTGGGTAATTAAGTAACTATTCGTATAAGTGGGAAATCAACATACAAACGATGATGATGGTGACGATGATAATTTATGATGGTGATCACTACTAAGCACTTTTCCACGCAGATTTCGAAGGAGAAAGACAGCCTTTTAGAGCTAGTGAGGTGAAAAACATTTTTCAATCATAATTAGTTAATTTAAAAATCCCGAAAACCAATGACAAGGGCATTCAGTCCAATTAACCCAGCCATCAGCTGAAGTATTACGGATTTATTTTAAGACCGTGTCTAATTGTCTATGAAGCAATTTACTAGGTTAGGCAGTGTTAATTATGGGCTATACAATTCTGAAACACTTTGTCCACAGTGCGATTCTTCTCGGCAAACAATCATACCTAAACGGAGCCAGGTGTCCTGATATTGGTCGTGTGTTGACATGCAAACTTCAAGGCACCTGACTCTACAAGATATCTACAGTATCTACGAGGACCAAGTTATGCTTGCCAGTTAAGCGCAGCGATGAGTTCGCGAAGTTTCCTATAAATCATACCCCCCCCCCCATCCATCACTAGGTACGTAGTATAAAACAAAGTCGCTTTCCATTGTCTGTCTGTCCCTATGTAGGTATGCTTAGATCTTTAAAACTACGCAACGGATTTTGATATTGATGGCAGATATAGGGACAGACAAACACCGGAAAGCTACTTTGTTTTATACTATGTATTGATTTATTATATATAATTGTAGACTGAATTCTACTTACAATTTGCACTGATTACTGTTCGCTTCATTCTGTCCTGTGACTCCGGAAGGTCCACATTTTTAACGTAGAACACTATATGCATTTCGGGAGAAGAGGCATTGTCAGGATCAATATAAACAGCGTTTTCAAAACAAAAATCGCCCATTTCATGTCGTTCTCCCAAAACCGAAACCAGCAACGTACCGTTCTGAAAAGTCAATTTATCACTGATATTTAGAAAACCAACGTGAAGACCAACGAGTAGGGGGGTGACGGCACCAGTAAGGATAACGACCCAATAATTTACGAAACGAAGGGATAGTTATTTATTTTACAACAGTCATTTTACAACCATAATATATTTAAATAAGAATGAAATGTCCATTACTGGTGCTTGTCAGCTTAGTGACCAATACTAGTGCCATCACCTTAAGAGCCTTCACAAATTATAGATACAGAGTATAATAATAAATCGTTAATGCAAAAGACAGAGCGATGTAATATAAGTAGGTATTTCAGGGCTAGGTAAATACATATACGACACCAGTTTTCTTACACTACTGTGGGTCTGAGTGGCCCCTCGGACACTCGTAAATGAAAGGAATAAAGTTTATTTTCCTTCATACATACAATACAATACATACATACCGTCACGCCTCTTTCCCACAGGGGTAGGCAGAGAGAGGAAGAGGGGGAGGAGGGGCAAGAAATTGTGTGTACATGCTCTTATATTTGTGTGTCTTGCAAAATGAATAAATGTCTTCTTTCTTTCTTTCTTTCTTCTTTTCTTTCAGAGACTACTTTGTTCCACTTGCTACGATCCCGACACACCTCTTCCGCTGCATCCACATTCATCAATCTCTTCATACGTGCAACGAGCACAGCTTTCAGCATGTTTCAGGTACTCTTGATCTGACCTTTGCTCACGGAACGTCCGTCTAGGTCTTCTCCTCCCAACACACCCATTCACACTCCCCGTATAATTCTGTTTAGTTAACCTTCTTTCATCCATCCTCTTTAGAGAGGTCACTTAGGTGACCAAACGAACTAAGCATACTTTTTTCTATCCTAGTCACTATCTTCTTTCACACCAGCACGTTCTCTTGTCACATAATTCCTTATTCTAATACCCTTCCTACTTCTTAACGCTCTTATTTCTACTGCATTTATTCTTGTGTTTATACCTAGCGGGGCCTTTACTACAAGGATGAAACTAATGCCAGTGGATAGCGATTTTAACTTTCGCCTACGTATATTAGTGTTGGAACGAGCACCCCTCTGTGGACAGCCAGACGCGTCTTCTTTGACACCTTCTCACTGCCCACAAAGGCGCGAAGCGCTCCATTGACCGTGGTTCCTGCATTAACTCTTCTGACACTGTCAAATTGTTCTGGTCTTGGTAGTTAGTGACTACTCCCTTTATTCAGAAACGCTCTATAGACTTCTGCTAACTTAGCAATCGTTTGTCCTTAATAGTCCTTATCTGTGAAAAGTATCACAGTGACAGATAAGGACAAACGATTGCTAAGTTAGCAGAAGCCTATAGAGCGTTTATGAATAAGGGGTACATCTATGGCAACTACTTAGTGTTTCGGTCATATCTCAGAAACTGTGAGACATGCATTACTCTAAGTAGATATAATCTTCTTTGAAAGTATGTACCCTACTCATTACTTACTTATAGTAAAGGACCAAATAGCATCTAAAATCGTCGAGCCGTTTTAGCGTGAAAGAATAATAGTAGATTGTACACCGAGGGGATAAAGCACTGTATTATGTCACGGGCGCGATATTGAATCCTGAGCGCAGCGAAGGACTCTAGATTTAACTCCCGAGCGTAGCGAGGGGGTTATGAGTTAATTCCTGAGCGCAGCGAGGGAATTAAGATTGAGTCCTGAGAGGAGCGAAGAATTTAAGCGCTCCCAAGACATATACAGTTTTATCTCCGAGGAGTATACTCTACTTTTCTCACCTTTTGCGAGACAATAAAAACTAAGGAAACTAGAAAAAGAATTTCATTTAAACAACAGTACCTAAGTAAAAACAAAATTAAAAGTAAAAAATTATATTTGAGACATTGGTCCAGTTGTAATATTTTTATTTGGAATATTTGCAGTTCTAATGCGTGACTATATTACAGCGTTCAGCAAACACTCGCGGCTTTTGTTTTATTTGAAATTTGTTTCATTCGTTTGAAAATCGAACGCCGCCGCTTGCCGTGGCATGGCCATCTCGATTTTCGGAGCCGTGCGATTTTTACGAAATTAGACTTTAAGAGTATGACAATAAGAACTATGAGAAGTGAGATTCATATTACTAACCGGCGGGTTATAATGAAATTCAGTACAATATTACTGCCCGGCTGAAGCCAAGGGCTATAATGAGTTACTTTGAGTTAGGTTTACATGATATATAATTAGCCATAGTCGAGCAGGTGGTGTGAAAAAAAAGATATCTACATATGTACAAACTTACGCATTTATAATATCGCTAATGAAAGTAATGGTCAGTTCATTTTCATACTAATTTCGGGGCAAAAGCTGATTTTAGTTAATTAGGATAGACAAGTCATATAGTTGCGATTACATTATCACAAAATGAAATTATATCAGTTTTTTCCCCGTAAACTAGACCGATAATGACCGAACATAATATAGGTAACATCATTGGGTTTAGTGAGCAAGTAATCTTTGTCAACCGGCCAGAAAGATGGACCAACAAAACTATTAAGCCTATGGAACCCTTAAAAATACAAGTTAACCCACCTCTAGAACAGACGGACGCGTAAAGTTGCTAATTTCATGTCGAGGGTCACTCTCGCACACGGAAAAGTTTTCGTAATGTATTATTGTAAAATCGCTGATCTTCTTATCGCTCTTAATATCTTTTGCATAATAAATCACTAGTCCTGAATAATCTTCAAGGTTGGTCACATAGTACGTCTTTTCTAAATAAGACGTGCTCTCACAATATATTCTGTCCCCATCATCGTGTAAGATCTCATTTTCTGCGCAGCACTTGATTAGACACGGCACTGTCTTGCAAGTATCGTTGATATCCACTTTCACGCCGTTCTTCGTAATATTAAAGTTGAAATCGCAACTTTCTTCTGTATTCCCCTGTGGCAAAACCAGGGAGAGAGCCAAGGACCAGATTAACACACTTGGCAACATTGCAAAATGCCAGGGGCTAGTCTAACTGGTCACGAAATACTATGTGAAGCTATAGAGAATGGTGTTAATTTTGTGAATATTTTTCCGTTTGTGTGGTTTGGATATTTTCCTGATCCCATTTACCGATACCGAATATGTTCCCGACTGGACCAATAACCCCAGACCCCAGATATCAATATATAGCGGTTTAAAGTTTCAATATATATATTGTACCTATTATTTGTCGCGTGTAGGCGTCGCAGGTAAAATACTATTTAGTTTTAGATAAAAAAAGATTATCCAAAAATTCTCAAATTTATTTTTATAAAAAAAAACTAGGAACACAAAATATTTACCTTGCTACTCCGCTACTTACGTGCAAGAAAACCAAGCTTGTGCGAAATATGTACGTTTTGCATGCAAGCCCTCCCACCACTACTACCACACAAAACGCACACAAATCCCACAAACTTAATTAATCCTAACACCACACAAACACTGACGCGCGTTTCGATCCCTCTACGGGATCATTCTCAAAGTTAGAGCACAACCGATGCACATGCGAACCAACGTCGTACTAATTTGTAAAACTATAAATAAACTAAATGTACCCACATTCGTATATTATCAAACTACCCTCTTATTTATAATTTTAATTAGCCATCAACAACTACCTTCATAAATTTTTCCGACTACAACAAAAACAAAGAGGGTTATGTATTTAACAAAACAATTTTACTATTCATCAAAATGGACACGCAACAAAGGTGACGACACCAAGTTCACCTGTTCGTTAATTATTGAAGCACTATTGTTGTACCTAATTATTTCCAACTGCTCTAAAACATCCAACCGTAAACCCTTTTCACAAAAATGTAAAACATCAAATGCTGCTGAATCTGACAATGAATGATTTGATTCTAATAAGTGTTTTGCAAAATTTGATCTATCTGGATGATTAAGCCTAAACGAGGCAACATGTTCCTTAAATCTTGTACTAAAACTACGACCCGTTTGCCCCACATACACACTATTGCAATCACTACATGTTAGCTTGTAGACCCCAGATCTACTTCCTTTATCTACCCTCTCTTTGTTATTACATAGCCTCGCACGCAAAGAATTATTTGTCTTAAAGGCAACATTAATGTTTTTTGACTTCATAACACTATAGATCTTATCTGACAAATAACCTACATAAGTAATACTAGATCTGTAATTGTCAGTAATCTGCGTGGGTTCTGCGGCGTAAAGCAAGCTATCCGCTATCCGCTTCCGCTTCTTTCTAACTAAACCGTTAACCATTGCTACACTGTAACCATTTGAAACTGCAATTTGATAAATAGTACTTAATTCCGAACTGTAATGTTCTTCAGAAAGAGGAACTGTTAATAATCTATGTACATAGCAATGGAAAGCAGCCAATTTATGCTGCCAAGGGTGAGTGGAAGCAGCCGGGATCACAGCATCTGTCTGCGTAGGCTTACGGTAAATTTGAAAAATATGCTTGTTATCTACTCTAGTTATTGTCAAATCCAAAAAATTTAATGAATTGTTCTCCTCTAATTCTCTCTTGAACTTTATCCTTGGATGCTTACCATTCAAGCCATTAACAAATGAATCGAGCTGTCTCATACTTCCCTTCCAGCAAATAATCAAATCATCAACATACCTATAATAATAAATAATATTATTATTACCAACAATGTACCGAGTTTCAAAATTATCCATAAAAATATCTGCCATTAGTGGACTAAGAGGAGAACCCATTGCCAATCCATCATTCTGTAAATAAAACTGCCCATCAAATCTAAAGTAGTTCTGTTTCATGCAAACAGTTATTAAATCTATTAATTCTACTACCTCCCCCGGATGTAAGCGCTTCCTTTCCAAATGATCTCTAAGAATATTTAAAGTTTCAGTGTAAGGTACATTAGTAAACAAACTATCCACATCCAAGGAAAGCAAAGTTGCATTAGGTGGCACGTTGATGTCTTTGATTTTATCTATTAAATCGGAACTATTTCTCAATGATGATGCTCGATTCATTTGTTAATGGCTTGAATGGTAAGCATCCAAGGATAAAGTTCAAGAGAGAATTAGAGGAGAACAATTCATTAAATTTTTTGGATTTGACAATAACTAGAGTAGATAACAAGCATATTTTTCAAATTTACCGTAAGCCTACGCAGACAGATGCTGTGATCCCGGCTGCTTCCACTCACCCTTGGCAGCATAAATTGGCTGCTTTCCATTGCTATGTACATAGATTATTAACAGTTCCTCTTTCTGAAGAACATTACAGTTCGGAATTAAGTACTATTTATCAAATTGCAGTTTCAAATGGTTACAGTGTAGCAATGGTTAACGGTTTAGTTAGAAAGAAGCGGAAGCGGATAGCGGATAGCTTGCTTTACGCCGCAGAACCCACGCAGATTACTGACAATTACAGATCTAGTATTACTTATGTAGGTTATTTGTCAGATAAGATCTATAGTGTTATGAAGTCAAAAAACATTAATGTTGCCTTTAAGACAAATAATTCTTTGCGTGCGAGGCTATGTAATAACAAAGAGAGGGTAGATAAAGGAAGTAGATCTGGGGTCTACAAGCTAACATGTAGTGATTGCAATAGTGTGTATGTGGGGCAAACGGGTCGTAGTTTTAGTACAAGATTTAAGGAACATGTTGCCTCGTTTAGGCTTAATCATCCAGATAGATCAAATTTTGCAAAACACTTATTAGAATCAAATCATTCATTGTCAGATTCAGCAGCATTTGATGTTTTACATTTTTGTGAAAAGGGTTTACGGTTGGATGTTTTAGAGCAGTTGGAAATAATTAGGTACAACAATAGTGCTTCAATAATTAACGAACAGGTGAACTTGGTGTCGTCACCTTTGTTGCGTGTCCATTTTGATGAATAGTAAAATTGTTTTGTTAAATACATAACCCTCTTTGTTTTTGTTGTAGTCGGAAAAATTTATGAAGGTAGTTGTTGATGGCTAATTAAAATTATAAATAAGAGGGTAGTTTGATAATATACGAATGTGGGTACATTTAGTTTATTTATAGTTTTACAAATTAGTACGACGTTGGTTCGCATGTGCATCGGTTGTGCTCTAACTTTGAGAATGATCCCGTAGAGGGATCGAAACGCGCGTCAGTGTTTGTGTGGTGTTAGGATTAATTAAGTTTGTGGGATTTGTGTGCGTTTTGTGTGGTAGTAGTGGTGGGAGGGCTTGCATGCAAAACGTACATATTTCGCACAAGCTTGGTTTTCTTGCACGTAAGTAGCGGAGTAGCAAGGTAAATATTTTGTGTTCATTGAAATGGACCTCCGCAAAGTAACGCCTGATTCAATAAAAAAAACTAGGTTTTACTTTTAGTTTTAGAGGGCCGCGGGTAATTTGATTTTAAAAACGCTGAGCACACTGAACGGAACAAATCTTTGCTAGGGGTCACTTCCAAGCCCTGCGTAGATCTTCGGCGCACAATGATGATGATGTATGTATGTATGTATGTATGTAAATTCTTTATTGCACATAAAAAATTAAAAATACAGAATAACAGAAAATAGTACAAAGGCGAACTTATTATCCCTAAGAAGGGATCTCTTCCAGCTAACCTGATAGGTACAGAAAGGAATAGTTTGAAAAAAAAGGCAAGCAGTCATTATTATGCGCAAATAAGTAAAAGTATTAATACTTAATAAATTAACAACTAAAAGTACATATAAAACCATACTAAAATAATATATAAATAACGGAATAAAATTTAACCAATAAACTTACATCAACACTGTCGAATTTCAAATAACATAAATACTTGAACTAAAATACAATAGAAAGGCAACTACCGCCTCAGGTGCCAGTGCTTAGCCACGACTTCCTCAGCCCACCCCTGATGATGACCGGATATCCGGTAGACGGTACCGAGTATGTCACTTGGTTACTTCCGGTTGCACGTTGCTCGAAGCACAACAGGCCGGGTTGGGTCAAAAGATAACCCCAGAGGTAGTCCCCGTTCCGGAGAAACAACTGACGCTTACTTATTTAGAGTAAAGGTGCGACCACACCGCCGCTTAAAAGACGGTGACGTTACGGAATCGCAACAAAATGTATGCAGTATGCTTAGTGTTAAGTTTTCGATGGCAAAATACGACGCGATCACGTTTGCGTTAAGTAGCGCTTGGCCTTACGTCCGAAAAGGGTGAGAACATTTCACTTCCGGATACCAGCACCAAATTTTTATAGGTTAGTAGGGATATCATCTGGACCCCAAAACTGCCGGGAGACAGTTTCTGAGGTGTCAGGGTCACCAGTTATGACGTCATCAAATTGACCGCCGCCGCGTTTTGAAACATGCAAATTACACTCAACTTACACAACGCACGTATACATGTGGGGTATCAAATGAAAGGTAGTTAAATAGACTATATTTGTGCTCTGAATTGTAATTGCATTAATGTTACCGTTTAAGAGCTATTAACAGAAAAATTATAATCATGGAAAACGTATTACGCATTTTTATTTCTTGTATCAAAACTAAAGACTCCAGACTAAAATAATGTACTACAATAATGAAAAAAAATTATTAAGCTTTACGTTACAATTTTAAGTTTGAAAATCGGATATGAAATGTTGAAGTTAAGGGTAAAAACTTAAAGCGCGCGAAATTGCCGCCATCGCTGAAAACTGTACATACCTTACATTTTTTCACTTCGAATTTTAGTCTGCTCCAAAATTTGACGCGGGAATAATTCGGTGGTGGTGTATTTATGTGCCTAGTAACAATGACGACGATGAATAGTAATGTATTAGGTAAGTTATTAATTTTCTGCACCGAGACGTTACAATTGGTTATTTTATTATAATTATCATATTAATTACCTAAATAGTAGTAGTAGTAATAGTAGTAAGTATACTAATTATTCGAAGAAGGAGGTATAGGTATATAAATCCAAAGTGCGTAAGTATAATATTTATTTATATTTACATTTATAATAAAAAAAATAATTAAAATTACCCTTTATGAGGCTACATAATAATTGAATTCATCAAAAATACCTTGAAACACCAGTTGGCATGGGCATATACATTATGCGCATAACGCGACATGTCACGTTGTTTGTGGCGGCCGCCGAATTATCTTTAAACCAGCATATCTTTTTATACCCGATTGTGATGATTAAAATTTTATACTATAGAGGAATAACGTAGAATTATTTGTACCATATATTTTTTTCTCCAACTTAAATGGTTCTCTGGCTATAAAAATAAACATGCATTTTTTTCTTTAATATGTCTATTTGTTCTAATATTTTTGTTGTTTACATATTTACGCAGTTATAATCAATGAATACAATGCAGCAAATTTTAATATCCTTTAATCTCATGCCCCATACGTGCATATACACTGCGTAATTTGTCTAATTTAAATCTTTTAAAACGCGCCGGCGACGTCGTTTAAATATAATGGCATCCGCCGCGCTTTATTTTAAACCGGCATAGCTATGTCTTTTTTACCCGATTGTGATGATTTAAATTTTATACTATAGAAGAATAACGTAGAATTATTTGTACTCTATATTTTTCTCTCCAATATAAATGGTTCTCTGGCTATAAAAATAAATATGCAATATTTTTTTTGTAATTTGTCTTATTTATTCTTTATTTTTGTTGTTCTCATATTTACTCAGTTACATTTAAAGAAAACAATGCAGAAAATTTATTATCCTTTCACGTGATACCCCACATGTATACGTGCGTTGCATAAGTTGGGTGTAATTTGAATTTATCAAAACGCGGTGGCGGTCAATTTGATGACGTCATAACTGGTGACCCTGACACCTCAGAAACTGTCTCCCGGCAGTTTTAAGGTCCAGATGATATGCCTAGTAATATATAAAAAATTGGTGCTGGTTTCCGGAAAAAAATTTTTTTCGTAATTTTAGACTGCATCGTCGTCAAGTTTTTGACCATAAGTTCGACATTTCATATCCGATTTTCAAACTTTGAATTGTAATGTAAAGCTTAATAATTTGTTTTCATTATTGTAGTACATTATTTTAGTCTGGAGTCTTTAGTTTTGGTGCAAGAAATAAAAGTCCGTAATATTTTTCCAAGATTATCATTTTTCTATTAATAGCTCTTAAACGTCAACATTAATGCAATTGCAGTTCAGAGCACAAATATAGTACATTTAACTACCTTTCATTTGATACCCCACATGTATACGTGCGTTGTGTAAGTTGGGTGTAATTTGAATTTTTCACAACGCGGCGGCGGTCAATTTGACGACGTCATAACTGGTGACCCTGACACCTCAGAAACTGTCTCCCGGCAGTTTTGGGGTCCAGATGATATGCCTAGTAACATATAAAAATTTGGTGCTGGTATCCGGAAGTGAACTATGTTTTCCGTTATTCCAGGCACTAAAGCTGTCAAATACTATGAGAACTGTTTGTTGTCGTTTCGTTCCGCTAGCGGCGCTGTCAATTTTCCCATAGTAATTAAGACGTTTAACGCGAACGCGTTCGATACGTTTTTCGTGTCAGAAACTTACACTAGAGGCTCAGAAACGGTGAGAAAACGTGACGCCTACGACACGTCACTGCGTATACGCGGCGGTTTGGTCGCACCCTAAAACTGTATTTTAAAATATGCATGTATGCAAAGTTCATGAAGTGCGCGGGTCGGTGAACCTCGTGGTAGAACTCTCGGAGGTTGCCAAGTTGGACACCATAGTCGCCATACTTCATGTTTAGCTCGTGCCGGACGCCTGTGGAATTATATTAGTATAATTATAAGTAATATAGTTAACATGTTAAACAGGTTTTTTTTAAATAAAAGTTTCAATCTTTTTTGCCGACGTTACTAGTAAGTATTATTCATTATTGTGTACCTACCTACCCGAATAATACTCAAGCATATTTAATCATGTACCTACGTCAATGATAATGCGTTTTATTCCTTCCTTCCTTATTATTACAAATTATATCGGTTAGGCAACTAAAACATATTCGATACCATCATCATCTTCCTAGCGTTTTTCCCGGAAAATGCCACGGCTCAGTGAGCCTGGGTACCTATATCAATTCGATGTGAAATTGGAAAATCCATTTATCCAGTACAATTTCTACATTTGAATAGTATCACTGTCTCAAAAAGAAAGTAGTCATAGTCATAGGTTATCGGTTATCGTACACAGGTTACACTTACCCATGAAATTATAATTCCAACTACCTCCTTGACGGGGAACCCTTTAAAACGTTATCGTTATTGTTTATGCTTTCAACGCCATCTAGCTGTGGCGCGAAGAACTTCAAGTTTCACGGCGCCGGCCGCAAGGGGGCGCAGCGAGCGACCGGCCATACATTCAATCATCAATCATTCAATCTTCTCCATATAAAATCGCCGTGATTAGCACAAACTTTCACTCACATTTTGGACACTGCATTGTATAATTCTAACTTAAAATCAATAATATGTACAAGTAAAGTGTCATAATATTTAAAATAAAAATCATCGTATAAAATCAAAAATAAGAACAATTCATTGAAGAGCTCCTGACCTGAAGTTTGCAAACACGCAACCCACGAATAGTTATAGTTATAGTTATCGTGACTCAAGAGGGCTTGGCGTAAAGTTCGGATTTTGAACTTCGCACACACGATTGAAATTATTTGAAATACCGCGCAGGTGTAGGTATGCAGGATCCCTCACGATATTTTGCTTCACTGAAAAGCTCATGATAAATATCAGATATTTTCTACACGCGTATACAAAGCATTATTATGCATCTAGAGCTTACCGTGAGGGCATAAAAAGTTTCATAAGAGCTTTACGCTTACGTTAAATAAGCTTGTATGCGCAGAAGTATAAAATACGGTATCCGTGCGTGCGCAGATCCCCTCCACGTGACTCGTCATCGTTAGACTTACGTGCCGGCACGAATACTACTCCTTTATTATACGTATGGGTATGGTGATATGCCGAATTCGATTTTTAAGAGAAGGGTGCGACCACACCGCCGCTTAAAAAACGGTGACGTTACGGAATCGCAACAAAATATATGAAGAAACGGTGAGAAAACGTGACGCATATGACACGTCACTGCGTATACGCGGTGGTTTAGTCGCACCCTAATATAGACATACTAGCGGGTCCATTAGTTTATTTTTTAAGAAATGTCATGAATTGGGAACGTTTCGTGATCAATTAAAAATTGCTAAAATTGTGCCAGTCTATAAAAAGGGAGATAAAATGGATACTTAGTCCAAATTATAGACCAATTGCATTGTTGCCTGTTTTATCTAAAATATTTGAAAAGATAATGAAGTCGCGACTGAGGGTGCGTCCACACCGCCGCTTAATAAACGGTGACGTTACGGAATCACAACAAAATGTATGAAGAAACGGTGAGAAAACGTGACGCATACAACACGTCACTGCGTAAAAGCAGCTGTTTGGCCGCACCCTAACTGCTCATTTAAATGCTCATAACGTGTTGAGTGACCGTCAATTATAATTAATAGATCAGTGGATTCAGTAGCTTATTAAGTTGCGAAGTGTTGGGTTTCCAGACAAAACAAAAGACAAGCAAACAAGTTTTGCTGCAGCTCGGACTGCTTTTACAGCTTACCAGAGCGAGAGCGGGCCGCCAAGCCAACTGGCAGCTCAGCAATGAACCTAATGTAGTGGTGGCAATAACGGCTGTTTTGCAATAATGAATAACAGTGTTGTGTTATTCTTAAATAGCTGTTATTGTAAACTGTTATCCTGTTATATTGCTGTTTTACAAAACGATAATGAACTTATTATTAAATAATTGTTATACTTATTTTGTTACGTTACGAATGTTACGATACAACGCACGCGATCGCAGCGGTTTAAAAACGTACGGGAACAAAAGCAAAACAGCTCTCTGTTAGGTACCTTGTTTGTTATTGTACTGACTGACAACAAACAGCAACAGCTAATAACAACGTTGACAACAGACAACGAATAATTATAACAGGATAGTTGACGATTCGATAATATGTTGTTCGTTGCGTGCAAATAATGCATTACGTTATCTGCTGTTGTAATAACGACCACCACTAACCTAAGGTGGTATGGCTAAGCGTTGACACGAAAACAAGCTCTTGCATTTTTATTTTATTTAATTTTCCAAGATAAAACTACATTATACAGTGCATGATATATAGAAATATAGAACCAATATCACAAATATACTGTTGCAAGACATGCAAGCAACAGCAGGGGTGGCGAACCATTTTGGTGGACGTGCCATTTTTTTGTGCAAAAAATGTATGTTCCCTGACGTGCCATCAAAGATCTTGTTGGTGTAGTGGATGTCTAGGGTGCTCTCTTAACATCAGATGAGCAAATTGATGCTTTGCAATAATATATATCACCAAAAACCGATTGTGCTAGAAAGAGTTAGATCTCGATTTACGGTCTGTTTCAATAACGAAGGGTTGTGTGACAGATCCGTAGAATGTAACTGTTAGCATTCACGAAAGTTTGGACAACAAAATAAATACTAAATTGAATTACTTAGAAATAAATCAATACTTGGTACTGAGCATTAATAACGTTCTAAAAAGAATCACGGCAATGTTTCTTGCGTTTACATAATTTTCATGTACAAATTTTCAATATATGTCACTATTGACGAGACGTTGCTAGGTTACGTTCTATGGTCATTAAAACTAGAGAGGTGACTATGTATAATTGGGTAATCGGTTAAAATCGCGTGTAATCGAAAATCCAAAGACAACCTACAAAAATATGAAGTGAGTATTTTACATTATTTCTCACTCAATACACAATACCAATTGATTTTATTGGTAATAAATAGATTCCTTAGAACTTCAATTAGGTACATTATGAAGTTAAATAATATTTTATACAACCTATTTTGTTGAAAAAACACAACTTGGCAAAAAGCGTAAAATAGGAATTATAATTATAACATCTTAGGAGATTGACTTGAGTATCATTATATCGAAATGGAATTTATGTAATAAATTAATATGCAGTCGTTATTTTTATGGAATCGATTGTTATTAGTACTAAGATATAATCGATCATCGTTTTATGTGAAAGGTGTCACAAAGAAGCCTCACCTCTAGATTTGTCAATGTTAATGTCACATACAACCCTTCCTTATTGAAACCGAGTGTAGTAGTGTTGATTTAATTTTTCTCCGCAATTACTGTAACTCCTTAGTAATCACTAAGATTTAAGAGCGTTTATTCCTACTGAGCTGGCAACGTCGCATTTTTGGTGTTTTTTACGATTATTTCATAAAAATTGAATGAAAGTTCAAAATGTATAACAGTCTATACCTGCAAGTTCTTCGTTTTTGGTTTATCAATACCTATGTCCAATGCAGTAAATTAATCATGATTGACTTTTATTTTCATGTTAAAGGGAAATAAGAATATTATTTCGTTTAATAAGAAAATAAAAGTCCATCACGATTAATTATTGCATTGGACACATTGATACTCTAAAACGAAGTGCACAACAGGCGCACATTTCAAACTTTCCATCAATTTCTGTGAAATAATCGTAAAAAAACACCAAAAATGCGAAGTTGCCAGTTCAGTAGGAATAAACCCTCTTAATGGACAAAATTAAGCTTGCGCAGATCTTTTATTAAGTACTGGCGTGCCCCATTTATTTTAAGCGGACCACCACTGGCAAACGTGCCATTGGTTCGCCACCCCTGCTTTAGGATTTCTAGCTAGACTAGAGGAGAGCCTGAGTGGAAGGTCCGTTCCTGCTCTTCGTGATTCTGTCTCTATCTGTGCTTGTAGTAAGGGTAGGGGTAGAAAGCGAGGAGCGCTCACGCATGTCCCGCACCAACTTGTTGTCGATCGATAATCTGTGAAACAATAGTAGATTATACAACAGGTGCATAAAACACACCATTTTACCCGATACGCTTGATTGGGCACTTGCTGGGCTCGTGTGCTCCATCCATAGAACAAACAATCTAAGGGTGCGACCACACCGCCGTTTAAAAAACGGTGACGTTACGGAATCGCAACAAAATGTATGAAGAAACGGTGAGAAAACGTGACGCATACAACACGTCACTGCGTATACGCGGCGGTGTGGTCGGACCTTAACAGAGTGGATACGTCATACAATTCCTATAAAATAAAGGTTTCTTCATACATTTTGTTGCGATTCCATAACGTCACCGTTTTTTAAGCGGCGGTGTGGTCGCACCCTTATACAGGGTGTATCAGATACCCCCTAACAATAATCAACTGGGGTATATAACCAATTAACCATAGCTACAGTAGCTAAAAAAAATATTTAAAAAAAATTGGAGTTTTTTTTTTTTCTATAGGAATGGTAGTATTATACCTACCTCATTCTTAGCACTGTGACGGCTAGGTATGACTCCCCTATTATGCGGCAGTATGAGCGTCTTATGGCTGCTACGCATTGAAATATTTGTTATGTTTTACTAACGTAGTTGATAAGTCTTATATATATTGTTACTAACAAATCTGGAACATTAATGTAAGTAGTTTGAAATACTATTAATTTGAATTTTGAATTAACTGTAATCATTCCTATAGAAAGCATAAAAAAAATTACTCCATTTTTTTATATTTTTTTTTAGCTTCTATAGCTATGGTTATATACCCCTGTTGATTATTGTTAGGGGGTATCTGATACACCCTGTATATCATTTTACTGCAGTGATCTATCTGCCAGACTATTATGTGCCCTTTGAACATCGACCGATGAATGAAAACATGTGTCAACAGCAATTGAAAAAATCCTAAAAACATTTACAAAGGTTTTCATTCAAACTAATTGAACCACCCGCTGTAGTTACCCGGATTAATTGTAAGATATAATTAATTTATTATAATAGCCTAATTGAGTGTCCCACTTCTGGGCAAAGGTCTCCCCTTTTTTGCGCCACTCGTGTCAGCCCTCGGGTGTTTTTGCCACTCTACTTGATATGCGTCCAAGTAATTTCGCAATTTTCTTCTCGGTCTGCCAACACTTCGATGGCTATCCCGCAGAACCCAACGGTTAGTTAAGGAACGTAAGATATTAGATTGTAAAGGTATTCATAATTACACAAACGGATAACTCATGTATAAAAGTCGACACATTTCGGACTAATTCGTAGTCTTTTCTCCTGAGGTTGTGCGCCACTGCCAGTTGCGTCGAGTTAGAGCCGCGCGAGCAGGGGACCGATTTTTGAAAGCACATCACTCGAAAGTACCACTCGAAAGTGGTATATAGTACATTATAGACCTAGGGCGGTTAATTCGTAATTGGCCCAGATCGCAGGTGTTTGTGGCCCGAACCGAAGGTGAGGGGCATAAATATGCGATCTGGGGCTTTACGAATTACCGCCCGTGGTTTGTATAAAGTTTTACGTCTTGCCTCGGCCAGGAAGTGAGATTTTCTGTCCGCGAAGCGGGCGTAAAATCCCAATTACAGAAGGGTGACGTAAAATCTGTTTATATATTCAAAACTACGGCTCTAGTCAAATTTTCGACTAGTCCACATGATTAATGAGAGCCGTAAGTATCTTCTAAGCTACTCTTATTTCAAATTCAGCACAATTTTTCACCACTTTCGACTGGTATTTTCACACATTATGCTTTCAAAAATCGGGCCTCAGCGCTGGCGCGCAGTATAGTACGTTTCGCTGCCGCCAGGGCAAGCGCTCCAGGAGGAAGGACTAGGTACGAATTAGGGTGCGACCAAACCGCCGCTTATACGCAGTGACGTGTCGTAGGCGTCACGTTTTCTCACCGTTTCTTCATACATTTTGTTGCGATTCCGTAACGTCACCGTTATTTAAGCGGCGGTGTGGTCGCACCTTTAGTCCGAAACATGGCTCGACTTTTATACGTGAGTTATCCGTTTTTGTAATTATAATTGAGTCTCACGGTATTTTCATGTTGATAATATAGTAAATATGTATAATTACCTGGCACATAACTGCAGAAATATTTTTCGTTTAACCACAAACAATATGAAGATAAAAATGCCGCTGCAAGCGTTGAAAATATCGATAATGTAAAAAAACCAATGCTCAACGTTGACAGCATCGAAGATCCGACATACACCCATCAGAAAACACATTTTCACGTATATTAAAAACCTGAAACAAATGAGATTTCATAATTATAGTCGTCTAAATAAATGTAAAAAAAAAGCCGTGGTAGCCTAGTGGTTTGACCTGTGGCCTCTCAAGCAGAGCGTCGTGGGTTCAAATCCCGGGCTCGCACCTCTGAGTTTTTCGGAATTTATGTGCGAAAATTACGTTTGTAATTTGCCATGAGCTTTTCGGTGAAGGAAAACATCGTGAGGAAACCTGCACACATCTGCGAAGAAATTCAATGGTGTGTGTTAAGTTCCCAATCCGCACTGGGCGCGCGTGGGAACTATAGCCCAAACCCTCCAATACACGGAGGAGGCCTATGCCATGAGGCACGCCGAATTACGCTACAATTTAAAATAAATAAACGACAATAACAACAACAACAACATGTAGGTACTTACTGAAATTGTAGCGAATTCGGAATAAAAAGGCTTATAAAAAAAAAAAAAAAAAAAAAAAAAAAACGTAAACAATCACTTGCATGCCGGTCTGGGAGCAAAGAAAAAACGTAGAATGTACCAGCTGCTTCTCTTCCCGCGCAGATGGTAAAAGCCCATCGAAGGATGAGCGAAAATCGTAGAAATCATGTTATAGGCGATGCGGCTAGCAACCCATCACTATTTTGATTCCCCTTTCCACTTATACACCCACAATCATGCTAAACGTGGCATTTAGGTCTTGTTACCTTATGCTTTGTCGGTGGCTAGACGTGATTTATGCAAGTACCTATGTGTATTGTATGTAAATATCACTACATAGTATAAAACAAAGTCACTTGCTCTGTCCCTATGTCCCTATATCCCTATGTCCTTATGTATGCTTAAATCTTTAAAACTACGCAACGGATTTTGTTGCGGTTTTTTTAATAGATAGAGTGAATCAAGAGGTTGTATAATAAATGCATAATATACCGTGCGAAGCCGGGGCGAGTCGCTAGTCTAGAATATAAACAAAACAAAGTCGGGTTATTTATACCAATTATATTATTCGTAACTCAAGAGCATCTGCAATCCCTCCGGGGTTGCGGGTGTCTATGGGCAGTGGTGATCGCTTACCATCAGGTGACCCACTTGCTCGTTTGCCTTCTATTTACATTAAAAAAAAAACTCAAGAGCGGCTGCACTGATTTTTATGATCGTGGATCTCGGATTTGTTGGATTGGTCTGTACCCTGACTAGCAGAATAATTTGTGTCGGACCGAAGTTTCACAACATTAGTTAACCATATTCGTATAACTACCTGGTTACGTTTTTTTTGTTAGCCTTGCATTTTTCTTTGTTGAACTGGGAAATTGTTTCTCGGAGACGCCAAATGTGGTAAGCGGTCAACACGAAGCAGACGATATTAACGCTCACCAATACAGCGATCACATAACTTACGTAATACTTGTGCGACTCCTCTGTAAACAAACCAATTGTATCCTACTTAATATTATAAATGCGAAAGTTTGTGAGTGACGATGTGAGTGTGTATGTTTGTTCCTTCTTCACGCTAAAACGACTGGACGGATTTGGATAAAATTTGGTACGAAGATAGCTGGTACCCTAGATTAAAACATAGGCTACTTTTTATCCCGGAAAATTGTATAGTTCCCGCGGGATAGCGATAAGTACATCAATTGCTAATTCTAGGCGGACGAACGCGGGCAGAAGCTAGTACTGAATAAATTTTATAATGCGCGTGGGAGTCTCGACCGCACGTGTTACGTTTTAAGTTAAGAATAGGTTCTTATAATATCAACAATATTATAGAAAAATCATTAATCATCAGCTATTCCGCGAGGGCGTGTAGTGTAGCGTGTTAGGTTGCGAATAGAGCGTTTATTCCAACTGAGCTGGCAACGTTGCATTTTTGGTATTTTTTACGATAATAATTATCACAGAAATTGAGTTAAAGTTTGAAATGTATGTCTGTTCTGTTCTTCGTTTTGAGTGTATCTATCAATGTGTACAATGAAATAATTAAGCGCGATTGACTTTTATTTTCTTACTAGCTGTTGCCTGCGACTTCGTCTGCAAAGAATTCGTTTATCGCTATCCCGCGGGAATTTTTCGGGATAAAAAGTTACCTATGTGCTATTCCAGACTTTTCTCTATCTATATGCCGAATTTCATCCAGATTCGTTGGGCCGTTCTGGTGTGATTGAGTAACAAACAAACATCCATCCATCCATCCATCCATCCATACTTTCGCATCCTACTACTATTATAAAGGCGAAAGTTTGTAAGTATGGATGTATGGATGTATGGATGTTTGTTACTCAATCATGCCAGAACGGCCCAACGGATCTGGATGAAATTCGGCACATAGATAGAGAAAAGTCTGGAATAGCACATAGGCTATTTTTTATCCCGGAAAATTGCGTAGTTCCCGCGGGATAGCGAAAAACGAATTCTTTGCGGACGAAGTCGCTGGCAGCAGCTAGTTTATAATATTAGTTAGATTAAACGAGATATATTCTTATATCATTCCGTATCGGTAGTTTGAAAATCAGAGACCGTAAAATGCGAGCAAAATCCATTGAAATGACGTACATAAATATGACAACCAGTCAGGGTTGGCGATGGTTCTAAATTGATGAACTAAAATATTACTTATTTACTAAAATAATACAAATGTATAATTATTTTTCATCTCTCATACTCTGAAAGTAGGTCATTGATTATCTGGATAGCGGGTTGAAAGTGACTCATCGCGACCCTTGAGTTGAAAGCTTGAGAGTAATTTAAAAAAAAAACTCATAATCTCAACCCTTCATAGCTAATCCAAATGAGGTACATAGCAATGTAAATACGTATACAGCCACGTAATCTATGTTTTATTAGTTCATTTTAATTGTAAAAGGCGCTAAATAGGTACTTATAATCTTTTCATTGACATTCACGCTTATGCTTAAGCTTATGCAACAACGAGAATTAGGAATTATTACGTTCTGTATTTTTTTTTAGCTTGAAATATAAGTCGACAATTAATTGATAGCTCCGTGTCTGCAAGTTTTAAAAAAAACTAGCCGGGAGTCATTGGTGCGTAGAAGAAATGCGTAACGCACGCAAATCGCGCAACAGAAAAAAAGAGCGGGAAAAGAAAGACAAACGTAACAAATATTTTGTCACTAGCTGTTGCCAGCGACTTCGTCTGCAAAGAATTCGTTTATCGCTATCCCGCGGGAACTACGCAATTTTCCGGGATAAAAAGTAGCCTATGTGCTATTCCAGACTTTTCTCTATCTATATGCCGAATTTCATCCAGATCCGTTGGGCCGTTCTGGCGTGATTGAGTAACAAACAAACAAACATCCATCCATCCATACTTTCGCATTTATAATATTAGTTAGATAATATCTTCTTTTACTTTCCTCATAGGTATTCGAAATGAAAAGTAGTGTTTAACTCGGGTGAATCTTCCCATTTCACCCTCCAACTATAGGCGCTCTCACTTCATTCGAGCTCCAGAAATATCTCAGGTGAAATGGGTCAATTTCAACCCTTGCATATCAATCTACTATTACTAATAAAATTGAAAGAGTATATGTATAACTGACAACTCTACTACTAGTTCTATGAATTTTGCTCACTATTTACGATCTGTTGTTACAGATCTCAAAAATTTGAGAATTGCTTTGCCGGCACACTACCGAGCGGTTAATGTCAATTTTGTATAAATTGATCTCGACCTCCAAAGAAGCATTTCCCTGAATCAAAGACTTCGGGCTTGACGACGCCCGGCAAGTCGACGTGGTCGGCCAGCACGACGAAGGCCACGGGCAGCAGCGGAGCACCCCACGCGTACAGTGCGTACCACGCGAACTTGTTCAGGATGCCGCGCCTTTCGGTCGGCAACTGTTTCCGGGAAGCCCTATAAGTATGTATTAGTAGTTAAGTACAATTGTATTCATATTCATATATTTTATTGTTTTGAAAAAAAAATGACTGCTAAGTTTCTTGCGACGCATTCTTCTTAGCAACGATGGTCTTTCCGAATGTGCAGATAAATAAAAAGACATGTAAAATAGCCCTTGGCGAACTATTATCAAATGAAGTTTTGAGTTTGAATGTTCAATTGATTTTTTTTTAACTTATGATAAAGGGATTCCTCTTTAGCAATCTATGCATATTTTCCCGTGCGAGTAAATATATGTTCGACTGCATTTGGACATTTTTAATTGAAAGTGTAAAAGTTCAACAAATTTACCTAAACTTTCCATTTTTTGTGACAATTTCGTGATAAATTTTATTATAAGAAAAAAAAGTCATCTTCATTTTGGAGAAAAGTAACAATGGGACGTAATCAGTCATCCGATTTTGATGTTAAAAAACACAGGTTTTGTATGCGTTTAAAAAGTTTTGCTCACCTCAAAGTCCACCAAATGTCGACGGACATCGTATTCATCCAACAAAAACTAGACAGCAGCGGGTAGTAATTCATCAAAGCTGGAACGAGAGACAGTATGATTTAAAAGGTTTGATTTAGTTAGTAGAATATTAAAGTACTAGCTTTTGCCCACGACTTCGTCCGCGCCGAATCAAAATTTGCGCTAAAACTTCTCCCTCTCTCCCATTGAAAATATACAAAAACCAGCCAAATGCAAGTCGTAACTTAAGCACGAAGGATTTCATTCATTCATTTATGTTATTTCATTTCATTTCATAATATATTAGCAACGGGATATAAACGGCGATTTATTATTTATTTATTTATTTATAAGCCTTGTTGTTATTGTCGTTTATTTATTAAATTGTCGCGTAATTCGGCGTTCCTCATAGCAACGGCGATTTAAGAGACCTTTAATGAGTTGTCGATATTCCGACGTAGGTTGTATGCATCATATTTAATCGCGGGTACTGCATGGGTGTGGGTGATGCATGCAACTGCGTCGAAATATCTGTCTACATCCCGTTGGTAGTCTTACGTTAGTAACCGTGAATATCTTAAATCTTTTTGAATACTAACTCATAATGGTGCATCCTGAGGTATCCAACATTCCGTAGTATTGGGTGTAGACGAGGATGATCCTGAGCAAGCAATAGGCCGTGTAGGTGGCTAAGTAAGCCATCAGCATGATCCCTTGAAGGTTGCGGAGCTCCTTGAGGAGGGAGTACACGATCAGCACCAGCGCCATGAATACGCAAGACACCATCATACCTGCAAGATGGCCCTTCTGAATGTCCGTCGTCGTGATACAAAGGCAGAGCAAAAGCCAAGCGAAAGAGTATAGTCACAACTATACAGGGTCTCTTAATTTTGTTCCGTAATATTTTCAGCAGATGGTTGGGTTAATTTGATTGGATGTAAATGTTTTTCAGGATTTTTTAAATGCTTGACAAATGTTTCCATACATTTTGACTATGTTCAATTTAAAGTAAACGGCGTCGCACAGACTTAATCTTGAATCCGAAACTACGTTGAAAATTTTGTAGGTACGGGAGTGTTCAAACACACTCTACCACTTTAGTACTATCATTTATTCTGCGACCTTACCACCTTCTGAAAATCTTCGGAATCATTCTGAGACCTTGTATATGCACTGTTAAGGGCATAAATATGTGGACGTTACCAAAACGTCAAAAACATGTATACACCTATATGCCACAAACAATAAGGTCAGTGACACATTATATAATATTTGACACGATGGCTGTATTTATGCCCTCGACTGTACATAGTCTGGCTAAGGAATGTTGAGATTACAATACTACAATACACGTATCGTTCATACTGTACTCAATACATTATTTGCGCATAATAAGTATTATCTATACGTCACAAAACACACAGGCCGCGCGATTCCAGTCTCAACTTCTGATAGCTAAACTATAAAGTGGCCTTGGAATTTTGTTAGTTTGATTGAACACTCCAAAAAAACTGTTCCATCGTTATTTTTAATTCAGAATTAAGTCGGGCCTTTGACGTTCTAGGTACACTTTTAATATCAACGAATGAATAATAGTAGATTGATAAACAAGGGTTGAAATTTACCCACTTCACCTGAGATATTTATAAAAACCATTGACCAGGGCACTCAGGCAAATTAACCCAGCCATCAGCTGAATTATTACGGATTTTTTTTAAGGCAGTCTCTATAAAGCAATTTACTAGGTTAGGCAGTGTTAATTATGGGCTATACAATTCTGAAACACTTTGTCCACAGTGCGATTCTTCTCGGCAAACAATCATACCTAAACGGAGTCAGGTGTCCCGATATTGGTCGTGCGTTGGGTTGACACTGACTAAGAATACAATACAATACAAATACTCTTTATTGAATACCACAAATCAGTACAAAACAACTAACTTCGAGACATCTGACTCTGCAAGATATCGGAGGACCAAGTTATGCTTGCCAGTTAAGCGGAGCGATGAGTTCGCAAAGTTTCGTTTAAATCACCACACCCCTAATTGAAAAATAAATATTTACTCGTCCGCTTCTCTTGCTGCGGTTGTGAACTTCAAACACTAACTGGGGTCAGATTTTTGAAAACACATTATGATAATTCCACCCAAAAGTGGTAAATAATTGTGCTGAAAGAAAGAAGAATAAAAGCTCTAATAAATTTTGCCAAATAGCTCATTCAAATTGGAATCCATTGTATGGGAATTATGGCAAAATATATGGAGAACATTTATCTATGGGGTGAAGTGAAAATTTATCAACTCTCCCCCCTCCTCCAGGATGTACGCGGTTTTTTGACGTTTTTGAGAAAACTGTTCGCGATTCAGAAAAAGTGTGTGAGAACGAAATAATGTACAATAAATTTACTATACATCTGTCATACACACAAAAGCGATATCTCTTATGGTTTTGGCGCAAGAACACGCGGAAAATGATCAATTTTTGTTTTTTTACATTTTTGTTTCAAAACTTAAAACTTCAGTTTTCTCGGAAAATACTCATTTCACATCTGGATAATGTATGACTAAAATAAACAATGCAATATTCACTTAAAAAAGAGGTATCGTTTATTTATACAGTTTATTAGGTAAATTGACTATTTTATGATAGTTTCAATATTTCGTTTGCCAGGAACATTTTTTTTACTTGAAGATTGATTATAAACCGTGCTAGTGTAATTTCGTTTACTTTTTCTGAGTTATTTAATACTAGTATGAGAAATTTTGACTTCACCCCATAAGGTATCCATCCCCATAGATAAATGTTCTCCATATATTTTGCCGAATTTTGAGCTATTTTGACGCAACTATTACCATTTGTAATTTTTTTAAAGTTGAGCCGTAGTTTTGTAGCAATACCTACCTAGGTACTCAGAATTATAATTATGATTATACTAACTTAACTTATAATATTCTACTACTTTCGAGTGGTAATTTTGAGTGTCGTGCTTACAAATTCTTAAAAAAAAATCTTATTAAAATGTTCGCTACCCCTGTCCTAAAGTTACACGCTACACGGATAAAAATTGTGAACTACGTAAATTGCAACATTGAAATTGGCTATGATTTGACAACTCGATAAAAATGTCTAAACAATAAATGCTCTGAAATATCAAATGAATCAAGAAATTTTTATTTCTTAATTTTTATGTTTACTTTTACGGTTTTACCGTTAGAAATTTAATTTCTAAACGACACTGAAGCAGGTACCAGCAGCAGGTACAGGTAGCAGGTAGGTAGGTTTTTTTACCTGCTATGGGTGGTGTAGGGGTATAGCACGCGTCACGGAATGACGAGGACCCGGGTTCGATTCCCGGCCATAGCTTTACTTTTCGGATTTTTCTATGTGTTCTAATTTTCAGTGTCGTTTAGAAATTAAATAAATGCTCTTTCAAGCACAATAAACTGACTTTTTAATTTGATACTCTCGTTAATTACCTTTGTACAGTAGAATTTCAGAGTAGGTAGGTATGCGACACGACCTACACATTAATTAATTCAATGACTTTGCATGTTAATTACTTAAATTGGTGATTAATGTTTATCAACATCATTTATTACTTTCTATTCGTTTATACTAATAACTGCTTCCCATGCTGGTCTGTGGGATCAAAGAAAAAAAACCGGCCAAGTGCGAGTCGGACTCGCGCACTGAGGGTTCCGTACAAATTCGCCAAGTTATTATAAAACCAGTGTTAGCAGAGCCCTGCTCTTAAGCAAAATGTAGGCAGTGTGAGGTTATTTTATATTGGTTATTATATAGACAAACAAATATTAAATAAAAAAAAAACTACTTAAATACTAGATCTCGTTCAAACCAATTTTGGGTAGAAGTTTGCATGGTAATGTACATTAATATATTTTTTAGTTTTATCATTCTCTTATTTTAGAAATTACGGGGGGGACACACATTTTACCACTTTGGAAGTGTCTCTCGCGCAAACTATTCAGTTTAGAAAAAAAATGATGTTAGAAACCTCAATATAATTTTTGAAGTCCTATCCCAAGATACCACACACCCCAATGGGGAACTCCAAAATTAATTGTTTTTTTTTTTCTATTTTTGTATGAAAATCTTAATGCGGTTCACAGAATACATCTACTTACCAAGTTTCCACAGTATAGCTTTTATAATTTCGGAAAAAAGTGGCTGTGACATACGGACGGACAGACAGACAGACATGACGAATCCATAAGGGTTCCGTTTTTGCCATTTGGCTACGGAACCCTAAAAAAGTACCTATCTACCTACCAGTTGCTTCTCTACCCGCGGAGATGGTAAAAGCCCATCGAGGTTGGGCGAAAATCTCAGGAATCATGCTAGCAACCCATCACTATTTTGATTCCCCTTTCTACCTATACGCCCACAATCGTGCTGAACGTGGCCTTTAAGGTCTTGTTACCTTAGGCTCTGACGTGATTTATGTATGTACCTATGTATGTATGTGCTTTCAAAAATCCATCGTACAAACTACGATGTGTGGATGTGTAATTAACCTTTGTGTCGTATTGCGCCGTATGGACAATAAGAAATCACACATACTTAACTTAATTAAGACTAAGGTTTATTAGTTAGATATTTATTTTATTATAATTATAGACTAAATTCTACTTACAATTTGCACTGACTACTCTTCGATTCATTCTGTCCTGTGATTCCGGAGGGTCCACATTTTTAACGTAGAACACTGTATACATTTCGGGAGAAGCATTGTCAGTATCAATATAAACAGCATTTTCAAAGCAAAAATCGCCCATTTCATGTCGTTCTTCCAAAACCGAAACCAGCATCGTACCGTTCTGAAAAGTCAATTTATCACTGATATTTAGAAAACCAACGTGAAGACCAACGAGTAGTGGGGGGTGACGGCACCAGTAAGGACAACGACCCAATAATGCACAATAAATAACTCTAATTTAAAAGAAACAAAGGGATAGTAATTTATTTTTCAACACAGTTGCTCGTAAATTGAGTCTTATTGCACCGCATTTAATCTAAATATCAACTCATTACTCTTTGATTCTGTTGAGCTTGGACTGAAGTTTCCTCATAACGATTTGTTGAAGGATTGGTTCGACCAATTAAATAATAAAATATAACTTCGTGGTGTCGCAATGTAAATCGCAATATTATTTCACGCGCAGCACAGCACACAATTCGAGTGGGGCTATGTGGGATATCGTCAGCAGAGAGCGAGGTAAAATCGGACAACCCGCAGTAAGTCGGTTTTACAGAAATTGCAGTAGACTCGAATGAGTTTTTAATGATTCACGGTTAAGTTCATTCGAAATATAAGGTAATCGCGGTTCACATCCCGTTTATAATATTTCGAATAGACTCGAATGGTCAGAAATAGGTACGGCTCAAAAGAGAACGTAGTTAATGCCATGAATGCTAGGTTTGCGTGCGCCGCGGCGGCTTGCGGTGCGCCGGCGGTCGATCTGCGGCGTGTGCGGCAGGCGCTGGCCGCGGCGTACGCGCCAGCGGACCGCTCCATGCGGCTCGCCCCTTTTACTCCCGATGAGGTCTATCGAATAATTATGACCAAAATACCGATGTCTACGGCGTATCTATGGAGCTGCTAAATACTGTAGTCGAAACTATGTCGCCGGTACTAGCAGTTTTATTCAATGCATGTATCAGGGAGGGAACATTTCCTGAAGCATTAAAAATTAGTAAAATCTCCCCCCTTTTCAAAGGAAAAGGAAGGAGAGATGACATTGATGGCTACAGGCCGGTGTCCATAATACCAGCCACAGCGAAAAGGTCTTGAAAAATGGTCTAAGCTCGCGGTTGACTGAGTACCTTAAATTGATAGAAGCTTTATCTGATCTCCAATATGCCTATAAAATTTACGTTCAGGTTTACTTAGATTTTTTTACACAGATAATATAAAAAAATACCACGTACAACTTAATTTAGATCATAAATGACAAATAAAACTTTAGTGAATAGAAATACAATTGCAGATGGACCCTCTGACACTATTTTTTTATGGTTATTTTATGAGATATCTTAGATCCGTTTACACCAATCGATGCGTAATTTTTTTCTGACTTTTTTGGTCTAAGTAACTCATTTTGGCCAAAATCGGACTTGTACCCCTTTTCACTAGAGCCACAGAAATGTGGTCGCTCGACGACTGATTTGGCTCGTGAGATTGTGCGTCGAGTCACAAACTCTCTGGAAGACCGGCAGCAAGTTGCAGTTATCAGCTGTGATCTTTCCAAGGTCTTCGATGTGGCTGATCATGATGTTCTTGCGGTAAAGTTGCAGCATTACGGGATAAGGGGAAGAGCGTATGGTATTTTTACCGACATTCTACGAGGGCGGTCACAGATAATGGTGGGTGACTGAGGACGAACCCGATCGACCCCATTAAATACTACAATGGGCGTGACTCAGGGGTCTTCTGTCTCAAATATTCTTTTTTCTATCCTGCTGAACGACCAGCCTGAGGCGATTTCGTCGGCCGATATTTTAATGTATACATGCTGACGATGTCGCCGGGGTTGTGTCGGCTCCTGATGTCGATTCTCTGGAGATTCGCCTCAATGATACCGCAAATCATCTCTCTCGTTGGTTTAAATCAAACGGTCTAGTTCTTAATGTAACCAAGTCACATTTTCTCCATTTCCATATTGGAAATAGAACTCCGAGACCGCTGCAGGTTCAGGCTGAAGGCACAAGTGTGGAGCAGGTGCCAGTGTCGGCTTTCCTGGGATTCGAAATCGACAGCAGACTGAGTTGGAGCTGCCATGTAGATAAGTTGTGCTCCAAATTAGGAAGCGCATGCTTTGCGTTGTGCCGCGGCATGCGGTGCGGACGTGTTACTTCGCTACGATACACTCGCTTCTGCAGTATGGCGCCGAGTTGTGGGGGCGTGCGGCAGAGTGGCAGCGTGCATTTCGACTACAAAAAAGGGCTGTGCGAGCAATAGTTCAGGTGAGGCAGAATGAGTCAGCAAGGCCTTATTTTTAAGAGTTTGGCATACTCACGCTGCCCTCGCTTGTAATATTTCAGATACCTAGCCGTGTACGTTCATAGTAATCTGTGCGAGTAAAAGAGGCGCGTAGATGTGAAAACCCACTCGCTGCGCGATCCGCAGAGGCTCCGTGCAGTAAAACAGCGACTTGCGAAATCGGGCAAGGTGACTCACGTGATGGGCCCGCCAGTTTATAACCAGCTGCCTGATACGATGATGATGATGTCATTTCGGCCTCGACGTTAAGATGTTTTAAAATTAAACTCAGGAATTGGCTTGTCCAACACACATTTTACACATTCGACGAACTCTTTTCCTGGCAGTCAAAGCCTACTACTTACTGATTGCAGAACATTTGTTTTATTATAGTGCTGCAGTTTTATTATTATTATTTTTAATTGAAATGTTTTTAAATTTCATGAATTGTTCTGACATGAAATATAATAAAATAATGATAAAAATGACTTGTAATAACTAACTATAATTGTTACGAATAAATGAGTATGAGTATGAGTATAGAAGCGAAGATTAACGATTTTAACCAAGCGCTTAAAAATGAATATTTCGTTATTAACGGATATTTAACCGCATATGCCTATTGCGTTTAAATTAAATACCACCGCCGCCCGCGCCGCTACCTGCTGGCGGCCTCGCGCAGATAACAATCTGTAAAGACGGCCGCTGTCATGCTATCTTGCTTACACATACTCTGTCTATAAATAGTGATTTATATCCTCATTGCTGTCTACTCAATACTCGCACAGCGTGGTATTGAACAACCAAAAAAATAATCAGTCAGGTCTTATACTGTGAAATTCGATTTTCGAAGTTCGTTTTGTTGGTGCCGTTCGGCTCACACCAATAGACATTCATTTGAGAGTGGGCGGGGGACGGTATGACACGAATCTCGAAAATCGAATTTCGTAGTAGCCCCCCATATGTCGCTTTAAATATGATTTTTAAAATCTAAAATCTAATCTTTATCCTTCGGATAGGTAGTTAACTACCTAGGAGTTGACTAAGTACACAATAAAAAACATATTATTTACCTACCCTTTTTCGTTGTCGCAGTCGGAAAATTGACCGTTAATAATTGCATCGATAGCTTACCATAAACGTCGTAAATTAACGGTAGCTAATGGGTTTTTTGCAACTAATAGATATGGGTTTAGTGAGCAAGTAATCTTTGTCAACCGGCCAGAAAGACGGACCAACAAAACTATTAAGCCTTTGGAACCCTTAAAAATACAAGTTAACCCACCTCTAGAACAGACGGACGCGAAAAGTTGCTAATTTCATGTCGAGGATCACTCTCGCACACGGAAAAGTTTTCGTAATGTATTATTGTAAAATCGCTGATCTTCTTATCGCTCTTAACATCTTTTTCATAATAAATAACTAGTCCTGAATAATCTTCAAGGTTTGTCACATGGTACGTCTTTTCTAAATGAGACGTGCTCTCACAATATATTCTGTCCCCATCATCGTGCAAGATCTCATTTTCTGCGCAGCACTTGATTAAACACGGCACTGTCTTGCAAATATTGTTGATATCCACTTTCTCGCCGTTCTTCGTAATATTAAAGTTGAAATCGCAAGTTTCTTCTGTATTCCCCTGTGGCAAAACCAGGTAGAGAGCCAAGAACCAGATTAACACACCGCTTGGCAACATTGTAAATGGGCTAGTCTTACTGTTCACGACTAGAAGCTTGTATCCGAAACGGAGATTGGAGCATGAATAAAAGAGTGAGGCCCAAAACAATCGTCCTTGAATGACGTCACTGTTGCTTGCTGTGGTTTGCTGTTGCTGTCTCTTTCAATAGGGTGACAATATATTAAAATTTGTTGAGAATGTGAACAGATGTAGACGGGAATCATTTCTAGACAGGAATTATTTGTTCGTAGTCTGATATTCTAATATTTTCAGTTTAAAGAATGAAAAAACCAGCCAGCAGCGAGACGGATTCCCGTACAGGGTTCCCTGCTAGCACTTTTCAAGTTCTTAAACTAAGAACACTATAAAAAAACATCTGATACAGGTTAGATTAAAGTCTTTTTACATTATTAAAGCTAATAAAATCACACAATAGTTATGTTAATAAAAGGAGTAAAGACATAACGAAGAAGAGATTTAAAGTTAATAGGACGGGGAATGAAGGAAGGAAGATCATACAACGAGGAAGACAATTTTGGTCATATTAAGAATATGTGATCCGGGCAACCCTCATCCAAGCCACATTCATACAAAGAACTGTCTCTGACACGAATTTTATTGAGAAAGATAGGAGTACACGAGTGGCCTAGTCTAAGTCTGCAGATCGTAGACGTATTTACCTTACTCGCTTAGCGAAATTTAAAAAAAAAAAACAAGATTTCGCAGGAACACTTTCCTGAATTTCAGAGTAATGCAAGCATTTCACTTGACTTAATCTAACCCAATGCACTAGCCAGTCAGAGTCTAAGCGGTCCTTAGCCAGGTCAATCAGGTCGTGCGCAAAGCACCTGAAGTGTGAGTCACAGCTAGAACTGGTCGCCTCCCTTAGCAAGCTGATCCGTCCGTTCCCCTGGCTGCCAAGCCAAGAATTTTTTTATAGCAAGGCTCTAAAAGGAAAGACCCATAATCCAGATGGCTACGAATGAGAGCGTTATACACGAGCTTTTGAGTGTACGGATGAGAACCCCACCATACACCAGACAGGGACCGGATGATGTTCACATTTCTCTCATATTTCCGAATCACCTGGTTGATGTGGTGAATGCCATGCCAGACAACTTGGAATCTAACGTGCCACCGATAAATTTAACCTTATCTATAACGGGAATCCGAAGGCCACCACAGCAAACAGCGAGGTCAGGAATAAATCTTTTACGAGTAAAACACCACCGCGCATTTTGGGATAGAAAGAACAGGCAATGATCACTTAACCATACATTTAAATAGTGGAGAGCTGAGGAAAGGAGGGATTCGGCGTCGGAGATGTTAGGAACGACAGAGTATAGACCGAGATCCTACGCATACTGAAGGACGTTACAGAAAGAATTCTCTAACAGATCCAAATCATGAATATATAAACTACTAGCTGTTGCCAGCGACTTCGTCTGCAAAGAATTCGTTTATCGCTATCTCGCGAGAACTACACAATTTTCCGGGATAAAAAGTAGCCTATGTACTATTCCAGACTCTTCTCTATGTTCCAAATTTCATCCAGATCCGTTGGGCCGTTCTGGCGTGATTGAGTAACAAACATCCATCCATCCATCCATGCATCCATCCATCCATACTTTCGCATTTATAATATTAGTTAGATAAAGAAGTGGACTAACGACAGAGCCCTGCGGGAGACCTTTGAAAACCAACCTCGGAGCCAGGGGCGTAGCGTGCCTTGGTGGGGCCCCGTATAAAAATGTATTTGGGGGCCCTTATGAAGGGTAAAGATTTCTCACAAAAGAAAAAAAAATGTGTGCATTCATTTTTGCTTGCGCACGTCGGGGGCCCCCGTAGCCCGGGGGCCCCGTATAATTGATACGGCAGATACGGCGGTAGCTACGCCCCTGCTCGGAGCCCTCGGAGGGAGAGAAACAATAGGTAGTAAGAGAGATAAGGACTGACCCAGATAGAAGGAAGTTAATAGTGAAATTGACTAATCTCCCCGGTAAATTTAAATGGAGCAGCTTTTCTCTAAGTAAACGGAGAAAAACATCATCATAAGAAATATCCAAAAAAACTGAAATTATCGCGATTAATACATGAAATAACTACAGAATCATTCGCTTAAGTTTGTTGTCGTACATCTATTATAATTGAAAACAATAATGCTTTAATACATAGACAGACACATTTTAAGTAAGTTTAAATATATAGATAACGATTAAGTACTTTTATTTGCACACATCTAAGCCATATCTTCATATAAGTACATATATTTATGCCATTGGTAGTACATACTTATAGTACTAGGTTTTTGCGATAGACTCAGCCCTGTGTATCTTACGCACACATGGACGCGTGTACAGACGACGTCGTGCCTGTGTTCATTTCAGAACGCGGATTTTGTTCGTCGTGGCCGCCGTGTGACATAATCATAATTTAAGCAATATCATAATCAATGGCATATAGATGCTACTCACTCGAACATTGTTTTGTGGTGGGGAATGCCGTGTGGCCGCAGCATTATCAACAGCAGGCTACTAATACTGCTGATGTCATTAAGGAAGTATGTATATCCCAATAATCATTTAATGTTCGCCGTTTCGGTAATTTATTTGAACCATCCTATTTGTTAATCATTTTAATCATTTATACATAAAATTACAAATAATTGCAAATTGATAACTACCACTCACTTATGTACATTCTTTTTCATTTCAGGTGACAAATTGAGCCCTAAATTACTACTAACTAGTACTTCTAGGTTGGGAAGTTGAAGGCATGTTAATTATTTCCTGAAAACAAAGCATTATTTTTGATATAACAAATTAATAACTATGAATATCATAATGATAAATCCATTATAAAAATTTATTATATCAGCTTACGATGTGTTATAACGTTCACATAATACTTATATGTATGTAGGGTAAAGTCACCAAAAATTGAACGATTAAGCGGCTACCTCTCCTTTGAACCCTTTTTTCGAAGTGTTGTAAGCCATGTATGATAGTGATTTTTTTCTGTAACGCTAAGCATATAGTCGACTTTGCATTTCACGACTTCAAACCCTTATATTACAAACGGATGTATACAAAAAAAAATATTTTTGCCAAAATAAGGCAAATTGCCCCAAAGTTGAACGATGTGCCCTATTTATGAACGAATTGACCCCAAAAGATGAACTAATATATTAATAGTAAAGTAATAGTGGATAGGTGGTCAACTTTTCCCGTAATTGAACATTGCCCACTAAATAAATATACACGAATATACGTGTAGTTGTGTATTTCTGAAACAAATGAAAAAAAAAAAAATATAACAATGTTCATGTACTGAAATAGAAACCAAAAGTTGAACGGGTAACATTTCTTGGTTCAAGTTTTGGGCATGAAATAATAGTTGAGTAGCGATTCCCATACAACAATAATATCAAAAATCTTTGCCTTAGGAACAAAATAATTTGTTCAACTTTTAGTTAAAAAATCTGCGATAGGTATACAATTAATTTGAGTCTTAAAGGGTGTGTCTATCATTTTTATGAGATTTTATAAATGCATTTGAAAAAATACCACTTTGCCCAATAGTTGAAGACCGTTCAACTATTAGCTCATACCTATGATTTTGGAACCATTACTTGAACAGCGATTTTATCATTAAATAATATAAAAAAACAAAGTTATTTATTTACGTAAATATTAGAGACAGTCATGAATACATACCAAGCATAAAAATGTTAATCAATGCATTATTCAATTTTATATGCAATTAAATTAAAAGCTTAAAATGTGAAGGTCTTATCTTAAGAAGGATTCCATATAACCGGCACTTTTGCCGGTATATGGTATTACGGTTTTTAGGCCAAACGTTCAACTTCTGGGTGTTGTTCATCTTTTGGTTCCACTACCCTATGCATTATGGTACAGCATTTTTGAGCAAGAAGCCTGGCCTATCGGGGTCGTAATCCTCAGCTTTGAAGTGGTCACTAATCCTGGCAGAATTGTGAAATTTGCCCTTTATTGCTATCTTGGTTAACCAAGCATTCCTTCTGATTGGGTCAGTTGAAGTTGAAAAACTGTAAAAAAATGGGATATGCTCATTAGGCATATAAAATAAGGCTGTTTGCCAGGATTTGTAACTATACGACTTATCTGACTATGCTGTGCATGGGAAATTGGGTTTTATTGTAATCGTAGTTACATCAAAAATGGTTACCCTAGTCTTATCTTCTTATTTATCTTCGCACCTGTATTATTCAATAACTGCTAAGTTTTATGTAATTACGCTTATCTAATAACAACAGCAAAGATAAATCAAATGCCAAAGATTTCTAATTTTTTTAACATATATTTCATAGGAAAATTCAATGGTAGACGTGAAATATGCCTATGTTGAAAAGCGATCGTGTAAATGATGTCGATATTAGGACTCGCCTGTGGAATTTGACGCTTGATCCTGGATACCAGACATTTCTGCAATCACGAACTATACATCTCATGCTGATCATAAGAAAAATACTGCTTATAATAAATAAGACCAAGGGAAACTTTCGAAGCGTGTGTGAACTGGGGGGCTACTACGAAATTCGATTTTCGAAGTTCGTGTCATACCGTCCCTCTCATTCTCAAATGAATGTCTATTAGTATGAGCGGAACGGCACCAAACGAACTTCGAAAATCGTGTTTCACAGTATAAGACCTGCATGTCGGGCTGACGGCGGCCTATGCGGCCAGCTATCACCACAGGCCATGTGCCGTTGGCGTCGAGAAGGTTAAGGTTATTGGTTTGGAAATATCAAATTCAAAAAGCCTAATGTATGAAATTATTCAATTTATTATTCTTAAATATTATACAAAATGCATTGGATCATTTGCACGCCCCATGACGTAACATTTCAGTTTCGTTTCTCGTTCCTTTCAGTCTATGAGTGACTATTACTAATGTCGAACACGCGCCGCCCGCGGTGCCATAAGTCACAGTGCGCAGCACGGAAGCGCGTGAGAACTGTTTCGTGCGAGAGATAGACTACCCGTCTCTTTCTGGAACGGACAGTAAGAAAAAAGTGTCGCGGTAAAGCGCGATTTGGACCGAACGGTGAGTGAATCGGAACTGTCTTTGTATTTTTATGTTGGTATTTCTGCTTGTGATTCGGGAGGGAATATATTTTTTGACGTGGACAGGGGTGTGGGGAGAGTATGGCGGGAAGTGCGACGAGAAGGGTAAGAAGATTTGTGCAAAGTGTCTGATGATAAATATGATGTGAATAGTAAAACAAGTGAAATCACAGTAACTGGTGAGTCACATTAAACGCTTCTTACATATGTCGTACCCCATTGTAGAGCAATATGATCACAAGAATGAACCGTACAATAATCAATAGTAATGCAACTACAGTGCATGTTAAGTACACAACACAAGGTAACTAAACCTTGTATCACAATCCCGAACCGAGTTGTGGTTCAGGTGGTCAGGGCTGGCTATTAGGGGATTTGTTGGGAGGCCAGTGGGCGGAAGCCCGATTGTGATTATAAATTGAGTACAATAGCATCTACAATAAAAGTAGAACGATGAGGGTTCATTTCAAAGATCATATTGCGCTAAAATGTGACTACAATTAAGAGTATATTGCGAAGCAGTTAAATACACCACGTGAAGTTGCCACATTTTTTGGTGGAGATGGCTGGGTTACTTTGATTCTGTCAAGTGGAATTCGTATACACAAAGACATTCCGCAATTTAATCGTCATGCCTCGCTGCCATAGTGTCAGAATGCATTGAACAAGAATTCTTCGTAATTATGGTCAGTGATGAGTACCATATGTGCGAGGTTTGGCCTCTCTGACAGGCAGATTTACAATCAAAGACGGTGAGCCGTAGTGTTGGTTATAGAATATATGAACAGAGCGAATGCTCGCTGACCATAGTGCCAATCACAAAACTAGAGAGGTGCTCCTCGTTGGCAGTGTCAGTTATCATATTGTAGAGGTGCTGCCTCACCGACAGGCAGCCAAGCAAAAGCGTGCTTAGAAATCCTTGGCTTCAGAGGGCTCATGTAGATGCCCTGTGCGCTTGTTAGAGTAAATTAACAGTAATTGCAGGAGTTTCAAGGTTAGCTATAAAAAGCAGTAAAATTTAGCTACGCAAGACTAAAGTATCAGTCTCAGAACGAGGGTAGTTTGTCGGTTAAATTTGCGTGAATAAGGAATGATCGAATTTTAGAAATTTCTTACTTGACGGAGTCAAGTATAGCCCCAAGGCAATAGATATTAAATTTTATTTGAAGGAAAACAATCAATCAATTGCCAAGTTGACCAATTAAGTGTTCCGTAAAATTCAATTTCTTGGCATACTGAACACATTGGAAATACCCAACAAGTTGCCCAAATTAATGCCATGCAATTAATTCATTGACTTCTCGATCCAATTTAACGCAGAAACAATTACACTTGTGACAAAATGAAAAATGGTGAAAGTATGCGTCGATCGTAATATGCAATTAAATATATTATACGTAAGAATAACAAGCATCGGCTAAAAGTTAGCCTCATATCATTTTATTATCATTTTAATATGTTTTTTTTTTTTTTAAATTATTTAGGTGATATTATCGACAAAAGCGTTTAAAAATACTTTTATTTTATTTATTGACCTTAAAAATGATTCATTGATTCGTATCGGAAAGTGTGTGGGACGTGCCTTATGAAAACAGTGTTATTCAATCTGTGGTGCGCGTTCGGAAATTACACTATAGTAAGTACGAAATCCAGATTCTTATTAATGAGAAATTAATTTATTAATAAAATTTATAAAACAATAAGGGTAAATAGTTTTATTTTACGCTATAACCTTTTATAATTTAAGCCAATATTAGAATTGTGTCTTGTCTAGATTAAAAATTACAACAGTGTGAACGCGACTATATTTATTTTCAGCTGGTTGAAGGCAGACATGGCAGTGTGGATTCTGATTCCTTTGCCTAGTCCTCAAGAAAAGAATAAACCCTAAAGGTTTACCGCGATTTTGGCTGTCATGTCATGTCTTGTCTTACAACTTACAAGTTGTGTTGAGTTGAGATTTTGCTGTACGAAATATCTTGCCGGTTTTGTTTGTTACTAGTATTGTTGTTGCTAGTATTGTTGGAAAGGAGAAAGAACTTGTGCAATACCAAGTGTAAATTACTCTTAGACGATCGTCGAAACCTCCTGAGTAAGTCGTGTTAGTCAAAATGAAATCGAGACAATGCAGTACGTTAGAAGTAGAAGGTCTCAGTAATCATTACAATCGATGTTTCTCAATGATTTTCAGGTCCTATACACTACAGTACGCAATCCGACTGCAAGGTCTCGTTCGCTGCAAATAGCTGGAACCCCGGAGGTAGGAATTCTTAAGCTAATATTTATTCTAATAAGAGTCCAATGAGAATCGGTGCAAGTGATATGAAATACTCATAAGTCTTCTTATCGCTATTTCAGGCAGTTTCACAATGGAACAGGCTTTGCAGTCTAGGCTCGTGCTAAGGCACAAGCGTCTTATTGAGCTCACGGAGAAGGCTAAAGCTATGTCAGACGGTGACATTGCCATACCCCTCCTCCAAGTGACTCAGCTGTGCTTGCAGTTAAAAATGGCCATCAAAGCACTGGATAAAGAAGCACTGCTATTTATAGAAAAGTGTGGAGACAAGGAAGGTATAGCCTCACAGTGCACAGAAGATCAAATGAGGGCAGAAGAAGCGCTTGCAGGTTTGGAGTCCATTAGCCAAGTAGCTGTCGATAAAACCCACGAGCAGACGTCAAGATTGCCCAAGCTAGACTTAGCAAAGTTTAATGGTGATGTACTGAAATGGACAGAATTTTGGGACAAATTCGAGGCCAGCATTGACTCCAGAAACTTGAAGGAGGTAGACAAACTGGCATACCTGCTGAGTTGTTTAGAAGGAGCAGCTTTAGCTACTGTCGAAGGGCTGGGTGCGACAAATGCCAACTACTCCATAGCAGTTGAGGTTTTGCGTAAGAGATATGGAGATGAGGAAAAGGTGATTGACGCTCACCATACTGCTATAAACAAGTTGGAGGTTGCAGCCAACATACCAAGTGAGTGCCGACAAAACCTCAGCCAAATTGAGAAGCACCTGCGAATCTTGGCAGCGCATGGGGAAGACGTTGAGAGCAAACATTTACGAGTGAAGATAGCTTCCAAATTTCCAAACCCTGTCCTTTACCAGGTGAGGCTACGAAGCAAAATCACTACGGTCACGGAACTCCGCGAGTGTCTGGAGAATGTGATCACTGCGATGGAAGAATCGGACCTACCTACTCCATCCACGTCAACATCTAATGCCACAGTTCCAGAATCTTCTACCGAGGTCTTACACAGTATCACGAGGCAACCGCTAAGGCGGGTCAATGTCAATAGGCCAAAAGGACAGAAGGAACCTCGTCGCGTAAATTTTACCTGGGACCGGAAGAGGAAGGCAAGTGCACAGGAAGGACCGGAAAATAAGAAAATGAGAAGTAAATGTGTGTTCTGCGGTCAAGGACATTTCAGTAATCAATGCGAGGAATATGCCACTTCGAAGGAAAGGAAGGAAAGGCTGGGCACTAAATGCTATATCTGTTTCAAAGAGGGACACAGGGCCACTAAATGCTATAAGGCCACTAGGACTAAGTGTTACCATTGCAAGAGGCAACATAACACAGCATTATGTGATAAGAAGTTTGCCACTGCCCGAAGTAAGTCCAACTTTCCTTCCAATGTTAACAATGACAAAGAATTTAGTTTCCTTGCTAATGTAGTATCCTTTTTGCAGACGGCAACGGCCCAACTAATACACAACAATAAAACTGTCCCATGTCGGTTGCTCCTTGATTCTGGCAGTCAACGGAGTTATCTGACCACCAAAATGGCAAAACAATTGGACCTGACTGTGAACGCTAAGGATCAACTTGTCATCTTCACATTTGGATCAACTACTCCAAAAGAAATGTCCAGTCCATCGGCAGAGGTTAGGTTAGTGACCAAAAGAGGAACTCAAAAGGAGATAAGAGTGAACTTAGTACCTCATATCACAGACCGGATTTCAGTACCTGAATGGAGAGCCGAAGACATTAATGTTGACTTATGTGCAGATGACAACTCAGTTGGAGAAGGTATAGACCTCTTGATTGGCAATGATTTTTATTTTTCCTTCATACGCAGTGAGCACATTAAAGTCCAAGAAAACTTGTACCTCATCAACACAGATTTCGGCTGGATTATCTCGGGCAATTACGACCTAGATCAAGAAGGCGACACATTGTCTATTGTAACATATTGTCAATGTCATGAGCCAGGATGTCCATACTTTAATGAGCCTGATCTTCCACTGCGTACCATTGATATGAAATTTCTTTGGGCCCTTGAAAGTATAGGGATTACAGACTCTCCGAAGACCGCTCGAGAAGAGGAAGCAGTGAGACTTTTCAATGAAACTGTAAAGTATAAGGATGGAAGGTATGAAGTCAAATGGCCTTGGATTGACTTTCCGCCAGAATTACCTTCTAACTTTGGACTGGCATACGGGCGATTGAAAAGCATGCTACGACGTTCTGATGCTGAAACAATAAAGGACTATGAAGATATACTGAAAGAACAATTAGAAGCCGGTATCATAGAAGTTGTCGCATCACAACCTAGCGACAAAAAATGTGCCTGTTCATTATTTAGCACATCATATAGTCAAACAAGATGGTAAACGAGGCAGGATTGTTTACGATGCTTCTGCAAAAGGTAATGAACAGAAAAGCTTGAATGAGTGCCTGTATCGAGGTCCGTCTATGATCGAAGACATGACTGCTTTAATTCTTCAGTTTCGGACTGGACAGATTGGTTTAACTGCAGATGTAGAGAAGGCATTTCTCCAAGTTGGACTGCAAGAAAGTGATAGGGAAGTTACCCGATTCTTGTGGGTGAAAGACCCAACTAAAGAACTGAGTGAAGACAATTTGCTTTATTTCAGATTCTGTAGAGTGCCTTTCGGAATTATTTCAAGCCCTTTCCTGCTGACTGCAACAATAAGGTATCATTTTGCGCAGACAAACCAACCACTGCTAAAGAAAGTCGCAGATAAATGTTATGTGGACAACCTAGTCACAACTGCAGAATCTGTAAGTGAAGCAAAGGAAGTATACAGAGAGACAAGAGAAGCCTTTGGTGAGCTGGCAATGAACATAAGAGAGTGGACTTCAAACTCTGAAGAGTTCATGGCTAGCATTCCAGAACTACAGAGAAACAAGAACTTGGATTCTGTAAAGGTACTCGGACTTTTATGGGACTTAAAAGATGACACCTTGCGACTCAAGTTGAATGACAATATGCTTGAAAAGGATGTCTTACAAGTGAAGACCAAAAAGGATGTACTCAGAATGCTGGCACGTTTTTATGACCCTTGTGGTTTTATAGCACCACTTATACTGCCAGCCAAACTTCTATTTCAAGAACTTTGTATAAAAAGGGTTAAATGGGACACACTAATGCCTGAGGACCTAAGAGATAAGTGGAACAACATTGTCAAGAACTTACAGACTACAAAGTCAGTCATGTTACCAAGACATGCAGGCGGTGAAAAAGAAAGCAAGTATGAGATACATGCATTTACAGATGCCTCAAAGAACGCCTATGCCTCTGTTGTATACTTGCGAACAACAACAGGTAATGAAACGAAATTGTCTTTCTTAATGGCTAAGAGCAGAGTAACGCCAGTAGAAGACAAAGAGGATCTCAAGATTCCACGCTTGGAGCTGTTAGGTTATCTGATTGGCAGTCGGCTACTCAAATATGTCCGAGATAACTTAGACCTACCATTACAGCAAGCTTACCTGTGGACTGATAGTCTCATTGTTCTGAGCTGGATGAAATCGAGCAAACTACTCCCACCCTTTGTGTCAAGACGTATAAATGAGATCAAGGAGAGCAAAGATGTGCAATTTCGTTATGTCAACACTCATTTGAATCCAGCTGATTTAGCCACACGACCGGAGCTATGGCAACAAAAGAAGGACTTGTGGTTGAATGGTCCGGAGTTCCTCACCCAGCAACAGGATTGTTGGCCAAACATCACGAAGGTTGACGAACATACAGCTTTGCTTTCGGCCGGGGAGGCTCTGGACGCTGTAGACGGTCCAGAGATGGTAGAGAAGGGTTACGAAGACAGTAATCTGCATGAAGATGTAGATATAATGGATTTACCTGTGGCGACAGAACAACCCGCACCTGAAACTCATCAACACGAAGACGTAGACATGATGGAGCTACCTACGCCTACAGCGCAATCTAATGACATAATAAGAAAATTGCAAACAGAATATTTTCCCGACGAAGTCGCTGGCAAACAGACTCATTTAACGCGCAACTTAGGCTTATTCCTCGATGTGGATGGAATATTAAGATGTAAAGGGCGCATGTCAAACACCAATTGGACATATGACAAGAAACATCCTGTACTGATACCGAGAAAATGCGACTTCACTAACGAGATTATAAAAAGTACTCATGAGTCCAACTACCATGTAGGAGTAGCACACACGTTGAGTATTATAAGAGAAAAATACTGGATACCGCAAGGGAGAGCAGAGGTAGAGCGAGTAATTAGAAAATGTTCTCAGTGTGTGAAATATGGAGGAGGTCCATATAAGCTGCCGCCTACTCCAGCGAGCGTTTTAAGGGATACTGATATCAGCCCCACTAAACCATCATGTCATCCAGACATAATAACCCTACCGACGAAAGTCAGCATGACCAACAACGTGAAAGACCAAATGCGGAGCGACGCAAGTTCGTTCCCCCTAGGAAAAGCAGCAGACACAATGAGACCAAATCAAGAGTCAACTATAACAAGAATCGTATGGAGCAACACCGGTATAAAACTGGTATGCAGTTCTTGGCCCAGAATCAAGAAGAAATTAAAAAAGAATTATTCGTTGGCCTAACTTCAGAACAGCTTGGCAAGTTAACCGATAACGTGGTTAAGCAGCCTCAGATGCTTCCAGTCACTACAAGATCAATTGGATTTGGATGTCTATTTACGACATATCTCGCGCACCACCATCGTGCGACTGTTGCGCTACCTGACATACATCAAATGTATCGGGTATTCCTTGCCTCTTTTGAGGCTAAAGTTATCAAGGTGCAACGTGAATCAGGAGTTACTTTTAGAGATCCTGAATCGATCTACAGGCATCAGCCTGCACGTGCAGACTTCCTTGAAGACATTTCACGGTATAATACGTACCCCCATGCCATAAAGATGGCAGTGGACGCCGTCGGATTAGTCACCGACGTGCTTGACGTAGTGCATTTGCCAGTAATAGCTGTACCCAGACGAGACGTTGATGGGAATTTACAGCCACGCCCTGAGAGCGTAGTTCTCTCCACATTACGTGAGACCGTAGTCGAACTGGCGGACAGAGATACGCCTGAAATGATAAGGCGAAGATTTCATGATAACAACCCAATTCCAGGATGCCGCTGGTCAGCAGACCATGTTTTGGAAAACCCTGACGAGATTATCCCAGAAGACTACAATGTCAACACCAGCGTAGGAAGAGACATAATGGGGTTAACCCCATTCATGGCTAACATGCAAAAGGTTGTGCCCAAAATGGTTGGCGGCGCACTAGACACAAAGATAACAGGCAAAAGAAGCATGTTTGTGTCCAACCAGTTGGAGAATTTGAAGTGCCCAGATTGCGAAGCAGTTAAATACACCACGTGAAGTTGCCACATTTCAAATCTCGTGCGCGCTTGTGCTAGCCATGCTGGCGGTTGTTTTATTCATTTTTGGGCCGCAAGTCGAGTGGTCGGCATTAGTACAACTGTGTATGTCGGTTACGAGGTTAAGCAAAGTGATCTTCTCTGTCGGCGGCGAGCACCGGCGCGGCGGCGTCCTCCATCGCAGCAAAGTTCATGAAGTGCGCGGGTCGGTGAACCTCGTGGTAGAACTCTCGGGGGTTGCCAAGTTGGACGCCATACTTCATGTTTGGCTCGTGCCGGACGCCTGAAATATTGGAATTGTATTAGTCTATAAGTAGGTACATAATACAGTTGACATGTTCCACAGGTTTTTTTTTAATAAAAGTTTCAATCTTTTTGCCGACGTTACTAAATTGACACAAATGCTTGCAAGTCACAAGTCAATCGGTGGTTACTCTTTAACCATCTAATTAAAAAAAAAATACAATTTCGTCTTAACGTCCCACACCTCTCTTCCAAAACCAGCATATTTATTTAAATGTTATCCTCAATGACATTATAAACCCAAGATGCACCGCCACGTATAAAATCACTGCCAAAACTTGTCCCAAAATTACATTCCAAAAATATGAAAGTTTCGAATGCCAAATGATATTTCAACCACATTTAAAAATATTCGAAATACGACTGTATAACACAAACATCACAGTTTTATTTCAAATGCACGTGTCCGGAATATACGACATTATTACATTTAGTAAAAATTTAATTTAAACTGACAGCACGTCGTAAATCATATTGACAGCTCCATAGGGCCAGAGAGTGCTTAATGACAGATTCTATAGTCTGGCAGCTAAACCACTGCAGCCAGATGACACTTCTAAATGTCATTTTACGAAATAATGATACCACATTTATTTCACTAGTGCTCGACTAAGGTCACGTAATGAATGATTTGATTATCGAACGAACGAAATATTTTATGAATGTCAAATTCGTAGTTTAGTATATTTAGTATATAAAATGTGCGATGACTTTGTAATAAACGTAAATAGTGACAGCAGCAGTGAAACTGATTCGAAATAATTTAAGTTTTTAAGTAAAAGTACAAAGGTAGAAAAAAATATTAATGTGATAATTTTTGTTTTATTTATGGCAAAATGGGGAATGAGTTGAAAACTGGTAACTGAATTGACATGCTTTCGCACATTTCCAAATCGCGCTCTTACACTACTAACTAGAAAATATCCAAAAAAAAAACTTATTGAAAAACCATTTTATTAAAATACGCTTTGAAAATTCTCATTTATGACGTAAATTAATTTCATTACATCGTTCATTCTTTCATTCACTCACTAAGTCACATCACTATTTAATATTTGCCAAAAACTGACAACACTGAAAGTGTCATCTGGCTGCAGTGGTTTATCTGCCAGACTATAAGCACTCTTTGCTCGGGACGAGTTTTGAGCGCTCGTAGTGAATCTAATATCATTGATTATCCTAAATACTTCACATTTTTGAAAATTACCAGCTTATCTCAGGGCCTTCTAAAATTTAATTACGATAATCCTAAATGTGTACACATACACGTTTAATTGAGCCTCTACAGCAGACCACTAAACCAGTCATAAGATACAGGTAACACTCACCCATGAAGTTATAATTCCAGCTACCCTGCGAAGGCACCATGAAGTAACCAAGGAATCTATCAGAGAGCAGCATCTGCACTCTCTCGTAGTGACTGGGCAGATACCCTTTGGGGTTGTTGCCCCGGTCGGTGTTGCGGGCCCCCCACTCGTACCCGCTGGGGGTCAGCTTGTAGGCCGTGAGAGAGCACGAGCCGGGTGTGAAGGAGCAAGTTATTATTATGGTCTTCTCGCCGTCCCAGGACGGGTTTTCGGCCATTACTTTGGCGTGCGTTGTTATGTCCTGTGGAGAATGAATGAAAGTTTTAAATGAGAGAAGAAGACACATAGGCATAACATATTAAACTAATAAGTTTTTGTCAAAAATTTAATTTCTAATAAATGCTTTTTTTGCTGACTGTTGCATCGTCCTATATATGTGGACTAAATTTCAAGTCAATCGGACCAACAGTTGAAGAGTTCCCTCCTGCGGAGACCATCCTGGCTGGGTCACTAGAACTCCACTACCAGAGTATTATCATACGACTTACGAGTACGCAAAATTTTAGCTCAATCAGTTGAAGATATCTGCTTCAAAATTGAGTCGCAAGATTTCATCATAGGGTAATAGGTTGGGAATCCCTGATCTAATCTAATACCTTTAATTTAAACGAGCAATTCTTTTATATATCTATCTATACATAAAAATGCTTTAACCGAAATAAAATAAAAATGGTCTGTCTGTCTGAAAATAACCAATATAAAATGACCTTACACTGCCTACATCTCTGCTGGGCTTTATTTTATACTAGCTGTTGCTTGCGACTTCGTCTGCAAAAAATTCGTTTATCGCTATCCCGCGGGAATTTTCCAGGATAAAAAGTAGCCTATGTGCGATTCCAGACTTTTCTCTATCCAAGTGCCAAATTTCATCCAGATTAGTTGGGCCGTTCGGCCGTGATTGAGTAACAAACAAACACCCATCCATCCATCCATACTTTCACATTTATAATACTAGCTGTTGCCAGCGACTTTGTCTGCAAAGAATTCGTTTATCGCTATCCCGCGTGAACTACGCAATTTTCCGGGAAAAAAAGTAGCCTATGTGCTGTTCCAGACTTTTCTCTACCTATGCGCCGAATTTCATCCAGATCCGTTGGGGCGTTCTGGCGTGATTGAGTAACAAACAAACATCCATCCATCTATCCAAACTGTCGCATTTATAATACTAGTTAGACTAGTTAGATTAGACTAGTTAGACTAGTTAGATTAGACTAGTCAGACTAGTTAGATTAGACTAGTTAGACTAGTTAGATGAGATTCACTAGCCAAATTTGGTGCGCGGTTCTGACTCGCACTTGGCCTGTTACTTTATTATTCGAGCATAGACACGACTTACCTGAGGAGAGAGTTGAGGCAACTCGTTGGGCTGTGTGTGCATCCAGCCCAGAGGCTGCAAGTGCGCCAGCTGCGGGTGCTTCGGCAACTGGCGCGGCAGGTGTACCTGGCAACAACATCATGTCATTTATTTCAACATCCAACTACCGTGAGACTCGAACATATAGTGTATTTTTTGGCCCGTAGAATTCTGACAGCTGTCAGAATTAGACGTTTCAGGGGCCACCAACATTTTTTTCTGCTGAACAAATAAATTGTCACACTAAGCTTTCGTTATTTTAACTAACAAATAAAAATAATAAAATACGGTGACGTTCTAACATTAGGTACTCAAATAATGGATCTAAAAATTAATGGCAGCTTTTATTTTAACGACAATTGGCCAATTAGAGTACAGAAGATCTAAGTTGAAAACTTTAAAAGTCATCCTTATTATCACATACGTACATACATAAATCACGTCTTTATTTTAGCAAGGCATATTTTGCCATGTCGACGTAGTGACATAACATTACACACGCGAGGAGATTGTTCGGTTTAATATAATTTTGATATTGGGGGAGGAGCAATTAAAATATTTTCCTATACTTTGCCTGAAGAATGACAGTTGACTGCTGAAGTTTTACGTTCTGTTCATTCTTTTTCTTTTTATTAAATATTACGAAATAAATCAATATATTATAATCGTAGACCGAAGGTTTGTAATATATGACAATACTCAAAGTGATACCCCAAACAATTTATATTCTCCCAAAAAAAAAAAAAAAAATATTAATTATATCTAAATTATGCAATTTGAAATTAAACCAAATATCTGTTAATTACTAATATGTAAAAATGATTGTTAGTTTAAGTATTTCAACTTCAACATAATGTTCTACGTTTTTTTTTCCATTTTCTTACCACGGATTTAAGGAACGTTTTTATGACTGCTAATACCGAGAAATGTCAGAATTCTACGGGCCAAAAAAATACAGTATAATTACAAAAACTGAAAACTTACGTATAAAAGCCGAACATTGCACTAGTATTGAAAATTCACGTTAAAAGTAGGTGCTTTAGTAGTAAATTACATAAAAAAAAAACATTAATCTTTATTTTGTTGTGATTTGAATAGTGAATTAATTCATTTTACAATTCTTTTTTTACCTTTTTTTCATGTAATTTACTAGGTAAGTGTAGGTATTTACCTGGTAATTTACATGAAAAAAACGCGAATTTACAATACTTGTGCATTCTTAGCGAGTGCTCCTGCTCCCTGAGTTTGGTTTTTACTTTTTATCTCAGATTTAGCAAGCAATGTGAATGAGTGATACCTTAAAAGAAAGAGCAATAAACAGGCATGTTTTAAAAAATGTTTGAGCATTTCCAGGATTTTTTTTTTAATTTTTTTATGGCACTGAAAAATGACTCTGTTCCAAAATAAGACATGTTTAGTAATTTCGAATGCCTCCACTTTGTTTCTGTGGCAAGACAGACACTTAAATATTGTTTCATTTGGTCCAATACACATTAAACTATCCGAAATAAAAGATTTTGTTTACAAATTAACGCTCATTGGTGCAATATCAAATTCTGGGTATTTTTATAAAATTACTAAATTTTCAATTTAAAAAAAATATATCTAATTTCGGCTAAGAAATGTATGGCTCAAAATGTTCAAAAATACCTTAAAGCTTTGCACCTGGCTACCAAACACTCTGTATTATTTACCTGTTGATGCGTGCCCCATTGCGGAGGCAGTACGGCGCAGTGTACTTCGCGCACCATAGGGTTGTCGGGCGGCGATGTGCCGTAAAGGTAGCACGCAATCTAGGAACAAACAGTTATGTGAACGTCATATTAAATTAAACTAAATATCGCTATAAGAAACTTCTTATTGGCGTCTTGAAATGGTTCTAAACGCATTGAATTTTGAAATTTTCGTATATGATAAATAATTCTGTAAGGTCGAGCCGAAAATAAAGATTTTACCCCCTTATACGCTCTATAGGCTTCTGCTAACTTAGCCATGTTTGTCCTTATCTGTCACTTTGACATTTACTTTTCACAGATAAGGACAAACGATTGCTAAGTTAGCAGAAGCCTATAGAGCTATTATGAATAAGGGGGTTAGTTAGGACAAATCAAAAGTTAGGTATTATAATATAGACTCAGTGAATTACATTACCTGTGCTCTCAAATCGGAGATGGTGACAAACTTCTTAAGTAAATTCTTGGGCAGGATGTATGTGTATCCACTCTCCTTGATGTCGTCCGTACTGACGTAAATGTGGTTCGTGCGCAGATGCAAGTTGGTGGCGGAGATAGCTCTCACTCGCCATTCCGTCTTGGAGCTATAACAATAGCATTATTCTTTCATTATATATTTATTATTAAATTTTCTTATGGACTCACAGCTAACCATAAAGCGATAACTCCGATAAGACATAAATTTCATAGTACATTACTGCAGAGGTCATATATAGTTCATACCCAGCTACGCCTCGTCCGTCAATAGATACGAATCCACGAATTCTCGTTTATGGTGGACATATAATTAGAAACACTTGCGACGTATTTCACATTATACAAGGCACATTGCCGTAAAACTTTTGTTTTTGGAAATAATACAACATAATGCATAGAATACGTTCAACAATGTGAATGTCTCACGATGAGTAGTGAACATTACACGATGAGTAATGAACATTACACGATGAGTAGTGAACATTACATGATGAGTAGGGAACATTACACGATGAGCAGTGAACGTCTGATGATGTCACTAACCTGAAAGTCTGCGACTCATAGTTGCTCGTTGTGGACGTGATAATTTCATCTCCATGCTTGTTGACAGTGCGAGTAGTGGTGGCGGTGAGCTGGCTTTGCTCTTTGCTCTGCTTCTCGATCTCTGCAATCTGTTGTCGCTGCGCGGACGGCGCAGATATCTCCATACCGAGGATAATATCTCGAATCTCCGATTGGGTCAATGAGGCAACGTTTACACTGAAAGAAAATGTAGTAAGCTCAATATACTCATTTTTTAAGCTTACACACAACGCTTTGCCAACGTGTTAGATTCTCGGAGTGCAGCTCGGAGTGGACCTCAATAACGTCGGGATGTGACACCCGCAGCTAATTGCTCGCATTTTTACTACATCTTTTTACTCTATTGAAGGATACAGCCGTTTATGCCGCAAATTTCCGCAAATTTTCGAAACTCGGAAGGGAATCAAAACCAGTACTTCCCGTGAACTTAGAATCTCGAAATTTGCTACGAAGCAACGTCTCATAGTTCAGATCAAGGAAAAATTGCGAAAACCGTAAACTTGCCACAGGTTTGCACGAAACCCTCGGTGCGCGATTCCGACTCGCACTTGGTCAGCTTTTTTACATGTTTCACTTATACTCACTTGTTTTTCTTTCCGTAGTCAGCCAGTATGAGGTCTTTGAGTTGCACCTCGACCTTGATCCAGTCGTCGTCGGCGAGCGTCGGCCAGATGTGATGGGGCTCAGTCAGCGTGGTCTTGTCAGGTTTCAACAGCACTTTCGTACGTTCCGTGTTCACGTGGAGGGCGCGCAGGATTAGGATCAGACGGCTGAAAGCCTGCATCAAGGTAACACCAATGTTTATGCTCAAATACACATACTCATCATCTTCCTAGCATTTTTCCCGGCATTTGCCACGACTCAGTGAGCCTGGGGTCCGCTTTGACAACCTAATCCCAAGATCTGGCGTAGGCACTAGTTTTTACAGAAGCGACTGCCATCTGACCTTCCAACCCAGAAGGGTAACTAGGCCTCATTGGGATTGGTCCGGTTTCCTCACGATGTTTTCCTTCACCGAACAGCCATGGTGAATTTAAATCGCACATAAATTCCGATAAACTCAGAGGTGCGAGCCCGGGATTCGAACCCGCGACCCTCAAACCACTAGGCTACCACGGCTAAATACACATACTACAATACAAAAAATATCTTAAATGAAGAGAGAACAAAATCTTGGTGCCACAACAACCCGCTTTTTTCAACTACACTACAACCAATTATGTTGCTATTTATTTACTGTGATCCGCAAAGTGACAAGTAATTTAATCAATTATTTCAAGCTTCTTTCATTCAAAATTTAACATTAGTCTATATGTTCTAACTAGTTCCAAAATAGGTTCTAAAAAATTAAAATCTTCATACAATCAACATAACAAATGGAAACGACTCTTGAAAATACCTAATGCCCTTTAGATAATAGACAGTGTCCATATCTATTACTCTATTAGACATCTCAAGACTAAGCGGAACATACAAAATATACTCGAGAGCAAATAACCGGGTCAATTCCCATAGAAAGTAGTATTAAAAGGGATTTTACTCCCAAATATAATTCCATTAGCTTTTTTTTCTAGCATTTGCCCGCAACTATTTTCACTTGCTGTCAAAGTACTTACCGTGTAAGAGGAGATGGTTTTGAGCCAATCGTCGTATAGATTGAACAGCACCATCTGAGGCTCTGTAGCCTTGAGGATCAGGTCTCCAAACTTCTCCACCTTCAAGCACGCTTGGAAGGGCAGTTGCAGCTCAGAGCCCTTGATCACGATGTTCGGGAAGTCCAGCAAATGGACCTGTACAACAAATACAATAATGCACCAAATACATTCAATACCTTCATGTAAAATAAGTAAAGATTAGGTAAGGTCTTTTCATTCTTAACTGTCCTATTTGGTAAACAAAATTCTAACCTCAAAAAGTCTAATTTTTGTTATTTTTTTATTATTTCATCGTAAATAAAGGAAGTGAAGATTAAATATCAGCAAAATTATATACAAAATATTGCCTTAGGTTTATTTGATAACATAATACATCTTATTCTTTACAAAAATGTTCACATTGAGGTTAGAATTTTGTTTACCAAATAGGACAATTATGAATGAAAAGACCTTAGGTATAATTAGAAGTTGAAATACAACCAGATTACATCGGAGCTATCAGTGTTCAATAAATCTGAACGTGCACTTACGCTGACGACAATACTATTATTTGACCACTTACACAGCTTCCATTTATTTATTTGATGACGATTCTAAACAAAATAACAGTTGAAAAGGTAGAGGGAAATGGAGGGACGAGTCAAATAGACCTATAGATAGAGATCTAATAAAGACGACAATGTTATATTGTTGATGTAACAAAAGCTGGCAAGTCAGACTCTGGTTATGTAAACTAGCTGTTGCCGGCGACTCCGTCTGCGCAGAATTCTCTTATCACTATCCCGCGGGAACTATGCAATTTTCCGGGATAACTATCCTATGTCTATCCCCGGGAAACTAACTCTGTGTCAAATTTCATTAGTCAATTCAGTGGTTTAAACGTGAAAGCTTAACAAGAAAGAAAGAAAGAGCACATTTATTCTCTTTTGAAAGACACAGAAATAGAGCATACACACAATTGTACAAAAATGAAACATAAAACACAGACATGAAAATAGATCAGCAACGTATTAATGTGTGTAACAAGGATGGACTTTCTTTTGCAATTATAATATTAGTAGGGATTCCGTGAATTCCTTACCTCAAGCGGGTCCAACATTCCTTTCCTGGTGACGATGATCTGCTTGGGCTGCTCTTCGACGGGCAGGGAACGAATCAGAGCCGCCACCTCCTCAGCAGTCTTCCATTTGGCGAGCTGTAACACATCCAGTGTTTTGAATTCAATATGAACAATTCGGTACGGTTTATCTAGTAAATCATTGCAAATACATTAACTGTTAGTTCGAGCAGTGGGGTCGGAAGCCTCTACTGTCGCGAGAATTGTAAAATACATTAAAATAAGCGAAGCGTCAGACGGTCGCAAAATATTTTTTCTTACGAGAGGGGGGCCCCCTTCGGGGGGCCCGTTTCGTATCATAAAAAAAGATGAAAAATACCGGGTTACAATAAAAGAAAAGCATTTCTAGCTAGCAAAAACTTTATTAATATTTACTTTACTATAATTTATAGAGGTCAACGCGAGAATATCCTTACAAACTAGTACATCTTCTGTATACCAGTTTTTCTGTTTTGATTGTTAATTGCTTGTGGTGTTCAATAAAGAGTGATTCTATTGTAGAATTTAGCTATGTAACTTGTGTTATCGCGCGCTGTAATTGTGGCGAAGCAAGGTTAAAGTTGTTAGTATAATATTCACCTGTCCGAGACGCTTCTGACCGGCCCACACGCTGGTGTGGATGATCTTGAGGAACAGCTGCCCGGTGCGCGGGTTGAAGATGAAGATGGCGCCGTTGATGGGCTTCGTGGTCAAGTTGCCCTCGAACGTCTTGTGGATAGTCACGCGGTACACGTTCGTGTCGTCCACGAACCTGAGACACGATGAGAAAGGTGGCATTTTATTTTCGAAATATGACTACAGGCGATACCCTTGTCTGTGGTTGTTTTTTCTTACAACATTATTGACGACGCGCAAAGGATTGTTTAAAAATTGCGCAAATGAAAATACATCATCATGTACTATCAAAAAATTTGATTCATGACCTACCGCAGAACTCTTTTCTGCCCTCATCCTGTACAATTGGCATTGTTCATTTTTTTTAGTATGCTCTAATTCGAAAACCATTTGGAGGAAAACCATCAAATAACCGATTTATCTTGTCCGATTTCAAAAATACTTTATGATTGCAGATATTTTTGTAAAAGTACTTTTGACCTTTGTTTGATCTAACGACCGGGTTTTTAGTCAGAATCGGGCATTAAATATTTGCCACAAAAATGGAAAAAAAAAAGTTTATCTACGCCACTACGGTATCTGTCATGCTGTCACTGTCACATCTAACTTAACCTGCAAACATTACAAATAAAAGCAAATTCAAAGTATAAAACTGTAACAAACAATGGATATTTATAAAAAAATGTTTTGTTCCGGGATGCAACAATGACTCGAACTATAGCCCCAACAAAATCATTGTGAAAATCAGAGAAAATTTGCGGAACGAATGGTGTATGCAAGCTAATGTGGAATATTTAAATGTTTACACGATGTATTGTTGCGAAGACCACTTTAATGTAAGTAGGAGTCAGGAAAGATGTGCAGGGGTGAAACCAAAAAGCAAAAACAGCACGGAAAACAATAATAACACCAACGAACGGAAATAAATCGAACACGCGAATATTGTTATTGTTTTTGACGTTAAATTCACACACACATTCACAGATCTATGACGTTGACAATGTTGACATATAGACAAAACCATAAACACTGAACACAAAATATTTACCTTGCTACTCCGCTACTTACGTGCAAGTTAACCAAGCCTGTGCGAAATATATACGTTTTGCATGCAAGCCCTCCCGCCACTACTACCACACAAAACGCACACAAATCCCACAAACTTAATTAATCCTAATTAATCTTAATTAATCCCTCTACGGGATCATTCCCGGGGGGAGAATGATCCCATAGAGGGATCGAAACGCGCGTCAGTGATTGTGTGGTGTTAGGATTAATTAAGTTTGTGGGATTTGTGTGCGTTTTGTGTGGTAGTAGTGGTGGGAGGGCTTGCATGCAAAACGTATATATTTCGCACAGGCTTGGTTAACTTGCACGTAAGTAGCGGAGTAGCAAGGTAAATATTTTGTGTTCATTGAAATGGACCTCCGCAAAGTAACGCCTGATTCAATAAAATACAAAACCATAGACAAAACTGTTTTTTTTTATATTTCTGTACGAAGGCGATTGGGATCCTGTCTAAATTAACAAATTATCAAACAGCGAAAAAATATTTATTATTAATAAACAAAGCTACGTAGAAGCATAATATTCAAATTAGTTCCTTGAAATAGTCCATTCTATCAAATAAAGGTGTTAAAAGCACAGCTTAAAAAAAATTAACAATGCCAATTTCACAAGAAGGTATAGAGCGGCAGGGGGTGTACACTCCTGTTTAGGTACGATCAACCGGCGCTCCTGCCGGGCGGTATATGGCAGTAGGTTGCCGCTCACCTCGCGCGTTATTTGTGTACCTAGTTACCTAGCAGCGAACAATGACTACTACAACCCTAATCAGTTCGCGGTGACGTCGTGAACGGCCATGATTGAAACGGTTAAACTAAAAGAAGCGCTCGCGCGTAGTAATACGGTTTATTTTTGCATGAATGCTTTGCGGGAAATGTGATGGAGTGGGGCTATAGGCTATTATCGCTGTAGGTATATATCACAAGCGAGCTAGATTATGCTTTATGTGTACGCGGCTAGTTTTTATTTATTTAATCGACTCCAGAGAGAGCCTTCTGTACGTTAGTACTATTACTTATTCTGTGATAGCGGGTACTCAGGTTGCGTACTTACCAAATGATCTGGTTAGAGAAAAGCTCTCCGTAGTTTTGACTGGAGAGGTAAGGCTCTGTGGGCTCCGAGGAATACAGTTGCAGCGCCTTCCTTATGCGCTCACGCAACACGTACAAAGCAGGATTCGCCTTCATTATCTTGGCCATCGCCTGCTGGATCAGAGGCTTACAGCCAGGGAACCAATTGCCGTATGCACTGAAAAAAAAAAACATCAGAAATAACTTATGTGACATTATATAGAATACTGTTTGAGATTTAGTCTTGGTTTTAGAAGGAAAATATTTCACTGTACGTATTTATTACAAGTTTTTCATTTTTGCGCGATGTTATTATGTATTTTCAGATCAAACCTAGCGAATTTTGATCCACATCCAGTGGTCGAATTGAGATGTAATTTGGCTTAATTATGCTAGTGACAATACAATAATCCAGAGGTGAATGGAATTGTGGTGCCCTGGCGAGGATTGTCTCCGTGGGACGGAACTCTCCAACGATTGGTCCGATCGACTTGATATTAGATTATGTAGGGTGACAGTCCGTAAAAAAAAATGTAACATTAAAAATGAAATTCACAAGATTTACAGAAACTACTACCATAGGATGTATCTCGTAGCAGCCGTTATCATACTAACGAGTACGTGGTAACTGTTTCACTCACCTATGCAAGTTGTAGGCCAAGTCTATAGCGATGAGCAGGCCGGTGGGCGAGGGGTATATGGACATGTTGTCTGTCGTGTAGTCCAAGAACTTGGCGCGCGCGTATCGCTCGATGTCGTGCGAGTCGTAGTCGCCCCAACGCAGCTGAATGTCCAGCCAGTACTTCTGTGTCGTCGTGTTGTCCATAGTATCTCTGTTGGAGAGTCATTGCTTTAAATAAAGAGACTTTAAAAGGGGCGTATTAAAGTACTAGCCTTTGCCCGCGACTTCGTACGCGTAGACAATACAAATGAAATAATTTTTAAAAACAGTCCCGAAGTTGAATGCACTTATTTCTCTGTCCCCTCGGGAATTTTGCATTTTCCTGGTGAACATGTTTTAGTGTTACGATCATCTACAGGTGTGCCAAATTTTAATAGTCCAATTAGCAATTATTATAGTTACTGAGAAATATGTAAATCTCATTTATTCTGTATCCCATGGGAATTTCAAAAAATCCCTTCTTAGTGTTCCCCAGGGATACTCAAAATATACGTCTGCCAAATTTCAAGTTCCTAGGTCCAGTGGTTTTCAGTCACGATACTGTTTTATAGATATAGATAGAGACGAGGACTTAGTGTGAGATTAAAAAACAAAAATTATATCGATGAAAACTTCCCTCCAACGCAGCATTTGAGCCACAAGCAGCAGTAACAGTTAAACTACTAAGTGGATCCATCTTATCGTCTCTGGTGCCAAAGAAAATCACTTCTTACAGTGAGATATCTGAGCCATCTAGTTAGGGAAACTACTTGGTGTATCCCCTAATGTTAACTCGCAGACCATAACCATAATGTTTGTCGGCATGTAGCGCAGACAGAGGTATATGTATAACGCGATGCCGGTGCGCTAATGAACGCTGGTAACGTACTTGGTGTCGGCTAGCAGCGAGGGTCGCGACACGTTCCACTTGTAAGCGGAGAACAGCAATATGTCGGCGCAGGATGAGTTCATCTTGTACGACTTTCGCGGATGAATGGTCTCCTTCTGCACTGTCTCGATCTCCAACGCGTCCAGTTCTTGATCGAACACCTGGTGGAAACAGATTTATACTATACAGATTTTGAAGTAAAGTTGCGGCGATATTAAGAAAAACTTGTCGCCTTCTAGCTTACTCTCATTTTTAAGAATAAGAATAACTATTTCACCACAAAAGTTACAAAGTGCATAATATCTCACAAAGAACACATTGTTATATAGAGATGGGAAGATGAAGTGAAACAGCGGCCTTCGCACTACTCTGGATCTCTGTCGTGAGTGCCAAATTTTATAATACAAAGTGTAAATAAATTGAAATATAGGCTCAAATCTCGCCATAACACATAACATAACACTTTTAATTTAAACAAAGGATAGTCGCCCCCACTTTGCGTACTTTGCTATTTCGCATGATGGAAAATAGCTTCACTACGACGATCAGGAATAGTCAAGCTTTCCACTGAAATATTTTTTTAAATCAATTCAATAGTGATGCCTTCTATTACAAAACTAGATTTTAGAACGTATTCCATATCATTAAGTATACGTAAGTCTAGCGATGACGAGTCCCGTGGAGGGGATCTGCGTACCCACAGATACCGTATTTTATACTTCTGCGCATACAAGGTCATCGCTAGACTTACGTGCCGGCACTTATAACATTAAACACTTACTTGACATAAGTCCATGACGATAGACTCATGGACCTTTTGCCACAAGTGAGCCCTGAAGATCTGGATGAGCGAAATCTTCAGCGTCGGAATCTTGCCATGCATGAATATACCGGTCAAGTCCAATTGCACCTGTGGAGGACCAATCGCTTTAAGACTTGTAGCTTACAGTTCCAGTGAGTGGAAGGTTCCAGAGTAGATTATGATCAGATAGCGTGTTGTCAGACGGCAAGTGCGGCGGCACGCGCGGTCGGCGCGTCCGCAGTCACAGGCCGCCTCCAGAGCACAGGGACTCTCTGGTTTCAGGACCCCTACGCGATTCATCACTTCATAATTGACACCTAAACCTCTGAATAAAAACTTTGCCGAATAATGCTTTTGAAGACACCGAAATCTCCTTAAAGGTTTTAAGAACTCGGTAGCATGTACATCCCCTATCGTAGTTCTCGTAATACTGGCACTAAACTTGGCGTTGCGTTTTCGCGTTGCGCTATTGGCATCTTCGTCGCATACGCTTGAAACAATATAGTGCATCCCCTTCACTCACGCAAATATTTGGATAAATACGCCAAGTGGAGTGCCAGTATAGCATGATGTGATGATGACGATGATTTTTACCTGGAAACCGACGTACACGTTGGCCCTGTTGATGGTCGGCGACCACCAGAGCGTGAAACGTCGATTCGGGATCTGGTTCAAACCGGATCGCTGCGCGTTCGTCAGTTTCTTGTACTTCATCGACTCTTCGAAGCCCGATGCCTTCTCCCTGAGTGTCAAAATTTTTGTATTTTTAAAACAGTGTTTTTCGAATTTTATCGAGTTATTGTTTTCTTATTTCAATTAGGGTTTTAGTATGCAATCGACTGCAAGATAAATATTATAATGAATTTGATGTCGTTGTGTTCAGGTAAAAATCTAAAATATTTTGTGGTCTTGAGTTATAAGGGTACTAAAGCAAATTTCTCGAGTAATAAATAACCTTGAATGCAGGAAGCGGATTCGCCTCTCGATATTAAAGTGCATACGCAATCAATAGATATTTTCTAAGGGACCTAAAACCTTTAGCGAACTCCCGATATTTCGGGCATATTCCGGTATTTTTAATATCGGGTTGTGTTTGATGTTTATTCCATTAATGTAATCCTATAAAAGTTAACAGGGGCCTTTACATGACGTCTTAATGCGATTCATCAAATCCAATACGAAAAATGACAGCTAAAACCTGCATTGAGTCGGAATTCAATCGCGTTAGGACGACATGATAAGGCCCCTGAACTGTTTTAAGCCATGGTATGTACATGGAAAAAAAAGGCAACAGCTTTCTATAAAATCCTTTTCCAAAATACTTTTTCAAAAACTTTTTTAAAATACTTTCTGTGTGTCTACTCTTGCTTAATACCTGTGTCCTGTCAATCGTTCTAAGGTCAACTGGAAGAAATCCCTAGTAGGGATAAGTTCGCCTTTGTACATTTGTGTTGTCTTGTATTTACCTTTTTCATGTGTTTTATGTACAATAAAGAGTTATACATACATACATACATACAAATCCATCGCATTATTTCAGAACGGACATGAAAAACACAATTCATCGATTGACATTTTTGCAATTACCAACCAACTTAAACATAAGGCACTTGTCCCACCGCCGGCGAGTAGCGAGAAGTGTTTTTTAGTATGGAACTTTTATCGCCCGGCGACAAAAGCGACAAAAGTTCCATACTAAAAAACGCTCGCTTCTCGCTACTCGCCGGCAGTGGGGCAAGTGCCTTATGGACTTTTTTTCAGCCACTCACCAGAAAAGACCCTCCCACGTGGGGAAATACGTGCCCTTGAAGAGTGTGTGCTCCAATATGCCTTCCACGCCTCCCAGGGCTTGGATCATGTCCGTGCGATAGTTGTTCAAGTTCCACAGTTTGCCGTCGTGGCGCTGGTGAGTCCACCAGAAGGGATTTTGTTTCAGTACCTAGAAAAAAAAGCGTAATTTCAATTGCGAATAATTGTATTCTAGTGCATAAATTCGGAAACTCGTGCGAGCCCTGGTTCGAAACCACGACCCTCTGTTTTAGTGGCCTTAGGTCAAGCCACTAAGCCATTATAGTCTATTTATTCATACTAGATACTAAATTGACAATTGCAAATGTCAAATTGTGAAATAATGATACCATACTGTTTAGTAGTGTAATCGAAACCATCGAGAATGTTTGTGGTTTGGACACAAGAGGTATGGTCATGTTATATTTTAAGAAAAAAATACGATTGTATCATAACCAAGCAAATTTAAAGCTTTATTAGTTTATTACACTAGTGTATGCATACAAAAATCTATACTAAATTTAATTTATCTTTAACTTATAGTGGTGGCACATCGCTATTTTTGAAATGCAATAAACAGGCAACGAAGGTAATGTAATTTTATTATCTAGTATGAATAAATAGACTTTACAGCTATTACAAAGTAAAGTTAAATTCTGACCTGGTACTGCTTGAATTCAGTACGAATACGCCAGCCCTTGTCGTAGGCGAGGGTGTGTCGATCCTTCTGGAAAAGCGTGTTGATTCGCGGAATGCCCCGGTCCCAGGAATCCTCCAAGTCTTCTAAGGTGAGACGTCTGAAGAAGAAACACGATGAGTTCAAAGTTATGATAGTAATTTGGTTAGAGAGTAGGAAAATAAATATGCCGACAGGATAAAAAATAAAACTCGAATTTAAAAAAATGTTAAAATCACAGCTTTTTGATTAGAAGAATGACTGCAATAGTGGTATCCACCAAAGCGAAGATAAGCGGAGAAAAAAAAACGCTTTTTTAATCACTAGCATCTACCCGCGACTTCTTCATACATATTGTAAACCTTCCTCTTGAATCACTATCTATTAAAAAAACCGCATCAAAATCCGTTGCGTACTTTTAAATACATAGGGACAGACAGACAGCGGAAAACGACTTTGTTTTATACTATGTAGTGATAGTGATAAGCAACCATTTTAAATTTATTAGTTAAGTGCTCTATATCTCTTCAAAAATCATTGCAATGTTGTAACTAATAGATACCTCCATAAAACGATACGAATTTTAAATATATAGTGTTTAAACTTCCCGTGTGTTTACGTAGTGTCACAGAATATATAATAGTACTAACGTACAGAATGGCCACGCTCCGCCCCGCACCGATTCGAGTTACCCCACCCCTCAAGCGCAGTCTGCCGGAAAGCTGCTGGCAACTAGTAGGGCTCGCAACGCGATGTATGTGTTTTCCACTGGCGTTCGTGTCGCCACAGTGTATGTGTTTTTTGTGTTTAGTTTTATAGTTTTATCTGGGTCCCACTGAAAAACAGCGTTGCGGCATGCCGCAACATTATGCTGAGTGGGATCCATTTTACACCATATCGGTACTTCCTTAGTATATTGTATTTCTCCTTGTTTTATATCTCAGTGTATCGAATGTGTGTAAATAAATGTTTCTCTCTCTCTCTCTCTCTCTATGTCAGCCGCACGTCACTAAGTTCGGGAACCTATCCTACCCACTTCATTTTATAAAACATTAGAAAATTAATGCTTTCTGAAATTATCGCGATTAATACATGAAATAACTACAGAATCATTCGCTTAAGTTTGTTGTCTTACATCTATTGTAATTGAAAATAATAATGCTTAAATACATAGACAGACACATTTTAAGTAAGTTTAAATAACTAGATAACGATTAAGTACATTTATTTGCACACATCTAAGCCATATCTTCATATAAGTACCTATATTTATGTCATTGGTAGTACTTATAGTACTAGGTTTTTGCGATAGACAGCCCTGTGTATCTTACGCACACATTGACGCGTGTACAGACGACGTCGTGCCTGTGTTCATTTCAGAACGCGGATTTTGTACGTCGTGGCCGCCGTGTGGTAGTGTTTAAGTTGTATTACTAACCCGATATGGATCTTGATGTCCGAAATAAATGTTTTTTTTTATTTTTTTTAATATCATAGAGGCTCAACAAACCTGTTCTGGGCATTAGCCTCCTGCCTTTTGAGAGCGTACTCTGCCCACACGCGCTGCGAATCCACAAACTCCGCCTCCCAAGGCTGTATGTAGCGGTACAAGTTGGGGATCAGCTGATCCTCGTCGTGGGACATTCCTGACCGGAAGTGGGTGATCCCCACGTCGGTCTGCTTCGACCAGCGGAGGTCGGACTGCGGACAAATGTTTGAAGTTAGTTTGTTGCAAATTACAACACTAAAAAATAGATTCATCTCTTCCAACTTGAAAGTTATATTTGAGGCACTTTGTGTAATTGACAATATTTCTATTTTTCAAGTGCTACTTTTTATTGTCTGGCTGGAGAGAGCGCACAATTTTAAGACACCCATATTTTTTTATATTCGTGTAAATCTTGTATTTTCGTGGAAAAATCCATTTAAATCGTTGCTCGAGCAGAAAGGGCGTAAGTAACAAACGTCAAGTATTACCGAAATGACGTCACTGCTTTGTTGAAACGTTGAAATAATTACATTAATTGACCAATAAAACCTGTGCTTAAATAGTTTAACAGTGAATGCAGTTGTCAACGTCAATGAACGTCAAAACGAGCTGACAAACTCAAACAGAATCACAAAAACAGAACACAAAAAATATGATTTTAAATGAAAACTTGCAAAAATATTATCATTATTGTCCGGCAAACAGTTATCTAGTGTTCCCGATGGCAACAAAGCCCAGTGGTGTGCGAATGAATTAACCGTCAGCTGTCAGTAGTGTTTGTGTTGTGAAAGTTGTAAATGTCAAAGGGAAACCCGGAAGACAAGGTTTTTTATAATGGCAGTATTGGACCGGCCGGTATTTTGCTCATTTTTCCAAAAAATACTGTACGAAAAAATCCAAAAATATTTTTTTTTGTGTTCTACAAGTGTTTCTCTCGAAATGGTTTTTGATTTATGAATATAAAGAAATTTGAAATATTGTCAATTGAATTAGGTTGAGATTTGGTATTGTGGCGACATCTATCTCGCCACATACGACCTAAAACTGACGTATTCTACATCGCGATACTAAAGTTATCCAAGCGATTGAACATATATACAAGAACCCGACAACCGTCGGGCAGTAGCCCACCAGACACAACACCCGTTTGGTCGGAGGATCCTCCCTTTCCAATGGTGGATGATGAACTTTACACCCTGTACGTCACACCCCCCAAACTGGTGACCCCGACGTGATAATACCATTACACGACACGTAACGCGACACGTGTTTACGTGACAGTATAATACGTAGATTACACGACAAGATCATGTAAATACAGTCAATACAAAGCAGTGACCAAAAGTATTTTTTATACGTTTATTTTCATTAGAAGATGAAAGAAAAGCGATGACTCAGCATCATCAACTTGACACTGGTTGAAACCACATGGTACATTTATTACAAAATTCCCGTGAGTGTCTCAGTTTACGTTGAATGAAAAACACCTACACGAAACGTTTGTCTCTAGACTTGGCGGTTAAGATTTCCGAATTATAAATGTGTAAATTCGAATACCATAATATTGTTTGTTTTTTTACAACATACCCTGATTTGAAAACCATTTCGAAGTATGGGGCTTGCGAACTGTTCTACCTTACTGGTGTTCAAAAATACTCAAGGATTACGGATATTTTGCAAAAAAAATATTTGACCTTTATTCGACCTTACCGAGCGGCTGTTGGTAGTTCCAAAAAATAAATCGGCAAATATCTAGTTTGTCTATTAAATTTATATGTCAACTAGTTATCAGTGTCACCCAATGTCAGTATATTGTTTTGTTGAAAACTTAAAATTGTCGGTCGATTTAAAACGAAATAATGGAAATTACAGAAAATGCTTCGTTCCAACCTGAAATAATGACTCTAAAACAGCTCCAAAACAATAATTCGCACGGATCCGAGAAGATTTAAGAGAAAAGTGGTGTCGCGAAGAAAATGTTGAATACTTCAAAGTTTATAAGTACACAATATTGTTGCGAGGATCATTTCGATGTAAGTAGGTACCAAAACACAATGCCACATACTGCCGCATTCATAAATTTTCAACTCATTATAACCATGATCAGGATTTAACGCAACATACAATAAGCTTGTAGGTAAACCAAAGGTAAACAGTATATTTGACATTGAGATGACAGTCACAACAGTTAAGACAACTATTTTTTTTTTAATTTCCAAAGGATTGTGGGAAAATTGTCTATTTCAGCCGGCCGTATATAATTTATGAAAAGTCGTATCTGATTTTTTTAAGTAATTATATTAATTAAATTAAGCCATGAAATGACAAAATATTCAAATTAGTACTTGAAGTGCTCCATATTTTCTAAAAAATATATAAAAAGGGGGGGTTAAAAAAAATGAACAATCCCAATTACCATACAAGAGATTCAACTACATATATACATACAGAATTTCATCTAATTTCGCTAAAGGTGCGGCAGGCGCACTACCCGCCCGCACCGCTCTCGGTTCCCTTTGTCGTCCTACCCCGCGCCCCTGTACCCGCGCGGGCGAGGACTCAGTTAAGCGGTCAGTCTACATATATGTACAATATCAGTAAAATTACCTGAGGTATCAAAACGTGTCCCATGGACAGCATGCCGAGCCCTCCCAGCTCCTTGGGAGTGTAGAACACGACGGGCGGGAAGCGCGAGGGCATTTTGGAGTTGAGGCCGATCTTGATACGGGTCTGGATCTTGTTCTCGCACTTGACCAGCAAGTCTAGCAGCTCCTGGGTGTTCACCACAGCTTCGCGGAAGTAAGTCATCAGACCTATGAAAATACGATATAATTACAATACAATACCTCTTTATTGAACACCACATATAACAATCAAAACAGAAAAAAGGTATACAGAAGTAGTAATAGGCGGCCTTATCGCTACAGATTGATCGTATCGATAGTGTGGTATTTGAAAAGTTTTTGTAATAGTCAGTAAGCACACAGTAGGACACTTGAACTATGGTCGCGGAGCACGAAGATTTTTTAACAATCTGTTACTAAATATACATATTGCCTCGCGCTTGCCAGGGGTCATCCATATAGTCACGCATTTTGGGTTTGGTGGGTCTGGCGATTTGTGACACACGTAGAAACTAATTGCAATTTTCATAGAAAACCGTGTGATAAATAAAAATTATCAAATTGGTGTGACGTACTATATTAACGCCCCCCAATTGGAGATGGGAGGGAGACGACAAATACTTACGTGCGAGCGACAGACAAATAGTGACAGGTCATCGTGCAATATTCTTCTTACCCGCAATCGTACTTTAGTGAACGTAACCTTCGTAAACAGACATACATACATACATATCGTCAGGCCTCTTTCCCACAGGGGTAGGCAGAGACTACTTTCTACTTTTTTTCTTTCTTTCTTTTTTCTTTTTACTTTTACTATTTTTCGTAAACAGAAATCGATGTAATATCCTATTGCTTCTCAATAAATAAATAAATAAATAAATATCATGGGACAAATTACAACAATTGACCCAGTCCCAAACTAAGCAAAGCTTGTATGTACTATGGATACCAGGCAACGGATAAACATACATTCATCATACAAATGTCTGCCCCTACCGGGATTTGAACCTGGGACCTCTAGCTTCATAGTCAGGGTCACTAAACACTAGGCTATCCAGTCGTCAATAACATGAAACCTTACCTATAAGCGCCGTGTTCCACTTATTGACGATCTTAGTGAACGTCGTCGATCCCGACGCCATCAGAATCTGTCGCACTCTGTTGTGGAAGCGAGCGAGCGACTCGTCGTCCACTCGCAAGTAGCACTGCGCTGTACGCTCCTTCGTCACTTCATTCTGTAGATTCCAGACGCCGTCGCGATGCGACAACTCCTCGTTCTGACTGCGGCACTGGGAACATAATGTACTATTAAGAACTGGTAACAACTGCTAGCATTGTTTTGTTCTCGAGTTAGATTAGATCAGGTAGCGTGTTGTCAGACGGCAAGTGCGGCGGTACGCGCGATCGGCGCGTCCGCAGTCACAGGCCGCCTCCAGAGCACAGGGACTCTCTGGTTTCAGGACCCCTACGCGATTCATCACTTCATAATTGACACCTAAACCTCTGAATACAAACATTGCCGAATGATGCTTCCGAAGACGAAACCGAAATCTCCTTAAAGTTCATATCAGTTGATTCATTTTTTGTTCATTTTTCATTTCATTTTGCATCTTTCACTCAAAGTGACACTTCGTGAAAGAAAAGTGCCGAATGAATTCATTCATTAGTGAATGGATCAAACGGTGTTGCATGTTTTCATTCGGCACTTCTCGTCCGATATCATCTTAAAGGTTTCAGGACCCCTACGCGATTCGTCATTTGAGAATACCTATTGACTTATTGGATTTTGATTTGAATGCTATTTATAAAAAAAGGATTAGTTTAATTTTGACCAGCAGTCAAATAATCAGTGATCGGGGATTTGGTTGCCAAGGGGACCGAGAGGTGCGGGCGGGTAGTGCGCCTGCCGCCCGCACCTCTCTCGGTCCCCTTTGGCGTCACACCCCGCGCCCCTGCACCGCGCGGGCGACGACTCATTTAAGCGGTCGGTCAATAGCACATGTAACCCTAACTCGGCATAATTTAAGGAGAAACTTACTTTAGGCAGTATCCTGCATTCGAATCCGGCCATGTTGAACAGCAAGTTGGGGTTGTCCTTCGAGTAAACAGAGACAAAGCTGTTCTCCCATTGGATTGTGGTTACTGAGCGAGGCAGCCGGTTCTTTATGTCCCAGAACACAGCACGGCCACTGTTAAAATAACACGACTTTTGAGACTAAAGCATAGCTAAATACATGGCGATTTATAATAAGTAATAACATTTTGATTTATGCCGCATAAGCGCTCTGTAGGCCTCTAACTTAACAATCGTTTGTCCTTGTCACTTTGACATTTACCTTTCACAGATAAGGACACGATTGCTAAGTTAGCAGAAGCCTGCAGAGCGTTTATGAATAAGGGGGTAGGTTACACCGAAATAATTAGAAATCTTACAGATTGACGTCGTGTTTCATAAGACGCATGCGCGCGTCTCGCGGCCAGCATTTCTTGTTGTTGTAACCGACTATGTTCTCGTTGTTTGGATCCGGATGCTCCGTCAGATACCGCTGAATTAGATCACGCGCTTCTTCTGCTGTGAACCTATGTACAAAAAGCGTAATTAAATACAGAAATTGCCACCATTATGATAATGTCTAGCTCGCACAGCTGATTCTTGTGGCCACTATTCTCACGAAGACTCGAGATTTGCGGTCAGTCTGGTTTGGACCTTTAACCTTTTACGAGTCTGTACTCTGTACTTGTGTGTTATAAGGTACCTAAAATCACTCGCAGGAATTTAAATTGCAATCGATTGGCTATCATACCATCTATTAATGTTTGATTTATACTCCACACTAGAAAGTAAAACATCCTTGGCATAGGTTACTTTCATCTATAAAGTTCCCGCGCGACAAAGTTAAAAGTTGTGGGACATAGCTTACTAATAAATTAATCTAAAAACATTACCAACCTAAAGTATATGTGAATTCGATCGACATATCGACAATACAGCCTGATCGGGTGTGCGGTCTCAGTCTGTCGGTCCTGGAACGACAGGAAGTCGTTGGGCAGCTGCGGGGGTCCCGCCATTTCGCTGGACCGCTGCAAGCCCAGCACCAGCAAGTCTAACACGAGACCGTAGTACTGTACTATGAACGAGGCGAACTGGAGGCCGCGTATTATTCCATACGAGTTCGTGTGGTTCATGTCCTGAGAACAAAAAGAACATTTTTAAATTCATAATAAGATAATAGCATTGTAGTTTTGTTCTTGAGTTAGATTATGATCAGATAGCGTGTTGTCAGACGGCAAGCGCGGCGGCACGCGCGGTCGGCGCGTCCGCAGTCACAGGCCGCCTCCAGAGCACAGGGACTCTCTGGTTTCAGGACCCCTACGCGATTCATCACTTCATACGTCACTTGGAACACAAGAGAACTTTGGCTTCTCGTAATATTGCCCGAAGAGAGACCTAATATAACCTGCCCAGTACCCAATATAATGGCCCTATTTGCTGGTAAAGTAGACCAATTAGGTTTAACTAAAGTAAGGCCAACGAGACAAGATATAAGGGCCTGTATCACCACTTCCTAACTGTCACTTATCTATGATGACGTCTCTGTCTGTTTCGTAGTAATAAATAGAGACGGAAACATAGATAACTGACAGTTAAGGAGTGGTGAGACAAGCCCTTAGTCAGCAATCGTACTGTTACTGTTGCTATAACTAGCGATTATTGTCTATTCTTAACTCTCGTACTCAATAATGGCGTCAGTTGGACAATGACAGATGTCGTTACGTGATTCCGTGATACAGGCAAGCAGTCCGCAGTTGTAAACGTTTGGAACCTTATCGACTGTGAGTGAAGACTCGGCTATAGAAAAAAAAACTGGTCAATATACCTTGTAGTTGATTACAACGTTGTTCTTAGCAGTCATGTAATCGGCGATGTTGTGGTCAACGATCAGTCTCAGCAGCCTGTTGAGGAGCGTCAAGTCTATCTTCTCGTATAGTTTCTCGAAACGCGACTCAAGCAGCACGTTGCACTCGCCTTCACCAACTTCCCACACGTCTTGGAGGTTGTTGATACCTGATAATTAAAGTTAAGTTAGACCAGACGTCACCTCTTGTATGTTTGTCACAAGTCTCACTTCTAGTAAAGGGTAGATCGTGATTGTGGCAATAACAGTTTATAGGTGAAAAACTTAGTAAACGATCTATGTAGTGGAGTACAGAACTGATATGGGACTTAAGTCATTTTTCTAATTTGGAACGTCAATTTGTCTATTCGCACACATTACTCACACATACAACAGGTCATTTACTTAAGTTTTCACCTAAATAACCTTGAACTTAAAGCTAATAAACATTGCACAGACAGTACGAGGTTTAGTAAATCAGTGAAACACGTCAGTTACGTCAGTGTTTTGTGTGGTGTAGGGGATGGTTAAGAGGGAGGGATTGCATGTAAAACATGAATATTTCGCACAGGCTCGGCTATCTTGCACGTAAGTAGCGGAGTAGCAAGGCAAGTGTTTTTTGTTCATTGAAACAGTACCCGCGCCATCTGAACGCAGTCGGGGTATGAGGCGGGGAGCGGCGGGCAAGGCGAGGTGTGTCGACAGCAGGGGGGTGCCTCATAGCCCGAATGCTCGTAGATCGCGCGTGTGCTGTGTTATATCTGACTGTGTCAAATTAGGTAATAAACGCTAGATGCCAATGCAAGTAGTCATGTCATCAAAAAGTAGTCAGCCAAAGATCAAGTGTTGAAAAGGTTTACATACAAAAATTTGATGAGCTCTCAATATTTCGACGCACTTGCATTGGAATCACAGGTAAACACTGTATATAACCCGTAGAAATTAGAAAACATGCCTAATTTCAAGACAATTTCATAACACAAAGCCAAATCTTATCTTGTATAACAAGCTGCCGGAGGAGTTGAAACCATTGCAGGGTTAAGTCTTCAAATCCAAGATTACTACATGGTTACTTGAAAAATGTTTTTATAGCGTTAAAGAATTTTTAGACTATTAATGTACTTAATACAATTTGTTTCTTTGAATTGGACATACCATCATTTTATAATTGTCGTAATGTTGCATGTACTTAGTATTGTTGTTTATATTTAGTGAAATTGACATTTAATTAAAATTAAGATTTGCATGTCGTTCTCTCGCGACTGAATACTGTACTTGAAATACATCAATATCTTGTATTATTATAATTGTGTATTCTGGGCAAATAAATGATTCTTATTCTTATTCTTCAAGCTTGAGTTAGCAGGATCTTCATCTTCCATCGACGATGTTGCAACCAACCAAAGTGAGGTTTGTAACAAGGGGATGGTACAACCAAGATCTCCTTTGCCACAACGCACACTATGGGCAATCGCCTTATATCAGGTTCAATCCACGTGTCAAAAACTTAAAAGACATGATGTTTAAAACAGTCAAACAAGGAAACATTAAATTCACAATCGACATACATTTTTAAACTCAAAACTCCTTGAGAAAAATCACATTTGAACGCTTAACAAAAAAATTGTATATAAAACGATTTCTAACAGCACCACAAACAAAAATGAATACTTCTCGATTCGTCCGATTCTTGTTTCATCCAATACTTGTTTCGTCAGACTATTGCTACATCAGAATAAAATAAGGGCCACCTGCATGGACCACGGTTAACGACTTAACCCTGTGTTAGATGCTAACCCGGGGTTAAGTAGTCTCAAAATGTATGGAACTGTCAAACCTAACCCCGAGTTAGCGATTAAATTTTTTAACTCTGGACTGTGCAAACGGGCCTAAGTATGTGTTTTGTAAGTTCCGGTGTGGAGAATAAAACATCCGGTGACATTAATTCGTTTAATCATTTCAACAAAGTGGTTACATACAAGCCAAGGTTGAGGCCTCTCAGTAGGTATATATGTACCTGTATTGAGAAGTCTCGCTCTTCCAAATATAGCACATTTTAACAATCAGTCCACAGTTTAGAAAATAAGAGATTACAAATGAAATTATCCTAACTTAAAATTAAGTTTGATTAGTTACTTTTACTTACATGCAGTGTGTGTGTGTGTGTGTGTGTGTGTGTGTGTGTGCGTGTGTGTGCGTGTGCGTGTGCGTGTGCGTGTGTGTGTGTGCGTGTGCGTGTGTGTGTTAATGGCATTAATGGCACAATACATGAGGTATACTATATGCTGGCAACGCATCTTCAATCCTCTGCTATTACTATAAGTTCGTCTCTCACTCGTACGCCACCCTTTTAAACAAAATGCCTTATCAATGAACCTGAGTGCACTAACCTTGGCACCACTTGTAGACCAGCAGCGGCGAAGGCTCTGTGTCAGCCGGCTTGACCCACGGAGGCAGCAGCCGCCTCTTGTCGGCTTCGTACCACAGATACTGGTCCAGGTAAGCATCTGTGATCTTCTCTAGAGGCTCAACGTCGTACACGGGGACCAGGTGAGAGTATAGATCCATGAACTCTATGCCCACCTGTGATCAGTTGGAATGTTACAGAATAATTTGTAAGAAGAAAATTGTGTTTAGTTTTTTTTCTGTGGCACCTGGCTATGAAAAAAATAGAAATAGCTTTACAGATGTAGTGTGAAATGATATTCCATGATATTTCGTTGAATTCCATGCGGTTTTCAACTTTTATGACATTTGAATAAGGTTCATATTTATAAAACAATTTAATCTAACAGCTGCATTGTATACATGACTTTAATAACATGTCACTAAAGTTGAAAACTGGATAAAAATTAACGAATTGTCATGGAAAATCATTTTGTACTACACCTGTACCCGCAAGACACAAAAATATTTTTAAACCACTACATATCAAGGTGGATCGATCGAACTTAATAAAAATAAACTACAATTCACAACCATAACTCGAAATCTATAAGCTTAAAACACAAATTGAATCTATCAAAAACCACAAACCTCTCTGAAAGTCCTCTGCGTCAACAAATGACGCTTGATCCTCGACAGTGCCTCATGAGGGTTGTCGTACGCCTGTTCTATCAAGCCCAACTCTTCTCTCTGACTCTGGTTGAGACGCGATTTGACGCTGTAAGCTTCCTTCAGTCGCTCCAACGCCAAGATGAGCAGTTTGGTGTCGTGCTTGTAGGACAACGGAGGGAAGGGAATGGGGGCGAAGCGTCGAGATTCCAGCCAGTGAACAGTTGTTGTGTAAATAGCGACAGCTTCCTCTGGGGAGATGTACGGGCCGTCCTGGGAACAAAAAATGGCAGGTGTTATATGCAGTTCCCTTCACCTTTTCGCTTCAACATTTTACACTGCACATACTGACTATAAGCGTTTTTAATGATTCACGGTTAAGTTCATTCGAAATATTATAAACGGGATGTGAACCGCGATTACCTTTATTGAGCACCCGATATTTCGACGCAGTTGCATGCATCATGATCACATGCATGCACATACTGACTATATCAAGTCAACGACGGCGAAAAGATTAAAAAGCGATACGTTTTAGCTGACGTTTCTTTCAAATCGCATCGCAATCGTAAAATATGAGAATACACATTACAAATTAATATAAGTTTGACCAATCAACAACTTCTGTAAGATTCACAAATGAAATTACGAATTAAAAATATTCCCAAAAAAAAAATTGTCTGGTCCACATTTCTTGCATCCATTCTGGTAAACTAGAGTCTAGTTAAGACTCTGACCCATTTAATACACAGTAAATAACGACCGACCTGCTACTACTTACTTACCCCCTTATTCATAAACGCTCTAGGCTTCTGCTAACTTAGCAATCGTTTCTGTGATAAGGACAAACAATTGCTAAGTTAGCAGAAGCCTATAGAGCGTTTATGAATAAGGGGGTTAGTGTCTTTAAAAGGCTAGTGACCACTTTTCGCAAGGCCGATAATACACCTACAGTCCCATTACTACTTCTGATGATGTCTATCAGTGGCGTGGCGTCAAGTATATCAGAAGGCAAGCCGAAGGGAACTTAACTAGCCTTTTTCTCTAATTCTGCACAATAAATTGCCCAACTGCCTTAAAATAGGCAAGCCAGTGGGAATCGAGTTCTATGGACGCCACGCCACTGATGTCTATAGCACTCTCGAAAAGCCAGCACTCACCTTCAAATAATTATGCTGTCTCTCCTGCTCAGCCTTGAGGTACAGCCTCGTCAGTCTGCCCAAGTTCTTCTTGCAGACGGTCTTGTCGACGGTGGCGCCGCGACGGATACGCTCGCGATTGTAGTGGGCCGTATTCGTCCACCAGTCGGCCTTCATCTTCACGTAACGGAGAATCATGTTCTCTATTGGTGTGGGCAAGCCGGGTACCTATAAAGAGTTCCTCATAAACCAGAAATCTATAGCTCTGTCGCATAAATTGCGGCACTGGGTAAGAAGCCTTCTAATCCTTTCGCATGACAGCCTGGCAATGTAAAGAAACTTTTAAAAAGTACTCATTGTGGCTTCTCTGCTAAAGACAAACGACAAGGTGCGCATTAAACTGATATACATAGTTAGGTTTTTAATCAATGAAAGTAAGAATTAAAGGTTGCTGGCTAAATCTATCAAAATCTTCCAATCTACAACCAGCAAATTGTTCTGGTCACTCAATCTTCTGCTCAAGGTAACTCAATCTTCTGCTCAAGGCTTAAAATCATTGAATACCCCAAAAATGTACAAAACATTTTATTGAATGAAAACTAGAAAGTAAGCTACAAAAATTACACAGTAGTCAAAGTTCGTAAAGCATAAAAAGTCGTACTCCTCTAGCCTTTGGATTCCCAGGGGCTCCTCCAGGAGCCAGTGTCAAAATATTCCGAATCCCAAACAAAATGACGGAAAAACTACCAAAAACCCGGGTTTTTTTCGACCAGTGAGAGCGGGCTCTGTAGGGAGCCGGCAGATAACCATACAGTATTCGGCATCCTATTGGTAGCTTACTTCATTGTCTTATCATTTCTGTACAGCACATGGTAAAATGATTCTTATTTCTAATCACAATTAGTTTTAAATCAAAGTGCAGAAGTACTGGCTCTCTGGGGAGCCGCGGGTTCCAAAACCGTATTTGACGCTAGCTGCCCAGAGAGCCACCAAGTTTCAACGGTTTCTGCGCCATATGTCCTGGGAATCGAAAGGCTAGTCGTAGTCCTCGCCCGCACGGGTACAGGGGCGCAGGGACGACAAAGGGAACCGAGAGCGGTGCGGGCGGGTAGTGCGCCTACCCCGCGCCCCTGTGCCGCGCGGGTGAGGCCTCAGTTAAGCGGTCGGTCAGTAATATAGGTAGTTTAAAAATCGAACCTTCCAAGGAATATTAGCCTTCCAGCACCGCCACGCTTCAGAGAGATGCTGCAGAATAGTCCTGGCCTTGTTCTGCTTGATACCCTCAGGCATCATGTCGACGATGTCGTGCATAACCGAAGCTCGCAACTCCAGGTCGAAGTGGGATTCGACGCGCTGTTTCGTCACAGTTTTTGCGACACCTAGAAAATGACAAGGGTTTTTTACGATAACCTAAATAGAAGCTGCTAGCTTATTACGTAACTCGCTCGCAATCGTGTTCATTTTGACAGTTCTTGTATACGTTCATACGCTAGCTGATTCTGATGCCAATTGTCAGCCCATACATGAACTGTCAAAATGAAGACGATGGTGATCGCGAGCGAGTTACGTAATGAGTAATGAGCCTGCAGCTAACTCCTCTATATTAGCGTGCCTATTTTAATCTTAAGACATGTAATAACATTCTATTCCGTATAGAGATAGCTTCAGTTTGACAACAGTATTCTGATCTTATTAACATGGACATAACCTAAACTAGGGAGTACACTTCAAGCTTCAGACAGAAAAATCTATTATGACCATGCCATGGAAAAGCCTATATACACCAAGCTAGGAATTTATGTTTCTAATGTTAGTTTACCTTTAGAGTGTCTGCCCTCGAACTGCCTGGACAGCAAGTTGCCCAGCCAGCGCTCCAGCAGGGGCGTGATGCCTCGCATGAAGAACAACCAGACCCGCCAGCCCGGCGCCCAGATACCACAGCCAGGGCCTTTCGACACTGGTCCCTGAATTCAATTAATTGTCAATAAAAAAAAAACCGGGTAGCACTCCGAAAGTGAAAACTACACACACGCACACTCGAGCAAAAAGAAAAAAACTTTACACACGAGATTCGAACTGCGGTCACTTGAGAGAACGCACTGTTATTCCACACCTTATACCACCAGGCCAAACGCACACACGTTAAAGCGACGAAATTAACGTACACTTCAAAAATCGAACGCGACTCTAGCTTAATTCGTATTTCAAAATAAGCTCTTAGACTAATCAGGATCCTCTAAGACTTAGAGGATCCTGGTACTTAAACTCTCCCTCCGTCTTACGTCTGTCGCGAAATTAAATTTTTTACCCATCCAAAAAAGTGCCCGACGCCACTAAAGAAGTTTTCAATTCAATAATATTGACTTAGACATAACAGCCAGTAAATGCTTGGGTAATTGAACTAAGACTTCAGGCCATGGAAATTAAAGCTGTTGAATCTACAATTAATTAAAACAATCAGATGTAGATGTAGACACTTACAGTATTGAACCTGTAGTAGATGAGATGCTTCAAATCCTTGCACATCCTAATCTGTCTCATGAGCTTGTACTTGTAACGGTACATGCCGGTCAGCTGGCCCACGTGAGCGAAGATATATTGCAGCCCGTCTGAGAGTTGGAACGAGTCCACGTTGTTCAGTCGATATTGGACATGGGAGTCCACTATAAGCTTCGTGAGACGCAGGATCTCGCGGCACAAATGGAAAGCTGTGGAAGTTAATATATGGATTAAGCTGGTTGTGTTCTGCTTGATGGATCCACTGCCTTCCCTAAATTAGAATCCAACAAACGTCTCGACTCTAGAAATATTTATTTTCGAACAGAAATGAAATGAAATGAAATGAAAGCATTTATTGCCGAACATGTGTTACATTATCAGGTCTTACAATTATTTGGTGCATCATGTTCTGTCGCTTCCGGCATGCAAAATCAGTATAAGTAACTATGTATATTGAAAAACATTGACAACAAAACCACAGATAGTTTGTGGAGAAATACTGCGGCTGAATATTTCTAGTTTTATTTTGAGATGAGAAGATTGTGTCTCTGTATTTAAGTCTCTAGTCTTCCTAGCGTTTTTCCCGGCATTTGCCACGGCTCAGTGAGCCCGGGGTCCGCTGTATTTTACTAAGAAAATACAATAAATACACGAAAAAAAGTTATTGCCGAAAAATATTTATCAACTGACCATTTCCGAACCGCGACTTCTTTCTCTCCTTGGTGGTGAGCGTCTTCACAGGTTTCAAGTTGAAGTTGTAGTCCAAATGCAAGTAGTTCAAGTTCTTGCGGTGAATGAGCAAATTGAGCATATTGTACCCTTGGCGACAAACTTGCAGGCCAGCCTCAACCCAGTCCAGGGTTGTGGTTTGGAAGAACTTTGTTGACTTGAACGATCGGAACAAGTACCTGAAATTAAATAATTCATAAATACTTTTGCTCAATGTCAAGTAGGTATAACTAAGTGATAAATTAATTGTATTTAGATTCTTACCTCTTCTTCTGAGGCTTTGGAGGTCTGTGCTTCAACGAATTAAGCACATAGTATTTTAGAAGTTTCTGGTATGAAACCCTGACCTTCACAGGCTGCCCAGGAGGGCAGTGTTCCTTGTACCATGTCTTTACCAGTGGTACATCAATAGCACGACGTGTACGACCTAAAAAATAATGTTTTAATCATGATGTCAAAATAACGTGAAATTCTAACCCCCGTATTCATAAACACTCTATAGGCTTTATTATGTATTAGGCATGGGTAGTCTTGTGATTGGTTTGTAATGACAGATGTGGGTACATTGAAATAAATGAGTTTTGCTTCTTGAATCAATGTTGTGGTATCTTTTATTGGCGACTTCGGAAAATTAAGTGTAATTAATGCGAAAATGAACAATTTCTATGCAAATATTGCATTTCCTGGTCAATTTAACCCCAAAACTGATAAGTGGTGTGACTACAAAGAACAATTATTATGTGCTCTCGAGGTGGCGGGCGCCGCGGCCGACGACGCCACGGCGCGCTCCCTGTTTCTATCCCAGTGCGGCAAGGAGACATACGCACTCATTACATCACTTGTGATTCCAGCCCGACCGACTACTCAGTCTTTTGCAGAAATAATTCGGACATTGGACCAGTTTTATGAACCAGAGGTTAACGAAATTTTGCAAGCAGGAAAGTTCCATAAACGCATACAATTACAACAGGAAAGCGTGCAAGAATATATCGGCGTAATCGGGTTGCTCGGTACGAAATGTAACTTTGCCGATCTCAAGCGACAATTGAGAGACAGACTAGTGCTCGGGGTGCGCGACGAGCGCCTGCGGCGGGAATTGTTAAAGACCAAGGACCTCACGTATCAGAGTGCCGTTCAGTATTGTCTTAACTACCAGGCGACGTTCCCGGATTTGTACCCAGAGGCTGGCACGTCCAAGCAAACTCCACTTAACAGTAATGAGCCGATGGAGATTGACAAAATTCAATCTGCGGCTTGTAAACATTGTACGAGGCTCCACAAGCAGAATGAACGATGCCCCTTTGCTAAGTCTCGGTGTTATTATTGCAAGCGACACGGGCACATCGCGCCGGCATGTAATAAGAAACAAAGCAGAGTGCACCAAGTGGAAGACACTGAGGACAACTGTTCCTGTGACACTAATTCGGAAATCATGAATGGAATCTATGTCTGTGCAGATAATTATCATCCGCCAATAACAGTAGATGTACTGATTAATGAAGCTAAATTAAGTATGGAGATTGACTCCGGAGCTTCGAGGACCATCATATCCCAGGATACATTTAATAAATTATGGGTGACCCCGCCCCAACTGAAACCTACTGAGGTGAAATTAGTCACATGGACCCGAACCCCTTTGAAAGTGCTAGGGCTGGCCCATGTACGAGTGACTTTGGGTAATAATGAGGCCCAGTGTGAGCTGATTGTGGTGAAAGGCAGAGGACCAAGTTTGCTTGGTAGAAACTGGTTTGACAAGCTGGGACTGCAAGTCAGTGGCATCTGTTGGACGGAAGATAAATTACAAGAATTGAAGAATGAGTTTCCGGATTTATTTAGAGAAGAGTTGGGGCAGTATACAGGTCCTGAAGTATCATTACATGTGCGTCCTAACGCGGTGCCGCGCTTTCTGAGGGCACGACCTGTCCCATTCCCACTGAAACAACAAGTAGAAGACGAATTGCGACGGATGATTGACGAAGGTGTTCTAACACCAATCAAGTATTCAGATTGGGCGACCCCGTTAAGAATAGTGAAGAAGGAAGACGGTTCTTTACGGATTTGCGGGGATTATCGATCAACGGTAAACGCATCTATAGATGTTGACACATATCCTCTTCCTACTTCAACGGAAGCATTCGTAAAACTCAGCGGTGGATGTGTATTCAGTAAATTGGACCTAAAACAGGAGTACACTCAGCTAAAAGTAGATGAAAACACAGCTATGCTTTTGACTCTAAACACACCACTTGGGCTGATGAAGATGAACCGCTTGGCATTTGGTGTGAGTGCAGCTCCTGGTATATTCCAGAGGCTCATGTCTGCGGCTCTAGCGGGCATGGATGGTGTGGCATGTCTGTTGGATGATGTAGCTGTAACAGGTAGAACTATGGAAGAACATAACCGGCGTCTAAGAGAAGTTTTGAGCAAGCTGCAGGATTTAGGATTTCGCTTAAACTTAAAGAAATGCGTCTTTGCTTCAGATAGTATAACTTTTTTGGGTCATATGCTGGATGCTGAAGGGCTCCATCCTTCACCAGTTAAAGTGGAAGAGATCCAAAACAAGCCAGCGCCAACGAATAAAGAAACTCTTAGAGCATTCTTAGGATTGTATAACTTTTACGAGAAGTTTTTACCAAAGAAGGCTACGTTGCTGGAACCGCTGTACCGCTTGTTAGAATTGAAGACTCCATGGAAGTGGGGTGAACAGGAACAGGCGGCGTTCAACACAGCGAAGAGCTTACTGTCGTCGGATTGTACCTTAGTGGGATACGACGATAAAAAAGAACTGTTATTGATTTGTGACTCGTCGGATTACGGGTTGGGCGCGGTTCTTGCGCATGTTATGGAAGACGGGTCTGAACGGCCGGTGATGATGGCGTCACGAACGCTACAACCTCATGAGCGTCGATACGGACAAATCGACAAAGAGGCACTGGCGATAATGTTTGGATTGTCTAAGTTTCACCAATTTTTAGCTGGACGAAATTTTTGCATCATCACCGATCACAAACCTCTTGTCGGCTTGTTTAATCCAGCAAAGCCCATTCCAGATCAAATTTCGCCCAGAATGTTACGGTGGTCACTGAAACTAAACGGATACAGCTATAAGATTAAACACCGACCCGGCAAATCTATTGGTAATGCAGATGCGTTAAGTAGATGGACTGAGAGAGAAACGTCTACTGTACAAGCTGACCCAGATCGACTGAAAGAAGTGCTCCTTTTAGAAGAACAACCGCAAGGATGGAACCTGGATGCTAAAACAATTGCTATAGAGACCAAGAAAGATCCGATTTTACAAAAGGTACTGTTTAAAGTGCTCCATGGCTGGTCACGCTCCAATACTGACCCCGAACTACAACCGTTCTGGAGTCGCAGAGAGGCCCTTTCACACAATAAAGAGTGTTTATTGTGGTGCAACAGGGTCATCATACCTGCCTCGCTGCAGCAAGATGTACTTAAATTACTTCATGCACCACATGCAGGTATCGTGCAAAGAAAGCATATGCAAGAGGGTACATTTGGTGGGCTGGCATGGACAACGAAATAGAAAGAGTGGTGGCTGAATGCGAAGAGTGCCAGTCAGTGAGAAACAATCCACCTAAGGATCCGCAACTGTGGGTGACACCTGATAAACCCTGGAGCAGAGTACATGTGGATTTTGCCGGTCCTTTTCAAGGAAAAACATTTTTACTCCTTATTGATACATACAGCAAATGGTTAGAGGCAGAAATTGTACCATCGATGAGCTCTGATGTGATAATCAATACTATGAGACGAATCTTTGCCTCTCAAGGTCTTCCAGACGTCTTGGTATCAGACAATGGAAGAACGTTTACTTCTGAAGCGTTCAATTTGTTCTTACAGAAGAATGACATCAAACATTTGTACACCCCACCCTACCACCCAGCTTCCAATGGCCAGATTGAGCGGGCCGTCCAAACGTTTAAGAACAAATTAAAGAAACTGTCCAATAGTAGCATGCCCTGGAGTGAGAAATTAGCGAAGACTTTGTACTTTTTGCGCACCGTCCCTAACAGCTGCACTAATAAGACACCAGCGGAAATGTTAAATGGACGAAAGTACAGGACGGCTGTGTCGACTCTACACCCGGACAGCGCGCCGAGTCGCGCCGACGAACAGCTGGAGCGGGCGGCGCAGCGACCCCGCGGCCGCGCATTCCGGGCCGGCCAGCCGGTGCTCGTGCGCGGGTACGGTGCCGGTAGCAAGTGGCAGAAAGCCACGGTGGAGGAGGCGGAAGGCCCAACTACATATAAGGTGAGAACGGAAGATGGAGAGCTGCATCGTCGCCATGTCGACCAGATACTGGCGCGCGCTCTGACTCAGTCCGCATCAACACCCAACAACGACCCACAACTGGCTGACTGGGGATCCCAATCTTCGACATCAGATCCTCCCATTGAAATACCACCCCCTGAGTTATGGAGAGATATAATTGGAATACCGGATGATGAATAATGATTCGAGTGTGTATCTAATCTAGTGAGACTACATGGACAATTAGTGAAGTGAATATAGTATTTTAAGTTAAAATTATTTTGTTGATTAATGCACTTATCTATGTTAAAACTTGTTGATTATGGTGGAAAGGTATATTATGTATTAGGCATGGGTAGTCTTGTGATTGGTTTGTAATGACAGATGTGGGTACATTGAAATAAATGAGTTTTGCTTCTTGAATCAATGTTGTGGTATCTTTTAGGCTTCTACTAACTTAGCAATCGTTTGTCCTTATCTGTCGCATTGACATTTACCTTTCACAGATAAGGACAAGCGATTGTTAAGTTAGCAGAAACCTATAGAGCGTTTATGAATAAGGGGGTATGTCTCTATAATTTTATTCTTACCCGATCTCATATTGAAAGGTCTTGGGGCCCACAGCAAGGCAATACCATTAGCAGTATTGTCTGTGTACAAAGCAGTCTCTTGCAGGAATGGAGTGACTTCTTCAGGCAGTACAAACTCCTCCTCATCTGGAACTGGATCCAGGGACTTGACTGAATGCCGATGAGATATTGGATTGATCAGGGGATCAAAGTAGAACGCTGGCAGATCAGGGTCCTCTGTTTTGATGTATATCACATTCGGAGTGTGGTACCTATGAATAAATTTAGAATGACTCCCAAATAGAATATAATTTAAGAATAAATTTCAAATTATTCAAAAATAAATTTGCTTACCAGGATAGCTGTACAAAATGCGGCAGGTTATTGTACAGATAAGGAAAGGCGATTCTGTACTCCGTTCTGATTGGTTGCCGGATGATGATTTTGTTTATGTCATTGAACTCATTCCAATCTTCATCACCGGCAGAGTTGTCCTTGACCAGGGGCTCAAACTTAGGGCCACCAGGTATAGCCATGTTCAGAGCTTTGGCTGTGAAGAAGCTCTTTGAATCAAAAAGGTAGAAGTAGTTGTCATCTACCAAGTCAGTTAGCAGCTGGTTCGCTAGCCTATACAGTGTAGCCATTTGCGGCAGTGTCAGGTTCCAACGTCTGTATGTGGAACCATTTACATGTTTTGTGCCTAAGAGAGGCTTGTGGTCATAGAACCAGGATGCCACAGCTCCATCCTCATCCGAATCCAGTTCAATCTGAATGGCCTCCAATGGTTCAACATCAAGGATGTTATCAGCATAATCTAGGGGAGGTTCCTCATCATCAAAAGGGGGGAATCTCATCCTTTTGAAGTGCCTACGGTCACGCTTCTCCCTTCGCATCATGATCCACATGGTGCCCCACTGTGCAATGTAGACAGGTTCAATGACCCATGGAATTTCATTCACAAATGTGATGGCTCCAGTGATGTGGTAAAGCACTTTGACATCTCTGATTTGTTCCCAAGGCATGGGCATGTTCTCAAGCAGTTTCATAACTGCATGTGGCATGTACTTTAGGGCTCCTAGATACACGCGCTTGTCGTGACGGTACTTGCGACTAGTCATGTCGCCATGGTCTCTTATGATCTTCCTGATGTGTTCTGGCGGCATGTCTTCTTTTTGTGCGTCTACAAAGCCAAATTTGCGCTTCTCGGAGAAGCGCTTTGACTGTAGTTGAAGCCATTTCTGGGCTGTAAGAGATTAAAAAATAAATTCCCAATAAAAAAATTAAAGAAAGGCTGCTTTAACATAAGTACTACCTACCAGCTTAGCTTAAGTGGATATGCATTGTGTTTATTAAGACTGGGAACACAGAGTAAATGTTTGCAACAACAGCATTTTCCACTGTGTCTGTAGTGGAAAATCATATCCGTTGCTTATAATGTTACCCCAAAAGGAAATAGTTTTGGCCAACAACTACATGGCAAAACCTTTTTAAAAGGGGCAAAATAAAGTAAATGGGTGACAATCAAATTCATTTAATAATCTGTAATAAAAAAGAGAAATAAAGGCATGTTTATGCAGGTAGAGGGACCTAGTGCAAAGTACATCCGGATTGCTACCAGCACCACGGATACAGCTTATTTGGTTTTGTTATATTGACCTATTGTCTACCTTGTTCTTTGTTTCTGTATTGTTTTGTACTGAATTGTGGTGTTCAATAAAGAGTATTTGTATTGTATTGTATTAATCCTGCTGCCAAGCAGCAGCTCTTGCGTTGCTGTAATATGGAGTGAACAGTAAGACAGCTGTTGGAATTACTGACACAGGAAGGCCGGCTTCTTATTAGGCCTATGTATACGCTGGAAAGGCATCTGCAAGAGTTGAGGGCAACCAGTGGACACATTATGGCCTTCGAAGGGGAAGGCCCTTTGTTCAACAATGAGTGTCTTCTCATTTTTGTAATGGAATGGACATTAAGTTTGATCTTAACCTAGCTACAGCTATCTTACATAAAAAAAAATACAACCAAACTGAGAACCTATTTTTTTTTAAGTCAATTAAAAATTAAAAGTAGAGCATTTATCTACTCAAATCTAATGCAATAAAAATTAAGTCTAAAGACAGAATCAATTAATTTGTCAAATTAAAAGCCTAAAATTAAATAAGCAACGCAACAACAGAATATCTACTTAGTTATACCTATGTATTGAAAGAATGTTTGCATAAGTGTTAAATTTAACAACTGTTAATATTCATCGAGATATTGCTGATACTGGAAATTAAAATTATCTTAAGATTCTTGTAGGTTAGAGCATTCCAGAGACACTTCAAAATATAAATAAGTTTTTTTAATACTTTAATGTCACCGAGGTGGCAAACTAGAGTAAAATCTGCTTGATGGTAAACAATTACAATAGTAGCCTATATAGCAGATAGTAAATCATTGGCATGGATTAGACAGTCAATATTATCGTGTGAGCCACGCAGATCGCGATCCATATCACGAAATATTGATGCGTATCACAGCTTATCCTGTTGTTTTGAAATCCACAATCCTATATCCCAACCCATACCAGTATCACGGTAATGCAATGCATTACCGGATGGTAAGGCAATGAATATTGTCATTCTTATGAATATAAAAAAATAACCTTTATTTTCAGTATTGCTTTTTGCGTGGTCTTTGTTGGCGAAGATCGCTATTTCACTTTACGCTCACAAATGAGTAGATAGTATAGTACTTACTTTTCTCCTTGATCTTTTCCTCTGGGATATGATGAGGTTTAGGGGGCTGCGATGGCGGCACGGGAGGGGCAGCAGCAGCGGCCGCGGCGTGCGCCTGAAGAGCGGCTTGCTGCGCTGCGGCCAGCTGCTGTTGGGCCATCATAGTGGCCCATGGGTTAGGCCCCAGCAGGTAAGGCGGCAGCGACATGGCTAACCGCCTTCTACAACAAAAACAATTCAACTCGCGTCACATCACATGGCGCTGAGCAAAAATGCTACGCGTCGCCGTAAACAAGCGCAACGAGTAACATATTATATCGCAAAAAAGGTTAAACAAAGCAGACTACTTACAGCCTTTTTCACACTTATATCACAATACCAATGTTAATTCGTGAAGCATTACTTCAAGAACAAAAATTGAAATAAAATGCGATGCCGCAAACGATATCGTTCAGCGGCCATTTGCAAAATGTTTTTTTTTCTTACCTAGCCTACCAGTGTTGCCATACATTTCGACTTCAACGATCATTCCATCGATTTGATTTATAATTAATTTCATATAAAAAGATATATTTTAAATAAAATACAAATTTAATGTTTTAACATTTATTTAAAAACTTTGAATTTAAATTAATACTATAAGTGACAGAATACATATAACTACATAAATTAAAAATTAAAAAAAAATTAAAAAGTAAACTAAGCTAAAACTAATCTAAAACTAAACTAGAACAAGCTCTCGGCTTAAATACCTATACTGAGGTATACTGTAACTGTACTTAAGGGATAAGAGTTTTAGATGAGTTTTAGTGTTCCGTTGCCGAATTGGCATAAAATGGAACCATTATAGTTTTGTTTTGTTCATTAACGCATTCATTGCCACCGACGCATATATGCGTTTTCGTGACTTTCGCCCAGTGCCAATGCACTGTCATAGTTTTACAGGCATTTGAACGCACATGTGCGTCAGTGTCAGTGGCACCTGACGAAGTCTCGGGTTTGAAAGCTGGCAGTGAATGCGTTAAATTGAAAAAGTCTAACATTTAATTTAAATGTTGAGCTATGCTAAAATATTATAATACATGAATACTTAAAGGTTTCAAGTTACGAAAAATATAATTTTGAAAGAAAAATACTGTGGCAGTCGGTGCACCTACTAGAAAAGCCAGTAATAGGTTTTTTTTTCAATATATACAATACATGGAAACTTTCATTTTTGTTACCAAGTATTAAAGAATTTTGGTAACAAAAAATTTTCATACAAATAAATTGGGACATTTTGGGAGACTATATTATTTAGGCTCAGTTTCAGTTGCTATAAAAAGTACTTACAAACTTTTTGAGAAATGCTCATACAGAGTTACATTAATATTCCCTCTATACCTAACTACCTAACCTAACGATAAATTTATACAAGTTTTATTAGTTTATTCTTTTGTTTTACGCATGCTTACCAAATTTCAAGTCAATTTGTCTACTAACTCAATGTTTGCTTCCAAGATTTGATTCGGTACAGACAGAAACAGTTGAAACTATACTAAAAATTATAACAGGTTTTCAACACCAGATAATAAAACGTTTCAAAAAGGATATTAAATGTTCAATTATTGTAAATATTTTATTAATCTCTAAATTCCACTGGAGGTGTTAGAACTAAATCAGCAAAACTAGTAATTTCACTCTCTAATTCCATGTTAATTTCTTTAATTGTTTCCTCCATCAACTCATCATCTGTTGATACTTCACTGTCATTCTTCGGTTCGTTTTGTACAGAGCATTCAATAATTTGGGTTAAAGCCTCGGCAAGTTCAGAATCAGAGTCAGTAAAAGAATCATTGGTTTCCTTCCTCACATTATCATCTTCATTATTACTTATACTGGAAATGGCTGTCAAGTCTTCATTGACGACCATGTTACCATCATTGTTAGAAGTGTTTTCCGTTGTATCTACAAAGTTTACGTTTCTTCCTTCCTCCAAATAATTATCTTCAAGCTCAATGTTCTCATTTGTACTTTCAGGGCGTTGATTAGAGTTATCATTACCACGATGTAACATAGTATTTAAAAGCTCAGTGGAAGATTTGACACCTTGGCAACCTGTAGATGTGGGATTATGTGTTGTATCTGCATTTTCTTCGACATGTACATTACTGTGCACTGTAGGAATACATTTGAGTTGAGATCTATTAATCGATATTGGTATCCGATTCGGGATATCACTAGAAGAATAAGAATCCCTATTTATTATTCCGTAGTTAGAATGTGCTTGTCTCGTATTAGACAGAGAGGATTTATGACTGCTTGTGTCAATATAGTAGTTTGCTCTGCTTTGTTGTACTTTAATCCTCTCGATCAATTGAGGATATTGTTGCTTAAATTTCGTCTTCATATCCCTTATGACATTTTCGTTGTTAGGGTGTCTCCTAGATTCTTTCAGTATCTCAGCGTTGAGTACATAGAGTAATCTATCGTCACTTTTATACTGAGGGTTCGCATCTTGGGGCTGAAAATTGAGCTATTATTTTAGTACAAAAACATGTTAGTAGTCTATAATATAATATTACTGCACATTGATTACCAGTCTGTTCCTATTAATAACTTCAGCTAATTCCCAAGCAAGTTGAATTGTTCCTTCTGGCAAATTTGTTTTCGCTGCTAACGATAAACCATAGTTTTCTATATTTGTAACACCTGGTATAACTTTATGTTCATAAACCAGTCTCTTCTGCAATGCTTGTGCATTTGATATTTCTTCTTCTTTAACTACAGTGTGCAGGCTGAAAATAAATTTAAATATTCAAAACAATCCTTTTTACATTATACTTAATTAGTCTAATACACCGTATACTTTAAGTATGAAAACTTACTTGATCACATTGAAGTACAAGTCTTGTAATCTAGTCAAATACATAAAATGCGTTGTGAAGAAAGTAAAAGCATCACTAGCTAGCAGTTCTTCACATGTTGCCCAAGCTATACTAGTTCCTTCTTCCGTTGATGTTCCTCTGAAAAAGGATTTTATATATGCATTAGTTACTTTGCCAAATACATCGTAGGTACCTACTGTAACTTGGTCTAAAATGATATAAATCTTATTTAAAAAGTCAAAAGTTTATTTTGCAAATAGGCCGCCAAGGGCTCTTTTACATGTCTTTTTTTGAATCTACCAGCGCATTCGGAAAGACCATCATTGCCAAGAAGAATGCGCCGCAAGAAACTTGGCAGAAAGTCATTTTTCAGGGATGTAAACATCAATATCTGACCTACAAAGTTCGTCCATTATCACCAAGCTTGATGAAGTTAAACCTTTCAAAATATGCTGTGTTTCTTTCATCTGGAAGACGATAATAGTAATCAAACGTTACGTTAACACTTAGCTATTACGTATGAATTTTTTTACGAAAAAGTTATTTTCTTACCTCGACAACATAAGTAGATGCATTCAGTTCGACACAGTCATTAAAGCCTATTCGAGAAAAGACATGGTCACAGATTCTGAGGACAGCGTTCGTTGCTGGCAGAAAACATCCAATCTATAATATGAATCCAAAGTCGATAATAATATATATTATTATAACATCAATTATTATTAAGCAGTAACGCCAGAAACACAAAACCAACCTGCGCCATAATTTGTAATACAGCAATTTGTTTTATGTAAATGCTTTTGCCACCCATATTTGGGCCAGTGATTATTGTGAAATTTTGCTCCGGACTAGCATACTAAAACATAACAACATTATCTCAGTTAGGCAGATTCTTACAGGGTCTGGACTCTTGACTTTGTTAAAAAAATAACTCCTTGAAAAAAAAAAGGAAACTCACAATGTCATTCGGAATTGGCATGGTTTGGCTGTTATAGTCCAAGAGCGGGTGAATACTGTTGCGTATATCTAAGTGATTGCTGAAATCTGGTCGTATGTATGACCCTACTGTGCTAGCCTAGAAAATAAACTTAAATTCATATCAATAAGTCCATTAAGTTGTGGATTTGTAAAATAATATTCAATAGGTATATTAAGTTTACTTGGGCTATGGATAACAGAATGTCTAATTCCGCTACATTTTCGCATAATTTGTAGAGACTGGACATGAAAGGCCGTAGTTCTTTCAAAAGACCCCCAACCACGCTGAAAATTTTAAACATACGAGTATTACGAGTTTACAAGTCAATGAAACTTAAAAGAAGTGTACGATTAATATGCTTAGTGATTTAGGAAAAGAAGTGACAAAGCTATGGAGTTGAGGGATATCCGCATAAGAAAGGTAGAATGATATTAATATTTACATGTTGCTCATTTTCTGTATTTCATTCAAAGATTCCTTGGCTTGCTGATCAAGAACGACTAATTCTTCAGTTGTCATTGAAACTCTAGCGCCATTGACTTGTACCTGGAATTAGTTTTAGGCTTCGTCCTTATTTCAACTCACTGTAGGAGTAATAGATATAATATATTGAGCGCTATCGAACCCAGTGGTTGCGATGCAATGGATCAAATGTTTTGTTACTCATTGAAAATTAGATAGCAAACAAAGAGTTCATTAAGTTCGTAAAATAATACTTATATTTAATCATAATCATGTACCTAAGTGTAATTTTAATATGTTGATATTTGGCTACCTGTATAAAGATCGGAGGTAACTCTTCAACATTGAAATTTCTGCGGTTTTTTGAAGCAATGGTCAGTACAATATGGAATCCTTTCATCATGTTTTGATTAAGTCTTATCGGCAAGTCGTATGATTCCCCTAATTGTTCTACTATCTTCTGAATATCATCGATAAGCTCAGAGTAAGTCCTCCGAGCCACATCTAATAGTCCATTTATATCAGGTTTTACAGCGAAACACCTCTGGAGACTACCCATAGCACCTTTCTCTAGATGAGCATCATCTTGGATTATGCTTTTTATCCTTTCAGATATTTCATTGTAGTGCGGGTTTTCGAAGTCCTTAAATTAAAATATATACACCATGACTTTAAGTTAATATTAAGTATGAATTATAAATTGTAAAAATAATGCCATACCTGCTTAATTTTCTGAAGTCTCCCGCTGTTAGCTGCACCTAAGGCTTCAGCGAGTTTTGGCACCATCTCCATAGTTGTTTTTAATAGTAGCATCTGATTCAACTGGGCCTCACCCATCTTGTTCATATCTTGGTTTTGGGGTTCAACACATAGCAACAATATTCTGTCGATGTCTGATAATTTCTTCACCACATCCTACAAGAACATCGTTCGATTTGGAATAAAAGCGTGAATCATAATAGATAATACGTATGTATTTGTTTAAGTTACCGAAACGTGACTATCAATCAATGATTATGTAATGCAATGGAAAAGATCCCTTCTTTTCCTTTTTAGTAGGTACTGTATTGCCCATCTGTCGTTAAACCTGTACCTACAACCTGCTTTGTTTGGTATTTAATTTCTAAGCCTTCGATTTCAACTTACCTGTAACCCTATCATCAATCCGGATTCATTCTCAATTAGATCCTGGACCGCATCTAGCCTATTTTCAATGAACTCCTTTTTGCAAGATGGCTGTAATATTGCTGCCCTCAAAGCTCTGATGCCACCAACCGTGTAAGTTGGACCTAATACCCCTAAGAGGCAACAAGTCACTCCAGCGGACGGTACTAAAGGCTGCACCAGCTCCAGTTGAGTTGCCGTTCCTACATCTATCAAAAATGTACAGGTACTTGTATTATCAGGCTTGTACATAAACGAGCAATAATTTTTAGTAAGTTACTTATACAAGAAGTATACCAATAATCATCGTGTTCTCAGATGAATGATATTCGATTTTCAGCGACTCTCTCGCGAAAACTACGCATTGAATGTATTCCACGTACTTAAGTACTGCTGCTGCTGCTGTTAATGCATAGAACCTGAAATCGTTAATGAGAATGGAGTTTCGTAAAAAATTTAGTAGGTACAAAGGACTCCCTAGTAAACATTTACGTAAGTAATTAGATCCTTACAGATAGTGCAATACTTAATTAAATTAAGTGCAATCTGGTTTTAATAAAGAACGCTAAATTATTTATTATTTCAGAGGTCTTCAATTTCGTACTGATATTTATTTATTACTAGCTGTTGCCAGCGACTTCGTCTGCAAAGAATTCGTTCATCGCTATCACGCGGGAACTACGCAATTTTCCGGGATAAAAAGTAGCCTATGTGCTATTCCAGACTTTTCTCTATCTATGTGCCAAATTTCATCCAGATCCGTTGGATCGTTCTGGCGTGATTGAGGAACAAACAAACATCCATCCATCCATCCATCCATACTTTCGCATTTATAATATTAGTTAGATCTGATGAACTTACTTATGAAGAACCTGAAGATACACAGCACTGTATTGGGGAGCACTTAATGTCTGTATATGTTGACGACCGGCTGCATCGTTAAAGTGTCTTCGTTGGACCGTAGTCAAGTTTAATGAAGGATATTGGTCTCTTATTAGCTGATAAAGCTGGCTAGGTTGCACGCCATCGCAGAATGTGTTTGGAACTATTATCTGTCGATGTAGATATTATATCTTTACATTAACCTTGCAATGGGTTGGACCATGAAGGGCGGCTTTAAAAAATATTTTGCCGGATATAATCAACACATTTTGTTTGTTGTTGATCAATTTTAATTTATTTACTCAAACACCAAATGATTAAATCAAGGTCCAGTATGAGAAGCAAATTGTCTATGTCGACGCAGTACTATCAGCGATTTCACAACATAATTACATTTGTGATGGGAGCTAACCTTTGTTTTTTCAAATATTATTTTTTAATGATGTATTAGTATGACTGTTTCCACTTACTTCAACTGGATTGAAGTAATTTATCTTCGTCATAGTGTGTGTGTACAAAAGTGAGTCACTGAACTGACAAAGCACTAAGTTCGGGTGCCTTAAATCAATTGCTGCCATACCTATCTCACCACGTGCCATGCCTCTACCTTCTGATATTGCTGTAATTACAATGTATAGTAGTCATGATGATGTAAGTATCCTAATATTTTCTAACTGCCTAATACACCTGTTGTACTCTACTAACCTAAAATAACGCTATGTTCCACGGCAGTACTAGATGATCGAGCGGATCGAGTTCCACTGTATCCACCTGAAATATAATGTTTAAGTCACTTGGCTTTCCAATTCCAAGTAATAAAAAGGGCACATCTACATAGCACCTGACTACAGACTTAAAAATCAGTTATCTCCAGTTGCATCAGGTTTTCTTAAAATGGGCTTCAGGGGTCCGTGAGATGTGTCCCAGGGGTCCATAAAAACACAGTTAACCTTTAACATATTCCCTTAGTGTTTTATTAACGACATGCTTTGTTTTTTTGTGCTTGTAATAAGCTTAGACTGAGGTCCAAGGAGTTTTTTTAATTCTAAAAGTGTTCCGTGACCGCAATAAGTTTAAAAAATACTGAGTTATTAAATAATAACTACATTAGAATATTTTGAAGGTCAACGACATACCTCTGCTGCTACTGCTGATGTACCTCAAAGCATTCGGTCGGTTCTTAGGTGTGCAGAAGTCTGATTCGGCGGCTGCTGAGTCGCTAGCCAATACCCTTGGTCTTGCTTTGCCGCTGGATGATGACTCCGGTTTGGTAGAGTTAGTGTTTGGGAGTAATCTTTGAAATTATTTTGAGATCAAAATACAAAAAATATGAAGTTAAGTTATATACATATACCTACTACTTCAACCTTAACAATTTAATTTAATTTAATTCTGATACACACATTTAAATTTAATATTAAACCCCCGAAATACCTGTAAATGTATTACAGCATTAATATACATATAGCTATGACTGTGCGCCCTGTTGCGAAACTTAATTACCTATACTCAACTGCCGTATAAATCAGGATAATATCTACCGATAATAGCGCCCTCTTGACAATAGTCATAAAATTAATGGTTTACCTTTACATTCTGATAAATATATTTTAATTTAATTAATATAAGATTAGGTAGCTACTGTATTGAAAATCAGGGAAGTTCCATAAAGTAAACTGAATAATGATGAAATTGAACCTCGCTCCTTACTTAGGTACTTACTTATTGTTTATTTTCTCTGACCCCTACTGCACACTAACACTTCGTTTGTGAATGATTCGCGTGATGTAATTCACATGCGAACATTTTGTCGATAACCGTTCTGATTACAAATTGGCACTATAATGTCTACCTATTTTCTATTATTGAAGTATTTTTTATGAACTTAAGACCATAGGCGACTTAAACTAAAATACATCTCAAACCAAAACTAAAACTAATCTAAAACGACTCTGTGGTAGGTAGGGGTAGGGGGATTCAAAGTTTGTATCCCACTCACTTTACTATTACTTATGACTATCTTGTGTGAATGAGCGAAAGGAACGGCACTATACAAATATCGGTATACAGTATACATGCCGGCACGTAAGTCTAACGATGACGAGTCACGTGGAGAAGATCTGCGCACCCACGGATACCGTATTTTATACTTCTGCGCATACAAGGTCATCGCTAGACTTACGTGCCGGCACTTATATACAAAAAGACCAAGCAATTGTTCAAAAATAAAAAGAAAATATGACTAAGTTGGTTCTTTTAGATGAAGTTTAGTTACAATACTTTGTTGTGATGTCTAGTATAAGCTTTGTTCTTTACTTTAGAATAAAAGGCCAATTTAAGAAAGAAATTAGTAGGTAGGTACTTACCGTAGTATCCCCTAGTGTGTTACTTACTTGCGTTTCAAGCTCTTTAGAGGCTCCAAAGGGGGTCCCATAGACGATTTATTCGATTTTGAAGTAGATTCACCATTATTATTGTTATTAGTGAATTGGTATCGTGGGCCATTATTTGAAACTGTTGACTTATTTGGCATCAACGTTGTGCCACCACGAATTCCTTTTTCCAAATAAAATCAAATTTTAGTCAGCTAGGAACAAAACTTACACAATATGCACGCATGCAATATACGTCCTTGAACAATACTTTGAAGTAGGTTCATAAAATAGTCTTACCCCAAGAAAAATCCTTCCTCACTAGCTCATTTCTTATTTTCTTATTTCTTTTATTTGTATTTATTGTCTCTCTTTGCACGACATTCATCGTAATTCAGGTACTGAGTTATACGGTGCAAGTTCCGTTACTACATTTTGGAATTAAAATGTAAGATTGTAAGCCGAATACACTGAACTTTTTAAACTTTTTTCCGCGCCTTTTTTGTTCTTTCGGTCCTAAAATGAGCTTTGGATTTGTGGTATGTACATTTTTCATGAAACCTAAGTGAATAACAGTGTTATTTTTAAAATATGTATGAATTTAATAAACCTACGATAGTTTGAAAATAATATGTTAATAATGTTGTAATCCAGAATAAATCTCAACTCTCCATAACCGTTGGAACTGATCAGTGTGGTCATTGGTCAACGAATAATCTTGGATTTGGACCTTCTCTGTCTACGGTTTGGACCTTGTTTGTCTTGATCTCCTAGAATGCGTTCGTAAATTACTAATCGTAATATTTGAATTTTAAACTAGTCCTTTTTATAAAAATGAGTATGCAGAGAGTATGATACTTATTTCATAGATTTTTTTAGTCATATTTTTTGAGTAAAGTGATTATGAAGCTCGTGAAACACATAACTAAAAACAACTCCAACAGGTTGTGTTATGGTTGCATACAAATAGCTGTCACTGTCACTGTCATTGTCATGCCATGACTGTCATTCTCATCTGCAGTTTGCCAAAGATCTGCATAGTTTGTTCCCAGTTTTTGAAACAAAGTTCAAGTTGATTTTATAAAAGAAAAGTATTCAAAATCTCTGATATAAGCTTTGGAAGTGTTTCCTGATACGATATAGAAAAGGTACGTGTAGTGGTGCGATCTTAACAAGCGTATTTAATATTTAAATACGCTTGATAATATAACCTTGATCTAATTCCTATTGTTTCTTGCCTGTGTGGTATTTTTCTTATAATTGGTCTGTTTTTATTTATGTTTAATTGTGATTTGCATTGACCTCTTGCCAATAGGTAGCTATTTGAACGGCTATACATATATCTGTTACCGATTGTGTGATTCAGCAATTTATAACAAGTGTCATTAGAAGTAATTGAGCGGCAAGGTTGTCATGGAAAATGTGCATATCTAGCGGTACTACCTATTTTTCTAGCTAGCGTATTAGCGTAGCTTATATTGTTTGAAAAAAGCGTTATTTACGATCTAAATCAATAGATAAGATAAAACTTGTTTGTCACATGATGGTGTTAAATTTTGTTTTTTTTTTCAGTTTTTCTTTCACCAATAGCATTAATTATGGTGTAATTTATAATAGGACGTCAACAACCATAAATTGCAGTTTTTAAATACCTCTAAGTACTTACCTAATATAGATTTGCTTATCATACAAGTTAAGCGTGTATTTATCAAATTTCTGCTTGAAACTGGTTTTATTTATTGTGATAATTTTCTTACGCACCTAAGGAGAATTATATGGCTGGCATGACTGTTAACTGATAAAAAAATCTGGTTATATCTGAATATTGACATTATTTTTTTAATGTTATCCTGTACATACCTAATTATGACTTTGTTTTTAATTACTTGTATGTAGACCTTATTGAACCTTTCTGTATGTACAAAAAATGAATACAACTAGAAAAGTAGTTTTTCTCAACTTTTTTGTTTACATGGTCACTTTGCTCATAATAAACTTGAGCGGAACAACTAATAAGCTAATAATAAGAATATAGTTTAATTCAGTAAACTTAAAGCTGTCTTAAGAAATGTTGTATCACTTAAAAGCAATCTCTACCAGACACCATGTAGATACAAAAATTAATTTGAATATTAAAAGGTGGTTTTAGACAAGAGTAATGCAAAATTAACAAAACATATAATAACAATAATATACTAAACAATTGATAAAAGTGCACCAAAAGACAATCCCACCAACCCGGATCAGAATCTTAAGCAATTATGCACCATTACATTATGCTTGTTTTTGATCTAATGAAATATTAATTTAGTCTACTGTAATATTCAAATCTCAAAGTTTTAAATTTTTTAGTTTAAAATAATAGTTTAAAGAATTTACTTCTTAAGTATGCTTTCAGACTACAATTTAAACATGCATTGAAACCATTAATTTGAAAATATATATTTTAGTTTGAAAGGTATACTCTCCGGAAGTACAAAATTTAGTACCTATATCTAATTTATTTTTCCCAATCTGCACAGGGCTCGCATGTGAACCATAGCCCAAGCCCTCTCATTCTGAGGCAAGGCCTGTGCCCGGCAGCGGGACGTTTATAGGCTGGAGATGACGAAGATGATGAAATTTTAGTAAAATCGCTTCAGCAATTATAATGTTAAACACATTTAAATGAACTATTTACCAAAAATTCCAAGCAGGCTCTTCCTCCGTTACAGTTACAGGGTACAGTAAACCATGAAACTTTGTATCTGTTCGATGAAACGATCAGATATAAAGTTTCACAACAAACCATAACCATAACCACAAACTTATTCAGCAGAAGCTTTCACAAAATGGGCGAATTATTTCCTCTTTTAAAATAAACAGATTAATCTTGGACATATTGCGATGGTCTTATGATATGACACGCCTTTAAATATTTGTCACAGTTTCCTCAGGAGCTGCTTATCAGTTTAGTAATAATAAAAAGCATATAAACAACGTAATATCACTCCTCACACGCGTGGGAAGTGTGCAAAGATTAAACTATGTTGCCTCAAAAAATTGTATTTTCATGTTTATATGAACTTTACCACTTTTTTTATCCTGGGACATAATATACAGCGTGCCCTGTAAAATTTCTTTAGTGGGTGATGAGACGGTTAAAAAATAATGCTTAAAACAATTGCCTTATTCTTTTTTTAAACATCATCATCATGTTTAACTAAAAATATATATATTTACATGTATATATAGTAGAGATGCCACGAATAGTGAATTGGCCGAATACCGAATACCGAATATTCGGCAACGCTGTCGGCCGAAGCGCCGAATATTCGGTCGTCGAATGCTTGGTGGGGGCGCGTTAGCTGGAATAAGACAAGTCACAACCTGTAGGCTTATTGTCTAACTCGCTCGCAATCACCATCGTGTTCATTTTGACAGTTCATGTATGGGCTGACAATTGGCATCGGAATCAGCTAGCTGTCACATTCATACAAGAACTGTCAAAATGAACACGATGGCGATTGCGAGCGAGTTAGACAATAAGCCTACTGTTTTTCTCGTTGCGTTCGCGCGGCAGGCGCCGAAGGCGCGCGCGCGGGGCGGGGTGCAAGCAAAGTTTTTCTGAGGCTGGTAACGTTTACGATGAAAAGCGCAATCGTTTGCTACCAAAAAATGTTAAAAACCTCGTTTTTATCCATCACAACTTACCACTGATTAATTTTAAGTACTAAAATATTGTAATTTGGAAATATATACATAATTTTGAGTTAAATAACGTGTCTTTTTTTACATGATTTGCTATTCGGTATTCGGCCGAATAGTACGCACTATTCGGCCGAATACCGAATAGCAAAAAAGTGGCCGAATAGGCCGAATACCGAATAGTTGCCGAATATTCGTGGCATCTTTAATATATAGCGCAAAATATTAAAATTAAAATATTAAAATATTAAGCGCAAAAAGAAAACGCTGAAAAAACTCAATTTCAAAAAGAAACTTCTAGTCTAGAAATCTAGCGGCAAATCTTATTATAAAATAAGATTTGCCGCTAAGCAGCAGTGCTTGCACTGCTGTGTTCCGGTGTGGAGAATAAGACAGCCGGGGAAATTACAGGCACAAGAGGCATTTCATCTTAGCCCTCTAGGTTGGCAACGCATTTGCAATCCCTCCGGGGTTGCGGGTGTCTATGGGCAGTGGTGATCGCTTACCATCAGGTGACCCACTTACACGTTTGCCTCTCTATTCATATATAAAAAAAAATAAGATATAAGTCCGCCTTTGTGCATGTATCTCAGTGTTTGTCAATAGGGAATATTCATAAAATTTTAATCTGTGTTATTTTTTTTTGCTCGAATCTTTATTATCGTCACATTATGATGAAAAGGTATTTTTTTTATTTTGTTGTTATTTAAACCCATAAAATATTATTTAAAAAGCGAAAAATAACGTAGGGAAATTCAAATTTACAAAACGCGTCACCATTGGTCGAAACGGTATGTGACGTCAGATGTCATAAATTGGATTTATCGCCGTTGAAATTCGTAATGCGTCGTGTACTTTTTGTCAGAAAAAATTGTTTGAAACAGTATTCCTGTGGTGATTTCTAGTGAATCTATATTTGATGTATCTGCCTTAACCTGAAATTAATTTCAGATGATTAATCATCATCATCAATCATCAAAATTTCGTAAAACCTCAATATAAACATAAAAGGTTGTAAAGAAAGTTTTACCGATTTTTTATAAACTAGCTTAGGTTAGTTTTAAACTGAGTATTCTACTGTTTAAAACCTGTGATCTGTATAGCAATTAAAACTGGAAATGGAGGAGTAAACTAGCCTCCCGGCCTGGCTTCGCACGTGTAGATATAGGTATTTAACAAAATTTATAAGTATTATCAAAAACTATATTTTTGTGTCGGGGCTTAATAAAAAAACTGGCCAAGTGCGAGTCTGACTCGCGCACACCTAGGGTTCCGTACAAATTCGGCTAGCTAATATAAAATCCATTTTTAGTAGTCCTGTAGGCTTATTGTCTAACTCGCTCGCAATCGCCATCGTGTTCATTTTGACAGTTCATGTATGGGCTGACAATTGGCATCGGAATCAGCTAGCTGTCACATTCATACAAGAAATGTCAAAATGAACACGATGGCCATTGCGAGCGAGTTAGACAATAAGCCTACTGGTTCTAAGCAAAATGTACGCAGCGTGAGGTCATTTTATACTGGTTATTTACATAAAAATTTTGAAAAAGTAGTTATTGTGACTTAATTGTAATAGACAAACATATAGTATTGCAGACTATTTTGTAGATATTGAGGTCTTCTATAAAAGTGTAGTACATCACTTTGCTATATTGTCAACAGTTTCCGCAGCCGTACGCAATATAAGGATTATTTTGGATTTTTTTCACACCTTGGGTGACATTATCTTTTCATACGGAGCCCTAACTTTTTGAAAATATTCTATAGCCTATGTTACTCGGGGACAATGTAGCATTCTAATGATGAAAGAATTATTAAAATAGGTCTAGTAGTTTTTGAGTGAATCAATAACAAAAATAAAAAATACTCATTTTTCCTTAATAATATTAGCGTAGACAAACACGGGATATGACAAATGACGTGACGTCATCAGAAGCGCGCGCTCAATGGCGGCGTTTTGAACGGCGCAAATTTATTCGATGTTTTAAATATCACTTTAAAAAATAATTTGACTATGTTCAAGCCTGTTTATATTTTTTTCTGTGTTATAGAGATGCAAATGATTATTATAAGTAATAAACAAAAAACATGAATATTCCCTATTGTATTTTTTGTGTTTATTTTGCACAATAAAGAGTTTACATACATACGGACGGACATCCAAATTAGTAGTTCTAAATAAAAAACTGCCGTAAATATTATAGTTTCCATGGGTAGTCATTCATTGTTAATAGATTAATGGAATTATTAGAGTAGGTAACTTAGGTTAATTAAAATTGTTGGCATATTCCTACTATAAGTGGTAAAAGGGGAAAAACCAGTAAAAATTAAACAGCCTTTAATTTATCTTAGAATTAGGTATTGCTTTAGGCAACAATTTTATTTAATTTGTATTTTTATTGACGATAAATACCTACACGTAAATTATTACATTACTTTCGTCATAATGTAGGTAATTGACCCTGATAATGTATGTAACATACTTGGTCTATTAATATATCTTATTGATAACACTACCCCCCACTAGCGGTGTAAGAAAGGGATTCGCTTCGTATTTTTTTTGTTATATATGCGTATTCTGCATTTCTCTTACTAAACAAAAACCTAGATAGTTTTTTTTATTTATTTTTTCTCAACAAAAACATTCATATTTATCACCGCCGTAAGCGCTTATCAGGTTTTGCGCTCGACGCAATTCGCAAAACAAGTGCTTCCACAAATATTCCATACGCTTCTATCGCGAGTGAGCGAGATAGGTGTCGTTTCGGTGCCCTTACTTCTAATGTGGCTCGTGTCTGGCAATATGTCTTTCGAATGGAGACGGCGTTTTGACGTCATTCATAGTACGTAGCTCTCAGAGAGTAGTGCTGTAGCTCGCATCACATCCTTATCTGAGGAGGCATGTGGATATAAGGCGATAAAGCTAGGCCGGGTGCACTGTATGATATCACACTCGGCGGAGGCGTGTGCGCGGTAGTCCCCAAGTGGTATTTGTTTTATTGCTCTCCTGACCTTTACCGTCAATACGCTTTATATAAAGAAACTCTGTGCAACATTCTCCATTAGTTACATTCGAAGAAGACGATCAAAATGGCCCTTTACAGGTTTGGTTTCTTTAAAATCACAGGCATGAATATTGAATATTTATTTATTTATTTCTAATACGATTGCTCGTCTGTTTGATAACCGCATGGAATAATTTAACCACACAATATCGGTTCTTTTGCCATTGATTTGTTACAAAGTCAACAACAGACCACATTTTGCACACGGGAGTTGGTCAACATGGCACAAAATCGGGTGCAACTGTCTATAAAACTGGGATCAGATATTTCTAACTTTATTGCGAAGCGGCAAGTGATACTGTCATCTTTAAAAAACAAAAAAGAAACTAAACTAAACCAGCCAACCAAAGACGACAAAAAAAGTAAATTTAAACAAAAATAACCAGCCTGTGTTTTGATTCTATGAATTTTCCTTTTTTCTTATCTATTTTTAACTATTTTTTTAAATTCTTTTTTAAAAACTTCCTTCTTCCGCAGCATAAAGAACAACCTGCAATACGCGACCCTGAAGACCCTGTCTTTGGTTTCGATCAGCGTGATGTCTCCCCAGCAGAGCGTCCAGGAGTTGTTCCGAACAGCCGACTGCGTTTGCTTTGACGTTGACTCAACTGTTATCAGGGACGAGGGTATCGATGAACTGGCCAGATTCTGCGGCAAAGGGGATGAAGTTAAGAGATTGTGAGTATCTAAGCAATTTTAAGGATAATTATACTGCATTCAGTGGCGTAGCTAGCATGGGTGGCACCCCTAAAAAGAATAAAAACGGTTAAAATAAAAAATAATAAGTTTTTATAATTTTTCATTTTTATGTTTGTTACTGGTGCGGGACGCCACCGCCGCCAACCCCCCTAGCTACGCCACTGACTGCATTAGATCTCGATTTATATCGATCGATTAATTTTGGATATTAAAACATTAATATAGATTGATTTAACTATTTGATCAATAACCATCTCGTTAGCAAATTACAAAGTCCAGACCACAATAGTGGTGACAGCGTTCGAATCAAACTAGCTTTTTTGTATTTAAATACCTTAGCCCATGCTGACTTACGAGTTATGTGTTAAGTGAGAGTTGTACTGAGTTACTTTAGCATAAAAACTTTAACCATAAACGACGGATTGACATTAGATATTAGACAGAAAACCTATGAAATATATGTCGAAATTGTCGGCTATACTAACAGTAGGAAGTAACATGGTACAACTCATAATTTTACTTAAGTACTTAGTTGAAAATTACACGTAAAAAAATCAATTTTCTTTACCGCAATTGCAGCGTTGTAGTTATTTTTTTTTAAAACCCCAGTACACAATGCGTAAACGCAATTATTGTGTAAATAAAAAAATAAAAAGATTTTAAACGAATGGAAAAGTTCTAAATTCGACAAACTCTTGCCTTTGTCGGCTGAACTTGATAGGCAAATCTATTACAGGATTTCTAGAGATATGCTTGATAAGCAGTATTTGTTGAGGTGTCACGGATTCATTCAAACGTGTTGTTCACATCATTCTGATAACAGTATCTTAATCGCAATCGCTCTATTCGCAATAGTTTCCTTAGGAACAGTATGATAAAACGATCATAATGTAAAAATTAGGTATGATAACTAATGACAAAGTTAAAATACTGTGCTCTATCTCTTGTTATATTAATACACCGTATATTCCGTATCACGTGAACATTTGCATTTTTTCAGAATTTCGGCAGCCATTTTGTGTATACCATGAACACAAAATGGCTGCTGTAGTAATTAAATCTTGCACGGGTTTGCTGTAATCAACATGTTCGGTGTTAATATCAAATTCGTTTTGTTACATCATACATGGAAACAATTTTGAAACAGATTAAAGACAGTTTCATCATGTTTATGATCTACTGCTCATCATGTTTATGAGCTGTTGCCCGCAACTCCGCCTGCGCAGAACTTGCTTATTTGATATTGCTATCCCGCGGGAACTGTGCAATTTTCCTGGTTAAAAACTAACCTATGTCCTTCCCCGGGACTCATACTATCTATCTATCTATCTCCAGCCTATATACGTCCCACTGCTGGGCACAGGCCTCCTCTCAGAATGAGAGGGCTTGGGCTATAGTTCCCACGCGGGCCCAGTGCGGATTGGGAACTTCACACACACCATTGAATTGCTTCGCAGTTGTGTGCAGGTTTCCTCACGATGTTTTCCTTCACCGAAAAGCTCATGGTAAATTTCAAATGCACATAAATTCCGAAAAACTCAGAGGTGCGAGCCCGGGATTCGAACCCACAACCCTCTGCTTAAGAGGACACAGGTCAAACCACTAGGCTACCACGGCTTTTTTGACACGTACTATATGTATACTAAATTTCAACTTAATCGGTCCAGCGGTTTAGGCGTGAAAAGGTAACAGACAGACAGACAGAGTTGCTTTCGCATTTATTATATTAGTAGGGATCAGTAAGGTAGTGGTCATTTCATTATAGTATCCTCTTTTCCTGGACGTACCTACTATTTTGACAATAGCATAGATCTCCCACAAATACTTCTATTACGAAGTTACCAACGTCCTTTTGCACCTAACTGCATTCAGTAGGTATTTAACTTAATGGCATCAAGAACAATGACTAAAACGTTTATCAGAACTGATATCAAATTCGAACCATGATCTTAGATTTAAGGGTGCGACCAAACCGTCGTATGCGTCACGTTTTCTCACCGTTTCTTCATACATTTTGTTGCGATTCCGTAACGTCGCCGTTTTTTAAGCGGCGGTGTGGTCGCACCCTAAGGTCTCACGCAAATAAAAGTATTCAGAAATTAGTATGTATAAAAAAGCAGTAAATTCTTTTATGAAGTTAACAACCCTGAGGTAAAGTTAACGTACAGGACTCGAGCCAACCGGTAACTTGGCTTGAACCTGTTTTACTTGTATTACTCAACAGTTTTCGGACGTAACATTGAAAAATAACTTCTGGGTAACTGTAGAGTAATTTAGAGGTTGCAGTTTAGTTGCAATCACGTTGCACCGTCGGTTCTAGGCCTTATGGTTAGGCACAACTCGCAGTTGAGTACCCTTCTCAAGAAAATGGTTCAACAGACGGATACTTCGACATTCGTTCTGTACATTCCTTTCCCATCAGCTTTCGATACTGACTGAGGAATGGTATATTATAGAAAGCATGTCCTTTACAGAACGGCAGAAGCTATGGGCGGCAGCATGACCTTCCAAGAGGCCCTCAAGAAGAGATTAGACATCATCAGACCAAGCGTCAATCAAATACAAGAGTTTCTACGCGCCTTCCCCAACCAACTCACGCCTGGAGTCTCGTAAGTATCCTTCCTACATTTTACAGTTCGCTGTGGGGGCGTGTTATAAGAATTTATATTAAACATGACATATAGGTACGCTTACGTTTTAATTAATTTTAAAGTGGGCAGATGTTAAAGCCAAACAAAGAGTTCTAACTTTCCAATTAGAATCAGAAAGAACTGTAATAACAGTCGTATAATATGATCATAACTATATTACCTCTGTGTAAATATTCTACCTCTAACATCTTTCAAATCACTACATAGTATAAAACAAAGTCGCTTTCTGAGAACACAAAATATTTTCCTTGCTACTCCGCTACTTACGTGCAATGCAAGATAACCAAGCTTGTGCGAAATGTATACGTTTCGCATGCAAGCCCTCCCTCTACTACTGCCACACAAAACGCACACAAATCCCACAAACTTAATTAATCCTATGTCCCTATGTATGCTTAAATCTTTAAAACTACGCAACGGATTTTGATACGGTTTTTTTTTAATAGAGTGAATCAAGAGGAAGGTTTATATGTATAATACATGCAGAATATACCGTGCGAAGCCGGGGCGGGACGCTAGTTGAAAACAAAAGCCAGTGGTGTTTTCATCATTATGACTTAGTTACTGATACGTCAATGAGAATGTGTAAATAAGTTGAAATAACGTTGCTAAATATGTATAAACGGCCCGAGAATTGGGGTTCGTTATAGAAAACTTTGAAAACTATCAGCAAAATATACCCCCTTGCAAAAAAACAGGCACCCGTGGTTTTTGAATTTTATGTGCATAAAAGCTTACTTTCTAAGCTTTAATGCCTAAAAATCTGAAAAACCATAGGTGCCCGATTTTTTTGCCGCACACTGCATTAACAGTCATTTACTTAATTAAGAAAAACTTTTAATTTGTTTTACTGATTAAACATTGACTAAAATTCAAATTCTATGAATCATATTAATGAAGTTAGTTGATGTTTGAGCCGATTCTGTCTTGAAAGGTAAAATGTTTGGCAATTTTACCTACATTGAATGAGTCTTATTTTTTTCAGTAATGTCACGGCCAGTGTTACCATGACCGAGCAGAATTTAAAAAGATAAAAATAAAACAAAAGACTGACCAACATGCCAACTTTTAAAACCAATTGCCTTTTTACCGATTCATACGAGTACTTGTCCATTTTCACGGAATTATCATCTCGCGACGATATCTGAGGCCAATGTAAATACAATCGGCTCTTACAAACCGGTGACATACAGAATAACAACCGGTTATCACCGGTATATTCGGTTTATCACGTTGTTTATCGACCTCTTTAATGGCGCGATCCATGGCAACAGTTTTTAAACTTCCTAAAGTATATGTAAGGGTTCTGTACAGTCGCCCAAATAGCTCAACATGCGCTCAAAATTATGATAACATGAATCCATCAGCACGTACAACACTAGCACGTTCCGATATATTTGAGGTTAGACCTACAAATAAAACGAAGAGAGCAAACTTCTCTAATAAAATCGTATGTCGCTATTTAGACTCATAATTTTAAAACGATTCAAATTATAGATTTAAAATTAACTTGACAATAAAGACTACTAAAGCGTCTCGTAAATATATAAAAAAACAATCTTATAACTAAACAGAATAAAAACATATGACCTTTTTACTGCTGGTATATAAAGTAAATGGTCATGATACCCTAATTAGTATTTCCTGATGTCCTAGAATTATAAATTATAAGATTTGGTGTTGCAACACCTACAATTGACAACATTTAATTTTTATAACACCTGATGATATGGTTCGAAAGCATTTTGCCTCCTGATCACTGCAATATGTTTATATAATTTTAATATTGCTTATAATAGAAAATAAAAATTAATTAAAAACATGTCTTAAATTTACCAATTCTACCACAGGATAGGTGAAATGCCTTTGACTTTTTCACGAGAAAAAATAAGCGACCATAATTTTGTATTTGACAACTTCAAAGTACAAGGGGGGGCAACTCTGAAATTCTATTTTTGAAGTTCGTTGCATACCTTCTCTCTCACTCTCAAGTTAATGACTATATTAGTATGAGCGGAACAGCACGAAGCGAACCTCGAAAATCGAATATCGGAGAATAAGGCCTGACATTGACAATTTGAAATTGACGTCAGTTTTTTTTCTATACAGAAAAGACAAAAGGATAAGTGTCTATTCTGTGATAGTATCGGAGTTACGCCCTTTTAGAATAAACAAAAATTAATAAATTAATTATACATTAAATACAAAACCTAGCGAAAAAATTAAACTGTCAGCATGTTCATCTTTTCAAACAAAATACAGAGAACCATTAAAATTGTAGGCTCAGAAACATGAAATGTTGTCAATTCTTAAGGCATTCTAAGCTTCCCTTATTTTTTATGACTCGATGTTGAAACATAAGTTTTTTCATCAATTAAAAGTGGTCACGCCTAGTTATCTTGACAGGCCTTGGTCTATGAGACGACTAAATATAGAATTAACTTCCTACTTATAGGCTTGTAGATAAATAAACATATGACGACGAAGTGACTCGTCTCACGACACTCGCAGCGTTGGCTGATTAATAAAACATTTTTTAAATCATTCATTGATTCGAACTGATTGAATCAATTGAATGTCGCATGAGCCTTGTCTCAGACGTATTTAATATGGCTTCTTTTAGCCCACAGGACCGTACTGCTAACAAAAGCTAGGTGTTAACTAGAGCTAGATGCAATTCACGCAGTATATCTGCTGGGCGACCGAGCAAAGCTCTGTGTTTGCAAAACTCAAAAAATGCGTTTTCGTAGAGACAAGTGAGACCCAGATCAAATTTTCACGGACAAAAATCCCAATATAACAAAAATCGAAATCGTTGGGGTTCGAGATCCCCGAAATAAAGAAATAAATAAACAAGAATTGATAGTTTCAAGATATACCAAAGATATTCTTTCCTCTGGCATGCGGCTTTTAGACATCGTAACGCATATTTCTCTCGTGTGCCCAAATACTTAAAGTTGATAGCTAGCTAATTAATCTATTTTTTTTTCAGGCAATTAGTCAAGGCACTTCAAGACAGAGGCGTCACAGTCTACCTGGTGTCGGGAGGCTTCAGAAGTCTAATAGAACCAGTCGCTCAGCAACTAGGGATACCAGCAACTCACATCTACGCAAATAGACTCAAATTTTTCTTCAATGGTGAGTAAATTTACATATAAGAAAGTGTAACGTAGGATAGCACTCTCTGTTGCATTAAAAGGATACATTTCATACGTTTGAAGAGAATGTAAGCGCTCATTGGTTAAAAATTGTTTTCTGGCCTCGATATGTTAGTCCTACCCCTTCTTAGTCTTCAATGTAACAGATTCCAAAACATCACTTGATAATAACAATCAGGCGAAATCAAAAGTTCCGCGTAAAAAAATCACCTTTTGAAGGCCGTGAACAATCCTTAAAATCTAAAAGAGATAAAATAATCTTTGAAGGTTTATTGGCAGATAAAAAGCAATGCAATTGTCGATTATCAACAAAAACAACTGAACGTAGCATTGCCAATCATATCTTGGTCCATTGGCTATTTTTCATGAATCATGATCAATACTGTGTTAAGTATTAAACATTTATTATGAAAAAGAACCATCGTCCGGTTCGCAAGGCTCTTCTGAGAGTTGGGATTAATATTGTTTATGTCTCATTCAAGTATTTATGAACTGAAACTATCAAAACTGGGTCACGGAGATACCGAGTAAGTTATCAAGCCCAATGCAACAACAAGAACAATAGATTTTAATAAAAACTCCGCGCATATAAACCAGATAATATTGCAATCATAAAACAATGTAATATTATTTTCTACGCAACAGCGTGTAAACAAGATATTTTTCTGCCGTGCGATTTGTTATTGGTATTTCCTCCTCGACTTGTTTACTAAGTAACTGTTATTTATTGGCATGCATCAATCTCTAATACAAGTTTCCTTAAACAGTTACTGGATCGGTTTTTCCCAGAGAGCTTTCTAGATCACTTTTTGCATAGGAAAGTATCTTTCCACGTAATTGCATATTTTTTAAGATTCTAAACTATCAGAATGTACGGGGTGCGTCCCACGAGATATAACTACAAAATATCTAATTTCATTATAATAACGTTCATAAGATATAATGAACGTTAGCTATAACAGCAAAAAGTATAATTTTTTAACGTATAAGGCTTAAATTATATAACGTTATTTTTATATAACTTCAATTTGTATAAGATTTATATGGCCTAATTTCTTTTAACATAACAAACATTTAGCCTAACTGAAACAGCTGCAAGACATTGTTAAATTTTCGGCGAGCGAGCGAAGCGAGCGAGCAAGACGATACGGAGCGGAAGCGACTCGGATAGGTTAGGTTCGTATGCGGGAGCGTAGCGCAGCGAAGCTCCCGCATTAGCCTTTGGTGTTAGTTTTTTTTTATAACCACCTAGAAAACCCACTAACCACATAGCAAATTCAATAAACAACTGTGCATTATGCTTTTTGATGTTAGCTGTTATGAACATTATATGGTTTGATCGTTATTTCTATTGATATTATATATAAACAACGTTATACCTTACAAAATTAGATATTTTAAGATTATAATTTTCGTTAATTATATCCAGTAAACGTTATACTAAACGAGTTTATATAAAGTGAGCGTATATATTATGAACATTAGATAATAAGTTGTTATGTCTCGTATTACTTACCCGAATGTACGAGCACTAATACTTGTACATTATTTTGTTTTAAGTATTGAGATTTATCGTTGACTTGCTTCTGCCCGCGACTTCGTCCACGTAGAATTAGCAATTGATGTGTTTATCGCTATCCCGCGGGAACTATACAATTTCCGGGATAAAAAGTAGCCTATGTTTTAATCTAGGGTACCAGCTATCTTCGTACCAAATTTCATCCAAATCCGTCCAGTCGTTTTAGCGTGAAGAAGGAACAAACATACACACTCACTCACATCGTCACATCATCACATCATCACATCGTCACATCGTCACAAACTTTCGCATTTATAATATTAGTAGGATTCATGATTGCAAATACTCTTCCGTGTCCTAATTCAAAGGAACTTTTGAAGTGATGTTTAAGAGTAATTATGACAGCTTCAAGCAAGATGCTCTCACAAGTTGCCTATTTCGTAACGTTACTACTGCCAGAAATATGACTATCTAAGCATAGCGGCTATAGAACGGAATTAGATAACATGTCATCGAAAACAGATGAAACTATTGAATTGAGCTCGTATCAGTCACGCCTCCGTTGTTTTTCTATCCGTGCGTCATCATTGAGCTATTTTGATACTGTTGTCTTGCTTTTTTTTATTCTGAGTTATCAGTCATTGGTCTGTTGGTTCTGTTTCATCACTTTGTGCATGATCAACACGGCTTATATTAGTGATTCTTGTCAATTTTTACATGGCTTTGTATTTGCCCGATTGAAGAAGTATGAACGATGGTAAATTAAATAATGTAGCTGTAGACTAATGTCCTAAACCTCCACACTGATCCGTTGTGAGTTAATGAATCTGTATAGTAAGTAGTAGTGCTCATTGAATTTACTGAAAAGCAGTTTTATTAAATCCCTGAATCACCTGACTGTTTAATTCAGATGACAGACAGTTCTAGGAGTTGTAAGTTATATGTAAAATTAAGATAACCTACAAAGAGTATATTTCACCTCTTATCACTTCTATTTTAGATATGAGTTGCCAAATGCAATTTAAACAAAGGTACAGACTGTTTATTGCATTTGTAATTCTTATTGACTTTTTATTAGATTTTACACTATCAATCATATGGACTGACGTAAGACTCCGTGTCCTTGCTTCTCCAGAAGTCATCGTGTCAGTGACAGGATCATGATCCTCTCGTCTAATAACATGCCTTATTGTGTCCGCTCAAAGTTGAGAACACATTGATGTTACGTTGTTTTTCAGTTCCTGTGGGTGTGTTTGTATTAAGTGGTTTCAACTTTGCCCTTTGTATCGCGTCATAATATTTTGTTGTTTGTGAATGTTTTTGAGTTTCTTTTATTTGTCACTGACACAATTACATTTATATACATAAATAAACAGTTTATTAACAGTATTGCGAATATAGAGATTCGTATTTAAAACCACTCGGTTTTTATTGCCTATCGTTGTGTTGTAATTTTTCGGTATAAAATTTTATTCGGACGCCACCTAGTAAAAGTAATGTCATCCATGTAATCGACTTGTACTGAATCGGCTGATTTAAATATTCCTACACGTGACTGTGTGATAATTAATATTTGATACTTACATTAAATATAGTGTCAGGGTTATCAAGAACTATTAGATCTATCCGGTAATGCATTCATCATTTACATTTCCTACTCGTGCGAATGTATTATCTTGACAGAACTTAAATCAGCAGTTGCCGTTAGTAAGTTAAATCTAATCGCATTAAAATAATTTCGCATCTCGAAATTTCCATAGAAACTACCCCTAATTTAAGGTTAACTGGTAGAGATCCCTTATAGGGATAAGTTCGCTTTTGTGCATGTTTTTTTTAGTGATTTGTGTCTGTTTCTTTATATTTGTACAATAAAGCATTTACTTACTTACTTACTTACTATTTGATACCATTAACTCACCCTACTGTTATCTGGCTTCTCCAGGAATAGTCACTAATTAAGTCTCAAATAATTGACAGTTAAATTCACTAAAACCAACTTGAACCAAAAACAGTCTTTCTTATACACATAGTCGTAAAATTTGAAGCATTTCACAATAAACTCTTTATTCTATACTACCAGAGAATCGATCTCGTATTAACCCACGCCAGTATTTTATGTACAGCGTTATAATCTACGTTATCAGTCACGAGATAGATGCATGCTCGCTGACGGTCGCCCGACGATGTTTGCATGTTTACAAACGATTGACCTGATCGTTAAATTGACCCATGAAATGTGGCGATTGATTTGCTATATCTGGCGTGTAAATACCTGAGGAAAGACCATGGCCGAGTGTCTCATCCCTGATAAGTAGACCAGACGGGACGTAGACCGCGACTACTCTAATTGAGCTCCTGATATTTCGACACAGTGCATTACGTGTTCCCACAATGGCGTTACAAAGTGTTTTACAACGTTATAAAGTATTTTACAACGCTATAAAGTGTTTTACAACGTTATAAAGTGTTTTACAACATTATAATATGTCATATAACGTTATAAAACATTTGTTAAATAACGTTTTCTTTCCAATTGTGACGGTTGTAAAACGAAATTTTTGATATTATAGCACATAATTTGTATTGTGACTACCTATCTTAATCGGTTAATCAATATGAAACATTATCTTTTCGCATTATAATTGGCTTTGCACTTTTTTGGGGTTCCTTGTCGCAACAGGAAAATTGAAGGACTCTTATAAGATGCATATATGGTGTGTCTATCTGCAAGTCTGTCTGTACGTCTGCCAATAATCTAATCTAACTAATATTATAAATGCGAAAGTATGGATGGATGGATGGATGGATGGATGTTTGTTTGTTACTCAATCACGCCAGAACGGCCCAACGGATCTGCATGAAATTCGGCACATAGATAGAGAAAAGTCTGGAATAGCACATAGGCTACTTTTTATCCCGGAAAATTGCGTAGTTCCCGCGGGATAGCGATAAACGAATTCTTTGCAGACGAAGTCGCTGGCAACAGCTAGTGGACTATAAATTAAGCCATGTCACATATCGAATGAAAGGGCTTGTTGAGACGGTCTTAAATGGGCATTTGTTTACTTATAGATGACCGGTTAACTTTTCAAGCAACTAAATTTTAAAATAACACGGTATATCTCTTAAAATTGTGCGCGCTCAGTGGCGTTCCGTGAAAATATTCGCAAGATAACCCGGCCCGGCGCAAAAAAAACACCTAGGTACCGTAGTGACATTTGAAGAAAGAGTGAGATAGAGTTTAGTAGAGGAACTCGTTGGGAATCTAGTTGTTAGGGCGATACGCTACTGGTGCATATCTGTAACCCTCGATTTGAGTGCGGCTCGCACTTTTCCTTTTTTATTTATCGCAGCTTTGCTTATATCTGTCTCGAACTCGAACTGATAGCGGCGCCCGCGCATGGCCCACAGAGGACCATTATCTGCTTTCACGAGTATAATGAGACAGTCTGTCCTTGAGTTGAGTAGGCTAAAAAACAACTTAATATATACATGTTCAAGGTCGCTTTTCCCATTTCAAAGCCGCATTTTTAACCCATTTCAAAAAGACAAGATTTTCATTGAACTGTGTTATTAATGTTATTATTTTTTGTTTGTGTGTTTTGTATCTTCTCCGGCTGTAAACTGATTTTGATGATACGTTCTTAATATATACGATAAACTGCCCATGACCTAAAACAATAATTTTCTTATAACAAAAGCTTTCTTGAAAAAAAAAAAACTGTTTAGACCAGTGTGGCGTAGCTAAGTAACCTGGGGCCCTGGTGCAATTAAAAAAATTGAACCCCACTACTATCTAAACTGGTTAGGTTTTATCAAGTAAAAATATTAAAAACTAGCTGTTGCCTGCGACTTCGTCTGCAAAGAATTCGTTTATCGCTATCCCTTGGGAATTTTCCGGGATAAAAAGTAACTTATGTGCTATTCCAGACTTTTCTCTATCTACGTTCTGAATTTCATCCAGATTCGTTGGGCCGTTCTGGCGTGATTGAGTAACAAACAAACATCCATCCATCCATCTATACTTTCGCATTTATAATATTAGTTTGATTACTTTTGGTAAGGATCAGAGGGCCCCCTGAGCTTGAGGGCCCCGGGGGCACTGCAACGTCTTGCCCCTACGTAGCTACGCCTCTGGTTTAGACAGCTAGTGGCCAGCATTATTTGATGTTCAAATGAACAAAAAAGTTTTTATGTTTTTAACATGTTTCTCACCAACTCTATTCTTTGTTATAGGAGAATACGCAGGCTTCGATGAGACCGAGCCTACGTCCAGATCAGGTGGCAAAGGCCTGGTGATCCGAAGACTAAAGGAGCAGCATGGCTACCAGCGCGTCGTCATGATTGGCGACGGAGCCACTGATGCTGAGGCGAGCCCGCCAGCTGATGGTTTCATTGGTAAGTTTCAATAATTGCAAAATCTAATCTGCTTAAAATTTATTGACTTGCCTTTAACTAATTAATCAAATAATAATCAAATAATCAGTTACTTATTGCTTTAAGGAATACCATGCAATACATTATAAATAAGAGAATTAATTTATTACATTAATTCTACAGAAAAAATAAAAAAATAAATAATAAAAATTACAGGTAAATATATTCTATTTCACATTGTTAATTTCTGATGAATATTATAAAAATGAAAAATTATTTAAAATGTCAAATTATAACAAAAAAAAAGAAAAAGGACAAACTTTGAAAAATTGTTAACTGAGTGACCCGCCTATTCTACTAAATATTACAAAATACCACGGCGCATCTGTCAGCCTTTTTGCCTGTAGTATGTTCACAATAAACTCAAAACTACTGAACGAATTCATGAGGAAAGTTTAGGTTTATAATTTGTCAAGGTTTTTTTGTTGATTGGTAAATTTGGTTCTCTATTGTTTGCCCGAATTTCATATAAACTAATTTCACATGCCCGAATTTCATTTGCCATAATTTTATATTCCATAACGATATATATGCCATAATGATCATTAGCCATATTTTCATTTGCCATAATTTTCAGGTGCCATAACGATACGTTTGCCATAAATTTCGTTTTTCCTATTATCAATTGTCCTAATATCATTTGCCATAAAATTCAAATGCCATAATAATTATTTGCCATAAAAAACCCAGAATTTTGATTCTTGTAATAATAATAATAATTAATTAAAAATGTTATTTTTTTACTACGGGGTGTGTTAATTATCTACGTTTAACAGATGTGATGACATGTGTAGAAAACAAACAAAAATATGAACTGAATGACCCTGAGGCGAAGCCGACGGAGCTCCGCTTCGCGGAGCTCCTATTCCGCCTAGTTTTGGCGCTTCGCGCCTTGACGCCATTCTAACCTAACCTAACCTAATTAATTGACCAGGCATGTGGCTATTGAGGAGGGCTTTGCCCCCCGAGTCCTTAGAGATGCTTCTATTTCAGCTCTGAGGGTCGCAAGAAACCTAACGAACCTACCGTGTTTCGGTAGCAGTAAATTTAAACAGTGTGGATCTGTTTTTTCCTTAATTATGGCATGAAATATGGCATAAATATTAGTAATTTTGAAAGTTATGGAAAGTGATATTATGGTATCTAATATTAGGGATGTTGAACATTATGACGTTTGAGTATTATGGCATTCAAAAATTATGGCATGTGATATTAGGGCAAATGAAGGTTATAGCCAGTGACCATTATGGCAAATGAAATTAGTACAAATGAAATTATGGGAAATGGAGGGATCCCGGTAAATTTAAATACAAAGATAATTGCTGGAAGTGTCTCTGGAAAAGACTAGCTGCCTGGGATACAACTGCGCGGACGAAGTCGTGGGCAACAGCTAGTGATACAAAGAAAACTCTTAAGAAACTTGTAGCGACCCTAACGCCACCTAGTTGGCCTCTACATAACTACTACCAACGAGTAGCCAGCGCCAGTTCTAATGACAGCTCTAGTGACAGCTGTCACATCGTTCTACGAGTACATCCCGCTAACGAAGTTTTTCAACACGGATGCATAAATAGAACTTTCAACTCTCTTCCAATCCAATGGACTTCGGTCCTCTGGCATAACACCTGCATCAAGCATAAGATCTCTATATTCTGGCACTCCCCACAAACTCATCAACGCTACCCAATACTTAGAGAGCTCTAATCAAGAGCTAGGACCGATGCTTTGTAACTCTAGTTATAACTGTTTTCTTTTCAAATTCTGATATAATAATTGATGTATCCTTTTCCTAGGTTTTGGCGGGAACGTGATGCGAGAGGAAGTCAAGAAGAGAGCGTCGTGGTACGTCACTGACTTCCAAGAGCTCATCACGTCACTCACTCTTCAAACCAAGTGATCTTCTAGAATAGACCAATTCATAGCGCAGTTGAAACCAGCGTCGAAAATAGCAGCTCGCTTTAGTACCTTGTCGCTTTACTATAGTATATGCTACGACATAGTAGAGTGACTAATAATACTAATATATGTTAGTTTGAAACAGTACCGAAATTATCAGGTACTTTCGACACTGATATCTCTTTGATTTTGGGGTCAGTTTTACACAGACTTTATATTGTTATTAGCGCCATCTCTTGGTTTGGGTGGGCAGTATATGCCCTAAACAAGTGTGATATCATTTCAATAAGAAATGTTTATATAGATGGCGCTGGTGGCAAGTTTGATCTAAGAAATATTATGTTCAACGTCAAGTTGCTATTTCATGAAAGTGGAGTGTCATAATATTTATGAAATAGGGTTTGGTTGCGTGTATGTTGCTGTTTCAGTATTTATCACCTGCCATAGAATTTTGATAGCTCGACCTCAAGTTTAAGGGCTAATTTTGATTGTGCATTTATTGTTATTAATGTAATTATTTCAAAGATGTGATGGTACTTTGAGTACAAAAGTTGAATGCTTTACTTTTAATACGAGTATTTTCGGGGCCTAGTCCCGTGGAGTTTGGATTTGTAGTTGAAATTTTTTAAAGTTTTATAAATCAATTATTGTAAATAATTATTTAGAAATAAGTATATTAATGGTGCTTTCGTAATAGTTTTAAATGTTAATATTTAAGTATAAATGTTTGCTAAAATATAACCTAACCTTTTTGTGAAACGGTTACTATATTATTGTAATTAGCTTAAAGTTGTTTTGTTAAATCAATGTGACTAATTTATTTACTTATAATTAGGTCAAATTTACTATGTTAAATAATTATTATAAATGTGTTATGGTTATGGTTTATTTATGTTTTTATTTTTAGGTAGGCGTTGACCAAGAGTGGTAGTGGGTTTGTAGGTTAAGATCATGATAATGGCAAATATGGCTGTGTACTTTTAGTCTTTAAATAATAGTTATTTAAGGAATAAAGTATATTTTTAAGTTTATTTTAGTATTATTTACTTTTGCGACCACCCCCACATACGATGGCTTATTTTTGACAAAGCTGAACAACACTATAATATTTGACTATACTATTAGCCAGGCTATGTAGGCATAATAAAAATAAACTATAATATAAAATCAAACTGAAACTTTAACTAAAAACTCATTCGCGGAATTTTAGGAATTCTTTCGCGGAATTTCACGAATTCATTTTGCGGACCATGTTTTGGCTCCTGCCACAGACCACCTACCCCAGAGACATGCCATCTTTACGAATTTCTAAGCAAACACTTCTGCCGACGTTGGCGGAATGCGACGTAAGCGGGCGGCAGGGGTGACGTCACGGAAGAGATGAGGGCATGTCGATATTGTATATCGATAAGTTACTGGCCGGTTAGATTTTGGGAGCAATGTGCGCTGGGTGAAGTGATAACTTGGGAGGGTAAACCGCTTTGTTCAAACAACTCCACCAATGACGTGACAAACAACTATCCAACCGCGACTATTTTCAAACACAATTTACTAGGCACGTAACATTCTGTTAATTATCATTGGTCTTATTATCATAGTTGATTCACGTCGCTTAACACGAGTGAAAAAAATTACATGACAATCTGTTCCGAAGTTTCAGTGTCAAAAGCTATTAAATGGACAAATTGACGAACGAAATCATTTTAATAACTTCATACTGTCTAGTAATAAGTTTTACGTGAATTAAATCAATCACTTAATGAAAAGATTTAAAAGTAATTAGTAAACAAGATTTTGATAATAACTTGAAAGACAATCAAATTGAATGAATGAATAATATCGATACGGTTTGGTCGCATCTCTACTTACGCATGACGTTGAAATGCAAGAAAGAGATGTAATGCGACGCAAAGCGTGCTAAACAAGGACAAACATAGACTTGGTACTTATTAGCGACCAGTGTTATTAGAGCTCCGTGATTTTTTGTTATTTAGGTATTATATTATTATACTTTGAACTTACCGATGAAACGTAATAATAATATTATCCTTCTTGTATTTATTTTTGCGACAGTCGCTTTCACACCACCTTACAGTGCAAACTGGCATTTTTTTGTATTTTACTATTGTAGTTTTAGGTCACAGTAACACGCTGCACAATTGCGCAAATAAGATCCAGAAAATGCCGCCCTGTATTACAAGTCTAATGGGGTAGGTGGTCTGTGGCTCCTGCGGACCACTGGTTGAGAACCACAGAACTAGACCGATTATAGCCACAGCTTTACTTTACGGATACGGGAAAACATAGTTTGGTTTTCAATATCATGAACCAATTAAGTAAATAAAGTTACCTCAAGCATTTATATGACTCAACTACAGACGTGTTTGTAATTGTATACGTGTAAGAGATTCTAAATATACCTAATCTTAAATCTCACCTTTCGAGGACAAATAATTAGAAGGTAAAAAGCCTAATTTAATTATTTACATTACACGTCCGTGTTTAAGGCGCTGTCAACAGCAAATGACCTGGAGCAGCGCCACTCTTCACAGATACGGTTCACGTGCCTGTTAGTGAAAGAGAAGAAACTATTCCGGCAGCTTGGCGCGCGTCTAAAATCTTGCAAATAAGACACAAATCATAAGAAATAAACAAAAGTATGGATTATTTGTGAAATATGACTCGTTAGCCGTTTAGGTATGAATATGTTGACTTTATGTTTTTAAATGCAGACCCATACGTCGAAAAAATAAAGACATACCCCCTTATTCATAAACGCACTATAGGCCTCTGTTAACTTAGTAATCGTTTGTCCTTATCTGTCACTTTGACATTTACCTTTCACAGATAAGGACAAACGATTACTAACTTAGCAGAGGCCTATAGTGCGTTTATGAATAAGGGGGATAGAACCGTTTAATAGTGATTTTAAGACCAATCTTGGCAATTATTTTCTATCGAGCCGATTTTGTTCAATTATGTATCGAGCCCGTCTAGCGTGTTTGAAATATGATGAAAATTAACATTATATTTTTTTTTGTATTTTTTTGTGTGCAGTTTTTCTTAAAAAAGTGTTTAAATAACATCAATTTCAACAAAATTAGGTGTTGTGAGCCTCTTAAGTTATGAAATTGTTTCTGTAATCCGAACTTCAACTTAATTAATGTTATTGTACTTAAGTAGATTAAGAAAATCGGCATTGCCTTTGTATTGTATTGTATTGTATTATTGTGTTGACATGGAAAAATTAACCTGTAAGCAGATTGTAACTGAAATGCCGTTTCTACAGAAATTTAATAGTAAATCGACACTCATTTAATTTATTTATTTCAAAAGTCAAAAGTCAAAAGTTTATTTTGCAAATAGGCCACCGAGGGCTCTTTTACATGTCTTTTTTTGAATCTACCAGCGCATTCGGAAAGACCATCATTGCCAAGAAGAATGCGCCACAAGAAACTTGGCAGAAAGTCATTTTTTTAAAATAAAATAGTTTTACAATAGTACTTAAATTCTACTTAACTTACCTATAATACAATTAATACATTTTATAAAAGGGATGTAAAAGGTCCCTAAGTTAAGTCCGTACTTTAAATTACATTGGTCTATAGTAAAGATCTATAGTAAAGTCTCTACTGGTCTCTACTATCGTTTATTATTATTATTATTACTGGTTTACTTTACAATATAAATCTTTAACATTTAAAATTGACATTGAATTAATAATTGAAATATTTAATCCGTAATTAATGAGTTAATGGCTGTACTAGTTTTTAGTTTAGTTTATGGCTTTACATTGTTTGTATACCCTGACAGGGTGTCATGTACCTACCAACCTTGACCATGACTTACAATGTGTATGAATAAATAAAATAAATAAATAAAAATAGGTACGTAAAGTAAATTCGTAATGAATTGGTTGTTGAGTGGTCAAGAGTACCCGACACCGACGAACATGACTGTATGAAGAGATTGATGAATGTGGATGAAGCGAAAAAGATATGTCAGGATCGTAGCAAGTCGAACAAAGCAGTCTCTGCCTACCCCTGGGGGAAAGAGGCGCGACAGAATCAGAATCAGAATCAGAATCAGAATTTTTTACGACGGTATGTATGTGTGTATGTATGTATTGGTCGTAAGTAATCATTAAAAATATTGCCTGCTTTATAAAGCCGTACGTATCTTTATTCTATAAATTTGCTCTGCATTTTTTATAGGCGCTTAGACTCATTGCATTAAGAGTAGGTAAATGTATCCATTTTATTCGACATAATATATGTATGTATGATTAGTTTTGTATGTATGTAAAAACTTTATTGAGAGGAAATTAAAGGAGAATATTAGGGTCCGAAAACGAGTGAGTTTTACGTTACCAATACTGAGAGCACATAAACATGTAGGTACATACAATAAACTACTACATACAACACGGAATGTAATTTATATAAAATGTAACTAAATATAATGTAGCCCTTTTAACCCGAATTCGCTAAAATTTCAGTACATGTAGTCTTTCTCTTTTTTTTTATAAATAATCGCGTAATTCCGCGTGCCTAATGGTATAGGCCTCCTCCATTTATTGGAGGGTTTGGGCTAAATAGTTGGGAACTTCACACACACCATTGATTGCTTCGCAGATGTGTCCAAGTTTCCTCTTTAGTTGATTCTTAACAAAAATTAATTTCATTCGAAATATTATAGACGGGATATGAACCGCGATTACCTTTATTGAGCTCCCGATATTTCGACGCAGTTGCATGCATCATGATCACGGGTAGACCACCCGTGATCACATCCCGTCTATAATATTTCGAACGAACTTAACCGTGAATCATTGAAAACTCTTAAAAATTAAGTCGTCCCCTTTGACCTAAAAATAACAGTAATTTTACGCCGGCTGTTGGCTCCCCAATGGAACGTAACAGTTAACAGTGCGAAGACTGTTGCTGCCGGCAGGACTGTCGAGTAAGATGGTGGTAGTAATCGGGACAGACTCTTCTACTCCTTTAACTAACCCTGCGTCCCGCGATAAAGGATGAAGACTATGTTAGTGTGTAGCTTTCTAGTACTAATTAGAATGGGTTAATTTGTACTCTACTTATAGTTGCCGGCAAATATCTTGAGCAAGAAAGACGTGGAAGGGGTAAGTTTGCGCATGTACTTTTATACCAAAGAGACGCTAAATTCACTTCTGCGCATTCAAGGTCATGCTCAAGATGTTTGCCGGCAACTATACCAACAAACAAACGAAGTTTATTTCATTAGGTATTAGTTTAAGTAACCATCTAAATGAATTAAAATGAGTTGAAATTTTGAAATAAAAAATTGTCGTCCCATATAATTTAAAAATAGACCACCGTTGACTTGATCCAATCGGAGCCCATGGTGATACGAAAATAATATACAAATTAGAACACAGCAGGCGTGAGACATAATAAGAGCAAAAAACAGCTTTACATTATACACCGTGGCCCAAAAAAACGGTGACAAGATCAAAAAGTAAAAATTTTGAAAATGGAACACGTTATCAGTTTATTTGTTATTCTGTTACCTACTTTTTCACACATTTTGGTTGTGATTTGGAGTCAACGACATTTTTGCAGCCAGCCATGGATATTCCAGCAAAACTCTGCTCCATCTCATAGGAGTCGTAATGTGCAGCAGTGGTGTAACGAAAATTTTCCATGATTTATAAGCTGGAAGAAGTGGCCACCCTACTCACCTGATTTAAATCCAATGGATTATAGTTTGTGGTCAATCTTAGAGACAAGGGCCTGTTTCACTAAACATAAAAGCGTAAACTCTCTGAAAGCAACACTTACCAAAGAGTGGGCAAAAATAACACTGGATGACCTGCGGCACATCGTTATACTTAGTATTTTATGCAACAGTTGTATTAGAGGGGTCAAAAAAGGCGAGTGGTGTGGGTTAAGAAATATGCCACGAGCTTTTTTTGACTTGCTAATACAACGTTGCATACAATATTTTTTCTACGACTAAGTAGATGATACCTACTTACTAAATTAAAGTAATACGTTCTCCAAAAATGAAGAAGTCCAGTGTTCCTCACCATGAAATTCTCGAAGGCTTTATCATTGCCGACATTTTATAGGCAACAAATTTTCCATCACTTCCTGGGCCGCCGCGGATATTTCTTCCGGTGATAACTTAATTTCGTTTTCATCGATGCTTTCTTATGATACGTTACAAAACTTTGTTAAACTATTGCAATCAAACAACAAACAAGACAAGAGCGGGAAACATGAAAACGACAAATGACAAAATTGGAAGTTTGTTTATAGTATAAACTTTGTTTTTAATTAACGTTTACTTTTTTAATTAGGCTTGCCTTCTTGGCGCATTTAGCTAAAACGTTTACCAACATGCCAGTGACGTTATTAAAATATCTTGTTTGTTAATTTGGCAGCTATACATTTAGTTCAGAAAGTTTTAGTTCTATAAAAAACCGTATGAATTAAATAATTTTTTAAGTTGGTAGCCATGCATTTTCATCGTAAATTTAATGTTGATCGTGTAAAAGTTTTACCTAGATCTGGCAGTCTATGGCTGGCAGAGTAACGATGGAGCACTTTTAGAGCTATAAGCCAACAAGTGCTTTTAGAGGGAATAAACAATATAGACTTATCCAAAGTCTTATTATGAGTGTTCTTATAGTGGTGCTCGTGATGTCGTGATAACATAAATCACAGATAATAGTACAGGAGTAGGAAAACAATTTTAACAAACGTTTGCGTTTGTGTGTCAAAGCCAAAAGAGGATATTTTGAAGACTAATAGTGTTTTATAGTTTAACGATTGTAGGTAATTATATTTTTTATTGTCATATTGCCAAAGTCGAGTAAGAAATAAAAAAATATCCAAAAAAATATTTTGTTAACGTTTTTTTGGGCCACCCTGTACACCTTAGGCTATGAGATGTAAGATAATAATTGATTACTCTTTGTGGAGGTCTTACTCCACGGTCACTTGTGTAAAACAACTAAGTTTATTATGCTCTGCGTGAGTTCATTCTTACATAAGCTATACTTTGATGTTGTATAGGCGGTCACTATTTGGATTCCCCTTTCCACCTATACGCCCACAATCATAATTAAACAGGGCCTTTAGGTCTTGTTACCTTAGGCTCTGTCACCCCGTAAGCTATAAAGACGTGAGTTATGTATGTGTATTTTGAATGTATCGGCTATGTTGAGCACAAGCCTCTCAAGAAAACTTACGACTTATATGTATACTAAAGTAACTTAATATATTTATTTAACAAAACTCCTAAAATACAACTTAAATATAAATAACAAGATAAACATACTTACTTACAGCGCGAATTACTTGTAACAGCTTTGAGAATGAATTTGTACATATACGTACGTAAGTTGTTTCAGTTGTTGTTTCAGTCAGTGCGCATATTCTTGAAAGTTTGCGTTGCTTGGAAAGTTACAAATACCTACGTAGGTAATAGATGTGTAATAAACAAATAAATATCGCTTAACTCTTTTTAGGACTTTCACTATCAGTTAGTTACTTAAGAAACGCAAATTTATAAAGTCCAATATTTATTTGGTATTTATGTTTATTGAAAAACGAAACATAGAGTTGTAAAAAAAGGGTTTGTAGTAAAATAAAGTGTCAACGTTAAGACAAAACATTGATTATAAATGGAAAATATTTACATAAATTCAAAGCCAAAATTATTTCCGAATCGCCGTAGAAATGATTTTATGTACACTTAAAAACGACAACATTGAAAACGCTGTTTGAAAAAATAATTGGCACTCGAACACATCAAAAATAGGTGAGGAAATTTCTCCTTTAAAATAAGAAGCCACAAAAAAGCAAAGTTAACTTCCAAGTGTTAACAAACAATCAGATCCAATAAAGACGTACATCAGAGGAAACGATACTCAGTCACATGCGTGAATAACCGTTGTATTTTGAACTTTCAACTCTAAAAATACATCTCTTATGACCCCGCGCGACTCAGGCGCAGTCGCTCCGCCTTCTGAAAGGTCAAACCACGCTGAATATGCCGTGTGTCGCATAAATTACGATAATTCGATAATTAATCGATACTGAATCATTCTACATTCGTTTTTTTTCCAGTGAAGTGTCGTTAGTGGCCAGTGTTTTGTTTTGATGAAATGTGTTCTGTGAGTTTTATAACTTTTATACACACAAAGTGGACGTAATCTTTTATTATCCTTAATACGGCTAAAAAACTAGCTTACCGTAAGTTATGTTGTGAATAATTTGCACGTGTTTTCTTAAATAGGAATGCCACTAAATAATAACTCATAGTAATGTTTTAGTGATAAGGATTATCACCAGTAATATCGTTATATCTTGTTCCTGATGGCATTTCTGGAATATTTCCTGGCTGTGACTCTCTCATCAGCCTTTCAGCTAAGTCATCGGGGATCGGTATAATTCCAAATTTAGGCAAGCCGTTAAGCAATGACCGTTTAAGGTGTTCGTATGGATCATCATCATCAGTAAATGTATCGCACTCATTGTTCCTACACAATCGATAGGCATCTAGTCTACTCTTTCTTATATTGTTTCTTTTAAAAACTGTGACCATGTTGGTTGAAATAGTTCTCGGTGTTGATTCGTGATGATGAGAACGCAGTGTTGTTTGTGTTGCCGTTGTAGTAGTTGTTGTTGCCGTTGTAGTAGTTGTTGTCGTTGTTGTTGTAGATCCAGTTGTAAACGTTGTTGTTTCTGTAGTTGGAGCTACAGTTGTAGTGGGGACGGTAGTAGCTTGTACCATGACTGGCATAATGTATGGCACGGGATACGGGACCATAAGGGACTGTTGTGGTGCTAAACATCGATTGCAAACAGAATGACAGCGTGGCTTAGGTCTTTTGCATTTTCGACAAGAACATTTGTATTTGCGTTTCTTCCGTGAGGAATTAGATTCAGAATCAGAATCAGAATCAGAATTTGAATCCGAAACCGACTCAGAATCAGATTCCGATACGTAAGGGTAGAGCCTCGTATAGGTTTCGATTCCAATTCTGTATTTATGCTTATAGCGTTTTATTCTCCTTCGCATCTTTTCTGAGCTAGAATATTCCGAATACTCATTGTAAGACATCCGATAGTGTAAACTATCTTGCAATAATAAGCACATGATTAATGCATTTAATATCTGAAATAATACGTGCTGGGTTAAAGGTGATTTTTTTCCTCTTGTTTCTCTAAAGATTTATCAAAAAATTAGGTACTTTATCTAATAAATTATATGTCCAAATATTTTACTCGTACGTACCACTTTCATAGTTCATTAAAAAAATACTCATTTTTTTAATAAAATTCGTATTTTTCATAAAACTTCACCATACATTTCACCATTATTACATTTCAATAAATCGATAGAATTGTGCAATGAAAACTTTATGTTTTATTTAAACATTTTATTGCTATGTCTACATTATTTTACGCACGAACAAAAATACAATGTGCTATAAAATGTCGCATTGTTGAAATAAGCTTACTTAAATTGAATTATAATAAAGTAAAAAGCAGAAATTTCCTATGTAAAAAACGTTTACAAAAATATTTATTAGTTGAACGATTCTTTACTAGTTAATACACGTTTTATGGTCTTTTGATATTTCTAACCTGTGAAAAGAGGCTCTGCAATATTTTATCAGGAATCGGTACGATCCCGTACTTGGGCAACGTGTTGGGTTTGACGGGTCGTATGCCAAGTTGTTCCCTGAAGTCTTTTTGATACATTTGCCTCGACCTCATATTAGAACGGAGATCGTCATAGAAACTATTCCCTAAACGGTTTGACGTAAATTTTTCACACGAAGCTTTCAGTTTCATAAGCTCATTGTCACCTGGCGTTTCATTGGGAGTTTCTGTTGTTGTTGTTGTTGTAGTTTTTTCTGTTGTTGTTGTCGTAGTTTGTGTTGTAGTCGTTGTAGCATCCGTTGCAGGTGAAGGATGCACGTCTGGCATCACCAAAGGGTACGGGTACGGTACGAATACTAGATTCGCAGGCATTTGTTCTTGGCATTCGGCTATACACACTCGCGCACAGCACGGCTTCGGATCCGCGCACCTTTGACACTCGCACTCACACGAATCTTGGTAACTGTCACCATCAGTATCTGACGTCTCGTACGACGCAACAAGATGCCCGTTGTTGCTGTATTGGCGCGGGTGTCTGTGTCTGCGGCTTGATCGATGGTATTTACTTGAAACGTATTGTTTGTCGTAATTGTAAGGATGATAGTGTCCGACGATTTGTGGTGGGTAGTATTGCTGGACGCTGAGGCTGGGGATTGCTACGATGAAAATCTGTTAACAATCATTACATTGACATGAGGTAAATGAATGAGGATCTTCACGAGGGTTTAGTAGCTATTTGTTTATTATGTAGCTGTTAGCAGAATAACTCCTACGATGCTTCATTGAACTGGGAAGATATCAAAGTGATTTGGAAAGAAGTGATGTAGAAGGATTATTCAGCTACTTATTTTACTTCCTTCACTGAGCTGCCCTTTGCTCGCTTTCTTTTCGGTAAGCAGTAAAAGTCATCTGAGGCTAACAGTAACATTCCGTTCGTAAATAAAAAATGTTCTAGGTACTATTATTTTTTAGTTGCTATCAAGAAGAAATAAAAGGCAATTTCGTTAATTGTAACTACTTAATTACGAATAAAATTTTATTGAAATTCTGATAACTTTATTTCCCATATTAACTACTGTCTGTGAGCTCTTAGAACGACATTCCGGTTTCAATTATCAAACCCATAAGAGTGAGACGGGCTATACATTCAGCAGACCACGGAACACAAACTTGCCAATAATGTGCCGGATTAAAAACTACAAAATCCTTTACAAAGAGCTAAATAAAAAACATACCACTATCGCCCGCATTTCACTTTAAATTTCTTTCCCCTGTTACACAACACGTCAGCTTAACCCGAAAGACTTGGCAACTGTGATCCAATCCCAACCTTAACTCTTATGGTACAGCCTCCACCAATAATCACAACCATGTCAAATTCATGTAGCTACGAATCACAACCTTATCTTCTTGCAATGAAGTCGATTTGATGAATCAAACGTCAATATGGATACTTCTGTAAGGCTTGACTGTACCTATTGTTCGTCACGTTACCTAAGCTACAATGTAGGTACCTACAATGTAAATCAGCCTTACATCATCACGTGGTATTGTTCTATAACTGAGAGTTTATGAGCTTGTACGGTCAACAACTTTAATTGTTGAGCCACCATGGAACACTGTCATATTGATATTGCCAAACTTTTGCAACGTTAACAAGCAATCATATCACTATGACAACGTTCCATGTATCTAATCTAACTAATATTATAAATGCGAAAGTATGGATGGATGGATGGATGGATGGATGGATGGATGGATGGATGGATGTTTGTTTGTTACTCAATCACGCCAGAACGGCCCAACGGATCGGGATGAAATTCGGCACATAGATAGAGAAAAGTCTGGAATAGCACATAGACTACTTTTTATCCCGGAAAATTGCGTAGTTCCCGTGGGATAGCGATAAACGAATTCTTTGCAGACGAAGTCGCTGGCAGCAGCTAGTGCTTAATAATTACAGTTGTTGACTGTACCACCACTGTCTGATAAATTCTCGAAATCTTATGTGCAGAGGGCGGAATTTTCATGGCAAAAAATCAATGACCAATAAAGTTAGAACGTTGAATTTTATCGTCTAGCAATAAGTTATATCTAATAAGCGTATCTTCATTTCGTCTAATCACTTACACTTGCACATCTCATTCTGTACTTGCTACTTTACTTTACAAAACAGCCTTTATCTGCGTAAGTAAAGAAAACAAGTAGTAGTGTAGTAGTTTAGTAGTAGTAGTAGGTACTACGCGCCGACCAAATATGGTTCCATGGGTGAGTAATTAATAGTAGGCATTGATTCCCAAACGGAATGTTTTTCCGAGTCACTACAGCATCAAGGAAAAATATGGATTCCACAGTAGTAGTTGTTATAAAATGACGTAATTTGATCACTTCTATGGAGGTTTCAGTAACTAATTTAAATTTAAAATAAAACTGGCCGTTGCTCGTGACTTCGTCTGCAAAGAATTCATTTATACCTATCCAGATTGCTAAATTTCATCCGGCTCTCCCGTTCTGGCGTCAAAGAGTAACAAAGATCCATCTATACATCCTTACCTACATACTTTCGTATTTATAATATTAGTTGGAAATGTAGGTACTTAGTCCAAAGCAAAATATTCAAATAAAAATAAGATTATAAAAATTTGAGTCTGTTGATTTTGATTCATTAGTTGATTTTGACAGTTTGATATACAGACATAGGATAATCTTTATCTTGGATAGCGATATCAAATCGTACGCAGGCAAAATCATGGGCGAAGCCCTGTCAACAAATATTTCCACACTCATGACGACAATGTTTTAATTAAATACGAACGAAATCAATTTTGAAACGTCTTCAATTCCAGTTTCCGCCACTCAAATATGAACTATAGTCTACTTGGTTAGAGTTGTTTATCGTTCCACTCTTGCGCAAGCGGGGGCGCCGGGCCGAAGGTGGCCAGGTCATGACCTCAGTCCGAGTCCTGAAATACATTAGACATGGAACTACGCCAAATCACTTCAGCGCGCGTAATATAACCATGTTGGCGAGTTGTCATACGAAACAGGTTATTTTAAGGGAGTTGTTTATAACAATAAACAATATGTAGGTGTGAGTACCTACTACCTAATAAGAGGTACCTATAATTCGGTCGGCTACCGCTGTTTCCTTCCCGGAGAATCACATCACTACGTACTATAAAACAAAGTTGTTATCCGCTGTCTGTCTGTGTCTGTCTGTCCCTATGTATGCTTATGTCTTTAAAACTACTCATGGTATTTTGATGCGATTTTTTTAATAGATAGAGTGATTGAAGAGGAAGGTTTATATGTATAATTCTACGCAGACAAAGCCGCGAGCAGAAGCTAGTAATTTACTTATATACCTACGGCTATATGTTGACGCTCCGATGAACGTTCGAAGAATCAACTACCGACCGTTCGTCGGAGCGTCAATATCCGCTGAAGATGTCTCGGAGAGAGGTGGAACACGTGTCCGGCCGGAATTATTGTTTTGTGATGATGTTATTTTTTCTAGAACATTGACTGTATTGAATAAAAAGATTCAACGGGGGCGTGGCTGATTTGCATGACTGGACCTCACTATATCGCGGAGTAGCGTACCTAGATATAAAAGGATTCAATCAAATGGCTGTCGTCTAATAAAAAACCCTTTTAAAAAAGTATCGATTTTCTTTAATTACTGCAGATAGTTAAAGTTAAAAAAAAGAAGATGTCGTGCCATTTTTATCACACTAATATCCATCAATATCAGAAAGGAACGGTGTGGCACGATTTTCGAATTTGGGAGCAGCCCATGATTCCGTCGCGTCTTAGCGGCGCGGGCGCAGGGCGTCGGGTCACGACCTCGCGCGACGGAATTAGCTCCCGGCAGGTGCCTGCCAACTGCCGACTACGACGTTATTGTCGTTTACTATCTCTATTGATACCTATACTGTCGTTTGTACTGACTGATCAACGCCCAAAAGAAATTACTATACCTACAATGTGTATTATACATTAATTCTAAAATATTTCAGCCAGGCGGCTGGGTTACTTTAAAAAATACATATGTCGAAGAGCCTTCATAGCACAGTGGCGCCACGCGTGTTTCATCGCCATCTACCGGCGACGTTCGGAAACGCCAAGCAGTAAAGCTTGGGTGCGGTCGACGCAGAACTAGCGATCGTAAGGTTGGCTAACCTGACCGGTGGTGGGGCGTTTATGGAAAATCGAGAAGGGTAGAAAAACAAATGCCAACGGGCATTCTAGATCGAGTCGTTGGACTGTGCGCACGTCTTGCTAGTTCTGCGGCGAACACACCGCGTTTCCAATATTGAATCTGGTTACATCCGTGTAGTAGTTTAAGGTTTTAGTGATTTTGTGATTCGAATCAGATTATACGCACGTGTGCTCTAATTACTGAGTCTTATTTCGGGATTCCTATCATGTCCGGCCAAGAAGATGGTGATACCCCACAGGGAGACCCGACATCAGAAGTGGTGGGATCCAATAGCCTTTCTCCACGACTGCCGGCCAGACGGCGAACTGAAGAAAAATGGCGGCTACTGATGGAACAACAGAATCGGAACTTCATGGCTTTGTTGGAAACATTGAACAAATCGCAGCCCTCGACATTAAGAGAGATTCGGCTACCTGATTTCGACCCAGATAAGCCGGATGTCGACGCACAAGCCTGGGTGTCTACCGCGGATATGTGTATCGACGACCCACAATGCCAAGGGATACCCCTGATGATGGCCTTAAGCCGTGCGCTTAAAAAACAAGCCTCAACCTGGCTTGCAACGGTTGCCTACCCAGGAATGATATGGAGTGACTTCAAGGAACTCTTCATAGCAAGGTACGATTTGAATGATACTGCCGCTTCTTTTCTGATTGGCCTTGATGCGAAAAAGCCCAATGACAAAGAGTGTCTTGCTTCCTATGCCTCCGGTTTGATGTCCTCTATTATGTCGAGATTTAAGGGGTTGACCACCGAGCAAATAGCCATCGCTACGGTTTTAGCCCACATTTCTCGTTTCGAGCCACGTGTTCAACGGTTGTCATTTACAACGGACATCAGAACACGAAGTCAGCTTCAACAGGAGCTAAAAGCGGTGTCATTTCTAAAGAGAAAAGCGCCTCTGACTAACGAAAATGATGAACCTGAAATTAAGAAGAGCCACGTAGCAGGACCTAATGCAAACCTTAAGTGTTTTCTTTGTGGCAAATTGGGTCACAAGTCTACTCAATGCTTTTCAAGAATAGAGGCAAACGAGTATTCAAACCGACCGAATACCGACGCTGCCAAGAAAGAATTGGCTGCAGATAGACCCGTCACCTGCTTCGCATGCCGCGAGCAGGGCCACTACTCGAGCAACTGTCCGAAGAAGAGCGGGCGCGAGGAGAGCAGTGGCGATGCGGCTACTCTCAAGAAGAAACGTGTAGACCTCTGCATCGTGGAAGCTCCTACTGGACTCATGCGCTAATCTGGTGAGCATTTGCCATTATATTATGATTCGGGAGCAGAATGTTCTTTAGTTAAAGAATCTGTTGCCTGCAAATTTTGCGGAAAACGACTTCATGTCGTTGTGACCATGACCGGCATAGGACAAACGTATGTGAACTCTACTGTGCAAGTAACTGTTGTTGAAATTGACGGCATTTTCCTAGAGATCTTGTTTCATGTTTTGCCAGACAACAGTTTCCAAGACAGTAATGACAATGACAATTCTGACGCGCAAACAGATTCTTTACCTTGAGAGAAGTAGGTACTTATCTTTTCGTTGAGTAATAAAGATGTGTGTAAAATATCGGACGCTAATTGACGACATTTCATATTTCTGAGCCTGTAATTTTGATGGTTCTCTGTATTTTGTTTGAAAGGATGAACGTGCTGACGGTTTAATTTTTTCGCTAGGGCTTGTATTTGGTTAATAATTGATTTATTAATTTTTGCTTATTTTAAAGGGGCGTAACTCCGGTACTAACCGTAGAATACACACTTATCCCTTTGTCTTTTCGCTGTGGAACGAAAACTGACATTAATTTCAAATTGTCAATGTCAGGCCTTATTCTCCGATATTCGATTTTCGAGGTTCGCTTCATGCTGTTCCGGTCATACTGGTGGTCATTAACTTGAGAGTGAGAGAGAAGGTATGTAGCGAACTTCGAGGATGGAATTTCAGAGTTGCCCCCCTTGTACTTTGAAGTTGTCAAATACAAAATTATGATCGCTTATTTTTTTTCTCTAACAAAAAAAAAAGAAGCAAAGGCATTTCGCCTGTCCTGTGGTAAAATTGGTAAAATTAAGACATGTTTTTAATTTTTTTTTTTTTTTTATAATAAGCAATATTTAAATTGTATAAACATTATTACAGTGATCAAGAGGCAAAATGCTTTCGAACCATATATACATTTTCAGGTGTCATAAGGGTGAAATGTTGTCAATTGATGGTTGTCCAGGAGTTTGCATTGAAAATGATTGTCGGTCGCCCTTGGAGGTTGTCCATGGGGTCGTTTAGTCGACCATCGGTCGCCTCTAGGGGTTGTCCAGGAAAAGTCAGATGAAGGTGAATGTCGGTCACCCTTGGAGGTTGTCCATGGGGTCGTTTAGTCGACCATCGGTCGCCTCTAGGGGTTGTCCAGGAAAAGTCAGATGAAGGTGAATGTCGGTCACCCTTGGAGGTTGTCCATGGGGTCGTTTAGTCGACCATCGGTCGCCTCTAGGGGTTGTCCAGGAAAAGCCAGATGAAGGCGGATGTCGGTCGTCCTTGAAGGTTGTCCATGGGGTCGCCTGGTTAGGCAACCATCGGTCGCCTTTGAGGATTGTCCAAGAGTGTTTGAGGAGAAGAAAATGATTATTCTGTCGGTCGCCCTAAAGAATTGTTCATTGGTTATCAAATTAGGACCTATTGCTTACCTAGTAATTTTCTCTATGTACCTCTTTCTATGTCGTATATTATGTGGTGTTCAATAAAGAGTCATTGTATTGTAATACGACCGTTCTTCGTCGATGAGCATTCTTGAGGGTTGTCCACGACTTACCTATTGGAAGCAAGTATGTCAGCAGAAGCAAATGACATGTCTACAATTGGTTTTGCACATCGTTACTAACATGGACATGGTGTTTCTGTGTACGTGTCTTAGGTAATTGTGTAAGAAATTATGTTGCACTCTGTGACATAGCCAACTTTGCATCTCTACATTATCTCGCATGGTCAGGTTGGCCGAGACTTTGAACATTTACTGTTGCAAGTTTGTTTTCCTCTTTCAGGTACGTTACGTCACACGAGGACGTGTGAGGTGTCATGATGGCCGTGTCGAAGAGCCTTCATAGCACAGTGGCGCCACGCGTGTTTCATCGCCATCTACCGGCGACGTTCGGAAACGCCAAGCAGTAAAGCTTGGGTGCGGTCGACGCAGAACTAGCGATCGTAAGGTTGGCTAACCTGACCGGTGGTGGGGCGTTTATGGAAAATCGAGAAGGGTAGAAAAACAAATGCCAACGGGCATTCTAGATCGAGTCGTTGGACTGTGCGCACGTCTTGCTAGTTCTGCGGCGAACACACCGCGTTTCCAATATTGAATCTGGTTACATCCGTGTAGTAGTTTAAGGTTTTAGTGATTTTGTGATTCGAATCAGATTATACGCACGTGTGCTCTAATTACTGAGTCTTATTTCGGGATTCCTATCATGTCCGGCCAAGAAGATGGTGATACCCCACAGGGAGACCCGACACATATATTTTGCAAATAGGTCGCCAAGGGCTTTTTTACATGTCTTTTTTTAAACTACCCAGCGCATTTGGAACCATCATTGCTAAGAAGAACGCGCCGCACAAAACTTGGCAGAAAGTCCTGTGGTCAGCAATCAGCTGGGCCATTTCATTGACTTCCTGATACGACACGACTTGTACTCTCTCTTTCGTGCACTTGTTTCATAAATGTTTTTCTTGGCCTTGCTCTCTTCCGCTTTTCGTAGATAATATTACCCTTCTGGCTATAGCATAATGTAAATTGCGTAGTAAAGAATGCTAACGGGTAGAGACAAAAGGCTACATTTGCTTGTGCTTAATATGAACGCCGCACGCCCCGCTGCACGCTCCGCTCGAGCGTCCACTCAAGCCCCGCACTCACTGCTGAATAAAACGACGTCAAATTCCCCGGTTCGTAAAAAAACCCCAAAACAATATGATTGCGTATAAATTTCCCCAAATCGTTTTACTTTACAAAACGTATTCGGGGAAAATTTTTCATATTATGAAAGATTAAGGAAATAATGGAAATAATACATGGTTTTAGGTACACAAAAACTCTAATAATATAATTCATGAATTCGTTCTAATTCTTTACTAAATTAATATTTCTACGTCATTATTTCCCCAATGTTTTCGCCAAAACTTCCCCAATAAGCTGTTCGCTGTTCGGCGCGCGCGCAGTTTTCGCGCGACGTTCCTTGTCCGCGCGTCACCGCTATCGCGCTTATCGCGTTATCGCAGTCACGACGCTGTGACCGGTCGTGTGTCTGACACGGCGATTCAACCTGGCTGGCTTAGAATAGAAGAATACATTCATATTTTTCCACATTTTTAATGCTTGGTCACGCATCTTCTGATTATATACACGTCCCACTGCTTTCAGAATGAGAGGGCTCGGGTTATAGTTCATACGCAGGGTCAATGCGGATTAGGAACTTCACACTCACCATTGAGCAGGGTGTAATCCTCAAGATGTTTTCCTTCGTCAAAAGCTTAGGTAAATTTTCAAATGAAAATTTCACATAAAAGGAATTTTCACAAAAATGTAAAGGTTCTAAGTTGGGGGTTCAAACTCACGACCCTCTTGAGAGATCATAGAACAACCCACTAGACTAAATATCTCGCCTTTGATCACACGTAGCGAGCAAACGGGCTAGACAGAGCTCTAGTTAAAAATATACAATATTGCCCCTATTATTTCACCAACGATACAATTGTCAGCGACAAGTGACAATTCTTTTTACAATACAATACAATACAATACCTCTTTATTGAACACCACATATAACAATCAAAACAGAAAAAAGGTATACAGAAGTAATAAGGTAACAATAGGCGGCAATAGGTGTTTACATTAAAAACTCAAAAAGAATCGACGCCGGTTGCCTTCGTTTTGACTACGCATTGCATTTCGAATCACTTGTCACCGACAATTGTCAATTTGATGGAATATGCGCCAGATTGTAGCGTTCGGGAACACGCGAGGGAGTATGACGAGAATCCGAGCTGCCACGTTTGCTTCTCACATTGTGCAATAAAACTTAAATAAATATAACAATAAGTCTGTCTGTGCCCTACGGTTCAGGCAGTGACATCGTTTCACTCGAGTACCGCAGAAGGTTAAGAGCCCGTTATCGGTTCTTATCAGCCAGTACGTACCCAGGTGCCGCCCCATTGCTCGTTTGACCTGACACCTCAGTTATCAGTCGCTTGCTGTGATAACAACGCGCTGTCACGGTGTACCTGTTGATTCTAACCCTTTTACCTATTTTTTTTTCATTTTAAAATCGTAGTGTTTCTTAATTGACCTTTGCGGCGTCATTGGTAAGGATTTGGTATATTGCATCATGTTTGCTTTCATCGACTGAAATGTGTCACGTATTGCATTTTCCTTCTTTTATTAAATTGATTGTGTATCTTCCGTTGGAATTAACACACTCGTTGTGGGTTAAAACGAGTTGACTGAAGTAAATACACCTGTAGTTCATCCTAATACTGGTTAAATATCGGTAATATTTTGTTAAAATGTCCACACTGCAACATGGCATTACAATGAAAGTTACTGTTACATAAATTTTATTCATGAATTTACCTTTTACATGTCCTAAAAAAACATTTTTTTTGTTGTTCTAAATCTAAAGTGGATTCTTTGTCCAACCTTACAGTTAATCTAAGTTATTTCAATGGGAGATACATCTTGGTCCTCTCCGACCCGATCACAATGATAGAGCGAAACCAAACAATTGCTATAAAAGCAAAGTATTGTTTCATTTATTTCACGTCCATCGATCAGACGAAGCAAATTGTAATTGTCCGTAGAGAATAGGTATCTATCAAACATGAGTAATGCTTTATCAGTTAGCACAACACTTCGTTGAATTTATGATGGTAGTTTAAACAATGTGCTTTATATTAACGTAACGTCTACACTACACAGCCACTACTTTGGCAAGGAGGCATGAGGCTAAGGAAGTAGGCATGATTGGGAATGTACCGTAGAAATACCATGAAGTGAACTTCCTTTTTCAATAGGAGGATTAGCATGGCGATCCCGTTCTTGAATATAACTAGGCATTTGTTTGCAGCCTTCAGTTTTATGAAAGAATCTTAATTTGATTGCGTAAATACGTCACACATTATCGTTTACAAAAATATTGTTTAAAAGCTAATATGCGCTTACCATCTTCTGTGGGTAGATTTATAATTTACAGTTGCAAATTTAAAAAATTACAGATCGACTCTAGCATCGCAATATCAAAAATAATAAAACGAAACAATCAAATAATGTCTGAAGGAGTGTTTAAAAACAATAGCAAACAAGACTCTAAAATGGAGACCAATCAATATTACGAAAGTGGCAAGTGTAGTGATGAATTGAGTGATGGTGAAGATAAAGGTTTGGTGATGAAAGTGGAAGCTGAGGATGGTGATGTGAGCAAAGCGGTTAGTCAGAGGGAAAACCGACTGACGAACATCATCGAGCAGCTCCGGAGCCAGAGCGAGCTAAAAGGTAAGTTAGTAAACATGCTTGAAATCATCTCTTTATAGCTTTATGTTTGTTTGTTCTCGTACCACAGAAGAAACAATGTAACGGTGACACTTTTTGAATTTTAGCATTAGAAACTTCGAATTTATGAATGGGCTTACCGGCTAAGTGCGAGTCGGACTCGCGTGCACTGTAGGTTTCCTGAAAATTTGTAGGTATGCAATACTCAATTCAGCAAAATGTCAACAACTATATTCGTCCGTTATAATAGCCGCATCGAAAAATCCAGTGTTAGTAGAGCCCCGCTCATAACCAAAATATACGCAGCGCGGTATTTTATATTGGTTACTGACATAGACAAACTAGCAAAAATTATGAATTTCTGATAGTTTCATTGGTCTATAATCTATGTTCCAAATCTTAAGTTTCTGGAACAATCGGAACTACCCCATAAGTTTTCATCCTACAAACGCCTCTTTTAACGACTGTATCTTTTGATGAAATGAAATGATTTATTTGCTAGATATGGGTTACAGAATGTAGATGTGAGTTTGATGACTTAGAAGTTTTGATGGCACTAGGGCATACCTTGCGCGTTGGCTGCGGGATTGGCGAATAAGATGGTGGTAGCGATTAGATTCACAAAAATCATCTATTTACGGCGTACACTTTACATCTATTTATGACAGTTCTGGCTGAAAATCAGTGCTGCAGTTGTCTAACACCTCAGCGTAATGCTGAGCCAGCGACCGTTTCACTTTCGCGAAGACACACACAACGCTGAATTAGATTTTCATATCTGTGTCTTTATTGTTGTTTCTTTTCTACAAAATTGTTTGTATGCTCTTATATTTGTGTGTCTTGTAAAATGAATAAATGTCTTCTTTCTTTCTTTACCTGAATTTAACCTTTTTACCTCATCAAATGCACAGTTCCGCTTCCCGTTACTTATCCGTCAGAACGCGTCTCAATCAGAGCAAGCATAAATCTCGTCCCTGAACCGTATCGGACCTTAGATGTTATCAAACGCATGCAAATCGCAGTAGATTTATAAAAGTAATTAAGGCGAGACAAAGGGCACGCGCGCAATTAGGCGTTCCCCCGCTCCAACGCCTTAAATCTCTGCTAACAATGCCTCGATCGTAGATACACTATCACGGGATCGCAATGTTTCTGCTCTGTATTGCTTTGTTTAAGCGGGAACTCTCGTTTCAGAACTTTTTAGGAGTAAAGGGTAAAGGAGTATGGTCTTTCCAAGCAACATGCACTTTTAAATGCTCATTTCAAATTCGAGTTGTTGCCGCCGAGGCAAACGCTCGAAGAAGGACTACGGATTAGTCCGAAACATGTCGAGCAGGCCCGACTTTGATACGTCAGTGGATCCGTTTATTTCACTATGTTGGGTAGTAATACAGCTTGGAACAGACAGAGTAGGATATGCTTTTTCAGTAGGCGTTCTATTTAGAATTTTATGGATGATATTCCGATTCCGAAGGTCCGTCCGTTCGAAGATATTTTTATTGGAGTTGAAGTTTACGATAGTATTTCCTTAGTCTTAAAAACTAATCCCTTGAAATGCAGTTAATAAGGTTATTTATGTTCCATCATTGTGCCTTTATGGGTGGATTATATCAAAGAATGCTCTTTGCTCTACGAAATAAAAAATATATATACTGAATGTAAAATATAAATATTTATTATGATCTTACTGTTAAATCTTGTACCTACATCAATACTAATCCATAAAATATTTTACATGCGAAAATATATTGGTCTGTCTGTCTGTTACCTTTTCTCGATTAAATCGCTGAACCGATTTAGTTGGAATTTTGTATAGTAATAGTTTTAGTCCCGGGAAAGGTCATAGGATAGCTTTTGTCCCGGAAAATCACATAGTTCCCACGGGATAGCGATAAGCGAATTCTGCGCAGAAGGGGCTTCTAATTTTCAATGTCGTTTAGAAATTTAAAAGGAAACATTGACAACTATAGATAGCATAGTCGCAAGCGCAGGCGCAGGCGTCTCTTTAACGAGGGGTTAATGGGCGGCGCGTGTCGGTTGCAGTTTTCACCGCGCGTAAAGCTAGCTCTACACAACACATGCTTAGTACTTGTTATTAGTACTAACCGTAGAGTGAGGCCTCGGGTACATTGCGTCAGGGCATCGGATTAACGCATTGTATGATCTTCAGAGCATCTGCTATGGAAATAATTGCCTTTAATGCTGAAGATGTTCTGAAGTTGCTCTGAAAATTACATTGATCAGTAGGTACCTATGCTTAGTGTAAGTTTTCGGTCACAGAACACCGTCTCGAAAGCGTTTGCGTTAAAATGTCAATACTATGAGAACCAGTTTGTTGCCGTTTCGATCCGCAAGTGGCGCTGCCAAATTTTCCATAGCAATTGAGACGTTTACGTGAACGTGTTCGAGACGTTTGTTCATGTGAAAACTTAGACTAGAGGCTCAGCTGTGGCGACGCGACGCGACGCAAAGTGGGGCCCCACTCTTAAGTAATCACTACATAGTATAAAACAAAGTCGCTTTCTCTGTCCCTATGTCCCTGTCCTTATGTCCCTATGTCCCTATGTGTGCTTAAATCTTTAAAACTACGCAACGGATTTTGATGCGGTTTTTTTAATAGATAGAGTGAATCAAGAGGAAGGTTTATATGTATAATACATGCATAATATACCGTGCGAAGCCGGGGCGGGTCGCTAGTATTGCTATATACAGACCTTATCTTTAGAGTGTCGTTATTGGAAAGATGTAAGTTAAGCACCTTGACTGATATTAGCTCGACCTTTCGACTATTGAAGACTAATTTGCAATATTTATATAAACAGAATTGTTGAATTATGATGGTCCTGCTTGTAGCAATAATCATGTTATAGACCGACCGCTTCTAAGTTCTCGCCCGCGCGGGTACGGGGGCACGGGGTAGGACGACAAAGGGGACCGAGAGTCGTGACTGTCGTCGGAACCACCGAGAGTTCTTCCACGGGGCGAAGCCGTTGACATGAGCTACGATAGCGTATATAATCCACGTATAAGTATTTAGATATTTTATTTTCTCAAATATGCAATGAAATGTTAACCATACGTTCCAAATAATAGGCCGGGACGTATCACGTTGCGGGCGCGGTTAGACAAGTGGTATGTAATGGATTTTCATACAAAATGGCAGGCCTGCAAAGCGATCGTGTTTTGTTTTGTGGTCGTCGTCGCTGGAGGACACGCACGTGGAGGATATGCGCCTGCTGCTGCTGTCCACTGCCTAATGCACGCGCTAGCGGCAACATTCTAAGGATTTTTTTGGAGTTTATTTATTTATTTCATTGCATGTTTGAGAAAAGCACTATACAAGCCTCGGCGTGAAAGAACTTGCAGGCTTCGTACTCCTATCCTCTATATACATTACTCAGCCTGCAAGCCTTTCTTTCCCGGCCTCTGCAGTAATGTACTATTACCTGTTAATTTCGTATTAGTTAGTTCGTGTGAACGAAGCATCAAACTGAGAAACTATTATGCAAAAAATTTACTTAGTCCGCTAACTATAGGGTTTAAATAAGTTTGATTTACCTGCTGGTAGTTTGAGTTACTGGCGTATAAAAGCGATGCAGAATTTTATTGAATAAGGTTTTAGTTATTGAGTAAAAACATTTTGCTGACAAGTTTTGTTTTCGAATAAACGATTGAAATCTAAGGCTTGAAACTATCAGGCACGTTTAGTAGGTAATTAGTTCTGAGATAAAGAATTTCCATGAAATAAAACGACAACCATTATTGTTCCGACTTGGTATTTAATCAAGTCAATTGATGTCAAGTGTCCTATGATATTATCATTGTTTCTTTATTTCAACCCCGCAAGGTAAAATTGACAACATTTCATTTTTATAACACCTGAAAATGTATACATGGTTTGAAAGCATTTTGCCTCCTGATCACTACAATATGTTTATATAATTTTAATATCGCTTATTATAAAAAATAAAAATTAATTAATAATTATGTCCTAATTTTACCAAAACTACCACAGGATAGGTGAAACCTTTGCCTTTTTCACGAGAAAAAATAAGCGACCACAATTTTGTATATGACAACTTCAAAGTACAAGGGGGGCAACACTGAAATTCTATTTTTGAAGTTCGTTGCATACCTTCTCTCTCACTCTCAAGTTAATGACTATATTAGTATGAGCGGAACAGCACGAAGCGAACCTCGAAAATCGAATATCGGAGAATAAGGCCTGACAATGACAATTTGCAATTGACGTCAGATTTTTTTCTATACAGAAAAGACAAAAGGATAATTGTCTATTCTGTGATAGTATCGGAGTTACGCCCTTTTAGAATAAGCAAAAATTAATAAATTAATTATAAATTAAATACAAACCCTAGCGAAAAAATTAAACTGTCAGCATGTTCATCTTTTCAAACAGAATACAGAGAACCATTAAAATTATAGGCTCAGAAATATGAAATGTTGTCAATTCTAGTCTGCTAGCGGCAATAATATTTCCAGACTGATAAAATTTGCGATCATGAAAAAACGAACCTACTATTTTTATAAAGGGCGGGCAACGTACCACTAACCCCTTTAAGTTATGTAAGTATATGGGCGACGGTTTCTTATTATATTAGATGGTGTAGGAGGACGAAGTGCTTATATTGATGTGGCCAGACGAATTAGTTAAAGTACAATAAATACCTTTTATTGACATCAATCAGAATTATCATAATCATACCACACTATAGCAGATAACGAATATTATTTGTCATCCGTTTCAGGCGTGTTATAAGTACCTATACAAGTACTTCAACTTGTTGGAAAGTTTATTTTTAAACGGTGACGTTTTTTGAATGACAAGCTATTTTTATCCAGTTCAACTTCCGAATAAACATGTATTTAGACAGGTGCTAAAATAAAATAATAATAATATTAAATTATACTTTATTCATGGTAATATTCAAACTTACTATTTCCAAACTAGACTGGTTAAGCACAGGACTTCTGATATGTGTTATAAATGTCATAATCCTACTAATATTATAAATGCGAAAGTTTGAGAGCATGTATGGATGGATGTTTGTTACTCTTTCACGTTAGAACGGCCGTACTGATGGATATAATCTGGTTCAGAGGTAGATTATAGTCTGGAATAGCACATACATACTTTTTATCCCAGAAAGTCGCTTAGTTCCCAAGCGATAAAAGAATTCTTCGTAGACTATGTTGCGGGTCATAATTAGTATCAATATAATCTCTCAATCGAGATTAGGTCAGTTGACTCTTCTTCGATCAGCTGTTCCAATTAGCTGCTCCTGCGCCGGATAAAACCGCGTTTAGCTAATGAATTAATAAATTGACGTCAATACGACCGAACTTCCGACGAGATAGCGTTAATCAGGGAATGGGAGTTAGTGATGTTCGTAGGCTAGGGTCGGTAGACCATCGACTTATCGATCATCATGGAAAATATCGATGTAAACATATTTACTGATATTTTTCGACTAGTTTCAGTATGTATTGATAGACCTTCCTCAGGGGCGAGTGCGTTTACGATGGAGGCACATTGTGTCAAACTAATGTCATTTTTATTACTTTTTTTCGCATAACTACATATTAGTACCTACTTTTGTTTTTTTTTGTGTCGACATGATATCGTTTAGTGGGAGTGGAATTGAACGTAGTGTCCTCTGAAAATGATATATTTCACTTCTTTTCCATCTTGTCGTAAAAATAATCTAATGTTTCATTGTAGGTATCGAATTCGCAACTAACGTTCGATTTATTAAATTGCAGCCACCAAAGAGTATTCCCATATTCTCCTATCGATCTATATCATCAAAAGCATTTTAGTAATCACACTTTCAGTATAAACGAAGTTCCTCGAGAAACCTTTGTTGTGTGTCACATGAAACTAAAATGACGGTGGTTAAATCGTGATTTTTAAAGTCAGCTATCGATATCGATAGTTCATTACTACTTTATTTATGCGCGGACGCAGCTAAAATACGGCAAATGGTAGTCAACTACGACCACAGCATCCTCAAAAAAATCTTTGCAAATGTTCAATGCAAAGTCTACTTAAATAGATCCTTCGAAGGTGCATTTTGAGTTGGTATGGTATGGGTAGGTAAGTCTTGTTGTAACGCATGCGCCGTGATCTATAGATGGCGCGCGGTGCACGGTGCAATCTAAACTGAATGCGTTGTAATGTTCGCACAGAGTAGAGTGGTTTTTAGAGCTTTTAGCATTAATAAGTACCTAAACAGATTTATATATAGTTTGAATAGGTGTGTTGGAAGGGGAAGGCCGATCGTCGGAACGACGGACGTTCCGTGATCAATTTGGGTACGTTTTGGCAAAAGGTTAGGTCAAGAGTAACCTAAACCGACGAGCATGTAGGTATGAAGAGATTGATGAATGTGGATGAAGCGAAAGAGGTATGTCAAGATCGTGGCAAATGGAACAAAGTATAGTCTCTGCCTATAGGTGAAAAAATAAGTAAATGAATGAATGAATGATTGTATGTGTAAGTAATGTGTACGAATAGACAAATTGACGTTCCAGAATAGAAAAATGACTTGACTCCCATATCAGTTCTGTCATTTACTTAAGTTTTTCATCTATACTTACCTCTATGGAATAGAGTTGTGACTGTATGAAAATTAAAAAAAATAAACTATCATGGAACAAATTACACCAATATTGACTTAGTCTCAAACTAAGCAAAGCTTGTACTATGGGTAATTTATCGAAATTTTAACTTCAAGCCTCATATTGCGAATTCGATTTTCGAAATTCGTTAGGTGCCTCCGTTCATACCAATAGTCATTGACTTAAGAGAGAGAGGGACGGTATGACACGAACTCCGAAAATCGAATTACGGAGTAGCAGAGCAACTGTGTACTTGTAGCAAATACACAGGTTTACTTTTTAAATTTTCGAATGGTATTTTCCCAATAAAAATGTTATCAGACGAATTTAAATTTGCTCAATGATTCACTGAAGCGTTATCATTATCACTGAGCGCCAATGCCTTTGTCTGGCGCATGAAAAGTTGAAAACATAATTAGAGAAACGTAGCTAGATAATATTATGTTTTAATCTATTCTGCGATCTCACCTGCGAACTGCGTGTGTATTCTGTAATCTTACAGATCAGCGAGGTAATTGGTTTCAAATTATATTGATATAGAGCCTATTGTGTTCGTAAGACGTCTAAATTGGTTTTAAAAAATTGGCAGCGCCACTAGCGGTACTTAATGGCAACAAACTACTCGTAAGCTTCGAACTTAGAAGTTCGTATCGTACCGTACTTCTTACTCTCGTATTAATGACGATTAGCGTGAGCGGAACGGGAAAAACAAACTTCAAATCTCTACTACTATTTCTACGATGAAGTGTCAGAAATTATGAGATTTTGTAATCGTGTAAATACTTAAATCACTACATAACTAGTATAAAACAAAGTCGCTTTCCGCTGTTTGTCCCTATGTAGGTATGCTTAGATCTTTAAAACTACGCAACGGATTTTGATGTGGTTTTTTTAATAGATAGAGTGATTCAAGAGGAAGGTTTATATTATTATGTATAATTCTACGCAGACGAAGTCGCGGTCAGAAGCTTAGTGTATATTTAGTAAAATTTATTACACACGCAAATATTCATCAGCATGAAAGCTTTGCATGCAGCTTTGCTTTTATCCCATAGAAATACCAAGCCACCTGGCTCTCTAATATTTATAAATGAAAACATATATGTAACTTATCGCTGGAACACACATAGTTACTTATAATAAATACAAGATATTGTAATAGGAGATGAGTTACACTTGTCGCTTCTGCCAATAGGAAGCCGCCATACTCTTTGACAGAGGTCGCGTGCGCGAGCGCCGTTAGCAGCGGCCGCTAGAAATTTATAATGATCGATATTCGCCCCGAATGGACCTTGCTCCGGTTAAGCGGAGACGGCCGAATCGCGGCGAACGAACCTTTGTCAACAATAATGCAGTAGAACTCATTTCGAACACTAGCTAACAGATGGCGCTGCGCTATAAACTCGCTTCGTAAAATCAAAAACTACTGAAATAGCACTCTACTCGTATTTATTGGTGAAACCGCATGAAAATTCTTGAACCACTGTTCACGAGAAAGGTTCAGGTATTTAATTTTTCATGGTTTTGTGTAAATTTGTTGATATATAACGAAAATTGAAAATCCCGTTGTATAAAAAAAATCTCAAGATGTTTATTTATTTTAAAAGCCTAAAAAGTGAATGGGCCCAAAAATCTTAGGTATCGTGTTATAAAAAATGCGGCTAGAGAGAGAGACCCATCACTGTTCTGATTCCCCTTTCCACCTATACGCCTACAATCACGCTGAACGTGGCCTTTAGGTCTTATTACGTGATTAACATTTACCTATAATAAGAGTTTTCAATGATTCACAGTTAAGTTCATTCGAAATATTATAGACGGGATATGAACTGCGATTACCTTTATTGAGCTCCCGATATTTCGACCATGATGCATGCAACTGCGTCGAAATAACGGGAGCTCAATAAAGGTATTCGCGGTTCATATCCCGTCTGTAATATTTCGAATTTACCTATATGTCTGTATACATAAATATATGTACGTACGGAGGTTACGACGTTTTGTGACCTTACACATCTAAACGCTGTCTTAGTAGCTACACCAATTTGGTTATGATTATGAATGAAGTCATTGACACGGCATCCCGTTAACGTAACAAAAGATAAACACTTTCGCTAAGAGCAATTAAAGTTAACCGGCTGACGTCTAGCCGACGATTATCGTAATTACTATCAATTAATACGACCATTAGTGATCATTACGATTCGGTGGATGTCTTATATCAATATTCTTATCTAACTACGATTTTTGTAAAAACTTCTTTATTTTGTAAATGATTACAAAAGTATTGATATAGGTACATAATTATAAACTAAAGCTACTTTAGAAATTACTACATAGTATAAAACAAAGCTTTCCACTGTCTGTCCCTATCTAACTTCTAACTAATATTATAAATGCGAAAGTATGGATGGATGGATGGATGGATAGATGGATGGATAGATGGATGGATGTTTGTTTGTTACTCAATCACGCCAGAACGGCCCACGGATCTGGATGAAATTCGGCACATAGATAGAGAAAAGTCTGGAATAGCACATAGGCTACTTTTTATCCCGGAAAATTGCGTAGTTCCCGCGGGGTAGCGATAAACGAATTCTTTACAGACGAAGTCGCTGGCAACAGCTAATATTGTATATTGCTTAAATCTTTAAACTACGCAACGGATACTACTCTACAAATACCTCTGAAAATGTTTTTAAGGACTTTACAGTTGTACAATACAACAATACAATACAAATACTCTTTATTGAACACCACAAATCAGTACAAAACAATACAGAAACATGCAATCAAAACACTTACAAAATGTGTGTACTTGACATAATCAGTTCTTCAGTCTGATTCTACGCGGACGAAGTCGCGGACAGAAGCTAGTTTAAAATATAGGTGTATGAAATCTATCCGACATTTAACAGACCTTTTCCGTGAATGAAAACATCGTCAGGACAATGATGTGTGTAAACTTCATTCACTGTGAAGTTTCCAATCCGCGCTGGGTATCTGTGGGAGCTATAAGGCAAGCCTTTTCATGACAGAAGGCTCACTCCTATATACAGAGTGTATCAGACACCCCCTAACAATACTCCACTGGGATATAACCATAGCTAGCTAGCATTACAGTTAATACTACCATTCCTATAGAAAAAAAAAATTACTCCAATTTTTTTTTATTTTTTTTTCAGCTTCTATAGCTATGGTTATATACCCCAGTGGATTATTGTTAGGGGGTGTCTGATACATCCTGTAGGTAAGTTGGAGTTTGAAATTTTCATGTCACATAGACGTAGCTGTTAGCTGTTAACGTGAGGTCGCTTCTATGTACTTGGTTTTAGTTTACTAATTAGCATTCGACGTTTACAGTTCACTGACCCCTGTTTAAACAATGCGCAGGCGCGTGCGCGAAGCTAGACTTGTCTATTGTCTGCGATAGCACTTCACCTGGCTTATCTAGATCCGGCGAGCCATCTGAAGCAGCGTCACGCTTTCGTTAACGCACCATTCTGTGTCAGGTGGACCCGTAATCGTTATAGCATTCGTTTATTTTATCAGGGGATCCCTAAATTATTTATAGCTGGCCACTTCTAAAAACAAATTCTACGCCCCCCTCCCCAGCTCAGATAAACAATTTTAATGTTACTACTATCAGAATATAAGCCCATCGAGGGTGTAGACTGTAAAACTATTCATTTAAACAATTTTTAATATGCAACCAACATACCACGCAGCGTAGACGAGAGCCATACGAGAGCAAACACAAATGACAGCCGATTTTCAATTGTTTTTCTTTCCGCGCTGCGAGCATTCGATATTTATTACTAGCCAATCCTACTAATATTATAAATGCGAAAGTTTGTGACGATGTGCGTGACAATGTGAGTGAGTGTGTATGTTTGTTCCTTTTTCACGCTTCAACGGATTGACGGATTTGGATAAAATTTGGAACCGAGATAGCTGATACCTTAGTTTGAAACATAGGCTACTTTTTATCCCAGAAAATTGCAAAGTTTCCACGGCATAGCGATAAACACGTCAATAGCTAATTATAAACACAGAAAAATCACTAAACATCAAAATACGTGGTAAGGTTCAAAAGTTTCCGGCCTAATAATGAAAATTAACGTTTAGGTTAAAAAATATATTTTTATTTTTCAATATAGTCTCCTCCTATTGTTATACATTTTTCAGATCGTTTGATTAAAATTTCTATACCTTTAAAAAATATTCGGAAGTTTTGTCTTCGAAATGCTCGAAAACTGCAGCAGCGACCTCATCATCGGACGAAAATTTTCTCCCCCTTAAGTCCGATTTAAGTTTAGAAAATAAAAAATAGTCGCTTGGGGCTAGATCAGGGCTGTAAGGTGGGTGACGGATTGTTTTAAATCCACATTTAGATATAGCCGCCTTTACAACTGCAGCCGTGTGGCCAGGCGCATTGTCATGAAGAAGACGGACACCCCTGCTGAGTTTTCCTCGACGTTTAAGCTTTATTGCTTCTCGCAACTGGTCTATAAGGCAAGCATAGTAACTGCCGTTTACTGTCTGATTGCGTTCTTTGATATCTATGAGCAATATCCCTTCGCAATCCCAAAATATTGTGGCCATTATCTTTTTGGTAGATTGGCACACCTTTGCCTTTCGAGGGGGTGCTTCCCCAGAACGACGCCACTCCATCGACTCTGTTTTCGAAAGAGGATCATAGTATAAGACCATAGTTTCGTCTCCGGTAACAATGGACTGGATAAAATCACTCTCACATGACTTGAACTCTTCCAAAAGTTCCTTGGAGCACGCCACTCGTTCAGCTCGCTGAGCACTCGAGAGAAGTTTCGGGACCCATCTTGCACTAACCTTATTCATATTTAGATGGTCGTGTAGAATCCTAAGGACTGTTATTTTCGTAAGTCCCGTTCTTGACGCTATTTCCTTCGTCTTTAGTCTTCTGTCCTTCAGTACCTCTTGTTCGGCTAAATCGACGTTATCTTGCGTAAGAACCTCAACAGGGCGGCCTGGTCGGGGTTCGTCATCGATGGACTCACGCCCTAAACGAAACTGCTTACACCAATCCTTAACAGTCGAAAACGAAGGGGAGGAATTCCCGTACACGTTATCTAACCTTTCTTTGATTATAGTTGGACTTATGCCTTCCTTTGTCAGAAATTTTATCACTGATCGATACTCCAATTTGAACATTGTACAAATTACACCGCTTTTTATATTTAAATCAAAGAAAATTTGATGAAAACGAAAGTTACAAACCACGAAATTATCCACACAATAGCTGAATAAATGACAAATAAAATGACATTCATTTGTTTCTTGTTTTCTTCTTTTAAATATATACGGCCAGGAACTTTTGAACCTTACTGGTACACATTAAGTTTCAATCAATCGCGTATGAATTCTCGTACTCATTTAATCCTATTTTTGGGACAATAAGCCGTATATTAGTATGTAATCTCGTAGGCCCTACAGTGTAGGGCGTAAACGCGGGTAATGGTGTAAATAAGGGGCTGGACCGTACTAGTGACCCATGCAGCATGGGCCATGCTCCACTTTGCAGGTCTCTGCACCCCTTGCGGGTGGCGCGCTCCCCTTGGGTGGCAAGCGCCATTTTGAAAATCCGTGGAAAATATTAGCATTTTTCATTTTAGTAGTTACAGTTAAAATTATTTAATCCTTTTGTTGACAAGATATCAAGTTTCTTCTACAATATTCGTATTTAAAATTCAGCTCATATTTTCACCACTTTCAAGCTGTACCTTTGAGTGATTTGCTTTAAAAAATCGGGCCACAGTAACATCTAAGTACAGTCCGTGAGCTCTTAGAAGGCCATTTGAGTTTATCTTGCTGTCTTACTCACTCTTATGGGTTTGATACTTGAATCAGCCGAGTGAGGGAGATAGCAAGATATTCTAAGTGTTCACAGACTGTAAAACGCATTGCAAATCTCATTTCCAGGTTTCCAGACCACCTTGACTATAACTTTAATTAATAAGTTCTTCATAATTAATGGAAGGCACGCACTTAGTAATCTATCTCCAATTAGCTCAAATAATTGGGTTCAAAACGCACCGCTAACGGTTATCAAAGCACGGCAAAGGTAATTGTTTTCTGTCAGAAGCTGCATCGGTTGCGCCTTGCAAGACAACTAGCACCGACCGCCGCACAAATAGAATTGTATCTCCGTACTATTCCCCTCTCTGTCTTAGAGCAGGATCCATATACTAATAAAACTTTTAAGAGGGTGCATCCGTGCTGAGCTCGCAACGTCGCATTTTTGGTGATTTTTTGCGATTATTTCACAGAAATTGAATGAAAGTATCAAATATCCGTCTGTAGTGCACTTCGTTTTTAGTGTATTAATGTGTCTAATGCAATAATTCATCGTGATGGACTTTTATTTTCTTATTAAACGAGATATAGTATTTTATCTCTTTAATACGAAAATAAAAGTCCATCCCCATTAATCACTGCATTGGACACATTAATACACTAAAAACGAAGTGCACTACAGACGGATATTTGATACTTTCATTCAATTTCTGTGAAATAATCGCAAAAAATCACCAAAAATGCGACGTTGCGAGCTCAGCACGGATGCACCCTCTTAATATACTCTTACAAAAACCTAATCCTATTTCCGAAACCCAATTATACGTAAACTTTGCAAAAACATTATCACAGTAACCAAAAGTTATCCTAAGATTAAAATGATCCTGTGGACTGAAGATACTGTTTATGGTGGAACCTTGGTAAGACACCCTTGGAATTATGCCGACTTCAAACATGGCGTTAATTTATGTTATGACGGACTAAAAATGAGACGTGCGCGTGTGTGTATTGTACAGTTCTTACATACATATAGAAAGAAAGAAAGAAAAAACAATTTATTGCCACAAAAACAGATTTACAAAAACTACAAATTAAGTAAAAATACTCAGAACGGTTTGTGACAAAAGGTGTCGGCGTCAGCATAAGCAAACAAACATCCAATATAAATATGAATATTAATCACGTCTTTGTCCTATAAGAGGTAGACAGAGCCTACGGTAAAGATTTAAAAGCCACGTTTAGTGTGCGTTATAGTTGTTACTTTTATAAAGCATGCATGCTCTGCAATTTTAATTTTTTCCGGTATTAAAGACAAAAAAGAGGGAAAATAACAGTGCTGCATAAGAATAGAATTTAATAGAATGAAACTCAATCCACCATTAATTTCCAGATTGCGTCCCGATCTGAGATAATTATTTCGGTTGAGTATTTCTTTGACTTCACAGTTAGTAATGTAATACTAATCAAAGTTGATGATTTCCTTTAATGTACTTATAATTATATTCCGAATTTGAAATTCGAGTAGTGTGGAAATAACCGCTCTAAATAATCTTGTGTAGGTACTGAATGCAAATTTTATTTAACCTGTAACAGTACGCAGTTTTTACCACTTACGAATGGTATTATTGAGTTATGTGCTTTGAAAATCAGTCTCCATTTTTGAAAGCACATCACGAGAAAGTACCACTTGAAGCCAAAGTGGTGAAAATGTGCTGAATTGAAATATTTGTATGTGACAGCGGCCAAGCGGCCGCGCCATATTTCACTCCAGATTCACATTTTCACCGCGCAGCGAAATTAATTAAAGAGCTACCAGAGCTACCACTATAACTATATTTCATCCACATTCTTCTTCGGTCGGCCGCCTCTGTGCGGTCGTGTGCAACGATCTTTACTTTTTACGCTATCTCATATGATAATTTGCAATTTATAATTGTTACGCTACATCTCGGCAGTTAACTCGGTATACTGTTAGGAGGGTAGGTCATATGTAGGAATGGGAGCGTGCCGAGTCGATGACCGCTGGTTTTAGAGATCCGCACCCAAATGGGTTGACGGGAGCCTATTATTAAAGTCCCACCAAGGACCTATATTAAAGTGGATGATGTAATTCGGTCAGATGTATGTGAGCGTGTCAATTTTTGAATACTGTGTTGGTTTCAGTCGAACCTATCTACGACGCCTAAGTGACGTTACTACTTGAGCGTACTAATAGTCAATCTCAAAAATGATAAGTAATGATAACAAATGGAGTTGATTTGTAAGTAGAAAATTGTAGATTTTATCATTGTAGCTTTCTAAAAATTTACTATATTCGAGTGACATTTTCACAAATATGATTTCATAAGTCGACCCCCTGGCAGCACTTACTGAATACAGTTCTGTGAATCTGTTTTCTGTCCACATTTTGAACCGTAATAGGTGTACACTTGAAATTTGTATGACTCTATAATAACCAATAAAGTAAAAGAAAAGATTATTTTGGAGATTTTGCTCAATTTATATGATAGCTGTTATAAGGTACCCTTCGCAGGCAAGTCCGACTCGCTCTTGACTCTTGCGCTTCAAGGCTCGCTTAGATCGCTTAATTGATGCTTATACAGCTTCCCGTAACACGTGATCGATCAATCTTCGGTAAGTCGGAATAAAAAGTGTTGACTGCATTTGGATTGCCATTAACGTAGCTGTATTAGAGTATCACTGGCAGATTGGTTTGTTATGATTGGGTGTCCGATAGAACAAATTACAATCCAATATGTTAAGTACTTAACTTTTTTTTCTAAACGATACTGAAAATTAGAACACATAGAAAAATCCGAAAAGTAAAGCTATGGCCGGGCTATGTTAAGTAACGTAAAGTAGGTATAAATAATACCATCAAAGATATAAATGTAAAATGAAGCTTAAGTTCAATATTAAAAATTTGTATCGTTATTGACTTCGCCAGTAAGCCAAAAATGAGCACGAAATGGTTTATGTCGCCAGTTATTTTACTTTGAACTTGACTGACACGCTGCCGTGTCTAGATTAACTTTTAGACATGGCAGTAAATTCTGGGATTTCACTGAATTTAATTTTAATTGCGATTACCTTTAATGTGTTCCCGATATTTGACGCAGTTACATACACACGCATCGTGATCACGGGTTCACGGGTAGACCAAAGAAGTTGATCATGATGTATCCAAATGCGTCGAAATACCGGGAGCTGATGCAGTTAATCGTTATCTTATATCCCGTTGATAATTTCTGATGTTTTCAACCGCGAATGTTTTAAATTTGTTATTTCACTGAATTCTCTAGAGAATTAAAAAAATTCGCGGCAATTGACAAAAATTACATTGTAGTCTATTTTTACGCTACGCTAGAGTAACAATAAAACATAAAATATAAGTTTATGTAATTACTAACAATCTATGGATATTAATCTGGAAATAAAATATTATTATTATTATAACTCCTTACCCCCTTATTCATAAACGCTCTATAGGCTTCTGTTAACTTAGCAATCGTTTGTCCTTATCTGTGAAAGGTAAATGTCAATGTGACAGATAAGGACAAACAATTGTTAAGTTAGATGCCTAGAGAGCGTTTATGAATAAGAGGATTAGTATCTATTCTAAATCCTAGCCTGTATCTTAGACACAAGTTTTTTCGTCTGATATTTATTCCTAGCGATAAAATTTGAATAAAATTGTTAGATGAAACACCAGAGAGCTACTTCGAAAATTGTAATTCGAAATTCATATTCTACCATCCATCTCTCTCAAAATATATAAGTTTGAGCGAAACGACACGAAACGACTTAGAATTTCGATTTTCGCAGTAAGCAGCTCTCTGATGTTTCTGGTGTCCATTTTATACAGCTATTGTTATTGACATACTAGGAATAATAAAGACAAAGTAAGAAACTTGTGTCTTCAGATTATAAGCATTGCTAAAAATAAAACAGTATTTAATGAAAATATTAAGGCTGCGTTACACATGCCAGTAGCTTGTACATTTTTGTGCAAGGAAGGGCACGTGTATGTTAAATTTCATATAAAGGTATGTCAATATAGGATCGCAAATTTCAAAACAGCTGGTTTCGCTCCGATACGCATCAATATTTCGTGATACGGATCACGATAACATTGCCCGCCTAACAGTGAACGAATATAACTACCGCCTAACTAATCCATACCAGTACTAAAATGTCAGTAATGTAAGGGCCGCGTTCCACGTAATTAAAGCTGTGTCACAATGCGAGTGTCGCGATGTATCGCTACCGGCGCGGGCGCAGCTAATATTTTATCCGGGCGGTCTTCATCGCGATCGCGGCCGGACGCTGTTTTATCGATGTTTTATAAAAATATACAAGCTGTTATTTTTTTTATCACATACAGCTTGTACGATACCGTACATACATTGTAAGAGATTAAATAATCTAAGTTTGTAGGTAGATGGAGGTTTTTGTATGTAAGTTCAGTTGTACGGCGAACGCCCACGCAAAAGCATCAAAAATATTAATTGTACGTAATTTGGAAGTGGAAATACAGTTTCTTTTCATTGTATGAACGGCGTTTCCTTCAATCAAGACCTGCGCCGCTTCACAGCTTGAACAAAGTAGTCTCTGCCTACCCCTGTGGGAAAGAGGCGTGACGGTATGTATGTATGTATGTATACAGCTTGAATTTTCATTACATTTCCACCAATTATTATTATATTACACATAACATTGACAAATGTCTACCAATATTATAAATGCGAAAGTACCTCTGTCTGTCTGTTACCTTTTCACGTTTAAACCGCTGGACCGATTTAGTTGAAATTTGGTATACAGATAGTTTGAGACCCAGGAAAAGACATTGGATAGTTTTTGTCCCGGAAAATTGCATAGTTTCCGCGGCATAGCGATTTTGCGCAGACGGAGTTGCGGGCAACAGCTAGTTATGATCACAAACCTTCCCCGTGAAACATTCAATCTATTTGTGAAAACCACGTTTATTAGTTTTGTCTTTATCGCGAACATAAAGGCGGACAGATACGACGGAGAACTTTGTTTTATAATATACTGACGAGCCAAAATAACGGGTTACTTTTCATACAACTTTGTATAGGAAGTGACCTGTTTTTTTTGCTCCTCAATGTATGTAGTGAAATTGCGGAATACTGGAAGTTTAGATTTCAAAGTCGAAATTTGTTGTATGTAGAGCTTATGTAGAGGGTCAAAATGCAAGTCAAAATGGGTGGATTTTTGACGTTGTAATTTGTGTGCAATACGTTTAGCATGGCACACAAATTACGACGTCAAAAATCCACCCAAATAAACCTGACCAAGTTCTAATTGGACTCAGGCGAAAATTTAACCCCAATTAATTTAGACTTTAGAGGCATGAATAACACACGAACAGAAGAGAGAGAGCACGAATATTTGTTCCTGAGTTATGATTGTTTCTATCTATATTAGTATGTATTTCTCTATATAAGTATGTATATCTTTGTCTTGTACCCATAACACAAGCCTTCCTAGCGCTTACTTTGGGACTAGGTCAATTTGTGTGAATTGTTCCCTAATATTTATATTTATATTTATTTATTTATTTATTTATGAATTAAATACAATGCAGCCTATATTTTAATGTAGGTATATTATTTTGACTCTAGACTCTATTATTGATTCTGAACAACACTGTGGAAATTGTGTGTTTTCAGGTTGTCAGTGTGTGAGGTGAGTCACATACCATGTGCGGCAAGTGACGTAAATAGTTTAACTCTATATCTACTATATCTGCTGTACGAAGAATCAGACAATTCACCAACGTGGAAACAGCTCGACTGGTTTATTTCAGTTACTTTCACAGCATTTTGTCTTACGGCATTCTGATTTGGGGAAGAGCAGCTGACATACAGACTATATTCATTCTACAGAAGAGGGCAGTTCGGTCCATCTATAACCTGAGCTCCCGAGAGTCATTAAGAGAGCGCTTTAAAGAGATAGAAATTCTTACAGTAGCTTCGCAGTACATACATGATGTGATTATGTATACACATAAGAATTTCAATTCCTTTAAGAAAGTGTCAGACATCCATGATTTCAACACTCGAAATAAACACAAGCTTCTCGTTCCTAAATTTCGTCTACGGAAAGTAAGTAAATCTTTTCTGGGAAACTGTGTCAGGTTCTACAACAAAGTGCCTGTTGATGCGTGGAAACTGCCACATGTGTCATTCAAGAGATACATAAAGAACACGCTCTTGAAGAAAGCGTATTACACAGTAGATGATTATATGTGCGACGATAATATGACATGGCCATCTTTGGAAAAATGACCATAAGCCGGAGAATCCAGTGCTTTGTGAGTGATCCTGTAGTATGTGTGTGTGTGTGTGTGTGCGTGTGTGTAGTATCTATATACGGTCTCTGGCCCTGTTGCTACCGTCTGCTGTTTAGACTTGCTGATCTCGGTTACCTTACTAAAAATTTTATTAAGATTAAAGATTATATAGACATTATCAATATTAGCATCTTATCAATTTAAATATTGTGCCTACCTGTTTTAATTAGTTTGTATTATTATTTTCTTTTTACTTTAGTAATATTTTTATTTTTATTATTATTAATTATTTACAAGGACATAAATATTGCTATGTCGTATGTGTATGTGTGCTAAGTTAGGTATTAGGTAGGTATATTGTTAAGCTTATGGATTTCCGTTTTCTTTTGTTGTTTTATTTTTCCATTTACTGTCTAGTTACAGGCTAGCAGCGTCGAAGTTCCTAAAACGTCCCCATAGCGAGCCTGTGGGGACGGAAGTGATACATGCCCTCGGTACCGCTCTGCTTTCAGAGCATGACATGAGCGCGTGTGAGCCAACATTGGGGGCGGCAGACGTAAGCTTGCCTTCGGAATCCAAAAGCTTATCAGTTACTTACTTGACATGAAATGCATATTTCATATTTTTTATTACATATAATATTTTTTTTTTTTTTGCTCTTTTTCTCATCGACATTGGAGATATCTCCAATTAACTTATTTGACGGTGGAGGCGTTTTACACCTCCACTAAACTTAGATTATTTTTATTCACTTTTTGCTTTTGCTTTCTCTTTCTTATCATTATCGCATATTTTGTTTCGCTTTGACCAGTAGAGACTTTATACATCTCTACTATAGACCAATGTAATTTAAGGTACGGACTTAATTTAGGGACCTTTTACATCCCTTTTATAAAATGTAATAATTGTATTAGGTAAGTTAAGTAGAATTTAAGTACTATTGTAAATCTATTTTATTTTGAAAAAATGACTTTCTGCCAAGTTTCTTGCGGCGCATTCTTCTTGGCAATGATGGTCTTTCCGAATGCGCTGGTAGATTCAAAAAAAGACATGTAAAAGAGCCCTCGGCGGCCTATTTGCAAAATAAACTTTTGACTTTTTGACTTTGACTATACTTTTTATTATTTTTTGGGACATCAGACACTTTATTTGACGATTAGAACTGTGTATTGTGTACATATACAATTTATTACTAATTTAATCTACACTGCAATCTACACTAGCCTGCACATACCGAATAGCGAGCAGCCCACAAACAAAAAGTTTCGTAATTATTAGTTTTATCGAATTATAACATCGATAATTCGATATCGACAAGCTGTAGCCCCAGCACTAAAACAAGTGAAAGAGGCGTGCACTGGTTGCTCTCATTAATCTTTCATTTCTACGTTATATTATTAGAGGAACAGGTTTGCACGGATGCTGGGGGATCGGGGGGGTGATCGGGGGAAGGATGGGGGTAGAGTGAACCCGCGTGAACCCTCGGTAGCACCTGCCATGTCCGGTTTAGGCCTCGTTACGTTATTTCTTTGCTTCAGGTCAAGATATTTGTGTGGACTACCAAGTTTTAAAACGGGGCTTACTTACTATAGTGTTGCAAAAGTATGGAATACGGGAATTTTTCCCGCGAAAAAGAAGTAAAGTTACTTCTTTTTCGCGGGAAAAACTAGAAGTTGCGAATGGCAGAGTTTTGTGCAAGGCCCGTCCGAGTAACTGCCACCATCACCGTAAGGACGACCTGACACTTGGGTACACAACCCTGCTATGGGTGGTGTAGGGGTATAGCACGCACCACGGAATGATGAGGAACCGGGTTCGATTCCCGGCCAAAGCTTCACTATTCGGATTTTCCTGTGTTCTAATTTTCAGTGTCGTTTAGATCATAAATTTGTAAAATTGATGGTGAGAAAACCAAATTACACCATCTTGCTCGATAATCCGTTCCAAGCAGCAGCTGTGATGCTGTGTCCTGATTCCGGCGTGGAAAGTAAGACAACCGGCGAAGTTTCTGGCATATGAGGTGTTCCATTTTAGCACTCTACGTAAAAAAATAAACTGACCAGAGCTTACAATTTTATTCGGCTGGAAATTAGAGTATAGCGATTGCCGAAAGAAAGCAGAGAGTTTGCCTAGTGTTCCTGGACGAATGAGAACCGAGCGAAAGCAGAGCGACAGCAGAGGAGCGCCGGCACAGTTGACAACATTTCATATTTCTGAGCCTATAATTTTAATGGTTCTCTGTATTCTGTTTGAAAAGATGAACATGCTGACAGTTTAATTTTTTCGCTAGGATTTGTATTTAATTTATAATTAATTTATTAATTTTTGCTTATTCTAAAAGGGCGTAAGTCCGATACTATCACAGAATAGACACTTATCCTTTTGTCTTTTCTGTATAGAAAAAAATCTGACGTCAATTTCAAATTGTCAATGTCAGGCCTTATTCTCCGATATTCGATTTTCGAGGTTCGCTTCATGCTGTTCCGCTCATACTAATATAGTCATTAACTTGAGAGTGAGAGAGAAGGTATTCAACGAACTTCAAAAATAGAATTTCAGAGTTGCCCCCCTTGTACTTTGAAGTTGTCATATCCAAAACTATGGTCGCTTATTTTTTCTCGTGAAAAAGGCAAAGGTGTTTCACCTATCCTGTGGTAGTTTTGGTAAAATTAGGACATATTTTCAATTAATTTTTATTTTTTATAATAAGCGATATTAAAATTATATAAACATATTGCAGTGATCAGGAGGCAAAATGCTTTCGAACCATATATACATTTTCAGGTGTTATAAAAATGAAATGTTGTCAGTTCTGAATAGAGGTTCAGTTCATGTTGAATTGTGTATCTATCAATTTTCAAACAAATCGTACTGTTTTAATTCAAAATAACTTTGTAACCACTACAGCAGTCGTAGGCGCTGTCCTTAACGGGTGCCTATATATTGACGTAAAATATATCCCATCAAAGACATAAATGTGAAATAATGCCAAGTTCGTAAACGGATTCGCTAATAAAAGAAGTGACATTATATCTGGAACCAAGTTCTTGCAAAGCTTCTCAATCCAGTAGAGGTATGGAAAAAAAGTAAAATCTCTTGATGTAAGATGTTTTTTATTGGAATTCAGAATTCAGTAACTAGAAGACGGTCTAAGAAGACTCCCGACGTATTTAGAGTGCGTCTATTTTCTTTATGTCCCTCTTCAAACTTCGTATTACGACTGTTGTCTGATATGATAGAAGAACATAGGCATATAATTTTACGATTGGCAATTGAATACATTTGGAAGTCCGGTGATGCCGAGAGACAGAAAGAAAATAGAAGCACTATAAGTAGGTATGTAGGTCAAACAGATTTTGAGTTTTTGGGGACTCATGGCCAGTTCGCTTTTTTGCTTTACCAACTTGGCTAACACACTGCCGTGTGTGCAGATTCTAGTTATTCTAAAAAACCTAATACCATGTGCGTTGCCACCATACAAGGCACAGCGTTTCTTGCTCTTTCATCCACTTCTTGTCGCTATTTATGTCTTTACTGACGAAGGAAAATTTGTTGATGTGTCTTGTTAAGGATAAAAAACAGGCTTACGTACACGTTTTTCTATCGTCGACTTAAATGTTTTTTTTTGCTGGTAGGTCTAGTAAAAAGGGAAGATTTTGTAGACATTGATCAGAGACTATTGGGCTTTATTTCTTTGTTATACTACATACCGCAAACCATTCGGGTTTCTGTTTCGGGTACGATCGGCCGCCGATTCTAGCATCAAACTCATAAGGGTGAGTGAGTTAAAGAGAAATCCGAAAGGCATTCTAAGAGATCACGAACTGTATATAGCTTTAGTCATAATATTGGGGTTACTTTGATAGTATTAAAATTGTTATAAAATCGGTATTGTCCATACGCGGTGAATATTTGGCATGTAGGCGGAGAGAATGATCGATTAATTAAGCATCGATTGGAAGCAGTAAACTCGAATAAAAATGAGTGAGTTCACAATTTATCTACTTTTTAAAGTCGCCCCGAAGTTCAAAGTTTTACCGGTTTATGGTACCCAATGTTAAGAATTTCGTACAACTACTTATTAAATTAAAAGCAAATATTCTTCTTTCATTTATTCATAAAAGTTGTTTTAGATTTAGCTATACTCGAGGAATTTAATTTCTTCACTTTATGAAGTATGTATGTTTTTCTTTTATATATTTCTTTGATTGCTTCTAATTTTGCAAGTTCCTTGAGCCTCATTGACTAAGACTGTCAGTGGTTTGATTGACTTAAGAGTCGGTACATTTACAAGAGCTCAATCTCAACGCAATAATCAAGTACAGCTAGCAAAGAGCTTTCATAGCTAAAGACTGAAATATTATTTCTAAGTTTTTTATATACAATCACGTTTATTTTTATATGTATTGTTCATATACAACATAGCTATAATAAAGGTTGCTTCCATCCAAAACAATCCAAACTATCTCTCTCCAACTATCGAAGTAGGAAATTAAATCCTTCCAATAAGCATTAACCCAGAGTACACCGGTCAACAAACAAAATAATGTTTCTCGCTTTACTCCAGCGCATTTAGAGCTAGGAATGAGTAAGACTCGCGTCGCTCACTGTATATGGGGTGACCATAAATCAGAGCGGTTAATCTACGCAATTGATTTACTCCATTGCACACAATTTGCAGGTTGCCGCGCGCCTCCAATTGTTGACCAATAGGCATTATAGTAAGGCGAGTAGGGTGAGCATTTGTTTTAAAAAAATTGGGACTTGTCTTATCGCCATAAATTTATGCTTTTTATGCTTCTCTTTTTCTAGTACGGTTACTAGATGTAACTGATTTTTTTTTAATTGGAATTATTATCTTAAATTCAGTGAGTGCTAGTATCTGTTCACTTAAGAATCAAAAATCTTTGACACCAGAATGATTATCATGTGGTAATCCTCCTCCTTTATCATCCGTCGCTTCTTAGAAAAGACTTTTGCGAAAACAACAATTGCTAGTTACTTCAATATGGCGGTTACAAAATGCATTACATTTGTATGTAGATTTTAATACGCTCTTTTTTGTACAAAACACCAATAAAAATCATAGAACAACGTACCACATTCTACGAGGTGAAAAATATTAATTATAGAGCGATTTCTTCTTCGCAAAAATAGATTGTAGCACTTGATATTCGCGGAGTTACTACGAATTAAAAATAAATGTACCAAATAAGAAATAATATGGTGTATGAGCCTTGTCCACAAAGTATTTATAAATCATGGTGCCCCTAAGCGTAGTGTTGAGGCGTCCACCAATTACGGGTGTGAAGTGTGGTGATAGTAATTGAATGCATGCTTTATGTAGAACTGCGGACAGTGGGTGCGAGTCCCGCTTAAAACAATAATTCAATTTAGAAAATAATTCGAATAAGATGGCCAGGTATTTTAATAAATTTTAGTTATACCAGCACCTGACTTCATTTATAGCTTTTGAAATGATGACTAGAGTAGAATAAGTTTCATATATGTACCAAATTTCAAGTCAATCGGACCAACCGTTGAAGATTTCCCTCCCGCGAAGACGATCCTGGCAGGACCACCAAAGCTCCACTACCAGATTATTGTATTATCATCCAATTCACTCAAGTATGCAAATCGGTTCAAGATATCTGCTTTAAAATTGAGTCGTAAGATAAGCGTAAGATTCAATCCGGACAAACATAATTATACATACACACATTGCAAAAATCAAGCCTTTGGTTAACTTTCGATTTTAACTAGGTACCTACTATAGTCTGGCAGATAAACCACTGCAGCCAGATGACACTTTCAGTGTTGTCAGTTTTTGGCAAATATTAAATAGTGATGTGACTTAGTGAGTGAATGAAAGAATGAACGATGTAATGAAATTAATTTAAACTTAAATTATTCCGAATCAGTTTCATTGCTGCTGTCACTATTTACGTTTATTACAAAGTCATCGCACATTTTATCTACTACGTTAATATGAACCTTGAATGCCTCAAAAGTATCGCGCTTATTTTAAAATATACTAAACTACGAATGTGACATTCATAAAATATTTCGTTCATTCAATAATCAAATCATTCATTACGTGACCTTAGTCGAGCACTAGTGAAATAAATGTGGTATCATTATTTCGTAAAATGACATTTGGAAGTGTCATCTAGCTGCAGTGGTTTAGCTGCCAGACTATATACTTTAATGTTATTAGCAGCAAGAGTTTTCTAAACTATAAACTGTTTCTTCTTTTACACCAAGCATTCTCATAAGTGTAAAGGCTGCGAAACAGTGCACATGTAAAGCAGCATTTACATTAAGTCGATCGCCTCATGCAACATTCTGAGACCGCAGCAGTGTAATTGCCGCTTTATTTAAACCATAAATAAACGTTTATATTGCCCACGCGTTCAATATGCCCATCGTTGCAATTAAACGCAATAAAATGTAAAACCGCGTTCATAAACACCATAAAAATCAGCGAGTCGTGGCGGCACGCGCTGCGCGGGAGTGCAAAAAGTGCAGATAATGTATGGAGATACTATGACCCCTGTAGGGAAGAGCGTGATAGGTAGGCAATTATACTTGGAAGGTTAAGCTTTTTTAGTATTTGCTAAACATGTAGTATCTCCTCCTCTGTGAAGTTGTACATGCAAAATTTACTATAGTTATTTATATTTTACTATAGTTACTTATATTTTACTATAGGTACTTATATTTTACTATAGGTACTTATGTAAATCGCGTCTTTATCCCTTACACAGAGCCTAAGGTAACAATAAAAGCCGCGTTTGACATGACTGTGTGCGTATAGGTGGAAAGGGGAATCAAAATAGTGATGAGTTGCTAGCCGCATCGCAAGACATGATTAAAATAAATAAATATCTTGGGACATGAATTGACACCAATTGACCTAGTCCCAAACTAAGCAAAGCTTGTGATATGGGTACTAGACAACGGATAAACATACTTAAATACATATTAAACATCCAAGACTCGAGAACAGACATTCGTATTTTTCATACAAATATCTGCCCCGACCGGGGATCGAACCCGGGACCTCGAGCTTCATTCCAGATTCCTAAGTTTATTGCCCATTTCAATGGGAATTTACTTTTTTCTTTGCTCCCAGATCACCATGGAAGAAAATTAAAGTGTCTTTAAAAGAGTGGACCACTTTTTGTAAGGCTGACAACGTATCAGCAGTACCAATGGCACTGTAGGTGTAGGGGCCATGGGAGTGGTGATCCTCTTAATATCAGATAAATCGCAAGCATCTGTAAGGTTCTTTTCAGGTGGTAAAGAAAGCCCGAAATCGCTTCTTATCCTGTGTCTCTGCTTACCCAGCCAAAGGATAAAGATTTTTTTGGGGTATTTATATTTACGTATATGCAAAATCATTATATGTATTTTTTATGTTTGAATTTTATCGCATAAAACGATAATAACAAAACAAATGCGAACTCAAAGAAATCTGCATGATAGCAATCATAACCGTACTAGCTTTTTCCATACCAACCAACCCTATCAAAAAACATTGATCGACCATTTCCTCAACATCTTCCGGTGGCGGCAGAAAAACCTAGCAAAAACTTGCAAACGACCCAACCATCCCCCACCGGCGATGCAGCGAATGAATTCACTTTCCATTGCGCGGTCGAGACTCACTTAGTCTTCACAACACTGCAGTATGCTTAGTGTAAGTTTTCGGTCACAGAACACGTCTGGACCGCGTTTGCGTTAAAATGTCAAATACTATGGGAACAGTTTGTTTCCGTTTCGATCCGCAAGTGGCGCTGCCAATTTTTCCATAGTAATTGAGACGTTTACGTGAACGCGTTCGAGACGTTTATTATATGCGAAAACTTACACTACAGGCTCAGTTTATTAAAGAACACACACTAAGTGTTTACAGACACATGTTTGAATCATAGCAATCGCTTCATGTTTCTTGTAAAATTAATACGACAAAACACTGTAACTTGGCTTGCGCTACGCGTCTGGTTTGGCATTATACTGTATCTATTAAAGTTGCAGTGTTCAGTCAAAATGATTGAGTAAGTTTTAGTAGATACAGTCCAAATTGCTATGATGGTTTTCAATGTTTTCGATACAAAATGAGTTAACTGTCAATGTAGACATATAGATGGGCCCTAAAGCTCAATTATTGTTGTTCCCACAAAACACTGTAACTCGAGATACAGTGTTTTGTCATGGCACGGCAGCGCAATGTATTACGATTCGTTTGTATTGTTGTCAGTAGCGTAAAGTTATGGTTGGATCGTGGCGCGTGCCTCGCGCGTGTCGGTACACTCGATTACAGTTCACCTTTATTACATGCGCTCATTATGGTGGAATGCGCAGCCGACTGTATCGCCGGGTCAACGGGGTTTGATTGAGAGTATACTTGCAGGCTTATTAGGGGAGGGTTTGGTTGAGACGTTAGGGTTCTGTTTAAAGAAGAATTATAATTTTTGCAAGGGGAAACACGATAGGCCGTTTTCATCAGTTTTATTAGTACTGGGGCCTTACCATGACGTCTTAATGCGATTTAGATTAGGTTCGCTCGCTGTCAGATTCGTACTAAAAGTGACAGCTTAAACTTGAACTGAGTCGGAATTAGGACGTCATGGTAAGGCCCGGTATTATTTAATTATGAAGTATGATTAGTCCGGCCTGCAGTTGTCCTTTTCATGCTCATTCCGGAGGGATCAGATGGGGGAACGTAACTACTTTATCCAAATATTTACTTTTCAAAAGTTTCGGTGACTGGATTTCGTCTCATAAGCCCGCTATGCGTCCTCGGTCTTCGCCGGGTGTTAAAATACATAAAGTTTAAAATGTATAATTGGTTAAAATACATAATAGTTCAAAATATATAATACAATTTTCCCAAAAAATTGTAAATTAACAGAATTGTTATAAACTAAACCTAACCTAACCTAAACCAATCTATAGATTACATTATCAAAGTACAATACATCTAGCTAGTAGTTTCACAGAAAATTGCATTATTATATTTTGAACCATTATGCATTTTAATTTAAACCATTATACATTTTAAACTTTATATATTCTGATCCCCTCCCGTCTTCGCCCCGTCGTCGAAAAACTCCAAACTAGAATAAATATTCTCGTTTGGAGAATAAGACATGATTTATGTACGTATGTAATTATGTATGTAACCTGCACACAACTGCGAAGCACTTCAATGGTGTGTGTGAAGTTTCCAATCCGCACTGGGCCCGCGTGGGAACTATAGCCCAAGCCCTCTCATTGTGAGAGGAGGCCTGTGCCCAGCAGTGGGACGTATATAGACTGGAGAGAGAGAGAGAGTATGTAACCAGTAAATGATCCAACAGAACCCTCCTGTCGTTACAAACGGAAGACCGCACGCGCCATCGGAACGACACTCAGTTATTACTAGACCATGATTGCAGGTTGACAAAAAATGACAGTAGTTTCCTGGGCAGCGACCCGAAGGAACCCCAGCGCTGGGCGGTGCATCCGGTGCTTTACTTGACCAGTAATGGTATGCTCGCCACTGTAATCAGACATGGGGTGGGCAGAGGTCCAAAGTTTTGTTAATACTTGGCAAAAAGTGGCACCCAAATTATATGCCTACGTTGAATTAATTCAGGCGTAAAGGCTGGCGCACACCAATGCGTGCTGCGTGACATGCGCACGCACAAGTTGTAATGTATGAAACTATGAGATAGATGCCAGACCAGATGAGTGGTCACGCGCATGCGTACTATACTTATTCTGTGCTTTAACTTTGCAAAGGTGAAATAATAGTTGATTGTACAACTAGTGCATAAAATGCGTTTTATGCTGTCTGTTGTTGACTTCGATTGCGGGGAAATTAAACACACTAAATAACACTGCATAACAGTGTTTTTATTAATTTGATAAAAATATATACTAAAAAAAAACTTCACATAATCCATTCTTTTTCTACGTGATACAGGCTTTTACTTTTAATGCATTTTTATCTAATTTTAATAAACCTATCAGAACATAACTCTTGGTTATATATATAGCCTAGTTTTATAAAAATCATAATATAGAACACGAATTATAAAAGAAACTAAGAAAACAAAATTAAGTGAAAAAAAAGTGTAAAGTTCTAGTGTTTGTAGCTGTTGGCTCCTCACTGCTTTAGACTTAGACGAACATTTGAACTTTACACTCTAGAACAGAAATATACATTTTATGTACCCTAAATACGACTATACGAATTTTTAGGCATGAGGTGGTAGCGACAATTTTGTGAAATAAGTACAAGCATATACATTATACATATATTAATCACGTCCTTGTCACTTGCGGGGTAGACAGAGCTCAATAAGCAAGATCTAAAGCCTTTTGTGAAATGCTCTAATATTTTGTCACCAAGCCCAACTTCACAGCTTTCAATATCAACAGTTAAAACCCGCCCAATTAGCACGCCGACACTAACAATCTCTTTACTTTGTCAACATCTCTATTACACAACTCATTATTGTGACGTAACACGATTATGTTCTGATGCCCTATTCATGTGCAGTTAACTGACTATGACGAACGCTCTTAGATTTGGCAGCATAAACAATGCCTAAGTGGACGTTTCACTTCTAAATTAGACTATTGTTTGAGTTATTGGTTGGGGTTGTCTTTTAAGTGATTTATGATTAAGGTTTATTGAACTGGTAAGAGCCGGCCTTTTACATGTACTTTCGTATATACACTTTGTTTTTCAATATTTTATTGAATCAGGCGTTACTTTGCGGAGGTCCATTTCAATGAACACAAAATATTTACCTTGCTACTCCGCTACTTAAGCAACGGAGCTACTTAAGTAGCGGAGTAGCAAGGTAAATATTTTGTGTTCATTGACTTTGTTTTTCGGAAATAAATGAAAACCCTCTGCTTGAGAGGCCATAGAAAGAAAGAAAGAAAGAAAACAGTTTATTTATGACAATCACAGTAATTAAAAAACAAAAACATAGTAAAAGCTACATAAAATTGACATAAAATGGCCCCAACTCAGCATTTGCTGGCCTTACGGCCAACGCTGATCTTCCGTTGGGGCCATCGGGTATAGGGATTGCAATCCCGCAAAGCGGGATCCCGCATTCCCGCGGGATCCCGCAGCTTTTATTAATCTGCTGGATCCCGCACCTTTAAAGCGCGGATCCGCGGATCCCGCAAATTAAAAATTTGGTGCTCAAACTAGCGATAAAGAGCGTATTATCACCATAGTTTGATAACATAGTAATAGCATCTAAAAGAAAGTTGTGATTTGATTATTATTAGTCATTAAATAAGACTCAATTAAAACTATAAAACTACAAAACTATTAAACTATGCCAATCATTTAAAGATGTATCTAAAAAAACAGATTTCTAATTACTTATACTTAATTAATAGCGAAGAAATAATTTCTGTTGCTTAAGAAGGTTTATTCCTATTGGGCTGGCGGCGTCGCGTTTTTGGTTTGCGATTGTTTCACGGAAATTGAATGAAAGTTTGAAACGTGTGTCTGTAGTGCACTTTGTTTTTTGTGTATTTTAGTGTATCTAATGCAATAATTGATTGACTTTTATTTTCTTATTAAACGATATATTATATTATTTTATCCCTGCGAAAATAAAAGTCCATCACGATTAGTTATTGCATTGGACACATTGATACACTAAAAACAATGAACTTGTATAGACCACATTTTAAGCTTTTATTCAATTTCTGTGGAGTGGTCGTGGAGAGCACTAGGAATGCGACGTTGCCAGGTCGGTATGGATAAACGCTCTTAATGTAAGAAATGTTTAATAGAAGTTGGTTTTTACACAAAAATTATGTAGTTTCTATTTGATTTTATAACATAATTTCAAAGTTGCGGGATCACGCGGGATCCCGCGGGATTGAATGAGCTGCGGGATTGCAATCCCTAATCGGGTAACAAGCACATTAAAAGAAAGAATAGTATACAAACAACAGTGGCGTGGCGTCCATAGAACTCGATTCCCACTGGCTTGCCTATTTTAAGGCAGTTGGGCAATTTATTGTGCAGAATTAGAGGAAATAGCTAGTTAAGTTCCCTTCGGCTTGCCTTTTGATATACTTGACGCCACGCCACTGACAAACAACAACATAGGTTAAACCACTAGGCTACCAAGGCTCTCTACACCGGCACACAGCAGCGTAAGCATTGCTGCTGCTTGGTGGCAGGATTAGCGAGTGATGGTGCTTAGACCCTGCCTTACGAAAATTAAACGAGGAATTTTATTTACTTATACCTACTAATAAACACTAAAACGAAAACTACGCGATGATGAAAAACGAATGATAGAATCACTTACTAGATAGTCTAACCTTCACATTATTCCCAGGTTTGTATGTATTTAGGTATGTAAGTATGTATGTATTTACGCATAGCTACGCACTGTGGACTACGCGTACTGTCCTTCAGGAAGTCTGCGTTTTCTTAAAACACAGTTCTTTATAGCAATTACGCGCGCAATTTGCGTAAGTGCATATATCACAGGGACGGGGAAAAAATGCGTTCTCCATTTGCCCACTTATAATTGTTTGCTGATACAATTTCTTTTTTACTTTATTTGTAGTTGTTTTAGTAAGTTGAAAGTGCATTGAGAGCCCTGCCTCGCCGGGACGCTATGGCGGTGTCTTCAGCTACCTCAACCAAAACAATTCATATAAAAACGTATCGGTCGTCGATTGTTGATAGGTAGGTAGCTTTTTTTTACTAGGCAACTATTTTGAATTCAAGAACAATTGTTATTCGCAGTGATCATGCTTACTTTATAAGATTTTAATGGTACAATACAATACAATACAATAACTCTTTATTGAACACCACATATAACAATCAAAACAGAAAAAGGTATACAGAAGTAATAAGGTAACAATAGGCGGCCTTATCGCTACAGAGCGATACTCAGAGAGATACAGAGTGGTACTTATATATGGTGGCATTGAAAAAGGTTCGGTATTTTTTTTGCGGTGGGTTATTTAACATATAGGTAGGTAGGTATGTAGTGCAAAAATGCTTGTTAGGTTTCAAAATTTACTGTGTCTGAAGAAATTGATAAATGCGGATGAAACGAAAGAGGTATAGTATAGTAGCAAAGTGGAACGAAGTTGTCTCTGTCTACTAAGGGAAACCGCGTGACGGTACCTATGTATTTGTGTATGTGTGTGTATGCTTAGTGTACGGTTTTGGTCAGAAAATACGTCTCGAATGCGTTTGCGTTAAAATGTCAAATACTATGACAACATTTTGTTGCCATTTCGTTCCGCTAGTGGCGCTACTAATTTTTCCATAGTGACTGAAATGTAAACGCGAACGCGGTCGAGACGTATTTCTTGTCTAAAACTTACACTAGAGGCTCAGGTGGCTAGCTCTATATTTACATTTGAACACCCAACGAATACGGACCGCCGTCTCAACTTCAAACATCAATTCAAAGTTCACTTAGGACTTGTATTTTATTACCCCCGCCTCAACCTCTAATCCAGCCGATCCCGACACAGACCGATATCCACTATCGTTAACAATGTCCGCAGCGTATTTACGACTGTGTCGGCCGCATTGGACAACGCACGTGAGAACAAGCCCGTCTGATTTTCTCAAGACAACTGATTACCGTTTGTTTGCGAATATGCGTTCGTTTGGACAAACATGGCGTGTAAACGCGAGAGGCGTTTGTTGCGCCTTTAACTTTGACACAGAGGGGTAAATATTGTGGTGTGTCCAGGATGTCGTAGCTGGAGACATACGGACTACCGCGTTAGGTATAACACGTCGTGGGATACGCATTATGCATGTCTACGGAGGTACATACATACATAAATCACGTATTTATCTCTTACGGGGTAGACAGAACCTAAAGTAACAAGAGCTGCCACGTTTAGTATGATTGTGGGTTATAGGTGGAAACAGGAACCAAAATAGTAATGGGTTGCCTATATTATGATTTCTAAAATTGGTGCGTCGACTTTTACCATGCGCGGGAAGAGAAGCTACTGATACATTCTATGATTTTTCTTTGCACCCAGACCGGCATCGAAAACGGCTTCGGGTGGCAGGATCGCAGATATCACTAATACCATGTAAAAAAAAATAGGGATCCGTGAAGACAAACGCGGACTAAGTCGCGGGCAACAGCTATATAACCATGCTACTGGATGCGATTCTACGTGCGGATCACGTAAATAGCCTAAAACTAAATTTTCTAATTTTAAGTTAAAAATTAGACTGCGGATTTAACAAGCTAACTAAACCTAAAATAGACCGCCTAAAATAATAAACGTCAGATTCAAATTGACCGCTCATAGAATAGCAAAGGGATTTAGCGACGCCTAAATAAAATTAGGAATTTTAGCGGCCGCTGTAGAATCTCATACACCATTGTAACAAAAAATCTTCGCTAGCTAAAATAATAGCAAAGCACATCGTTACATTTGTTTCAATGAGACTTATTACCCCTTCCGCTACCATCCGTGGTTTATGGTCGTCGCGCGCGCATTCTCCCATGACGCCATCTTGGTTTTGGGCGGGAAAATAATACGGCTATGATGTCATTACGGACAGGCCCATTTGTGTTTTTATTACACGGGTAAACGCGGTTGTTTTGTTTTCAATTATTAAATCGCTTTGATGGTTATCATTGGGCTAGTAATAGGGATAGTGGAAGTTAGTCTCTGAAGCAACATTATCATCATCTGTCAGTCAGTTTGTCCGTCTATCCGTCTGTCCGTTCATCCATCCGCCTATCCTTCCGTCCGTTCCTCCGCCTGTCATAGAGCTGTATTGTTAAACTATATTTCTTGAGGATCACGGTGATGCTTTAAGAAAAAAAAACTCACAGGGTAGATAATAAGAAATCGGGACATTTCCTTTAAAGTGCCTCTAATACTAGAACTCTTATGAAAAAAACTGTTATTTGTTTGTAATATCGAGAAATATTGCTAATGACTTTTTTATTATAATTTGGATACACGTGGACGAAGTAACGAGTAAAAGCTAGTAAAACTATAAAAATTCATGGGCATTTCCATGCTAGAAAGTTTTCTGACTGTAAGTTACGGAACCTTCCGTCAGCGAATCCCACTAGCACTTGGCCCATTTTTTTCAAATCATACTAGTATTAGCTGACCCGTTATCATTTTAAATAGCCAACCGTCAAATTTTCCGGCTGACCGTACGTTGACAGTCCGCCGGGCAAACGGCGGTCCGGTGGCTTGCCACGCCCCGCGTATCTCACGCTTCCGCCGTTTACGCGCTGCGCGACTTAACTGCTTTCTGCGCGAGCGCATTGCCGTACGTCTTTCTCCAAAAAATCTTTTTTTTTTTTACTTTTGTGTGGGATATATAACTTGACTTGATCGAAGTATAAAGTAAAGCTATCATAATCCATACGAATATTGTAAATAGGTTAAGTTTTGAGATGGTAGCGGGTAATCTTTTTTTTATATATAAGAGGGGGAAAACGAGCGGACGGGTCACCTGATGGAAAGTAATCTTTGGAATTTTGGGAATTCTTTTACCAATAGAAAGTTAATTTATTTGTGTCATAGGCTATACTCAATTTCGCGTGGACGAAGTCACGGGCAGCAGCTAGGCTGTCGTTAAAGTTTCATGTTTGCTATATAACGGCAGACAGGTCGTGAGACAGGCAAACTAGTGTCGACACGATTTACCTATTTTAAATGTTACTAGATTCCAAGCAAAGTAGTGACTTATTCAGTTCCCAATATAAAACTTGAATAATTCACAGCCTAGTAACCTGGGGCTCTTGAAGGCCAGAGTATTAAGACTGTTACTGAACAGTACAATAACGCGGCTTATTCTGCAGTGCATCGGGCATGTTTGCACTGGCTCGCGCCTCGCGCCTCTACGTCTACGCCATTATAGGAAAAAGAGCCCGTCTCATTGCTCTGCAGGGCGTGGGCCAGCCCCAACCGTATCCTCAGCAGTGTGACGGCTAGGTATGACTCTCCTATCATGCGGTATTGTTACTAACAAACCTGGACCATTAATGTAGTCTGAAATAAAATTAATTTGAATTTAAACTAGTGAGCTCCACCGTCAGTCATCACTCGGTCATTCACTTCATCACTTTCCATCATCAGGTGTGATAGGAGTCAATCACTGGTCAGTCTTACGTAAAAAAAAACTCGCCAAAGCAGATCTGAAATATCGTGACGTATAGTATCGTTCCATGGACACAGTGCCAGTTATAGAGAAACGTCGACATCGAGCTACTTACCCGACCATAGCTGGCTTGGCACGCGACCCTTGACGGATGTCGTACATACGTCTACATTACACACTATGTTGTCAGGCTGGACTAAAACGACGTATGTGCGTACGAATTCAGTGGCAGATAAGACATTTGTAGTTTGCGCCAGCGCTATTGATAGGTACAGTGGACGGAAACGACGTCAGGTTTTCTAAAATGTAGTTAGGTGTAAGAGCGGCATGGCACATTGGCGAACAAAAGATATGTTTCTCTGTTCGCATTGTCAACTAAAAAGATTTATAAATACTTTGCTCTATAAATTCCTTTCCCTTAAACTTAAGTGCTAGGCGCTTGGCGGAGGAGCAATTTCTATAATTATGGTCCTTTCCAGGGTCTTTTTTTTTGACATCCTAATACGAAACGACTTGTACTTTTTCTTTCACCTGGGCCCCGTTTCTCGAAGCTTATTAGACCAGTGTTTTGTCTCGTAAATTAAACGAAAAAATGAAACATAACACTAATATTATTAGTCTAATAAGCTTCGAGAAACGGGGCCCTGGTCTATAAATGTTCTTAGCCTTCTTCTCTTCCGCTTCCCTTCAACCTTTCCTTCTATTATGATTTCAATGTATTCGTCCCTATCGTATCAAGTGTCCCAACATCTTCCCTCTTCTGTTTGCGATGATCGTCATCAGGAATCGCCTCTTTTTCACCCGGTCAAGCACTTCCTTGGTCACCTTCTAAGTCCAGCTAATCCTATTAAATTCTCATAAAACAATAACGGTAATTTAAAACAATCGTGCTCAGCGATATGCGATTATCAAATAAATAAACCGTTTCAAGATGATTTGTTACAACAATTTGTTAACCGCTTCTCTCCATTAAATTATATTTAAGTACTTATGCAGTTTTCACTTTATACGGCGAGAAAAACACATTTATCACTTTCGGTCTTTTTAATTCGGAGTGCTTTCGTTAATGGGACCACCGCGGTGGAAATAATGTTGCAGCCATTTCTCTCAGACAGACTTATTTTTCTAATTTCGGTAGTTTTCTGTTCTAATTTTAGTTTATTGTACAGTCAAGGGCACTTTTGGAAATAAAATAAAACATTTCTCTTTCTTTCTTCTTTCAAATAATGTGGATAGGACATTCGTTTGATCATAATCACGTCTGATGGTAAGCGAATATTGTGTTCTAGAGTAGTGAACTCTTACCTACCTAATAAATTTTGCTTTCTGGTTGACTTGTGAAAGAAGGGAGCTGGAAGAACACATCATACAGAAAATATACTACTATTAATAAAGATAGGTAGATTCAAAGTTGACAAATAACATACGAATGTTATTTTTGTTCATTTTTAACATAAGCTTAAGTATAAAAGCAAAAACAACAGAAAACTAACAAGCGTTTATGAACAAGGAGTTCTACCTATACAAGGTCCATAAAACGCTGGTGTTGAATACATAATACGTAAGGGAAAAACTGAACTTCTTTTGACGTATCTACTCGACCTAAAATAAGAAAAATAACCAGCGTTCAAGTATAACCAAATTTTGTAAAATATTTTGGGACTTGTTTAATAAACTTGCTTAAGGCAGAGGTCGGTAATTTGGCCGAGTCTCCATACAAAATTACCAATACTATAGTAGTTCCAACCATTTATTTTCTCGATGACAGATCTATTTGATAGTTGTAGGTAGTGTTGTAACCAAACAAGTGACCAGGTAGATACCAGTAGGTAGATACGATATCGATCCAATTTAAAAAACTTATGTTATAAAGAGGAAAGATTCGTATGTTTGTAATGAATATACTAAAAACTACTGGAAGAACAAAAAAATATTTCACCATTAGAACGCTACATTGTTACTGAGTAACATAATGCGATTTTTTTATCCCGGGAAAAAAATTACAACGCGTACAAAGTCGTTGGAACACATCTAGTTCAATACCTACACACTATACCGATACAATATCGATATTTCAATCATAACGTCACTATGTGTATTGCCGTAGAATGTAACTTTATTAAAACGTCTATTATTTATCGTACTTTAAAAAAAATACTGCATATATGGACTCAATTTGTCTTAGATGAATATTATATGGGATCAAGGAACAAAATTAGGCAGTTGTCGTATTTTTATACCTCGCATTTAAAAGTTAATTTTTGTGTAACTAAACGCAGTTACATTCTACGGGAGCTGTCACCGAGAAAATAAATGATTGGAAATACTATACATACACATATTATGAGGGTCACATTTCTTGCCCCTGAGTGTAGCTAAAGCGAAGTAAAGTTGTACCTAATGTTTATTATTAAAGGAATAATACAACCATATTTTGTTTGGTATAATCATAAAGTGCTTTATTATTTTACCACAGACAGTACAAAATCAACCATAGATTATGCTACAAAAGTCATCCTGCGAACTACGTATTTAAAATCTTGTAAGATCGAGAGCGTGATAATTACCTCGGAACGATAAAACAACGGTTATCTAAACAACATAAAACAGTCGATCGCGATAGCAAACGCATAACGTATCTATCCATTTACGGGGTAACATTAACCACAGATAACGTTCGTTCTAGCAGTTCGCCGATTTGAATTTGAAATTAGAACACTAGCGGAGCGCGTGCGCGGCCATTTTTCGCACTTCAGTGAAACTAGTTCCGTGATCATTTGAGTTAATATCTGATTTAAGCTTAAGATTGCTGTTTAAGGTTCTTGGGGTCAATTTCCAACGTTACAACCGGGTTTTTCATCATTATCCTCTTTAACAGCTTATATTTTGTTGATTTAGGCGTGACTTTGCAGAGGTCCATTTTAATCTTGCTACTCCGCTATCTAGCTAGCTGGTAGCGGATTAATAATAGCCAGGTCACTGTTTTTAGGGTTCCGTACTTCAAAAGATATAATGAAACCCTTACCTAAGTATAGGTTTCTTTTGTTATTGTACGCATGTTCATCGATATCTACGCTACCGTTGAATCGATGTGATTGATTCTTTTTTTATTGCATAGCGTATGTCTCAGAGATGACTCTGCATAAATTCTGTTGAAATCGGTTCAGTGGTTACAATGTTATTTTCATTTGAAGTTGATCGGTCAATGTTTTTTGAAAAAAATATGTTATATTTAACCTAAATTACCTCATCTAATGAAGATAGTAAAGCGGTAGCATTGTCCGGCAACGACCGTCAGTGCGGCCGCTAATGGCGGCGGTGATAAATATTCATCGGCGCAAAAACAAGCGCACGCGCCGACGCCCAGCGCTGCGCTTTCTTCTCCCCGAGCTACGATCTACGCGGAGCCGCTACCTACTCTGTGAAGTTTTTTACTATAAATATTTTATGATGCCATAAAAGACAGCAAATGCATAGTTCATTTGGTAAATGGAGGTCTTTTAAAATGAGGTTCTTTTTGTATAGTTTTTAAAGAGAACCCATTATACTCTTTCCTATACGCCTACGAGTACCTACAATCACATTGAACGAGGCCTTTAGCTGTTGTTAACATAGGCTCTCCCTACCCCGTAAGGAATAAAGACGTTATTAAATATTTGTGTGCGCATTTCATTGTGAAATATTAATAAGTTCTTTTGAAAAAAAACTTTTTTTCTTATTTTTTCCATAGCTGAAATTATAATATTTTTACGTTTTCGAGGCCAATCATGGCTCTGACATAAAAAAAAAACGAAAACCGTACTGTAATCTTTTTCGAATCTGCATACTATCATCATGCTGGTCAGGTTAAAGGTATAATTTATAAATCTTCTTTTTTTCCGGCTACTGTTCTTTCTACAAAGCTGTTGCTAAGCCCTAAGTAGGTACAAAATAAATACCGTCAACTGGGGTGACTTTGGTAATTTTGGGGCTACTTTGATCATTTTAAAATTGCTATAAAATCGATATTATCCATATCCGGTGAATGTTTGGCATCTAGACGCAAAGGCGATTGACGAAGACATTGATTGGAAGCAGTAAACGTTAAAAAAAAATGGTTTTGTCATTAAAACTACTTTTTAAAGTCACCCCGGCGTAAATCAAAGTCACCCCAGTTGACTGTACTAATATTTTTTTACCATCTTCCAATGGTACAGTACTTAAGCTTTTAGAATGACATTCGGGTTTGTCTTGCTGTCTCACTCACTCTTATGGGTTTGATTCTTGAATTGGCCGATGGTACCCGAAACCATATTAATACCAATATTTATACATTCAAGTATATGCTTTCAATAATCGGGTATTTGTTCGTCAAAATCCAATAAAGAAAGAAAGAAGAAATACATTTATTCATTCTTGCAAGACATACAAATATAAGAGTATATATAGGTACACACAATTTTACCAGTCTTATAAAGTACCAGTTTATAATGTTCGTAGCTCCGGCAGCTAGCCGTAGATCGCGGAATGCTCTGCATCGCCTCGGGTCAGCGCGAGAAAAACTTACGAGCCCGACACGCCGCGTGCGCACCCGGCTAGGAAACTAGCGCAGGCAGTTTATTAGCTTGGCTGGACCCAAAGGACCGTACCCACTGGGCACATATAAGCTCCTTTACAACTGGCACTTTTGTTTTAAAATAAATGAGAGAGAGAGACAGAGAGAGAGAGACAGAGAGAGAAACATTTATTTACACACATTCGATACACTGAAATGAAACCACTGAAACCACTGAAATGGATAACTTTACTTCGCTGCTCCACGACCTCACTATATAGTGAGGTCACAGCCACGTGAGATGACAGCCACGCTCCCGTCGAATCCAGCGCAAATCCTGGGACCGTGCTTTGCGTGATTTGACGGCACTATATCGCGGAGTAGCGAAGTAAAGTTATCCATTTATTTTTATGAGCAAAGTAACGCCTGAAACTACACTTTTGATTTATTATGATTTTTAGGAAATTACTCATTTTGTCAAAAATAAGGTTCTTCAATTGACTTTCTTATTTATTTAGTAATAGTAACAAACAGTAAAATTAAAAATTAATGTCGAGTGTGGCCTCTGGCTGAAATAACTGCTACCATTCTGCGTAGCATGAAAAATTTTGGGTGCCCGTTTTTTTTTTCAAATGGGTTTATTTTATATAGATGTTTACTTACTGGTGATATGTGGATTACAAAAACATAAACACAGTGCTATGATTTAAAAATAATTATCTGTTGCCCGCGAGTCCCGCGACTTCGTCAACGGAAAATTTAAATTTGTCCCGAAACTTATCACTATTATTTCAAATATTTTATTGAATCAGGCGTTACTTTGCGGAGGTCCATTTCAATGAACACAAAATATTTCAACCAATTAAAACAAAAATTTTACAAATTATAAAGGTAACTGACAAAAAAAAATTCTTAGCCTTTGCAGTCATACAAATGACCAGATTTTAGCCGTTGTTTATAAGTTGCTAAAGCTTCTTTGGATAAAAATAACCCTGTCAATCGCTGTATTGGATCAATATTCCCGGACGACCTTTAATTGCGCAAAATTTTAGTCGCGTCGCAAACTCGAGTAGGTACACTAGGTTATATATAAATCAAGAATTTTATAGTGGGATTAAACGAACTTACCTGAAGTGAAGTTCTATCCTGATTGTATGCAATACTTGTTTCGATATAATTACTAGCAGTAGTCGTTATTTAAAATAATAGTAGGAAATTAAAAAATAAGCTGTGGCAACACTATAATCCCCAACGTCATTTAGTTTAAAGCTACAGTTTACATCCGAAGATGTACATATAGTCGGCAAATATATCATACTTGAACAACAACATTATTTATTTATTATATAATTATGTTTTCATAATATATATTCAATTAATTATCTACAATACTTCGAACTTACTTCAGTTAAAACCGGGAAATAAGTTAGTAAAACTTATCGGAGAGGGTGGGACATTGTTACTATATCGAAACAAGTATTGCATACAATCAGGATAGAACTTCACTTCAGGTAAGTTCGTTTAATCCCACTATTGTATGCAATACTTGTTTCGATATAATTACTAGCAGATAATTTAATTTCTAAACGACACTGAAAATTAGAACACATAGAAAAATCCGAAAAGTAAAGCTATGGCCGGGAATCGAACCCGGGTCCTCGTCATTCCGTGACGCGTGCTATACCCCTACACCACCCATAGCAGGTGAGTAAGCGTTCGAATTTTTCTATCTATTACTAACTGTCACGTGACCTTGTTACTATGCGATTATTTGTCGCGAAGCGTCATCTATTTGAATGATGTGTCTGTACGACACAATTACAAACTCCCGTGGAACATCTACTGCTCACCAGGGACGAGAGATGGCGCTGTTTTTCAAAATGATAGGAAATATCAAATGAATCAAGAAATTTTTATTTCTTAATTTTTATGTTTTACTTTTACGGTTTTACCGTTAGAAATTTAATTTCTAAACGACACTGAAAATTAGAACACATAGAAAAATCCGAAAAGTAAAGCTATGGCCGGGAATCGAACCCGGGTCCTCGTCATTCCGTGACGCGTGCTATACCCCTACCCCACCCATAGCAGGTGAGTAAGCGTTCGAATTTTTCTATCTATTACTAACTGTCACGTGACCTTGTTACTATGCGATTATTTGTCGCGAAGCGTCATCTATTTGAATGATGTGTCTGTACGACACAATTACAAACTCCCGTGGAACATTTTCTGAGTATGAAAAATCAGTATCTTTATTCTTATAACAATTATTATCACATACCGCTAGTAATGGTTATTCATTATCCATACAGCTATTAACAGTCATTATCAATTAAAACTACTAACAGTTATCTTATACAGCTATCTTTAGTTAATATCACAAACAGCCCTTGCAAATTGAGCTTGTTCATTAACATTATTTTGCAAGGGTCTATTATAATGCTTAGCAAATGTAGCAGATTTACTGGACCAGCCAATGGTCTTTAAAATACAGTCTACTGTGACACCTTTACGGTGTGCGCATGAAGTAGATGCATGTCGCGTAGAATGCGACGAATAAACTGACACGTCAACACCACTGTCGGTCAACACTTGTTTCAGCCACCTGCTAATGGTTTGAGTAGTAGCTGAAACATGAGGACTTTTATAAGTCAAAAATAAGTTATTATTTGTCTCTTCTAGGTGTCTGAATTCTTTGGTGGCATTAATATATGCTGACAGTGTAGTGGCGGGACATATTTGAACCTGTTCCTTAAAAAATGGTAAATGTATCTGTGGTGGTGGAATACTAGGGGCAGTAGTCTTCAAAATGTTAGTTATTATGATATCAGCCCCCTCCTCAGTAAATTGTATATTACAAATTTTCATATAAAATAAAGTTTGCACTCTTTGGCCTGTTGTTAGTGCCAGCAACATTGCAGTCTTTTTAGTAAGTTTCTCTAAATTTAACTTATCCAAAGGATACCAATGCTTAATATACGATAATACTGTGGATGGATCCCATATGTTCTTATATTTAGGCAATTTGGGTCGTAACTTAAAAATTCCTTTAAACCAGCGTTTTATTCTGTCATCTGTAACAATATGACTACCAATTATGAGTGAGAGAGATGACCGATGACAGTTTAAGGTCTGATAAGATGCACCTTTATAGAAAATGGATGATAAATATGATATAATATGAGGGACAGAACTATGGAATACACCCACATTATTAGATTGACAATAGTGCCACCATTGTTTCAGACAGCTACTGTATTGCTTAACACTATTGTCAGAAAGAGATGCCATCATAACATCGATTCCGCTTTCCGATATCATGCGTCTGGCAAATGCTTGCCTGATAATATACACGCCCCAAGAATAAGCTTCGCGTGCATCGGATGTGGTGTTCTGAAAGGAGAAGTAACGAGACTTTCAGATGGTCCACAAGTAATGACCTCAGATATCATCAAGGATTTCAGTAAGGGGTACCAAGGTTGTGATGGCCAGATAGGGAAGACTATTATGCCTGTGGCTTTGTCAAACTTAATTTTTTGGACAGTTTTGGTTAGTAAACAAAAAGGTGGGAAAGCGTAGAAAAAGAATTTACTCCATTTGATGGTAAATGCATCTATATTTTTTGCAAAAGGATCTCTATGCCATGATATGTAATCTTTACACTTTGTATTTGTACGGGATGCAAATAAGTCAATGTCTGGAGCTCCAAAATTGTTATTAATTTTTTGAAAAAAGCTGTCAGATAACTCCTATTCAGTATCAACATTGGTGTAACGGGATTCAAAATCAGCATCCGTGTTATCCTTTGATTTTATATAGGATGCGAATACCCATAATTTTCTTGCCTCACACCACTTCCAAATAAGTTTTGCTAATCTACTTAGCGTAGGTATTTGAACTCCCCCCATGTGATTAATATAAGATATTGCAGTTGTATTATCAATTCTAAGCAAGGCCTCACAATTTCTTAACGTACTTGCAAAACATCTTAGCGCAAAAAAAGCGGCCAATAACTCTAAGTAGTTAATGTGACAGTCTTTTTCTTGTTCAGACCAAAATCCTCGAGTCCTTTTTCCACTACAAAAACTACCCCAACCTGACCGGCTCGCATCACTGAATATTTCCAAAGAAAAATCATATTGTTTTATGTAACAAAGTCCATTAGCTATATTAGTTTTCCACCATTGTAAATCTATCTTAACATCTTTATCTATGTTCATTATCTGATCATAATTGTCATTAGAATTTTGTAAGGCTAGAAATTTTGCTCTTTCCATGGTCTTTGTATATACAAACCCATATGATACAGCCATACTAACAGATGTTAAGTTCCCTAAGAGTTGAGCAAAATCTCTAATGGAACAACTATTTATTTTCAGGAATTGATTAATCATTACCATAATTTTTTCTCTCTTTTGGGCTGTTGGGCTTAATGTTAAATAATTGGAGTCAATACTGAAACCTAAATATTCTTGTATGGTAGATGGGACCAAACAACTTTTGTCTGTGTTTACAATGAAACCTAGGCATTCTAATAAGTCCTTGGTAACTCTTGTATTGCTCTGGCATTCAGCAAAAGATGATCCAATGCAAATTAAGTCATCGAGGTAAATAACTAGCCTTATACCTTGTCCTCTCAAAGTTTCCATAACAGGCTTTAGCAACTTTGTGAACACAAAAGGTGCAGTGGCTAATCCAAAGGGCAAACAGTTGAACTCATATATTTTATCATCAAACATGAACCTCAAGTACTTTTTATGTTCTTTATGAATTCCTATCAAATAGTATGCATTTCTTAAATCAATTGTGCACATAAAATCTCCTTTAAATAAAAGTTTACAAACTGTTCGGATGTCTTCTTCAACACACTGTTTTCTATTACTCAAATATGTTTTCAACCACCCAAGTGCAGGCCCCCTTATACCATATGTCTCTAATTTGCCTAAAAGTAGGGAATGGTCCACATAATCGAATGCTTTAGACATATCTAAAAATATGGCTGTGGTATGTTTCTTTTCATTTAGATTTTTAACAATATGATGTACAAGGTTAAAGCTTGCTAATGTTGTGGATTTCTTTTTTTGAAAACCATTTTGTTCTAATTTTATAATATTAAATTTGTTTAAGAAATCCATGAGACGTTTGTACATGCATTTCTCAAAAATTTTTGCAAAAATCGGAATCAACGTTATTGGGCGGTAGTTTCCCATTTCAGTTTTATCATTCTTTTTATACAATGGTTTTACAATAGAAGTTTTTAACAATTCAGGAAAAGAGCCATTTTCGAAAGAGAAATTTACCAAGTATGTAACAATCTCACTTAGTTCATCCTTACATAACTTAATGATATTTGTACATATTTCATCGAATCCAACTGCATGGGAGTTATTGAGTGACATGATTATATTACTATTTCATTTTTGGAGAACGGCTTTAAGAACATACTTTTACTATTAGTAGAGCCAGAACGTTTAGCATTCTCGTCAGTGGTCTATATCGAAACAAGTATTGCATACAATTACTATGATGAAGAACCAATCCGAATGAAGGCAGCACCGACATTTAACTAGCAACACTAAACTGCACTGGCCAGAAATATTTCAAAAATGGAACAATAAAAGAAGAAAAGAAAATGCACTTCCCTTCGCTCGAGTGACGGGTTGGCAGTGTGGCCAGGGATTATAAAACCAGTAGTCGCAGGTTGTGGGCCCGTTCTCACAATCGCCTTAGGGATACCTGTGGCATAAATGCTCTCGTATTAGCCTCGGTTATATGCTTTTACTTGTACGAGTACGACCCAATGATACGGTGAGTCGTAATTCAGGCCATTATTTGCAGTACCTATTTGCGTAGTGTGCTAGAAAGATCCTGTGTTTATTCACAATTAACCATACACATTCAAAGCGTTCGTTCAATGCTAAATGAAACAATTGTTCCTTGCATTTAAAACGCAAACGAAACTACTATCAATGATTATTGAACCCGCACTCATACGAAAACACCTAATCTATTCAAGTGGCTAGTTGTAGGGGTCGTGACACGAGCGACAAGGACAAACGCATTAATAAAAAGCAATGATAAAAAAGGACGGAACGCCCGCCGATGGTAAGGTTATAAGTCGAGCGATATGTCATAACCTGTTCGAGCGAAACGACAATAGAGTTCAGGCGGCGGGTTGGAGTGGGAGGGAATTGATAGTGACGTAGAGGGTTAAAAGTCAAGCAAAGTGTCGTGGCCTGTGCGAGCGGGATGGGCGTAGCTTTTCGGCGTGGGTTGGTGAAGGACGGACGCATGGGGGTCAAAAGACGAGCGACGCCAACCCTGACCTCTCGAGTCGCGCCGTGGGCCGCACTCGGGGTTTTAAATAGAAATAAAATATTTAAAATGCGCTTGTGTAATATAGAGGGGATTGTTCGCGGTTTTCAATGGGATAGTTCTGTCGAAGCGTTAGTTTCCCGCCGTTAAATACATGGTGTATTGTTTCATTTCCTGTGGAGTTGAGTTATCCCAGCGTTAGACCGCAAGCCCGAAATGGGCTTACATTGAACATGCAGAATATTGAAGTCTTTGTTGAAATATTCACTCAATGCGAGTTCTAGTAGAATAACGTTTTATTTAAAACTAGCGACCCATGTATTATGCATATAAACCTTCCTCTTGATTTACTCTATCTATTAAAAAAACCGCATCAAAATCCGTTGCGTAGATTTAAGCATACATAGGGACATAGGGAAGGGACATAGGGACATAAGAACAGAGAAAGCGACTTTGTTTTATACTATGTCATTGTAGTGACGTGCTGTTGCCGTGTTCGCATCCTTTATGTGCTTGTCTGTTTGCGTGGTACTTATTTAATTTTGCTATTGAATAAAACAATGAATTTTTAGAAACATTTTAACACTTACTAATTTAAGCAAGAACAAAATAGTTGACAAACTAATTGTCAGAAAGGAAAATTTTTGCATGATAGAAAATATTCACACTTTTCCGTCTCTCAAGAATACCTAACTATAATAGGTACAGTTTTTTAACGGGCCAATTTTTATTGTTTTTGTAAGGTTAAATTTGTATTCGGTTGCATAATTAATTTATAAGTGTGCGACTAGTCTATGTAGTAAAATAAATAATACAAAAATATGTTGTTCCAGCCGTCCCTGATCTCAGTGCACTAATGAATCGGGACAAGCGGCACAATTAAACAGTTCGCGACAAATGCTCGTCCCATGTTTCTGAACGCGGCCATAGCGCTACGAAAACGCGTCACACGCGCCTCGAACGACAATTAAAAAGTTAATTTCGAATTTGGAGCGCGCGCTGGGATTCGAAAAAGGTTTTTTCTTTTTAAAAGTTTGTGGCCTGTTTGAACATTTTTTTCGATAGTGTTGATGGTTTAGTGACAGTGTTGCCAGTGTCGATATAAGTGGTTTGTGTTTTGGAGTGATTAATTTATGTGTAGAAGTATGTTTCGACCTGAGTATCATTTTTCCAGTAAACTCTTGGAGCTACTGACCAGAGGTAGACTGGTTTGGTATACGAATATTAAAATTCTCAGATCTTAAGATAACTAAAGTGATACATTACAATTCAGTCAGCAGTACAAGTAGATAAACACTAAACAGTGATGTTGTAGAGCTCCAAATTTACAGAAGACTTTATCATCAAGGTTGCAGGATTATTTGAAATCTGTGATTGTTTCTTTACTGATGCTGTTGACAGTACTACCTACATTAATGATTTAGTGCGGCAAAATAGAAATTAATTTTATCATTACCTACTCGTATAATTGCATAATTAGTGGCATCTGAAATACTGAATAGTTAAAAAAAAAGTATAATTATGTGACTGACATAAAGACCACCGCGCACCGACCTTTTAGCAAAGTTCACGACAATTATTTCGATTTTAAACGCGTTTAAGGATCTTCCTTGATAAGATAATGACTGTATGACACGTACACGCGGAATCATTAAATAATTGCGGCATAGTCTTGCAAAGAGCGATTGTAATGTAACGTATTCACTTTTCTTTTATACTTAATATAAATTCGAGAACAAAAGGACAGCCATTGCATCCATCGCAAAATTTTCTATTAGCTGTGCCTATAGGTAGATAAAGTTGTATTTTGCTTCACTTTCTTTTGATCTGGGCTTTAAATATGTGGCTTGGCCGTTTAGTTATTACAAGAACAATTTTACAAGAGAAAAGTAATCAGTGAATACCTACCCAAATTTTCCTGTCTCCGTTGGTCAAGAAAGCATTTTCACCAAACGGCACGCATAGCATCAGATCGGAATAGATTTCACAGTCTTTAAACTATATTACGAGTACATCATGTACATAGTGTTTAAATTCTATTACCAAGCTTGACCGCGGGCGGCTTCCGCGACATGCGATCGTAGCTGAAAGTCTGCAGTTTGCGATGCGAGCCTTTTTATGAAAATTCGATATTTTGCCGGACGCGCGGTTGGTATTCTTTACGGTAGGGCCATTTTTGCCATATTAATCATTTGTCATAACATATTTTTTTCTCTGACATCGTAATTTTTTCAGCAGCTTCGAAATAGCCGTCCTGTTGAACTCTACAGCTGCTTTGGTTAGAGGTTCTCTATTGTTTGCCCGAATTTCATTTGAACTAATTTCACATGCCCGAATTTCATTTGCCATAATGATCATTAGCCATATTTTCATTTGCCATAATTTTCAGGTGCCATAACGATACGTTTGCCATAAATTTCATTTTTCCTATTATCAATTGTCCTAAAATAATTTGCCATAAAATTCAACACCATAATAATTATTTGCCATAAAAACCCAGAATTTTGATTCTTGTAATAATAATAATAACTAATTTTAAAACGTTATTTTTTACTACGGGTCGTGTTAATTATCTACGTTTAACAGGTGTGATGTCTAGAAAACAAATATAAATATGAACTGAATGACTCTGAGGCGAAGTCGACGGAGCTCCGCTTCGCGGAGCTCCTGTTCCGCCTAGTTTTGGCGCTTCGCGCCTTGACACCATTCTAACCTAACCTAACCTATATATTAATTGACCAGTCATGTGGCTATTTAGGGGGGCTTCGCCCCCCGAGCCCCCCGAGCCCTTAGAGATGCTTCTATTTCTGCTCTGAGGGTCGCAAGAAACCTAACGAACCTACCGTGTTTCGGTAGCAGTAAATTTCAACAGTCTGGATCTGTTTTTTCCTTAATTATGGCAAGTGATTGTTATGGCATGAAATATTAGTGATTTTGAAAGTTATGGAAAGTAAAAATTATGGAAAGTGATATTATGGTATCTAATATTAGGGATGTTGAACATTATGATGTTTGAGTATTATAGCATTCAAAAATTATGGCATGTGATATTAGGGCAAATGAAGGTTATAGCCAGTGACCATTATGGCAAATGAAATTAGTACAAATGAAATTATGGGAAATGGAGGGATCCCACGTAAATCACGTCTTTATTCCTTACAGGGTAGATAGAGCCTAAGGTAACAAGCCTCAAAGGCCACGTTTAGCATGATTAATAATCTTTATGGTAAATGATAAATAAAACCTTTTTTATCCGATGCGATGCGAGGCCTTTGGTGGAAATTGTATGTAAAGTAAATATTATAATACTAGCTGTTGCCAGCGACTTCGTCTGCAAAGAATTCGTTTATCGCTATCCCGCGGGAACTACGCACTTTTCCGGGATAAAAAGTAGCCTATGTGCTATTCCAGACTTTTCTCTATCTATGTGCCGAATTTCATCCAGATCCGTTGGGCCGTTCTGGCGTGATTGAGTAACAAACAAACATCCATCCATCCATCCATCCATACTTTCGCATTTATAATATTAGTTAGATGTATATGTTGGAAATTTTTAATGTGAATTTATGTTTGGTTACAGGAAGCAGTCAGCGGGAGCTCCCTATTCCTCCTACTAACGGTAAGCGCTAATCCCTTGCAGCAAACACTACTTTGTAGCCTTCTAGCTTCTTTGTCTTTGCCAAACAGAGCAAAGTGCTCGTCAACAGAAGAAGATCAAACATCTTAATACTACTTTATGGCTGCAGAGAGCTGTTCTGCACAGTATATTTTTTACTAGCTTCTGCCCGCGACTTCGTCTGCGTAGAGTTATATATACAAACCTTCGTCTTGAATCACTCTATCTATAAAAAAAAACCGCATCAAAATCCGTTGCGTAGTTTTAAAAATCTAAGCATACATATTCCTATGTATGCTTAGATCTTTAAAGCTACGCCAGATAAACAGACAGTGAAAAGCGGCTTTGTTTTATATTATGTCGTAGTGATGTAAAACCGGAAATAGTTTTGCTTTGCCTAAATGTTTTGTTTCAGGAATTAAAAACATGTAGAAAACGATGAATGAAATGTATACAAATTCTAGGGAAGAGGACCTAAATGACACCTGGGCCCCGTTTCTCGAAGCTTATTAGACTAATAATATTAGTGTTTTGTTTCATTATTTCGTTTAATTTATGAGACAAAACACTAATATTATTGGTCTAATAAGCTTCGAGAAACGGGGCTCTGTTAGCTATTATGAAAATATATTTTGGCGATAGTAAAATTGAATTGTCTGCCTAAGTCTGAAAATCCTTTGAAAATTAAAAAAAAATCAAATTTTTATTTGCAGGCAAAATATGTCATTAAAACAAACAACTTGAAAGTTCAACTACCACAAATATTCATTTCACAGGAAGTTGGATGAAACTAGACCACTTATACGGCCGACCATGTTGTACTCAACTTCTAGCAATCTCGACCAGTTTGAAGTTAATACGGAAGCCTGGTACTTAAAAGTTTGTATGCGACCAGATTATCATCACATATTTAATTAGGTATGTAAGATATAGCAGTCGATACAATACCCGCACAATGGGCCCTGCGAGACACCACAATGAACCTTTCACCCACTTACCGACATGTTGCTCGACGTAATCCCAGTTTGCAGTGAATAAGTATATATATCGACATATATACTTATAATAATGTGTGAAGATAATACATAGAATAATGATCGTGTGTGAATTTGGAGTACCTAATCATCTATCTAACTAATATTATAAATGCGAAAGTATGGATGGATGGATGGATGGATGGATGGATGGATGGATGGATGTTTGTTTGTTTGTTACTCAATCACGCCAGAACGGCTCAACGGATCTGGATGAAATTCGGCACATAGATAGAGAAAAGTCTGGAATAGCACATAGGCTACTTTTTATCCCGGAAAATTGCGTAGTTCCCGCGGGATAGCGATAAAGGAATTCTTTGCAGACGAAGTCGCTGGCAACAGCTAGTTTTTTATATTTCGAATGTAGAAATTAACGTGTTGTGCTGAAACGACTATGTGTTTGGTACTATGTCCTTATCACCTCAACCAATTTTGAATATTACCAAGCACATTGAAAAAAAATAGTTACATGCTATGGTTGGTGTAGCGGTATAGCACGGATCACGGAATGATGAGAATCCGGCTTCGAGGCCATGCTTTACTTTTCGGATTTTTCTATGTGTTCTAATTTTCAGTGTCGTTTAGAAATTTAATTTCTAACGGTAAAACCGTAAAAGTAAACATAAAAAATCGAGATGTAAAATTCTTAATTCATTTGATAGTACTACAATGAAACGGTAAAAGTCATAAGATACCTTTTGACCTGACGAAGTTTAATATTGTGTCTATTATTTTGTTTTCCTACTTCATAAAACCAAATAAAAACAGTTTACCAGATTTCAACGAAAGTAATCGGCATGTATTAGACGATCAATATTATCGTGTGATTCATTGCATCGAGATAGCTTATGCACTTCGAAAAAATCTTAATTGAATTATTTATGAACGAAATGAAAGTCGACGGCAGAAGCTAGTTAAAAGTAAACTACAACACATGCTCTTTGCATTTTTGAAGTGAAAACTTTGCGGCGTTGGACACTTTTTTATGGGTAAAAAAAGTTAATCTCGCGTCAGGCGTAAGATGGAGGGAGAGTTTAAGTACCAGGATGTCAGGATCCTCTAAGAGCTTATTTTGAAATACGAATGAAGATAGAGTAGAGTTCGATTTTTGAAGTGTTAATTTCGTCGCTTCAACGTATAAGGTGTGGAATAACAGTGCGTTCTCTTAAGTGACCGCAGTTCGAATCTCGCGTAGAAAAAGTTTTTTTCTTTTTCTTTTTTTCTTTTTGTGCGAGTGTGCGTGTGTGTTGTTTTCATTTCTGCCGGCACTCCTGAAGTGCTACCCGGTGTTTTTTTTTGCTTTTGAATTACCCATACTTACGTTATACTATATTATTGAACGCCACGCAAAGCATCTGTTATCCAACAGTAGAAAAAGAAAGGTATCGCCCTGCGGGCACCTTTCTCGGAGGAACGTAATGAAAAGCGGCTTATTAAGCGATGGTGACCTCGATCTGCTCTATATTTTGGAAAGTATATCAAGTTCTTACAGAGCAACAATAAAGCATTTTATGCCCTTGGATTTTAAACTTGGATTGCGGCGGAATAAAATTATTTTCGAATTTTTGTGGTAATGTTTGCAGGAGTAACTTTTATAGTATCATCGAACGAATGGGATTCATTCCCCGACGTGGTTTCATTAAAAGTTGTTGTCAACGCACTGTGTCTTCTCAATATATTTTGTTCACAAGAACAATATTTCAAAAAAAGTTAAATGCAAGACGTACTGTGCACTGAGGTTTCCATACAAATTGTTTCTAAATTATTTCGTTTTATCACACGCAAATAGTCATTTGTTTTTATAAAAAAATCATACCCCACGCGTTTCTGATTGCTTGACAGACAAATAAACGGACAGACAGAGCAATTCCCTTTGAGTCACGGAACCCTAAAAAGACCGCTCTTTAAATTACAGTGTTTACCGTACAATTGAACAACAACATGAACCGCATACAAGCGCCAGTGAAACTTAATTCGGCAAAAAATCTGCTCTGATTTTTGTACACCTTTGAACTGGAACCAGGTAGAAATTCCGTTTTCGAAGTTCGTATATACCGTCCTTTTCACTCTCAAATTAATGACTACTAGTGCGAGCGGGAGGCACGAAACGAACTTCGAAAATCGAATTTTAGTGTATAAAGCAGCAACTATACTTGTATGTATTTGTATTTCTCGTAATGGTCCACTGGACTTATACAAAGCGACGTGCGGCGAAGGAGTTTGGTCGCTGCTACCGCGTTCGCAGAAACTCTTCATATAGTGCTTACCGGTCATACAGGTCAGGTCTTGTTTCATCTGATATGGTTGAAGGATGTGTGCCTGTTTTATTTATAACGACGGACGGGAAAAAGACTTATGTGCCCTTTGGCAATAAAGTGCCGCGTCGGGATGTCGGTGTGCCGTTGTTGCTCTCACAAACACACACTACTATACAATACAATACAAATATTATTTATTGAACACTACAAATCAATACAAAACAATACAGAAACATAGAACAAAGTAGACAATACACAGTTCACATAGGTTCGTAAAAATCAAAACGTCAAAAGAAAATCAGTTTATTTTTTAAAATTTGGTTCTTATTATCATCGGGGGTGGATTTTTGCTACACAAACGTGCTTCATATTAGAACGCATCTTCGCTTAAAATCAGGTGTGTAGGTATTGTTTTTATCACGGGTATGTAATTGCCCCTTTATCTACAGAGGCATGTTAAGCATCTATTTATTTTAGCATTTCTTTTTTCTGTCGCTATGACAAAATTTGTGCTGCTTGTAACTTTTGATAAATCAGGTATACCACTCCCTGTATGTTCCAGATAAAGGATAAAGTGCTCTTTGGTCATCATGACTTGCCTTTGCAAGTACCTATAGGTAAGTGTGGTAAAAAATAAATATTGAAAACATTGACATTAGCATTAGGTACTTAAAGGCGGCAAACAGACTTAACGGTAACCATATGCAAGATTAAAATTTCATTTTGCTGACTCATAACCTCTGACTTCATACAAGTCGTCGTATTCATAAAGGTACATTCTTAATGTGTATAAAGATTTTAAACGTATCTTTTTTATTTCAGAATATAATTTAAAAATAAAAAGTAAAAATAGCTTTATGTTAGACACCTCTGTTTCTTCCTTTAGTTAAATCTTAACTATCACAATTTTTTATCTATTTCCGACTTGTCATTGTCAACACGGTTCAATACACGCTTTTTTTCTCAAACTTAGATTAACATAAACCTAGGTTACGTACTCCCATTCCCACATTACCCTAATACACAGCCAGCATCCTATCTCCTTTCCGCATCGTCCAGGAACCCATTTAAGCGGTTCTCACACCATTGACACGATGAATCGCCCCCATTATTGGACAAGAACATTGTACGAGTAAACTATAAGGTTAACTATGCCCAAAAGTAGTAGTAGATATGCCATACAATTTGTATGGAACGACCGGCGGGCAGCAGTTACCAGCTTCAGATCGAGATAACGCCACGGCTGCCGCGGCGAGACTCCCGCGATAATATCTAACGCACAAATATATACCCCGGCCTAGCTGCGAGCTACAGCGCATGCCCGATGGATGGACCAATAAGAACAATGAGAATTGGGGAATTATCGTTGACTGTTTGAATATTACGAAGCGCTGTTTGCGCGATTGCTATCGGCTATCTAAGTTTGCATTGCGTAGAAGCTGGTCAGGTAGCTTGTCGTGATAGTAAATTGATATGAACAGTGCTTTGTGGGCTGAAGGTGTAAAGCGCCCATTACCTTCGATTTATGTTTTTCCTTAAATTTATTTCCGTAAATGATTGTATTGTATTGTTATGACAAGAAAACATTTCAGCAAACGTTTCCAGCTAGACAAAGTCAGTCTATCGATGACGCTATGAAAATAGTATGAAATTTACGGGATTGACATAAGCCTACTAAAAACGTAATCTACGTGTATCGAATGTGTGTAAATAAATGTCTCTCTCTCTCACTCTCTCTCTCTCTCTCTCTCTTAAAAACCATGTAATCTAGAGTGATGTATGTTTCTGGCAAGCATATGTCGGCATTGATACCTATGCTTATAAGCATAAATTGTCACTAAAGGTTTTTTTTTCAGTTAGCCTATTAAAGTAAAGGCATCACCCCTCAACCTCCACAACTCCGGATCCGGCGCAATGTCAGGCCAGTCCACCGTAGTCTGTTAAAAAAAAAAGAAATTAAAAAGTGGCAATACTGTAGTGTCGTCCCGTTTTCTTATATCTATAGATTAGAAAGGGACGACACTACAGTATTGCCACTTTTTAATTTCTTCTCTTTTTTTACAGACTATATACGCGTCCAAATCGTCCTGCCATCGTCTATCCTAATCTAATCTTCTTTTTTTCACGGAGTGAAATATCATTACGAGCACCCTGCTAACAGCTAACCAGGTCCTCGCTGTCAAGGAACGTAACACCAAACCTTTGTTTTTTAACACTCGCATTTGCAACCTTCGTGATCACCCTTAAAGATAAGCAATCAATTTTCTGCCTCAACATGAACCGTTACGATATTAAAGTTTGTTTGCAATACCTTCGCCCCGACCTGTACTGTTAATTTTAGTTATAAATCATTGGCGGCCTTTCCCCGAAGTCGCTGGCCGCCCCCGACCGGTTGCTGCTGCCTCATTTAAACTGTAGCACATTCCACTGGCGACCCCGTATTCGTAGTCTGGCTTTTGGAAAATAAACATTTTTGTTGTGATATAAGGTCACGTTGATGAGATGGTAGGGTTATCTGCACCTTTAGATGACCCGACGAGCATGTAAGAAGAGATTGATGAATGTGGATGAAGCGAAAGAGGTGTGTCAGGATCGTAGCAAGTGGAACAAAGTAGCCTCTGCCTACCCCTGTGGGAAAGAGGCGTGACGGTATGTATGTGTATGTGTGTATGTTAGATGATTAAAGAGCTACACTGAAGTTTTATGGTAGTGGTATGGTTGTTGAGGGAAGACATCAAAGAGCTCTCCATAGCCTTGGCTGTTAGGCATGAACGTGGATCCTTTCCGCTTGAATGCACGAATACTATTCCTGAGTTGAAGGAATGCCAGATATAAGCAACTGATGTGCGAAAAAACTCGTCAAGTGAGCCGCTTCCGTAGAGTTTACTGCCTTTGACACAAAAACTGTCTCTAAGGCGAATATCACAGTGTTAACTATGAGTTCAATTTGTTGCCGATACATGCCACAATTTGCCCATAGTAATTAAAATATACACTAGAGCCTTCCAAATTTTTTTTCAACCGTAACTGTCATGAGCTTGTTGAGTTCAAAAGAAGGAGGAAGAGTGTGCATTTGCGTTTTCCAATTGCGTTTGAGTATCTAATAACGCTGTCTTTTTCATGTTTGTGTTTCCATCTCATTCTTCTTTTTATAGTCATCATCATCATGTCAGCCGAAGGATGTCCACTGCTGAACACAGGCCTCGCCCAAAGCCTTTTTATAATGCCACTTCATTACTAAAGGTTGGCAGTCAGCCGCTTAAATTTAGTCCTGCCCGGAACCGGTATAAGTAGTTGATCCACTGACTTAATGTACGCCATTTCCCTGATGTTACAGAACAGTGTTTAGTTTTCTATTTTATTCCTCACTTTTATATTCTGGTTTCGTGAATATAAAGTCAGGTGCTCACTATAGATGTAAGGAGGGCGCGTAAGTGCAGGTCCCTTTATCTCGTGCCGACCGATACGGCCGCGCATGTCATTCTTTATGCAGCTTTATCAATAAATATAGTTATGCTTTTGGAGAAATTGACATTTCGCACGAACCCCTGCCATAACGTTTTAAAAGTACGCTGGGAGTAAGAGCTGGAAAGTGATTGAAGTTTCTGGTACAAGTGTTTCGTTAGGTTTTGAACCACTTTTCTTTTACTTACAGGGGCCTTACCATGACGTCCTAATTCCGACTCGGTTCAAGTTTTTTAGCTGTCACTTTTAGTACCTATGAATCTGACAGCGAGCGAACCTAAACTGAATGACATTAAGACGTCATGGTAAGGCCCCTGTGCTCCTAGTTTCTTAGTTAGTTTATGGTATGTAAATCGGTAGACTTTAGACAGAGTGGGAGTTAGATACGTGAGAATTTGCTATGAAAATGGTCACTTGTCAAAATGCTCGTCTCAAATGGTTGATTCTTTGAACCAATTCATTTTCATTGCTTCTTGAGACAGTCTCTCAGGGATGTTTTTTTTTATGTGAATAGGAAGGCAAACGAGCAAGTGGGTCACCTGATGGTAAGCGATCACCACTTGGATGTACTTTTATGTACGCTTTTTAGGTAATCGGTAAGTCTTCGAACTCCTAACGTAACTTGGTATTAACTTTTTATTTTTTTATTTTGCTTATGCATTACGATTCGTTAATGTGTATATTAGCGCACTCTTTCGTTTATCTTAATTGCTTGAACTTTTGCAGTATCGACAGCATTGTATATTACCCTAATTAAAGACTAAAAGTACTTAGCACGAACCTCTACAGTAGCTGTTGATTTTAGGGTTCTTTAGGCAGAGGTCGTATATAAATTAACATAAAAAACTTAGTAAACAGTGCAAGTGTCTTTTTAACAAACGCTTCTGATAAGCATGGTGACAAATAGTAGACTGTAAATGAAGCTAAGTAATAGTTAATATGATATTTAGTACGAAACGAAATCTAAGTAGACCAGAATACATTGCAAGAACAAACAGAAGAACAGCCAATACGAATTAAGCAGAGATGTACAAAATACTTTTCGAAAAGTATTTAAGTACAAAATGCAAATACTTTTTAATATAGTATTTCAAATACCAGATACAAAATACTTTTGCCTTTTGTATTTAAATACTAAATACACAATATGTATTTTCAAAATATTTTGTTGAAATAAAATACTTACTATGCCACAAAATACAAGGATAGACTCCAAAAGCATACAAACCAACTCGCCCGGGACCTGGTTGACAGTGCCAATGACACAACTAGATTGAAGCGATGGCAAATACTACAGCTGGACGCAAGACACTGAGAATGGGGAAGAGTATTTGCTGGAATACCTCCTGAAACTCCCACTGAATCATAAAATCTGATTATGGCTGAATAGCCGATGGCAGATGAAAATTGGAAAAAAAAAAAAAACTTTATAGTAAAATTACTGGTTTTCTTTATTTATTAAAGATGTTAAAATCACAAGCTCTTCAAAAAGAGCATCTTGCCACAATGCCCACTATGACATCTTTTTTGTAGTGCTGTTTACGTACCGGTTTTTTATAAATATATTTTTCTATTTCTGTATTTTTATTTGTCATTTATACATTTATACATTCATAATCACTTAAATACGAATCGTTAAAATAACGTATTATTGCCTACACGGCATATTGTTTAAATACAATTTGTTTTGGCATTTTTTTAAAGACATTTCGAGCGAACAACACAGAAATAATGAAATAGCTGCCAACACTGCAAAACGTAACGTTTGAGGATTGTCAAGAGGGGTCCCTCATATATTATTGGTCAGGTTGTATATGCGTTTTGTTTCATCTGTCATTTTGCGCATAGACTTTCAAAGCTGCTGCGCCACTAGTGGTCATTTTTTGTTTTTACTGAATCGCGGAATGCTTTAGAAAAATGAAGCTAAGAATAACAAAGTATTTTGTATTTTACAAAACATTTTACAAATACAAAATACGTCTCGAATAGTATTTCAAATAAAATACAAAATACTTTTAAAAAAATGTACTTAAGTACAAAATCCAAAATACGTATTTTGTATTTGTATTTTAAATACAAGTATTTCAAATATGTTACAACTCTGGAATTAAGTCAATAAAAAAAGAGTAAAAGACCATACTTAAATAATAAGATATCTAAATATGAAAGTTTGCAGGAGTTAATTTCCTTCTAAATTACTGTCACGATGTGCCGCTAGATGGCGCTGTTTCCAATGCTAGGTCTGACTTAGTATTGGAATTTATTTATCAATTTATTGGTTTATTTATACTACTAAACATACATACACGCGCTTTTAAAATAAATATATTTAACTAATGTTGTAAATATTCAAGTGAAAATTGGTAACAGCACTCTCTATTGCCAACTACGAACTCTGGACTTCAGCACTGCGGTGAGGACGGCGAAGGGGAACCTAAGGTATTTTCATTCTTACCTGTCCTATTTGGTAAACAAAATTCTAACCTCAAAACGTCTCATTTTTGTTATTTTTAAACTATTTCATCGTAAATAAAGGAACTGGAGATAAAATATCAGCAAAATTATGTACAAAATATTGACTCAGGTTTATTTAATAACATAATACAACTTATTCTTTACAAAGATTTGCACATTGAGGTTAGAATTTTGTTTACCAAATAGGACAGGTGAGAATGAAAATACCATATACTATACTATTTTTCTAAGAATGCCGTCAAGACGTTATTAAAGTTCAAAGACGAATTTTGTCAAGAGTGAACCAATTTAAAAGAAGAAATATTTTAGTTACTGAGGGGGTTTAAAAACTAGAGCACTCTGTTAATGCATACACATTATTTACGAAATTATACATGGTCCCGAAAAACCAGTCACAAAATCAGAATCGATTATTTTTTCGAAAAATGGTGCAACTTTCAAAACCCACCGTAATGAGTTCATAAGGTTACATAAAATAATTAAAGCACTACCGTGAGAGACATATCGATTTGAGAGCGATAGCTACTTGACAAATTCTTTCCTTCTTAAGAAAATAATGCGTGAGAACTCTTCAGGACATTCGCAGTAACTAAATTGTATGTTTATTCAAAAGAAAATTTGGTATTTGAGTAGCCTTTTTAGTTGAATATGAGCGCGGATTTACTTGACTGTAGGTAGTTTTTTTTCTTACAACAGAAGTGTTAATCGGCTTCAAATGTTAATAAAATGATGTTTACTATAAAGTCGAATATAATGAGCAATTCCCAAGTCGAGAGCATAAGTATTGATACAGCCAAACATGTCTAATATATGTATCACCGACCTTATTATTAGTGGCATAAAGGTGTATAGAATAGATGTTTTTGATGGCTTGGTAACGTAGGTACATATTAATGCCTGATAAATATCCATAAATATATATATATATATATATATATATATATATATATATATATTCCCTATTTTATAAAGCTACAACTACAAGCTTTACTTTTCGGATTTTTCTATGTGTTTTAATTTTCAGTGTCGTTTAGAAATTAAATTTCTAACGGTAAAACATAAAAAGTAAACAATAAAAATCAAGAAGTAAAATTTCTTGATTCATTTGATATTTCCTATCATTTGAAAAACAGCGCCTTCTCTCGTCCCTGGTGAGCAGTAGGTACATGTTCCACGGGAGTTTGTAATTGTGACGCTTAGCGACAAATATTCTCATAGTAACAAGGTCACGTGACAGTTGGTAACAGATAGAAAAATTCGGAGGCTTACTCACCTGCTATGGGTGGTGTAGGGGTATAGCACGCGTCACGGAATGACGAGGCCCGGGTTCGATTCCCGGCCATATAGCTTTACTTTTTGGATTTTTCTATGTGTTCTAATTTTCAGTGTCGTTTAGAAACTACAACTACAAGTTACAATTTACAAGCGGAAGTCTCTTTCTGACCCAACGTGTTAGATAGGGACTTCCGCTTGTAAATTGTACCTTGTAGCTTTATAAAATAGGACCCAGATGTCATAATTCATATTTGTTTTGTTGGCGCTTGCAATCAAATTTAAAATTTCTGTCTGCGAAACGTTACCAACAAGATGGTGGTAGTAAATGCGTTTGCGAGCACCGAGCACCCCCGCGTTATACTGCCTATATACTTTCGATTGGATCAGGTAGGTAATTCAACGCTTACATACTCAACAGAACTATAGAACCAGGTTGTCAAACAAGATTTACAACCTCTTAGGGGCAATACACACATTATATACAAAACCGCTTCTGTTCGTATCGATAATCGTATTTATCTTGTAGGAACAATGGAGGCGTCCGCGCATGCGCGGGTCAGCGGCTGAGCCGTTACGGTTGACGTTTCTCGAAAGTTATTGGAACTTACTGATCTAAACCATTGTTTAAACTATGTAATACTTAGGTTCCCAAAATACTCACTGACGGCACTATGGGGCGCTTGAGGTGTGGCAAATGAAGTCGATGAAGTTGCATGCATCAGGAATTTCCGCAATATCTTGAGTCTACCCGTGATTGTGTTGGATGCTACTGCGTCGAAATATCTGGAGGTCCCGTTGATAATATGCTTTAAAGTTACTTACGACTATCGATAACGCTAAGAGAATGGAATGAAATTGTATGGGATTGACATAGGCCTACGAAAAACTACGTGCCATAGCTAGTTCTTCAGAGTATCTGCCACAAAATAAATCTGCAAACGATAAATAACATACCGACGGAGTAACAAACGGTAGACTAGGCTTAATAGTATATTGTGTCCCGCTCCCTTTAAAATAGATGCATTTTACGGCATTACCGTGGCGGCTGTGACTTGTGCATGTCAATTATCCAATAGCTCATAATGGCAGTGCTCTTGCTTTCCATTCAGGGTTTGCGACTAGCTTTCCATATTATAACAAGAAACTGGTTTATTTCGTTGAGGTAGGTAAGTAGTACGAAATCCTTCGTGCTAAAGTATGACTCGCATTTGGCTGGTTTTCGTACATTTCCGATGGGAGAGAGGAAGAAGTATTAGCTCAAATTTTGATTTTGCGCGGACGAAATACGCGACTACGCGGGATCGGGTAGTATTATAATAAACTAGCCTCTGCTCGCGACTTCGTCCGCATAGTCTAATGACTTAGGATCTGATGTTGATAGTATATTCTGCAATAATTATTTACGTTGCGATTCTAATCAACTACGACATTTACAAGTTTATAGCTATCCCAATATGCAATTTTGTGGGATAAAAAGTAGCCTATGTTTTAATTCAGGGTACGAGCTATCTCCGTTCCAAATTTGACACATATCCGTCTAGTCAATTCAGCGTGAAGAAAATAAAAACATACACTCACTCACAACCTATATTGCCTATAGTAGGATATCTTTAAACGAGCAATGCCTGCTTATTAAGGTGGAAACACATTATTAACACGCGACGCGACCCGATGCAACGAATGTATGCGCATGGCGTCGCGTCGGATGTTCATAGTGTGGTTCTGGTCATAGGTTCATAGAAAATAATACAATTTGATTCGACTCAACACGCGTCGCGTTGCATCGGGTCGCGTCGCGTGTTAACAATGTGTTTCCACCTTTACCAATGCGAAAGTAACTTTGTCTGTAGGTAGGTATTTTAACTTTTTCACGCTTAAATCGCTGAACTGATTCAGTTGTCATTTGGTATTCAGATAGTTTCAATCCAAGTTTCCCGGGTAGTGTTCGTATAAATGTATGAAGATAAAGAATATAATGTCGTAGTGTTAGACTGATTTCTGAACGTTGCCTTGTAGCCTAATGCTATAGTCTGTGGTTTGACACAGACAGAGCTCCCTGCGTGGCCTCTTCCCGCGATGGTGGTATTAGAAATGGCGTTGTATTAATATCTTGGAAATAATATATTCTTGAATACCGGTCAGTGCTTTTATTCAGTTTAACAATAGTAAGTAAGCGGAATAAAATGTGTGATGTTACATTGGGTGTGTCTTACTTCGCCAAACTATGTCAGTATATATTTTACAAGTCTGGCAACCCTGTATAGGCCAGCCGTGGGCGACGATCGTCGACAAAGCTTTGTCGAAATTACAACCGGACCGGACCCGAGGAATAAGGTAGCTTGTCCCAGAGGAGATTTAAACACCTTTAAAATTATTTATCGGCAGCATTGTGCACCGCAGTTTCTGTTACAGTGGGTTGGTTGCCTTTGAACATTTTCTGTTACTCGTTCATGTTTTCGCTATGATTTAATGAAAGATGGGTTGTTGAACTTGTTGAGATATGTAAATGCGTTGACGTTCAGGGGCCAATTTTTGAAAACATGTGAAAATAACACTCGAAAGTGATGAAATATTGTGCCGATTTTGAAATACGAATAGATTATAGATAGACCAACAAATCCACACTGTATCCCTGACTAAACCTTTCTCATATCTGGCTAGATCTACGGGTAAAGACCGCATGAAAATCCATCCAGTATAGTTTTCAAACAGTCAGACATAGCGGAGGTTTTTGTTTTATATAAGTATTGATGATTGTTAGAACGCTCTCACACATTCGAGATCACTTATTGTCGTGAATTTAACCGCGTATAAGAAAGTCAGTTATGCTTGGCTGATAAAAAATAAATTAAAATACCTAATTATAATTAACTTCGAGCGTCTCGTAAATAAATGTGTAATTATTGGCTACCGATAGCCGGCTAGGTATTTTTATCGACGCGTATAATTTTTCAATTAACCTCGCGTTGTGTTGGGAAGGTTCAATTAGGCAGGCATGCGCGGGCGCAGGCGATTGGGAGGCCAGGTGCAACCGCGAGAGGTGCGGGGGCGAGAAAGTCCTAGCCAGATTTTGCGACGTTGCATAGTTGATGGAATCGCTTGATACTTCACAAAATGTTATTTGACGTGGTCTTTTATCGCATTTTTTTTTAAATTATGTATTCGTAAACGTATTGCAATGCATGAATTCTTTAGAAGCACCACCAGTCATTTTCTTTGGCAGATTGAATTATAATTAGGTTTATTTAAAATTGCGAATTGAAAGCAATATTAAAGCGACATACCTATTTTCTAATGACAACCACCTTTCTTAATCTATTCTTTTCTTCATTCTGTTCTTAAAGTTGCCTGGTAGAGATCGCTCTGAAGTGATAAGACCAGTAATTGCTTATGTTGTTATTTTTGTAGTGATATTTTTTGTGATCAATAGTAATATTGTATCGAATAAATTTTTATATCCCACTTTGATATTTGAAATTGACTAATATAACCGAGATTCAGATGATACGAGTATATATGTATACATATATACAAGTATTGCTCTTATAAAGGTATTAGATAAATAGATATAATTAGTCTCGTATGAATAATGTTCTTTCTTGTTTACATAAATTTTAATACTGTTGACACTTCGTGACTAGTCACTTTCTGCGTTCTGCCTTCACACGATTATTATTTACTGCATCTGTACCTTCATAGACGTTAGCTCTGTAACCACCTACTTATAATACTAATAATAATTTACAGCGCAAGTACTAGTCACCATTGCTGGCACTTTCGTCCTCCCGCACAACGCGACCCACACAGGAGCGGCGAGATTAGATTTTCTAATGGTCAACCAAGTTCACCGCTCTCAGGTCGGGCAACCCGACCAACTGAAAACAACACCCTACAAACCCACCCTCCGTGTAACCGAGGTGCTTCGCGATTCCCCCGGGTTTTCCTAAGTTGCGGATACGCTGCGGTCACTGATAACCGGACAGCTTAAAAAGTTAGCCATTTTCTTGACGGCAAAGACTAGTGCTCTAGTTTAATGGACTTGTTTGCTTTGAGTTCCGTTTTACGGGAAATTGGATTTGGAAATAGACTTTGAGGTGTGGGTTGGCTAAGGAGATAACCGGTACAGTCGCAGACAGAAAATCTATTAAAAGAAAAGGGATGGATGAATAGAATTTTTATTTTTTGTAGTTACGTAGTTACCTACATGGTGTGGGGTGTCGTTGGCTAAGTTTATCAAAAATTCGCCAAGTTTTTGAAAACCGTTTTTTGATTCAGAGATTTGTTGACGAAATATAAGTTTTAAAGGACACATTTGTTAGTGTTTAGTTTTTCCCCGCATCACCCGTAACGAGGACTCCATGGAACGGCTTGTGGTGCAGGGGACGTCGAGAACAAAAGATCTCGCGGGCGCTCCCGGACACGGTGGACAGATCTCATCAAAACTGTGGCGCACTCCAGCACAAACGATTGCTCCCATACTGCCAAACATCGAGCTACTTGGCGACGCGTCGCGAGAGCAGCGGTGGCGCAGGAATCGACCGAAACATGACCACGACCACTCTGTCAAAAGTGCACGACTAAGAAGAAGAAGAAGACTATTTTCCCGTCCCAGTTAAATTGTTGGTTTTGGTTACGTGAGTAAAATAACAGCTGTTGTTTACACACCGTGTCGAACTTGTCTGTAATACCTCGGTTGTTGGGTTTGTTTGGCTGAAAATCCCTGAAAATGTTGTTCAGGATTTTATAACTGTTGTTCACAAATGTTTCCATACATGGTCGATGGTAGATGTATACAGCGTCAATGAGAAGACTTAAAAAAATAAAGAAAATACGATGAAAACCCTTTTCAGGGTGCTCCATTAAACTAACCTAACCGCCTGTTGAAATATTCTGAAATAATTACGAGACCAGTTGTTTTACAAATTGGCAAGAAAAAACTACCAGCCATGTACAGTCAAGGGCATAAATATAATGTACGTTACCAACGTCAAAAACATCTATGGACCTTTATGGTGCGACCAAACCGCCGCGTATACGCAGTGACGTGTCGTATGCGTCACGTTTTCTCACCGTTTCTTCATACATTTTGTAGCGATTCCGTAACGTCACCGTTTTTTAAGCTGCGGTGTGGTCGCACCTTTATGCCACAAACAATAAGGTCGGTGGCACAATATATTTGACACAACGGCTGTATCGATATTTATGCCCCCGACTGTACCTACCTACAGTGCTTTTGTTTTCTTAATGTATTGTCTCTCTTCAATCCTCTTTTTTCATATGACCAACGTCTAAACTGAAGAAACACGTAGTTTGGCGAGAGATATTTACCACCTTATTCATAAACGCTCTTTAGGCTTCTGATAACTTAGTAATCGTTTGTCCTTATCTGTCACTTTGACAAACGATTGCTAAGTTAGCAGGAGCCTATAGAACGTTTATGAATAAGGGGGTTTGAAACTAGAAGCACTGTATTCTTTGTTTTACTACTTTTGTGGCCTGACGCGAACTTGGTAGGTTTTTTTGAAGTGACGCGTCTGCGAGTTTTCTTCTTTGGATCGGCGCTCCAGTTACGGCCGACCATTCTCTAGATGTTAATAAAATTTACATTATAAAAGCAATACGGAAAAGATGCCTATCTGGACCAACTCATTTTCCTGATGATCTAATAGGTTTTACTGTTAACTAATAACAAGAATGTTTCATTGTTTATGTAAGTTAGGTATTTAGTTGCGATTGCGTTAAAATGTCAAATACAAGACTGTTTGTTGCCGTTTCGTTCCGCCAGAGGCGCTGTTAAGTTAGGTACCTATAGTAATTGAGACATCAACGTGCACGAGGCTAGCACAGTTTTTCACTTTTACCGTCTTAATATTGTATTTGGGATAAAATAAGATAATACCTGCGTCTCCACCGATCGTAGATTGTCAAAGATTAAAAATGACAAAAAATTCCTACATTATTATTATAAGAAAAACGGTACTTAATCACGTAAATAAAAAGTATTTTTTTTTTAAATACCTCGACGTTTCGGACGCGACTTTGGATCCATGGTCTTGAGAGGTCGAAGCAAAGTCGCGTCCGAAACGTCGTGGTATTTACAAAAATATTTTTATTTACGTGATTAACTCCCGTTTTTCTTATAATAATGTCAAAAATTACCAAACACGAATTGCATTATGTCGTCCCAATTCCGATATCCGAATCATATCCGCGTCTACTGTACTCCTATAATCATATTTCTTAATAACATTCTCTAAATAACAATGTATGCCAATAATTACTTATCGTAACATCGGCATGCAAATAAAAGAGAGCATAGCAATTTCCGGTAGCTGAGAAAGAGAGGAAAAGAAACAACAAAGACAGCCGACGTTATTGGAAATGGAACAAAACACAAGTAACACAAAGCATTTACGCCAGGAGTTGTCTCAAGTTTACGTTGCACTGACGTATTGTTTCAACCCCTTTGTAAGGGCGTACACGTACAGATGTAGTGAATAATATTTTGTAATCAAAGCCTGCAAGTTTTAACGCAAAAACTCGAACGTCTACGTAAACACCTTAATTACTATGGAAAAATTGGCAGCGCCAGTAGCGGAACGAAACGGCAGCAAACTGTTCTCATAGAAATTATATTTTAATGCAAACACGTTCGAGACGTATTTTGTGACCGAAAAGTTACGCAAAGCATACTGAAGGCTCATGTAAGTTTTTCTTCGCAACATACGTCTTGAATGCGATCACAGATTCGAGAGTCAAATTACCTACTAACCCCCCTTATTCAAAAACGCTCTATAGGCTTCTGCTAACTTAGTAATCGTTTGTCCTTATCTGTGAAAGGTAAATGTCAAAGTGACAGATAAGGACAAACGATTGCTAAGTTAGCAGAAGCCTATAGAGCGTTTATGAATAAGGGGGTAAGTGTCAAAAATGCGAATCTTACACACAATTGAACATTTCTCATAAGCTATTTTTTGTGGCAATTTTCTTATTAGAGGAGAAAGCGCGTGTTGTCATCTCCTTACATAAGTACTTTATGGTTTGCAATGAAAGCTTGTGTCGATGTAAGCTTCAATAGACACAGGAACTTTGAATCTCTGGCAATCATAAACATTGTATTGGCGGCACTGATTAGGCTAGGCAACCCTATTACTGATACAGGATGCAGCTATAAAGGCTGGTGCACACCAAATGCGTGCTGCGTGCTGCGTGCGTGACATGCGCACGCACCAGTTGTAATGTATGAAACTATGAGATAGATGCCAGAACAGATGCGTGGCGTGCGCACGTTATAACTGGTGCGTGCGCGTGTCACGCAGCACGCAGCACGCATTTGGTGGGCGTCGGCCTTAAAAGCCGTGGTGCCTAGAGGTTTGACCTGTGGCCTCTCAAGCAGAGGGTCGTACTTTTACTGAAGTTATGTGTGAAACATTCAAAATTTACCATTAGCTTTTCAGTGGAGGAAACCTGCATTCACCTGCGAAGTATACTGTATGTTGTACTCTTTATTGTACATACAACACATAAAACAAAAAAATGAATGAAGTAATTAAATGGCGTATTTGAAGTTGCCAATATGCACTGGGCCAGTGTCGGAACTAAAGCCCAAGCTCTTTTATTCTGAGGAGAGGCCTATGACGTTCCTATAAACGTTGGAGAAGATGAGCTATAGGTAAAAAGAAAACATTATATTTCTCGAAATTTCTGTTGACATTTTTGTGGTGAAAAATGAAAGAAGTCAAATTGAATTTTGAACAAATTATCCGATGATATTTGCAAATTTTGAGACGTTTTTCGGTGTAAACTAACTTCCGCAGATAATATACTTAAATGTTGCTGCCCAGGGTGTTTGTTGCTCGAGCTAACGAGGACGAGCTAAGTTTAAATTGATTTTCAAAGAGTCTTTTTCATTGACTTACCATTCTATATTTATCTATACTACTTATAGCGCAAAACAAACATCTCAGTACTTGCTGCTCCGGTTCCATAGACTATGCGGTTTCATGTTTTTTTTTCGTCATTTCCTTCGTACACGGCCGTGTCTAAGTCATCTTCACCTATCCGGCCAGCAACTAGTGTTCCATCCTCAAATATCTCAACCGCTCACAACACGACGTCAGCTTATTACCTCACGAAATTGCCCCCCTATCGATAATTGCAATCGGTAGCGGATCGGCCCGATCGTCAGTTGTTTATGAAGAGATGAGCATCGCCCCGTTGGAGTGTTAATTGGGGGGGCTATTACGTGTCGTTGCGAGGTTTGGATGTAATTGTCGATAATGACGAACGGGAGAAAAGTGCTGTGGGGAGTTGTTTTTTAGGGTTCCGTACGCAAAGGGTATATACGGGACCCTATTACTAAGACTTCGCTGTCTGTCCGTGTGTCCGTCTGTCTGTCTGTCTGTCCATCTGTCACCAAGCTGTATCTCATAAACCGTGATAGCTAGATAGTTGAAAGTATCACAGATGGTGTATTTCTGTTGCCGCTATAACAACAAATACTAAAAACCGAATATTTTTATGTCTGTTTGTCTATGTCAGTAACCAACATAAAATGATCTCATAGGTACTATATACATTGAACTGGATCAAACCACTAAGTATTTAACATAATTATTCGTGACAGTTTTCTCCAAGCTTCATATACCACAGAAACGATTCAAGCCCACCTTATTTCGCTACGGAACCTCCTTGTTTGGTACAAAACTAGTTCAGTGGGCATAGCACGCTGCTTTTTGTCGCGGATATAAAGCACCCGTCCTTTTCCAACCGGTTCGTGAGTGAGGGACGGATGCTTTATGTCGACGATCAAAGTTGGCGTGCTAGGCTCCCTGATTTCGAGAAGATGGCTTTATAGCGTTGTGTTCTAGGAAGTTGGGATGTTATGGCCTTGATCACATGATGTACTGGTACCACTTAGATTCGTGTGAGAGTATCTCTAGTCTAGGTTAAAGTTTTAAACGTGTAATAGTTTGAAGTATTTTTAATCAGTCTTTATGGAATGCATTACTTCGGGAACTTGGCTCTTCCTCTTATATCACTTAGGCCCACTTGCACAGTCCAGAATTAAAAAGTTAAATCGCTAACTCGGGGTTAGGTTTGACAGTTCCATACATTTTGACACTACTTAGCCCCGGGTTAGCATCTAACACGGGGTTAAGTCGTTAACCCTGGTCTGTGCAAGTGGCCCTTAAAGACATACCTACATTTTTGGTCTGCCTACATTTTTTGGAACTATAATTAGTCTAATCAGGCTGTATTTTATGGAGGACCGTATTATGGTATTATGATCAAAAAACAGTTACGGCGGGTTTTGTCTGTAAACAAATGCGACGCATAGATATAGCTGGCTTGGTCTTGCATGTGCGGTTGCAGTGTAGCATGGTAATTGCTATATTCAGACAATAAATAGTACTGTTTTTAATTTCAAATATTTTCTTTGACACAATCGATTTGAAAGTGCTAATAATTATTTGGATCTACTCGTACATACCATTACTTTGCCATATTTCCATATTATATTAGACATATAACCGACATTATAGTCTTAGACATAAGTATAGAAAGCTTTCTATACACTATAGTGTCCCACTTCTGGGCAAAGGCCCCCCTTCTTTTTGCCACTCGTCCCTGTCAAGAGCACGTCTGCTATGCCTCATGTTAATCTTAAGGGTGCGACTAAACCGCAGCGTAAACGCAGTGACGTGTCGTATGCGTCACGTTTTCTCATAGTTTCTTTATACATTTTGTTGCGATTCCGTAACGTCACCGTTTTTTAAGCGGTGTTGTGGTCGCACCCTAAATCTGTCCCAATGACATTACAATGTTTTTTTATTGTGTTGTGATGTCATTAATCTCTCCACATTGCATATTTTATTTTTTTGTCTAATTTCCTGACGGGTTCAACAAACTTAGCAGTCTGCATTTCTTATCTCCAAAAGTAAATCAAATAGACACTGTTTACAATGATTGCATAGATTGCGTCAAGGAGTCTAATTGTTGCATTGGCTGTCTTATTATGTTTGATGTCACATGATATAACGTTATTGTTCGTCGCTTTGTGATGATTATGACGTTATGAAATTGTGATATAGCCGGGACCTTCAATAAGTTGGTTCCTACTTACGTACAAGTATTTGGTAGGTACTAATACTTTGTGGACATATTATGTCGACTTCGATGAAAAACACTTCGTAGCTATATACAAAAATTAAATCAATTTCCATATTTAAACCAACCAGCGAAGCCACACGAAACAGTTAGTTCATTACAAAATGCGAGTAGTAAGTCTACAAAATTCATAATAGTAGCCCGACTAGCTCGTGCCATAGTATCGTAGTATTAAAAGCACATTTATTACTAGAGCTTAGAGCTAAATCAGGGCGCTTAAGATGACGCTTGTTCAATTATAGTAGGTTAGTTCATTTTGAAACGCGTTTTGGTAACTGAGAAAAGTTGCTAATCAACACAGGCCGTTGTGTAATAATTTTAAGACACTCCCGTACCTATATGTGATCTCAGAATTTACTACTTACAAGGTTTTATAGTGTTTGTATATAATTAGGTATGTTAGGTATGTTAGGTAATGCTTTTCACTATTTGCATAATTCTCAACAACCTACTACCAGTCGGATTGGTTTGAAATTTGGAACATATTTGTAGATTGGATGAAAATGCAAAGACCTACCGTTAACAAAAAGATAACAGTCAGTAAAAAAGAATAAATTACAAAAAATGTGAAAATATTTCAAAAGAATCTACGATCAAGTTCATTAAAAAATCTGTCTTATCAGTAGTCTTAAAAACTTTAACGTAACGTGATGTAACACAATATACCATTATTATCTATGTTCATTAAATCACAGCCGCCTTGCCTCACACATTATAGGATTGAAAGTAAAGAAATCACAAGATTTTTTTATAAATGTCATATTAGAGCGAAAAATTATACCTTACTATTCTGTGGCAGCCAAGCAAATACAACAAAAATATTGATTTAATAAATTTAATTTCTATTAGTTATCAGCAAAACAGTAGCATTAACATAGCTACAATATTTTTTACAAATAACATTAATAATAAATATTAGCACCTGAGTGGCAACATACAAGGTCGTAAATATTACTAAATCACGTTTACCGAGTGACAAAAAGTACCTATTTTGCTTGGATACAGTTTATTGCTCAATCTTTTGAGGACCATAAATAAGTTTAATTTGTTAATAAATCACGCTATAAAAAGTGTCATTTTAGCTGCCCCGCAAGTAACCGAGCCAGCGCACGCGCCGCTCCCACCATCTTGTTTAATCTAGTGCCGTTGATCGCGGAAAAGCGCGCCAACCTTCAACGACCTTCGCTCTCCGACCGAACAAACCGACCCGAAACGAACAACGAGCACACGCTAATGTCAACCCTAAAACACATTCGGTAAACTACTATTACAACAGTTCCTTTGCGCTTTACAGTGGCTCTTACGTCGTTTAATTACGATTTTGGTAACCTGCCCCGACTGTTCCGACTATAGGTATTCTAAATTCGAATACTTGATACATAAATCCTTCGTCGCTTAGTTTATGGCACCACTTTGTCATTAAAGTCAGAAATCATTTTGAAACGGCAATAATAGTTTTATTACTAATGTAAGTAGCGCAATGCATTTTAATTATTATGAGGCATGAATATTCGTCCACTACAAAAAAACATCGTTTATATTGTAAAGGCAATCAAAATGTTTTGACAACCCTAACGCATGCACGCACACATGTCTCCTCAGTATCTCGTCAAGGTCACGCCAGAGTGTCGCCTCTATGCACTACCATTTTAATAACCTCCAACCTGCTATCTCGGGGCTCCCTATAAATCGCCAGGAGGCAACTGTTTGTTTCATCACGACCGCTGCCGCCTGCCGGTACATTTTTCATCGCTGCTTCCTGTTCCAAGATTTACAACCAGCCAGATAAGAGGCCATCTGCACTATTAAGCATTAAACTATAGCGACTGAAACTGTACCGACTAGAGGGGGACGCCGCTAGCGGAGCTGTGTAAGTGCGTCCTTGTCTTTTAATTTATAGTTAACTGTTTTAGGGTCAGGGCTGGGTATAGTCGTGGTAGAACGCTAATTTTTCGCCGCGCTGGCTAGCTGTTGTTATAGTTAGATGACGTTATTTAGTGTCGTTGAAAGTTTTGCTGGTCATTTTTTAAGGTTCCAGGCCCAAAGGGTAAATACAAGAGCCTATTACTAAGACTCCACTGTCCGTCTGTCTGTCTGTCCGCCTGTCTGTCTGTCAAGTCTCTGTCTGTATCCCATGAACCGTGATAGCGAGACAATTGAAATTTTCACAGATCTGTTGCCCGCTATTTAAAATTCAAAAAAATATTTTGTGGACACCAGGGGCTCTTTTACATGTCTTTTTTTGAAACTATCAACGCGTTTGGAAAGACCATGGCCAAGAAGAATGCGCCGCAAGAAACTTGTCAGTAATTGAAATGTTTGGCTATAACAACAGACAGTTGGCTATAAGAACAAATACTAAAAACAGAATATTTTTATGTCCGTCTGTCTATGTAAGTAACCAATATTTGCTTAGGAGGCAGGGCTGTGCTAACACTGGATTTTATATTCACTTGGCGAATTTATACAAAACCCTCGTTGCGCTAGTCCGATCATGATGATGGTGTAGGATCAGGAATTTATTTGCCAGATGGATAATTAGTGTTTTGTTATTTAGACGCTAGGTGGGTAAGAAATTCAATCTATGGATAGAAATAGCTAATTTAAATGTTATAGGCGATGCGGATGGCAACCCATCACTATTTTAATAATAATAATAATAATAATAATATTTATTTATTTCGAGCAACTACATGACTCATCATACATTATTGGGTTAGTAGGTTGGGTATGTGTTGGGTATTTTGATTCCCCTTTCCACCCCACTACCATACTAAGCGTGACCTTAGGCTCGGTCCACCCCATGAGGGATGAAGACATGATTTATAAAATGTCTTTGTATGTATAAATACCATACCATACAGCCGGTTCACTATCGTTTGACCGAATTTCATATGCCATAAATGTATTGTTTGCCATAAGGATCATTTGCCATCACTGTTTTTTCTCTTTAACTGTTAATTGCTCAGGATTGTTATGAAACAAACCTAACCTAACCTATAGAGTTCTACAAGATTGCCATTTCAATGCTCCTGAAAAAATTACGGTTTCAGAGAAAAATAGACTTATGGCAAATGATAATTATGGCAAACGTTACATTATGGCATATGGAATTCGGGCAAATGATAGGCTCTGCATACAGCCAGCTTTGTAATTTGTTTAGTACAGGCTTAATAGCGATAGCCCGCGATAGCCGTCCGCGCAACTGTCGCATCGGTGCGCCTGCGCGCCCATTGTGCTAGAACACGGCCTTAATTGCGAGCCCGAATAAATTAAAAGCAGAATGCTATCCTATACAGAGTGTGGAAGGAGCTACGAAGATACATTAAGTGTGAGTTATGTATTGTTAAAATCGACGGTTATAAAGTAACTTGGCGTAACTGTACTAGATGTTGCAGTATGTTGGTATGCGTGTGGTAGGACCTCGAGCTAGGTCCGTCCGAATCGCTACCACAGACTTACTCGCTAATGAGCGTTTTCCAAAAGAAAGTCTACGTAAAATGTGTCCCGAAACTTCCATTCCACTTCGTCACTTTTTTGTTCTTTGTTTTTTTAATATGTATGGAACGTGACGAATAAGTAAAAAAAACTAAGTATAGTAAAATCAGGGACTCAGGGACATAATTTATTTTGAAACGGGCTTCGTACATTTTGTCACATTAGCCCATAAGGCAAAAACTAATTAAACAAATGAAATCAACACACTAATTCATATTACATATTGTTTGGTCACATCAGCCAATCTAAATAGCTTCAACGCGACGTCTGAATCCGGTTGGGTTAAGATTTTTAGAAATAAGTCTACTATTACCCTACTTTATTAAGTGGACTGTGTTCGGAATCGCGCTGCAAGGGAGGCGTTGGTTGCAGCAGCAGTCAATCTGAATATGTACCTACGATACGAAATGTTCCAGAAATTTCTAGAAAACGCGGCGGCAACGGGGATGTTTCTAGAAAGCGTAGCCGCAACGGCATGTCCTAGAAATTCCTAGAAATTCTTTTTCAATTAAAGTTTTTCACGGCTTATACTCATTATCCATAGCATTCGTAGCTCGACGTGTGCGCTTGCACACCGCGGTACTCTGGTGTACCACGCAGCCTGCTGAGGCTGTTTGATAATTGAAATGCGTGTAAATATTCTACGGGTTATGAAACACCCTTATTATCCGGTGTTAACCGGGCAAAGCTATTAAACTATAAGATAATGCAAAGCCCATGTTGCAATCTATTCATTACGATATCTGGTAACCTTTGCGGCTGTAGGTATCTTTATTGTTTTAGACAAATATGGTTAAATTTTAATAGAATTACCTACTTAAAACTAGTTTAGGGTGTTGTTTAAGTAAGACATCGGATAATCCAGTATAGGACTTAATTTATTGAAACAAACGTTATTTTGCGGAGGTCCATTTTGAATGTAGGTTTTCGTTACCATTATGACCTAACCAGGGTCATGGAATTTACCCCTCATGGACGAGCTTATTCGTTCTTAAGGTTAGAAAATCATCCAGCCAACCAGTGAATGACCCCCGTGAAAAACCGATTTTACCCCTGAGGGGGTAATAACCCCCAGGCTACCCAGGCATGTGTATTAAGAGGTATGTCAGGATCTTAGCAAGTGGAACTAAGTAGTCTCTGCCTACCCTTGTGGGAAACAGGCGTGACGGTATGTATGTATGTATAAGTCATTTACTTTGCTTCTCCGCTACCAAACGTTTGGTAGGTAACTAGTGGAGTAGCAAGTCAAATGTTTTTTGTTCATTAATATGAGATAACCTGTCTTTGATAATTCGAAATATTATAAACGGGATGTGAACCGCGATTACCTTTATTGAGCACCTGATATTTCGATACATCATGCAACTGTATCGAAATATCGGGTGCTCAATAAAGGTAATCGCGGTTCACATCCCGTTTATAATATTTCGAATGAACTTAAGGCGGATGCTCGCGTTAGCTCATTGTAAAAGTCCCGTTAGATGGCGCTATAATCAATTTTGTTGGTTTTTTGTAGTTTTTAGAAGATCCTTAATACATTTATAGATTATCAATTGATTTGCGCACACAATTTAATACGGTCGATTTTTTGAGACCACACTCAAATGGTAACAATGCACCAATTCGGAGAATAGCTGCACAAACGCTGGTGTCACTAACGAACTTATACAGATAAGGTCTTACACACACATGCAAATGGGAGGCACTAGCTGGTGGGAAAATATTGCAACACCTTGCTAAGCTATTAGCGTAACTTTTCACGTTATATTTACGTTTTTATATCAACTTTACTTTTACCAGAAATTTTACAAATCTATACGTGTACAAAAGTAAGTCATGTTATTTAACTATTGATAACTTTGGAATGGCTGCACGGATTTTTATGATTTTTGATTTGTTGGCTTTCTCTCTTCCACGAATAGCCGAATATGTAATCAAATATATGAAAAATGCACTAAAAACTTTAATTTTTCGTATGCAGCGCTATCTCAGACAAAAACTGACTTTCGAATTTTTATTTGCCAGCTCAGCTAGTTATAAGTATTATATATGAGTCTAGCAGATGCAAATATGTGAATCAATGCCACCTTCAACCCTTTTTGAATACCAGGAAGTCGATTTTTTTGTACTTTGTTAGAATGAGGGCTATCGTATTTGTACTCACTAGTTGGCGCCACTGTAGAGTAAGGTATATCACATTATTCAGGATTTCTTTCAATTAATATTTAATAGCAAGCTATTTATTACCCAGTGTTGCATGGTCCCATTTATCTTCTAAATTAACTGCCATTTTATTTGCCTGCTTAATTTGGCTCCTAATTTTCAAAGCTCTTCTTTTATCTTTTAATAAACCTGCTGTATGTCTGCGATAATAATCGGAAACAATCTTAATAACACTAAAAATTCGTTATGTAAAGCCGGAATATGCAACTTGTAGGTACTACTAATTTTACGTTTCTGTATAATACCTCACGTTACAATAGCGCCTCTAGCGGCAAATTCATATGCCGTCATTGCTAGTATCTTCAAAAGCTAGTACCTATTAGTATGTAGGAACCTGCGATTCATATTTGATATTCGCTCACACGTAGAGACATCATCATCACCATCGTCTGACATTTTATTAATACTCTTATGCATTATAACTTATAAGCGTTTCGTCTGGGGCATAGTCTAAACAGCTAGCGCCGTAAGGTAGGTATTGTCGTTTCGAGTCAGGCACGCCTTTCGTAAATAGGTAACTTGAGAATGAGCCTGGTTGCAGCGATGAGACGAAGTCACTCGTGCTAGCCATTCGGATCCTTTCACCAAAATGCATTGCAGTATAGGTTCAGACAAAGGAAATAATTACGCATAGCGGGTAGGGACTACGTCTGAATGCTTCTTGGCCTAAGGGTTTAGTTAGGGGTTTGGTTAGATAATTTTGTTCCAGAGTTGTGAGCTGCCTTTTTTAAGTTATGTCCTTATGTCATCATAATTCATATTTATAATAATTCATCGTATAGCGCATAAAAGGAAAAAATATTATTAGATAATTATGATGACTTTGCAATAGGTAGGTACGTCAAATAAAATAATGACAACTCCAAAACAAATCTAATCCATCTGAACTCGCTATTACTTACTATAATACTTACTTCCACAAAAGTCCAACTTCATCCGTCGATGGTTTTGATTAGCGTTACCTAGAGTGGGATAAAGCAGAGTACTACGGTGTCTAGTCCACACGCGAAAAAATAAAATTGCAGCTCGACGCGTATTATATCAGCGCTTTCCTCATGAGCCTACTCTACATATATGTTGTGCGCAACTGGTTGTGCCATTAGGAATTTCGGGTCAATAAAAATAAGAATTCTCATTTGAGATAGTAAAATTAGGTTAGGTTCATTAGGTATTTTCAAATGCCCGAAGGGCAAACTGAATAGAAATAGGAACCCCGCTGTCGACCTTACGGAGGAGTGAAATTCCTAAAAGTGCAACTAGTTGTGCATAATATAGAGTAAGGTACATGAGGAAAGCGTCATACATTTAGTCAAAAATCGTGTGCATAAAAATAAGATAAAATTTAGCTAGCAGCAGCGTATCGTGCAGCTATTGCGCCTGTACTGCGTGTCGACCAGTGAACCAGAACCATATTTTTTTCGATCTTTACCCGTGATCCACATACAGGTTGTCCACCTGGTTTTTGATGGAGCTCCGCTCTGGGGCGGAGCTCCTTTTTTCTGGGTATTGGAAGCTGGGTATTGGTTTTCCGGGTGGACAAATTAGGTGGGCCACGGGTAAGTCCCTATATTTTTCTAATTGGTATAGTAGGTAGATATTCGACTTTGTGTTTGATATCTAAAGTCGAAAAAACGTGCACGCTGCCATAGTACCTATGGCGTAATGGCTACTACGAACGAAATCATTCGACTCATAAGTAAATGCGCCACGCAACCATGTGGTATGCGCACACAAGGGCTAATTTATCAAAGTGCTGGTAGTTAAAAAAAAGATATATTTTTCAAATAAAACTTTCAATTTGATTTGAAACCAAATACCAGTGAGATGTCACTTTTGAAATAATTTGTATCACTATTCTATTCCGTATTCATAAACATTTGACACGCTGTAACAGGTATACGAATAGTTTTATCCGTACTATGCACCGATTCCTGGGTAGTGACAAATCAAGTCCTGACACATTGTTGAACTTTTTCACAGCAAATGTCTTAGTGAAGTTTCATTTTGATTGAACTGACAAGAAAATTCACTGTGCTGTTGACCGCGTTGATCGTGAAAACGTTCTACTGTAGGTTAGAAATATAGGAGCTTGGAGTAAAAGCGTTTTCAGTCAAATTTCACGAAATTTTAGTTTGATGGAGATTCAAGTCTATTGATACCTATTGTTTTCATTTGGGCATAACTCCCTCAGAATTACATGCTTCCAGTAATGATCAAATTTATATTTTTCTATTTCTATTATGTTTTCTAAATGCGATAAGTTCTTTGAAATAACACACACTGACTAGTTATTGATAATTATGCCTAACTAATTATAATTCTGAGAGAGTTATGCTCATACAAAAACCATACCAAGATACTGAAAATTCATACTAAAATTTTGTGAGAATTAACTACCTACTGAAACTACTTTTTCCTCAAGTTTTCCTGCAGGGCTCTTTTATTGATAGTACATTCATACATACTTAAATCACGTCTTTATCCCTTACGGTGTAGACAAAGCCTAAGGTAACAAGACCTAAAGGCCACGTTTAGTATGATTGTGGGCGTATAGGTGGAAAGGAGAATCAAAATGAGCGATGGGTTGCTAGCCTGTTGATTGATAGTATATACATAATACCTATGAACAAAATGATCAAACTATTGTTAGAAGGTACGAAATGGGACCCGTTGTATAGGCAGTCCCACGTATAGTCAATACCTAGGGAAATAAGACGAAAAATACAAGCATTTCCAAATACACGAGTCTCTCAATACGAAACTCAAAATATTTAATAATTTATTAAAAGATGTCACGAAATTGTAGTTTGTAGATCACGTAACATATTCAATAAATAAAATTTTACACGACAGATTATTCATAAGTTTCATAATTGAATTGCATGTGATGGAAATTTGCCACTTATTATTTATTGTTCACAAAATAATATTTTTTACATGCATACAAAAAACAATCATAACTTATTTTCCTACTTGGCATTATATAGGCTGACTTTTTTTATCACCGTCGAAAGCAACAACACGATAAATACAAGCATTATTTTTCAGTTTGGTATTAAAATATTGCAAATAGTATCATTAAATGATACCTGTCATCATTATCATCATCATCATATCAGCTGTAGGACGTCCACTGTTGGCCATAGGCCACCTTCATAGAGCTCCAGTTGCCTCGGTTGGAATCGACTTACATCCACCATGAACCTGCGACTTACGGTAGGTACCTATACGATTGTTTTACGTAAAAAACTACGTAAAAACTTGGACGGTGATATTAATATCACCCTGTATCATACAGTTTCCTTTTGCTTTACTGGTCATAGGTAATGAGAACATGAAAGACGGACGAACAGTCTTCAAGTCTTCAGAACAGGGTTGACAAAACTCCGCTGTTGGACATCTGGCATTTCACGGTCTTGATATTTTCCCTAGTTATTTTTATCGCATTATGTTATGTTATTACAAATTACGCCAATAAAAATCTACAGAATGTTTCATGTGTTTTTAAACAATTTTTTTTTATCATCACACCAGCAGTAAACTTTTTGCCCTTCTTGCACAATAATAGCAAGTAAGATACGCTCGCGTCCAGTGGAAGTTTGCTTCACTTATTTCCTGTTACTGGAGACAAAAATTACCTTCCGAATCCAATGTGAATCTGAAAAATTAACGTACAGTCAGTACTACAAAAGGATACAGACGGATGGGCAGACGAATGGATGAATAATATTTATAATGACAGACAAACAGACAGAAAGAAGGACGCACAGACAGACGGACAAACAGAAAGACAAACGGACGAACGGAATGCCGGTCATACGCACAGATAAACAGACAGACAGACAGACGGACGGACGGACGGACGGACGGACGGACGGACGGACGGACGGACGGACGGATGAACGGACGGTTGTTCGGATGCACAGACAACAGACAGATGGACAGACGGACGGTCAAATGGACCGCTGGATGGATGGTCGGACGCATAGACAGATAGTCAAATGAACGGATGGACTGCCGGATGGATGATTGGACAAACAGACAAACAGACATGCATACATACAGACAAACAGATAGACAAGCAGACAGAAAGAAATAAAGAAAAAGTTTATTTAATACAATCACAAAAGTAGTTAAAAAACAAAAGTAGGTATATAAACATACAAAGCTAAAAATATAAAACCTACAGATAAATAAATTGTCTCAAAATGGCCCAGAACAATGGAGAGACGGAAAGATAGACAGACAAAATAAGTCTTACTACGCTTGTTCCTTTTTTCTATTTGTTTATTTTACTTACCTCTCTTATACCTTTCTAAATGTATACAACGTACGTATATATTTTAATTATCATTTTGACGGCAAATTCGGTATTTGGACGCCGGTCGGATACTCTGTAAAATATGTACATACATACACAAATCACGTTATCTCTTACGAGGTAGACAGAGCCTAAGGTCACGAAACCCTAAGTTCACCAAGAACAAGCATGATTGTGGGCATATAGGTGAAAAGCGGGATCAAACTAGTGATGGACTGCCATATCGCCTATAATAATGATTCCTAAGATTTTTGCATTTACCATTTGCGCGAGAAGCGAAGCAACTGGTACATTCTATGTTTTTTCTTTGCTTCCAGACCAGCATGAAAATGAGTAAAATATAGCTACCTATCTAATATTGGTAAAAAAAACTATAAACTTAGGACAGACGGACAGATAGACAGACATAGGTGGACGAATTTGAACAATGTGGCCATAAAATAAACCACGATACAGCAGTAATAGATAAGCTCCTTTGTGTTCCGAACACCAAAGACTGGCCAAGTGTGGGTCGGACTCGCGTACCGAAGTTTTCGTACAAATTCGGCAAGTAAATATAAAATCCACTGTTAGCAGAGCTCTGCCTCCTAACCAAAATGCAGGCGGTATGAGGTAATTTTATATTTGTTATTGACATACTTAATTAGGCTCACAAAATTATTCTGTTTTTAGTATTTGATGTTAGAGCGGCAACAGAGAAACGTCATTTGTGAAAATTTCAGCTGGTGCTAAACAACCATGATAGCTGATAGCCATATCACGGTTCATGAGATACAGCTTGGTGACAGACAGACAGACAGACATACGGACAGTGGCTTCTAAGTAAAATCTAAGCAGTGTGAGGTCATTTTACATTGGTTACTTACATAGACAGATGGACAAAAATATTCTGTTTAAGTATTTGTAGTTAGAGCGGCCACAGAAATACATCATCTGTGAAAATTTCATCTATCACGGTTCATGAGATACAGCCTGGTGACAGACAGACAGACAAACAGACATACCAAACAGACGGACAGTGGAATCTTAGTAATTAGATTCCCGTTTTCACCCTTTGGATACGGAACTCTAAAAAAGCTGGTCAATAGCAAGTTCGATTCGAGCACTACAGATTCCTCTAAGTTCTAAAAGTTATAATTAGACGTAAACGTATTAGTATGGATGGTTGTTACTCTTTCTGTTGATGAGTTTCCAACTGCGAAAGCGACCCTGGCTGGGCCACCAGAATTTCACTTCAAGATTACTGTAGAACTTCTTACAAGTCTGACTTACAAGTACCTACTTATGCCAGATTTCACGTCAATCTGATCAATTAGAAGTGGGTCAAAATTCACTTCCAAGATTTGATTACATGCAGACACCGGGACTGTGCACTTCAATTTTGCGTTTACAAAATATTTTCTACCAATCTGACACAAACGTTGAAATATTGTATCTTAAAAAATATTATGATTAATCGATAAGTAGGTACATACCTGTAAGTAAGTCCAAATGAATGCCTACGCTGCGTCCAATATCTTAGCTTGTAACGTCTTTTACTTCCAATTGACTTCAATTTATTCCGAATAAAATGATTATTTTTATTTTGAGACACCACGTTCAATCATCAGTTTATGACAATTTCATGTCATTGTTTTTTTAATTACCCGTCTAGCCAGGTTTTTGACGCGCATGTTTTTTTTAATGTTCTATAATTGAGAAAACCTATTTACTCGGCCTATTTTGTATTTAGCACCTGTCGGATTTTAAAATCGTTGCCGTGGTGTATGGCTGTGATTTGATGCAGAGGTTTAGGGTTCGATTCTCGTGAGAAGCATTCGTGTAATTAACTAGAAGAACTTTTTTATTTTAATAGGTGTAATTTCCGTGGTTGAGTACCTTTTTTTAGTACATAAGGCAAAACATGTTATAAGGTGGCAATGTGACTGCGGGGCGCCACCATCTATGCCAAAGTAATAAGCACGTGTGATCCTAATACTAGAGTACTTACTACAAGTTTAGGTCTGACAATGGGCATAAATTGCCCTAAATCAACCCGTTAAGTTTGTGGTTGTTTTAAAACCACCACTTCTTTGATTTGGTTTGACAAAAAAAATATTGAATTTAACATAAAGTTTTCTACATCTCATTGAGATGGTGTTACTCACCTATTATTTGTAAATTATAAAAAAAAATGTTTAGAAAATATAAAATAATCAAATGCGGCCTCGGGATTTGAACTTGGTCACTAACTATTCAGTTCTTTGAGTCATAACTACTGAGCCACATTAGTGGTCACGTGACTGCTCGAAATAGTCGATTGCTTTTTACGACCATTTTTTATTTGACACTAGCTACTCACACTATTGTAAAATGCATCAAAATTTACTGCATCGTACTGCAATTTCGGTATGATAAATGCACTCCTTTTTGTAATTTGCGCACACAATTTATCCATATCTAACTATCCTCAAAAAACCGCATTAAAATTAAGCCTGTGGACGAAATGCAGCTGCACGGAAGATTTGTATGGAAGAGCAACCCCCTTAACCGTGAATCATTAAAAACTCTTATTGTCTTTGATAACTTTAGAAATATGCTGAAATGAAATATTTAATAAGGAAAGTAGGATGATTTTGATGATCATAATTACCTTTACACTTTATAAGTGTAACTAGCCGTTGCCCGCGACTCTGTCCGAGCAGAATTCACTTATCGCTATCCCGCGGGAACCATATGATATTGCGGGATAAAAAGTATCCTATGTCCTTCCGAGGAACTGAAACTATCTTTGAACTTAATTCCGACTAAAACTGTTCAGCGATTTAAGAGCGAAGAGTGAACCGAGCATCACTTATAGCATGAAAAGCACTAGCATGTCATCTACGTAGAATTCAGTTTTTTAAGTATAATTATTATTAATGCGATTATTAGTTATCAAAATGGTAACGATATTTTGTTAATTAATGGTTTTGAGTTAAATTTAATATTTTTATCACGCTTTCACGTCCTTGGTTTTTTTATATTTAAAAGCATTGCACCTGAACAAATAACACTTTTTTAACACCTTTATTCAAGCCTAATACCTTTATACACCTTTATAAAATTGGAGTTTTTAATGATTCACGGTTAAGTTCATTCGAAATATTATAAACGGGATGTGAACCCGGGATATGTGTGTGTGTGTGTGTGCTTATAAAATTAATCCAGAATATTTCAGCAGGTTGAAAGAATAGGATACCTACTTGAGTGAACATACAAAAAAAAAAAAAAAACATACTCTTAAAGAGATTTTTCATTACAATTTTTGATTCAAAATTTAGTCCCTTGTCCTAGGCCCTTGACGTGGTTAACTTGTAACCTTAGACCTTGTAACATTGATCTATGTACGGAAACATTGTCAACTATGATTCAAAAACCCTGAAAAACACTTAGGGCCACTTGCACGGACCAGGGATAATGACTTGACCCGTGTTAGATGTTAACCTGGGGCTAGGTAGTGTCAAAATGTATGTACTGTCTACAGTCAAACCTAACCCCGAGTTTGACGATTTAATTTTTTAACTCTGGACTGTGCAAGCGGACCTTACAGTACTACCTACCTATTTATTTAGTCAGACTAACCTAACCACTTGGTGAAATATTTCGGAACAATTTTAAGCGACCCTGTATTTTTCAACTTGTAGAAGAGAACACGATAACTAGCTTTAACTAGCTAAGCTATTCCACTTGTTCCAAACAGGATCAGTCCCAGTCAAGCAACAACTAGAAACTCAACAATCGTTCTTGTCTCAAAAACATCAAAAGAACAAAAGAGTCTCAATCAACTCACGAACACGAAGAGCTGATAATCAATCTAGTTTTACGTCCGATTAGGTGCAAATTACAATACAAATAGACGAGTCACGACCTAAACTCTGATTACGACTTCTGACTCAACCGCCACGGAAACGCCGATCGTATTTCAACTCAAATCCCTTCACATAAAGTGCGTTGAAGAATGCCGTATGTACACTTACGGCCTTTTACTGCGGAGTTAGTGGTTTCCTTAAAAGGCCGTAGATACTCTTAAACGCGTGAATGATTGAGGTTTTTAGCGTCCACGCCTTAGGGTTTAATTGGTTTTTCCTGAACGGGGCAGTTACGACTCACTAGAGTGGCACGTGAAGACGTATTTGCACTTACGTCAAGGTGACATACAACGTTAATGTGTATTGTAATAATGCTAAACACCCGTGACCTTACGCCGTACAAAGTTCACAATAGCTAAGTGCAGATGGCACGATCAGCACACACATACATAGTATTGTGTTACGTGATTAGTTAATGTGGCAGGTGTGTAAAAGGGCGTAAGTGACGCTAATTAGATACTCAGTTTACAACCAATTTAATTTGAAAAATGAGTGAGATAATTCATTTAAATTCTTCACACTCTTTATGCAGATGTTTGTTATGAGTAGCGACCTTCATATTTTTCAATTAAATATGTTAAGAACCCAAGCATAGGCCAAAATACCTAATTACAGTTGATTTATTCTTCCTCAGTTAAAACTTTCGAGGTCGAACATATCCATAACACTTAATTGCGGCGGCTTCCGATCGCGAACTTTATAAAACATTACATAAGAAACGACTGTCTTAAAGGATAATACATCTTCCAGTGCAGCCCTAAAAGAAGTACAAAACTATTTAGTTGCGGGGGCACAACAGGTAGGCAGCACACTCGCGCGCGTGACATGTGACCGCATGCACACACACACAACCCCCGCACACACACGCAACAGCGGCAATAATAAATCTGTCCAACACGAATAAAATGGTTCACCCACACACGTGCGCCGGTTCACCTGGGTAACCTCCAGGTCGTATACGAGTTCACTTGACACCAACACAGCGGCGTTTTCACCTGTCGAGTCTGCGGTGTGCGTGTGGATGTGACTCAGTGTTGTTCAGTCGGGCTGGCTGTGTGGAGCGCTGAGGTTGTATCGATACGCGATTCGCCGCGTCCACCCACGTGTGCATGCTAATAGCGTTCGTGATAAGTGCCTGACTTTTGACTGTCGATAACATTGTCCGCGTCGATACGCTTTTATAAAACAAAAGAAAAACACAGTTTTCTTTTTAAAATTTTCGCATTTGACTCTGATTGATAGCTGCCAGGAGCGTGTATGTGGACAGTGGAAAGTGATTTATTGGTGGCTCCCGGACGTTTTTGTTTTACCGACAAACTGAGGAATATAACAGCGGCGGAGGAATCGCTTTGGAAATACCTGAAAGGTGAGCGTTTACCTGTGTTACCGCCAGAATTCGGTCCAAGTAGCTATACTTAACATAAACAACACGCATATTCGCGAATCGATATTGGCATAAAACATAAATCATTAACTATTTGTGCATTGAAAATATTCTCATCAAGCGAGTCCGTCACTTATCCTCAACACTACAGGATGTTCTGAACTGGCGATACGTAATCCTATAAAAATAAAATAAGGATGCAATATTTTATTTAAGCCCGCGATTGTATTGCCTCTGTAAATTACGTTAATTTACATCGAAACAGTTTCCAGATATAATTATATTTGAAGTAATGAAATGAATTTTAGCTCATAAAATACTCAAACGGAACATAACTGGAATAATCCATTCAGGTTCGATATAAACAACGCAGTTATTTAATTAAATTATTAACCTACTCTTATATGATACGCATCAACAAACGACTTCACACCACACCGTATGTAGGTACCTAATAATCTAAACTTTATTAAAATAACAAAGAGGTAAACTATGTTTGGAGGTATTATACCTATGAAGATGACTCGTTTCTTAACTTACTAGTACAATTATACTATCCCTGATTTACATTGACTACTTTTTATGCCGCGAAAACGCTAAGTCAACAGCTAGGTATATGATATGCGTTATAATTGAGAGCATAACTCTCGTCGATATAGTTTCGTGCAATTTAATTAATTTTACTGAACGTCTTGCTGAACGTGTTGCTAAGAAATGTAACATCTCTGTATTTATGCAGTCATCAGCTATGTTTCACAAATAAAACACTTTTGACTTTTGACTTTTTGATTTTTGAAATAGGTACCAATTACATCGCTTACGCTAATAGGTACGATCTTGTTCTTAATTAAAAATTGCTTTGATATTTTTCGGTCAGTTCTCTCTATATCTATTATCGGTTGTTGAAGTTTAACCTGAAGTAAATATGTATGTATGTATGTATAACTCTTTATTGTACATAAAAAACATAAAAAAGGTAAATACAGGACAACACAAATGTACAAAGGCGAACTTATCCCTACAAGGGATTTCTACAATACAAATATAACTACTTTTCACATCTAACTTCTAATCCGAAATCAATCTCAAATATTTACCGTAGTTATTGAGTTTCCTTCAAACCATCATTGCACAAGAAGAATGCTCAAGAAACTTGGCAGGCAATCATTTTCTGAAACGAAATCATGTTACATGCTATTTAAACCACTAAATACAATTAGCTACAACAAACTATATCTGTTCGTATCCATACGACTAACACAACACAACGTTATTATACAAATAACAACCTGTTGCCCGCAACTTCGTCTCAACATTTCATTTTTCTTACAAAATGTAGTCAATGATACCTATTATGAAGAATCAGGTTTTCAAATGTTTCACTTTGATCTGTTTTTTATTTGCTGAGAAAACTACCAAAATGCCCGATTCGTCGTCTTAAAGATTCTATCATAGCTTTATTTTGAGAAATTACTCAACCGATCGTGATTAAATTTGGCATAGACATAGTTCGAGACCCTTTGAAGGATATAGGATAGTTTTCATCCCGGAAAATTGTATAGTTCCTGAGGCGCGATACGAATTCTACGCAGACGAAGTCGCGGACAACAGCTAGCTAGATACATATATTTAAATCGCTCTCGTTGCTCCAGAGATCACACCCCTTACCACAAAACACAAAACACGAATGACAGGAGTTGAACTACTTTTTCTCTGCCCCTGTCAGAGGAAGCGAGGGATATCCATCTAACGCAAGTTTGTTTACACACTTATCAAAATTAGTTACGTACATTTCTATAAATTGAGTGTTTGATACAAGTGTTTTTTCGCAACAAACGTCTCGTATTCGCGTTGGAATGTCAAATACTATGAGAGTAGTTTGTTGCCATAACGTGCCGCTTGGGGAGCCGCCAATGTTGCTACAGTGATTGAGAGGTTTATGCAAACGCGTTAGAGACTTTTTTGTGCCTAACTTACAAGACTAAAACAAAACGTCACACAGCAAAGACACACATAACTTACATTTCTTATTACCGAATTACCTATACTTAAAAACACAAACAAAGTTTTCCTCCTTAGGTTAGCTCCTTGTGTACATTACATACTTACATGCCCATAATAAGCTTTATAAGTTACGTAACTAAGATCTGTTATTCCAATTCAAGAACTTAGTTGTTACTGAGTATTTCCTTTTCCAACTAAGTTGATCGCAAACACAAATCGATTGTGATGGGGGCAGGTAACACATGAACACGTCATGTTCCATCTCTGTTTACTGAATACTATAATCTGGCCTATTATAAATCAAGGCCGAATTAGCATTTACTAGGCAAAGATGCATCTTAGATCATCTTCGCTTTTCATCAGCCGTAATAATGCTGAAACGCATGCCTATCAGGCTTTAAAAATGCGTTGATAATTGTGCAGTACTTTACTTAATTCTCTTGGCAAACAGAAGAGATAATTTAGTGGGAAGAGTAACCAAAGGCAACTCCTGTGTTAATTGCTATACGGTCGCAAGGGAATATTATTTAAAATTAAATTGGGATCATTCGTCGTAATGATACGTCCCTTTACAATATATAGTCGTCGATTACAAAAGTAAATTGCTTGTAATTGGTCGTATTACACATATTTATCAAAGTGACGTACCGACGTGTGAACAGATGTAATTAGAATGTATTATTGTTAAGCTAATAATGTGTTAAAAGCAGATGTTTCGAATGACAAACAATATTTTAACAATGTCGTATAAATTATGGTTATTCAAACGAACTCGTTCGTCAGACACCAATCGCGTATAAGCGTTTTTAACACTACTCAATTTCAATCCCTTAAAAACACTTTTGCGTTTTTTCAACACGCTGTATCTACATGTCTGACATCGTTTTTGGAAAATGTTTGTACACTTACTCCCTTACCTTTATGTTAACTTTAATTAATATCGGTCATTATTTAAAATAAATGTCCTCACCCCCCAGTCGGTAACTAAACAACTTACTTTACTTACGTTACTCTTGTTGCCTAGGCTGTGTCTACTCCGTAAGGGATAAAGACGGGATTTATGTATGTTCTGTTATAGTGTGTAGAGAGGTTGTAGCCAGCACTACACTACCACAACTAGAGCTATACTTGCTGGATTTTAGTGAGACGAAAGATCTTGCGTTCTGGTGGCGTATTTATGGATTAAAAATGACTTGATTCTCTAATCGTTTTTAATTCATTCAAAACTTAAGACTTTATAATATATCATATGGCAGCGCCCACAGGCGGCTGGTCAAGTAATGTCACAACGAAACACTTGCTTCTTCCGATTCATCTCAAATTCCAAGCTCAAAATTAATATTAATAGCATCACCTGCCAGTTAGTTGGTTTATATACAAACTTTTGTACATACAAACTCTGCTTCTTACAGCACGTTACGTATGTAAAATATATATTATATTAACTATGACGAACGGAACGCCTAAAATTGAAAAAAGACAATGAGTTTGGTCCTTAATCACGGAAGTGGCTCATTGGGAAGCGATGCACGCCACACACGGGGCTGTTAAATATTCAGTGACATGACCGGTCACCGAATTCTATGCTATCGGATGTGGGAAGACTGTAGGCGGTACAGCGGGGCTATAGGTACAGCCTGACACAGTGAATATGATCCAGTCACCGTGACATGTTGCTAGAGTTATGACATCTGTCGCCTTTGACAGACTTTTGAGGGAATTAACTTGACAATCAGGGGGGTTATCATGTCTTAATGCGTGTTTAGGTTCGCTCGCTGTCAGATCCATACTAAAAATGACAGCTAAAACCTGAACTGAGTCGGGATTAAGACATCATGGTAAGGCCCCAGAAAAGGCAGCAGTATAAGCGAGCTGTAAGGCCAAAATGTGAGTTGGGATTGGGACTATTTCGTGACGATTTTCCTCTAATAATGATTTCTTTGTGTTTTTTCTAACTTGTTTTCTTATGAATATATACTTTTTCTTTCCATTTTTCTTTCATAAATCTTTACTTAGGTACTTTACTACTCCGCGATATAGTGAGATCAAGCAAGGCATGCAAAACAGTCACCCTCCAGTTGAATCTTCTCAATTTGAAGTCAAAAGCTTTTAAAATACAATAATCAACGAAAAAATAAATAAGAAATCACAATCAAAACAATATAAAAGAAAAAGATCATACTGTATTTTAACTACCTACCTGTTGTGAACAGGCATAAATATCAAAAGTAATAACGGTTACTTTATGTAGTAGCAACAGTAGCAACGTTAGTAATTGTCCGAATATAGATTGTGTAGGTATAAAGCAAATGACATGTCTGCCGTCATAGTACAGAAGGCGGCAAACTGACAAAACGAACTTTCGAGATAAACGGCAAAAACTTTTAAATATTTCAATTGCTTGTATTTTAGGCAAAAAATGGTTTACCAAAATTCTGTTTACACACAAATTTAGACAAAAAATCACGTTTTTTTATTGATCTAATTCGATCGTAGAATAATTATAAATAGTATTAATTTTACAGCATTTTATGTTATAGCTTAGGATAAGGGAATATTATTATACAAAGATTAATAAACTAAAAAGCCGTTGGCTGAACACCAACGCCTTTTAAGCTTAGTTTTGCACATTACTTTTTTAGTCCTATTATTTTAAATAAAAGTTAGGTGCGAGTTATACACTAGAAAATCGTTATTACGGATAGCCGCATTATAGTCTATTTTTGCTAATGGCATATGCATGTTGCGTTGGAAATTAAAATGAAGTTAAAGTGGCATAGCCGTTTTAAAGCTTAGTTATTCCTTTAACTTTTTACACCAATTTATTAAGCAACAGAATTGTTTACTTTTAATACATTAAAAAGCCGCAATGTGGCCATTAATCTGTACGTTACGGCATTATAGTTTATGATAGGACTACAATTATTGAGAGTTATGCGGTCTGAGAAGCGGTAATCACAAGAAATCAAAAGACATTTCTTACTAAAATCAACATTATATTCTTCAAATTTTAACATTTTTATAATTGCCACTTTCAATTTTATACATGTAGGTAATCAAAATAAAAATTAAAAATAAGAATCGTAAACAACAACAAACTGCGCCGACTTTTTTGGGAAAGCATCTGTCATGAAGCAAAATTGGTGATCCACTTCGTCAAAGTTATTTTTGTTAAATAATACATACATACATACATACATCATACCGTCACGCCTCTTTCCTACAGGGGTAAACAGAGACTACTTTGTTCCACTTGCTACGATCCTGACATACCTCTTTCGCTTCACCCACATTCATCTCTTCATACATGCTCGTCGGTTTCGGGTACTCTTGACTTGACCTTTTTCCAAAACGTCCCCAATTATCACGGAACGTCCGTCTAGGCTTTCCCCTCCCAAAGCACCCATTCACACTCCCAATATAAATCTGTTTAGTTAATCTTCTTTCATCCATCCTCTCTACGTGACCAAACCAACTAAGCATACCTTTTTCTATCCTAGTCACTATATCCTCTTTCACACCAGCACGTTCCCTTATCACACTATTCCTTACCAGTGATACGCCTTCCATACTTCTTAACGCTCTCATTTCTACTGCATTGATTCTACTTTCATGCTTCTTTTGCCAAACCCAACTTTCGCTACCGTACATTAGTTTTAATGATTCAAGATCAAATATATTTCAATTATTTACGCAGTTCTACTCTTAAAACTAGTGTATAAAAATACATGTTAAAAAGTATCACTAGTCTAATCCAAATTTGTCTTATGTGTGGGAAAATACAACTCTAAACTAATCAATAAACACGTCAATTTCAGCAACGAAATGTGTGACCTTTACGTCGTAATGTATTCATAAAATAACTGAATTTCAAGAAATTCAAATACAAAAATTTTAATTCAACAAGTTCAAGAATTAATTATTGAAATTTTGGATTGTTGCATGACATTGCCCACTTAGCCTCATTTTTGTGTAATTAAATACATCTGGACATACATCATCACTTACTTTAAACCTAGTTTTAATATTTCGTGGCACCTGATTCATCTGATCGAAATTCTTGATTATCTTAAAGATTATTTGATTTTAATGAACGCAAAGGTAACGCCTGATTCAGTAAAATATTATTTGAAAGAAAGATTGATTTTTTTACTTATTTTTTAACAGGTTTGAATTTGTTTGTATGCCTTTAACGCAGAAGGGTATTTTTTTTTTCAAAAGTAAAATCGCTCTCCTGTAAAGTTGCACTTTTTGAGTTGAATTAGTATTTACTGAAGGCACAGAAATATTAAAAGATAATCCTACACACAATAATATCCTATTCCAAAGGCAGGCCTCGCTACGTGTCCGTATAGTAAGCATTATGCCAGTCCAACAAGAGCCGTACACTGTCCAGCAATCCGTACAATGCAGATCCGTGGACGCACTTGTATGACTTTCTATACAAATAATACTACGATACGCTGGATGCCTTGCGTCCGATGCCTACGATACGGACGTGTGGACGCCTGCCATAAACTTAAACTCTAGTTTGTAGATACTTACGAGACAACGTTATAGAGAAACACATACTCAAATACACAGAAAACATTATACGGCCACTTTTATTACTTACGAGTAAGTTCATTACTAATTTCAGTTCGTTAATATCGAAATAATTATAAGTATTATACTGTTATGTCTACAGTTACCTTGATGTTGATACGGGCTCTGAGAACAATCAGTGCGCGTAAGCTCCTGCGCAGCTTGCGCACATTAACCTAACCTAACCTAACCCAACCCAACGCAAAGGCTTCGCGCGCACTAATTATAATAAAATGTCCTTTGGGCGCCGTCGTCCTCCGACTTACGGGCGGTGGGGAGGTAAGGGGCTACGTGAGTGACAAAAACCTAGCCGCTTTTTAGCTTATTATTGTTATATAACCGCATTATTGACAATATTGCACAAAAAATTAACCCTTTGTCACTGAAGTAAAAAAGCGGTCACCGCTGTATTGACTATTATGCGCTACATAATACATTTTTGGGTTATATCTAAAAATGCGGCTAAGCTCCCATAACGTAATTATAGAGTATAATTTAAAGTATACCGCCTTTAAATCTATAAATGAGTATTTAACTTCGGCCATGGTAATACGTTAAAACCTAGTTACATGACTTTAACCACTTTTTAGTCTATGAATGATCAAAAAACGCTTTTTAGCTTAGATAGGTATCACATTTAAAGTAAGATATAAAGCCGCTAATGTCATATAACGTCTTTTTAGCTTATTAAATACCATTCATGGCTTTTTAGATTATAATACCGCAACAAAAAGCAAAAGACATGTCGTTTAACTGCTGGCTATCTTGAGAACTAACAGTGCTAGAAAAAAAAAGTCAATACCGTTCGACGCAGAATTTTTTGCTTAGTATGCATGTATCAAAAAGTAAAAAAGCCGCAAAAGTCCCTTTGCCGCCTTCTATACTATGACGGCAGATGTATTCACGTACCACCATAGTACCTTATCGCAATAAAGCGACATATCACTCGAGTTTGAGTGACGGCGGCCTGTCAATTGCGACAGGGTTCTACGGTAGTATGTGAATAAATTTCCCTCACTGTACATGTTTGTATCTAGGAATGTATATTTCTACGACGTCAAGTAAGAATTTGAATGAGTAGGTACTTAAGTTTTTTTAACTTTGCCTTTGACCTAAAAGCTGTTAAAAAGAAAAATGTAGGTACTATTTTGAATATTCATGGCGCCATAACAATTATGACAATAACGTGGTTATAAAAACTAAAAACGTCAAAATGACTGTTAAGCAATATCAAGATACGAATTTATTTACCTACCTGTCACACAAATATTTATAGTGACATGCGAGTATTGTAAACATTAGGTACGTATTAAAATACATAAAGTTTAAAATGTATAATGGGTTAAAATACATAATGGTTCAAAATATATAATGCGATTTTCTCAGAAAGTGACAAATTAACAGGATTGTTATAAAACAAACCTAAAAACCAATCTATAGATTACGATTTCAAAAAAGTTTATTTAGCTAATAGTTTTACAGAAAATAGCGTTATATATTTTGAACCATTATGTATTTTAACCCATTATACATTTTAAACTTTATGTATTCTGATCCGCTCCCGTAAACATTACTTAGGGTGCGACCAAACCGCCGCGTACGCAGTGACGTGTCGTATGCGTCACGATTTCTCACCGTTTCTTCATACATTTTGTTGCGATTCCGTAACGTCACCGTTTTTTAAGCGGCGGTGTGGTCGCACCCTAAAAGGTCTGTATTTTAGGATTTATTTTTGTTAAGAACTTTTTTCTGTATCTGTCTTAGAATAATATTTAAACTTAAGTCAGAGTGCAATAAATGAATGACTAAGACTAGTGTACCTAATGTCAAACTTTTTATTTGGCACAATAATGCATATTTTGCATAGTAATGTCTCGATATGGCGGAAGAGACCAGTCTGTAATTACGTTTCTTTTCTCCCATTTTAGAAATGTGTGCGTGAATCTACTCAGAATCGACAGCACTAGCGATCCTATAAAGGGGGACAGAAAAGTGTCCCGAGGTCAGTTTTGTTACTTTTCATACATTAACGTTCGAAGGTAACAAAACCGACACAATTTTTTGTGGGAAAAACTGGGGTAATTTTTTTTTACGTCGTTATAATCAATTGATTCTGAGCAGAATCCATACAAAAAAAAATCTAAAATTGGAGAAAATAAACACTATAAACACTGTACCCTATTTCTGAAATTCCCCAGTTCATCGAAGACTATCATATTATGGATTTGACGAAACAACACTTGCTTCACTCCGCCCCGAATTCCCGTAACCGGCAGTCCAAGAACAATATTTTAATTCTTCAAGTAACAACAATATAAGATGTCAACACAAACATGTTGTAATGCGGGGTTCAGGCCGGTGTCCGGTTACGACCGCAGCCTGCCGTATTACGGGGACATAATATATGTATAATTCATGCGAAGGCTCAATTAAATAAAGATTGTTATTTTCCATCCTTTGAAGTGAACTATTAAAACATTTAACTTGCTACTCCGCTACTACATTGAGTTGAAATGAACCTCCACAGAGAGACACTTGATTCAACAAATTATCCTTTGAAGTATTCCGGAATATTGAGCATTACATTGTCATGTCCTTTTTAGAAACTACCAGCGCCAACATCTAAAAGGCCAACATATTATAAAGCGAACAAGAAATACTTTAATTATATAAGTTGTACATTATAGTGTTTCTACGATAAACAAAGATATTATTTGCGGTTTATCCAAGAGAGCAAACCTGAATACCTATTTAATATTAGTTTCAGCTTGCCTCCAAGCGTTTCTGAAAATAGGGTCTTGTCGGACGGACGGACGAACAACAAAGTGATCCTTCAGGGTTCTATTTTTAGCGATTGGTACGAAACCTTAGAAATTAAATTATGTACAGTCAGCCGAACAACCCTAGTCCACTGTAGAACCTTTTCATAATCAACGTACTTTGACACTGACACACACAAATAACAAGCCGATCACTTATCACTTTTTGGGATAAGGGTATTGGTTCCATTTGGTTGATAATGATAATCCAATTTAGTATCAGTGCGCCAGTGGTACCTTATCTTTATAACCTTTATAGTTGCCCTGGCGATGCTTCTCGTCCCGTTCTCCAATCTGAACCCTACCAGGAAACCACGGTACGTGTGCGTTCTCATCGGCGAAGCACGTCGCGGCGTGCGGTGTCGCGGCCGCCGCTGTGACCCCCACCTGCTACAGGGTTGCCAGTTCATCGGCCGAATTGCCAGTTGCAAGTTGTCTTACCCCCTTATTCATAAACGCACTATAGGCCTCTGCTAAGTTAGTAATCGTTTGTCCTTATCTGTGAAAGGTAAATGTCAAAGTGACAGATAAGGACAAACGATTACTAAGTTAACAGAGGCCTATAGTGCGTTTATGAATAAGGGGGTTTATTTCTAAGCCTGCCGTCAAGTAACACTTGATCGTGAAGAATGAGCCTATGACGTTACTGGTACAAGAGGTTTTCCACCTTCAGAGATGTGCGTAGGCACGATTCGACCGATTATGCACGTCTCGCCTTCGCCTATGTAAAACCGTACCGATGTCGTTATAGTGGCGTGTCGTACTAACAGGTCGATTTCCACCGGGTTCCTCTACTAAAGTTCTCTTGCTCTTTCTTCGCTCGCCACTTAAGATAAGTATTTCTTTGGCGCCGGGTTGCCTTAATTGTGGAAATTTTCACTGAATGCCACTGCTAAGTTAGTCTTTTCTGTTGCGAAATCATAGGTGATTCACCGCTAGTAACTTTTCCAATCCGCGCAAAATGGTTCTCCTCATCTTACCTAACGAAAACATGGATGGTTTCTTTGAATAAATGTTTGTTGAATATTTAAGGCAGGTGTTGTCAACCCTGCGTGCGACCGCGTCGCGACCGGCCGCGCGGAACGCCCGGCAAAAAACTGATCGGTCATATCGAATTACCAAGTTTTGTTCGTTTTCAGAAACGAGATAGCCCTTTTTGCTCCGAGGCAAAAGATTTAAAACTTAGCTGATTCAGATAGTCGAAAAAATGTTATCAAAGTTGCGTTCTTAGTTTTTGTTTCATCTTATAGCAGTGCTGTTTATGCGCTCTGAAAAAATGAAGCTCCGGTTTTCAAAAATCGAACGTCGCGACTTGTGATCCGTTACGTCAAACATAAAAAAAACGTACGCTACTTAAAATTATCTCCAAATTCAAATTTCAAAGTGCACATTCTTTACAAAATAGTATGAGCTGAAAACAATGCGCTGCAAGAAGACTGGCAGTCAATAAAAAAAAATTTGCGACAACTCGCGAAATCCTTACTGTAGGTACTAACTAATTTACCAACTGGACAATTGTTGGTGACGATTCAGTTTGCATTGCACGCTCGACCAGAATCTACGCCGGTTGGCTTCATATTGACTACGCCTTTTATGTTGAACTGTCACATATTGCCGACATTTGTCAAATAGGGGACTGGTGTTCTTCGGCTGGTTTTTCTGTAGTGGTGAAATTCTCAAATTAAAATTCTAATTTTTTCAGCATGTTACACTATCCCAAAGCAAGAATTTCCCCTTGCCTCGTCCCTGCCCATTGCAAGCTTCATAGCCATCCGACATTAACATGATAACTTAACCACTTCCTTAGACTGGCAAACGCCGCAACGTTTGAAAACTCTGCCTTGGTCACTATTAACACTTGATTTTCGCAGCCTTTCCACAGTATTATAGCTAGATCGATATATGCGCAAGCGTTCGTGGTTCGTCTAAGGTTATGCGGATGCCCGCGCCGGTGCGTGCGCCGACTGCAAAATAGATCCCGAGGTCGCGCCGTCCCGACCTGAGGAATGTTTTACATATATACAGCTAATGTAACTTATAACGTATTCTGTCTGGCTATATGTAATTGAAAAGACCCCCGGTCAAGCATGGTAAATTTTACTTCGCAGTTTTTGGTATGGCATTTATTAGAAAGCAGTTATGTTTGGAGATGATTCAGCTTAACTGCACTGGCCTGTCCTGAAGTTACAATTTTTAAGTTCATATCACGCCGTTTTGTTCTCACTAATAGTCTTAAATAGGAGAGTGAGAGAAACAGTAATCGAATCTCGAATTTGGGAGTCCCCTGTATTATTTCTATCGTTTCTCGAGAGTTCGATTGGTTTATATTCGCGGCATTCGTATGTATGTACACACAGCAAAGCTATTCGGTAAGCAGGTTTAAAGCGGCGCGTGCATGCAAAGGTGCAAACCGAATAGCTTTGCTGTGTGTACATACGTAGGACGCTCATGTCAAGGTTTCCAATAATATATAAACTTTGTACTTATGACCAAGGCAAAGAGTGTAGCGACGCGTTTTCAGTCCACGACATTATTTTGTGGCTTCCCATAATTTTGATTAAACTGGCGTGGGTTTTTTTTACACAAGTGGTGGTAAGTCTTCATCATTGTCATGAGGTTAAAGAATGTGTCTGTAGTAAAAAAAAATCTGATGCCTTTTAGATATTAAGCGTGCGCGCATTGGTTCCACGCTAACATTTTTATCAGTAGCTCATTGAGTTTTCGATCGTGCCGGCCGATTGGTCTCACCTGTGACCATTCCGCCATTACGCGACATTTCCCATAGTCAGGTGCAGGTCACGTTCCTGTGTCGCGCTCCGTCACGAACTGACTCGTCATTCGGCGACAAGTGTCGCTTTTGTCGTTTTTGTCGGGTGAAAAGTGACGGATTCGTCCCGGCTACAGGTGGAGGTCGGAGAAGTCACGAGACGAATCTCGACAGTCTTTTATTTTGGATTTCTCTTTCGCCTCACTGTGCTCTGTGAACTGGTTTTAATCGAAGTTTTGGTAAAAAATGGAGCGGTCAAGCGTGGGTGTCGGAGCGATGGGGGTCCCGTATATCAAACGATCATCTTTATATTTAAATTTCGAATTCCACCAATCCATAATTAGTTTTTCCCTATTCTCATGACATTAGAAATGGATTGCTTGGTTCTTAATTAAAATGATTGTGGTAGACAAAGCTTTACATTGCAGGTTTTTCATTTTAGCCTAAAACGCCTTGAGTACCTACGTACCTACATATTCTATTTACGTATATAGCTTAGTTAAAGATGACATGCATTTGACTAAGTACCTACCTAGTTACACATAGGTAATTTTGTCTCCTGCAACACGTAGGTACACCTATCTAACAGATATATTAAAAAAAATAGTTTACTTAGGTTAGTCGGTTAATATTACCGTGTGATTCAAGCATATCACGAAATATTGACGCGTATCGTGAATCCGGCTGTTTTGAATCCACGATCCATTATTGACATACCATCTCGATAATATTGACCATGGCAATAGGAATGCATCCATAAAAAGAACGTGTTGAATCGATGTCGCAGTTCATTGCTGACAACTTGAGCATACTTAATACATAAATGACTTCATGGCTCCGTTGTTTATGACTTTGTAACATAAACTTTATGGTCAGATCGTGAAAAACCGGAGCGAAAGTAAAATGCAATCAAATCGGTGATTGGCGGAACTGGATCGAAATCGAAGGCCGAAAGAATCCAAAAATGGATGATAAACATACACCAATTAAGATTTCTGGAGCAGTTGCGAAGTAGTAATTATACTGCACAGTTTATTGTTGTGCCTGTGACTCGATTAACAGTCATTAAAGCGGACTAGATTTTAATTTGATCATGACCGGAGTTCGTGGCACGATAATCTTAATTTACTTAAAACGTATTGATTTTATAAACTTTTATTTAACTTACAACTTATATTATAAATGCGAAAGTTTGTGACTGACGATGTGACGATGTGACGATGTGAGTGAGTGTGTATGTTTGTTCCTTCTTCACGCTAAAACGACTGGAGGGATTTGGATAAAATTTGGAACGATGATAGCTGGCACCCTAGATTAAAACATAGGCTACTTTTTATCCCGGTTAATTGCATAGTTCCCGCAGGATAGTCATAAACATACCAATTGCTAATTCTACGCGGAACGTAGTCGCGGGCAGAAGCTAGTGTCAAATATAAGTGTCGCCGACCTTATTATTTGTGGCATAAAGGTGTATAGATGTTTTTGACGTCTTGGTAACGGACATTATTTATGCCCTTGACTGTACAGTGAGGGAAATGTATTCACGTACCATCGTAGAACCATGTCGCAATTGACAGGCCGCCGTCACTTAAACTCGAGTGATATATATCACCTTATTGCGATAGGGTTCTACGGTAGTATGTGAACACATTTCCCTTACTGTTTGTCCGGGTGGAGTCTTGCAACTCAATTTTGAAGCAGATATCTTCAAGCGATTTAGCAGATTTTTTTGTTTTTAATGATTCACGGTTTAGTTCATTCGAAATATTATAAACGGGATGTGAACCGCGATTACCTTTATTGAGCTCCCGATATTTCGATACAGTTGCATGTATCATGATCACGGGTAGACTGAAGAAATTGCGGGTGGAAATATCGGGAGCTCAATAAAGGTAATCGCGGTTCACATCCCGTTTATAATATTTCGAATGATTTTTTTGTGTCAGTCAGATGACAATACAACAATCTGGAAACTCTTCAACAATTGGTCCGATTGACTTGAAATTTGGTACCTATACATAGTGTATAATAGATGACAATGCAAGAACAGTTAACAACAAAAAGTGGGTACAGTGAGTAAAAAAGCTTGTATTAAAATTTCCTTTTTGACATAAACTTAATTAAACTATAACTTTATTAGAATGTGACGACCTATAGCCCAGTGGTTAGAGAACCTGACCTGAAGCTGGAGGTCTCGGGTTCAATTCTTGTGGCAGCGTTGTGTAATCAAATATTGTTTTTGCATTACCAGTACCCATAAAACAAGCTTTGCTTAGTTCAAGACTTGGTCAAATTGCTATTAAATTTTCTTGTGGCATTTATTATTCACTTCAAAGCCCTTAAGATAATAATTTGTACTAACTATCCCACTTATTACTTCTTGAGGCACGATTCCATGTTACAATTGCCAGTTCTTGCTCACAGCTTGCAGATCAGTGCGCAGCTTAATCTCTTACATGTTGAGATTGCAACATGTTTATAAACAATCACTATGACAACGTCTCAATGCGCTCAACAGTTAAACTACTTGTATTAGGTACACATTCTTCCTCTTAACTCTGACATCTCCAGAAAACGCGGAACAATCAACAAACAGCCTGAACCTCACGTAACAGTCAATAACTCATTGTCTTTTTACAAGCTTTATAAACATGAAAACGTCGCATGCGGCAATAGAAAGTATTTAAAACGCGCAATTTCACGGGACCTGCTTGCCCGCCCAATTCTATTGTGGGGCGTAATGGGACGCAATTACACACGACTGTCTACGGTTTCGAAACGTTTTGGACGGTGATCTAGTTTGATTAGAGCCTCTAGAAATTTCGACAAAAACCTCTATCATTCTTTGACCTTTGACTTTTAGCAGTACAACCCGGCTAGCAGAGTGCGCGAGAGTTATGTCGTGCGCGAGATAAATTTTACGTTTCTTTCTAGAATGAACAGTAGATAAGAAAAAGACTGGTACTCTATCTCTCTCTATCGCGCGCTCTCAGACACTTGTCCCACCACCGGCGAGTAGCGAGAAGCAAGCGTTTTTTAGTATGGAAATTTTGACACTTTTGCCGCCGGGCGACAAAAGTTCCATACTAAAAAACACTTGCTTCTCGCTACCCGCCGGCGGTGGGACAAGTGCCTCATGCTAGCCGTGTAGTATTAATTAGTACTCGTAGACTTCGGCACACGCGATCACACTTACCATCTTTCTCTCTTTCTTACGCACTTAACAGTCTGACGCAAAGAAACGGAAACGCGATTGTGATTGTCTAAGCGAAGAATTCATTACTTAATTGCTGATTATTTATCATACATATGTGTTTTACGTGTTCGTGTTTAGAACGTACTCCGTTATTGACGAAACAATTATATAGACGACTGCAAATAGAGTTGCACTTGTTACATTACAAATGAAAACCACCAAACCTATCACAGCGTCCCTTTGCAATCCATTTAACCTCATTACAGCACATGACTATTTCACCCCGAGCGACATTTCAATTTCAACTCGCATAAAGAAACCAATCGCACAATAAGGCAGCTGGCAGTAAAGTGACCTAAAAACTGCGTTTTGTGCAGCGCAAACAAATGTGGTCACTTAGGCATTCGGTGGCAGTGCGAGTCGCTGACACGCACACGACCTCAATGTGACCTGAGGGTAAACGACCCAAGAAGTGGATTGTGGAGCAATATCAAACATGTATTAAGGTCGCTTTCCTAACCCTATGAAGGTCGAAACATGCGACAAAGGAGTATTTAGCTTTGTACATTTTGGCCATAGATAGCATTATTACACGGGCTCGCTCGCTGTCAGATTCGTACCTACTAAAAGTGACAGCTAAAACTTGAACTGAGTCGGAATTAGGATGTCATGGTAAGGCCCCAGTTCGTGAGCTCTTAGAATGTCATTCGGGTTTCGGGTATCATCGCCGCTAGCAAGTATCAAACCCATAAGAGTGAGCGAGACAGCACGACAAACCTGAATGGCATTATAAGAGCTACAAGTACAGTCGAGGGCATAAATATCGATACAGCCATCGCGTCAAATATATGTGATAGATAGATAGATAGTATTTATTCAAAAAACAATACATGTATCGTGTTTGAAATACAGTTGTGTAAATTAATATTAATTAAGTAACATGTGTCAGATGAAATATTAAAACTATTAAGTAGTTATTAATAACAGAACTACGATTATCGATGTCATAACAAAAAAAGCCTAACTTATACCTAATTAATTATTAAATATTTCATCTACACTATAAAAACAACCTCTCAACAAGTAAATTTTTAGTTTCCTTTTAGTTTCAAGTAACTTTTTAGTTATGTCACCGATTAGTGGCATAACGGTGTATAGATGTTTTTCACTGTACAACTTCTTAGGTATTGTGCTTTTTTACTGCGTTTTCATTAGATAATCATTTGACATTAAATGATTATTATATGCTGTGACTCTTAACGCGATCTCATTCATTATTAAATTTAAAATTCTGAAAACATTTCATTAGAAAATTTGGCAACTTTGGTAACATTTCTTTGGACCTTATTTATTGCTTTGGTGCATTGCTAGACAAGAACGAAAAATGCGAGTCAAAGAAAAAGAAGCATTTGATTAAGTCTTTTCAATAAAGAGTGTCACAAGATTCTCTCTCTCTCTGTCTTTTCTGTTTATTATTGTATTATAGTACCATTGTAAATATGCATTATGTCCTTGGAAACCACGAATTAGTTAGAACGTCGTTTGCTAAACGGAAGCCATTGGAAACAGGACGCATAAAATAGGTTTTATTTGACAGTGAGACGTATCAAGTATAGAAGGTAACTAGTTTCTGAGATACGGCCGTGGACAGACGTTTACGGTGCCACGGAAATGGTGGCCAGGGGTGGCAAACTCAAATTCATTATCGTAATTTTTTGAAAAATCAATACTCACGATTCATGAATCGTGAGTCCATGTTGTCCATGGACAAGGCTGATGAATTGCATGTTGGAAGAGCCAATGGGTTTCAGTAAACCAAAGTGAAAGAAGTTCCTTTACTGCCTACAATACCCCTATAGTTATTAGGTACCTACCTAATTGTCAAATACCAGCAGAAACAGAACGCCAATGAAATTTGGCTGAGGTTAATAAAGATGTTGCGTTATGCTAACCAACTTCATCGACTGATCCTTTATTGCCATTGTCAAGCTTATATTGTCTTAATATTCGTTTGTCGTAATCTATCATTTTATTTGTCTTTGTCAGATAGACAAAACATGCGTTTAACTACGACAGGACAACTTGCGAATAAATGGGGTGAGTCTATAGTGCGGTAATGTAGCATGGTCTTGAAGCGACAAGATTGACAACGTCCATCACAATAGGTCATTATAGTGTCTTAGTATTTTCTGAAGTGCCATAGGTTTGCCATCCCTGGCGCAGTAAAGTTTAGGGCCACGAATTATTTGCGGAGAGAGTCCTTTGTAAAATAATTTCCATCAGTTTAATAATGTGATATTAAAATACAAAAGTTAGACAGGTAAACATCGCCCAGTAATTAATAATCAGCTAATGCCCGTGCATTCGTCCATGAAGACCAAATATCCCGTGGCAATTTGAAAAAATATTTTATATGAACTTGGGGGGACTTGTTTGTTTACAAAAGCGTCGAAATGGAATGGAATGGACTGTGGATTGTACAATGACAGCTGTCAAAAGGTAACTAACATCTCGTGAACTACGTTTCCAACTCCGGTAAACAATCTACGCGCTAAAACTTACTTCCGCGTACATTATGGTTCCTTGTGCACACGTCCAAGTGATTTAGCTGCACAACAGACACCATTTATCCTATTGTTGGTATTGAGTGAAATCCTGGCATTCCACAGGCACGTGTCGCGTTTACCAAATACTGCGAATACCAATGTTATACGATGAACAGTTGAAAGTACAGAGAGCTCTCATATTTTTTTAACTCATATTTCTCATATTTTCGTCCGGATCGCTACCACCATCTTACTCGCTAATCCTGCCGCCAAGCAGCAGTGCTTGCACTGCTGTGTTCCAGTGTGGAGAGTAAGACAGCCGGGGAAATTACAGGCACAAGAGGCATTTCATCTTAGCCCTCTAGGTTGGCAACGCATCTGCAATCCCTCCGGGGTTGCGGTTGTCTATGGGAATTGGTGATCGCTTACCATCAGGTGACCCACTTGCTCGTTTGCCTTCCTATTCATATAAAAAAAAAAAAAACTTTGAAAGCAAAAAGTGGGGTGTTATAGTATAAGTGAACGTGTGTTATTTACAATTTTCTGCTATGTTCTTTTGATTGCTACAACCGTCTTACTCGCTAATCCTGCCAAGCAGCAGTGCAAGCGCTGCTGTGTTCCGTCGTGGAAAGTAAGACAAGCGGTAAAATTACTGACATAATTTGAAATGCTCCGATGTAGCGTACGTCCACTGGCATTGGGCGACTACTCACCATCAAATAACCCACTTGCTCGTTTACCTTGGTTGTGAGAAACAAATTTGTAACGATTACATAGATATTGCACTGCTGCATGTCAATATACTTTACGTTCCCGTGTTACTGACTCTTAATTATGCCATGACGAATGGTGGGTGAGTGCAACGCTTTGTGCTATGACCTTGTCAACGCGTAGTGAGGTCAAAATGTGACAAAGTTGAAGCATGTCGCCACACGACAATGTTGAACAACAGAGTAAAGCCCAGTGTAGACTAGCGAGAATAATGCTTCAAGTGTTACATGGATCGAATATTCGGATAGAGATTTAAGTGAGTGAATGCTTTATTTCAATCAATTCAATTTCAATTTGTGTCAATTGTTCCCTAATATTTATTTATTTAGTGTACAAATATAAAGAAACAAACACAATTCACAAAAACCGATTGATATATGTACAAAGGCTATACAGGGTGTATCAGATAGCCCCTAACAATAATCAGCTGGGCTATATAACCTAGCTACAGAATCTAAAAAAAAAAATTAAAAAAAAATTGGAGTAATTTCTATCTGATACACCCTGTATAAGGGATCTCTATCAGTTAACCTTTGAGTTGATGAGAGGAGCATTTAACTAGGAACCGAAAAAGATAATATAAAGATATCTTTAGTTAAATTAGTTATGTAGCGATTCCGGAAGCTTTTTGAAATACATATATACTTATTTCATTTATTTATATTTAAGACCTATTGTATTTATATTTACCTAATTAAACAAATTATGTATACTTGTTACAGGTAATATACCAAAACTGAGGATACGTTGCAAGTTGACCTTCTTTAATGAATTAATAATTTAAACATAATTACTTATTCATATTTATATGACTTCTTAACTGTATGTAAAAATACAGTCAAGTGCGAGTCGGAATTACATGCATCAAACCACTCTCTGTCAAGTTTCTGGTACTTTAACAGTCATATAATATCTATGGTGGCGTCTCTATTTATTAATACAAAACAGACAGAGATGGTATAGATACCATAATGTAGACATTATCTACGATATCTTATACTTGAAGGTATTAGGAATTTAAGAAAGGGTTAGGCCCTTAATTTCCATTTAATTTATGATTTGTTATTTTTAGGGTTCCGTGCCTTAATAGGAAAATGGAACCTACCTAGGATCACTTCGTTTTTGGTGTTCATATCACCAGGAATGGTTAAAGGTATCAGTTTGAAATTAATATGAAACATTTGGAGATGTGGTGTTTTATCAGCTATAAAAATAGTTTCTCAGATTACGCAACCAAAAGATGGCAACTTTTGAAAGTGAATTATGTTTTTTTTTTAATTTTATGAATAACTAGGTGTTGCCAGCGACTTCGTCTGCAAAGAATTCGGTTATCGCTATCCCGCGGGAACTACGCAATTTTCCGGGATAAAAAGTAGCCTATGTGCTATTCCAGACTTTTCTCAATCTATGTGCCGAATTTCATCCAGATTCGTTGGGCCGTTCTGGCGTGATTTAGTAACAAACAAACATCCATCCATCCATCCATCCATACTTTAGCATTTATAATATTAGTTAGATTTAGGCCTCACGATACAAGTAAAGGAAAGAGACCGAATATAGTTACTCACAGAAATTCTATGCAGTACCTACGAACTTATTTGTTGGTTGCCTTATTAATGTGTACGTAACCCTCAGCACGTGAGTTCCACTTAGCCAATTTTTGATTAAAACAACTAATGGCTATTGTAGTCTCTCTGTGAAAATTTCAAGTGTCTTCCTACCACGGTTAAAAAGATAGAGTACCTAGAGAATTTACGTACGAGAACGCAAAAAAAATGTGTCCGATGTTTAATGGCCGTACTATGTGCGTAGTTGTTTTTTTTCCATTTCATTTACACACAATATTATTCAGGGTTAGCCAAAGTCGGGTCAAATGACAATCAGGGCGGACAGATGTCCTAAAGACTTGTAATTGTTTGTTGTTGTTGTTGTTGTGTTGGTGATAGCTGACCTTCCTTTTTTTGCTCGAGGGTAGACGTCAGTTATGAAATTAACAGTGACGTAAATCCTGTCGACGAAACACTTGAAAACGGCTCGACTGACTGTAGTTTGCTTTGTGGGTGCGTATTAAAATACATAAAGTTTAAAATGTATAATAGGTTAAAATACATAATGGTTCAAAATATATAATGCTATTTTCTCAGAAAATTGCAAACTAACAAAATTGTTAAACTAAACCTAACCTAACCTAAACCAATCTACTATCAAAAAAGTTCATCTAGCTAATGGTTTCACAGAAAATGGCACTAAGTATATATTTTGAACCATTATGCATTTTAACCCATTATACATTTCAAGCTTTATATATTCTGATCCGCTCCCTTGCTTTGTACGTACATGTATACATGAATCACATTTTATTCCTTACGAGTTTAGTATAGGCAGAGCCAGAGTTTTTCCACTTCTTTTATTGAATTTTCTTTATCCATGAGTTTATTGCAATAACTTTAGCTTTAGTAAACTGTCATCTTGTATGTTCTTAGAGGCCAAGTCGAGCTCATATTGTCTTCGACTATGTCAAAACAAGTCCGACATTGTCACGCCGTGCCATTAGCCACGCTAATTTCCCACGTCTACGAACACAATGCTGTTTTATGTGTGTGCCAGTTTTTGTGCTAAACTCCAGCGACCCGAGTGACATCGACGACCTTTGTGTGCCATTTGATTCGTTTAAATAAGGAATCGCGGTAAGCATCTCAAGTACGTAGTTACTACGTCGTAGTATGATTAGTGCTTCAAAAAGCGCGTAAAGAACAGTGCGAACAAAGACGGAAGTACTTCGTATGGTCGAATATTTTGTTGGTCTAACGTATTTTTGGTCAGGTGATCGTTTGGTCTAAAATATCTCCAGCGGCTCATTTTTAGGATAAACGATCATTCGTCCAAACGTTGCATTAGAGTCTAATGATTACACCAAACAATAATTCCTCCGTGAATAATACCAAAGAGTTAGCTGAAACCGACTTAAGAAGTTAAAACTTACCATTTATCTGTCTCTGTCTTTCACTCTGAGTTGCCATTACTAGACTCCATTATCTGTCTGTTTGTCTGTATGTTACCAGGCTGTATCTAAAACCTTGATAGCTAAACAGTTGAAATTTTCAAAAATGAAGCATATCTGTTACCGCTGTTACAAATACTAAAAACAGAATATTTTTATGTCTGTCTATGTAAGTAACCAATATAAAGTGACTTTACTCAGGAGACAGAGCTGTGCTAACACTAGATTTCTATTCACTTGCCCAATTTGTACGTAGCCCTCGATACGCCGAGTTCGACTCGCTCTTTCCGGTTTTTCGGTAATTTATCATTTGTCTCTTCTGCGTGAATGTTGCTCTGTGAGCGGGTGCTAATAAGTGTTGTATTGCAGTAACCACAAAGCCTCTATTGTGTCACTGCACGGAGCCTTCGACCTTGGTGCTGCCAAGGTCGTGTCAGAGTCAATATTTGTACCATTACTATTACCTGCCTACAGTTGTTACATGTAAGTACTCCGCTTTGTCACCGCTCTAGTTATGTATAACAAAAAGTAGCTAGGTATCTAATGTTCGTCTCGTCCATTCTATGTGTATTCTAAAGTAAATTCCGTGGTATACTTATTAACATTCGTATTTGTACCCGTGAGTTTCACAGATTATGAGTATGTTCGTAGACTCTACGGAGTTTAATGTGTACGAGTATGTAAGTAGGTACCTGAAATGAAGAATAAATATATATTAAATTATTATTTTTTTAAATTTTTATGTGCAATAAAGAATTTACATACATACATATTAAGAGATCACAAAAGTCCAAAGTAAAAGCTAATTTCCCTTGCGAACAAAACCTCTTAACATTGAAATCAACAAAGCGACAAAAGCCAGCTTCACATTAAAAAAAACATACGAGCATTCTGCCAAAAAAACAATGCACTGGCGTGATCGACAAAACCGCAATTACCAATCGTTGTTTAAAAAATAAACTGTTGAGTTTTCCGATTTCCACGTGACCTCCGTTTGAAACAATCGCGCTTATCACCTGACCTCTTTAACGGCTTTGAGCAACGAAGAATAAAGGCTTAAACGCTCGTATGCAACCATTTAAAATAGGCTTTAAGTTCAAAAGCCGTAGGTCGGTATTGAAGTGCGACGGATTTGTTTTTTTTTCCGGTGTTATCGTATTGTGTTCATGTTTTAGGCATTTCGGTGCGTTCTGTGTGTTCGTAGTAGCGTAATTTTATACGATATTGAGTGTTTCGAATATTATTGGCCGTGTTTTTATGTAAGTTACATTACTGATATCGTTTCCTAATCCAGTTTTAGGAAATTTTAACGTAGTTTATTTCGCAAAATACGTGAACAGTTTTTACTGCGTGTTTTATGACCGATTTAAATGACGCTTGCCCTCTACAGGTCACGGACAGCAAAATGACTAGGCAAATGTTCCTTAATTCTTTACGAAGTTAGGAAAACACTGATAAAACCCAGCGCATAAAGAAATAGGTACATGTATTTCATAGATAAAAATAATTTACGCCTTTATTCGGTGAAGAGCTCTATTAAGCGCGCGCCTAACACAAATTAAGATATTCCACGAACAATTTCTTGATATCTCCTAAAAGAAATAAAAGCAAGTGTCAATGTTCATTCTGAATGAATTTAGATTAGAATATTAGCATTGTTTATGCTCTACGAGGTTGGTGTAAAGTGGTTTCGGGTGGTCCAAGGGGACAGCTCTATTTGGTATCGCATGACAGTTTTATCGAGCCGATACAGTTTGTTTGGTTTTTAGTGCTTACAAGTCCTGTGTAGGTTGCGGCAGCTTACAGGGTTTTCGGTGGTACCAATGTAATTGGCCTTAAAACTTTTTTAATTTATTAATACTAAAACGATGTGTCTTTCATGGCTTAAATAAACCGCAGAGGCTATAATAAGATGATCTGCTATTTTTGCTCGACAGTATGTATATTGTTTTTGTTTTCGTCAATACTTGCTTACGTAGTTTACTTTTAGATTTGTTATTTTGTTAACACTATTTCCAAAGACAAGGTGTTGACAAGACTGTGACAGAGCGTTTCGATCAAAATCTTCCATAAAAAAATGACATGAACAACAAGTAAGAGAAGCCAATAAGTGACACATTTTAAAAAAATATATAAGACTAGATTTTTGGAAATTTTACATTATTCTAATATCAATTTTATTCCAATTGTATAAAAGCCGTAGCTGTTCCTTTAATCAAAAACCTCCGTACGAGTACCCCGATATTCGAGATTCGAATTTCGTATCATACCATACTCTCATATCAATAACTAAATGTGAGCGGAAAGGCATTATACCAACTTTGAGTTTGTATGCCGCAGCGTGCGCAACAGGCCTTATACTTCGGAGCGTATAAGGCCTGTTGCATACGCTGCCGCTCGTCCCTTGGCCACATGTGGGCACGAGCCACGCGTGGGGCACGCGTGGGCGTCCGAATAAACAAGTCCGTATGTAACGACGAGCCTCGTAAATTGATCTGAGATGGTTCGGGGAACCGTGGGCTAAGTTCAATGTCTTCATTGTTGAATGTTTAGGGTACTGGGGAAAGTGGAGACATATTTTTTTTTTCCAATAACCTATTTTGCAGCTTACGAGTTAAATTGGTATACTTGACTCTCAGATCAAATCTAACTAATATTATAAATGCGAAAGTATGGATGGATGGATGGATGGATGTTTGTTTGTTACTCAATCACGCCAGAACGGCCCAACGAATCTGGATGAAATTCGGCACATAGATAGAGAAAAGTCTGGAATAGCACATAGGCTACTTTTTATCCCGGATAATTCCCGTGGGATAGCGATAAACGAATTCTTTGCAGACGAAGAAGCTGGCAACAGCTAGTAAAACATAAGGGCTAAAGTGAAACAAACATCACTGCCAATGGATATTCGAATATAATCCTGTAATTACAAAAATCTAAAAACCTTTTTGACTGCCTCACATAGTTTAGGTATGTGAGGCGTTGGTTTTACTTTTCCAAAAAGTTAATATGTTAGCAGAAAATATAGGGTTGTCGAAAGAATTGGTTGTCGAACGATACATTTGTCAAACGTTTGTCGTTTGTCAAAGGCGCGGGTAAGATGGTGGTAACGAACCGAACAGACCCTGCAAAAGGTCTACCACGATCTTGAACTAAATCTTTTTTTTATACGGAACACCATCCATAGTATTCTCTATGGCTGCTGACTTCGTAGTGATGTGCCCTGTGGGGTCCGACACGACAGGTGTGTTAGCCTTTGCCTGTTGTGTCACCATGTAGGTGGCACTGTGTTCAATGGTTCCAACTGTTATCGGTATAAATGAAGACGTTTCGATATGGCCAAACATTTGAAGTCACATGAAGATGTTTGTGTTGGAATTTTATTTGACTTTTGGAGTGTCATCTATAATAAAAAATGTATGGAAAGAAAGATTTGTTTTATTCGGAAAATATAGTCGTTGACAACACGGACTTAAATGATTAGCGATTCTGACTATGAAGCTAGAGGGTAAGGTTCGAATCCCGGTTAAGGCAAGCACTTGTAAGATGAATAGGTGTGAATATTTTGTAGCTAAGTCATAGACGTTATTATACTTTTAATATTGAAACTTTTTAATTAATTGTTGGTACTGTCAGAAAATCCAAATAAGGTGAAAGCAAAACACCGAAAGACATAAATTAAGTACAACAAAAGAATGCAAATATATACAACTTCAAACTCTTTAAATGCATATTTCATAGTCAATTTGTAAAAGCTTTTGTGAAATCTGTTCATAAATTGAACACCACAGTGAATTATGCGATTGACTCTTAACAGTATTTCTTAATTTATGACATAAGTAAACATTCCATCAACAATTAGTTAAGAGCTCATTCGAAATATTACAGACGGGATATGATCACGGGTAGACTGAAGAAATTATGGGAAAGAGATCTGGGTTCATATCCCGTCTATAATATTTCGAATGAACTTAACCGTGAATCATTGAAAACTCTTATTATGAAGAGCTGTAGGTACAGCTATCTATATAACATCAGAGGTATTAATATAATAAGTGAGGCGACGTGGCGATTTTCTCTTGGTGAGAATGCGTGAGATTTCACTCAAATAATTGTTAATTGTGTAAAGGTTAACTGGAAGAGATCCCTTTTAGGTATAAGTTCGCCTTTGTGCATTTGTGTTTTCCTGTATTCATCTTTTTCATGTGTTTTATGTACAATAAAGAGTTTTACATACATACATAATTGTGAATTTTCAGAATGCGTATTTCCAGTTCCAGTGTAAATACTATCTCTATTCTTTCGTATATAATATCTGTGCTTGATTTCACTGAATTTCAGTGAGTGGTACATAAATTTGAACGTAAAGTAGAATCACATAATTTCTCACGAAAACAAAGTTATATGTATTTGCCGATACCCCGAACGTCATATGTGAGATTGGATAAGATTTAGATGAAGCCTCAGGACGAAGCAGAAATACTCGTTTATTATTAACTCAAGGTCACTTTACTGCTCAATAATCATTATTCTGAGATTATAGAGGAAAAGCTGCTTATTTACACTGCATTTAACCCCATTATTTGTTCAGATCCCGAACAGTCACTTTCTTTGGCTGCTGAGCATAATTATTCCATACTTGACCCGATGGGTTAAGGTCTGCAAACCAATCAAACAACTATTGACAATGTTTACACTATTACATAACTGAAGACCGGGTTGCGCTTCGAGTTTATCCTTTGATGGTCTATGCCAGTAAATATGTGCGTTTTTGTAAGCGTGGTAAACAATAGCGTACAAAGTAGTAAAGAGACTACCTCGGGAACCAAAGACATCTACATAATTCGAGTTTATACATTAGACATAGCCAAAAGTCCTATGAGAAATTCACGACTGTTGCTTAGTGTTTCATTTTGCTTTTCACCTATTAGTCGTCATGATTCTGTCAAGTGTAGCGATTTATTAGCGATGTTACCGGTACTCTTCTGAAAGATGTCAGCATGTGACCGCTCGCGCTCGTCTCGCACGCCTGTGACCTTATGACCGTATCCCGCGCATGTCTCCCCCCCATTTCGTTAAAACTACCACACCATTCACGAGAAGGTCGTCGTAAAGGTTTAGGCCCTCAATCGAGAAAACATCATAGAGATGTTTTGAGTACTCTTCTGACCTGTGACCGCTCGCGCTCACCTGTGACCTTAGCGTGGGTCGCGTGGGTCACGCCCGCCCCCCCCTTTCCAAAAGAAACCGTACCATTCACAAGAAAGTCGCCATAAAGATTCAGATCCCTTCCGATCTCTCTATCAAAAGTGTAGGGACTTAAGAGATGTTATTGGGGCACTTCTGGATGACGTTACCATGTGACTGCTTGCGTTCGTCCCGTAGTAAGCCTGAGACCTTAGCTCGCGGGTCACGTGGACCACGACTGCCTCCGTCCTTTTCAAAACACACCGTACTGTTCATAAGAAAGTCGCCATAAAGATCAGATGTGTAACGATCTCTCTGACTGATCTCTCTCGATTGCTCTGTCAAGAGTGTTATCGGTGCTCTTCGGAATGATGTCACCGTGTGACCGCTCGCGCTCGTCTCCTGCGCCTGTGACCTTAGCCCGCGGGTCGCGTGGGTCACGCGCCGCTCATTTTCCTTCTGTCGTCTCCGCAGAACCAGTCGGCAGACAGTTCACGGCCAGTACTTGCTGCTGTTTACCTAGTTACGAAGATGCGGTGCTAAATGCTAGGTACCTCAACTACGTGTAATTACCACATTATTATGATGATTCGATGGATATAATTTAGCGGGCAATATTACCTATACTTCAGTTAATTTTGAATGAGAAACCACATTATATTGCGGCTCGTGAACTGTAATCTCTTTACAATTTGTACTAGAGTAACAATTAACGAAACGCTATAGAGTGACATTAAAACAATTTTATAAATCCACAATCTTGCTAAACGTGCCTAGGTCTTGTTACCTTAGGCTCTGTCTACCCCGTAAGGGATAAAGACGTGATTTATGTATGTATGTATGTTAACTAGGCTACAGCAGCAATAGGCAATACCAATTAATAGCAGGTCGTTAATGGCTATTTGCCAAGCGGATTTGATTGAGCGAATAGAGCGATGACACGGCACGGGTCATGACATGTGTAGCTAATAATGCATTGTCCATACAAATACTTGACAATTAAAATACTGATTTTCTATTAGCTTTTACGAACCCGGTAATACTATGTCTCTCATTGTATAATTCAAAGGTAAACCGGAATATTGAGAGTACATGGTTTGGCATGTTAGACTGAATATTTCCAAAAAAATCACAGTTTTTATTGAGATTCTCAATTTCTTCACACATTGGTAATATTGAAATTTAAAAATAAAACGTGGTGTTAGATTAAGGTTTTCGAAAATTAGGTCATGACCATGACGTTATTAACCTACCTACAGTGAGGGAAGTGTATTCAAGTACCACCGTAGAACCCTGTCGCAATTGACAGGCCGCCGTCACTCATACTCGGGTGATATGTCACCTTATTGCGATATGGTTCTATGGTGGTACGTGAATAATATACGTATTACTTGTTTAAAGGAAAAAAAACTGGTAGTTAATCTATATTTATCTAATTATGCTAAGCGCAAAACTCGAGATTAGCGGGACCAATTCGTCTATTTTTTATATTTTCCTTAAAGCACACTGAATGTTTAATGGAAAAAAAAACATAAAAACAGGGAACGGGGCGGAGCCGCGGGAAAAAGTTAGCTATATTATAAAAACTTTCGCTGTGCACAATGAGTTGTTAGCTAGCAGAATGAACTAGCCATTTGGTACGAAGCACTCCTGCGCAGTTTGCACAGCTAAGTGCCTTGCAGTATTTACACACAATTAATGCCCCAATCAAAGTTCGATGGGATTTTTATGGTGTGTCGCAAAACGATGGTAATTATCGTTTCTTTTTCAACCATGAAAATGCCTGTCGATCAATTAAGCGCAGCCAAAAATGTGTGTATTGTTTTTTTTTTCGTTTTTTTTTTCAGTCTTTACTAATTGTACGTGGTTATTGATGATACGAGGTCAAAAAGACCTTTAATAATTATTATTTTCATTATGTTTTATAACGAGCACAGCATATATTTCTATACAAATACATGTTTTTTCTCTGGAGTACTATGCCATAATTGAAGAAATAATGGTGGAAATAGTGACACCTTTGACTATGTAGGCTGGAGCTTCCCACACAAAAGCATTTTTCTTCGTTTGTCGCTCAGGCAGGGGTAACCTCAGATAGGTTCCAAAATTGAGAGCAAAATAAATGGTCATTCATTACTTATTTCGTATATTACGTAACCTCTTCCTCTTATAGCGTAAGATTTTACCCAGTTTTCAATATTCAAAACATTTTTCTTCGTTAGTCGTTCATGCAGGGGTCATCTAAGAAAGGTTACAAAATTGAGAACAAACAAATGGTCATTCATTACTTATTACGTATATTACGTAACCCTCTTGTAGCGTAAGATTTGGTTAGGCTTTTTCAATATTCCGACTTGTAGAATATTACTTAGACCAGCGGTTCTCTGACTTTTTGGTGACGGAACCCTTTTAGAAAGCGAAATACTTGACGGAACCCTAGAACTAGAATAAGAGGAGTTTTGAATTATTTCGAAATTATTGCGGAGCCCTCACGTCGGCTTCGTGGAACCCCTACGAGGGCTTCGTGGAACCCTAGGGTTCGAGGGCGGTCGGGGCAGATATTTGTATGAAAAATACGAATGTTTGTTCTCGAGTCTTGGATGTTTAATATGTATTTAAGTATGTATAATTCTATATAAGTAAGTTACAGTACAGTGGATAGTACCCATATTACAAGCTTTGCTTAGTTTGGGACTAGGTCAATTGGTGTTAATTGTGCCAAGATATATACGAGTATAAATTTTTTATTTACTTTGAGTATGGCTGAGTTAGACCTATTAAATAACCTTCTCACCTCAGACCGAAAGGTGGTGTAGAGTTTTTCAAACCCCCTTACTAAACTTCTCCTGCCTTCATACATAAGTAATAAATGGACCCCTTGTTAATACTAACTCAGAAAACAACTACTATTAAATATTAATGGACTTTAATCCCGTCATCGAGGTAAATGTTGAATTTGTATAAAGTATGCAAGGCTTAATGCATTTTTTATGGTAAGGTAAATTTTCCTTGACGCCCAGTTATATCCGTTTGACCTTTCTTTAGGGTCGTAGATGTACATAACCAGTATTTAAAGATCTTTAAGTGTTAGCTCAAGGTTTTGAGTTGAGGTTCTGGTGATGTTGGTGGTGTATGTTTTGATGCGACGGTCACGGCGGGGTGCCGAGGTGTTAACTATGCTGCTGGTGTAAGATGACATATAATGTTTGGTTTATTGTTTGCGGCTTTGAATTTGGACTGGATGACGGGTCTATATTTATGGTTTTAAAGTTAAAAAAAGTTGGTGACTACGTGTAGTGGAGTGAGGAATTACGAGTTATGCTTATAATTTATCTAGTTATTTTTTGAACGGGTAAAAAAAAGCTTATTAGTTCTGGTTGGCAACGTATCTCCAATTTATTTGACATTGTGGATATTTCGGATACTTTGTGGGAAGAAAGATCTAAGTCCTATTAAGACTTTAAATGACTTCCTTCCAAGATGGGTGCATATGTGATCATTTTCCAAGTGAGATGATAAATTTGCTTTACTTTAAAAGCTTATAAAATACTAGCTGTTGCCAGCGACTTCGTCTGCAAAAAATTCGTTTATCGCTATCCCGCGGGAACTACGCAATTTTCCGGGATAAAAAGTAGCCTATGTGCTATTTCAGACTTTTCTCTATCTATGCACCAAATTTCATCCAGATCCGTTGGGCCGTTCTGGCGTGATTGAGTAACAAACAAACAAACAAACATCCATCCATCCATCCATCCATCCATCCATCCATCCATACTTTCGCATTTATAATATTAGTTAGATATCCTTGTTCTTTACTTTTAGGTACTTTACTGCCAAGACAAAGTTTATTTGATTTATGATGAATGAAATGAGCTTAGATTCAGATCCCGTGATTGGATAGACTAGATATTTGAAACGTGTAAAAGTGTCAGACATGTGTAATTTTTTTTTTATCAAAACCTTAAATGAAACCACGGCGTTCATGTGATATCACTATTAGCCTAATCACATGACAGTAATTTACCTTTTCCTCGAAGACTAAAAACGAATCTGTCCAGCGCAAATACGTATTCCGCGGAAAAAAAATGAATTTTGTACGCCCGGAGTAACATGGCGTACAGTTAGTGAACTAAAACGATATTCGGGTTTGTCTTGCTCTCTCACTCATTCTTAAGGGTTTGAAGTTCGATGCTTGAATCCCCGAATGGAGTATCCGAAACCCTGTCTGACTAAGAGTCAGTTATTGTGCTGAAAATCTCTTCACGGGATTTTATTGTTGGTGTTTTTAAAATCCTGAAGGCGCAGGCAAATTTTAGTTTTGTACAGTCGCCGTCATACAGTTTGAAGCACCCAAGTCAGCCAAATAGTTCGGTACCATAGGAATAGTATGGCGTGTCGAACTTTTGTTAACAATACAATAATACTGTACAATACAATACAATAACTCTTTATTGAACACCACATATAACAATCAAAACAGAAAAAGGTATACAGAAGTAATAAGGTAACAATAGGCGGCCTTATCGCTACAGAGCGATCTCTACCAGGCAACCATAAAGGACTGGAGAAAAGAACATATCTGAACAGGTGGTGCAATTTAGAATACATATTAATATACCTAAGTAGTGAAAATACGTACATACCAATACACATACAATACATAATACATTTTACATGAAACACATTTATAATAAATGGAGATATAAATAGACACATACACACATGCCTAAAAAGAAAACCAGCTACATATAAAAATCATGGACAGGATGACAGATAGTGCTCCTTCAACATAGTTTACTAACATAGTTAACTTTGGATGTTCCATACTATATGACGCTGACTGTACCATTGACTACAGATATTGATTGTTAACTCCGCTAGATTGTATGGCCAAGGTTTTTTTTTAATGCTGTGTCAGTAATGTGGTCCAAGAACCGAAAGCGAGTTAGCATTATAAAGGCTTCCGATACACAATGGGGGCTCTAAGATGGCGCTCGCCGATAATTGCGTAATCGTGACGAGCTACCTTTATCTGTGGTTGTAAAATAGAAATAAGGCGAAGAAAAAAATAGGTTAATATTGTAACAAATAAATTTAGTAACGTTTTGAGTTGAAATAGAAAGGCTTAGGTATTTTAAAAGAAAATAAAAAATGTGGATGAGATGGCGAGTGAGCCAGCCAATGATCACAGTTTGCTAGTAAAAGTATAGCGTCTAATCGATAAGTCAAACAGCATGTCGGCACTTAAAAGTCAACATTGTCAAAAAATACTGTGAGCTACATCTTCGGCAGCATTGCCGTTAGCGTACATTTTACACATTTGACGTACCTTTGCAGCCTCCAATGTGTTATGTGTAGTGGGGTCCAGTTTACGTACCTTTTGTTCTCATCCAAAATTATGTGTAACATTTTATAAACCGCCGCCAAACAGTTGTGGCAACACTGAGAGCGATAGAAACTGTATTATGAGTTGAGTAAAAAAATGCTTATGTTCCTTTTTTCGATTCTCTATCATCATATTCCCCATTCATTTCACCAGAAGATTTCAGAAGCGCCATCGGCCTAGAAAACTAAGATAGGATCTCATGTGCCAGTGTGCCAAAACAGTTGCTTGGCGGCAGGATTAGCGAATAAAATAGTGGTGGTGATCCGGATCGACCTTCGCAACAAATGGTTTTTTTTTATTTATTTAATATAATTAGAAAATATACAGAATTGGGACTACTATGGCACTATTGAAAAACCCTCTGGGGATTTATGTAATAGTAGGCGAGTTACAGCGCCAAGTGCAGGTTATTAGATAACTACTCGGTTTTTTTCCATTATTTTTCATGAAATAAATCCTGAAAAACAGTCCAGCGCCATTTTACCCCCGCAGCGTCGTGCGTCAAGTGCTCTTTATTCATATCGGTCTTTGTCTCTATGCTAATGCCTCGGTCACCGGCGCGACCTCTCGCCCGCAAGGTCGCTTGTAGGACGCGCACTCTCAGAACAACCGGGCGAATTTACATGAAAACGGGCGAAAGAGCGCACGTGATACTGAGCCTTATTGGCGCTGGGTACGGCCGGTTATATAAGAAGGCATGTGACATTATTTAGAACTGAACTCGAGATGGTCTGAAATGGATAGTGATGTCATGAAGAGGTATGGAAAAATAACAGAAGTAACAATCATCATCACCATCAGCCTATATACGTCCCACTGCTGAGCACAGGCCTCTCAGAACGGCCCAGTACGGATTGGGAACTTCACAAACACCATAGAATTGGTGTGAAGGTTTCCTCACGTTTTCCTTCACCACGATCATGGTAAGTTTCAAATGTAACATCGCACATGAATTACGAAAAACTCAAAGGGGCAAGCCCGGACTCGACCCCACGATCCTCTGTTCAGAGGACACAGGTCAAGCCACGCTACCATGGCTTTTCACGAAGTTACAATCACTACCTACATAGTATAAAACAAAGTCGCTTTCTCTGTCCCTATGTCCCTATGTATGCTTAAATCTTTAAAACTACGCAACGGATTTTGATGTGGTTTTTTTTTAATAGATAGTGACTCAAAAGGAAGGTTTAAATAGATAAATAAATATCTTGGGACAAATTACACCAATTGAACCAGTCCCAAACTAAGCAGAGCTTGTGCTATACACGTACGTGCGTACGTATACGTATAATACATGCATAATATACCGTGCGAAGCCGGGGCGGGTAGCTAGTATCTTATCTAATCTAACTTCTAACTAATATTATAAATGCGAAAGTATGGATGGATGGATGGATGGATGGATGGATGTTTGTTTGTTTGTTACTCAATCACGCCAGAACGGCCCAACGGATCTGGATGAAATTTGGCACATAGATAGAGAAAAGTCTGGAATAGCACATAGGCTACTTTTTATCCCGGAAAGTTGCTCAGTTCCCGCGGGATAGCGATAAACGAATTCTTTGCAGACGAAGTCGCTGGCAACAGCTAGTATCTTATAATTTAGAATAATGGCCTTTTTTGTACGTTAGTCTAAGTATGAAAGATTCAATTTAGGTAAGGTTTGTACTTAGTCATATTTTAATAGTCAGTTTTCATTAGAGGGGTTAATAAGAACGGGGCCTTACCATTGGCGTGTTAATGCCATTCAATTCCGACGCAGTTCAGGTTTTAGCTGTCATTTTTTGTAAGGATCTGGCAGCCAGCGAACGTAAACTGAATACAAATAATTTCTAAACGACACTGAAAATTAGAACACATAGAAAAATCCGAAAAGTAAAGCTATGGCCGGGAATCGAACCCGGGTCCTCGTCTCCGTGACGCGTGCTATACCCCTACACCACCCATAGCAGGTAACCCCGGACCCGGACCCAGACCCGGAGGACCCGAGTTCGATTCCCGGCCATAGCTTTACTTTTCGGATTTTTCTATGTGTTCTAATTTTCAGTGTCGTTTAGAAATTAAATTTCTAACGGTAAAACCGTAAAAAGTAAACATAAAAAAAAATCAAGAAATAAATTTCTTGATTCATTTGATATTGAATACAAATACAAAATACAGGTACAAATAATTTATTTGTCAAACATAGGTTAAATAGGTGGTACAATAATTGTAGATTTGTAGGTATCACTACTGCGCCCAAGTCCATACAAATATCTTGGTCTGCTCCAGAATCGAAATTGATTCGCTTTACGTCATGTAACCCTTAGTACCTTTTTTTTATGTGAATAGGAAGGAAAACGAGCAAGTGGGTTACCTGATGGTAAACGATCACCACTGCCCATAGACACCCGCAACCCCGGAGGGATTGCAGATGCGTTGCAAACCTAGAGGACTTAGATGAAATGCCTCTTGTGCCCGTAATTACCCCGGCTGTCTTACTCTCCACACCGGAACACAGCAGTGCAAGCACTGCTGCTTAGCGGTAGGATTAGCGAGTAAGATGGTGGTAGCGATCCGGACGGACCTTGCACAAGGCCCTACCACCCGCAAAACTCTCAGTAATTAGAGTATCTGAAACTTCAAGTCAATGTCGATCGGATTGATTTGAAATTTGTAATGCATACCGCAATTTTCAATACGTCATACTTAATATGACTGATAATAACTATAATTGATAACTGAAGAACAAAAGGCTGAGCCTTGGCCCGGCCTCCGCGCATCCTCGCTCCACATGCGTGCGTTCCGGTTCACGCAGCTTCTATCACTAATCTGTTAAGGCGAAGGGATAGGCAAATGACCTTGCCCGTTCGTGACGTGGCAAGCAGTCCGATCAACGCGACATCTGTTAAATAATCGACGCGTGAACTCGATGCGAATGGGCGCGTGCTGATGATTGAAATATTGTAAAGTTTGTGACGATGTGAGTGAGTGTGTATGTATGTTTGTTTCTTCTTCAAGCTACAACAACTGGACGGATTTGGATGAAATTTGGAACGAAGACAGTTGGTACCCTAGATTAAAACAGGCTACTTTTTATCCCAGAAAAATGCAGTTTCCGCGGGATAGTGATGAACGTGACGTCAAAGATGTCCAGAGTCTGTTTAGAGTCGCAACGTAAATTATTATGGCAGAATAAAGTAAAACTTGAACGTGTGCGGGAAAGATACAGAATAAGGCATGGTTTTTCCAATGATTATCTTCAAAACCGATATCCGAGGGTCCGAGAGGTCCCCAAACATAAATCCGTTATCAAAAATGAAAAAGGTGGCCGCCATTTTGAATTCTTTAAGTTTTGGACCGATTATTTTCAAAATCGATATCTGAGAATCCGAGTGGTCGTCAAACACAAATCTGCTATCGAAAATGAAAAAACTGGCCGCCATTTTGAATTCTTTAGTTTTTGAACCGATTGTTTTCAAATTCGATATCTGAGGATCCGAGTGGTCCCCAAACATGAATCCGTTTTTAAAAATGAAAAAAGTAGCCGCCATTTTGAAAACTTTTGTTTTTCGACTGATTGTTTTCAAAATCGATATCTGACGATCCGAGTGATTCCCAAACACGTATCCGATATATAAAATGAAAAAAGTGACCGCCATTTTGAAATCTCTAGTTTTTGAACCGATTGTTTTCAAAATCGATATCTGAGGATCCGAGTGGTCCCCAAACATGAATCCGTTATCAAAAATGAAAAAAGTGCCCGCCATTTTGAAATCTTTAGTTTTTGGACCGATTATTTTCAAAATCGATATCTGACGATCCGAGTGGTTCCCAAACACGTATCCGTTATATAAAATGGAAAAAGTGGCCGCCCTTTTGAAATCTGTAAGTTTTGGACCGAATATTTTCAAAATCGATATCTGAGGGTCCGAGTGGTCGTGAAACACAAATCTGCTATCGAAAATGAAAAAACTGGCCGCCATTTTGAAATCTTTAGTTTACCGACCGATTGATTTCAAAATCGATATCTGAGAATCCGAGTTGTCTCCAAACATGAATCCGTTTTTAAAAATGAAAAAAGTGGCCGCCATTTTGAAATCTTTAAGTTTTGGACCGAATATTTTCAAAATCGATATCTAAGGGTCCGAGTGGTCGTGAAACACAAATCTGCTATCAAAAATGAAAAAACTGGCCGCCATTTTGAAATCTTTAGTTTACCGACCGATTGATTTCAAAATCGATATCTGAGAATCCGAGTTGTCTCCAAACACGTATCCGTTATCAAAAATGACAAAAGTGGTCGCCATTTTGAAATCTTTAGTTTTTGGACCGATTATTTTCAAAACCGATATCTGAGGGTCCGAGAGCTCCCCAAACATAAATCCGTTATCTAAAATGAAAAAAGTGGCCGCCATTTTGAAATCTTTAAGTTTTGGACCGATTATTTTCAAAATCGATATCTGAGAATCCGAGTGGTCGTCAAACACAATTCTGCTATCGAAAATGAAAAAACTGGCCGCTATTTTGAATTCTTTACTTTTTGAACCGATTGTTTTCAAATTCAATATCTGAGGATCCAGGTGGTCCCCAAACATGAATCCGTTTTTAAAAATGAAAAAAGTAGCCGCCATTTTGAAAACTTTTGTTTTCCGACCGATTGATTTCAAAATCGATATCTGAGGATCCGAGTTATCTCCAAACACGTATACGTTATCAAAAATGACAAAAGTGGCCGCCATTTTGAAATGTTTAGTTTTCAGACCGATTATTATCCGATATCTGAGGGTCCGAGAGGTCCCCAAACATAAATCTGTTTTTAAAAATGAAAAAAGTGGCCGCCATTTTGAATTCTTTACTTTCTAGACCAATTGTTTTCAAAATCGATATCTGAGGATCCGAGTGGTCCCCAAACATGAATCCGTTTTTATAAATGAAAAAACTGGCCGCCATTTATCAACCCGTTATCAAAAATGGAAAAAGTGGCCGCCAGTTCAGATATCGATTTTGAAAACAATCTGTTCAAAATCTAAACATTTCAAAATGATGATGACTTTTCTATTTTGTATAACGGATACGTGTTTGGGAACCACTCAGATCGTAAGATATCGATTTTGAAAACAATCGGTACAAAAACTAGTTTTTAAAATGGTGGACACCTTTTTTTATTTTTAAAAACGGATTCTTGTTTGGGGACCACTCGGATCCTCAGATATCGATTTTGAAAACATTTGGTCCAAAAAGTACAGAATTCAAAATGGCGGCCAGTTATTTTTATTTTCGATAGCAGATTTGTGTTTGATGACCACTCGGACCCTCAGATATCGATTTTAAAAATAATCGATCCAAAATTTAAAGATTTCAAAATGGCGGCCACTTTTTTCATTTTTAAAAACAGATTTATGTTTGGGGACCTCTCGGACCCTCAGATATCGGTTTTGAAAATAATCGGTCCGAAAACAAAATATTTCAAAATGGTGGCCACTTTTGTCATTTTTGATAACGTATACGTGTTTGGAGACAACTCGGATCCTCAGATATCGATTTTGAAATCAATCGGTCGGAAAACTAAAGATTTCAAAATGTCGGCCAGTTTTTTTCATTTTTGATAGCAGATTTGTGTTTCACGACCACTCAGACCCTTAGATATCGATTTTGAAAAAAATCGGACCAAAACTTAAAGATTTCAAAATGGCGCCCACTTTTTTCATTTTTAAAAACGGATTCATGGTTGTGGACCTCTCGGACCCTCAGATATCTGTTTTGAAAATAATCGGCCCAAAACTTAAAGATTTCAAAATGGCGGCCACTTTTTTCATTTTTGATAGTGGATTTATGTTTGGGGAGCTCTCGGACCCTCAGATATCGGTTTTGAAAATAATCGGTCCAAAAACTAAGGATTTCAAAATGCTTTTGTCATTTTTGATAACGGATACGTGTTTGGAGACAACTCGGATTCTCAGATATTAATTTTGAAATCAATCGGTCGGTAAACTAAAGATTTCAAAATGGCGGCCACTTTTTTAATTTTTAAAAACGGATTCATGTTTGAGGACCACTCGGATCCTCAGATATCAATTTTGAAAACAATTGGTCTAGAAAGTAAAGAATTCAAAATGGTGGCCAGTTTTTTCATTTTCGGTAGCAGATTTTTGTTTGACAACCACTCGGACCCTCAGATATCGATTTTGAAAATAATCGGCCCAAAACTTAAAGATTTCAAAATGACGGCCACTTTTTTCATTTTTGATAGCGGATTTATGTTTGGGGACCTCTCGGACCCTCAGATATCAGTTTTGAAAATAATCGGCCCAAAACTTAAAGATTTCAAAATGGCGGCCACTTTTTTCATTTTTGATAACGGATTTATGTTTGGGGAGCTCTCGGACCCTCAGATATCGGTTTTGAAAATAATCGGTCCAAAAACTAAAGATTTCAAAATGGCGACCACTTTTGTCATTTTTGATAACGGATACGTGTTTGGAGACAACTCGGATTCTCAGATATCGATTTTGAAATCAATCGGTCGGTAAACTAAAGATTTCAAAATGGCGGCCAGTTTTTTCATTTTTGATAGCAGATTTGTGTTTCACGACCACTCGGACCCTTAGATATCGATTTTGAAAAAATTCGGTCCAAAAAGTAAAGAATTCAAAATGGCGGCCAGTTTTTTCATTTTCGGTAGCAGATTTGTGTTTGACGACCACTCGGACCCTCAGATATCGATTTTGAAAATAATCGGCCCAAAACTTAAAGATTTCAAAATAGCGGCCACTTTTGTCATTTCTGATAACGGATACGTGTTTGGAGACAACTCGGATCCTCAGATATCGATTTTGAAATTAATCGGTCGAAAAACTAAAGATTTCAATATGGCGGTCTTTTTTATTTTGATAACGGATCCATGTTTGGGAACCACTTTGACCTTCAGATATCTTTTTTTTTCTTTCTAATGATAGACTATACATTGGAGTACTACTTGCCTCATTATCAAAATTTTTCATGCAGTAATTCCAACCAAAATCCTATTTCCCATGCTTGTTCGCTAAGCAGCAAGTAAGTATCAAACCAACCTGCCACTAAGTTCCCAAAAAACGGATTGAAAATAATAACTTTTAACTTAATATAGGTATTATACGTGCGAAGCGAACGAGTACGACTTTTTGAAGCACTGTTTCGCGCCTATTCTGTGACTCAAACAACATGCTTAGCCAAACCAATATGAAAAAAAGGCGAAGCGAATATTGGCAACGTCGCGTCGCTTACGCACTGCCGCCACCGAGCGAACATGCGACGTTGCTTTTTCCTTATTATTTTCATACGTCTTATCCAAATTATTTTTTTATTTATTTATCTATTATTTTTTTATTATTTTTTTATGAACATTTTTGGTTTTATCTTAATAATTTATTTCATTGTATTATCTTTTTAACATTTTTTTGGTTTCCGAATTTTTTTGTACATTGAAAAGCGCCTGATCGAATGTGCGGGCAAATATTGCGTTCGCCCTTTTCACAGGATCTGGGCAGTACTACTCTCTAAAGCCTTATTTGTTGGCTAATTGAAGCAAACGCACCGTGGAATTTTAATTATGAGTTACTAGAGTGACCTCGTCGAGATTGGTAGCAAACAGATTGGTTTCACCCGAGCAAACCGCGCACAAAATATTTTCGAGACTCTTAGAGCAAACGAATTTTTGTACTAACTACGACATTAAGGAATATGTTTTCACCGGTGAATTCTAATTCAAGACATGTTTTATAGAATGTGCAGTTTTCGAAACTCCAAATTGTGTATTATCGCCATAAAACATGCACCAAAACAACCAATTTATGAGCTTTTGCCTATCCCTTCGCCTTAATAAGGCGTTACGTTGCAAAGCTGAATTTCGAAATATACATACAAACATAAATCACGTCTTTATCCCTTACAGGGTAGACAGGGCCTAAGGTAACAAGACCAGCATAATTGTGGCCGTATAGGTGGAAAAAAAGCCGTGGTAGCCTAGTGGTTTGACCTGTGGCCTCTCAAGCAGAGCGTCGTGGGTTCAAATCCCGGGCTCGCACCTCTGAGTTTTTCGGAATTTATGTGCGAAAATTACATTTGTAACTTGCCATGAGTTTTCGGTGAAGGAAAACATCGTGAGGAAACCTGCACACATCTGCGACGAAATCCAATGGTGTGTGTTAAGTTCCCAATCCGCACTGGGCGCGCGTGGGAACTATAGCCCAAACCCTCCAATACACGGAGGAGGCCTATGCCATGAGGCACGCCGAATTTCGCGACAATTTAATAAATAAATAAAAAATAAACTACAATAACAACAACAACATGTACTTACTGAAGTTGTAGCGAATTCGGAATAAAAGGGCTTATAAGTAAATAAATAGGTGGAAAGGGGAATCAATATAGTGATGGGTTGCTAGCCACATCGCCTATTATGATTCCTAAGATTTTCTCCTTCCTCGATGGGCTGTTACCATATGAAGGTATATTCTATGGTTTTTCTTTGCTCCCAGGCCAGCCTAGATCATCTTCGCATACTATCAGGCGTGATTGTTATCACACGCTTGCCTATTAAGCATAAAACACCGCCATTTCTGGAGGAGACCGAAACGCCGTTTGAAAGAACTCAACATGTGGGCAAAGCCACTTTCTAAGCAATACCAGCGAGTCCTAGCAAGGTTTTATCCAATCACAAATCAGTCTCTTCTGTCACGCATAACGTAGACTTTTTGAAACCATGGTAGCATAATGAGTTTACTTGCATTGTTCTTAATGCGTGGTCTTAAACTTTCTCATCTAATATCAAATTATCGTGTCACACTAAAAGACGCATGCTAACAACAAATAAATGAATTAGGTACTATCGGCACAATATTTGTGGCGAAACCATAAATCATTGTTAGAATTCTTAATTCATTAGAAATTTCACGTTTCATTGTGATTTGAGCGATGAAGACTGGCGTCGAATTAATGGTAGACCGTTTGATATCATTATTAATTGGGTTAAAAATACCATTAGGGTTTCGTTCGCTGTCATTGTTGGGAGCATCAATCAAGTTAATGAGTGGTATTTAAGTGCGTAACAAGAGTTTGGGATTAAGATGTAATTAGTCGGCTAAGTACAGTATTTTGCTTGTGTTGCCGTGGGGTGATTTGACGCCTGATCGAACTGAAGCGAGATTTGAAATACATAACTTTAAATCAAACGTCATAGAGAAATTTACAAATTCCAAAGCGTGTGTCACATTCCAGCGACAGTTAAAATCGCGGAGCCCCTCGTTTGCCCGAATTTCAAATGCCATAATGTAATGTTTGCCATAATGATCATTTGCCATAACCCTTGTTTTCTCTGAAACCGTAATTTTTTCAGGAGCATTGTAATGGCAATCCTGTAGAACTCATATAGGTTAGGTTAGGTTTGTTTCATAACAATCCTGAATAATTAACAAATAAAGAGAAAAAAGAGTTATGGCAAATGATCATTATGGCAAACAATACATTTATGGCATATGAAATTCGGGCAAACGATAGAGACCCTTAAAATCGCCAATGCTGTCGTAATTCTTGTAACTAAAATGGATTGGTATAGTTGTAAGAGACGAAGTATCTAAAAACTGTTTTCCTTTCTTTAAAACTACACTGCTAATACAAAAGGTAAAAAAGTGAAGTGAATAATTTTCCTTTCTCCCCTATGGCTGCATTACTATTCAATTTTAATTAGGTACTAGTATTATGACAGTTGGTTGATTGAACCTCTAGCGGTCAATTATATAACCCTTCGCAAAAAAGCTCTACTACCTTGCCAAGTAGTAATTTAGGTATTGCACAAGTTTTTAGTGCCTCAAATATCGAATCTAAAATGTCTACTAGGACTATACATTGTGGCTGAATAAGACGAATTTGATCAGTATAGAGACTCGTAGAAAATAATAACAGTCCGTCCAGATCGCTACCACCACCTTAATAATTCTGCCGCCAAGCAGAATTTACTGGCACATTAGGCTGGAAACTTATCTACAATCTTCTGGTGTCCATGGGTGGTGCTTACTTACCATCAGGTGGCCCACTTGCTCGTTTGTTGTCCTATCTCATGAAATCCTACTAATATTATAAATGCGAAAGTTTGTGACGATGTGACGATGTGACGATGTGAGTGAGTGTGTATGGTTGTTCCTTCTTCACGCTAAAACGACTGGACGGAATTGGATAAAATTTGGAACGAAGATAGCAGGTACCCTAGATTTGACCTGTTTTAACATAGGCTACTTTTTATCCCGGAAAATTGCATAGTTCCCGGGGGATAGCCATATACATGTCAATTGCTAATTCTACGCAGACGAAGTCGCGGGCAGAAGCTTGTAATAAATAATAATAGAGCTAGACGGGGCATCTAAAGACCATGCCTGTGTGGTCTAAGTAAACAAATAAAATCTAATACTGCATGTCCCGGCGCAGATCTACATAAATCATATCAAAGTCTTTGATCTCACCGCTTTACCTTCGACCCGATCATTAATTTCAAACCTACAACGTTTAAGTTTCAACATTAATGAATTACAGTAAGGCGAGTGCGTGTAACGCAAACTTGATGTATGATTAGCTTAGAGACTTGCTGTGACCGCAATCGAGAGGCACCCTGCCCCCCTCTAGCCCTTGAATTTATGATGTCCGAGGGGGGTATTTTAAGGAGTTAGAGGTCTCGCTTGTACGATTGTGGTGGTAACCGCGTGTGAGGCCTTATTAGTGTTGTAACACTAGTTCATGGCAATATTTTACGATGATAGTAATGTAAACGACTCTTGTTAACGTAGAGATGGTAATCTTGTTCTTGAATAGTCGATGGATATTGTTTTTCCAATTATTAGAGTAAACATACTTTTATGTGTCGAATAAAGTTTTGATGGTGTCTTAATTAGATTCTTTGCGTGAGAAAATTTCTTGTGAGGTTGCAGATGATGTAATTGAAAAAAATATATTATGTTCGACATTAAATTCATAGGTAAGAACTTAAAACGTTAATCCTATTCATAATCAAATCATTAAGTAAACATTGTGTATATTACTGAGTTTTTTGTGACAAACGAAATAATTTTTATTTTCCTTAAAATTAACTAGTCTTAATTTTGAAATATTTTATATTTTGTACTTGTTTTAAAAAATGTTGAAACTAATCTAAGTATCTTAAGATTCTGCGATCGGCTCTAAGTGTGCCTGGGACATATTTTATCAACCAGAACTTACATTCAAGTTAGTAATAATCGTGCAAATATGTGACACGCTGACACAACTTTATAGCTTTGAACTGACTATGACTTCATAATATCGATAAAATATTGCCGGTCGTGTCCCCTCCCTATCCCTCCACCGTAGTACCGCGTTCCCATTCATAACTTTATGCCAATCCGGTACACGACCGTTATTGAACCCTATATCAACTGTATCGATATTATAACGTTATTCTAGCGGCTATCGATCGCGAGCTTTATCGATGATCGGATTTATTTCTTAAGGACAATAATGGGGTATAAATCTTGTTACATTCTTTTTGGAAGAAACGTGTTTTGCGAATGACATCATTGTAGGAATGGTCAAAATAGGTACAAATTTTTACCTGTGCATTTTTTAACCCTTTATTGGAGTAAACTGAGAACTGTCAGATACAATACGGCCTTGGCTGTCAATAATAGTTGCACATGAATAGAAAAAATACTTACCTACTTAATTGTTTTACAAGATAAGATAGGATAATGATTTATTTCCAAAATTCTTTACATGCAATAACAGATTTACAGTAACTGTTACCTTAACCTATTTAATAGTTAGTGTTTAGCAGCGGTTCTCACACTAGGTCGAGCCTGTGTCGTTTACTCTTTTAAAATTTAAATTAAACCCTTTGTTATCTGTTTGTCTGTCTGTCCGTCTCTCTATCACTATCAAGAGTCTCAGGAACGCGTGGAGGTAACAAGTCGAAATAATACATAACAACCTTTAGAAAGTGTAATTTCATACAAAAAGCGTGGGAATCGAAACCTATACGGTATATGGTGTATGTCAACATAGGTAATAATTATCTTATTTTGTCTTTTATATTGTACGCAACGTCTCGCACTTGACCGGTTTCTTTCTTAGTGCCAGTCTCTCCAAATTTTACTGAATTAAGACTTTTTGTCACGACCAATATGGACTTGGAATTTTCCGATTTATTTATAAAAAAAAACTCCATTCACTAAAGTCTAGTCGGTAACCGTAATTTAAGTTCAATTACGTTTTTGCAATGAATTCTATACCTAACAAGCCTTGACTAATGGAGCAACCATCCGATTAGCAGACGAGTTCATAGCATACCAAATTAGCGTACAAATTAGTGATAAAACCTTTTTAAAGTGATCCCGAGGATAAGTTAATTACTAAAATCCTGCACCCTTTTGACTTAGCGAATTTAAAATTGGTACTACATTTAAAGAGGTCTATAAATGATCCATAACCAGGTAAAAGGATTTTTTTTTGTGTTCGGTAAAATTCCACATCTTTTTAAAAAAATAGGCTTATAGGTATTAACTAGATCGCATTTCGTTGATTTTTGTTTTCGAAAAAATTTGAGATACTTACACAACATCAATTCGTAATATGATAATAATATGAAAACCATTTGAAGTTAAAAAAAATGTCGTAGAAACGACGATATAATGAAAATCCCTTATGGATTTTGTTACTCATTACGGTTCTGATTTTTTAAGGTTCTATTACATTGACAGATCGCAATCATGCCAATCTGACGCGAAGTAAATCGTCCAATAAAGTCTCAGGGCGCATGTGTGGAGCGCGGCGGTCGGCGCGCGCGCCGGTAATTGGCACCGCTTTCTACTATACAGTACGATGCAGAAACTGATCTAACTGTAGCATAAAATGCTTAAAAGTTTCACTGCAATGACTTGTGTGTTTGCGGCGTAGAAGAATTAACCAAGAGTGGTAGTAGTAATCAAATGATTGGTGACTAATATCACACTAAGCCAAATTTTTTCGTACGAGTTTTTATTTTTTCATTTAAATTATGATTATGCATTCATTTATTTACTTTTTCATAAACCCAGCCAATGTTATTTACATGCAATGACTAAACGTTTTCATCGATATCGATTACAATATCTGTTTGCCCAACTCTAATGTCATGCATGACGTTGGATCGACCAATTCGAGATTGCCGCAGGGATTTGGCGGAATAATTATCAAATAGCATCGATAACTCGTTGTGGGAGCACTCCTTGAAATGCTTTACCAAATTGTATACCTAAGTATAGTTTTCTTGCCTTCAATTGACCAGTGATACGTATCATACTACGAGTCGCGCCGTCAATTGTTTTTCTCGGTAGGCACAAAGACACTCCCACTACGTACACTTCCATTTCGTCAGCCACAAAAAAATCGTTAAAAACAATTGCCGTCGAAAACAAACTTGAACCCAACCGCAGCCTGTAGCGGTGTCACTCGCGTGTTCTCTAATGGCCGTCTGAAAAAAGCCTCAATTGTGGCAATTGACGAGTGCAGCCGAACGATCTCGGACGCACGACCGCGGCACCTGGCGCTGGCGCAGGCACGCCTCGCGGACATAGACCGGGGACGCTGTGGGAACAGTAACGCAATGCCGACTGTTCTTTTAGTGTTAAAGATTCATGGAGAATAGAAGAGATGAACTTTGGTGACTCTAAAGATGGAGCTCACAATTTAAAAGTTTGCCCTATTTTGTAAAAAATATTAATATTAACTTGCGGGGAAAATGAAAATTGCGAGAGCAGTGTCGCGCGCGAGGTAGATTAGTCGCATTTTTCTTACTTATTGTGCTAAAAAGAGACGGGAAGTCTTGTCAGTTATTGCGCGCACTCATGCTGGCCGTACTCCATCAATAGCATGTACTTTTTTCCAATTATGTAAATAAGAATACAGTTTTTTTTGACGTGTCCAACGTCTTGACAACGACTTTTCCTGTACCACAGTCACCTAAGATGTTCTTAAATATTAGGAAACAGACAGATAAGGACATATTGTATTTGTCTTGTTTATTTTGCACAATAAAGAGTTTGAATACATAAGGATGAAAAAACTATTTTATAATACTCAAATGCACTTTTGAATTTTACTGTTGGATTATCTGTGTACTGTAGCGGCGCGGGCGCAACGCGTGCACCTAGCACGCCTAGCGGCTTTGAAATTGGAACGCTGCTCGCCATTTAAATTTGACCATTGTCACGAATCGGTAACTGGTACGAACCGGGAATTTCAATGGGACATTGTCTTTATGTTCAAACGGTAGTGCCAGTTAAGTAGTTAAGTAATTGGTCGAGTACTGGACAGGTGGCGTAAACGACTCTCGTATTAGAGTAATGACAGTTGCTAGCGTCATACCGTGTTCAAGTAATACAATTAGTTTGTGATGACGTAAACAAACAAATAGACTTTAATTCGTTTAGTTTTTATTACATTTTATAACTAATGGTGTGGGTAAGGTCACGGAAAATAATTATTATGAAGGCATTACAACGATCATTTTTTCAGCAGTGAACTTTTTTTTTATAAGCCTTTTTATTCCGAATTCGCTACAATTTCAGTAAGTACATGTTGTTGTTGTTGTTGTTATTGTCGTTTTATTTTTTAATTATTTATTAAATTGTCGCAAAATTCGGCGTGCCTCATGGGCCTCCTCCGTGTATTGGAGGGTTTGGGCTATAGTTCCCACGCGCGCCCAGTGCGGATTGGGAACTTAACAAACACCATTGAATTTCTTCGCAGATGTTTGCAGGTTTCCTCACGATGTTTTCCTTCACCGAAAAGCTCATGGCAGATTACAAATGTAATTTTCGCACATAAATTCTGAAAAATTCAGAGGTGCGAGCCCGGGATTTGAATCCACGACGCTCTGCTTGAGAGGCCACAGGTCAAACCACTAGGCTACCACGCCTTGCAGCAGTGAACTTAATTAACGTTATTTAATATGATACAAGTACTAAAGTACCTAGCCTAGCATCGTAGACGATTTTACATACTACTTTATACCGTAAGACTTATTACCAACGGGATATAGACCGCGATCACCTTTAACATAAACATCCACCCATGATCCACCCGCAATTTCTTCAGTCTACCGGTGACCATGATGCATGTAACTGCGTCGAAATATCGGGGAGCTCGATAAAGATCGTAGTGGTCTATATCCATTTGATAATAAGTCTTATGTTATTAACTATGAATCTGGAGCTCGATAAAGATCGTAGTGGTCTATATCCATTTGATAATAAGTCTTGTTATTAACTATGAATCTGGAGCTCGATAAAGATCGTAGTGGTCTATATCCATTTGATAATAGTCTTATGTTATTAACTGTGAATCTTACAAATATGTTTCAAAACGGGTCGTAAGTAGCACTATACACCTCGGGCGGTGATAAAGAAAGCCTTAGGTTGCATGTTTATCGCCCTCGCCTTTGACTCATGTGACAAGTTCCTACGATCTGAGACATTCTTTATTTCACCACCCTCGGGGTGTAATTTACTATTATGACACACTATTATTTCAACAACCTTTCCTATTTCAAACTAGCTCTTCATTTCTTTTCTCATCAGCCAGTTCACTTTCAAATCGCCTAAAATGTAAATAGCCTTGCTCTAGCAACACGTGGAACCTGAGTCGATACTAAACTGACTTTTTGCATAGAAATCGATCCAAATATAATCGAGTATTAACCCGGCTAGCGTAGCGGCCAGCATCTGACGCTCTGAACCGTGGACATCGATTTGTACGGTGACTGCTCCGAATTTTCTGCACCCACTTGTTAAGAAAAACAAGTGACTGCTTAAGAAATACGTTTTCCTTGTTTTGGAAGGTTTCAGTCAGGTTTTTGGACGTTTTTTTAGCAGTCCGAGAAAACTTCTAAACTGAACGTCAATCTTTTGATCACAAAATGCAATTCTGCCTCAAAAATGGTTTTAGATGTATTTAATTACAAATCTAACTAATATTATAAATGCGAAAGTATGGATGGATGGATGGATGTTTGTTTGTTACTCAATCACGCCAGAACGGCCCAACGGATCTGGATGAAATTTGGCACATAGATAGAGAAAAGTCTGGAATAGCACATAGGCTACTTTTTATCCCCTGAAAATTACGTAGTTCCCGCGGGATAGCGATAAACGAATTCTTTGAAGACGAAGTCGCTGGCAACAGCTAGTTCTATATAAATAGTTTGAAATGATTCACGGTTGGTTATTATAGATTTGTTTTCAACGGGATGTTGACCGCGATTATCTTAATAAATTAAGTCTAAGAAAATAATATCTTACTTATCGGTTTGTTGTCCACTACTTTTTACTTTAAGAGTCCACAACCTCATAATTTCCAATCGGCCTAACGATAATTAAATGAACACTTAATTTAACATAAAACACGTAACACAGATAAGATAAAAACAAAGATTTTCATACGTCATCATCTCATCATAGTACAAATTAAATTAGTGATGAAAAATAATCAGATCTTATAGAAGTCAGTCGTAGCTTATTGCTGGCTGTTGAGAATGTTTTTTTTTTCTTATAATCGATTGAGCCGCCATGATCGATCTTTTCGACTCGCTAGCCACAATCGATAGTGACACCAAAAGATCATCACTAAATATAACCCTTTGCATACTTTAAGATGCTTCTTATGTAATTTAATTAAGAGCTTTGAGATGTGAGACCAAGGAGATCAGACATGTTGATTGCCTACTGCCACCTTTGATCCTCTCTTCGCACCTTATAGTTACCCCGTAAGATGACCTTTACCTTCTTGTAATAAAAGTACAGTTTGATAATAAAATACTGGCTAGTATACCTTATTTTCATAAAATCTTTTTATCTTTTTTTTTAATTTGTTTACTCGGACAGGCTAAGGTCAACTAAGGACTAAGGACTTCTCTTATATTTATTATTTATCTGTCTCAAGTTTTTGTAAGCTTCTGTCACTATGCCGTTCGATTGAACTTGGACCGAATTCATTGTAAGTTGTTTTTAATGTGTATCTGGCGTGTTACTTTTTGTACATTGATATTAAATGCGAATTACGTATGGGAGTTTTTTTAAGCTATTATGTTTATGTGTAACTGAATGCAGTGCGGTTTTGTTTAGATTTTCAAATGGATATGTAATTCAAAGTCGGGTTATCAGTAGTTTAAAAGAACTAACACCGTCAAAACAACTGGGGTCATATGCCTATACCAAGATCATCCCTAGCTTGATTAAATCATATCACAACCATCAAATGCAATCACTTGAAGCTATTCAAACATTTTCCAAATAGAAACACCCTCCCTGAGGATCTCACCAGTCCTCTTTTGAGTCTGTCACTACGACCATTGCAAGACCAAGACCCGACCGTAACATTTTTGTAACGCCCTTTTTGCAACTCCCTTTTTACAACTCTCTTTTTACCATAAGACTATCCCATCGCTTCAAAGACGCCGCTAGGTCCCTGCATCCTCCCTGGGTTGGGGATCCGTTTTCACCAGCTCATGTATCCATAGGGTAGCGATGTCGGAGCCTGCGCTGTCCTGATGCTTGCTCCGCTGACAACCCGCCGCGACCTGGACGCCGAGACACCGGTCGTCTGGCCTGCGTGGTGCTACTCAGGTAACTTGGTACTGCGCACAATGGCTAATCAAATTCAGTATCGTCACATCTCATCATCTCCATTCTATATAACCTCAAAATGAGAGGGCTTGGGCTATGTTCCCACGGGGGCAGTGTGGATTAGGAACTTGAGATTACACGCATCATTTAATTGTTTTGCAGATGTCAGGAGACCCTTACGATGTGGTCCTTCATCAAAAAGCTCTTAATTTTGCACATGAATTCCAAAAAACTTAATAGGCTAACTTGGATTCGAACCCACGACCCTCTGCTTGAGAGGCCATAGGTCAAACCACTAGGCTATCTCGGCTTTTTTGACTGTTATAATAAACTTTATAGACTGTCTGAACTAGGTAACCGTAGCAGATAGCCAGTGTCCGTTAGACAAATTGCCTATATGCGTTACAGCCAGACAAGACTATGCGCGGCCGGTGGCACTACGAGTAATTTCTCTGTTCATTGCGCTGTCGTCATAGTCTCCACACATCAGTGAGAATAACAGCACACGCAATGTATTAGGAAATTACTCGACGCTCCGCCAGCTGCTCTTGGTCGTTAGAAGTTAACGTCGCGAGAAATGAAGGCTTGCGCTTGTTGGTCCAAGGCATCTAAGGTTTATGGTGCTTAAGCACATAGGCTAGTCAATAAAATTATTATGTTGTCTTCTTAACTACTCGTGGCACCTTTAGTTTAGAGTTAGACTACGAAGAGTTTCAACTAGTTTCTTCGCCAAAAAAAATCGATGGCTATTGAGGCATTTTGTAATAGCACCTTGCTCTTCTTCTCACGGTAATGTCATGTCAAAGACGGCAGTTGAAATGCTTCGTAGCCTTCCCCATTTAGACATAGTAAATGGTAATGTGTTGGAATCTGTAGTCAGTTTCGCAAAATTTTGCTAGTTAGTTTAGTAACTTGTATAATACTTTTTTGTGTTTTTTGGTGATTTTTCTCCAGTAATTGTTAAGATATAAGATTTAACGCAAAACAACTACGTGTACTATATATTTTTAAGCAAGAGCCCATATATTGTACCTATACATTGTTTTTAATACACACTTATAACTTCGATGTGTACATAAACTCAAACATGAGCCTTATGTACCTTAAATTAGCAAAACTTGAATGCCATAAATCATAATCTTATGCCAATAGCAGGCTAATACAAGCTTATAAGCACAAAAAGCCTTCAATCGTGACAGCTAGGCATCAGCTGGGTCATCATCTGACTATATTAGACGGTAGCATACGAAACAAGTGGAAAAAGTGGTAGGCAATCAACGCTAACTGGTAGTTAGCGAGAAGTCTAACTAAGTACTCGTTTATCTTAGCGCAGTGGGTGGCTTGAGTGGCAGGTGCACATTTCCATACATCTTCGATGCGCCTGGGCACGACGCACGACTTCGGGCGAGTCCGGAAGTGCTCGGGATTCGTCGGCTCGCTGACCGAGCTCATCGCAGTTAGTGGCTGTCTTGATAACTTCCCAAACTCATTTGAGTGACCGCATGTGACAAGGGATGTTCACTGCTCCTCGCAACTATAGAAAACAATTTTATTGAGAATTCGAATACTTTTTTAGTACCGGAAAAATGGTGCATAGAGCAAAATTGGATATTTGTAGGTGTAGTTCAAATCTGTCAAGTCCTAACAAGTAAGTTCTGCAAAAAACAAAATTGCTCTTACTTCGTTTAATAAATAGAAATAAAGTTTTCTTATAAGATAACATAAGATAATGTTTATATGCAGAAAAGGGTTAGTTACATGTCATGGGTTAGTGTCATGTTTTGAATGTGATTTCTTACTTGTTAATTATGTATGTAGTTAAATTTTTTGCTTACGTAAACTATTACCCCACAGGCACACAAATAATCACAAAGTGTTTTGTCATCTTACAGTACAGTAGACTTTTGTTGTATTTTGCAGCTCTCATAATCATAACAGTAGGTCATGGACGAATTGGAGGAACAATTTAGTAGTAAGATAAAATAAAGGCAGACATATTTTATATTTCACAGACGCCACACAAATCAAGTCGTACAGCAGGCGTGAAGTGTCAGTAATTCGGCAATTATTGTTAAAACGTGTGGCGGTTAAGAGTCCAAATTGACCGTCCGTTACTAAGAGGCGCTAAACTTGCACTTAACTTTTAAAGAAAGTCACACGATAATGTGTCCAGTTAAGTCATTTTAACTGTTGAGTTGTTAAAAAAGATAGGAAAGTTGATTTAAAAATAACCTATTTACTTTGGATTAAACGATAAAGAGGAAAGCTTTAGTAATGACCTTAATCTTATAAGAGCTTTTAGATAGTGTAACTTTTAGAAATCGTTTCGAACGCGTTCGCGTTAACGTCTCAATTCAAATCACAAAAATTGGCAGCGCCATTCGCAGCGCAAACTTATACTAAGTATTCAAAAATAAATCGTATCAAAAGCGTTGTTCATCTCTCCCACGGTCTTGAAAAAAAAGCAACCTAAGCCAACTGCTGTAATCTGTCTAATTAAGAAGCAACTTAAGGCTCGACCTTTGAAATTTTCGTGAAAATGAGTTGTGTTGTAACCATTTTATACATTATAACGTAACAATTTATACGTCGGAAAAAATATATCCTAATCTGGAAGATATGAGAAGTAACATAGTTTTGGTAGAAATCCATTTTAGTGAAAGAAAGCAGAGAAAAAGCAATCTAAAGTCACCCCTATTTTTTCAGTTGTAACCATTTTACTGCTCCATTTTTTATCAGAAACAGATGAAATTTTATAATCTGCTTCATGAAATAATGAACAATAACTTTATTTTCCTACTTTGTCAAATTTCTTAAAAAATTACCTCGTTTTCTGAAATATTCCCTCCCAAGTTCCTACCGCTCCCCATTTTCGTCCATACGGTCAGTGCGGGACGAGGCGCGATGCATGACGGACCTGTGTCAATTTGCGCTGCGACCAAACAAAACTCCGTTTTTAAATATTTGTGGAATAATTTTGTTGCGTAGAGTGGACAATCCGTTTCGTGATTCGTAAAGTAGGTGGATCCTACTAATATTATAAATGCGAAAGTTTGTGAGGATATGAGTGAGTGTGTATGTTTGTTCCTTCTTCACGCTCAAACGACTGGACGGATTTGGATAAAATTTGGAACGAAGATAGCTGGTACCCTAGATTAAAACATAGGCTACTTTTTATCCCGGAAAATTGCATACTTCCCGCGGGATAGCGATAAACATGTTAAAGGTCGTAGCTGCCTAGAGTTGCAACGTATTTATAAATTGTTGCAGAACTTGAACGTGTGCCGTTCTCAGAGACGTCAGTTAATAATTATGATTAGTTAGAACTTAATTGTCGTCTCTGAGTGTGAAACTTAACTGTAATTGTCCTCTCGGTAGTATTGACTGACGGTGGAAATTCAACACTGTTTTACCGTGTTAACGGATCAAGTTCAAGTTTTAATTTATCATCCCTGCGTAACCAAAGATACAAAGGAATAAATAGTGCTTTAATTATGTTAATTGGCGTTTCAGAGTGTGAAAGTTAACCTTTGCTTTCTCTCTTCTTCTTTTTGCGTAAAAGGTAGGTACAGACTAATTGTTTTTCGACCGTTTGTCTTCAAAATCGATATCTAAGGGTCCGAGTGGTCTTCAAGCATGAATCCGTTGTCAAAATTTTAAAAAGTGGCCGCCATTTTGAAAATTTTAGTTTTTCAACCGATTGCTTTCAAAATCGATATCTGAGGATCCGAGTGGTCCCCAAACATGAATCCGTTATTAAAAATTGTAAAAATGGCCGCCATCTTGAAATCTTTAGTTTGTGGGCCGATTGCTTTCAAAATCGATATCTGAGGATCCGAGAAGTCTCCAAGCATGAATCTGTTATCAAAAATTGAAAAAGTGGCCGCCATCTTGAAATCTTTAGTTTTTGGGCAGATTGTTTTCAAAATCGATATCTGATGGCCCGAGTAGTCCCCAAGCATGAATCCGTTGTCAAAAATTGAGAAAGTGGCCGCCATTTTGAAATCTTTAGGTTGTGGACCGATTGTTTTCAAAATCGATATCTGAGGATCCGAGTGGTCCCCAAGCATGAATCCGTTGTCAAAAATTCAAAAAGTGGCCGCCATTTTGAAATTTTTAGTTTATCGACCGAATAATTTCAAAATCGATATCTGGCGATCCGAGTGATCCCCAAGCATGAATCCGTTATCAAAAATTCAAAAAGTAGCCGCCATTTTGAAATCTTTAGTTTGTGGGCCGATTGTTGTCAAAATCGATATCTGAGGATCCGAGTGGTACCCAAGCATGAATCTGTTATCAAAAATTGAAAAAGTAGCCGCCATCTTGAAATCTTTTGTTTTTGGGCAGATTGTTTTCAAAATCGATATCTGATGGCCCGAGTGACCTCCAAGTATGAATCCCTTGTCAAAAATTGAAAAAGTGGGCGTCATTTTGAAATCTTTAGTTTTTGGGCCGATTGTTTTCAAAATCGATATCTGAGAATCCGACTGGTCCCCAAGCTGAATCCGTTGTCAAAAATATACCTAAAGAGTGGCCGCCATCTTAAAATCTTTGGTTTTTGGGCAGATTGATTTCAAAATGGACATCTGAAGATCTAGCAAAGTGAACGCTTATCACACTTGACCGTTTTATTAGAATAATAATATTTAGCATACACACAAAAACTAAACTATACGTAAATGTTTATTAGGTAACTACTTTACAAATCACGAAACAGTTTGTCCACTCTATGCTACAAAATTATTCAACAAATATTTAAAAACGGAGTTTTATTTGGTCGCCGCGAAAAATTGACACAGGTCCGTCATGCAACGCGCCTCGTCCTGCACTGACCATATGGACGAAAATGGGGAGCGGTAGGAACTTGTCCGGAATATTACTAAAAACGAGCTAATTTTTTAAGAAATTTAAGTAAGTAAGAAAATAAAGTTATTGCTCATTATTTTATGACGAAGATTATAAAATGTAATCTTTTTCTGATAAAACATGGAGCAGTAAAATGGTTACAAGTGAAAAAATAGGGGTTCCTGATTATAGTAAATGTCAAGAGTCAAGACTCTGTCAACTACAGGAGAAAAATGCTAGACTTGCTTGTTGCATGTGGTGTGATAGAATAGTGAATGGCAATAATAATACCACACAATATAAATCGATTATCGTTAAAAAGTTCATATTGCAAAAATATTGTCTATGAAATGTGCATGTGTGTGTGTTGCAGTTCGCCTTTGTGCATTCGTGTTTTCCTGTATTCATCTTTTTCATGTGTTTTATCTACAATAAAGAGTTTTCCATACATACATACATACATAATAAAAAAACGTGTGCGTCTCGGGACGTTCGACAAAAGTCATAATCTAAGTTACTAACAATATATGTCTATCGCACACTAAACACTAAGTAGAGAGAGGGGAAAGCGTCTGTCCGAAATACAAATGAAGATTATTGTGAGCTGGCAGTGTGTATGCTGAGAAAGTTGTCAAAAAAGCGTCAAGCGTGAGTCGGATTTAAATGTTAAAATGTCTAATTCCTGTTAGGTAGGTACTACTATCAGACTCGATTGCGATGAAATTTTTGTAAGCTGTTGTGTGTAGGTATGCCAAATATGATTCTACTAAAACGGTCAAGTGTAATTAGGCGTTCTCTACTCTCTGGCAACTGAAAATTCTCTAGTTTACGCCTATTTTATCATATTCTGACAACAAATTCAGCTTTGGAGACCACTCAGATATCGATTTTAAAAGCACTCGGTCGAAAAACTAAACATTTAAAAATTGTGGCCGCTATTTCCATTTTTAAAAAAGCCGAAAAGCCGTGGTAGCCTAGTGGTTTAACCTGTGGCCTCTCAAGCAGAGCGTCGTGGGTTCAAATCCCGGGCTCGCACCTCTGAATTTTTCGGAATTTATGTACGAAAATTACATTTGTAATTTGCCATGAGCTTTTCGGTGAAGGAAAACATCGTGAGGAAACCTGCACACATCTGCGAAGAAATTCAATGATGTGTGTTAAGTTCCCAATCCGCACTGGGCGCGCGTGGGAACTATAGCCCAAACCCTCCAATACACGGAGGAGGCCTATGCCATGAGGCACGCCGAATTTCGCGACAATTTAATAAAAATAAAAAAAAGACAATAACAACAACAACAACAACATGTACTTACCGAAATTGTAGCGAATTCGGAATAAAAAGGCTTATAAATAAATAAATAAATTTCCATTTTTGACAACGGATTCGTGTTTGGGGACCACTCGGACCCCCAGATATCGATTTTGAAGACAATCAGTCCAAAAACTAACGATTTCAAAATGGCGGTCACTTTTTCCATTTTTGATAACGGTTTCGTGTTTGGGGACCACTCGGACCCTCAGATATCGATTTTGAAGACAATCAGTCCACAAACTAAAGATTTCAAAATGGCGGCCACTTTTTCAATTTTTGACAACGGATTCATGCTTGGGGACCACTCGGGCCATCAGATATCGGTTTTGAAAACAATCTGCCCAAAAATTAAAGATTTCAAGATGGCGGCCATTTTTTAAATTTTTGATAACGGATTCATGCTTGGGGACCTCTCGGATCCTCAGATATCGATTTTGAAAACAATCGGTTCACAACCTAAAGATTTCAAAATGGCGGCCACTTTTTCAATTTTTGACAACGGATTCATGCTTGGGGACCAATCGGGCCATCAGATATCGATTTTGAAATCAATCTGCCCAAAAACCAAAGATTTTAAGATGGCGGCCACTCTTTAGGTATATTTTTGACAACGGATTCAGCTTGGGGACCAGTCGGATTCTCAGATATCGATTTTGAAAACAATCGGCCCAAAAACTAAAGATTTCAAAATGACGCCCACTTTTTCAATTTTTGACAAGGGATTCATGCTTGAGGACCACTCGGACCCTTAGATATCGATTTTGCTATGTGTAGAAAAATAAATATTTTCAAACGTAGGTAGTGTTTATATTGGGGACATCATTTTTAAACTTAATCAATTATGACAAATAGCTGTAGCCCGCGACTCCGTCTGCGCTGCTATCCCGCGGGAACTATGAGATTTTCCGGGATAAAACTATCCTGTCCTTCCTCGGGACTAAAACTACCACCTTACCAAATTTCATTAATATCGATTCAGTGGTTTAGGCATGAAAGCGTAACAGACAGATAGACAGACAAAGCGTTACTTTCGCATGTATAATATTAAGTGGGGATATCACGTTTCAATAATATACTTAATGATAAATATCACGTTATGACAACGATAGAGGTATGTCAGGATCGTAGCAAGTGGAACAAAGTAGTCTCTGCCTACCCCTGTGGGAAAGAGGCGTGACGATATGTATGTATGTATGTATGTATGACAACGATAATCATGCGATGCGACCCGTCCACGTCCACCCTTGCATTGGTAACGATGCGCGGCGCGATGACGCGTCTGTAATTTTACTCTGTAAGACTGTTTCGCTCTCGCGTATTAATGGAGCGGGTCGCGGGGGCGAGAGGCAGTAGCTCCGCCCAAGCTCCGCCCATACGCTCAAGGACTTTAGCGCGTGTACAAGCCTTAAAAAATAATAAGGTTATGACATGAAAATGACATGTAATAATTATAATTATTATGAATAAATAAATGAGTATGAGTATAGTATTCTTTTATACACTGACGACAATTTAAACAAAATATTTGATCATAAAAAGCATACTTAGTAGTAAAAACAAACAGCAGGTTTTTTTTATCTACCGCCGTATAAAAGCTTTTGGCCGTCATCCAAGTATGAATACCCTGTCAGGCTTCACTCGGCTGTCGCGATGTGGGTGATACATTGACAATGTCAAACGCAGCGGATTCTCGTCAGGTTGCCATACAATATGTATGAAAAAAATACATGAAAATGTTTTTATGATAGTATAAATTGATTAGGTGTTTAAATGCCCACTAAAGAAGTTGACTGCTTAACACGTTAGACTTTGAAGCTGCGATCAGTTTAGGGTTATAACCAAAGATTAAGCTAAGAAAATTAATGTAAATATTCTCACAAAGTCTAAATTTTTCCTTACTGACGCGTGACAAAACCGCTGTTTTCTTTCATTAAAAAAAGTTTGTTTATTACTGTTTTACAAAGTATCGTTGGCTCAGTGTACTGTTTTTTTTTTTCTATCTCTCTCTCTCAAAGACATTTCTACTTGCTTAATCTGGGCACGTGTTGACAGCAATTTGAAACTATCTTCTTAAACTTTTATGCTCTTAAAATTCAGCCGTTTGTACGAACCAGCAGCTCTAAACTCGAATATCGTCAGGGCACGGCGCGGTCCTGATTTACCGGCGGTCGTTTGACAGCTGTTCTATATGTATGAGCCGGTGTGCTGTAGGGCTGTGTGCACTGTGATTTGTTCAGATGTGGGATTAAAGAATAAGGGTGACATTGCAAGGGGCCTCCTAAGCTAATAAACTAACCTTTAGTTGTTGTACTCGTAGTATCCTTCTTCCACTTTAGCCCATCGGCACTCGTTAGAATAGGACAAATGTTTCATGACCGTGATTAAAAATGCTGTGAACAATGACCTCTTAGTGCCATTTTTAAAATTATAACCACTAACCGTTAACTGTAACCTATATTCATAAAAGCGCATTCAGCCATACATATTTATTTATTTATTTATTTATTTATTCGGTACAATTACATATTGTAAACAACAACATAGCAAAACAGATCACACAGAGAAAAACGTATTGTGTTTACAACACAATTACAATTGTACACAACATTCAACACACAAATTACTTTTCTACGGAAAAAGAAAAAGAGAAAAATATATATATATAAAATGCTTAGGTATATTTAAGCTTTCTTGGATATTTTACTCTTAAATGTGGCTAGCGAATCAAAGAAAATATCAACGTCTTACATACAACGTCGTATATACTTAGTATACCTACCATACCACACTTAAGGCAAATAAACACGGTGACAGGCTGAAATTTAGATGGTGATCACATTTTTTTTTGCTCATTTTCCCATGCGCATCCCTATTCGAGTGTTAACTAAATTATTTGAGACCGACAACACACGGAACCATCGTTTATACACATTTAGCCGGTTGTTACAGTTAATGTTTAATTGATTGGTTCTATACAATTTCAACTCATACATACATTGACGCCCTTTTTGTGCGGCTCCATTGACTAGAAAGAGGGATTTATTCATTGCAGCACAGTTAGTTCAGAATAAGGACGTAGGTACGTCTTAGTTTATTTTCATTATAACTATGTATTTGATATTATATATTAGAGCAGTTGATATTGGCTTTGATGGCAACCCATCAATTATTTTACTGGAATTTCATTCCTTCGACTTCGGTGAATAGAATTTAAAAAATCCATTAATTTCAATGAAAAAAACATATTTACTTTCCAACTTCGCTAAATATGTATATGTTTACATGCAATAAATTATCCTATACTTTGTTTTCTGTATCTATGGCATAAGAGTGTGTTCCAATGTATTTGGGCACTTTGTTCCTTCGAATGTGTCCAAAACACAGTAGCATTTGAAAAAAATTCGAAACCCAAAAACCGAAAGCCCACAATATCCGATTTTTTGCCTATGACGTCCAAAAATACTTTGTCATTCTAATTAACTCTTCAATTAATAACCACCACCGGACTTTTAATATCTTTTTCAAGAAAATAATTAGGTATACATTGAGGAATGGGTATATTTATAAATTTCCTCGCTAACAAAAGAGTAACAGCTAATATGAAATATGAACAACCACTCGCAATAACCACAAGTAAGAAATATCTTAAGCTTCGATGTTTTCGAGTTGAAAGCTGTAAGGACTAGTTAGTTACATAATTGATAATAGTTAGTGCATAATAATGCACTCTATAACGTGGCTCTAACGAACTGAGACACGGCTCATTTGAATACGGCCTTAAGATTCAATATTAATACTAAATTGTACAGTCAGCGTGAGAGACATCGTAGCGAAAGTGTCCAAGTATATCGGAACAAAGCTTTGTGTCGTGGGTTTAAGAGTGTGTTCCGATGTCTTTGGCCGCATTGTTTCTGTGAATGTGTCCAAATATATCGGAACAAAGCTTTGTGTCGTGGATTTAAGAACATGTATCCGATATATCTGGACACTTAGCGCTGGCGACTGTGAACGTTTTACGGGTGAAAACTGTGTGTACTTAAATGAACTTAAACATTTAGAAAGAATAAAAACGAGAAAAAATACCTAAGTTGTCAATGCTAAGATTAACTGGTAGTTAGTTGCGGGTGAATCCTAACAAGATGTAACATAAACATTCGAACACTAAACAAATACCTAGTTAATAAATTTGTCTTCAAGCAAATAATGAATGAATTAGCATATGGCACGTGGGTGGCTGGCCACGCCCCCTGTTATTTCTTGAATGACATTATAGTCAAGTACCTACAAGCTACAGTCAATTGAATGATGCGCCAAAATAAATTCGAGAACTTTGAAAAAATAAGAAATAACGACAGTTGTAATAAAGAAGTACTTTATTTTGAAAAATAAATTTATCCCAGTCAAAACCACTGTAAGCAACAAAGGTTGTGTACAATGACACAACATAAAAAAAAACCGCAGTCGCGTTAATGCATTGGGTCCTAAACCCTTTCCATCCTCATTATTAAATGAAGATTTTAATTGACATATCCGAGAACGGCAGTTAATGTACGCGCCGCATATTTTGGTTCCAACATTAACCAAACTGGAAACCAATTAAACGTTATGACAAAAGTAATTAATACATTCCACGAAATACAGGAATTATTTTGTAATCTTCCGCGAAAACATCGTTTGTCGTATAAAATATCGCAACCACATCAAACTCAAAAACCGGTCACCTTTATTTGAAACCTTATTCAAATAATTCAAAATACATTTTGCATTGAACTTGTTTCGCGTAATAAGCCTTTCTGCCGTTTTACTTATGACTCTGCGGGGGTAAGACTTTAGTGTCGAAGCATAATTCAATATCCCTTTCTTACCAATATACACGTGGGAAAGAGATGGAATGTTGTGTTTCGGGATAAGCGGTTAGCGAGCTAGCTTCTGTAAATACCTCAACAAATGCCGTTGTCTTTGAACCACCGACGCAAGGGCAAAAAGTAACAGTCCATTGAAGGTCCTAACTCAGATGTGGTAAAAAACTGTCATTTGTAAGAAAAACTATACCAATAGAAGATCTTAGTGCCTTTTAAGGGATACTTCTGTTATTCATGAAGCGGAAAATCAAAGGAGATGCAATGAAGCGATTAATCTATATGTTTCTTGAACACGTTCGCGTTTACGTCTTAATTAGGTATCTAGGTATGTACTATGGGATAATAAGCAGCGCTTCTCTAGCGGCTTACTATATCGGTAACAAGCTGTTCTCATGGTATTTGAATTTTTTACGGTGTTTTGTGACTTGCGTGGTTTGGGATTATGAAATTAAATCGCTCTCGTAAGTAAAAACGGTTTATTGACAAACAAAGATTTACAGAATTGTTATCGAATCATACTCAATATAAATATGAAAATGAAAACACATAAGGAAAATATCTGGCGAACCCCAAACTAGGCTACACTAGGGGTGACAGTTCCAAATATGTTGACACTTCTTAACCTTTGGTTAGACGCTAACACGGAGTTATGTTAAGTCTGGTGTACACACAAGCCCAAGTTTTGTATTATTTAAAAATTTTGTTTAGGAACCTATTGCTTATTTTAACGTTGTACTTATGTGCGAATTATGACTTGTAAACATAACCAATCTCTTTACATTCATCATCTTCATCAGCCAAAAGACTTCCACAGCTCGCCTATAGATATCGCCATAAAAACCTCATCCCGCGAACTCCCGCGACCTTCAGTCATCAGTAAAAAAATAATAAACTCATTAGCATATATTTACCTTTTCCAAATATGTAATAGCCTATACGACCTCGTTTGAACCCGTGCAAAGTGCGACAGCCACGCGACTACACGCTTTCTTGATTTTAAACATCGAACACATTTTTTCGTAATTACGAAATGCTATTAATGAGTATTAGTGGCCAGTAATTTTATTGTATTATGTCATTAAAATGATGGACTGTGAAGCAATGTTGTTGAAATTGGTCCGTTCACGTTCAGTTTTTTTTTAACCGCTTCAGATCTAATTATTGGACTTGGGTTGTGAGATGTATTGAAACTCCTATGTTTTCTTTGTTTTGTATTGTATTTGTGTCAAGCTAGTATAACAAAAATTGCCAAAAACAAGATAAGAGAAAGTTCTAGCACTTCTAGTACTTTTTTAATTAGTGTTCGTTTTAAATACAACTTTGCACTCGTTTGTAACCGATTAAGAAATATGCATTTTTATCGACAAAAAACTCAATCAGCCGTCGTCAATTTTCCGAATGGGAATCGATTTAATCGACGTAATATCCATTGCAATTGCACCGCGCCGACAACAGTTACGATTATTAGGGCGCCCTGGAGGCGTTTTGTTTTTAGTCGCATACCGATCATCGAATCGGAATAACTAGATTAATCGATAACGGTATCGACTCAGTACCTACCGACTACGGGTTATACCTATTTCGTGAAAACTATAGTAATAATTGTTTAAGAATGATATTATGAAATACATTTTCGTTTTGAATATAATGGTTATAATAATAGTATTACACACTATATTTTACGTCTAAAACATTTAAAAGAATTATGCAAATTAAGTACAAAAAAAAATAAACAGTATGTTTACGAACTTGAATTAAAGTAAAACGTAAGGAAACAAGGAATTTGTAATATTTCTAAATTTCACATCTTTTTTCAACACAATACCTCGCACGCTAATTCTTTATTGACTACATTATTGCCAGGAAGGACGCACCGACAATATAAATGCTGTAATTATTATTTATATTAAGTACTTACCTTACAAAATTTTAATTGTTTTCGTTCATGTTCACATAACATACCTATTCAGATGCAATAAATATTATACTAGAAAGGTTTAGACAATTAACTAATTGTAAACAATCTTGACACTTTTTAAAGTGTATATTTCAATAAAAACAGGCCCCTCTTCTCCACTGGGCACTATGGGCACGTGCCCAGGGCCCCGCGATCGAATGGGGCCCCCTAGTTCCTGTCAGATTACCAAATGATAACCGATATTTAGGTCATAGGGGCCCCATGATCCTAATGTGCCCAGGGCCTCAAATAGTTTAAAGACGGCCCTGAATAAAAAGACATGTCAAGATTGTTTACATTTAGTTAATTACCTAAACCTTTCTAGTATATAGACTCTAGAGTACTCTAGAGTAAAAATATACTCTTCTTAGTATCTTCGTAGTAGTAGTTAGTAGTGAACGAAAGTGACTAGCTTTATAACTTTGTCTTTGCAGATGTGCTCCGATTATGTCGGATGCATTCAATTAGACCGTTCGCAGCTTTCACTGCGTAGATATTTAAGTGCTACCAGACGAACTCATGTAATTACTCTGATTACTCGTCTCGAGATATCTTAATTGCGTTAGCATGAAAGCAATCTTTTTTTTCTTCCGCCCAATGACCATCAAACCCGGTAGTCCGACAACGAGGGCAATACTTCAATATTTCGACACCGTTAACCCACAGTTGTGATAGTAATTTATCATCTATAAGGAAGCTATAGCAGCTTTTATAACACTTTAACACAGCCAGTTTGCAAACTGGTCCACAATAAGCAAGGACACGCTTAATAACATGAAAATGAAGAAATTATCGATCCAGTAACGACACCGGCTGCGGGTATCGATAAAAATGCGTTTATATCGACGTTTATGCGGCGAGCCAATGGTTGGTGTAAATTTGAGCCGTTATGGCCCCGTCGGTCCATATGGCTTTATTAGCGATAGTGAGGCACTTTGTTCTTGAAACATCGACGCAGCCAAGCTTGTAAATTCATCGATCTCATAGAAACTTATTACATCGTAAATTTCTACATGTGTTCAAACAGTAATGAATCAATAGTCGAGTAGTTTAACAACGCAACTTTATGTTCAACAGTTTTATTTGTTTTTGTGTTAATAAACATTTCAATTACTTATCGAGCGGCATTAGATCGCAGATAATTTTAATGAACACATATTGACATTAAGGCAATCGACAATCAATAGAGTAATATCTCACACCACTCTTAAGCAGTAATTATTGGCTGATTTTCTAGCGCGCTAATCTAAAATAGTGTCGTAAACTTGAACAGTTAGGACTTTGATAAATTGTGTTTAGCCCTACAAATGAAATATATAAATAAATTATCGATAGTGTAGCTGGTTTATCGTGCCACTGCACTATTCGCTTTGTGGAAGGCAATCTTTGAATTTGAAAAAAAAAGAGTATTTTATGCTAAGTAATTGTTGCAGGCCTTGAACTTTAATGACATTAAGTCCTGAATACATTTTAAGTGACTTTATGTCACACAGATATTTTTTAAAGGGGTTATCCATAAATGAGATGTTTCCATTTTACATTTACACTGATAGGTAATTTAGCATCATTATTGTATTGTTATCCGATTGATATACACCTACCAAATTACAATTAATATGGGGGTATGGTAGTACCCCAGCCAAGACGAAATTTTAATTACTTACCTACATAAAGACTGTTAATGAAATCCCTGAGTCCCTTGGTCACGGCATAATGCGTGAATAGCTGGACCGATTTCGCTAATATTTTTTTGTTGTATTTATTATTGTTGAAAAATGAAAAAAAAATAAACTGCAACGGGATCGAAGCTGCGGGCAACAGCTAGTTATAAATAAAGTATGATAAAATAAAACAGAAAAACTAACTACGTAAACTAAGCAAGTTATTATTATTAAGTATAAGAGTTTTCAATTATTCACGGTTAAGTTCATTCGAAATATTATAAACCGCGATTACCGCGAAATATCGGGAGCTCAATAAAGGTAATCGCGGTTCATATCCCGTTTATTATTATTATTATATGATGTTATTTCTATAATATGATTTTTGCCCTGACTGATTTTTGTATGCCTATCGGCAAAACATAGTGTTGCTTGCCAAACTTATCCACCACTGTATCCAGTTGTACCTATGTTTACAATTAAATCACTAAAAAAAAAACTAAAATAAATGCAACAAAAGAGTCGTACGATACTACAAACCGTCCAAATACCTGCAAGTGATTTGCAAGCTGCTAACACCTTATTATCAAATGATTGCGCCCAAAATAATGTAAAAGGCGTCAAATTGGATCAAAAACATGTTACCTAACTGTAATACGCAGCCGCAGGTGTTTGCGAAACAAACAAAAGCAATATATAATTTAGTGTAATCACATGTTCCGAAGACGCACGAGAGACGGCGTAAATGCTCGAATGCCGTGCCAGTATTTGTCACACTGTCAAATTACATGCACTTTAGTGTATGTGGGACACACGACTAGGTGTTTAATGTATGCGATAGTATTTTTGGGGATCCATGCCGCTAAAATAAAAAAGGAACCCTCGTCACCCTCAAGACCCTTCTCAGTAACGCGTAAAGTTATATAGTTGAAATTAATACCAAATACTGAAATCTACAGTCCTCTGGAGCTGTGATAAAATCAACCCTCTAAATGTTCACAATCGAAAGATTGTTCGTTTGTCGCATTTTTCGTACTTACATTTGAAAAGGGAGTCAAAAACTAAAGGGTATTTCCAGTTGTCCTAGAAAAATAAAGCAAGTAGCGTTTATAAAAAACTAGCTGTAGCCAGCGACTTCGTCTGCAAAGAATTCGTTTATCGCTATCCCGCGGGAACTACGCAATTTTCAGGGATAAAAAGTAGCCTATGTGCTATTCCAGACTTTTCTCTATCTATATGCCGAATTTCATCCAGATCCTTTGGGCCGTTATGTCGTGATTGAGTAACAAACAAACATCCATCCATCCATCCATCCATCCATACTTTCGCATTTATAATATTAGTAAGAAAAATACATTTTTACATTAGACCTAAAAAAATTTATCCAATATCCAATGACCTCACACTGCCTACTGCTTAGAAGCAGAGCTCTGCTTACACTGGATATTAAGTACATTATCTTGCCGAATTTGTACGGAACTCGCACTTGGCTGGTGTTTTAGGATTCTTCTGCTCAAGTTATTGTGATTATATTCCGTGTTTAATCAGTGAAAAACCTCTTCAACTGTACTAATCTAAAGACAAAATTATAACGAAAAAAAAAACCACATTCGCTACATTTTATTACTATCCCCATAATCCTAAGCACTTGACGGAAGCCTATTCAGTCATCTACATAAACGTCGAGTCATGAAACGCAATCCTCAAGATTGATGTCCATAACTTCAACTGTACAAAGGTTCCATGTAAATTTTTCAACTTACTCCAATTCGAGTCTAAAGACAACTCTACTCAGGTATAAATTGCATTTGCCTTTTGAATGCTGTTGGAACCTTTTAACTGTCAGGTGATGATGTGACAGTCACGTAAGCCGCGTCCACATTCGCATCGGCTTAGCCACGCGTGATTAGGAGCTGCGCACGCGCCTTTCGCGTTATCATAAATAACGCTGCTTTATTATGAGGCATATCAGAAAGAATTCGTTTTGGACGAAGAGGGGTTTCTACTAGGTACTAGATCTCTCAGATTTTTTTACCTAATACCTCCAGCAGGGGGTTGGGTCAGCTTGACTGACAACCCCACAAAAAAAATGCATTTAAATACATACATGCATATTCATATTCATATTCATTTATTCATAAAATTTCAAATTTTACATGTCAAATTATTAAGTATATAAATTCATTATTACAAGTGACTTTTCTATTTTATTCAAATGTCAACTAAAAATTAAAATTAATGTTATAAAATATAAAAATTAGATTAAAATTAAATCACAGTTTCTTTGCTATATTCTGACATAGGTACATACATACCGTCACGCCTCTTTCCCACAGGGGTAGGCAGAGACTACTTTGTTCCACTTGTTACGATCCTGACTCCTCTTTCGCTTCATCCACACTCATCAATCATCAAGTAATGTTTCATCAAATATTTATTTCCCATAATTCAATTTGAACCAACAAAAACACCCGTTGAAACATTCCGGATCAATTTCAAGAAACCCTGTGTAACTTAACTGAATATTTTTGTCGAAGTAATGTTTCATCGAATATTTATTTCCTACAATTCAATTTTCACTTAAAACGTAACTTTGTGAAAATAGACCTAATTAAACTAAGCTAACCGGACCAACCACAAGCTATTTACACGGCATGATAAATATTAAGCAAATACCAGAGAGTTTGGCAGGAATTTGAATAATATTAAATTAATATTCGGGGAAACGTTAATTTCGCGAAAAATCTTCGAACTTAAAGTGACGTCACGGCTTGGTATTAACTATATAAATATTAATTAATTATTTCTGTGATCTGAGGTATTACCAAATAAAATTTAAGTGGGAGTCGCGATTGGACAGCTCATAAAAAGTATGTATTGTGGTGTCAAATACATTTTATTCTCTGAGTTTACATTGACGTACCTACCTACTATTTATTAACATCATTTCATTATGAACCTACTAATTCTGATAATTTCGCAACTTGATAATGATATTAAAATAAGTCACAGTGAGCATGAGACTTTAAATTTAAGTAAAATATTATTTAAACCAACTTAATTTAAATCTGCGTATGACCCAAATAAATGTTGTTATTTATGTAATTCATTGTTGTACAATAAACAATTCTAAATGAGCTGAGACAAACGAATGCGTCATATTAACATAATGTCGTCTTGTAACTGTTTTGTTGCATTACACTAAGTATCATAACTATCATAAGAAACACACGCAACACACAGTTATTAGTATGTATGTCGTGTTATGTATTTATTACTCAGTTAGTTTTTATATGTATGTAAATAAGTGTCGTATGCGCTTCACTAGATTGTTACTAAGATAATTTTACATTTTGCGCAATTTTTTAAACTTGAAAGGTGCTCAGTACGTTTCGTGGGATGGCCATCGAAGCAGAGGCAGGTCAATAAGATGGCGGGATGATTTGGATTGGAAGAATATCAAATGGAGTGGCTAGAGCATACTATTCTCATCTCCAGCCTATGACCGCTCCACTGCTGGGCACTGGCCTCCTCTCACAATGAGAGTGCTTGTGCTATAAACTGAACCTATTAAACAAAATTATGAGGACTTGTATAATATTCGCTTACGATCTTCGATCAACACCCAATTAAGTTGATGGCATTTGCTCCGCTTTTCTTGTGGCGACATCTAGCGACGCGCTTCGAATCGCCGCCGACGCGTCATTGTCTGCTCCTTTGTTATTGTGCTAGTTCTGTTAGGTGGCAGACCAAATAGAAGATTCTAAACATTAAGCGATATTTTATCTACTGGTTGGTCTTTAAAAAAAATTGAAGCGACTGCAAATCACTCACGTTGTTCGTGAACTCAATGGATTCAGGAACTTAATTAATAGTAACAGTCCTTCCTGTCCACATGCAGCCCTTTTAAGTCAACAAGGCAAAGGTCGAATGCAATCAGACAAAAACATTGACAGAATTCGGCTGATTTCAGATTTATACTAAATTGCATCACATCACATGGCGGAAGCAATGAAAAGGTAAAAGTGATTGTGTCAGGATTATGGTTTTACCAACTAGGTATCAGGTTTCTTTGGAATCGAAGCACAAATAGACAGTGATAATGACATCTACTAAAGTCTATTTTTTCATACTAGATACTAAAATTACATTAGGTAGGTACCTGTGTTACCTGTTTTTTTGCAATTCAAAAATAGTGATGTGCCAACACTATCGAAACTTAACGATAAATAAAATTTAGTATAGATTTTGGTATGTATAAGCATATGTGTTTTGTATGTAGATTTTTGTAGTGTATAACTAATAAACCTTTAAATTTGCTTGATTATGATAATCGTATTTTTTTTTCTTTAAATATAACATAGCCATACCTCTTGTATCCAGACCACAAACATTGTCGATGGTTTCGAGTACACCAATAAACAATGAAAGCTTGTATCATTATTTGACAATTTGACATTTGCAAAATTGTCAATTTTGTATCTAGTATGAAAAAATAGGCTTTAGGCAAGCGTGTTCCATCTTCAGAACACTACATCCACCATCAATTGTTATAATTGTCAAACTGACATTTTTAAAAAGAATGCGTCTGCGTCGATGCTGCACTTTGATGAGTTAATTAATTAATTCTCTATCTACTTACGTCACCACAAAATGTACAGTCCGTGATCTCCTAGCACTACGTTCGGGTTTCGGGTACCATCGGCCGATTCAACTATCAAACCCAAAAGAGTGAGTGAGACAACAGGACAGACCCGAAGTACTTTAAATACTAGCGCACCATAACTAGCACCTACCGAATAATAGACGCAACCCGCAGCGAATCCAAGACCACGGGCACTATAAAGTTGGTAGCAATCGGCCGTGTTTCGGCAACTCTCCACAAATTACTATCATTAGACAGTTATTTGGAGGCTTTATACGAGATTGCCGTGGCTTGTTACTGCGCCGTGTTAAGAACTAAGGCTTGGAACTCACTGATCTTTTGTTAAGATAAGTATTAAGTAAGTAAGTAAGTATTTGCTTTATTGTACAAATATAAAGAAACATACACAAATCACAAAAAAAAATACATTAGATATTATGCACAAAGTATTAATACATTGGGTATTAGACATCACCAAGCAATCAATCAATCAATTGCGGGTTGTAAGGACTTCGTGCAAAGTCCGTCCGGATCGCTACCACTGTCTTACCCGCTAATCGTGCGCCAAGCAGCAGTGCTTGGAGAACAAGACAACCGGTGAAATTACTGGCAGAAGAGGTATTCTATCCAAACCTTGGCTGGCAACGCATCTGCAATGCTCTAGTGTTGCAAGTTTCTCGCTTACCATCAGTGACTCACCTGCTCGTTTGCCTTCCTTGTGATGTAAAAAAGTAACTTACGTTCTTTAGCTTTCTTTAGCAAGTTATGACGTTAGTTATTGGCTAACTCAATTGATTATTTCTTTATTTCAAAGGAAACTGGTGGTAGGATTTTGTGCTGGGTTAGTCTGGATCTCTACCACCATAATTACTTGCTACACCCGCCGCCAGGGCCCTATTTTATAAAGCTACAAGGTACAATTTACAAGCGGAAGTCTCTATCTAACACATAGGGTCAAAAAGAGACTTCCGCTTGTAATTTGTAACTTTTAGTTTTATAAAATAGGACCCAGGGCAGCCGTGTTCCGCCGTACAAAGTTGGGCCTCTGGTAAATTACTGGTATATAAAGTATTTTGTCTTTGCTATCTATGCTGTCAACTCATAATGTAATGCGCCGGTGTTGCAGATATCCATATGCAGTGGTGATTACTTACTATTAGATAACTAACTTGTTCATTTGCCATTACATCATCAGCCCGTGTCAGTCCACTGCTGGACATAGGCCTCTCCCATAGCACGCCATTGGGCTCGATCTTCAGCTCTCCTCCTCCAATCCCTGCCTGCTGTCTTGCGAATATCATCGCCCCATCTAGCAACAGGACGCCCTACACTGCGTTTGCCAACACGCGGTCTCCACTCCAGAACCAGTTTGCCCCAACGGCCATCAGTTCTGCGGCATATGTGACCTGCCCACTGCCACTTCAGCTTGCCATTGCTTGCATTTGCCATTAGTCGTGCAAAAAAATCGGAATGACCATGATTGCCAAGAAGAATCCACTACATCATAAAGAAAGTACGCCGTCAGTGAGCACTGAGCTTAACTATAATAATGGCAGCACAGATGCGTGTCGACACGAGCCGGTTATGACACGTGACACTTCATTTTGCCCGCTTTAGTTAGCGTTATGACATTTTTATTTCAATTTTATCGTTACCCATTTAGTTACTTAATAATGATACGATACATGAAGAACAAGAAACAAGTTGACTGAACTTAAAACCGTTACAAATGTTGCAAATGAAGTCTATGTAAGAAAAAAATAATAATTAAAAATAAAAATTTGGCTTAGCCCCATACAAAATTATCAATATTATTGGCATACATGTCAGGGCTAATTTTTTTGCCGCTGTGTATATTATCATATTTAGATATACTGTAATATTATGGATGAATAAATTTAATATTTTCTAGCATAAACCACAAAGAAAAAAATTTGAAAGAAGTTCAATACAAATCAAATATCTACCATAACCTGTTTCATCTCCACTCAACCCGCGCCTATCTGCGGCTTAAGATCTTTCTAAAGTTTCAATTAATTAATTAATATCATAAAATAGGCGCAATACACTCTTCAATGCATAAATGTTCATATTTCCATGCTAACACTTAAAGTTACTAGCAAAGTGGGCTCAAAGTACCGATATTTGCATATTATCCGCTACCAATTAGTTTTACAATAAGCAAGTATTAATTGGCCTGGTTCGTACGAATTTAAATATCCATTCTATTGTACCGTTTATATTGCCTTCGTTAACGTTTGTCATTTGATAGAAACTTGCTCTAATTGGTGGTTACTTTGATATCTTCACTCAATTTAAAAACACATAATACCAAACTCAATAGACAGACTTTAGCACATCAAACTCATAATTCCTTATTTACTAAACTATAATACTTAATAATAATAATAAAACATCTAAGTATCCATACAATGTCACATTGACATTTCAAGTTTTTAATTTTCAAAATGGCGCCTGTTTTCGCTATTCAGCCAAGAGCGCTGGCCAGTCAGAAAATACGAGACGTCCTGTCAAACAGAACAAAACAATATGGCATCAAATAGAAAATATAGAGCCAACTGTCTCGTAGAAAATTGTTTATCGACCATTGGCACAAAACGACATGAAACATACAAGTAAGTGATAAAAATGTCATTTGAATTTACTTTCTTTGTTTTACTGGGTTTTAATGACGGTGGTTGTGCGCTATTGGAGAATTTACAGGCATTTACTTAGCTTCCGATTATTATTGGTCAATAATAAAGTAATGATTTATAGATTGTTATTACTTGGGACACAATATGAATTTTAGAAAATTAAATAAGTACTTAATTGAAGAAAACCTTCCGAACTTAATGTAATATTTATTTGTTCCTTTGTTCATTCGCATATTTGTTTGTTGCTAACAAAAACCTATGTACTCGTACCTAGTTACTCAGCCAAATTAAATAGTTTTCACGAAATACCAAATAGGTTTCCAACACCTACATGATTTAAGTATAAATTAATACCATAGAAAACTTTACAGCTACATAACACTGCTATACCTACATACTCGTAGAGTCTAAGAGTTTATCAATATAATAATAAGAATAATTTAAGAATACACATAAAGTACCTATATTAATATTTTAGATTTTGAGTGAAATAGATACGCAAACCCTGCGCGGGCGCAATCGGCGAACTTGCACGACGTCACTGAAGCGGAAATGCGCGACAGCGTCACTTCGCGCGACACCTGCCGCATACTACATTTACATGCGCCTGGGCATACTGCTTAGACGTTTGGTTTTGTGCGCGGAACGATTAGATAAGTCGCATATAATAGCTGCTAAAAAACCGAGTGAGAATAATGGAGTTTGGATAAAATGAGTGAAAATCGTGAAAGTTTAAATCTAATGGAGTATAATGTTAATAAAGTCTAATGGAGTATGGAGTTCTAAATAGATACCTATTTTAATGACAGGCATTAATTTGCGAAGGTCCATTTCAATTAACAAAAAACATTTACCCTGCTACTTCGCTACTCACGTGCAAGATAGCCACGCCTGTGCGAAATATATATGTTTTTACATGCAATCTCTCCCTCCTCTACTGCCACATAAAACATACATAAATCCCACAAACTCAACTTTACAATGCCCTACACCACACAAAACACTGACCTCAAAACAAAACACTGATCATCCTCATAGTAAGAATACGAGAGCAATGCTCATTATGAGTGCGACCAAACCGCCGCGTATACGCAGTGACGTGTCGTATGCGTCACGTTTTCTCACCGTTTCTTCATATATTTTGTATATTTTGTCACCGTTTTTTAAGCCGCGGTGTGTTCGCACCCTATAACAGTTATTTGGACTCCTGTCTTTGGTTAGGTCCCGCAAGAAGAAACTTAGCTAATTATGACTAAGTATCCAAGCAGTGTGAGATACCTACCTATATTTCGAAATGAATTACAAAACGCGTAAACGGCAACCAATTGAATCGATTTTCTAGAAACGCGAGGTATTCCAAACGTCCGAAAGGCTAGTATTGTTTGTTAGAAATGTTAGGTAAAATTCCACTTACTTGTCCCTTTACTTATGGATTTAATTGTACGCATTTACTATGTGCAAATTGTTATTGCTGTCGCTAACGATAAAGAAAGACTTTCTAGCGTATTTAACAAGTAATTTATGGTATTCTGTGGACTATTTTGCTTTTATAGCTTTGGTTGTGAAATCGAGCACTGTTTAACTCGTGCGGACTCATAACATATTGTTGATTCTTTGTAACGATAACTTTTCATCACGAAAGAAAACATTTTGGAGGATTTTTTCTTTTCAATTTTAACATTTCCTTCGACATTTTAACATTGTATTTAAGTGCTAAGGTCATTAGGTTCCAGATATTTTGTGATGCAGTAGGGAATGATGCAAATGGGGATGAGGCAAAAGGATGCAAATGTTTTCGTTTGTGTTAACATTTAGAAAACATTTTTGTCTTTAGCTAATTTTTAATGTTTGTGTTTACACTCAATGAGATAATTAAAAATTGAAAACTATTATAAGTAACTTTATTTCCTTTCCCTTCCTTCCCCCCTTACCACATATCCGTCGTACAAGATTTATAGACAATCAATAAAATAAGTTAAAAGGCTTTCTATGCTTTTAATTTAATTATAATTAAATTACCACAGTCATTATGGCAGCGTTTCCTTTTAATGGCCATGTCCGGTTAATTTATTTTAAAACCTAACTTAACTCACAGATATTTTTCATTTTTCTGCTTTTTTTGCATAAAAAGGTGGTAACCCTAACGTTAGAGAGGAATAGGGTTGTCACCAACCAATAATTAGACGGCAACACTGGACCGGAGGCACGGCTCACGAGATATCCATCAAGACGGACAGACGGTCGGCACCTGACGTTCTTATTAACGAAGACTGTATGAATAAGCTAGCAAAGCCTTGGTTGGTGTAACGTGTTAACAAGTTGAATTTTGTATTGAGACTAATATACGAAGCGGTTGGTTGGATTTAATGAAAAAGATTGATCGGATCGCAATTAATTTGAAAAAAAAAATATCAATCGATTTGTGTTTTAAGTTGCTATGTAATTTTGTTTAAATTAAATATGACTCCCAGTAATCGCATTTTACTTTAAATTTGGTGTACGTAAAAAGGATGAAAATACAAGCACATACTGTCAGAAAAATCTACTTACCTTAATTGGAATCTAACTCTAAAAATGTTAAATAAAGATGTATTTTTACATTATTTTTAATAACTTTTTTGCTTTTATGATAAATTGATTCTTGTTTGGCCTATACGTTTCGGCATTTTACAACTTATCCAATAGAGCTAAATGCAGTGTTAATTTTAATTCAAACCCTTTAATTACCGTTCCATTAACGTTCTAATGAGTATCAATGATAAACCAATATTTTATGTGGCTTAATCCTTGCGCCGCGGGCGCAGGGCAACGCACCTGCGGTAGCCACCAAACGAACGCACTAAAAATACGTTATTAACACTGCTACTTTTATTTTTAAATGCGATAGCCCGGAGCTAAAGGTTATGGCAGAGATGGACTCGGGCAGACACTGTGTTGAAATGAATACGGTATACTTTTGGATTTATGTTTAATACCTCGTACTTTTATTGTGGTTGACTTGACATATTTCATACATTCGTCGATGTTCAAAGTCGTGTGTCAAAGGATTTTATGTCACCCCGGGCCGTTAGAAGCAATTTACTGCCCGCTACGCGAGCCCTCGGGCCCTTCTAGGGTGTGTATTTCTTTCAAAATTAAAAAAATAATTAATTAGAAACAATACATTATGTTAAATTTTACAGACAGTGTTGTATTTACGGTGGTAAGCATTACCTATTAAAACAAATAATTTTTATTTATATCTAGCTATCGGCACCCTCTTAACAATCGTCACGAAAGACGTAGCAAGTCTCTTCGTCTAATTAACTTTCATATTCACAACACAACTACTCCGAGAGGACTCCAAGAATCGACTTCTACATAAACGACACAGTTCTGTGTTTGCGCAAGTTTCAGAACAGTGGTCAGGGAAACGCGGTTGGTAAATACAAGCAGGCTTGTATTGCCGAGTCCCTGCCTGTCACATCTTTCGGCATCTGGCCGGTCGGAGGCTGCGATCGTGGCGATAGCACGGGTCACTGTCCCCTCACGCACACAGACCTACCCACACAAGCAAGGGAAACTGGAGCGAGTGGCGTAATCAGTATGATTACACTCCAGTGCACAGGTCAGAAATGCCGTATCAATGAATCTGATTGGTTTTAGCAATAGGCTCGATGGGCAGAGAGACTTGAATGTCACTGGAAATCCACTAGTTCCATTATTGGCTTTAAGAGCTAAGTTTTTCATTCAAGCAATGTATCTAACTGTAATTGAAAGAAAAAGTGTTGCCATTGATCTATTGTTACCTATTGTAATTTTGCACCTCTGAAAAATAGACTACTTGATCTTAACATCAGCTAAGCAAAGCAAAAAAGAAGGTAAGAGAAAAGGAAGATAGAAGAGGGAAAAACAAATCCTAAACCTGCTGAGGATGGATTCTTTGATTACAGTACAATTTGTGAAACTATGAAAAGCATACATCTAACTAATATTATAAATGCGAAAGTATGGATGGATGGATGGATGGATGTTTGTTTGTTACTCAATCACGCCAGAACAGCCCAACGGATCTGGATGAAATTCAGCACATAGATAGAAAAAAGTCTGGAATAGCACATAGGCTACTTTTTATCCCGGAAAATTGCGAAGTTCCCGCGGGATAGCGATAAACGAATTCTTTGCAGACGAAGTCGCTGGCAACAGCTAGTTGATTAATATAAATGGTATCCCATAAGAGTTTGTTATTGGAAGTGCCAACGTCGAAATGAGTGCGCCATTGTTATAAATGCATAAAATATCCTACTAAAATAATAATAAATTAGCTATAGATCTGCTGGTGGTCTAGTATAATACAGATATAAAAAGTCAAAGTCAAAAGTTTATTTTGCAAATAGGCCGCCAAGGGCTCTTTTACATGTCTTTTTTTTAATCTACCAGCGCATTCGGAAAGACCATCATTGCCAAGAAGAATGCGCCGCAAGAAACTTGGCAGAAAGTCATTTTTTCAAAATAAAATAGATTTACAATAGTACTTAAATTCTACTTAACTTACCTATAATACAATTAATACATTTTATAAAAGGGATGTAAAAAAATAAAATGGTCGTAGCAATAAAAATATCAATTAAGTCTTGCAAAACCACTTTCAACGTTACTAATAGACCAGTCATGATGCTATTATAACATTTGCGAATAGCCATTATTGACTAAATAATTAGATTGTATTACAGTTATATACTCGTCGTCATAATTAGATTACAAACAAAATACCAAGATGGCCGAATATCACACACAAATGTCATTGTCATTGTGACATTCCAGATATATAACCGATCAACATTTACCTATTAGCCCACACATTGCGTTTATAACATGAACAAAATATGCTATTTGTGCAAACGATTCGTTCTTCATTATAAATCTAACTAGTCAGCTGTGTGATTCTTTAAATATACCTCGTACGTGAAGCGAGCGTTGTGGTGTAGTAGGCAGTGTTGCCAACACTAAAAGATCCAAGTCACTAAGCTCAATGTCAAAAGTCGCCAGTAAATCGCAAAACGGCACGTTGGTTGGCGCCATGGCAGCGGAGGAGGGGGAGGTTAGAACTGTCACTGAAAGGCATCTATCGTTTTGCCTGACCAGGGATTACAGGAAAACAGGAGATGATGATGATGAATTCATTTTGCGTCTTTCTGCAGTTAACGATTGATAAATTAACGAAAGATTAAGTAAAAGTACCTACTACCTACCTATCTACTGTCTGAAATACCTATTCCAAAAATGCAAAAGAATAGTGTCTCCAAAAACAGCCAAGTAAAGTCGATAGATAATTTTGTCGTCATAGATTCTGTTTCTAGTGACAAAAGTTCCAAATTGGTAACACTGGGCATAGGTCGTGCGTCCACGTGAACAAGACACCTGATTCCCTATAATGCCTGCTTAAATACGGGTCAAGCCATGATTGTCCTTTGGAGAATTCATTTAGAGAATAACACACGGAATGTCAAGTGAGTTTGCAAGAATGAACGACGGAGTCCTTATAGTTTTGAGTCAAGAGCCTAAACGCATATCCTGATATTTTCATGGAACATTAGCAACAGCAAACAGTCTCTCGTGAGTGAATGCGAATCCTTTTAAATCCCTAGAATACTAAAGGGCTCAAGTGGCAAGCGTGAAGTAGGAATACATCTCTGTGTGTTCAATTTTGTCGCATACGATCTTTTTGCACGCTTTTAAATTGTCAGTTAGTAACTTGATATGGGGTTTGATACTTCTGTTCGGTTTAATAAGGTTTTTATCGGAGTTCAAATTGGTTTTTTCGTCGCCGCATGACGTCGTAATTTCGTCAGTAAACAACGTCATAACGTCGTTGATGACCTGAGAATGTCTTCTTAGCTTTTCGCGTTATACTCGGAATAAAGACTTTAAAAATGTGATAGGCCTTATATTTTATGTAATCGCACGGGCTCGGTTCCAATTATTGTAATGAGATGGCTTGGCCATTTTATATTACCATTTGGCGCCAATGATATTATAATGTTTGACACGTGTATTTTAGAAGTTCGACGATGATTCCAAAGTACCTGTGTGGTGTTCTCGCGGGCTACGACCACACCATAGTTCTTGATTACTTTAATGTAATGTGTAACAGTTACGGTAGCAACTCGTAGAAGAGTACCCGGCTTTGGGTACTTCCGTAGCCTTCTAGGCTGTATTTCATAAAATACCTAAGTTTCCATTATACTTGCATTTCAGATCTGGATGGCAATGGAAACTAACAGTAGCATACCTATCCGTGACATTTATTACTCGCTGACAGATAGAAAAAGGAGTTGTATAATTGTACATTACATATGCGATTACGTATGGTAACGTTAACTAGCGTTACGTTAACGTTAACGTTAATTAAATTAACTTATTTGACGGTGGAGGCGTTTTACACCTCCACTAAACTTAGATTATTTTTATTCACTTTTTGCTTTTGCTTTCTCTTTCTTATCATTATCGCATATTTTGTTTCGCTTTGACCAGTAGAGACTTTATACATCTCTACTATAGACCAATGTAATTTAAGGTACGGACTTAATTTAGGGACCTTTTACATCCCTTTTATAAAATGTATTAATTGTATTAGGTAAGTTAAGTAGAATTTAAGTACTATTGTAAATCTATTTTATTTTGAAAAAATGACTTTCTGCCAAGTTTCTTGCGGCGCATTCTTCTTGGCAATGATGGTCTTTCCGAATGCGCTGGTAGATTCAAAAAAAGACATGTAAAAGAGCCCTCGGCGGCCTATTTGCAAAATAAACTTTTGACTTTTGACTTTTGACTTTAGCTCCAAAGCTGAAACTCCTAATCAATATTCATTCTAAACATTTGCACCAAACAAGTCCTATTCAGTCTACTTTTAATCAATGTCTAACAAAATCCAACTGAGAGCAGAATGTCATAGATCAAAACTTCTGGTACCTACGGTCAGAAAAAGCTTGCGTAGGCTAAGAACATTCGGAGCGTTGGCAAAAAAAGTGGTGTCGATGTATGTGTCGATTCCGTGACTGACACTTGTGACTAACGCTAGGTTGGATATGATTTAGTGTCTACTTCAACTTACTTTTTCTTATAAATTGGATGAGCTATAGCGTCAGAGAATATCCCAGCTGTTAGATAAGCTGGGGGGTTACCATGACGCCTTAATGCGATTTTGATTCAGGTTAGGTAAAAAATGACAGCTAAAACCTGTAGGCTTATTGTCTAACTCGCTCGCAATCGCCATCGTGTTCATTTTGACAGTTCTTGTATAAACGTGACAGCTAGCTGATTCCGATGCCAATTGTCAGCCCATACATGAACTGTCAAAATGAACACGATGGCGATTGCGAGCGAGTTAGACAATAAGCCTACTGAACTGAGTCAGAATTAAATTGCGTTAAGGCGCTGTCAACAGCAAATGACCTGGAGCAGCGCCACTCTTCACACATACGGTTCACGTGCCTGTTAGTGAAAGAGAAGAAACTATTCCGGCACCTTGGCGCGCGTCTAAAATCTTGCAAATAAGACACAAATCATAAGAAATAAACAAAAGTATGAAATATGACTCGTTAGCCGTTTAGGTATGAATATGTTGACATTATGTTTTTAATTGCAGACCCATACGTCGAAAAAATAAAGACATAGAACCGTTTAATGGTGATTTTAAGACCAATCTTTGAAATTATTTTCTATCGAGCCGATTTTGTTCAATTATGTATCGAGCCCGTCTAGCGTGTTTGAAATATGATGAAAATTAACATTAAGTATATTTTTTTTGTATTTTTTTTTTGTGCAGTTTTTCTTAAAAAAGTGTTTAAATAACATCAATTTCAACAAAATTAGGTGTTGTCAGCCTCTTAAGACGACATGGTAAGGCCCCTGATAATAATTAATCAACAATTGGTGCAAAGTATTCGGTCAAAATACACCTATAATGGAGTTACAGTTACACTATAATTTAGGTGTAAATGTGTATTTGTGTGAAAAAATTGTAAAAAGAGAGTTACCTAAATTCTAAGATTCTTGCAACTAAGGAGTTAAGTCTAACATTAGCACATTTTTTACATGACATCCAAACCACCGTATATTTTAATGTAGGTAATACGTATTATCTATGAATACAATACAATACAATACAATACAATACAATAACTCTTTATTGAACACCACATATAACAATCAAAACAGAAAAAGGTATACAGAAGTAATAAGGTAACAATAGGCGGCCTTATCGCTACAGAGCGATCTCTACCAGGCAACCATAACGGACTGGAGAAAAGAACAGATCTGAGCAGGTGGTGCAATTTAGAATACATAAATGAATAAATGAATGATTTAGAATGTTAATATCTGAACTTTTCGGGGAGGTTTGAACCCCCAAACGCTACGCCCGTGGTAGAAAAGTAAAGAGAATGTTAACTCATGGTGTCCCTAGCCGGTAAGTAATCTGCGATTTTTTACGCCGCTCAATTCACCTCTAGGCGACACGACGAGGTCACAGCCGCTGGCAGGTGACAAAAACAGTCACCACTTGTTGACTGATACAGTTTATGTAATGCTACATTAAAATAACAATAATTAGAGTACTCATTAATGCTTTTTTTATAAGGTGCGAATGTGTGGGCTTGTTTGTGAGTATCTTAACAAGGACTAAGTGCACTCTACGCTATAGACCAACCGCTCAAATGAGTACTTGCCCGCGCGGCACAGGGGCGCGGGGTAGGCGACAAAGGGGGCCGAGAGAGGTGCGGGCGGCAGGCGCACTACCCGCCCGCAACGCTCTCGGTTCCCTTTGTCGTCCTACCCTGCGCCCCTGTGCCCGCGCGGGCGCATAGTAGCCTACTATTAGTAGGTATACGTATAGATACATAACTCCGTGTCAACTTGATGTCAACCCAATGTTAAGAGTATGCTTAGTGTAAGTTTTCGGTCACAGGACACGTCTCGACCGCGTTTGCGTTAAAATGTCAAATACTATGAGAACAGTTTGCTGCCGTTTCGATCCGCAAGTGGCGCTGCCAATTATTCCATAGTATTTGAGACGTTTACGTGAACGCGTTCGAGACGTTTTTATATGCGAAAACTTACACTTGAGGCTCTGTTCCTAACCTAGTAGGTTTAACAATTTAGACCGTGCAAGAGGCTCTAAATGCTTTAGTAACATACGCAACGGATTAAAAAATTTCCTTTTGATTGCTATTCCTTAGATATATTACAATATAAACTGCGTTCACGAACGACAAACTATTTCAATATTTAATGCTTCAATTCATCTTCAAACATAACCGCGGAAGAACCATAAAGTTGGGTAAAGGTAAAAACTAGACAAGTAAACATTTTAATAATAACGGTTGTGTGTAACCATAGCAACAGTAGTCTTAAAATACTTGAGTTATGTGACTTTTTATTAGCTCCATCGGATCGATCGGTTTTATCGTATCTCCTTTGACCCTTTACTGAATGATTCCCACTCGAATTACAAGCTACTGTGGTCAAAATACCAGCGCAACGAGGAAGCAGAAAGGGCGTAAGTGTCCACGCATTCCTTAGACTTATGACCTTTTCAGTTAGACGGTTAAACCGGTTCGTAGTATGTCGCGTAAACTTCATCTGATTCGAATAAATATAATAACGAATGCCTTCCTGTTATGTTATTGAACTGGTTTAAATGTTCCGGTGAATTTAATGAGTGTTTGTTTTATACCGTGTAGGTTTGGTTTTGGATTGTACGCCGTTATTTTGTATTAAATTATCTTTTATCTATTTTTAATTATTGTATCCTTAAAGTATTGCGTTGACATTGAAGTTATAATATATGTTTTTTTGAAGGCATTTTAAAATGGTTCGGCTTATTTATTAGAACAGTACAAGTCTCAATGTACCTATGTACTGAGGAGCAAAAAATGACGGGTCGCTTTTCACAATTTTTTATGGACATTTACCTGTTCTTTTTCTCGTTAGTGTACGATTTTTCATACAAACAGTCGTTTTCACGAATGCGTTCGAGACGACTTTGGTTCAAAAATCTTGCACTAGACTTTACTTCATTTAATTTAGAATGAGAAACCACAATAACATTATATTGCGGCTGGTCAACTATTTATTACCTAGCAGTGCAATAGTTTGGCAGCCGCATAATAAAATTGTTTTAATGCCACTTTATTTGCGTGACGTCAATTGTTACTCTAGTACAAATCGTAAAGAGATTACAGTTCACGCAATATAACATTATTGTGGTTTCTCATCCCAAATTAAATGAAGTATAGAGACTATTCGCACATAGTAATTGATAATTCGACGCGAAAGTATTCGATGCGTTTGTGACCATAAGTACCTTGTAGGTGAGACATATTATCAACGGGATATAGACATTATAGACCCCGGTTATCTTAAAGAGCTCCCGATCTGCAATTTCAGTCTAACCCGTGATCATGATGCATGCAACTGCGTCGAAATATCTAGAGTACGTTCAAAGTCTATCTCATGGTAATAACTGTGAATATTTTAAATCTGTTACTTATGTAGGAGCAGAGGCGATACAATTACTTGGCAACTTCCTACTCTAACCTTTACCAAAACAATACGTTTGACACCACCTTTAATTACCTCGAGTATGCGCATGACATTAACAGAGTACATAAATCAAAACCGGTCGGACAGCGTATCGATCAATGGGCGACCGAGTTTAGGTGCGCAGTGACAACCCACACCCACCGGTAATTAGATGGATGACTATAATGTCAAATGCCAAGTAAATGTCATTGTAGTTGGAGGGTTATGTTTATGTTATGAGTGATATAGGAATACATGGTTTGTCAAATATGAAAATACTTAGCTGTTGCCTGCGACTCCGTCTGCAAGGAATTCGTTTATCGCTGTCCCGCGGGAATTTTCCGGGATAATAAGTAGCCTATGTGCTATTCCAAACTTTTCTCTATGTATGTGCCGAATTTCATCCAGATTCGTCGGGCGGTTCTAGCGTGATTGAGTAACAAACAAACATCCATCCGTCCATCCATACTTTCGCATTTATAATATTAGTTAGATTAGATTAGATTAGCTGTTGCCCGCGACTCCGTCTGCGATGGATTCTCTTATCGCTATCCCGCGGGAACTATGCTATTTTCCGGGATAAAAACTATCCTATGTCCTTTCCTGGGACTATGACTATCACTGTACTGAATTTAAATAACATCGGTTTAGCCGTTTCTCTATGAAAGAGCAACAAACATCCAAACATCCAAACTTACAAACTTTCGCCTTTATAATATTAGTAAGATATGATACGATATAAATGCGCTTGCGTTCTTGATGGTAAAGTTGTTGGGGATCTTTCAATTGAAATTGAAATTAAAATATCCATAATATACAGACTTTTTCTCTCAACTATTTCAGTATTTATACATAAGTAGATTATGTATATTATACTAATTTTCAGAACTATCAATAGCTCTACATAAACTTCGAAATACTACTGTGTTCATATTGCCTGTCACAGATAGCCTACATCTGAATTCCTCTAAACTTAACAATCGAATTAAGATATTATGCAATAATTTTCCGTTTTGTAAGTATGTTGACATCAATTGTACCAGTGGGTCGAAATATGACCACCTGAAAAGAATGTGCACTCGCATAAACCGTAATATTGACATGCTAGCGTATAATCAACAGTTCACTGTGAACTGCAACGCTTCTAATTCCAGTATACCTTGGCTGAAAGCTCTACGTGAGAAAACAGCTAAACCTAAGTTAATGCAACCAAACCAAACCAAATTGCAAAACAGTGACGGGCCCAATGAGAATCTTGATCAAGAAATAGAATATAAGAACATAAATAATAATGTAAAGCCCATAGCCTATAAAAAACACACCATTACTGATTACTTCCCTGTCAGGAATAGTAAGTCTTGTGCCAGCAATACAGGTACACACGATAATATAAATATTAACTCACATAGATCAAATCAGTCACCAATCAAAAAAACATTTTTTCGTGAATAAAACTTTATCTATACTACACCAAAATATATCAGGGCTTCTTAATAAGAGTGATGAATTAGCACTACAATTAAATGAACTCGAAAAACGCAGTCCAATAGACATAATATGCATAACAGAGCACAATATGACAGCAGACATTGAGGGGCTCCTCTCGTTCCCAAATTTCTGCCTAGCAACGAGTTTTTGTAGAGATCGAACTAGAGGTGGCTCTTGTATCTTGGTGAGATCTGGTCTCCGTTATAGGGTACTAGATAACATTAAAAGGTGTTCTATTAAATGCTTGGTTGAGTGTTGCGGTGTAGAGTTGTGTGAACATGGTATCTTAATAATATGTGTATATAGAGTTCCTGGTACTTGTCTGGATACGTTCCACGAAAAGCTTGAAGATATTCTTAAAGCGACATGTGACTCAAAAAATAAAAAAGTAATTATCTGTGGCGACTTCAACATAGATATGTTGAAAAACACGCCTAAAAGCAGAGATTTTATGTGCCATTTATTAAGTCGTAACCTAACACTAGAAATTAAAGAAGTAACACGATCAAGTAGTGGAACCTGCCTGGACAACTTCGCACATAATATAAAGGGCTCAAGAGGCGAAGTCGTTGAAATGGCTCTCTCAGACCATGCAGCACAAATTTTGAAATGTCCTACGAAGAAAACATGCAACATCTCATCATGGTGTATTAGACGTCGGAATTATAGTAGGGAAAATATGGACATGTTTAAGAAACATTTAGGAAGTCTATCATTTTATGATGTATTAGCCTCCAATAATCCGGATGTTGCTTACAACAGTTTTTTCGATCTATTCAAATGCCTATATGACCTATGTTTTCCTTACATAACTATAAAAAAAACACTGAAAATTAAACATAAATGGATGACTAAAGGAATAAAAACTTGCTGTCGGAAAAAGAGAGACATGTTGTGGTTGTATAGATCTAATAAAAACAAGAGCAAAGAAACTGCCCTTAAAAATAAACAATTATTTAAAACATATACGGCTAGGCTAAAAAAGATCATTAAACTTACGCAACGCGCACAAAATGATTACCACGTTAGAACCGCTGAAAATAAATCTAAAGCAACGTGGCAAGTCATAAATAAGTCTAAAACTTGCTTACCAAAAGAATCAATCCACAGAATAAAAGTAGAGAATAGTTATATCACAGACCCCACAAGTATAGCTACTGCTTTCAATAACTATTTTGTTACTTCAATAAAGCAACTAAACGATAATAACCAAACAGGGCGACGTACTTTGAACATACAACAGAACACACATACAATGTTTTTAGCTCCGACTACACCTAGCGATGTACTTAAAGTTATCTCAACACTGAAGAATACTCGAAGTGTTGGATTTGACGATATCAGTACAAAAATTGTAAAACATGTTGGATGCTACATTGCCACACCACTAAGTCATATTATAAACTTAAGTTTTGAGACGGGCATCTACCCTAGCAATCTAAAACCAGCTATCGTTATACCCCTCTATAAAAAGGGTGATAAAGAAAGTCTAGAAAACCAGAGACCTATTGCGCTATTATCAGTGTTCTCCAAAATAGTTGAAAAAATAATTTATAATAATATGTACAGTTTCTTGACTAAATTTAATATTTTGATCAAAGAACAAAAGGGTTTCCGTAAAAATACGAACATTAATGTTGCGATCTATGACTTAGTTAAACGAATCATTAGCAATCTTGATAAAAGAAAGTCATCATGTGCCATATATATGGACATGTCTAAGGCTTTTGATCATGTTGATCATAAACTTTTGACTGAAAAATTGAGTCGCTGTGGCATCCGTGGTAATGCTTTGAATCTTTTAAAATCCTATCTTAGTAATAGAGAACAGCGTACGGAATTAACTCAGATATGTATCAAAACTAAGGAAGAGAAAAAGTATAGATCGGATGGCATGAAAGTGGAATACGGTGTGCCGCAGGGAAGTGTTCTGGGACCTTTGTTATTTTTAATATATATTAACGATATTACTACTTGCACACGACATCCAATGATACTTTTCGCAGACGATAGCACGGTATTTATTGAACATGACAATGACTGTGACTATGAAACTGATATTAATGATACTATTGGCAATATATTTGACTGGCTTAATGATAATAACTTAAAAATTAATTTAGAAAAAACAAATTTAATGCAATTTACTCAAAGAAAAATAGTTCCTGACATAAACATTAAATATCGGGGACAGGTTATAGGCAAAACATTTACACAGAAGTTTTTGGGTATTTACATAGATCATAATATGACATGGGAGACACAGTGCATTGAAGTTTGCAAAAAAATATACAAGTTTTCTTACGCTTTGTATAGATTAGCGAAAACTGCGGATCGTAGTACAGTATTAACAGCTTATCACGGCTTCATTGCATCCACCTTGCGGTACGGCATAATCTTCTGGGGGAACGCAACATATAAAGGCTTATTATTTAGAGCCCAAAAGAGATGCGTTAGAGCCATCTGCGGATTGAAATCCTCGGAAAGTTGCCAGCCTTATTTTAAATCATTAAAACTATTAACTCTGCCATCCCTTTACATATATGAGTGCTGCAATTTTGTTAAATCTAACCCTGACCTGTTTCAAAGGAGAGAAGTGATGCAAGGTTTCAACCTTCGCCCTAGAAACCCTGGTGTGGGTTATGAAATTTGTAAGACTAGTCTCATGAAAAAAAGTGTTGTAACGATGGGCCCAAAGCTATATAATAAGTTACCTAGTGATTTAAAAAACAAAGACTCGAGTCAATTTAAATCACTGTTGTCTAAACTTCTTGTGGAGAAATGTTATTATGATGTTAAAGATTACCTTTGTGATTGTGAAATTAATATATTGTGACTTATGTATTTATGTTAAAAATATTTGTACACCTACGGGTAAATCATAGTGAGATAATATGACGTCAACTCCACCTAACAATTTACCTATGTTTATACAAATAAAAATTCATTTCATAAAAAAATTTCATTCATTTCATAAAAAAAAAAAAAAAAAAAAAACTAAAGACTTATACTTATGACGCAACCCTCGTTACCCTCATTTGAGCAAGTTGGTATAAAACACCATAAACCTTTAATCCGATTTCCAAAGTATCGAAACTGGACCAGATTGTGAGATTGTGATCTGTGGGCCATTAAACGAATATAAAAAAAATCGAAACTATATTTTATCCAATCGTAAACGAAACCTGATTCGACGCAATAATGCCTGAGCTTTAAGTATGATATTGTTGTAAAAAGTTAATAAAATATACAAAAGTCATAGCGTTATGATGTGTTTTATAGTTATTGTGTCATTTCGAAAGTTAATGATTAATAAAATATATACGTAAATATTATAGGACAATTTGACACCGGCAGACCTGTCCCAAAAAAGTCAAATTACGTGTAACAAATGCACACTTTCAAAATGCAAAGAAAATCCTGCATAAACTTACTAGATTTTATACCTACTATAAGAATCCTGACTCTGTCAAACCTGTTACCTACATAATTATATGCAAAATTTTATAGCTGCTAGATTTCCGTGAGAAAACAAAACACAAATCTTTGATTACAAAACTATCTAACCAAAAAATAACCATAAAGCCGTATAATTTGTGTCATGTTTACATATTCTACGTTACCTATTTCTATACCTAAGTGCTTTAACTGAGATTCATTTAAACTCTAGTCCTAAAATTAACCGGTCTGATGTCACTTGTAATTGCAAGTTAATGAAATGACATAATACCGAACGTCGTAAACATGACCTTAGAATAGGAAGATAGGTATTCAGCGTGTATTGTCTTAGTAAACGACTCATACAGTCCTCCAGGGGCCTTACCATGACGTCTTAATGCCATTCAGTTTCGACTCAGTTCAGGTTTTAGCTGTCATTTTTAGTATGAATCTGACAGCGAGCGAACCTAAACTAAATCGGAACCAAATCGCATTAAGGAGTCATGGTAAGTCCCCAGTATAAGAACTCCCAAAATAATAATACGTTAATTAGAAATATCGTCCGCCACACACTAACAGAGTTCAATAGAAGGGTGAGATGTAGGGTACGAACTTCAAATTTCGAACTTGGTGGTATACTATTATTTTCGGCCGGATCTACTGATGTCGTGAAATGTTCTTACCTAAAAGACACGGCTGCATATTAATGGCACGAAAGCTTGACTAAGCAACCATTAAGAGGGTGCATCCGTGCTGAGCTCGCAACGTCGATTTTTGGTGATTTTTTGCGATTATTTCACACAAATTGAATGAAAGTATCAAATATCCGTCTGTAGTGCACTTCGTTTTTAGTGTATTAATGTGTCTAATGCAATAATTGATCGTGATGGACTTTTATTTTCTTATTAAACGAGATATAGTATTTTATCGCTTTAATACGAAAATAAAAGTCCATCACCATTAATCATTGCATTGGACACATTAGTACCCTAAAAACGAAGTGCACTACAGACGGATATTTGATACTTTCATTCAATTTCTTTGAAATAATCGCAAAAAATCACCAAAAATGCGACGTTGCGAGCTCAGCACGGATGCACGCTCTTAAGCGATTTTTCCGCGCCGCCCGCACCCCCATACACCTTTGCTCTATACGGATATCTTTTGTGACTGTATAAACAAGGCTATTAGACAACCAACAGTTAATAAGTCTATGAATTATATGTTCCATTATTACATTTTACTATCTTTAATAACAGTGAATCGGCAATAGTCATCAACGGCAGTCCAGTTAGTTACGTTACGACAAAATATGGTGTTTTTAGTTTTATGACAAGTAAAATACGTCTATCTTAATTAAACCGACGACTTGGATTGGAATAACATATATTATGTTTCCGTATGGTATTATTATTTTCAAATTGCCTTACATACCCTAACAAATATATAAAGTCAATCAGACTTGATTGACTAAACCAACTAACAAACAAGCGCCCACTGTAAGCTACTTTCATTCTTGCCTGCCCTATTTGGTAAACAAAATTCTAACCTCAAAACGTCTCATTTTTGTTACTTTTTAACTATTTCATCGTAAATAAAGGAGCTGGAGATAAAATATCAGCAAAATTATGTACAAAATATTGCCTCAGGTTGATTTGATAACATAATACACCTTATTCTTTACAAAAATTTGCACATTGAGGTTAGAATTTTGTTTACCAAATAGGACAGGTAAGAATGAAAATACCATAACTTAAATGAAATAATATTTGAATTTCGAGTGAGTCACGTTTAATCGTGCACAATATTTTAGCTAGATATATGTTTAATTAATCAGTGAGATAGGTGCGTTGAGTTGAGTCACAAAAGTTTTAACCCTGAGGTACCTGTAATTTCTATACAGTTTTTTCTCAAAAACCATGTAATTTTATGGTGATGACTGTAGTCACTGCTATTGTTGCTATATTCACTGCTACTGCTGTAAAGTTGATACATTTTAAGCCTGTTATCCACTTTTAACGACACTTTAAAGGTATGAATTCCCTTCCCTGGCAGTTAAACGTGCAATGCACTGACTGAATCATCTTTCTTAGTACCATGACACCCTGCAAAGTATTAAAGGGTTAAACGGGCGCATTAAGAGCTGCGCGCGCGCCGGCGTCCGAGCAGGAAGTGGCAGCGATTTCTCCGCGGCGATAAATAACCGCGGGTAGTTCTAATTCCGAGCGCCATATTTACGCGGCGGGTCGCGACAGCGCGTGGGCGGCTGCACAGAGTACGGAAACTTTACCGACCTATAAAAGAGATGGAGTTCGGAAAAGTGAGGCTGGTTTAAACTACGCCTCGCATTATGCTCGCGTGCGAAGCTCGAGTTTGATTGCACTGAGAGCCTGATAGGCGTAGTTTAAAAGCGTCACTTCCGTTCAAAGAACGCAGTGATCAGCTTTTATTTGGTATGAGCTAAGCCTTACTAAAAGACTACGTCTTTTCGAAATACGAGTATATATCACTTTTTGGAAACATCCCTTTCTTTGCTTTCACATAAATCTAAAATATGCGACACAGATCTACCAACCGCTACCAAACAAGGTTCTCACGTCACCCTTTAAACTATATATACGAGTTCATTGATGTATTGGTAGTAGTTGGATCTGCAATCCCTCCGGGGTTGCGGGTGTCTATGGGCAGTGGTGATCGCTTACCATCAGGTGACCCACTCGCTCGTTTGCCTTCCTATTCACATAAAAAAAATTATTGAAAATTGAGCAGAGCGCATTTTTTCGTGAGACTTAAGCGTCGCTCAGATGCATGTATTTTGCAAGTGTGGTTTCAATTTATAGATGTGGCTCTAGCTTAGCGACACCCGAAATAACCAATTATTTAAACAAACTTAAAATCGTAAATCTCCGTAAAACAACCTCTCAACACCTAACCTAACCTACACCACTTGTCTCTGAGTCCCATTGCGACTAGTAATCCATAGATAAGTTATAGTTTAGAAAAGCGCGACAACCATGCAATCGGCGCCGTAAATAACATCAGCCCTCTGTATTATACAGTACTCTGCACCTCGGACCTTTATCTAATAGACAGGGCTAGCTATTGTAGAATCAAGTGCTAAATTATTATCGAATCATGTTAGATTTCATGGGAGAGATCATTCTGCGTTGCAATTCTACTTTCCCTGTATGCGTAGATAACAATCGAAAGGCGAATAAACGCAGCGATTTGAAATTCTAAGTGACAACATAGATTTCTGACGCTAAAGTTATTATGTTGCTGGGACTGTTAAGGCTGGTTGGGACAGTATTTAGTAGTTTTAGTTGTGCTTACGTTGCTTGCTGTGAAAGGATGAAAGAGTTTCCGTTTGTAGTAAATCATCAATGTATGTTTTGATATTTATTTTGCAAAATTTTCGAAAGACTTTTAAAGAAATGGTTGCTAAATCGTGCCTAATGCAAAACTGCTAAAGAAATGAGGATGAAGAAATTATAATAGCAGCTATTTTGTTTTTTTTTTTCCGAGTTCTTTCTATTTAACTGTTTTGTATGTTTGGATGGAATGAAAAATCTATATTTTTCAAAAGATTTTTTTACATATCCAAATGCATTCCTGATTTCATAAGCGGTTAGCCTCTTTTAATTTAATGTTGCAACGTCATCTCATGTGACTGCTCTGTGTCAACAGCTGCTATTATTTTCATTTGTAATTCGAGATCAACTTCAAGTGTCAAATTTGCATCGATTCAGGTGTCAAAAAAGACTATGGCAATTTGATTTCTAATGAAACATTGCGATTTCAATGACTAATATACGAAAGCAATATTTTTTACTACTAGCTGTTCCCCGCGGCTTCGCCTTAGTCCCATATTTCTTTTTTTATTTTTTTTGTTTTTCCTCCATATAAAAACATCCCGTGTGCTTTAAGAAGACGCACATACCAATCTGTCGATATCTTCGGCGTTTGTAGACGCCTTTTTCAATTTGTTCTCTATTACGTCTCAAACTTGACCACATTAATATTTTTCACATTTGAAGTGCTTTGATGTTACAAAAAAATGTTCTTTAGCATATATTAAACCTCTGCGCGCACTGGCCACAATCGGGCTGATGTGATTTTAAAAAGAAACAAACAGCAACTGGCCAGTTACAATCCAACAAACAAAAAAAAATACAGCCACGAAAAAAGTATGATCTCTAACATCTCGCACTGAATATATCAGTCAATGCCATAACTCTATTTGTACCTAGTTGTAGATAAAAATCAGCTACTGTGGATGCTGTGCGGGAGTGGGCGTAGACAGATCGATTTATTACACCGCGAAACACACGTTGTTATCTGTTATGATTTACACTTGCTGAAGATTACTGGGGATAAAAAGGCAAGAGATAAAGTGATGGTATATCTTTGTGATTGAATATTTTATGGTGATGGGTGTTGGAGAACCTCTTTGAGGTTTGTAATGAGTACTTATTTTCTGTGTTTATGCTGTAAAGTTGGCACTCTCACTTGTATTTAAAACGTAGAATCAGATGTAGCCCCGAGCTCCAGAATAAATACCACTACTCCTCAAATACTAATTGTTGCCTGTGGCTAAATTCAACTGAACGAAGTAATTCGTCAGAGAACCAAGGTTACCGACATAGCTTAGCGAATTAGCAAGCTGAAGTGGCAGTGGGCAGGTCACATATGCCGCAGAACTGATGGCCGTTGGGGCAAACTGGTTCTGGAGTGGAGACCGCGTGTTGGCAAACGCAGTGTAGGGCGTCCTGTTGCTAGAAGGGGCGATGATATTCGCAAGACAGCGGGCAGGGATTGGAGGAGGAGAGCTGAAGATCGAGCCCAATGGCGTGCTATGGGAGAGGCCTATGTCCAGCAGTGGACTGACACGGGCTGATGATGATGATGATGAAATTCAACTACCGCACTTCGCGGAACCGTCTGTCCTTCCATCCTCAACATCTTGATGGTTGGCAGTCGAGTGCCCTGCGTTTTAAGCGCAATTTCTTTCCTCGTACGACGAAGATCTGGAACCAACTTCCTGCTGCAACATTTCCTTAAAAAAATCTTTAAAAAAGCGAGCTTACCTGTTTCTGAAATGGCCGGCAACTCCACGTCTTGCAGGTGTCCCTGGGCGATGATGATCACTTTCCATCAGGTACTCGTCTGTTCATATGCCCCCTTTTATATAAAATAAAACCGGCCAAGTGTGAGTCGGACTCGCGCACTGAGGGTTCCGTACAAATTCGCTAAGTTATTATATAATCCAGTGTTAGCAGAGCCCTGCTTTGAAGCAAAATGTAGGCAGTGTGAAGTCACTTTATATTGGTTATTTATATAGACAGACAAATATTAAATAAAAAAAACTACTTACTAGATCTCGTTCAAACCAATTTTGGGTGGAATTTGTATGGTAATGTACATTATATATTTTTTTTACTTTTATCATTCTGTTATTTTAGAAGTTACAGGGGGGGGACACACGTTTTATCACTTTGGAAGTGTCTCTCGCGCAAACTATTCAGTTTAGAAAAAAATGATATTAGAAACCTCAGTATCATTTTTGAAGACCTATTCATAGATACCCCACACGTATGGGTTTGATGAAAAGGTTTGATGGAACCCCCAAAATTAATTGGTTTATTTTTTATTTTTGTGTGAAAATCTTAATGCGGGTCACAGAATACATCTACTCACCAAGTTTCAACAGCATAGCTCTTATAGTTTCGGAGAAAAGTGGCTGTGACATACGGACGGACGGACAGACAGACAGCAGACAGACAGACAGACAGACATGACGAATCTATAAGGGTTCCGTTTTTTGCCATTTGGCTACGGAACCCTAAAAATTAGTACATAATTTATCTGGGATATTTCAGCAGGTGGTCGTGTGACTTTGACTTAACCCCCTAATGTTTTAAAAAATATTATTTACGTACTAAAAATAAAAATTTATATAAATTAAAGTGGTTTTCCTTTACTGTATTCGTTATTATAAATCCAGTAAGTCTATAATAATGCCATACATACATTTTATCGAGTCTAATATTCTACACCAAGGTACCGGCACCCTATGAACTGTGTAGGTGGATCTCGCGCATGCGCACTCCATTTGCACAATGCTGCGCGTAGATCGCAGATTGTAGCAATGCTGCATTTGCATTTAACTTTCTTTTAGAGTTCCGTTACTTAATATGGTTAGATAGAAATCTTTCATGGTAATTTATATTGTATTAATGTTAACAATTACATTTTATCGCGGGATGTTTACGCTCGTAACTTATGGGATAAGGGATTCTATGCTGCTCTTACGCACAAGCTTAGAGCGTAAGGTAAGGGCTGAGTGGACGCTCGAGTTGAGCGTGAAGCGGGGCGCGGCGTGCGGCGTGCATATTAAACAAATGAAACTCATACTGGTGTCCTTTGTCGCTGTCCGCCACGCTGCACGCCCCGCCTAACGCTCCGCTTAGAGCGTCCACTCCGACCTTATACTAAGAATAAAACACAATACTAATCGTAACTGATATTATAAATGCTATGAGTTTGTTTACGCAATCGCGATCAAAATATTTTTCAGTAGCACGGAATCCTTTGCATCTGACTGGCATTTGTCCGTTTTTAATAATAATATAAGCTTAGCGATTGCATACATAATTATATAGGCGTCGTTAACGAATGTTTAAATATAAAATGTCTGTTTTCACACATAAACACTTTGTTTTATTCATAAGTCTATTAACTTTAACTCTCTTTAGCTCTGACACGGAACAAATTACACTATTCGCATAATGTTGCACGTTAATTGCATTGAGTGAAATTATCACGCTGTTAAAATGGCGGCGTTTCCGAGTAGAATTAAAAAGAGACAAAAGTAAGGTTTCACTTATCTGGAGCAAACTGACCGGCGGTCGGTGAAAGGTGTTTGATAGTATCAGAATTGAGGATATAGTGGTAGCGGGGGCGGGAGCGATAGCGATTTTGAAAAGGTAGAGCGTTTTTTACCTCTGCATTAGTAATCGCGGGCTATTCTTCACAACTTTGTATCTTATTGAGCCTTTTTGCTGCAAGCTTTATATTGCAAAGAGTAAACGTGTGAAACGAGTGTTTGATTGCATCACGTTAGGTAAATACTTTAAGAATAACATTGACCATATATTGACGTGACAACGTCTTATAAATTGGTTTGCCGGGTGACACTTCAAGAAACTGCGTTACGCTCCGCTCACGTTATGCGCTCACAATGAGAGCGAGTGAGAGGCACGCGGGCATGGTTAGCCCGCCTAAGAGCGAGAGAGACAGACATAAAAAGTGAAAGGCACGCGTCCCTTCCACTCGAGCACAGTTAGCCCGCCTAAGAGCGAGAGAGACAGAGCGAGAGAGAGAGAGTGAGAGAGATAGGCATACACACCGGTTCATGTCTTGCGCTTCTATTTCGCTTAGGCGCCTGCATACAAGTTTACACGTCCTTCTTCCTACTATACGAATGAATATTCACATTAAAATTATTTTACCACTCAAAGTCGTTGTCACGTAAAACTTTCGCCCGTATACCGACTTTACAGGCAACCAATTTTATTAATTCCATATGTTTGACAGAAAACCTATCAAGTGTAAGTACGCCAAAAACGTCGGTTAAGCTTATTGTCATTGTTAACGTAACTTGGTTGAACTTACACTTAGGGTCAAGTGTCAGTTATCAATGATGTCGTCTCTGTCCGTTTCATAGTAAAAAATAGAGAGAGATTCATAAATAACTGACACTTTAGATAACAGGAACTCTACAGAGAATGGTGAAATAGACCCTTAGAGTTTCGATTCGAAGTAGGTTGCTAATTGTAAATTAATATTAGTGTTTGCTGATGACAAACCAAGTTAATTAATTGACAGCGGATTTCTTGGAGCTAGTTTGATTCATTATGCATAAAAATTAGTTTACAAATTATGCAGTTAACAGTGTTTTGTTTTTCTTACGTCGTTAAATATGAAAATCGCCCCGCTTCAGTTTGTTAATGTAACCTCAATCTCAGTCTACCGCTTGTCTTATGTTTATACCACCATTGTACTTATTTAGCTTCATTAGCCTATGACAGCCTATTTATTTTAAATATAGAGGTACTACATATACATTATACAGGTTGATTACAAAAATAAACAGTCTTGTCTATAGATACCTACCTAACCGACCCGATTTCACTTTGACTTTAAAGCAACCGCACCCAGAAGAAGATCTTATTGTGTTTATTTAGATATCATAAGTTCCTACATATTCTTAGTGTTTTTTGGCGTTAGCTGCTTATAATTTTTTCATCTTTTACCCATAATTTGTTTTTTTTTTTTTTATTTCTAGTGAAGGCAAAAGGTCAAAATGTCATTTTTTTTACTAGCAGATGATGTGAGCGTTTGTGAATACGGGGTTCAATGTATATTTACTGATATGTGTTCAACTACCAACATTAAAAGGATAATCTATGTCAACTAAGGTGTAAAACGTGCGTAAATACTCCTTAACAAATCAAACGAACTTGTTCTGTATCTGTGGCAGACAATTTAAGGCGACAACACACGATTGCCTAACAATGGCCCGTAGGCGAACCCGATCCTGGGAATTTATTGGCCTAAGTGTCGTGTAAATAGGGTTTAAAAACCTTCAGTAGGCTGGATAAATAGTACTGGCTGGGTTACAACCCTTTTCGTGTAGGTCGTTAGTGTTTGCTTAATGGTTTTCTATTTTTGAAAGAAGAATTCCTATGGTAGCTTGAAAGTGCGGCAGTAACTTAAAAATTACTGGCCAGTATGAAAGTGTGTTTATTTTTTTAATTTTGATTCTATTTTTTTTTAATTGAGGCTTCAGAAACGACTAATTCAGCCAGTGCAGTTTATACTTACATTATTTAACTTTTTAAATACAAATTAACTTAGAATACCGGATTCTGGTACAGGAAAATTGAACTTATAGGTACACCTTGCTCGTTTGCCTTCCTATTACTATAAAAAAAAAACACTTACTATGACTTATCATTACAAAAAATATCACTTTAAAACTTTCGACAGGCAACCGACCTCTTCCGTGCCAAGTGGCTCTCACGGTCAGTCCCAAATATAAATTAATCTCTAATTGGTTAGATCCTATCTCTTGCGCAGCTCCAAATGTCGTCCCGATATAAAAATGTCAAAGCCACTGACATTTGACTTAATCCGGAGGGGGAAAGTGATCGGTTGACGCTTAGACCTTTGCTTTGTACGAGTTGGTCCAGTTGTTGATCTTTATTATGTTAAATGAGGTTCGTGGTCAGATTATAATGGAACGAGTTTACACACATTAAAAATAATACCATAACATTTTAAATATCGAACATCCAAGCCGTGGTCATTCATGGTTACCGTTCATTTCTCCTTATAATAAATCAAACTTTAACCTTTAACCTGCTATCACAAAGCGTATTTTTTATCAGCGTCAGGTCGCAAAGTTCAAAATAATGACACAATCACTTCACGGAAGGCAGTAGCGGACAAAACATGACTAGGGATGATGAAAACGGCTTTAACGGCGCCCTGGGCCGTAAGAAGCAATTTATTGCTCGCTACGCGATCGGAAATTTCCACTTCTGGCCAAGGGAAGATGTGACATTGTGTACACACCTCGAGCCGTGATAAAGAAAGCCTTAGGTCGCATGTTTACTTATCGCCGTCGCATTTGGCTCATGAATACTACAAGTTTCTGCCATCTGAGACATTCTTTATTTCACCACCCTCGGAATGTAATGTACTAAATATAAATGTGTAGAGACCTATTCACCAAGCCTATTCATGAACAGGTATTATTGCAATAATACCTATATAAGACTGTATGGACTTAGTTCTTTTAGACTTTTTTATATCGAAAAAAAGAACGAAGTGACAGATAGAGTCAAAATTAGTGACAGCTTAGAAGCGTTCGTGATTAATTTATAAGTTTCTATGTTGTTAATTTTAGTGTTTACTAATACCTATTTTTCTTGTTCACAGGTAATAATAATTATGAGTCATTTTGTTGCCCACTTCGAAGACCTACGCATGTGCTTGAAGTAAGTTAAGAAATAATTAAAATATATGCAAAATGATTTACATAAAATTGCCATTCTCGTACGTTACTGGTATTTTGACATAAAAGAATAAAAATAATGCATTTGAACCCCCAATTGGCAATTCAGCTGGAATTGTGTGTATTACTGGGACCTTACCATGACGTGTTAATGCAATTCAGTTTTGGTTCGCTCGCTGTCAAATCTATACTAAAAGTGACAGCTAAAACTTGAACTGAGTCGGAATTAGGACGTCATCGTAAGGCCCCAGGTATTTTACCTTCATATAGTTGGGTGGTAAGACCTTGTATGGTACATCGGAATTACTACGACCAACTTATTCGCTAATCCTGCCGCCAAAGTGCTTGCGCGTGTTGCGGCGTGGAGAGCTAGACAACCGGTGAAATTACTGGCAATGGCAACGCTTTAGCAATCATCTGTTTTTCCTAATTTCCATAGGTAAGCATAACCAGCCTAGGTAACCCGTTGTTTGTACCCACCACCCACTGGGTTCGCTAGGGTAAGCAGCGCATACAAAGTTGTGCACTACCCTCCCGCTCCCTACCCATGCCACGTCCAATTGACAACATTTCATATTTCTGAGCCTATAATATTAATGGTTCTCTGTATTGTATTTGAAAAGATGAACATGCTGACAGTTTAATTTTTTCGCTGTGGCTTGTATTTAATTTATAATTAATTTATTAATTTGTGCTTATTCTAAAAGGGCGTAACTCCGATACTATCACAGAATACGCACTTATCCCTTTGTCTTTTCTCTATAGAAAAAACTGACTTTAATTTCAAATTGTCAATGTCAGGCCCTATTCTCCAATATTCGATTTTCGAGGTTCGCTTCGTGCTGTTCCGCTCATACAATAGTCATTATCTTGAGAGTGAGAGTGAAGGTATGCAACGAACTTCGAAAATAGAATTTCAGAGTTGCCACCCTTGTACTTTTAAGTTGTCAAAAATACAAAATTATGATCGCTTATTTTTTCTCGTGAAAAAAGCAAAGGCGTTTCACCTATCTTGTGGTAGTTTTGGTAAAATTAGGACATATTTTTTATTATTTTTTATAATTAGCGATATTAAAATTATATAAACATATTGCAGTGATCAGGAGGCAAAATGCTTTCGAACCATATATACATTTTCAGGTGTTATAAAAATGAAATGTTGTCAATTCCGCTCCACTGAATACAAATTATTGAAGTAGGGTGATTTCAATAATTATGTAATGTACCTACATAAAGAGATAGTACTATAAAGAATAGTTTTAGCGAACGCGCGGGCGGTACACACTTCCGCACTTTTCCCATCACTTTAAGTTTTCGCAATACATATAATTGACTTATTAGTTTATTACATGACAATAAAGCTGTTACCGTAATGGTGTCGACACCGGCGAACAAATTGCCTCGTGCAAAGAGAAATGAGGAGGCAATAAAAAACTGTTTAATAGGATTATTACCATTCAGCAAATATGGTGGCTATAATTTTGCTACGTGTATTCTCGAAATCGTGTTTTGCAAAAACGTAACTATGTCCTCTAGGGCCCGAGGCAAATTCATCAAATGAGGCTTCCTCAATGTAAAGAAGAGACCTGTAGAACTAGGGGCCTGTGGCATTTTGCTAGTCCTGTCTACGAAGAGTTTATCCACTGATGCTTTGGTTAAGTCCTACAGTGGGATTTACTTCAAAACAAATTATAAAGAAAGAAAGAAAGAAAGAAAATTATTTGGTGCAATATATTTAAACAAAAACCGTACAAAATCTAACTAATATTATAAATGCGAAAGTATGGATGGATGGATGGATGGATGGATGGATGGATGTTTGTTTGTTTGTTACTCAATCACGCCAGAACGGCCCAACGGATCTGGATGAAATTCGGCACATAGATAGAAAAAAGTCTGGAATAGCACATAGGCTACTTTTTATCCCGGAAAATTGCGTAGTTCCCGCGGGATAGCGATAAACGAATTCTTTGCAGACGAAGTCGCTGGCAACAGCTAGTTAACCATAAAAATGAAAACACACACCAAAAAAGCATATGTCAGACAAAGGCACCTATGTCTGACGCTGGTTTTCAGGGCAACCAAAAACAAAAAACAAAACAAACAAAAACTTACAGCTAAATTACTATTACTAAAAAACAACAATATTATTCGTAACAAACTAGCAATTGTGGACACCCTAAGAAATCTAAGCGATGGTGAGATGGTGATATACACATAAATATACACATGCACAGTGACGACAAGTTTGCTGCCGTTATCAAAATCTAAGACAACTAAGCCGAATCTCGAACATGAATGAACATTTGTAAACACTACAACGAGACTGTTTGTATTTGGCGGTCACAAGATGCCAAAACATTACCGAATTCGGCAAAACAAACAACAGTGTAGCTGTGAGGTAACATTGATGGCACAACAATGAGAATGCCAACGGTTTAGTCCAAACATTAAGCTGTTATGTCAATACGTGATCTTATTGATCATTGATAAATTGATTAGTAGTAGCTACTTCCATACTGTAGGCTTATTGTCTAACTCGCTCGCAATCGCCATCGTGTTCATTTTGACAGTTCTTGTATGAATGTGACAGCTAGCTGATTCCGATGCCAATTGTCAGCCCATACATGAACTGTCAAAATGAACACGACGGCGATCGCGAGCGAGTTAGACAATAAGGTCTGGAAGGAGAGAACAAACAGAATGTTCCAGTTGCTTCTCTTCCCGCGCAGATGATAAAAGTCACGGGCAAAAATTTTAGCAACCCATCACTATTTTGATTTCCCTTTCGACCTATACGCCCACAATCATACTAAACGGGGCATTTAGGTCTTGTTACCTTAGGCTCTGTCTACCCCGTAAGGAATAAAGACGTTATTCCTTACGAATCCCATGTGTTACGAATGTTACAGCTCGCAGAAGAGTACCCGTCTTTTAGTAAAAGGTATAGTCGTGATGGGTCTTAGTCGTCATAGCCCATGTATTACGAATGTTACAGCTCGCAGAAGAGTACCCGTCTTTTAGTAAAAGGTATAGTCGTGATGGGTCTTAGTCGTCATAGCCCATGTATTACGAATGTTACAGCTCGCAGAAGAGTACCCGGCTTTTAGTAAAAGGTATAGTCGTGATGGATCTTAGTATCATATCCCATGTGTTACGAATGTTACAGCTCGCAGAAGAGTACCCGGCTTTTAGTAAAAGGTATGGTCGTGATGGGTCTTAGTCGTCATAGCCCATGTATTACGAATGTTACAGCTCGCAGAAGAGTACCCGGCTTTTAGTAAAAGGTATAGTTGTGATGGGTCTTAGTCGTCATAGCCCATGTATTACGAATGTTACAGCTCGCAGAAGAGTACCCGGCTTTTAGTAAAAGGTATGGTCGTGATGGGTCTTAGTCGTCATAGCCCATGTGTTACGAATGTTACAGCTCGCAGAAGAGTACCCGTTTTAGTTTCTTGTGTAAATTATCATATTCAATTCGAGAATGGTTCTATGTAAAATATTATAATTCGCTTGGGTAGGTAATAAAATTAATGATGGGGTAACAACTGGCTATTATAATAACTGTGAGTGGAGTATTGCTTTCAACATTTTTTTTAAATTTGAAACATGGTGTGAGAGGTCAAATGAGTTAACAATTTTATTACCTATCTACTTTGAACTTCATGCAACTTTAAATACAAATAAACTTTAATACATACATACATAAATCACGTCTTTATCCCTTACGGGGTAGACAGGGCCCAAGGCAACAAAATCTAAAGGCCGCGTTTAGCACGATTGTGGGTGTATAGACGGAAAGGGTATTCAAAATAGTGATGGGTTGCTAGCTGCATCGCCTATAACATGATTCCTAAGATTTTCGCCCATTCCCTCGATGGGCTTTTACCGTCTGCGCGGGAAGAGAAGCAACAGGACTTCCTATGTTTTTTCTTTGCTTTCTAGGACGACCGAATGGCCTAGTGGTTAGAGAACCTGACTATGAAGCTTGAGGTCTCGGGTTCGATCCCCGGTCGGGGCAGATATTTGTATGAAAATACGAATCTTTGTTCTCGAGTTTTGGATGTTTAATATGTATTTAAATATGAATTTTTCTATATAATTATGTTTATCCGTTGTCTAGTGCCCATTATTACAAGCTTTGCTTAGTTTGGGGTTAGGTCAATTGGTGTCAATTGTCCCAAGATATTTATTTAGATATTTTATTTATTTTGCTCCCACAGACCAACATTGAATTTTAATACCTCGTGTCAATTTCCGGATCGGCATCATCACCTTGCCGCTATACAGCAGTGCTAGGCTGTTATGCCCTTGTAGGTAAGACAACCGCTAACACATTTGGAGAAATATTCCAACCCTATTGTGCTAGCGTTACTAAGTATTTATAATAGGAAGTTCATTTCCATAGTCAGGTTAGGCTGGCAACGAAATATAGGCAATGCTTAAGTATCGGTTAAATCACATATTGTACGTAACGAAACAATTGAACAAATGTTCTAACACACAATGGGTAGTGAACGGGTGCTACAGCTAGGGCTGTCACCGCTAAAATAAACTCTATTTTATTAACATACAATGAACACGCAAACAAAATTGCGTGAAGTACAAGTACAAGTAAACACCAGCGGTACAACAACGTGGGGATACCTTTTCTTTGCAGTTGACTGTACCACGCTCCTCACCAATTAAAAAAACACAGAAAAAACATAAAATGTACCAGTTGCTTCTCTTCCCGTGCAGATGGTAAAGCTATCTTAGGATTCATGTTAAGAACAAGAATAGGATAAGAATAAGAATGTTAATTGCAGAAAATAGGTAGGTTATAGGCGATTCGGCTAGCAACCTATCACTATTTTGATTCCCTTTCCACCTATACGCCTACAGTAATGCTAAACGTGGCCTTCAGTTCCTAATACCTTAGGCTCTGTCTACCCCGTAAGGGATGAAGACGTAATTTATGTACATTGAAAAAATAAATGGATACTGGCCATTACATTATTTACTTTTGACGAGTAGTTTTGCGAGTAATGTGGTGATTAATTATGACGAAAAAAAACACTTCAGCCTTGAAAGAAAATGGTAGATTGTTGTTGTAAAATAAGTAGGTAGCCATCGTGAGTATCGTGAAAGCTTTCGTTAATTCGTCATCATCATCATTGTAACAGCCGTAGGACGTCCACTGTTGGACATAGGCCTACCCCATAGATCTCCGGTTGGCTCGTTTGGAAGCGGCTTGCATCCACCGTGTACCCGCGACTTTAGGTCATCGTCCGTCCACCTCGTTGGTGGACGTCCTACGCTTGACTAAATAACTAGAATGAATTTGATCGTGCATAAAATCCTGGAAATTTCAGATTTTGCAGAATAATTGCAGATTTTTTCTTGCCAGTTAACATTTAAATAGGCTTTAGTACGAGTATAGCAACCCTACGGACACTACAAGGAAGAGTAACATCCTAGGCCTCCGAGTAAGGGCGTTACCTCCGCAGAAAGACTAATTTACAATAGGGTCCAGTAAAATAGATAATTCATATCGCTGTACGTGCAACTGATTTTGTATGCAACCGTAAACATAGCGCGAAGTAATCAGGTGTTAGAAAATAATTGGTTTGTTCTAACATTCATTTGTATATCTAAAAGGTGTGTTTTAACAAGAATAAGTGATTTAAAGTTTAAGTAAGTAACTAAGTAATTTAAACGAGAATTGGATATTTACGTTAGAGAACTGACTTAACATGTTGGTACTTACTGGTAATATTAGATATATATATCTGTGTATCGTTCCGGGAGTCACAGACGGTTCTGGCTGAAAATCAGTGCTGCAGGTGTCTAACTTTTATGTAAAAGGAGCTATTTTGTAACCCAATCAATACTGCCTATAAAGTTTTTGTATAAAGTATACTCAGGAGCAAAGAAAACAGGTCACTCTTCACACAACTTTCTATGGGAAGTGATTTGGTTTTCTTGCTCGCGAGTAGTTTTGAAGCCAAACCTTGCACATCTTTTACGTGCCTTTGAGCAAGTTCACTTCCCTACTTATTAAAGACATTGCCCTCAATGAAAGAGTCTGCACTTTACTTTGTAAACCACTTTAATGTCTCAGTAAAGATCAATTTATTAATAACATATAAAAGTCTAAATAAAGCCAATATTATACAAATTATTCGGTTAACAGTTTCCCGGCAAAATAAATTGTAGTCTGAATTGTACAGATACTGTAAAACCCGCTCACCTTACACGATATGACTGCGGAAGTTGGCATTAAGATATTTAATATGTAATGTTAGTGGCACTGTTAGTTACGTGGTTAAGACTATGTCATTTTTTATGTCAATTTGCTTATCTGTACTAACGTTATTGCAGGCTTGAATAACTGATAAATGGTGTGTTTTATGTCATTTGACCTGGCCTTTACTACCTACTACGCCACTACCTAATGGCCCCTATAGTAACTACTACCTACTAATTCACCAACTAGACAATTATCGGTGACCACTGTCAATTATGGTTGCCTGGTAGAGATCGCTCTGTAGCGATAAGGCCGTCTATTGTTACCTTGTAATGTTCTGTTTACCTTTTTTCTGTTTCGGTTGTTATATGTGGTGTTCAAGAAAGAGTTATTTTATTGTATTGTATTGTATTGTATTCTCGTCGAGTTTGTAATGTAAAGAGAATTGTCACTTGTCATCGACAATTGTCATGTTGAAATAGGTGCCTGCTTCTAGTTGTCGGATTGCCTTCAAATTTGGTATACCTGTGTAATTTTTACATGTTCTTATACCTGTATAGATATGAAGACGCTGAAAAATATTGACACCCTAACCAAAAAAGCGTCAACAATCCAAACTGAACCCTCATTTTTTCACAGCAGCCGCGTAAACAAAGCATTCGCTAAATCTATAAATACACGTTGTGGGTAAAAGTAATCACAACGCCCATGGCGCTACCGAAGGCCTTTTTAAAGGACCCCAGCTGCCCGTCAACTGCACGGGTCAACGACCGCTTGACATTTGACATACGAATGTCAAGGCGCGTACGCAGAACTGTCTTCTGAAACCCGATTGAGATAGGAAATGGTAACGCGTCTCGACGCTCGTTATTGTTATTTATATTCGTAATGTTTAATGGCATTTGAGGTGTTGTGACTTGCCCTTTCTTAAATACTAAGAAAAAATATCGTCTTTGCATTTATAAAGTACGTACCTACCTGCCTCAGTTTAACATAAAGCACCTGGTACACCTCATGTGCGATGTGTCTTTATCCCTTACGGGGTAGACAGGGCCTAAAGTAACAAGACCTAAAGGCCATGTTTAGCTTGGTTGTGGGAAGGGAAAGGTGAAAAGAGGACTCAAAATCAGCATTGCCACATAGCTACATGATTCCTAATATTTTTAACCTATCATTGTTTTCAAAAACTAATTAAATCGGGAAACTTTGAGTCTCTTAGCACGTTACGTAATCCTAGTTTATTATTTTTCACAATAATTAATATAGATGTCATGACTGTGGCAATTACCTGTAGGTACCCACTTTCGCATCCTAAGGTAGAAACGGTTCACTAACGTTTGACCTAAAAATTATTGACAAAATGATCATTTGACAAACTTGAAATATCTGGTAAACCGTAATTTTTTTTAAAAACTTATCAAAAAACCTAACCTAACCTAATGTGAGCCACGCATAAAGGTTTTTCGATTTTTAAAAAAGTTCACGATTTATCAGATATTTAAATTTTGTCAAATGATGCTTTTGTCAATAATTTTTAAGTCAAATGGAAGAACACCGGTAGAAACACTTATAGCCCCTGGGTTATAGCAAAATTATGTTTATAGTGTTAGCAATAGTGTCTTCGATGGGGATCTTATTTCGTTACTCAACTACACCTACGAGCAAAGATAAAGGGTCACTTCCCATAGAAAGTTGTAAGAAAAGTGTCCCATTATTTTTGCTCGAGTTTGTATATTTAATGTGGAACGGTTAAATTTTAATTTCTGCTTACTCTCACCAAGTTATCAGCATTAAGTGTGAAATGTGAGTATGATCGTGCTATGTTAATGAGAGAATAAAATTTAAGTGTTGTTTACCTCAAATATTGTCCTTTCGGTTTCTATTACATAAAATTAACAAATTTTTTGTACATGATAACTATAATACCTAAATGTTTCCATAATGGTTTGCTTGTGTGTTTGTTTCTTAATTATGAAGGTGTAATCTCTGTAACTCGCTAACAGACAGCTACACAATCCCGGATTAACATATCCTACTAATATTATAACTTGCGAAAGTTTGTGACTGAGTGTGTATGTTTGTTCCTTCTTCACGCTGAAAATCTATATTATCCTTTGCCCAACGCTGGCCATATTCCTGGGTCCGCAAAACACGTGATCATCGAACTGTGCCCAATCTTTAATAGGCCCTAAAACAATATTTACAATTCCACGCTATCATTACACTCTGACCTGTTATTTATGATGCCTATTAAAGCTATAAAATATCGCATTTACTAAATTAGGCTCGCTTATAAAGTCATTGAGAGTAACTGGCTGTTTTTTGTAAACGAAGCATCGATAGAAGTGTTAACGTTAAGAGGGAATCGGGCGGCCAACGGATGGCCGTTTCTCCAAACATATTCCCCTGTTTCCTCTCTGGATAATCATAATCACATTATTAGAAAGAATATTTTCTACAACACAATTTATATCTACTTCTGCCATGCTTCTGTTTTACTTTTTTTTTTAATCTAGAGACAGAGACCTTCGAAAATAAAAATAAAAACAAATTTCGATGTCATAATTCGGACGTAACGACACATAGGTACCCAAGTCCATCTAATATTATTCGTAAAAAAAACGAAATTGGTTCAAATTTGAAAAAGGAAAAATGGAACTACGAAAGGCCGCTTTCGTCAGTTTTTTTAGGTACGAGTATGATCAGTCAGGATTGCAGTTGTCCCTTTCATGTTTCTGAGGTATTACAAGGGAACGGAAGACCTGATTCAAATACCTACATTTCAAACAGCTCTATTCAATCCGTGCTCATGTTGCGTTCGGTTTTGGAATCCTACACTCTGTACATGTATGGTGCGCCGGCGCACGTGGGCGCGTGACATTCGCCCCGAGTGCAACGATGACGTTGGCCCATGAATCATAAGGCCTTATGCGATTTTCGGTTGACCCCTTATACCTTTGACTTTGGACGTGTTAAAATGTCAGCTATAAACCTGTTAGGTTTCTGTTACTGATTTATAATGTTGTTTGTAAGCGGTAAATGCTTTTCTAAGCTTACAAAGTGACAAAACAAACACTAGTCATTTTATTTGTTTTTTTTGTCAATGGCCAGTGTTTCTGAATGGTTTCTAATTAGTTATCAGAAAAAAAAAATTGTGCGTGATTTTTAAAGATAAGAAACGATGCTGGCGTCGTGGCACACGTTTGAATAAAAAAAATACAACTATGTTCAAATACGTGATTGAACATCACTATTTTTATATTTAATTGTAGCAATACTTTAAGTATATTCGCCTTCTGGCAACAATAATCTGTTGCCAGCATACCGGCTCAGCATTGCTGGCCCCAAAAACAATATTGTTACATTAAAGTTTGGGTGTTGTTCGCTAAATAAACAACTAATTATAAGTCTACGCTGTTTTATTATTGAAAAAAACTACTCAAATTAAAAAAAAACTTCTAAGAAAGTTCAAGCTCAAGAAATACTGTACAATAAGTAAATAACAAATGTAAAGATATAAACGCAATCGAAAAAAAAAAACAATATTTTGACGCCACTTCATCCGCTCTTAGAAGCCCGGCACAAATTATCTCAAAGGCCAGGCTTATTCGAAGACGTAGGAGCAGCGCGCGCGCATGTCACCCGTGGGCCGTAAGGTGAGGTGCCGACTTGGTTGGTGTCAGCAGACAATAAAGGAAACGTGTTTAACGCATTTAGCGTTGTTCAACAACTGCTGCCATCTTTTTACATCTTTTATTTACTTTCACCTCCCGTAGGCTTATTGTCTAACTCGCTCGCAATCGCCATCGTGTTCATTTTGACAGTTCATGTATGAATGTGACAGCTGGCTGATTCCGATGCCAATTGTCAGCCCATACATGAACTGTCAAAATGATCACGATGGCGATTGCGAGCGAGTTAGACAATAAGCCTACCTACTACTACTGAATTTTGACCCGCTTGAATTGATGTGAAATTTGGCATAGATGTAAGTCCGGTAGCAATATACAATAATCTTGAAGTGAATCCTGGTAACATAGCCAGTTCCGTCTCCGCAGAAGACCTTCTGTGGCGGGTGAAAACGACCGAGGCGCTATTTTGAAGTGTGTCTCTCTGTATTTGCTATTTGTTCCATAAATTCTTCCAAGATTTTTCCGCATTACGTCACACCACACACAATCAGCCATTAGCGATCGACGCATGCGCCCGAGAATTGAGCTCCGTTTCCTTGAATATATCTATCTCGATTCCGAGATTCCATAGAACTCCGATTGATCCACATAATCTCATAAGAGAGATATGAAACTGAGTTCTGACAAATTTTAGGCACTGATTTAGTTTGTCACAGTCTCTTATGCATAATGTAAGTATGTTCTGTTATCCATCGCATGTGCGTTTGGATAAGCGTCGTGTACGCGTCGAAGCTAATAAGCTGACGAGCGCCTACGCTAACTAACGCACACAGAGAAGTCAGTTAATGTATTATTTCTTAAAATAAAAGTACACTATTTTTTCTTTGGTGATGTTTAGTAGCCACTAAACACCAAGTGAATCGCATGCTCATTTGTCGGCTTTAATATAAGATAAATATAAAAATAAATAAATTTAGAATCAACAGCAAACGTAAAGTAAACGGTAACGAAAACCCATAACTTTAAAGTCTAACGCAACAATCCATCGTGGACTATCAGGAATATTCAATTACTCGCGCGTGCTATCTATTAGATAATTCATTAAGCGTAAAATTACGTCCAGAAGTCAGTAATTACGCTGCCATATATCCTGCTACTATTAAAGTTACGATTAAGGCTATTACAAGGCGCTCCTATTTTGATGAGGACGTCGTAAAATATGTATTAAAATTATGTAAAGATTTCGAGATGTTTAACTAAAACTTTCACGATTAGCACTCATTTTATTATTTTAACTGTGCCCAATGTGCAAAATGCTTCAAAATACATTAAATATTTATTAATAACTGTTTCCGCGAATATTGGTTGAAATGAAACCAATTTGCAATTATTGCTTTCGAAAAGAAGTTAATATTTAATTGGTAGAGAAGTACAGTTGGGTAAAAACTTGAATTTGTAAACAACACCAAATTTAATACAATAACTAGCTCCGCGACTTGGTCTACGACGAATTCATGTATCGTTATTGCGGGATCTATTTACTACTTTATTTATTGTGTGACAAACAGCCACTCATCCAAACTTTCGCATTTACAATAGTAATAATAATAATGTGTAAATAAATAAATTAGTACTCATTCAATCACAATCTGCTTAATTTTCACTGCTGTCTCTAATAAATTATCTATTATTATCTCTATTGTTATTTATACTAACTAATTAACGAAACAGTGTTAATCTGGGTTTACGGGGTCTTAAATTAAATTATTGTTTAACTACCGTAGAAAGTGAACCAGAGAGAGCTACAAGCTCTTGTTACATTTAAACTAGATTTTAGAACATAGCAACTAGTACTGGTGCCGGGTGGAAAGACCTTATGCAAGATCCCTGCGGATTGCTTCTAACCATTACGCTGCATTGCGTGTGTGCTGTGCTTAATAGGCGAGTGTACCACTATTTGCAAGGCCGGCAACGCACCAGTCCTAATGGTACTGTAGGTGTCTATGAGCGGCGGTGATCACTTAACTGCAGGTGAACCGTATGCCCGTTAAAAACTTAGCCCTTCAGGCTGGCAACGCCGCAATCTAGTGTTGCGGAGTTCCGAGGTCACTTACCATCAAGCTACACGCTTGCTCGTTTACCTTCCTAATCGAATAAAAAAATCTCCAATCCTGTTGCGCTGTTATGTTCCTGTATACAAAGAAAGGCATTTATAGTCGCAATTTTAAAATGGAACACTTCAGTTTCTGATATAAGTCGAGAAGGGGCGGGGCAGGAGCGCTGTACTATATGTATACCTAATAGAAATCAAACACCACTGCCCATGTTCATTCGAATGCTTTACCAGAATAATTAATAAAAAAAACTTCTGATGTCAGTAACTTAACCACCCGTCTTACTGTCAATGTCAGAACACAGCAGCGCTAACAAAGCTGCTTTGTGACAGGATTAGCGAGTAAGATAGTGTCGGCGATCTAAACGGACCCTGCACAAGGTCCTTCCACCCGATAACTTAAGTCAAGCTAGTAGGTACACATTATGTCATTTATATTGCTATCGCTATCGCATTACTGTGACACTTGGATAGCCTTTGACATGTAGTAGCCGCGGGCGTTCTGATAAAAACTATTTGAGTAGACTCTTAGCGGAACCGTCAGTTTGCGTTTTACAAAGATTATTTATGCTAATTAGTTATTTATTTCTATTGTGAACTAGTTTGTCTTAACCATTCTGTATACTGTTAGTACTTGAGTAGGACTGACAAAACGAGTCTGTGGATTAAATAGCCCACCCAACGAAGCCCAAAAATAGACTCTCAGGGGAAAAAACTCGTGTATAAGCGTATTTTGGCATAGTTGTAGAGAATGGTGTTTTAAACCACATACTAAAAGTACTGATGGGTAGGGGTGGAGCTAACGGGTTGGGGGGTCAAACTAACGCAACTACCGACCCGGAACAATTTTAAGGGACCTGACCTTGTGTTTCGTAAGTTTTCTGTCAAAATTACGACAAAATCTTTGTTTATGGTTAGTATTATTAATAAAGGAACTTGGCGCAACTCACAATAAACCCTTCACCTTATAAATACCATCATGACCGAACAGGAGCACTTACGAAAGGTCGCCGTCCACTCGTCAATTCTGACCTTTTGTTATCGTCCACTAATGGCCACTCGCAGTATGCTAATGCAACTTTATGTCTATGTGAAAGCTATATTGTCCTCGTTATAAATATAAATAAATTCTTTTTTTCCATTTAGACGGCATCGTTAATACGTTTACGTCGCCCCGGCCGTAAGTAGTTATTTACCGCCCGCTACGGGAATGAAAAGTTCCACTTCCTGGTCGGGAGAAGACGTAAAGTTGTGTGCACACCTCAAGGGGTGATAAAGAAAGCCTCAGGGCCCTATTTTATAAAGCTACAACTTACAATTTACAAGCGGAAGTCTCTATCTAACACATAGGGTCAGAAAGAGACTTCCGCTTGTAAATTGTCACTTGTAGCTTTATAAAATAGGGTCCAGGTCGCATGTTTATCGCCCTCGCCCTTGGCTCGTGCAACAAGTTCCTGCGATTTGAGACATTATTTATTTCACCCCCCTCGGAATGGACTGTACTATCACTACATAGTATAAAACAAAGTAGCTTTCTCTGTCCCTATGTCCCTATGTCAATATGTCCCTATGTATGCTTAAATCTTTAAAACTACGCAACGGATTTTGATGCGGTTTTTTTAATAGATAGAGTGAATCAAGAGGAAGGTTTATATGTATAATATATGCATAATATACAGTGCGAAGCCGGGGCGGGTCGCTAGTAAATACTATAAAACAACCCTTGCACAAGTCCCTGAATTATTTCTGAACTGTAATTCTAGAAACAATTTTTTATACTTTTTCTTCGCAGCGTACAATAATATGCATTTAGTACAGTATATTTGTTTTACTAGAACCGAATGAAGCTTGAATTGAGTGCACTTGTTCCGACTTGTGAATAAAAGGGTACACCGAACATATTAATAAATTATGACTTCCGATCATTAGTCGAAATCAGCAATCACTCAAATGACCTCATAAACCTAATTGGATTAGTAACGGTAATGGTGTCATAAAATGGTCATTATAGCCATTGGCTGATATATGGAGGCTGGACGATACGATTTAGGTAACGGGCGGCTTGGAATTGGTATTGGTTTTGATTTTGTTAATGATTTTGCAAATAAATGTGGAATGGAACGTAAGAGGGTGTGAAGGTGACGGACGATACTACGAGTGAGACGACGAATATTGGATTTGAAGAATGAGGTGACGTATGTAAGATCTTTAATTTGAGCAAATTTGACATTTAATTTTAATTTTTCTTTCTTTCAAATATTCTGTTATATTATGGACGTAAGTCTGGCAATAAAACATTTCATTTCATTTCATTTCATTTAGAGATTTATAGTCAGTCTTCGATATGTAAATAAATATGTAAAGAACCATGTAAAGAAAGTCTTTGGTTACGTTTTGATCTTTATAGGTAAACCTGTTAGTTAAATCAAATTAACTTTAATAACGTCTTACCGAATTATGGTTATTGATGACATTGCCGAAGTAGTTTGGTTAAATATTTTTTTCAGTGTGTGTGTATGTTTTGAATTAATTTATTTGATGTTGATTATTTGTTACAGGTAAGTCACGTTTTCATAGCAAGGGGCATACTTCAGCATCCAGAAGGTTTGGCATAAAATGACGTAAAGAGTTTACATACAAACATACTCCTTCTTCTTAAACTTAAGAGCTTAGGCTCTTGTCGGTGGAACAATTTCCATGTGGTCCTTTTCTTGGACTTCCTGATACGTCACGACTTCTACCCTCTCTTTCATCTATATTATGAATAAAACCGGCCAAGTGCGAGTCGGACTCGCGCACGAAGAGTTCCGTTTCCGTACCATTATCTATAAATATATTTAATCGGGTAAGCAGAGCCCTGCTTTTTTTACGTGAATAGGAAGGCAAACGAGCACGTGGGTCACCTGATGGTAAGCGATCACCACTGCCCATCGACACCTGCAACCCCGGATGAAATGCCTCTTGTGCCCGTAATTTCCCCGACTGTCTTACTCTCCACACCGGAACACAGCAGTGCAAGCACTGCTGCATTGCGGCAGGATTAGCGGGTAAGATGGTGGTAGCGATCCGGACGGACCTTGCACAACGCCCTACCACCCGCAACACACATAATACACATAATATTACCCATAAGTCATATGATCATAGTTACGACTCGCATTAAATGTATTAGTATAACTGTAAAATATGATACATTGCTTTAACTTACTATTTTATTACCTTAGAACCGGAGCCTTTCATTTGCCCGAATTTCATATGCCATAATGTAATGTTTGCCATAATGATCATTTGCCATAACTCTTTTTTTTTCTGAAACCTTAATTTTTCAGGAGCATTGAAATGGCAATCCTGTAGAACTCTATAGGTTAGGTTAGGTTTGTTTCATAACGATCCTGAACAATAAACAGTTAAAGAGAAAAAAGAGTTATGGCAAATGATCATTATGGCAAACAATACATTTATGTCATATGAAATTCGGGCAAACGATAGAGAACCCTTTAGAACCCTGTAATAGTGACCCCTTGAGCAGAAACTTCATGTGTATCTTTCTGACATTCATCAACAAAAAAAACCTTTCAAAGGTATGAATTTGACAGCAAAAAATGGCTGTTGGGGCAAGCCCGGGACACAATTGACCATTGTGACATTGCCAATGACCAAAAAAAAATGTTTACTGTCTTAAAAACACAAGTTTAGTTTTTGACTGTCTCGTTCTTGACTATGAAGCTTGAGGTCTCGGATTCAATCACCCGTTGATGAGATTTGTATGAAAAATACGAATAATTATTTGTTCTCGAGTTTGGAGTGTTTTATTTATATTTTATTTACGATAAATGTACCTATAAAAATAATAAACAAAAAATACCTACAAAAAGTTATTTGTTATTCACCACAAAACAGCACAATGTATTACAAAAAAAAACTGTGATTTCAAACCCGTGTGTAAGGTATGTGACGATACGTATGTATCTCTATCTATTAAGTACCTATTTATAGTAAAAGTTGTACTTAGGTACTTAGTTTTTTTTATGTGAATAGGAAGGCAAACGAGCAAGTGGGTCACCTGATGGTAAGCGATCACCACTGCCCATAGACACCCGCAACCCCGGAGGGATTGCAGATGCGTTGCCAACCTAGAGGACTTAGATGAAATGCCTCTTGTGCCCGTAATTTCCCGTTTCCGGTTTAAGACTAGGTCAATTGTCTCATTTTAATATTGACATTTCATACGCGTACTCTACTTCAGTCTCTGTAAAAACCGTCAATATTTTGTGTCAAAAGAGCGCATGCGCATGCCTCCGGCTCCAATGCTCGCCCCAAACAAAAGGGCAAAACAAAAAAGTCGTGAAATGGGCAAGTCCACTTCCTTGCAAATGGACTCTTCCTAGTTGAAGACCGGCCGAAATGTCGGCGGCATTCCGCCGCGCCCCGCACGCACCCCACGCGCCGACCTTCTCAATGCTAATCGCTTGCGCCGGCGCACAGAGACATAGTTTCAACAGTATGCTTGACTAACCGCGCTACTACGCTGCTTAGTATCAAGCTCCAAAAAATTACGTTTGGGAAGTGAGGTGAGATAGGTGGGGGGTGATTTTTTGACATTAAAATAAGTACCAGAAGTTCCTGTGTGTGATCCGACTTCAGGACCTGATTTTTTAAAATACGATTTGGAAGTGGTAGGAAATTGTAATGAATCCGAAATTTGAGTAAAATATAAGAAAATTACAACTACATATAATTAATATAGTCAGCTGGCCCTAAATTTAATTTAAGCTATAGTGTAAACTAATTGTAAAGGACAGCAGATGGGATGTTTTATTTGTATTATATTGTTTTTTTTTTGTAATTTTTATACAACATTCGTTTGTTACTAACTGACAAACAGTGTAATAAAGCCTTGTTATTTTCCTTGTACTTTCTTCCAATGGTGGATAAAAGATTATTTTCATAGAAACTTTCATTTGCAGTACTGTTTCTATCATGTTGACTGCGCACACGCAGACAATACAACTTTATATACCCGCTACGCACCGTATCGGGCGTGCGCGGGATTTCACAAATGAACAATTGTTGCTTTGAATAAATACGTGCTAGGTTAGGTCTTGTTTAGGTTACGACAATGTCGGCGGTAAGTGCGCGAGCTCAGTGTTGCCAACATTCTTCAAAAAGACGCGCTGAATTGATTAAAAAAAAGCGCTAGATTTAGCGCCGAAAGCGCTAAGTTGGCATCAGTGCGCGAGCTGGCAGGAAAGCGCTAAAAGTCTAGAGACATGTGTTGTAATGACAATAAAATTTTGTTAAGTATGACCTTTATTAATGCACTAAAAGACACCAATTAATCATAATCGATGCTAATGTCAATTAAGCGATAATTGTAGTCTCTGACTGTAATGACTGTATGCGACTTGTGTCTGATGCTTTACTCAAAATTTATTCAGTAAATATATATTATTGCTAGAAGACACACGAGTCTTCTCGCTCTTTCCTGCGGCTATCTTATTCTTACAAGTTAACCGTTATGACCTTAAATTTTAAAGTAACCATTTAATAAACGCCGTATAAAATACACAGTAAAATATATTTTTTGGCATTTGTGTAAAACATTTTATTTATGCACAATGACTCACCATTTACCTATATAGTTGTCTTTTTCACGCTTGATTGATAAGAAGGCGACAAAAAATACCAGTAATACTTATTTACATACTCGTTACACTTAGAAGTGTACAAAAAAAGTGTAAATGCTTGTCAATTTGTCATGTCATTTTTTTAAAGCGTCTAATTAAAATTGACAATCAAACTTTTGACACAACTTTATAACTGAGCTTTATTAGCATTAATTAGAATTCCATCGTGACTCGAATTCATTTTATTATAGTTTGATTTAAGGTGATTTCGGCAATTCGTTTAGTTAATGATTGATAGTTTAGTTGGGGCAAAGGTCACATTGGATTTTATTACTAAATTCATAGTAGCTTAGAACCTTCTCCTTTTTAACCGAATAAGACTGCAGCTATAAAACTGTTATATATTATATATTGGGTACGTATTAAAATACATAAAGTTAAAATACCTAATAGTTCAAAAAAGCTAATGGTTCAAAATACCTAACTGCAATTTTCTCAGAATTTTATAAACTTAACCTAACCTAACCTAAATATATAGATAGAACCTAAACCAATCTATAGGTTAGGTTAGGTTAAGTTTATAAAAATTCTGTTAATTGTGAGAAAATCGCATTTAGGTATTTTGAACTATTAGGTATTTTGAACCATTAGGTATTTTAACTTTATATATTTTAATACGTACCCTATATATTTCTGTAATTTAATTTTGTAATCTTTCATAACCAGCATAAAGTCAAGACACCTGGCTCTGTACTATGCCTGCTAAGTAACAGGTCAAGTTATGATGGTTTGCCGACATAGACGAGGCGAAGTTCCTACAAAGAAACTGCATCCCAAGCCCTCTCATTCTGATAGGAGGCCTGTGCCCAACAGTGGGATTTAACCACATGCTTAACTCACGAATCCGTGCCAAATTTAAGGCTATATTTTTGTTTTTTATTGAAATCAGCATAATTTGTGCGTGTTGAAAAAGATGAGACTAGAATGCCGTACTTTTTTTAGCTCCCGCATACCGGGGATATCTGACACTTAAATTATCAGGAACTTTTATTATTTATTTATTTATTAACAGAGTGGTGGAACCTTAATCCCCTATAAAATTCTACACCAGTCAACATACGCACATTTAACAAACTTTAACCGCATTCCATGAATGTCATTATTTGTACATAATCATCGCAACATGACATTAACACGGCCATAAAAATGACATCTATATTTTGACAGCAACATGTTTATTACATATGAAAGGAATGCATACGTTTTAGTTTCATATAAATTATCAGTGCATAAAAGTGGCTGTCAAAATATGTTAAAAATGTTTGGACCCTTTACTTTGTCGCACTCCATTAAGTTTAAATCGAGATTAACATCTTGTGCTTATGCCAGTCATGTTGACATGTGATTTTATTTACCCTCTTTTAAAGCCATGTCACAGAGAGATGGGTTTAAGTTAAGACTGGACAGCTACTGGACGTGTCGCTTTTAAATTATATAATACTAGCTGTTGCCAGCAACTTCGTCTGCAAAGAATTCGTTTATCGCTATCCCGCGGGAACTACGCAATTTTCCGGGATAAAAAGTAGCCTATGTGCTATTCCAGACTTTTCTCTATCTGTGTGCTAAATTTCATCCAGATCCGTTGAGCCGTTCTGGCGTGATTGAGTAACAAACAAACATACATCCATCCATCCATCCATCCATCCATCCATCCATACTTTCGCATTTATAATATTAGTTAGATAAAAATATATGAAAAAAAAACAAAATACAAAAAATATAATTTTGCAATTAGGTATATTATTGCTTTTTTTACCTTTTTTAAAAATATTATTGGGTTCAAGTTTTGGTCATATATAGTGAGCGCGTTGATGTTCTTTATTAACAAAAACCTGAAAGTCAAATAAAGGTCGTTATATTAAACTGACATAATAACTCGTAACTAAAAAAAAGTTTATTAAAACAGAAACATTGTATTCAATTAGTTATTATGTTACAGTAATTATGTTAAGTTGACCCCTTAAAGCAGTTTTTAACTACAATAATCGTCCAAAATCTATTCCAAAAAGTATATCGAATCTATGACATAATTATTTAGTAATTACAAAATGGTCACAGTAAAATCTCGCAAACTTTTTCCGTCGCCCAGCCAAACTCAAAAATGTACACAAATAACATCTCAAAGCCTGTCTGAACAAAAAAAAACATCGATTGTTCCGTTACCTTCGCTCCTACCTGTTTTTTTTTGTCAAAGGTCTGATAACTTCAGTGCGCGCGCGCCCGCCGAGCTGATCGCTCGTCTGTTAGCGTTACGATAGTGAGTGTGTGTGAGTGTAATGTATATGAAAATGTATATAAAGTCCGAAAGGTTTTACCAGACGGAGGGACTGAAGGAGGGCTGTTTTTCGGACTATGAGGACGATGATGGAGGTAACTAGAATATAAGTGACTTACTGAAAATGTTTTATGTGACATAATTAAATTGACATAAAAAATATTTGAGGTTAGTCTCTGGAGGATTTTTTGTTGACAAACAAGTGTAATTATATAATGTTTGTTAAGTTTTGTAGGTTAGTTCTTTTTTGTGTTTAAAATTGAATACAAACGTACTTATTTAGAACAGAATTTGAAATACATTTTGTTAATAATAATTTGATGACATTATTATTAATGATCAGTGTTAAAATTTCTTATAAAAACACTAGACACCGAACGAAATCGAATTGAATTCGCGCTCTTTTAAATTATCGCTGTTAAAATCAAATACATAAAAGTTAAAGTGTAATATTGTGTTAAAATAGCTCAAATTAAGTATTATTTTATTCAAACAACGGCAAATAACTCTTATGTACAGTTTTTTTTAATTATTTAAGCAAAAACTCTGTAAGTCTTACTTTTTTATAACCTAAATATAACAATCGTCTTCAGTTAAAATTATTTAGTATTGACATAATAATCATAATATTTATGTTGAAATAATCTAATAATACAATAAAGGTTTGCAGTAAGTTTTTATTTAAAGTTCTCACGCGCGCGAGTTGATGTCTTTTGTACCGCGGCCGTCGGTATTCAGACAAAGTGAAATTAAAATGTCATTTTTAGATGTCATTTTGTTTACCTTTTGTTTACAATGTAATTGACATTTGTTTACATATTCTATTGTTATTGCGTGGGTAATATTAGAATTATTTGTCAAATTTTGACAAGTTTATAATTATTACAGTTACATAATGTGGGGTTGTTCTAAAAATGGCTTAATATTCAATTTTTGGAAGTCGGTTAAGTGGTGTTCATAATATGTTAATAATTGTCACTTTTAAATACCAAATAGACAAACTCATGGTTGTATGTTTGTGTATTCGGCTCCATAGTCTAAACTACTTGACACTTAGGACCCGTTTCACCACTCTTTGATAAGTTCTTGGTATATCTCACAGATGACTGTGATATTACTCAAGAACAAACATACAACAATAGATAACCATCAAATATAATGTCTGGAAATTATCAGAGAGTGGAGAAATTGACTCTTATTCTAGTATCTAGTGTATCGTGGCTTTCACTACTTGTTATTTTGAATTCACCGTTTGTCGATCCCTGTTTTATGCTCCTCTAATACAGTCTAAGGTTAACTGGTAGACATCCCTTGTAGCGATAAGCTCGCCACTTGCATGTATCTTTGTTTTGCAACAATAATGCATGTACTTATAGTGCTTACAGTGCAAAACAATACAAATACAATTTATTAACACTATTCATTATAATAATCATACAATTTATTTATTTTTATTTTCTCTTCCAAAAACAAAAAAAAATATTTTTTTTGGTTCTTGTGTGCATGCTAGTAGTAAGTATATCTGCCATAGTTGAGGTACGGAGTGCGAGGAGGAGGGGCGGACTGAAAACCAGCGCTGCGCAGACGCAAGCTTATCCTTGCACTCGCAGCAAATGCTGACTCCGCTCCTTTTGCCACCCCTAAATACTTTTGTATTTTTTCATATCGAATTTCTCTTTAGTGTGGTAATAAATGTTTTTTTTTTCTTCTTTTCTTTCTTTCTTCTAGTATCTTATATCTCGGCAATATTACTGACGTCTAGCCCCTATGTCACTAACTTGACATTATGTCGGCGACATGTGACAATTTTGAAATGTAACGCGTAGCCACAATGATATTTCATAGTATAGATATGTTACGTTCCTAGTAAATTGCGTTTGAAAAACGTTCCCTCTGTCAACTGTCACATTGACTGTCACGGACTACTCATACTGTGGCTTGTTTGAGGTAAATGAGACAATTGGGTCATTTATGAATCTTCAAATCGGGCGCGGTAGTGACATATCTACTCCCAGTTCATATGTAATATCATTGCGTCGCCAATATGAAGCCAACTGGCGTAGATACCGGTCGAGTTTGTAATGTAAACAGAATTGACACATGTCACCGACAAATGTCATGTGGAATAGGCGCCTGGTGATATGAAAAACGAAGAATGCCGAGAGACAACAATCTTATTCATAAACGCTCTATAGACCTCTGCTAACTTAGCAATCGTTTGTCCTTATCTGTCATATTGACATTTACCTTTCACAGATAAGGACAAACGATTGCTAAGTTAGCAGAAGCCTACAGAGCGTTTATGAATAAGGGGGTAAGAAAATAGAAGCACTGTATTTAAAGGTCTACTGTGTCACTACCTGTTAAGTTTCTGGCACTTATATGTCAGATATCTGTGATGTAACATAGATATCTGACACTTCAGGTCACTTGTCAAAGAGTGGTGAAACAGGCCCCCAATTTTAAAATCTTACGGATCACTCACGAATTTATAGACTTACTCGAAACAATCCGAGAGATATTAACGCACCTTTTACTACTACTACTACTACTGTTACAGGCGTACGTGAGTGGTGGGGCTATAATGTATTAATTTCTTTTATTTTTCGAAATAATCTAACTAATATTATAAATGCGAAAGTATGGATGGATGGATGTTTGTTTGTTACTCAATCACGCGAGAACGGCCCAACGGATCTGGATGAAATTTGGCACATGGATAGAGAAAAGTCTGGAATAGCACATAGGCTACATTTTATCCCAGAAAATTGCGTAGTTTCCGCGGGATAGCGATAAACGAATTCTTTGCAGACGAAGTCGCTAGTTTATATTATTTTTAACATAAAAATTGTGTTTACAGTTAATTAACTCTTAACACAAAATACATTTTCAACTTTCTCTTAAAAAAAATCATTTCGCTGTAACTCAGAAACTACTTACAAACTCAAATAAAGCTTTAAGCTTTCTTTTATGGCGTCAGGTAGGGTGAAGTTAAAGTAATCCTTAAAGAGACCTTCGAAGGGTTCAAAGGGACACCGCTGCGGGTAATTGTAAATTGTAAATAAAAAAAATCAATAAACATTTAGCAGCATTTGGTCAGAGACAGACAAGCAGAGTTTTTTTAATGGTAACATGTTGCTAGCATTTTGTTTAAGGAGTACATTATTTCTACTGGCTGCTTCCTCGGACAAAGAAGTAGCATAGCAATTCAAAGAGGAAACTCTGCTAGTATCTTAGGAACCTTGCCTAAGGGGTCTGGTTTTTATCTTTAGTTTTCATTTGTTGTTTTAAATAAATATGTTATTTGAAGTACTTCAATTCACTAATAGCAAAGCATTAGCAAAGTACTAGGTAGTGGCTACAGTCATAGTAGAAATCTCGATCGCGTGCAAATTAAGGGATAAAAAGTAGCTTATTTTAATCGAAAAACTCGGCTATAACATACTACAATTGGAGCCAGTTCAGTGTGAAAAATTAATAAACACATACACACTCAGAGGCATTTTAAGTTGATATTATACTAGTAAGAAAAAGGTTCATACATACATATATCCATACAACTAATTCATAGACATTGATGAATGTGGATGAAGCGAAAGAGGTATGGCAGGATCGTAGTAAGTGGAACAAAGCAGTCTCTGCCTACCCCTGTCGGAAAGAGGCGTGACGGTATGTATGTATCTAATACATGACGTTAAAGTCGTCACAAAAAAAAAACAGAAACGTCCGGTACCTAAATTATTTATGTATCAATTATTCTTAATATTTAACTTTATTACAAGTTGTAAAACTTTTGTATGTAATGGGTTGTTTGAACGAACTCCCCTTTTCAAACAGTCGGCCGTTTACGGGTAGTTCAGGGATTAACGCAGGTAGAGCCTTGAGGAGACTGCGGTAGGTTGGTACGGGTCCAATTTGCACTTTATCATCTCCTGTGTACGTCTCACTGCTGGGCACAGGCCTTCCCTCAACACGAGAGGGCTTGGACTATAATTTTTTAGCCTACTACTCATCATTTATTCATTTACTTCAAGAAATAAGAGTACCAATTATTTACATGATCTACTAAGAGTGTTTTCCCAATAGTTTAAATTCGTTTTGCAATTTTTTGTCTTCACACGTACCTTTTTCTTGTCTTTTACACTTGACGATGACCCGACTTAGAGTCATCTTCACACATGATCTATGTGGGAGTTGTTAGTATTTATTGGGGCATCAATCAGACGGGACAACGGTTAAAAGCAAACTACTGTCTTCATTTTGTGACATTTGCTATTATCTTACTAATCTTACTAATATTATAAGTACGAAAGTATGGATGGATGGATGGATGGATGTTTGTTTGTTACTCAATCACGCCAGAACGGCCCAACGGATCTGGATGAAATTTGGCACACAGATAGAGAAAAGTCTGGAATAGCACATAGGCTACTTTTTATCCCGGAAAATTGCATACTTCCCGCGGGATAGCCATAAACGAATTCTTTGCAGACGAAGTCGCTGGCAACAGCTAGTATTTTATATTTTTCTCATTCTATAGTTATTTTTTTTAATACTGACGACCTCGATATAAACATTGAATAAATAAATAGAAACTAAACTAAATTGTCAAATCGCAAATACCGATATGGCTGCAGTATTCATAAAATCTTACTTTACCTTCCAATAACCAGAACTGTCAGTAGAACTCAATGCAAATCACACCCAAATTGGTCACAGCCTCGCAGGTTTCACTCAGCCATAAAAAAAACCGCCCCTAATTCCCTTACCTTTTCGGACCTATTGCCATAGCGTAGTAATTTCTAATAGTGGGCGCACTTTGTCTCGGCGTTGGTCAATATTGAGCGTTGTTACAGCGTTTTTCATTAGTCTTCATGCTCTTAGCAAAAAATATGATGCCTATAGTGTACTGTTTATGAAAACCAAAGACAAATTTAGTTTGATCAAAATGACAACGACTTCTTTTACCGTTGTAGCAATAGTGAATAATGACGTTTGACTCGAACGGTAGAAATGCTCGAATATTCACCCAGTAACTAACTAACAAAAGGCTAAATCCAGACGCCTGCTGAAAGTCTGGGAGCTGCGAGTTTGCATGGGGGCTCTCTGCTCCAAATCACGCCGTATTGCTCTGACTGGACGGCCGAGTTACCTCACTAGCTGTCATTACGCTATGCTTTTACCCTCCAAGTTGACCGAGTACTTGTGGCAGAGCAAAAAAGCCTTCCGTCAGAGCGAAATGACACTTATTTCGTAGCCAATAGATACTTTGACATGAGTATTCCATTCATTCTGTAAGCATTCAAAATTAAAGTTTGTTCCATTCTTAGACAACAAGATTGTTAATTTTGGATTCCGTAGGCAAAGGTTAATGGGATACCTAATATTAATAAGGTTACACTGTCTCTACATCCATCAGTCGTAGGAATTACATTTTCAGTCAATCCATCTCCATCTCCATCTCCAGCCTATATACGTTTTCAGCCAATAATAATATAAAATGATGGTTACATTTTGTTGTATGCAATCTTTTTTTGTTGACTTTGCTTGGAGTGTCCTTTGTCCTACAAGTGTATTTCAAATTTCAAGTGTAAGATATTACTGACACAAACATACTAAAACAATACAAACTTGTAAAAAAATGGTTTTGTTACTATACTTGTCTTGCATTGTCTTTCATCAAAAGTCAAAAAAAAAAAAAAAGTGTTTTATTTGTGAAACATAGGTGATGGCTGCATAAATACAGAGATGTTACATTTCTTAGTGCTTAGTGTTAGTTGCTTATCCGACATAATGCGTAGGTATACCAGATATCAAGTCAATCCGATCACTACAAATGGGTTAAATTTGCCTCGCATAATTTGGCCCATTTATTTACCCACTAGCTGTTGCCAGCGACTTCGTCAGCAAAGAATTCGTTTTTCGCTATCCCACGGGAACTACGTAATTTTCCGGGATAAAAAGTAGCCTATGTGCTATGCCAGACTATGTCTATGTGCCGAATTTCATCTAGATCCACTGGGCCGATCTGGCGTGATTGAGTAACAAACTAACATCCATCCATCCATACTTTCGCATTTATAATATTAGTTAGATTAAAGTTGATCGAAACTTGAAAACAATAAGTCCTTCCCTAAATTTACAGTTGTACGGAATCCATCGTCTACGAGTCCAACGCGCACTTAGCCGTTTTTTTAATAAAATTGCACTGCTGCTTCCATTTCCAAGAAAGGCCGTACCTGACCGTTATAAAAAAGGCAGGTACGTACTGAATAGTCAGGAAGCAGCGACAATGGATCTTGAAAACTATTGTGGGGTTTAGGACAGTGCCGTATAGTTCGGGGTGCAATTGAAATGTCGTGAGTCGTGAAATAAGCGGGCATTTGAAGGTTGTATTGCTATACTAGCTGTTGCCAGCGACTTCGTCTGCAAAGAATTCGTTTATCGCTATCCCGCGGGAACTACGCAATTTTTCGGGATAAAAGTAGCCTATGTGCTATACCAGACTTTTCTCTGTGTATGTGCCAAATTTCATCCAGATCCGTTGGGCCGTTCTGGCGTGATTGAGTAACAAACATTTGGGGGGTAGGCACAATAGAGAGATCTCTCTCCAGGCAGATGTTATGCCTGGGGACCGAAGTCCGAAGGAAGAGAGTTGGAAGTTGTATATATGCATCCGTGTTGAGAAACTTCGTTAGCGCGATGTAGAACAATGTGACAGCTGTCACTAGAGTTGGCGCTAGCTACCCGTGCGTCGCAGTAACTATGTAGCTGTCAACTAGGTGGCGCTAGTGTCGCTACAACAAACATCCATCCATCCATACATCCATCCATACTTTCGCATTTATAATATTAGTTAGATAGTCAAATCGTAAAGTTTTTGACAGGAGTTGCCTCTCGATTGTCTTTACACTATGCCCTTCTGTCGTTATGAGAGAAATGTAGTTAGAGAAACTTGCTAGGACGAATGATGCCTCGGGTTTGATTTGATCCCATAGTAGACAGAATGTACCTACGATGAGTACTTAAATGAGCGTGCATAGTTGATATACTACTCGCAAACTGTAACATTTGAGTGACTATGAACCACAAGCTACTAAAATAAATAAAAATAAAATAAAATAAAATAAAGATCCATATTTTGTTAGTAAAACATTAGGTACAAGAAAAGAAAGAAACTAGAAAGAAAACTAAATTATCAAAGCGGAATTAATTTTTGATTTATTTTCGAGCAGCAATGCATTGCGTACACTTACATATTTGACACATGGAAGAAAATAAATATCGTCCGTTTTTGTAAGTCATAAAAACATAAGTATTTATCAGGGCTTATATTAATAACTTGTAAAGTTCGAGGTTGTATCAAAAATACACGCTTTATACCATTGTTTTTTTTTTAATCACAAATTTTAATAACGTGAAGATAAGGCGGTTATCGTGCCTGCTCCTGGCGTAGGTACTGCGTGATTTAAATAGCTATTTGTTCGAGAATCTTAACTACTAGCGTAGAGTGAAATCGCTTCACGATGCGTCGGACATCCTGTCCTACTTCTGCTAAACCTTATCGTGTCCAGCAAGGGGTGAAATCATGTGATTAAATTTATATTGTAGCGCTTATATATAGTAGCACTTACGGGACAAAATTAAAGTATATGTCGTCTTTGCCACAGGAAGCCCAACGTCATAAACTATTTTCAATATTTTATTGAATCAGGCGTTACTTTGCGGAGGTCCATTTCAATGAACACAAAATATTTACATTGCTACTCCGCTACTTACGTGCAAGATAACCAAGCCTGTGCGAAATATATACGTTTTGCATGCAAGCCCTCCCTCCACTACTGCCACACAAAACGCACACAAATCCCAGAAACTTAAGTTTGTGTAAATATTTTGTGTTCATTATAAACTTTAAATATTGTTTTTTTAAACCCTGGCGCAAAAAGAGGGGTGTTATAAATTTGCCGTCGATGTTTATCTGTGGCGTCGTAGCTCTCAAACAGATGGACCGATTTCGATGCAGTTTTTTTTTTCATTAATTCATTTTATTATTGAATCAGGCGTCAATTTGCGGAGATACATTTCAATGAACATAAAACATTTTCCTTGCTACTTTGCTCATTCGAAAGCCAGTTACCTTCCAGTGGTTCCAAACCATTGTCTGGTAAAAATCAGTCCAGCAATTTGAAGAGTGTCAGCTCTTTTCCAAAATGATGTTAAATATTTTTGGCATAAAATGATTATAATTTTTTATCTCGATTAATTCGTGGGGGGTTTTAATTTAGTGTTATTTTATGCAGAGCTGAGAATTTAACACTTCAAATTCTAGCTTTCAAGCATTCTTTTTGTTTATGACGCTATTGCATGTTAGCTTAAATTTTAAGTGAATCTATAAACCAAAATACCTTTAACATGAACTGCCAGAGGTAGCAAACAATTGTCAAACTATAAAAAAAAAAACGGCACAATATTTAAAATTCAAACGTAAGTTCAAGAGCGAACATAAATCTTGTTTAACGAGGAGCGACGCTGAAATAAAAAAAGTCGACACAAAACAGTTGAGCATCAATATGTATAACTATTGAACCTGCATACATAAACAGGGTTGCCAACTTACCTACATGGAATATAGAAATGTTTCGCAAGTTTTGTTACTGGAATTTTAATTTATCGGTAATATTGCCAGACTCCGGTGCCAGAATAAGGTAGGTAGATACATTTGGCGTTGTTAGGAGTTTATAACAAGATAACTATGTAACGATATTTTGCTAGCCAGAAAAAACTTTTTTATTAATTAGCTCAAACGTGAAAGTGTAAATGCTTTCTGGAATTTCTACATTGCACTATTTCAATATTGTATTGAATTAGGCGTTACTTTGCGGAGGTTCATTGTGTACTTTGTGTTCATTGCACTTTTTCAACCATTAACTTTTGAATACAGGCATAAAAAATACACATATGAAAAAAGTGTTACTTTGTGACGTGATATTTTGTATATTCTTTTTATATTTTTATCATCTGTCAACCCTGCCTGTAGCCGTAGAATGTCAAAAATTCGTCGCGAGCTCAAGTTCACGGCCCGGGTCAGGGGTGGCGCGGGTCGTGAGACGCGCGGGTCGCTCCGCGTTCGCTCACCGGCCAAAGGTTGGGGACCCCTGACTTTTGAGAACGCTGTGATTGTTTAAGAAGTGTGCTGTAGGTACGAGTATTATAGGTATTGGCAGTGTATGGTAAAGTGAGGTTAATGTATGGAGTTTGCTTTTATTGTTTACTAGCGTGGTTGTATCTAGTGACGGATGGGTATGTATAAAACAAAGGCAAGAGTAAGATTGATTGGGTTCATATTATTGATAATTCTGAAATATAAGTAATCTACATGTGAATCACATAATATATTATATTACACTAGCGACCCGCCCCGGCTTCGCACGGTACATTATGCATGTATTATACATATAAACCTTCCTCTTGATTTACTCCGTTGCGTAGTTTTAAAGATTTAAGCATACATAGGGACATAGGGACATATTGACAGAGAAAGCGACTTTGTTTTATAATATGTAATGATGAGGAAAATTTGTATCATCTCCAGCTTATTTACGTCCCACTGCTGGGCACAGGCTCTTTACTCAACACGAGATTTAAGCCAGCCTCACTCTTGACTTTTATTTGGTCTGAGATCATAGACTGACAAATAATACTTATTATTGAGATATGGGTGTCCCGCTATTACCGCCACAGGGCATTGACGGCCCTTTAAGAAAAGAGTATACCTACTCGTTTTTAAAACAGGGATAAGAAATCGGTCAAAGTTTCATAACAGACCGACTAACAGAAGTCAAATGCAAATCATATCGTAAAATCAGACAGTTAGATCAACAATGTGTCGGATTTATTACACTATTTTACATTTTATTTATATACATCCTCTGATTTAGACGTTCGCGTTTATTTCAAGGACAGTCGAATATATTATGCTATTATAGCGAATACTCTGTCCTTTTCTTATATTTAGTATAAATATATCTGATCCGTGACCGAATTGGAGACGTTTTGACGAAAGGTCAGGGGGGGGGCTACTCCGAAATCCGATTTTCGAAGTTCGTATCACACCGTCCCTCTTGCTTTCAAATTAATAACTATTAGTGAGAGCGAAACAGCACGAAACGAACTTCGAAAATCTAATTTCGGAGTATAAGGCCAGCTAGCTTATTACGTAACTCGCTCGCAATCGCCATCGTGTTCATTTTGACAGTTCTTGTATGAATGTGACAGCTAGCTGATTCCGATGCCAATTGTCAGCCCATACAGGAACTGTCAAAATGAAGACGATGGTGATCGCGAGCGAGTTACGTAATAAGCTTGCAAGTCAATAGTACCTAAATCAATGAGCTTATATGAAGAGATTGATGAATGTGGATGAAGCGAAAGAGGTATGTCAGGATCGTAGCGAGTGGAACAAAGTAGTCTGCCTACCCCTGTGGGAAAGAGGCGTGACGGTATGTCTGCATGTATTTTATTCTAAGCCAAGCATAATCCGTACTATATCTCTACTAATATTGTAAATGCAAAAGTAACTCTGTCTGACTGTCTGTTACGCTTTCACGCCTAAACCACTGAACCGACATCAATGAAAATTGTTTATTACATATCTGAAAACATCGCAAAAGCTCATGATAAATTTCTAAAGAGATTTTGCGTAAATTCCGCAAAACTCAGAGATGCGAACCCGGATTTGAAGCCACGACGGTTTGAGAGGTCATAGATCAACAAACACTAGGCCACCAAGGCTTTTTCATCTAGTACGAGTAGGTAGCCTATAACTTAGTGTACAGAAGTGGACCCCGCCGGAATCTTAAATACGTAATGCCTTTACGCAGCCACTATAAAGCCTTTACTTTTTTACTGGACATGTTTATGGCCTTAGTTTTAGAATCAATCGGCATCTATTGGAATGCCGAGTGATTCATGTGTGGCATTTAAGTTTGCTATGTATATAGTTTTAGAAAAAGTTTACGAATATAATTATACTTACCTGCTTTTTTTCAGTGATTTTTTTTATTGCATTTAGATGTTTCAGCGGCTATCGGCAGGTTTCGCGTTATGGCTGTCGTGGTGTGTAAAGATTTCCTTTGAATTTGAAACAGCTAACGCAAGGACTGACGCTTTTAGAAGATATAAAGTAATAAGGACTATTGCTTTGTATTCTCTATTATTATTATGTACTACATGTGATAAAACGGTTTTAAAGTAATAATAATTATGATTATCAGCCTGAATAGGTCTCCCAATGCTGGCACAGGCCTCCCCCATCTTTTGCACTTTTGCACTCGCCCCAATGGGGGCGTTCAAGTATTACGTAAGCGCTTGAGGGGGGCGAGGGGGTCTTTGCTTTGCTTATTTTTGATGACATGGTGGGGGGGGGGGGGGGTCGATATCGTGATTACGTCAGCAGTTATTATTTACTTTTTTACACAAATGGCAACCCACAAATATATAAAAAACCGAATACATTAAAAGAAAAGTGCCTATAGGTACCAATGATTACGTAAGCATGGGGGGGGGGGGGAAGAGGTTTGCTTACTTTTGCTGACATGGGGAAGGAATGGGTAAATAATTGTAAAAAATGTGCTTACGTAATACTTGAATGGCCCCAATTTGAGCGGTGCCTGGTCAGTTCTCAAGCAACGCGTGCAGGGGCCTTACCATGACGTCTTGATGCGATTCAGTTTAGGTCCGCTCGCTGTCACATTCATACTAAAAGTGACAGCTGAAACTTGAACTGAGTCGGAATTAGGACGTAAGTAAGGGCCCAGGTCATCCAGCTAGAGCGCCTCTTGAATAGAATGCAATTTAAGTTTTTTTATATTTTACTAATTAATACTAAATAGGGATAAATATTTAAGAAATAATATAATAATAATAATAAAAATATTTAAAAAATAATTTGGATGCGATTCGAAAAGGGTGGCAAGAGCATGTATTTGACAGGGACGAGTGGCAGAAAGAAGGGGAGGCCTTTGCTCAGCAGTGGGACACTATAATCGGCTATTAAAAAAAAAAAAAAAAAAAAAAACTAAATAGATGATGTGTTTATTTCTTTTAAAGCTGAATCAATTTTGTTTGCAGCCATTATCAAGCTAAATGTCGCCTTGACCGTTTCATTGTGAATGCAAAACCCGTTTGCGCGGAATTAAATTAATTGTGAAAACAATAAATTAAGAATAAAATGACGATTTGGCCTAATGTGTTAATGTGCGTGGGATCAGATACTAATTTATGGACTTATTTTTGATAAAAACTAGACTTTGCCGCATAACTGAAGCGGTCAACGACCAAAAGAAAAAATTCAAATCTTTTGAAACTAACGGGTTTGTATACTCAGTCCCGAAAACCAGAACCAACCCTTCATGACTAATAAAAACTATCCCCGTAAAGAAACGATTGATAAGCAAATTTTATTTGTCACTTGGATACTCGACTTTATAAAATACACGAATAGACTTTTTTTTGGGTTGAAAGCAAAGAGAACTAAGCCCATGGAGCCAAGTCTAGTGTTTTATTTATTAATAAGTCATGTTAGTTAGTCGACTGCATTTGTTATAATTATGTCCTATCACCTCTTTTTACTACTCTGTATACTTAACAGTGAGTTACGGCGACATAAATTCCACCAAACCACATGAATGAAGTAACCCAAAAATTCAAAATCCACTTCGAAGTTTTTTTTTTTTTTTTTTTTTTTTTTCCTTTGTTAAATCTGCAATCGGCTGTACTTTGCCATAATCAGATGGTGTGACTACTAAGTGATTTTTTTAAGGGGTACTCCACTGAGTACTCTCCTCTCTCTTGAAAAGTAGATTTATTCTCTCTTATCCAGATTGAGTATTTGCCAACGCTTTAGCCTTGTCACATCATTCCTGCCGCTCAACAGGTCTCTGGCGAGTTCGTTTATGTGTGTTTGCAGTCTTTCTTTGTATCTTTTGCAGTACTTGACAACTTCCTCCTTTACAGTTGGTATGTTTAGGTGTTCATGTATCTCAGTGTTTCGTAGGAACCATGGTGCATTGCTTATTGTTCTTAGAACTTTATTTTGGAACCTTTGCAGTACTTCTAGGTTTGAGTTGCTTGCGCTTCCCCAGAGTTGGATACCATAGGTCCATATGGGTTTTATGATTGCTTTGTACACTAGTGTTTTGTTATCCAGCGTTAGTGGTGATTGTCGACCTATCAACCAATACAGGCTCCTGTACTGCAAGTCTGCTTCTTTTCTTTTTTTTTTGATGTGGTTCGCCCAGGTTAATCTTCGATCCAGGTGGAGGCCTAGATATCTTATGCATGTCTCAGAGGATAATTGTTCTCCTCGCAGGTATACATTAGGGCAGTCCCCCCTTCGTAGGGTAAATGTTATTTGCACAGACTTTTGGACGTTCGGCTGTATTCTCCACCTCTCAAGCCATTGATCCACTGTGGACAACTGGGTTTGTAATTTTTGTGTGGCCATTAATGGGTTCTTATCGCTTACTAGACAAGCCGTATCATCAGCATATGTCGCCATTACAACGTCCTCACAGCTGGGTAGGTCTGCTGTATATATTGAGTACAGGACTGGTCCAAGCACCGATCCTTGAGGTACTGATGCTTTGATTTCGTATAGTCCTGATAATTCGTCATTGTATTTCACTTGGAATCTTCTATCCAGCAGGTAAGATCTCAATAACATATAACATGAGTTCGGCAACATAGTCTTCAGCTTGTACAATAGCCCCTTATGCCAAACTCTATCGAACGCCTGCTGAATATCTAGAAAGGCAGCTGCACAATATTCTTTTTTTTCTAGCGCATCCCGTATTTTGTTAACCACACGGTGCACTTGTTCCACAGTGGCATGCTGTTCCCGGAAACCAAATTGATGGTTCGGTATTATATTTTCCTCATCCAAGATTGGTTTTAGTCTTCTCAGGAACAGTTTTTCGAATAACTTGGAGATTACTGGGAGGAGACTTATTGGTCTGTAGGAACTGGTCTCAGTAAGAGGTTTTCCGGGTTTTGGTATCATGCAGATCTGTGATATTTTCCATAGCTGTGGATAGTGGTGGATTCTAAGAATTGCATTAAATAGCATGGTTAGGAACACAACCGGTTTTCTCGGTAGATGTTTTAGAATTTCTCCAGTAATGAGGTCAAATCCAGGTGCCTTTCCGTTACTCAGGCTTTTAATTTCTCGGAACAGTTCAGCTGGTGTTATGTACTTTAAAGGCAAAGACAGCTGTTGGTCACTGTTTATAACAGATTCAATTTCATCTTCAAACCCTTGCATTGTTGAAGTATTTGGAGTAAATACTTGGCTGAGATGCTCTGCAAATAGTTCTGCCTTTTGTATTGGTTTTCTTACCCATGATCCATCTCGTGACTTTAATGGAGGTACAGGCTGTTGTGGTCTTCTAAATTGTTTCGTCAATTTCCATAGTGAGTAATTGTCACGTTTTGTGGCTGATAAGGATGATAGTCTTTGTTGAAAAGTACAGTTTTCATTTTCTTTGATCATCTGCTTTAATTCTCTAGCCGCCCTATTATACACCCTTCTGTCAATGGGATGTCTACTTAGTTGATATTTCCGTCTTAGCCTTCTCTTCTCTAAAAGTTTTTCACGTATTGCCTGTGGGATATTTGGTCCTTTATTTATTGTCTCTGTATTTGGCGTGCAAAGCCATGCTGCTTCTTGTATCTTGTTTGTTATGTAGAAGGTCGCTGCCTCTACATCTTCCGCTGTTCTGAGCCTAATATTCAGCTTTAACTCTGTGTCGAGATACTCTGCAAAAGCCATCCAATCGGTCTTGTTGTTACATAATGATGGATGCTGTTCTCTGTGGATTACAGTTGTACTGATAGTGCTTATTATGGGTGAGTGGTCAGATGTTGTATCAAGACAGTTTTCTATATCACAGTATGTGTTTGGAAATCCCTTAATGATGAAAAAGTCCAACAAATCTGGTACTTTGTTTTGGTCTGTAGGCCAGTGTGTGGGTTCTCCAGTGGAGAGTATCATTAGTTTTAGTGTGTCAATGCATTTCTTCAGCTCACGACCTCTTGTAGTTATAAGCCGGGATCCCCAGAACGTGTGCTTACAATTCCAGTCTCCACCGCATATATATTTGCTACCAAGTGTCTTGAAATAGTTGCTAAACATTTCTTTACTCACAGAGAATCTGGGTGGAGCATACACGGCACTCACATTGAATGAGCCACTTTTATCTTGGACTGTGATTGTTGTTGCTTGGAGGAAATCTTCTCTAAATTCACTATGAATATGATGTTTTATATTATTTTTGAGTATTACTGCAGTTCCTCCATGCGAGGTACCGTCAGGATGATTTGTGCAATATATGTTATAATTGTCAATTTTGAATATTTTCCTGTCGTTCAAGTGTGTTTCTGAAATCAACATTATATCAACTTTGTTAACTTCTAGTAATAGTTTCAGTTCATTTTTGTTTGGAGCTAACCCGTTTATATTCCAGGCTCCTATTCTCAGGCTAGTCATGGTGTGATCTACTTAGCAGTGTTGTAATGAGATTGATTAACATTCCCATTTGTTGTATTAGTAGATCTAATTTTTCAGCTTGATTGTTGATTGTCTCCAATAGAAAATACTGCATTTGGCTGTGGTTTTTATCTTCTCTAAAATTGTTGCCTGTCGATGTTGATTTATATGTGTTGTTTGGCTGGGAATATTTTCTTCCACTTGTTTTGTCGGTTTCTTGTATATTTGTGTTGTTTGGCTGGGAATATTTTTTTCCACTTGTTTTGTTGGTTTCATGTATTGGTATGTTGGTTTTCAGTGTTTGACTGTATGTCGGCTTGTAATGTTCAGAGCTTGTTCCTGCTGTTTGTGATTCTGGTATTTTGCCATGTGATTCATTTGTTTCCTTATTTGGAGCAGAATTATTTTGTGGTATTGAATAGTCTTTAAATTTGGGTTGATTTTTTCTACATTTTAATGCACGATAGACTTGACATCCCTTATAATTTGCTGGGTGACTTCCTTCACACAGTGCACAAATAGCTGGGGCGTTAATATCTTTTGTGCATTTTGTAGTGTTGTGAGAGCCCGCACATTTCACACACCTATAGGGTCGTAAACAATTATTTTTTGTGTGGCCATATTTTTGGCATCTGGTGCATTGTGCAATTTCCTTATTTTTTCTGGGATCTTCTATTTTTACTTTTTGGTGATATATGTATTGAATATTTTTCACGAGTTTGTTGTTTTCATGTGGTTCCAAGTTCACAAAAAATACATTATATGGTTCTTTTGTACTTTTTCTACGAGCATTAATAATTTCACCTCGAACCTTATTACCACTTTCTTCGATTGCTTGTATAATTGCCTCCTTAGGTGTGCTATAGTGAAGATTTTTTAATACTATTTTTTGACATCTTTCTTCCTTTCTTGTGAATGTGTGACCAATTAATCCTTTGGTTCTAATATGTTCTATCAGCTTCTTATAACTTTCCACCGATTTAGTTGACAAAATCAATTCATCTCTGGGGGTTGTTTTGTAAGAGCATTCTTCTGTTTCTATGACTTCATTAATAAAGTTTGTTAGTTGTTCCAAATCTTGTATCCCATACAATATTATAGGTGGTGGTTTAGATTTCGAAGTGAAAATATAAATCTCATACATTCCTTGTCCCGTGGCAATCTAGAAAAATCCTGGAACGATTATCAGGGACTATTTGTGCTGTATTTCAAGTCCCTAGCGCTTTCACGATCGCTTGTCTATCAGTCGGTCACTTAGTCACCTTAAAATTTTGTAGACATACTTGGAAAGTACGTAGTTGTGATCAAATTTAATTAGGTATTCATTAAATGTACTCTCTTGTATTTAGTACCGTTCACATTCCTTATTACACCGCCTTCAAAACCGGGTATTAGTAAACCGTCAAATCACGTCCATAACCTGCTGTCGCACTTCCACTGAAGAGGTCGTCAAGAGGTCGTCAAGAGGTCGTGAAGAGGTCACCCCTCACAATGTTTTCCTACCGAACAAACGGCTTGGAATGACCTGTGAGTTTCTCAGAAGTGTTAACTGTTTAACATTTTGAACAAATATTGTTAAATAATGGTTTATGTGCTTTACCACATACCCACCTGGTGTAGCTCTGTTGACTGTACTTGTGAAGGAAATTGTGTTTGTTTGTTTTCCTTTCCTACATCATGTTGATTATTTAAAAGGCCAGCAATACACTTCGTCTATTTACAAAGCTTACGTTTTTTGAATTTTTATTCCATATTACGAGTAGGAAGTAACTATTTACAACTGACTTTCGCACATTCCAGGGCAATGCTATTATGATATATTTGTTCTATGTAATAATTGACCAAAAAGCAGCACTAAAGGCAAGATTGCTATACCAATTACACCTATAATGAATAACAGCCTTGCTGTACTAATATTTTATGCAACTTTTTGTACACACATAAATATTATACGAGCGTCGAGCGTTTGAAATTCCAGAAATTGTTGTCAACTGTACCCACATACCTTTACAGGTCTCACGGTAAACATTACACGTGATCAAAATATAGCTTGAAAAATTAGAACATTACATACAAAATACATATATTTACTATCGTTATCATCAAAACTAAACACAGTCATATAGGACATAGTGGTTCAGTAGTGGTCTACTGAGATTGTCCCTTATTTTAATAAAAAACGATTAAGAATTAAAATTCCATTAACTTTTGAAAACAAAAATATGCTGTTCTCTTTATGGTTCCTGTCGACTAAATTATAACATTTTTAATCAATAAGTTTATACTGAATAGTAAAAGTAACCATTTTAAAATCGTTGTATCATTAAAATATATAATGTATTTGTGTATAAAAAGTACCGAAAAGCCGTCGCGAACAGTTCCTCCGTTACTGTCAAAAGTCATCCCGCAAAACCGGCCTCTGGTTCTCGTCCAAAGCTCTCGCTTAGGGTTGTCAAACAATACGGAATTCTGCTTTGTTGACTTTGATGGTCGTGCTAACTTCTCATCAGGTTGGCTTGATTATCCCATATCATAAAAAATGAAAATGAAAACATCTGTTTGCAAATAAATAGACCGCCAAAGGCTCTTTTACATTTTTTTAAACCAGCACTTCGGAAACGCGCCGCAGGAAACTTAACACAACCACGTGTTTTCGGGAAACCGTTTTCATGAGATTTACTCCCATATTGTAATGACAGCTTATGGTTTAATTAATTTATATGTTGTGTATGAATAATACATTTGTAATACACTGATGACGTGGCCTTTATGTCTTGTTACCTTAGAGTCTGTCTACACTGTAGGGGATAAAGACGTGATTTATGTAGATATGTATGGAAAAACTTTTGTTGTAGTTTTTTTTAAGTTTAAAGCCATATGCAACTATATAAGCACCTACTTGTAGTATAGCTACTTGGCAGCCCTGCGCGCCATCTGTCCGGCGCAAGCGCACCTGTTGTTGATCCAGCGCCGCGCAAACAGTTGTTGTTTGCGCAGCAACCACCTGCGAGATGCGCGCGAGTTGCACGTGTTTTTTTAGAAGGGATTCTGATTTATATTGATGCGGTCAAGTTGGTTATACGTTCCGAATGTAGTATACATACATACATACAACAATCACGTCTATATACATGAATAACAAGATATATAAGTAACAAGAACTACAGGCCACGTTTAGCATGATTGTGGGCGTATAGGTGGAAAGGAGAGTCAATTATTGTGCATACCCGTATAGAAGCATACCTATAACATATTAAGCATGTCTTTATTCCTTAGGTACGGGGTAGACACAGCTTACATGTTTAAGTTTATGGTGAAACGAATGAAGTCTTTACATTTAGCTGTTCTGAAAAAATGGTTCATCGCTACGAAATTACAGCTCCAATAAAATGTTCCTCTAGTTTTGCTACATTAAGTAGATATAGTAATTTTCATGTAACCTAATCGTATTAAAAATTTAGCACAATTTTTCGCCACGGCATTTTCAAACCATACCTATGCTTTAAAAAATCGGACAATGTAATTTTACTTTCACGATATTTCTTGCAACTCTAACTGGGCTGTTTCGAAAAGTTCTGTTTACTATTACTGCTACTATAAACTATGTTTCTAACATAATATTAATAATCCCACCAATACCCAGCAAGTGTTATGAGCATAATGTCCCTCCAATCGGTGAATTAAATAATTTTGTCATAAGGAAATGCTTACAGCTACAATTTGCATCGGTTGCGAGTGCGAGATTTATAGCCCCTCTCGGCTGAGGTAACATACTGTCATCCTTGGATAATGCATCTAGAACATAGAGCAATCAACCAATAGAGTGAAATGTACAATCTGTATTGAAACTGCTGATCGGCCAGTCAAAGGTCAAGCGTCCTCCTGTGTCCTGGCACTAGATTCGGGCAAGCAGTTATGGTCTATATTTCTTGTAAAGTTGTTGCGTTACAATTATATTCCTAAATAGCTTGAATGAGAGTCTCGTGTAGAGGATAGAAAAAAAAATTGCGAAAAACTAGTGCAAGTACGGTTTAAATATGTGACATATCCCGGTGGCCCCCAATCTGGATCGTTTTTGGCCCAGAGCCTGTCCATTCCGGTGCAGTGAGGTAATGCTACAACTGGGGGGGAGGGGTTGCACTAGCTCTGGGGCCTTACCATGACGTCCTAATGCGATTCAATTCTGACGCAGTTCAGGTTTAACCGTAATTTGTAGTATTGATCTGACAGCGAGCGAATTGACTTTTTCTTAACCGACTTTAAAAAAAGGAGGAGGTTCTCAATTCGGTTGTATTTTACTTACTAGTTTTGTGTGTTTTTAAATTATAATTGACATTTGTTTGTTGCTAAAATGTGTTCTATTTGTAATGTAATATACTCCTCCCTTCGTTATTCAATACTAATTCTTCCTCAATTCTAATATCGACTACAGAGGACATCAATATAAATGTATTGCAGAATGGAATAGTCAGTATTACCTCTATAAGTTATTTCCTCTATGATCTAGTCTATGTAGAACAATGTGGAGTAGAAAGTTCTTATGTGCAACGTAATAATATGTATTGTGATATTCATAACTTTGCACGAATATTGGCGTTCGTAGTGAAACTCTTGATGCATCACACAGGATTGAGCGCAACTCTAGAGAGGTTTTACTTTGGGTTTCGAGGCATCACTATGGACACCATAAAGATTTTCTTTTCGTTACCTACAAAAAAAAGGTTAATTAGTATCAAAATGTATGGAGCTTTAAGTATTACATTGTAATGTAACTCTATACTTCATTTAATTTAGAATGAGAAACCACAATAGCATTATGTTGCGTCTGGTCAACTATTTCTTACCTAAGCAAATAGTACAGTGCAATAGTTTGCCAGCAGTAAAATAAAATTGTTTTAATGACACTTTATTTGCGTGTCGTCAATTGTTACTCTAGTACAAATTGTTAAGAGATTACAGTTCACAAACCGCAATATAATGTTGTTGTGGTTTCTCATCCTAAATTAAATGAAGTATAGGCGATGCGAGCAACCCTTACAGAGCTATAGTACCGACCGCTTGACGGGGTCCTCGCCCGCGCGGGTACAGGGCGGCAACTCCGAAATCCGATTTTCGAAGTTCGTATTACACCGTCCCTCTCACTCTCAAATTAATAACTATCAGTGAGAGCGGAACGGCACGAAACGAACTTCGAAAATCGGATTTCGGAGTATAAGGCCAGGGGCGCAGGATAGAACGACAAAGGGGACCGAGAGCGGTGCGGAGGGCAGGCGCACTATCCGCCCGCACCTCTCTCGGAACCCTTTGTCGTCCAACCCGCGCCCCTGTACCCGCACGGGTGAAAAACATGGAACGTTTCGACTTAAACTGAGTTGAAATACCTCAAGCACAGATAGTAGTGTGAAATCATGAGTATCTAGACGTGCAGTCAATCCTCTTTTGTTGTCAGTGACACTTATTCCATTTATACACAAATTGGATGTACCGGTATCGTTGAATTGTGTCCGTTTGTGGAAGGTAGCCGTTTCGAATTGTAACGCCATTTTCATGTCATTTCACGCCTGGTTTAGTATTGTTAGCGTAAAAATTTTATGTGATTGAAGTATTTCTGTATGTCACAAAAAAACAATCATAAGTTTGCGGGTGGTAGGGCCTTGTGCAAGGTCCGTCCGGATCGCTACCACCATCTTACTCGCTAATCCTGCCGCTAAGCAGCAATGCTTGCACTGCTGTGTTCCGGTGTGGAGAGTAAGACTGCCGGGGAAATTACGGGCACAAGAGGCATTTCATCTAAGTCCTCTAGGTTGGCAACGCATTTGCAATCCCTCCGGGGTTGCGGGTGTCTATGGGCAGTGGTGATCGCTTACCATCAGGTGACCCACTTGCTCGTTTTCCTTCCTATTCACATAAAAAAAAAAAAAAAAGTTAATGACAGCCTCTTTATAATAAACGTAGATTGGTACCAGTTGGTACCTAAAAAACTACAGCCTGTATATACTATGTTTTAAAACTAATTTGATATACTACAGGTCGTTGTCTTAAATTAGCTGAAAAACCCTGTAAATGTATTTCAGGATTGTTTTATTGTTGTTAACAATCTAACTAATATTATAAATCTAACTAAAATATAAATGCGAAAGTATGGATGGATGTTTGTTTGTTACTCAATCACGCCAGAACGACCCAACGGATCTGGATGAAATTTGGCACATAGATAGAGAAAAGTCTGGAATAGCACATAGGCTACATTTTATCCCGAAAAATTGCGTAGTTCCCGCGGGATAGCGATAAACGAATTCTTTGCAGACGATGTCGCTGGCAACAGCTAGTTTTTTCATAAATTGATCGATGTTCAAAGTGTCAAAACTTTACAGAAATCTCTAATCAAACTCAATGAACACCTGTTAAAATATTCCTGAATATTTTTTAGACTTTTCATTACATATTTTACCTCCTTTATCATAAAAGCTACCACTATATTCTATCAAAATCCTATTTCCAACGGTAATGGCCCGTATTCTACGGTGTTTACCAGAACCCTGGGGGGTCAGGCCCACGCGCAGACAAGTACGACGCGTTTGTATACTAATACAGAATGACTGGCAGTTGACTGAGATTGTTACCAGAAACATGTCGCTAACAGGGAAACACTTGAGGGATGAGTTATGGTTAGGATACCTTTAAAATATAGAACAGTATTTTATTTACAAAAATAAAAATAAATAGACACAATTGACAAATATTACGATTTTTTTTTTATGTGAATAGGAAGGCAAACGAGCAAGTGGGTCACCTGATGGTAAGCGATCACCACTGCCCATAGACACCCGCAACCCCGAAGGGATTGCAGATGCGTTGCCAACCTAGAGGACTTAGATGAAATGCCTCTTGTGCCCATAATTTCCCCGGCTGTCTTACTCTCCACGCCGGAACACAGCAGTGCAAGCACTGCTGCTTAGCGGTAGGATTAGCGAGTAAGACGTGTAAAAAGCCGAACTTATTTCTTTAAGGGATCTCTACCAGTAAACCTTAAAGTGGTTGAGAGGAACAGTTTAGTAGGAGTAGGTAAGTAGTTTTGCACAGGTGGTTGCAGCTAGTGGTTGTGTTTAAGGGTGCGACCAAACCGCCGCGTATACGCAGTGACGTGTCGTAGGCGTCACGTTTTCTCACCTTTCCTTCATACATTTTGTTGCGATTCCGTAACGTCACCGTTTTTTAAGCGGCGGTGTGGTCGCACCTTAATTTAGCCACTATCTAACCAAAATATCAAATTAATCAAGAAAATTACCTCTTGATTTTTAATGTTTACTTTTAACGTTTTACCGTTAGAAATTTAATTTCTAAACGACACTGAAAATTAGAACACATGTATAGAAAAATCCGAAAAGTAAAGCTATGGCTGGGAATAGCCCCCCCATAATATATACCTATATATTTCCCGGCCATAGCTTTACTTTTCGGATTTTTCTATGTATTCTAATTTTCAGTGTCTTTTAGAAATTGGATTATGGTTGAAAAAGAGAGAAAAAGAGAGAGAGAGAGAGAGAGTTAAGTGTAACTACAGTGTCCACCAAAGTTCGCCGCGGTACTGTTTACTGATCGTCCGTGAGAGGTCGCGTCGGTAATCGATTTGTTTATGAATCTGTTTCAAACAAGCGTCTTGTTAAGCTAACTGTTTACTTTGACTCCGAGCTCGACCTTTTTTGAACTTGGAACTTCTTAGAAAACTGAATACTGGACGAATAGACTTTTGTTTGTGCGACACGTTGAGGATAAAAATCATGGTCTCGATTTTTTTTAAAACGTTCGATGGTGAGAAAGTATTATAGTTTTAATTTACCTTGACAACTAGTCGAAAATTTTAATTTGAGCTCTAGTTTTTTAGTTTCATGTGGATGAAATCTATTTATAGATATTTATTTTTCATTTTAAAAGATGGCCACCTACTACATATTAAAATATCTACATGAAACGCGCTAACTTAGCTAACTATGTATGAAGATCAGACACAGCTATTTCAATTTTATTTTACTCTATTCTACTATAGCAAATTTTAACGAAACTTTTCAAGGTCTTAAACGATAGTTGTGGCGAACTAGTGGACTGTATCTTTTGAATGAAAACAAATTATGATGATTAACTGATTTTTAATGAATAGGTATAAAGAAACTACATGAAAGAATGGGTGACCTCGTGGCAGCAGCACCTCCTGGCGTGGTTCGTAACGAACTGAAGTTTAGTTATAAAAAATGAGATGCTGCTGTCACGAGGTTTACAAAGGCCAGCTACAAAAGGAGTTTATCCTCCACAATAGTATTTAACATACCTATACATACATGTAGTAAATAAATATCACTCGCATAACAATAGTACCTAGTTAAATTACGAGTAATAAAAAAAAAAAAAAGGAAGGGGAGGCCTTTGCCCAGCAGTGGGACACTATAATAGGCTATTAAAAAAAAAAATACTATGAGTTTCAAAGAAACATGACGCCCTTAACTCTACACAATCACAATTTTCTAAGTGACATAAGTACAAAGAAAATGTCACACGATTAGTTCAAAATCCCCACACGCATTCAACGCCACGTACAAGAGCATTCTCTTTATTCACACCAAACGGGCTTTCCACTCAAATCACTGTGACAGCTTTCGCCTGTTCATTAAATCAGTATCACGCACTGTATTTGCGAACGGTACTGATCACTTGGGCCGGCCATTCTGGTCAGGTGCCGCTGCCAACGGTACCCGGCTACGATGCCTATGACCTGGAATGGGTCAAGGTAGACGCTGAAGCGGGTTTAACCTGAGACAAGAGATCCCTTCTTAGGGATAAGTTCGCCTTTGTACTTTTTTCTGTGTATTTCTGTATTTTTAAATTTTATGTGCAATAAAGAGTTTTACATACATACATACATACATACAAAGTAACTCTTAGAAACTCGATGGCCTTTGTCAACTAATCAGAAAAATTTGAGCTGGCGCCTTGCCATGACATCCTAATTCCGACTCAGTTCAAGTTTTAGCTGTCACTGACAGCGAATGAATCTGACAGCAAGTGAACCTAAACTAAATCGCATTAAGATGTCATGGTAAGGCCCCTGTATCTAGTTTTGTAGCAGTACACAGAACTTTATTACTATCGAATGATGTTTTTTAATGTAATTTCAAAAATCACTAAACAATTACTTCAAAGTTGATTATTTTATTTGTCATTCTTATGTTTAGTCCTCTTGGTCATTATCTTCATATAGGACATAAGTGGTACGTTGACGTTGCCACTGTTGCCAGACACGGGACTCTGTATAATGTCCATGAATGAATGGGCCAGGATATGACTGTCACCCGAACGGCTATCATTTCACGAACAAGGTTCATTCAGAGAATCAACAGCTGATCCTCGGAAGTTAATACTTCACGCGAAGAGTTTTAATCATTCAGTTTATGCCTTAAACCAAACATTTAGGTTTCAGAGTCTCAACACAACGTGGACGTTAAACTATGCACATTAAATATGATGTTAAAGAGGTTATTTGTCCTTTTCTTACTTTGGAACAGATGTTCATAACGGGCATAGAGGAATTATCTAATAGCGTCAAAATGCCGTATTTGTAAGTACGGTGCATAGCACCTTTTGTTTTTGAATACAATTTCTCATCCAATTTTAATGTCGTGTTTATTTTTTCCTTCTCAGAGATTAAACTTAATATTGTTACAAATTCAACTCGTCCCAAGACAATGGTTAGCTAAAAACATCGCATGTTATGGCTAATTAAAGAATTCAAATTCAACCCTGCATACATACATAAATATATACATACCGTCACGCCTCTTTCCCACAGGGGTAGGCAGAGACTACTTTGTTCCACTTGCTACGATCCTGACATACCTCTTTCGCTTCATCCACATTCATCAATCTCTTCATACATGCTCGTCGGTTACCCTGCATCCAGATCTATTTTTTGTGTTTAGGTATCAGAAACGAAGTATTGTACGAGTTTTATTACCGCCTCAAATACCTAACTACTATAAAACGTCTGCCAGCTCTTGGACTAATACAGTAAATTAACTTAACGGTTCGTATTTCCTCTCATTAAAAACTCAGGTGACCCGAACGCTTTCGGCGATCATCGGTCATCATCGGACCTCAGATCACTTCCGTCAACAAATATTTGATTTCAAATTTAGAAGGCGCTGCCAAGTTATGTTTGCTGCTGAGAAAGGCGCCACTCGTGTCAAAGTAGCGCGGAGTTGTATGCAATTGTGATAGCTCTACATTTTGCCACCGGAATGCGTAAGTTGGTTATAGTGCAACACGTTTTTTTTATGGACGACTTTTTCGCATGGGAACTTTTAAGAGTATACTTTTAAAGAAAATAGATTTTATAGTCATTTTATAAGCAGGTTCTACGTCAATTGTTGATTTTATTTACAACAAAAATGTGAATCTATATAAAATTCCTAATAAATAATAATTCTGAGAGGAGGCCTGTGCCCAGCAGTGGGACGTATATAGGCTGGTGATGATGATGAATAAATAATCATTATACTATTATGGCAAGTATTTAAATAATCAAATAAATTACTTTAGCACCTAAACAGACTGTCAAAAAAAATGTTAGCATTACACGTACTTGGTTATCTATGTTGAGCATTATTACTTAAAGTAGTATTTTTCCAAAGGAAAACTTCACCATGCAGCCTTCCTATTAAGGAAATCATAAAAATGCTCTTACAAATACATTTTTTTATTTATAATTCCAGAACTATAAGTTATGACAATTTGCGCAACACACCTACATAAATGAATTTATTTTCTCATATTTAAAACACCATAAATCATATCGAACATTACTATTAGTCAAATCTGATTATCTGATATACTTAACATACCAAATAGCCATATCGGATATTTGTCCCATAGAATTCATAACATATGAACGCATTATCACGTAGGCGATGCCACACAAAAAGATATCATTATACCTTTAAAAAACGTCAATTGGATATAATACCCCCATAACATACATACCTACGACGTTATACTATACTTGGTCATTCAATACATTGTTGTCAAAAGAACCTACTTAGTTTTAATGTGGGTCTATAACAGAGGTATGAAAAGGCTTTATGTGACCAGTAGCTTCTAAACGCCTTTGTAAGGCTGTGTATTATGTCATTAATCTTATGTTAATGTGATTTCATATTATGTGTCACATTTGTAACAAAGAATTTTAATTTTGTATTTGTATCTGTTTAAATTCAAATTATGGATGACAGCTTTACTAAAATCAACCATAACTTTTTTTTTCAGTGTTATTTTATATTTTAACACTACTGTCAACAGTTGCAACAGAATATTTATTACAACAAATGAACTCTCACACACACTAAATTGTAACTTAATCTTTCCACTTTCACTCGAAGTGAAAATAATCGTTGACAATTAATAAATACTTAGTATAAAAGATATGTTTGTTCTAACACAGCTTTGACTGTCAGAGTAGTCGTATAAAAGCCGCATAACGCCACTTCAAAGTAGCCGCGGTTATAAAAGGTACTATTAATTATGTGTCCTGGTTGACAAGCGAGCTTGTTCGCACATATATCACTAGAGATGGCGGCAACTCGGCTAAAATAATCGCCGAACAATATAGCCGAGTTTCCGAGATTCATTTTTGCCTTGCGAATATTGCACGCTAGTTTTCGGTATGAACATAAGGCATAGAATGCGCATGTATGAAAGGGGTTTAAAATATCGGTGATGATGATGAATGTTCGCTTTGTGTTTATTTTAAAATATAATACTCTCGCTTTATGTCTCTAACCTGTAATTAAAACAAACACTCGTTTTTTACTTCTTTTAAAAATAAAGTCTACTAAATATTCGAGCTTATGTGTACTTACATAAGTATGATTTTGATAAAAGCGATTTTGTTTTTAATTCAACAAAGATTCACGTGACGCAGTATTCTCTATAAAAAACTTGGCGAAAGCAAATTTATTTTAAACTTTTAGTTTTTCTTTGAAAAAAAATAGGCATATGACGTAAACAGGATTATTTTTATTCGGCGAAGTCAACAATTGTTTTTGGCCAATGAGTCGCATCACTGACCCGACATTTAATTTAACAAGTGACACCACAAATATGTCGCTGGCAGAAACTAGGAAAATGCTCATTAATTAAAAAATACAATTGAAGGTGGCAAGGCAAACTTCGCAATAAAAATAAGTAGATTGTCATAGACGTAGAGGAAGTACTCTGGTAACACTGGTATTAATTGGCACTTTTATGTCAATTCTGGTTCTATACCACCTAATTTCATGGTCATATAGTGGCTGATTAAAACCTTGTACAGCTAATTGATAAAGGAGGCTAAAACAACTTATTAAGCGGCTTAAATACCATTAGATAATTAATATGTCACTGAATTCTTAAAATTTATGATGTCGATCACATACTTGCATTAAAAAAGTGAGTTAAGTCTGATAAATTTAATGACCGGATAGTCTAAGTGGTTAAACAACCTGCCTACGAATCTTGAGATCCTGAGTTCGATCCTTGGTCAGGGTAATGCATGATGTCGTTTTGAAATCCAAGATACTTAATTATGTAGGTTATTTAAATATGTTTCTTTATCCATTATCGAATCCTAAGTTTATAGGTATCAAATTGTCTTATAATTTCACTTTTTTACACGTAATGAAGCTACCCGCTTTCTACAAAACGACAAAAATCCGAAATAACTCAATACATTCCGAAAAATCTTCCGACAAATATTTTAACACTTTACTTTCAACACATCTTGAATACCGCATCGACTGTACCCAATCAGCCATCACCAATTTCTCACCACGATCCAAGCCAGCTTTAGTGTTAAAAACGCGTGCCGAAATGTCACAAATTCTTGTGCTTGTCGACATTTGTCACCATCTTCGGAATACGGACTTTTACTAATTTCTTACTCGCCGGCGATCTTTGATATTCGAATGTTTAAGCCATATGTTTTGTACTGAGACGCCGAAAAAAAAGCAAGTTCGCTTTTTACGAGGATATCGTTCAAATGTGTCAAAAGAGTTTCATTAAACACTCCTCAAGAATTTCATCTCAAAAATTAGTCACTCCATTGAGGCCTTACCCCCTTATTCATAAATGCTCTGCAGGCTTCTGCTTCTTCTTCTTCTTTTTATTTGTGGCGTTACAAGTCGTTATAGCGACGACAACTTCACCAATGTCAGGGTAAAATTTTCTTAAAATAAAATCTTGTGACAAAATGTCGGCAACGTTGTACGGTAACACGGTCAAAAGACCCCCCTCCCCCCCTGTCGGGCTCTTAGCCACCGGTCAATGATATCCCTCAGATACTGCCAGGAAATCATTAGCCGTTGCCCAGGGTGCACCGGACCAAGCACTGCTCTTCCCCCCGGACGGATCCAGAAAAGAACCGCGGCTTGGCTTCTGCTAACTTAGTAATTGTTTGTCCTTATCTGTCACTTTGACATTTACCTTTCACAGATAAGGATAAACGATTGCTAAGTTAGCAGAGGCCTATAGAGCGTTTATGAATAAGGGGGTTACACTTTTAACATTAGACAACCACGGGTAAAAAAAACCGGCCAAGTGTGAGTCGGACTAGCGCACGAAGGGTTCCGTTCCGTACCAGAAAAAAATAATATCGAGCAAAAACTGTAAAAAAAATTACTTTCGTTGTATGGCAGCACCCCTTAAATATTATTTTTATTTTATTTTTAGTATTTGTTATTATTATGGCAATAAAATACAACATCTGTAAAATTTTAACCTCCTTGCTATTACGGTTCATGAGATACAGCAAAAAACGCCAACTATTACTCTGTTGTATGGGAGCCCCCCTTAATTATTATTATTATTTTGATTTTAGTATTTGTTGTTGTAGCCACAATAAAAATACACAATCTGTAAAAATTTAAACTATCTATCTATTACGGTTCTTGAGATACAGCCTGGTGACAGACGGACGGACGGACGGACAGCGAAGTCTTTCTAATAGAGTCCCGTTTTTACTTTAGGTACGGAACCCTAAAAATCCTAAAAATCATTTACTATGATGTTTAGTCAAACTAACTCAACCACCAGCTGAAATTCCGGATCAATTTTAAGACATAGGTATTTGGTTTTAATTTCACGTGCTCTACCGACCGGGGTCAATTCTCAAATCACTATTTCACTTTATCGCGACAGTGTCGCGTCGTCCATTAATCCCGCTAGATGGCGTTTGCGATTGCAAAGAATCGGCCGCGACAAACGTGCCGCGGATTTTATCGGCCAGTCTGTGATCTTTCGCGGCATTATTTGATGCTTGGAACATAAACTTTCTATGATGATTTTAGGAAGTAGAGTATACTAAACTAAAACTAGCCTTTTGTTGGCTTCTGCTAGCATTGGTATAGAAAAGAAAACATTGAATTGATTATGATATCTGGGGGGTTTATTGTCTAACTCGCTCGCAATCGCCATCGTGTTTATTTTGACAGTTCTTGTATGAATGTGACAGCTAGCTGATTCCGATGCCAATTGTAAGCCCATACATGAACTGTCAAAATGAACACGATGGCGATTGCAAGCGAGTTAGACAATAAGCCTACCGTTCTATATAATCGCATCGATTTCTACAATTTGTAAACTGCTAACAAGTACACTAATTACTCTTACGAGGGAATTAATGAAAATCAAAGGAATCATTTTATAGGCGATGCGACTTGCAACCCATCACTGTATTGACCCTATCCACCTTTACGCCCACAATCACATTAAACGCGGCCTTTGGGTCTGCCTGTCTACCCCATAAGGGACAAAGACGTGATTTATGTATTACTTGCTGAATGTATTTTTATCTGACCGCGTGTTTCTTGTTGTGACAGGTGAAGGAGGGGGCGGCGGGGCGCGGCGCTGCGCGCGCGATGCAGCCGCGTCGCCCGCGCACGCGCCTGCGCCGGCGCCGCCCGCGCACGTCAAGAGCGAGCGGCTGAGCCCGCACGACTCCAACGCATCTAGGTGACTAATATCTATAGTTTTTGTAATAGGACCCCGGGAAATTGAGGTGCAGTATGCTATGCTTAGTGTAAGTTTTCCGTCACAAAATGCGTCTCAAACGCGTTAAAATGTCAAGTACTATGAGAATACTTTGTTGCCTTTTCGATCAGCAAGTGGCGCGGCCAATTTTGCCTTGGTAATTGAGACGCTTACGTGCAAAAATGTTCGAGACGTTTTTTGTGCGAAAACTTATACTAGATGCCCAGGAATGAGTTAAATACGATTTGCACAAAAATTTTAGAACGAGTTTCTCGCCATTTTTGTACCTTTCGAATGGTGATTGCGATTACGACCATGCGCATGTGACACAATCAGCCTATGGGTTTAGGGTCATCAGTAAATTTCGACAAACGGTAGGTAATTTGTGACACATCATGCGATCATTCGACAATAGCTCACAGAAATAGTCAACCTCTAAGACGCCCTCAAACTAGGTGGATCGATGATCTTCGCCAGCTGGCTGGCAAGAGCTGGATGAGAGTTGCCGAGGATCGTTCACGATAGCGAGTGGTTGGAAAGGCCTATAGCCAGCAATGATCATCACCATCATCAGCCAGAAGATGTCCACTGTTGAACAAAGGCCTCCCCCTTAGCCCACCATAATGAACGACAACTCGCCACCTGCATCCACCGGTTTCCCGCAACTTTTACGATATCGTCAATCCACCTAGTGGGAGGCCTGCCAACACTGCGTGTTCCGGTCCGCGGTCGCCACTCGAAAACTTTTCTCCCCCAACGGTTGTCCATTGCCACTTCAACGTACATACTCTTCGAGCTATATCGGTGACTCTAGTTCTTCGGCGAATCTCCGTATTTTGGATTCTGTCGCGCAAAGAAACTTTGAGCATAGCTCTCTCCATAGCTTGTTGAGCGACTCTGAGCCCTTCCAATGATAATATAGATAGACTGATAATGATAAAAGTGTGTTGTCGTGCAGATCTCGCAGCGTGACGCCGTCAACGTCGTCGTACCCGGGCACGCCGCCGGAGCGCGGCAGCCCGCTGGCGGCGCCGGCGCAGCCGCCGCGCAACTACTCCGACATCATGCGCTCGCTCGCCGCGCGGTACAACACGCACCCGCCTAACGAGTAAGTCAATGTCCGATCATTTGACCGACAAATGTTTGACAAATGTGACGTTCGACAAACAATTCATTCGACAACCCTTTTATCGCATTCACTGTCACCGACGCCTTTTCGTGACTTTCGCCCAGTGCCGCTGGTATAATTTTACAGGCATTTGAACGCACATGTGCGTCCGAGGCACCTGAAGAAGTCTCCGTTTGACATTTCAAAGCGAATACGTTAAGTCTGTCATACCAATTTTTTTTAAATTTAAAAATCAATTGCGAGGCTCACATTGGGTTCGGTTAGGTTTCTTTTGAAACTTTTTCAAAAAGTTCACGTGTTAAATAAAATAAAGGGATGTCAAACGACACATTTGTCAAATGTTTGTCGGTCAAATGTTAGTGAACCAATTAAGCCACATCCATAACAAAAACATAGATATAGAATACTCTAGGTGTTGTCCGCGAATTTTCGGACTTTAGCGAAATTTTCGATTGTCATACCTATATTTCGGAATTTGGTGGTACCTTTTGTTGCGATAGCACGCATCTTTGAATTTCTAATAAGATATGAATTTATAGGTATTCAAATAGTATCTTATCTAATTTACAAGTTTAAAAATCATTCAGACTCGTTTAAATAATAATAATCACAAATCATTATATAAATATCTTCTACAGTCATGCCTTGATCAATAAATGAAAGCCGAAAACATTTGATAATGAGACGATAAAAATTAACAGTGACTCACCCATTAGTGCGAGTGTCGTATTTGACGATTCAGATATTTTTACTGCATAAAATCGTAAAGTGATTGGCGGCACTAGCATTCTTTAAAATGCCGCACAATAAAAATTTCATTCAACTAATTGGGGAAACTAATTAATATTTTTCTACCTGCTAATAAATTCACTCGATATCGTTCTTAAAAGCTACGCTTATTAATGGTATTGTGCTAATCACTTAGCCCGTGCCGGCTTTCTTAATGAATGCACTATGTTCTTCGAATACGTATAATTATTGTATTAAGATTATTACAAAAGTACCGGATGATACATTATTTGAATTCAAAATTTTGATAACACTAATTCTGTAATGGATCGCGTATAATTTCTTCAAATACGTATAAATTTCGACCACTTCTTAAGTAGTTATTTGTAAAAGCATTTAACACAGATTAATGTCAATAGGTCAAAGATGTTAACTTCCAAAGTAACTCGTTAGAACGAGTCATGGCACTTATTATTAAGTTAATAATCTCTTGACATTTCAAAAAGGAAACACTCTATCATTTATAGCAACCCATTTCCGATTTACTCTCGACATTTCACACGGCATGTCACAACACTAGGACGGTTCACCGACCGGCTAGTGATGCCCAAACCAATTAGCATATTAATCGATTCGATAACTTACGTTTAGTCGACAAATTTACATGATTCGTGAGAACCGATGCTCTCCGCGTGAACTTATGTTATATTAATGAATTGCTCATGTTTCGGAGGTCGGCGACCTCTGTCAATATTAATTATTACGAATCAATAAGTTATCTCGTGTCTCTAGTTAAGTATGCGGTATGCAGCTAATTTGTCGTAAGAATTCTGTTTTTATATCATTATATCGTCTTTCATTAGTTAATATTCAAATTTGAATCAATATTATGTATAGCGTTTGGTGGAATAGAGAATCACTTTGCTGCGTTAATTTGTACTTGATGCACTTAAAGTAGCAATTTATTTTAACTGTACGTTAGCGTTTGAACATGCTAATTTTCTGTTAGATTTGCCAGTCATAATAATATACCAAGGCGTTTCTCTAAATAAGATTCCTTTTAACAAACAACAACAAGTTACCATTAATAGTTTAGGATACATTTACTATCAAACATTGTAAACCAATTTTACAATTTGCGGAAATTCGTCAATGAAATCTTACCACTGGATTTCATCGTGTTTCAACTATACTTTCGCAGGTGGTTGGGTCAATGTAATTGAACCCCTTTGTTTACATGGAAATTTAATTAAAATTAATTCAACCTTTTGACGTTGTACACTTTGACCATCGACATATCTATGGAAACATTTATTCCGTTCTTTCTTCTTTCATTCCCGACGAAAATTTCCAAGGTGTTCAGTTAAACTAACTTAATCATCAGCTAAAGTATTAAGTAAAAAAAACTCTCATGACAGTCGAATAATAATAGTCTAATTAAGTGTATCGATAAAATCGATATCCTAACTTGGCCTTACCCCACAGCTACTTCCACCGCATGAACGGCTTCGCTGAGCGAGCGCCCGCGCAGGACGCGACCGACGCGCCGCTCGGCGGCCTGTTCACGAAACTGGCGAAGCAACAGGGCGGCCCGCCAAGGCTGCCAGCTTTCCCGGTCATGCTCGATATGAGCTCCACTAAGGTTAGTGTCGCATCACTATTTCGAATGCTTTTTATTTTTGCCAATATTTCTAAGCAGGTAGGTGCTCGTAATTATTCGAAATAATTAAAATAAGGAAATTTAGAAAGGCATTTTCCCGTAACCCGAAAAATATTGAAAGTGTCACGATCGAAACGATTGATAAAGTGTTTTTTTTTACGTTTAAAAGTGTTGCCAATTTTTAAAGACAATGATACTTTTATTTTAATAATAATATCCAAAATAAACTTCTGATTTATACAATAATCTGAGCGTGGTATTAGTTTCTAAATATATTTTATTGTAGTATTTTTGGGTCATGTTCATTATCATAATAACAAAAAAACTGTCTCGTTTAAATATTTTCGAAGGAAGGGCATCGCGTGCGCACTTAGCGGTCAAATACAGGATGTCGATCATCTCACATCGACAAATTCAAAATTATACTTTGTTCCAAAATGTACTGAGTTCAATTTAAATCTCCACTTAAAACAAAACATATGCCTTGTAATTTCATGTTAAAACGTAAATTGACGTATTACAAGAATCAAAAATAGCCAAGCATTTCCTCATATTAGGTAATTCAAGCCGGTTGGATGCCCCTATGAAATAATCCACGCTCAGCTGACTTTTAATTTCAAAAGTACAATTTAAATTCGTATTAATTATTTGCTCACTGACCTTCTCTTAATTATAGCTTTACTCGTTTTCATAGTTCACGTGTGTGATTAAAATGTCTCATAAAATTCAAAGCTCTATCATAGTTGGAATCTTAAGGTATAGCCGTCGTTTATGTTAATTTGCCTCTTTAAAATCATAATGCGCGTCGGGCAACTTCCTTTGCCGTAATAATGGGGTAATTAAATCTGATAACGATGACCTTTACACTTCCTCGGGGGAGATAGGGGGCAATTGCGAGGGTGGGCACGCGCCGGTGTTGCCAGGTGACGAGGAATAAGCGGAAAAGTTGGTATTTTTTATCTCGTCTCATGTGTCATCGTAAGGGGTTACGTAACTATAGCTGCGTTATACTGACAATTACAAGGTACTATCCTATGCCAGTGTCTCAAACTCTCCATGCCAAATTTGATTACGATCGATTGAGCAGTTTACGCGTGAAAGCTTTACAAACAAACAGAGTTACATTATTAGTATATTAGTAAGGTACTAGCTGTTTCCCGCGACGTCGTCCGCGTAGAATTAAGCACGGGATGATGTAGGATTCAAAAAGTGAAAATTTTGTCAAATTGGTCCTTAGGTCGGAGCGTATTCAAGTAAGGGATAACTTGGCCTTTGTGCATTATATCCAATATTTTTTGTCAATTGTGTTTGTTTCTTCAATTTTTACATACTTACTTCAATGCAAACCTACAAACATTTTTGACGTGACAACGTCTTATAAATTGGTTTGCCGGGTGACACTTCAAGAAACTGCGTTACGCTCCGCTCACGTTATGCGCTCACAATGAGAGCGAGTGAGAGGCACGCGTCCCTTCCACTCGGGCATGGTTAGCTCGCCTAAGAGCGAGAGAGACAGACATAAAAAGTGAAAGGCACGCGTCCCTTCCACTCGAGCACAGTTAGTGTTAAATATAATTCTTTGTATAAATAAATGTTTTAAATTGTTACTATTATTTCATCCTTCTTCCTACTATACGAATGAATATTCACATTAAAATTATTTTACCACTCAAAGTCGTTGTCACGTAAAACTTTCGCCCGTATACCGACTTTACAGGCAACCAATTTTTTTGCAACAATTCTTACGTGGCGAATTTGTACCTATGATCAATTATTACCCCTTTATGATATTAGTGTTGAAGATGTTAGATCTGGTAACCCCAACGGCTCCGCCCATGCGCGCGCGCATCGACTCTCTCGGGAACTGGAGCTGCACTAATTGGCGGTAGCACGCGCGACACGCTAGTGATGTACTGATGTGATGTGAAATCACGGCCGACTTTTAAATTAGACGACTTTTTACACACGACAGCAACGCGGATACGTACAGCTAAAATAGTTACAGTTAACTCGACTTTCTAATAAAAAGCGTAATGATACAAAATGGGCGTTATTTGTCTCGCGGTTGTGGTATTGCTCCCATTGGTTGAGTTTTATAGCGGGTGGGATAATGATTGTATTACTCGGGCTTAGGGTACAATAAAGCTGTTTTCCAAGGCAATTAGCCGTTGAATCGGTTACGTCACGATCTTCCGCTTGAATCGAATAACTTGAATCAATTAGCTCGGATTGTGTTATTAGGGATCGCCCACGGTGTTTCGGTTGAACGATTGTTTGTTTTGCGATGTTTAGTCATGCTCATACTTACTTAAAACGCTAAGGTTTCCTTTGCACGTCTGCTTTGTCCTTGAACCTGCTAATTTCATGCACAATAAAGAGTAACACTGGTCGTATTTCTAAATAAAGTTGGTCGCTCTGACAGCTGTCATTCCCATACGATTCCTAACCTAAAAACCACGAAATTGTAAAGCCGGGTACACATCTGCGACCGGTAACTATAACGTGCAACGTTACGTTACTGTTACAGTGGCTTAAGAGGATGACATCTGTCAAATACGTGTTTCCCTTTCCGCGGAAATATGGTGTTTTCTCGCCGGGATCGGCGGGAGATTAAATCCCAAGCTCGGTTTCATCACGCGCGTTCATTTCACGCCGCGCGCGTCTGAATTTCGTACGAAATTAGAGCGCGTGCGCCTTTTTTAGTGAGCAATTAAAAAAGATAGATTGCAATTTGACCCGCGGGTAGCCGGCGTGACGGCTTGCTACGTTATTATGATGAATGCGTACCGTTCTCCATCTGATAACACCTCACCCAGGGATGCCAGACGTACGATAATTTTGACTCCGGTACGGTACCTACAGTATAGAAGTATTATCGTACCAGTGTTGCCAATGCTACGGCAATTACCGTGTTCTACGGCTTTCAGTCCAAAAAATTACAAAATCCACGGCCTACGGCTGCAACCCTGGGGCCGTAGCAGATTCTACGGCTTTTCGCAAATTTACGATTGTTAATTTATTTATTTATAATAAATTCACTTTTAGAGTATTCGACTGTCATTAGTGTATCCGATGCACGAAATTCGACCGTCGTATAGTGCTGTCCCGCTCATCTAAATATTGCTTGATAGGACATCGAGAGAAACGGCACTATACGATTGTCGAACATCGGAGTAGCCCTGCGTATCCGAATGCCAGTGTTTCTTTTTTTAAGGAGTGACACGGCCCACCCTTTGTCTTTTTCCATATAAACACGGCTTTTTTATGTTATGTACACGGCCGCCTAAAAATTTGCATTGGCAACACTGTATCGTACGTAAAAGTACGATAATTTGCAACCCTCCTCTTAGCCTCGTAAGTTCTCGCGCACTTTCTTAAATTCAAACTAATAGTAAAAAAGCTGAATGACTATTTGCTCCAATCCCCCCCCCACACACACACACACACACATACACATTGGAATGTACCTACACAGAATTCAGGTTAAATATAAGTTGACGAAAATCTGGATTGACAACGTTTTAAGACCCTTCACCTCTCTGAGAACATTTGCAGTCCGTGAACTCCTAGAACAACATTCGGGTTTGTCTTGCTGTCTCATTCACTCTTATGGGTTTGATATTTATACGATAATTTTAGACTTTAGTACGATAATTCACCTTATTCGTCTGGCATCCCTGAACTCACCTTTCATGTTTGCTCAGCGAGTGCGCTATGCCTTCTGACCGCGCACCTCGAAGATGGATTAACGAGCCGGGGTCGACGACATGCTTTTGTTTAATTTATCAAATTAAGAAAGTCGAGCTCGAGTTACGCTACCTGTTTTAAAAAAAACAAGCTTTTGAGAGACAGACGCGGTTTTGCGAACTCGAACATTCCAGTCCAGTATAACTGTCAGTCATCGAAATGTTTGGTGAAAAGTACTGATTGAACGCGGCTAGATTCTGTCATTGCGTTGTGTAATGATGGATGATTTGTTACAATTGCTACTGTAACAAAAAGTTCCTGAATATCGGTAGCTCGTATTTGTTTTTTATTTTTTATTTTCAACTACTAAGTTGATGCAATGCATTTTGTTTCTGGCCATTAATAAACTGTTACGTCTTTTTGTCGAAAATTGCTTTTAGAAATAGAAAAACATTTTGTCACACATAAAAACCCCGGGAAAATAGTGATTTGTTTTGTTATCATTTTGTAAATTACTTACAGTTACTGATTTTTAAAAAGTGTTTTTCTGTAAAAAGACAGCTCAAGATTATTACCGTCTTTCTAAACCCGGGAACACATCATGCGAGCTGTAACATGCAGCGGTTACAACTCGCAGATGAGTACCCGGCTTTATGAGAAAAAAAAAGTATAGTGACGCGACATTCATCGATACATTTCCCGCAGACGCTCCTGGCTATATCGCGGGTTGGGCGCGGGGGGCGTTCGCGGCGCAAGCGCGCCGGCGCAGCGCCGGAGCATAGCCCGCTGGACCTGTCGGCGGCGGGGGAGAGCGCGGCCAAGCGCGCGCGCTTGTCAGCCAGTCCCAGCACTAGGAGCGACAGTGATGAGCGAGACAGAAACTCTAATGATGGTAAGTACTAAGTACGCTTACCCCTAAAGCCAGCTACTCACACACCTGCCGCAGGGGCAATATTGGAAGCGGGACCAGTATTGCCTCCTTAATTGTGATGTGTATAGGTAAGCAGGGGCAATTTTTAGAACAGGCGAAATTGCCCCGACCGGCGTGCGACCGATATTGCCCCTGCGGCAGGCGTGTGAGTAGCCGCCTTTATTCATAAACGTTCTATAAGCTTCTGCTAACTTGGCAATCGTTTGTCCTTATCTGTGAAAGGTATGCCAAAGTGACAGATAAGGACAAACAATTGCTAAGTTAGCAGAAGCCTACAGAGCGTTTATGAATAAGGGGTTAACATAAACGATGATTAAATTGAAAGTTATTGGACAAACCGTAGATTTTTGTTACAAAGCAGTTAATGCGCGATGATGTTAAAGGTTAAGCAATTCAATGATGTGTGTGAAGTTCCCAATCCGCACTGGGCCCGCGTGGGAACTATAGCCAGGGATCGGAACCGGTTTACAAAAACCGGTTAATATCGTTCGAAAAACCGGTTAATTACGCTCATTGGATTAACCGGTTAATGGAGGGAACTAAATCAAAAAGTATTAAAATAAAACCGGTTACCGGTTAATACAAAGAACGAAATTTTAGAGCTCGCGCTCACCGATACGAAACCGGTTTAACTCAAAACAACTCCGCCCCCACCTCACCGCACGCGCTGAGTCACGCGGCGATGCTCTTTCCATCTCTTTCTTTCTTGCATGCGCTGGCTTCAGTGTTGTGTTAGAAATTGGAATTCGTATTATAATTTTATTGGACGCTTTCCGCTGTCTAGCCCTCTGTATGCTTAGAACTTTAAAACTACGCAACGGATTTTGATGCGGTTTTTTTTAAATAGATAGTGATTAAAGGGGAAGCTGGTTTATATGTATAATACATGTTTAATATAGTAGAGAAATACTGATTGCACCCGTGCGAGCCGGGGCGGGTCGTTAGACGTTTGCCGTTCTCAAAAACATATGACACTAAAAATGTGGGTGTCGTTTTCGAGTAATTTGGTGGCTCTGAGCCCGATTTTGTCATAATTTTTGGATCCAAGATGGCGGATGACATTTTGACACTATGACAAAAAATATTTATGGGTGTCGTTTTCGAGTAATTTAGTGTTCCTGAGCCTGATTTTGACATACTTTTTTGGATCCAAGATGGCGGATAACATTTTGACACTATGACACTAAACATGTTTATGGGTGTCGTTTTCGAGTAATTTGGTGGCTCTGAGCCCGATTTTGTCATAATTTTTGGATCCAAGATGGCGGATGACATTTTGACACTATGACAAAAAATATTTATGGGTGTCGTTTTCGAGTAACTTAGTGCTCCTGAGCCTGATTTTGACATACTTTTTTGGATCCAAGATGGCGGATAACATTTTGACACTATGACACTAAACATGTTTATGGGTGTCGTTTTCGAGTAATTTGGTGGCTCTGAGCCCAATTTTGGCATAATTTTTTGGATCCAAGATGGCGGATGACATTTTGACACTATGACACTAAAAATGTTTATGGGTGTCATTTTCGAGTAATTTTGTGCTCCTGAGCCTGATTTTGACATTCTTTTTTTGGATCCAAGATGGCGGATGACATTTTGACAGTATGACACTAAACATGTTTATGGGTGTCGTTTTCCAGTAATTTGGTGGCTCTGAGCCTGATTTCGGCATAATTTTTTGGATCCACGATAGCGGATGACATTTTGACACTATGACACTAAAAATGTTTATGGGTGTCGTTTTCGAGTAACTCTATGCTCCTGAGCCTGATTTTGACATACTTTTTTGGATCCAAGATGGCGAATGACATTTTGACAGTATGATACTAAACATGTTTATGGGTGTCATTTTCGGGTAATTTGATAGCTCTGAGCCCGATTTTGACATATTTTTTTGGATCCAAGATGGCAGATGACATTTTGACGTTTGACACTACTGACACAAAAAACAAAAAAGTGTAAAATGTTACTCGAAAATGACACCCATAAACATGTTTAGTGTCATAGTGTCAAAATACCATCATACCAGATTGCTTTCAAAGTCGATATCTGAGGGTCCGCGAGTAGCTTTAAACATGAATCCGTTATCATAAATGAAAAAACTGGCCGTCATTATGAAATCTTCAGATTTTGGACCGATTGCTTTCAAAATCAATATCTGAGCGTCAGCGTAGTCTCCAAACATGAATCCGTTATCAAAAACGGAAAAAGTAGCCGCCATATATTGAAATTTTTAGTATTTCGACCGATTGCCTTCAAAATCGATATCTGAGCGTCCGAGTAGTCTCCAAACATGAATCCGTTATCAAAAATGGAAAAAGTGGCCGCCATATTGAAATTTTTAGTATTTCTACCGATTGCCTTCAAAATCGATATCTGAAGTGGTCACCAATATTGAATTTGTTGTCAGAATATAAAAAAAATAGGCGTAAACTAGGGAATTTTAAGTTTAACGATTAATTTCTGTATTGATATCATTGGGCTTATTGTCTAACTCGCTCGCAATCACCATCGTGTTCATTTTGACAGTTCTTGTATGAATGTGACAGATAGCTGATTCCGATGCCAATTGTCAGCCCATATATGAACTGTCAAAATGAACACGATGGCGATTGTGAGTGAGTTAGACAATAAGCCTACTGAAGATCTAGAAAAGCGAACGCCGAATGACACGACCGTTTTATTAGAATGATTATTTGGCATACATGTAACAGCTTACAAAAATTTCATCGCAATCGAGTCATTATAGTACCTACAGGAATTAGATTAGGCATTTCAACACTTAAACCATACCCGCGCTTGACGTTCTTTTATCAAAAAAATACTTTCTTAGTCACTATACACACAACCAGCTCACGAAAATGAAGTAAATGTAACGCTATTCACGATACATTACTAACTTACGTTGAAAATTTTTAATTTATTGTTGAATATAGTTTAATAGTCGCATAGGGTAATGTAACAGAATAGATAAAAAGTAAACAAATTGCTTATTCTACGCTGACGAAGTCGCGAACAAAAGCTAGTATATTATTTTTTATATTATATATTGCAAACGTAGGTTTTTTTTGAGTCACTGTAAACTGAGACGTATCTAGACGTATCTAGTTTCTGGTGCAACGGAATGTACGTAATGTTTGCATAAATAAAATTATTTAGGTGAAAGATCACTTACTGACTAACGAACGAATCACTCACGACATCCTCGAAAACTATTGGAGCAATCAAGCATATCAAGATGAAATTTGGCAAAGCGGTAGCTTATCGTAGACCTGTTAGGAACGGATTTTGCGACAGGGACAGGGCCAGATATAAGGGGTTTAAAGGGCTCTTGCAAGTTTGTATTTTTTTTATATTCTGACTACACATTAAACATTTGGAGACCACTCCGACCCTCAGATATCGACTTTGAAAGCAATCGGTCCAAAAACTAATGATTTGAAAAAGGCGGTCAGTTTTTTCATTTTTGATAACGGATTCATGTTTGGGGACCGCTAGGATCCTCAGATATCGATTTTGAAGGTAATCAGTCGAAAAACTAAAAATTTCCATATGGTGGCCATTTTTTCCATTTCTGATAACGGATTCATGTTTAGAGACCACTCGGACCTTCAGATTTCGATTTTCAAAACAATCAGTCCAAAAATTAAATATTTCAAAATGGCGGCCACTTTTTCCATTTCTGATAACGGATTCGTATTAAGACTCCACTCGGACTTTCAGATATCAATTTTGAAAATAATCGGTCCAAAAACTAAATATTTCAAAATGGCGGCCACTTTTTCCATTTCTGATAACGGATTCATGTTCGGAGACCACTCGGACCCTCAGATTTTGATTTTGAAAACAATCGGTCCAAAAACTAAAGATTTCAAAATGGCGGCCACTTTTTCCATTTCTGATAACGGATTCATGTTTAGAGACCACTCGGGCCCCCAGATATCAATTTTGAAAACAATCAGTCAAAAAACCAAATATTTCAAAATGGCGGCCACTTTTTCCATTTCTGATAACGGATTCATGTTTAGAGACCACTCGGGCCTTCATATTTCGATTTTCAAAACAATCAGCCCAAAAATTAAATATTTCAAAATGGCGGCCACTTTTTCCATTTCTGATAATGGACTCATGTTCGGAGACCACTCGGACCCTCAGATTTCGATTTTGAAAACAATCGGTCCAAAAACTAAAGATTTCAAAATGGCGGCCACTTTTTCCATTTCTAATAACGGATTCATGTTCGGAGACCACTCGGACCCTCAGATTTCGATTTTGAAAACAATCGGTCCAAAAACTAAAGATTTCAAAATGGCGGCCACTTTTTCCATTTCTGATAACGGATTCATGTTCGGAGACCACTCGGACCCTCAGATTTCGATTTTGAAAACAATCGGTCCAAAAACTTTAGATTTCAAAATGGCGGCCACTTTTTCCATTTTTGATAACGGATTCATGTTTAGAGACCACTCGGGCCCTCAGATATCAATTTTGAAAACAATCAGTCCAAAAATTAAATATTTCAAAATGGCGGCTACTTTTTCCATTTCTGATAACGGATTCATGTTCGGAGACCACTTGGACTCTCAGATTTCGATTTTGAAAACAATCGGTCCAAGAACTAAAGATTTCAAAATGGCGGCCACTTTTTCCATTTCTGATAACGGATTCATGTTCGGAGACCACTCGGACCCTCAGATTTCGATTTTGAAAACAATCGGTCCAAAAACTAAAAATTTCAAAATGGCGGCCACTTTTTCCATTTTTGATAACGGATTCTTGTTTAGAGACCACTCGGGCCCTCAGATATCAATTTTGAAACAATCAGTCAAAAAACTAAATATTTCAAAATGGCGGCCACTTTTTCCATTTTTGATAACGTATTCGTGTTTAAAGACCACTCGGACCCTTAGATATCGATTTTGAAAATAATAGGTCGAAAAACTAAAATTTTAAAATGGCGGGGTTAACCGGTTAATTTCACTCAACAAAACCTGAATTGGTGCAAAAACCGGTTTATTTAATAACCGGTTAAAAAATCGGTAACCAAACCGTTAACCGCAATCCATTTCGGTATCGGCTATTGACCCCAAACCGGTTAATTTCAAAAACCGGTTTCCGATCCCTGACTATAGCCCAAGCCCTCTCATTCTGAGAGGAGGCCTGTGCCCAGCAGTGGGACGTATATAGGCTGGAGATGATGATGATGTTAAAGATATACTTATTAAAGGGATAATTTCATAAACTACTACGACGACAAGTAAACGTGCTCGCGTAAAAGAAGATATTGTAGTGACTAGGATAGAAAAAGTATGGTTAATGAACACAAAATATTTACCTTGCTACTCCGCTACTTAAGTACTTATTTAAGTAGCGGAGTAGCAAGGTAAATATTTTGTGTTCATTGAAATGGACCTCCGCAAAGTAACGCCTGATTCAATAGAAGTATGGTTAGTTGATTTGGTTGCATAGAGGTTGTATTGGTGATCCTGATCCGTTGGCTGCTATCCTATATATAGTATGTACTTGCTTCGCTTAGGCTAAGATTACGTCGATTGGTGTAAAGTGTCGCATCACCCAATCCCAAACCACTTACATTGATGCTATTTTTTTATACAGCTAAAGAACCAAAAAGTATTTACAACATTTATAAATAAAATAAAAAGGGCTGTAATAAAATTATTATTGCCTCAATTTTTACCACCGAAAGCATAAAAATAATCAACTTATTATCGACGTTCTTACTTAATCCTTAATTAGCGCTGTCTCAGAATTATTGCTACATTGTTTGAAAAAAGAACGCAAGATAATCAAAGACCTCGAAAACAGTTACGTTAATACCTACCAACTCGTTTTAGATTTTACTGATACAGTCATAAATTTAATTGTCGGTAACTATAACCAGAAGCAAATTACATGAACTATGTAGCTTGAAACTTGAGATTATCTTTACTTTAGGTATTACGTGTATTGCATACTTTCCGCCTTAAGGCCCGGTTACGAATACGCGCGATTTGTGCAGCGTATATTTTCTCTGTTCATTGCGTGTATTAGCAGATAATAAAGATTTGTCAAATTAATTGTTTGTCAAACGATACATTTGGCAAACGTTTGCCGGTCATGATCGGATACCGCCTCGAACACACTCGCGTAAGCGTCTCTATTACTATGAACAAATGACAGCGCAACTAGCGGCGCGTAACGGCAACAAACTAATGACATGCTGTTTGACATTTCGACGCTAAGCGCTCTGTTTCTACAAAGGTGCGCAAGACGTCTCTGGTTAGTTTAATGCTCTAAGACTGCACAGATTAAAATTCCTCTATGATTCACTGTTGAAATTCCGTACTAATATATCTTGAAAGCCTCCGAATGCACCTTATTCAATTAGTATAAATACTCTGACGGCCTTTTTGAAAAGCAATTACCTTTCGATATATTTAATTGCCGCTACCGAAAACTAAATGTCTCGTTCAAATTAATTACTATGAAATATGGCTCCGCTCGTGTGATGAGTTTTAGTGAGCGATTTCGTAAATGGATTTTTATCTTTGTTTTTTGTTAACTACCTACTAAAAAGCGCTCGGTAGCGGTACACGGCTTTCAAATAATACTGGCCTTATACTCCGGAATTCGAAATTCGAATTTCGTACGTCAGTATAACCAAACACCTTAATAATACATACCTAGTAATACATAGTAGGTAGTTATAAATTTTATGATTATTCTTTTTTTTCAAGAACGGAGTGAGGCCCGCTGTGACTGCCTCTGCGCAGAAGCGCGTGCGCGCCTATCAGCGTGGTCAGTCGATGACGTTTGCGAATTCGTGACGTCGATCGATATCTGCGCGGAATACACAGCGGTAAGTGCACATCACTATTTTATAAAACAAGTGACGGCTGGTTTTATTGCCAAATTCGAAAAACGAATGCCATCCGAACGATTGAAAAGGTAGAACGGTAAGGGTTAAATAAATAGGTGTGTAAATGTGTATTTTACAGGTCATAATGTACTGAGACTGGGTAAAATTTGAACTTTCTCGAGATGAAAGTAGCCTTGAATTGGTGTTGTAGTGTTAATAGTTGGTTCATACTGCATACAAGCACAAAGCTTGACTCTTTACTAGTATAGATATAGGTATAGATTATATTGAAAATGCGGTTGTACTCGTACTGTCGGTCAGAAGCAACTTTCCTGCGCGGAATTTAATAGCGTTTGAACTAAAGATAAACTAGTTCGCTCCGCACTCAATATCACTACGCACCAATAAATTCAAGCATAAAATTCAATTTAACCGGTAAATCGGATCAGGGAGGTATTTGAATAATTTATTTTACAGGAAATTGGCAGTATAAAGCGGGTATTATGACAGTGGTTGATAGCTTGTAAAAGTTACACAGATGATGCGCGGGCGCCTATTAAAGCAATTAATACGCGTGTCTACGGCGGGAGAACCGGGGCGATGGCATGAGACAATGTTTGAGGCAGACGCGCTAGATGATTGTCGGAAGTATAGGTAGTTCATTACTGTATAGAGGCCGGGAAGAAGAAATTCGTGGATGAGTAGAGTTTGACGGACGAAGTATAGCTGAGTCCGTCAGGAAATAGAAATCCATGAATTGCCGTAGATATCCGCCGAGGCATTGTTCAGTGCCTTTCTCCAATAACGCGAGGAAGTAAAAAAAAAACTTAAAATATTTCAATCCCATTCGATTGTACGAGCGTTAGTCAGAACATGTTTTTCCTAGCCTACAACTAGTTCTGCTGCAGTAAAATATAATATTTCCGATCATATTGGAGAAAATACTCTTTATTAAATGGGTAAAAACAGTTAAGACTTGCTCTTATATTTTGTAACAGTATTTAGCACACGTACAACTTCTGTTTTTTTTTTGCCGTATTATGACATTAATGTTAATTAAAGCAAAAAGCCCAATTTTTAAAGAATACTAGTAGAATTGGATATTTATTTTTTGTGTGCAAACGAATGTTCCCGTTTATCTCCAGAATGGTTTTAAACGATAATTATTTTCAAATGCCAGCAGTAGGACGTATATAGGCTGGAGATAATTATTATTGTTCCTTCAATCTACCTATTTACATCTACCTAAATTCACACATCAATAATTAACGTCGGACGGAAGCCAATCGACCAATCGTGCAATAATGAGCGCATCACTACAGATTGGTACATTTATACATCGACCATTATCGATAGAAAACACCATTACACTTGATTAAAAAGTTAACTGGTGCTTGGTAATTGTGGGTCATAATTTATTTAGAAAATTTGGTAGCTGATGTGATACTTGTAATCTCAATGTAGATACAGTAACTATGTTTACACAGAGAGAAAAAAGAAAAAACACCCGGGTAGCACTCCGAGAGTGCCGGCAAATGAAAACTAGACACAAGCACACACGCGCAAAAAGAAAAAAAAAGAACTGAGGCACTTACGTTAAAGCGACGAAATCAACGTACACTTCAAAAATCGAACGCGACTCTAGCTTCATTCGTATTTCAAAATAAGCTCTTAGAGGATCCTGATATCCTGGTACTTAAACTCTCTCTCCGTCTTACGTCTGACGCGAGTTTAACATTTTTTACACATCCCAAAAAGTGCCTAACGCCGCTTCAAAACCTTCCTCGCGAATCACTCTATATATTGGTGAAAACCGCATCAAAATCCGTACGGTAGTTTTTGAGTCTAACGCGAACAGACAGACAGATAGACGCGGCCCCTACCATTATCGAGTTTTTTAAGTGACCTAAACCTCAACTCCCACGCTTCGCACACACCAAACGCCATACAAAAGAAAACAAGCGACGACTGAAAGAGAAAACAACGGACGATCGTCCCTACAACAATGCCCTAAAATGGACAATCAAAGTCCACACATTGTGATGAAGACATCAGGCGTCAGTATAATCATGATTGCCTCGCGTAATCATTCACCGTTTCTACACCGCGGTCACGCCAGTATATCAAGACACCTGTGCTGTTAAGGGGAAACATGGTTCGGTCTGACTTTGGATTGGGAATGTTAAAACATAAAAACATAGAATGCACCAGTTGCTTCTCTTCCTGAGTAGATGATAAAAGACCATCGAGGGAACGGACGGTATATTGGGAATCAAGCTACAGGCGATGCGCAGCCCAGCACTATTTTGATTCTCTTTTCCACTAAGCTAAGCTAAGCGTGGCCTTTAGGTCTTGTTACTTTAAGCTCCATCTGCCCCGTAAGAGATACTACACAAATCACGTCTATGTCCGACAGGCATGTATGAAGAGATTGATGAATGTGAATGAATCACACACAAAATTTTGACGAATTATATACTTAAACCTTTCTCGTGAATCACTCTACTTTCCTGTGTTGGTGAAAAGCGCATAAAAAACCGTTGAGTAGTTTTTGAGTTCATCGCAAATAGACAGACAAACGCAGCGCTGGACTTTGTTTTATAATATGTGGTGATGTCCCGTAAAAAATATTTCAAACTGTTGTTCGCCGCTTCGCCTCCGTTCTAATTTTTTTTTTCAATAAACTGTTTCTAAAGATCTTGTCCTGACTATAACGAACATAGCAAAAATAGAATATGCCGATTAACACTTCATTTAATTTAGGATGAGAAACCACAACAACATTATATTGCGGTTCGTGAACTGTAATCTCTTAACAATTTGTACTAGAGTAACAATTGACGACACGCAAATAAAGTTACATTAAAACAATTTTATTTTGCGGCTGCCAAACTATTGCACTGTACTATTTGCTAGGTAAGAAATAGTTGACCAGACGCAATATAATGCTATTGTGGTTTCTCATTCTAAATTAAATGAAGTATAGTCCAGTCGTTCTTGTTACGTAACGGTAGGACAAAATGTAACTGTTTAATAACATTTACTTCGCCTTAAAGCGTAGGTGTTGGTGCCACAAGAAGTCAACATACAGTGGAAGAGCGCTGATCGCCACAACACACATATACGACACTGATATATATCTCGACGTTTTGATTAATTTCAATTATTACACCGAATGGGTACAAGTGAAAATGGTATTAATAATGAGTGCAAAAATTTTAATTAGAAAAATGATTTTTGTGATTAATTCGTTTGTGGCTTTTACTTTTGATTAAAACATAGTGGTTTTGATATTAGACTTGTGGTACAAGGTCACCTGTCATGTCAATATTTATTAACCAATCAGATAGCTTAGCGGTAGGGGCAAGGGCTTGTTCGATAAATACGAATATATTTAATCATGTATTGTGCGAGTCATGAATGTGTTATGTATTTTAACTATATGTAGGTATATATTAGCCACTGCATGGTTGCCGTATAATTCAAGCCATGATTATAGTTATATATAAAGTAATTTGTATTTTACCTATTTGCAAGCAATTTTTCATCTAAACTTTGAAAACGACTCTACACGAACACGTCGCGAACTAAATAACATACAATTTAATATATAACAAATATAAAGTTTCACTGTATTAAGCCTAAAAACATCAGTAAAATAAATCCTAAAATGGCCGTCATGCTTTGATTGAACTCTTACTATAACATATTTATTAATATCCAACATACAACTGAACATCCAACACGTGTGTAATAGATCCCAACATAAAGACCCGTGTCACGACAAATCAGCCAACACGATCGCACTTTACGTTGACAGGGTAAAATCGCATGTATAATAAAATAATAACTGTGGCCAATCTAGAGCCTTATTCTGAAACGCCAAAGTGATGTAGCAGCGAGCAAGCCAAATTGCTCTCACTTTACGCATCATTTAAATTATACATCATATTCACAATTTTTTAAAACATAATTTTAATTAATAAGCTCTTATGAACGATTACGAGTAATGATTAATGAATATGAGTAATGATTACGAGTTTCGCTGTCATATCATATACCTTCGCAGTATTGACTAAACGTTTAATCTATTCTTGTTCTGATAAGTGAGACACAGAATAAAATTGTAGCCTTAAATCTCGCGTTTCATCACCAAATATGTTTTTCCTTGAAATAAAGCATTCCCAAATAAGAATTTATGTCCAAGGTGTCAGATTTCTATATGTATTTTTGTTTTATAAGTAGATCAATATAACGGTTAAAAGTGATATTTGTAAAAATCGAGCTAAACTACTAATTAATTACGCACTAAAAACCTGTATTCGGCATAAAAATAACCGCTCTTACCCAGCCATTCCTTAATTTGTAGGTTTTTATGCCAAGATCCTGTACATAAAACTAAGCCAGGATCCAGCGGGCGATCTACCATATCGCTTAGTACCCCTCGAATATACTTCTCAGCCGCGTCATAGTATAAAATCCCGACGACGATAACTGTAGTCGATCTGGCAGTAATTTAGAATTTCTATTGACTGCATATTAGCATGAATTGTTTATTTTGGCGTCCCATATTGAGATATAGCTTGATATATAGTATTTCCTAGGTCTAGGTTGTTCACAAATCATACTACTTTATGCAGTTTATGCTGAAGCTCCGTTATTTACAAGGTATTTGCATATGTTTTGTATTGATACGCTTTCAGTGAATCGGTTGTGGTATTATCTGGTTTTCATTGTATCTTAGCTGTCCGCTAGCGATTTTATGTCGCTACTATTTGTTCGTTTCAAAATAAATACAATACAATGAAAAATATTATATATTATCAAAAACTACAATGAAATTACTAAAAAACAAGAACGCCAGGCAAATAGTAGGCGATCTTATCGCTTTAAAGAGATTTCTACTCGACAAATATTTAAATACCCACTTAAATTTTCAATACGGGATAAAATTTATAATACTAAATACCATTTCTCATATGACAAGATTGATAAGACAACCCTTTACACGATGTATGGAAAGCCATCACGACGACAGTGACGAGGTAATTCCGTCACGACTCAACCCTGACGCTGACGTGTCGCCACTGACGACTCTGACGACTGACGAGCGACGACTTGACTGGCTGACGCGAAACCACGACATTAAATATCTTGAAGTTGGACGAGTCACTAATTGATTCTTTATCATCCGATGCGCAAAGGCATTATAACTATTATGGTATACTAAGTTACTCAAATCAAGACAGCTCTAGTTGTTAAATCTTTTTTTGTAATTTTTTTATAGCAAAATTTGTCCTTTTGACAAGTTCAACATAAGAAAGTCGGCTCGTTGATGTCTTTTATATCCAAATTTCGAAGGTCATATTAAGGTTATTGGAAAAAATGCATGTAATTTCTAAATAAAGCCATATTTTCGTGGAAACAAAATGTAGTTATGACTTAATTTTGAATTTGATAAATTAGGTGATATTTTGCGTTGGTCTATGTTGCTTAGTTAGTTATAAAGTACTTATTATTTTTGTTTATTATAATCCATACGATATTATAAATACGAAATATGTATGTCTGTCTGTTACCTCTCACACGCTTAAAAAGTTTACATAGAGATAGTTTCAGTCCCAAGAAAGGAATTAGGATAATTATTACAAGGGACATTTTGACTTTTCAGGTATTTTTAGGTATTATTAGCACATGGTAATTTGAAAATTAGGGGTATTAGTGAATAAGGTATTATGAAATTTAGTGGTTTTGAGCCCAAAGCCTTTTAAATTTCTTGTATAAAGTTTACTGTAGGATTTGATGGTTGCGATGCATGTAACATTATAACACACGTGAGGCAACTAGACTGATGACGTTTGTGTCTGAAACGACGCGGCGAGTCCCGTCATTTGTACCCCGAACGCGACTTACACAACTTAGCGAGCTAGCGGACACCGGGACAGTAGGCTCAAATACTATGTGATTGATTTGCTACCTTTTTTCCATAATAAACGCAAACGTGTTGAAAACATTTTGCTGTGTCAAAACTTAGACAAAAAAGTTAAAAAAAACAGACCATTAAATTTTGGATATACCTACCTATCCTGGATAAACTGATATCATTAATCGTTAAAATAAAAATATGAGAAAGCTACATTTCATCATGTCCTGTTTAGACTTGGTATGGTAATAAAACATTTGATTTCATTTCATTTCATTAATACATAATACTCATACTCATATTCATTTGATAAACTGTGAAAGTTAGTGACCCAAGAGCCATAATGATGATCATAATAAATAACAAACTCACTCGCTCGGGAAAAGAATAGGCTAGTTTCCAATTCTATAGGAATAATAAAATTCATCTATTCCTGCCAAAAAATCAAATTTCTAACATTATATAGGTTTAGGCTGTGTGTTGTGTGTGTTTTCGGTAGGTGGGTGGATTTTGGACGTTGTAATTTGTGTGCCATGCTAAACGTATTGCACACAAATTACAACGTCAAAAATCCACCCAGGTATACATTTCGTGCTATTTACTAATCGTCGTAAGACCTAACCAAATAGTCATTTGATCACATAGCTGGTAAATTAAAAATGGTAAATCTCAAGATAGCTATACCGCTGCCTAATGTATACTTTGTTCTTTGTTTCTGTATTGTTTTTTACTTATTTGTGGTGTTCAATAAAGAGTAAAAAAATGAAAATGATAAAAAATGAAAATGTTTATTCCAAAAAGAAATTACAGAACTATACAACTAAGCCAAGGGCCCTGTGCTAGAATACCCTGTGTTACAGGACCCTTCCATAGTGATACACTCTTTAATGCTACAAGTCGTACAAAGAAGAATAAAATAATAGCACGAGTACAAAACCAGTAAAGTATTAAGTATAAGTATTTGTATTATATTGTATAGCTCACTGTGCCTGTCTCCGCTGAGCCATAATGCACTGCGACTTCGCCGCATACATTACTGGCTGCAAGCCGACGTGGGAAACAAGGCAATGATTTAAAATTAACATAATATTTGTATCGGCGGCGCAAGCGCAACGAATGCCAATTCGCGCATTATAAGAATTGTATGTCAACAAAGCAAAGTGTTTGGCTACCGTACGCCATACCAAGTGTTAATATAACATGATTAAATGTAGCTTTCTCGTATTTTTATTTAAACTGTCACGAGAAATTATTTTGAATAAATAAAAATGTATGTGGAATGTTTCAAATTTTGTACTCCTTTTGTTTTTTCTAGTTTAAGATTTGTTAAAAATAAACGCAGATAAAACAAAAAAAATGTGCAAAAGCCCTTTGCGTACAACTCACAAAGTAAAAATTTACTTTTAAACCAAACTCATTTACACTTCTTTATTGGAATAATTACAAATAAACTTAATTCTTCATCACTTTATAGTTTAGCACAAAAAAGCTTAAAAAAACAAGTTTCCTAACCGAAAAAAATAGTGCATTATTATTCCGGGACACAGTCACTCACACAGGGGATTAAAACTCGCCCGTTCATATTACCTTAATGTCAAACATATGTACATCCAAAGATGGGCTGGAATTCTCAAACCCGTGATAAACTAGCTCTCGATAAAGGATGCTTCCCCATCATTCTGTGGGCGAGCCGGTAGCCGGATTACTAAGATTTATCGCTAACCGTGTTCTGAATACTGTTGCAGCAATTAATTGTGGCTTAGATAATATTCAGTTAACTAGTTGCTAGATGATTTATACTCGCACGTAAAAGGCTTTTCTGATAAAATATTCGGTATATTAATGGGTGAACAGTGAAACGTCATCTAGATTCGATTCATCTTTCGAAAGGCCAACTTATACAAAGTGTCTTTAATTCCGGAATATTTTAGCAGGAAAAGTTCTCGAGTAGCGACCAGGGGTCGTACCATGACGTCTTAATGCGTTTCAGTTTAGGTTCGCTCGCTGTCAAATTCATACTAAAAGTGACAGCTAAAACTTGGACTGCGTCGGAATTAGGACGTCATGGTAAGGCCCCAGAAACCGCAAGAGGCAGTGTTGGCAGGCCTCCCACTAGGTGGACCGACATCGTGAAAGATGCGGGAAACCGGTGGATGCAAGCGAGTTGTTCATTATGGTGTGCTAAGGAGGCCTTTGTTCAACAGTGGACGTCTTCAGGCTGATGATGATGATGATTTCAGCAAGTGGTTGGGTTAGTTCTACTGAACAGCGCTACAAAGATTTTTCATTCAGATTTTTGATTCCCGCCGCCGAAATTTAATCCCGCCCTAGGGTCACTTTGAAGATCGATCAAACAAAGGATGTTTGTTTGTTACTCAATCACGCCAGAACGGCTCAACGGATCTGGATGAAATTTGGCACATAGATAGAGAAAAGTCTGGTGCAGTTATAATTTATCAAAGGATCAATGTATGGAAACATTTTGTCAACCATGATTAAAAAATCCTGAAAAACACAAAAATAAGGCTATTTAGTCAGACTCGTGACCGCAGTATCTGCTGATATATCTGGAGCCATTTTAAGAGACCCTGTAAATATCGATAATGACAACGACCTAGCTTAATGTAGGTAAATATACCCGAGGTCTAGTTTCAAAACCACCAGACATGATTTACGAACGCTCTCCATACTTCACAAGTGATTTATACGAGGGAACGTATATTTATAATAGGAACTATCGATCTTCTCCATTGTGCATTAAATCCTGCCCGTATTAGCTTGCGCAAGAGTTCGTGCATCTTACAATCACACCTTTTGCACGCTTATTCTGGCGGGTCGATTTTTGAAATCACATCTGTGAGTATAACACTCGAAGGAGGTAAAATTTGGTATTGCTACAGAAGCGATCGGATAAAATTTTCGACTGGATAGGACAGTGTTTCGTATCCCAAATTCGACGCATTTTTTTTTCAGTTTCGAGTGATGCATTTTTACAGATGCGATTTCAAAAATAAGCCACTTACGCTGAAAGTGGTACTCCAAAAACAGTAGTAGTAGACGTAGTGAATACTTAACTATATAAACACTAGCTTCTGCCCGCGACTTCGCTAATTAGACTTAAGAACTGATGTTGATAATATATTCTGCAGTAATTATTAACGTCGCGACTCTAGGCAGCTACGAACTTTTACATGTTTATCGCTATCCCGCGGGAACTATGCAATATTCCGGGATAAAAAGTAGCCTATATTTTAATCTAGTGTATCAGCTATCTTCGTTCCAAATTTTATTTGAATCCATCCAGTCGTTTTAGCGTGAAGAAGGAACAAACATACACACTCGCTCACATCGTCACAAACTTTCGCATTTATAATTATTAGTAGGATAGTAGGTTAGGAACAAACACAATTGACAAAAAAGATAAGATATAATGTACAAAGAAAAACGAACTTGTCCCTTTAAGGGATATCTACAATACTAATCTTTTTCAAAACTTATTTAACTGTAACTGAAGCTTAAAGAATAAGGCCACCGTTGGGTAATTCCAGTAGACGTGCTACATTAGGGCTGATAATTGGCTAACTTCGTGTGACAAAGGATATTTAGTAACGGCTCTACGCCTGAATACTTATAATATGCACGGCGCAGGATCCGTGATCTTACACATAATGGTGGGTCCACATTGACGAATGAAAAAGGTATTTTTTTGACCCCTAACGCAAAAAGAGAGGTGTTATACTCATAAGTTTGACATCGGTGGCATCGTAGCTCTCATACGGGTAGACCGATTTCGATGTGGTTTTTTCAATTGAAAGCTTCCTTGCTGCGGTTCTTAGCCATGTTTGGTAAAAATTGGTTCAACAGTTTCAAGAGTATCAGCTCTTTTCCAAAATGATATGATGCAATTTGGCATAAAATACTAAAAAAATATCTTCGTGCTTAATCTCATAACCATAACATTAGGTCCTTGGCGTTATTTGTATGAAAAATACGAAATGAAATGAATGAATGAAATGAATGAAATGAATGTTTGTTCTCGAGTCTTGGATGTTTAATATGTATTTAATTTTATGTATGTATCTATATAAGTATGTTTATCCGTTGTCTAGTGCCCATATTACAAGCTTTGCTTAGTTTGGAACTAGGTCAATTGGTGTTAATTATCCCAAGATAATTATAATATAATATTTATCATAATATAAGATAATATTTTATTTTATTTTATTTATTTATTTATGCTGAACCACTTTCCCTATTTTAACGTATCATTCAGCGTATAGATGGCGCTTCTAGATGCAGCACTTAGCCCTAATTGCGCATTGTCACCGTTCGGGGTTCGTGAGCTCGTGACGTCATGACGCAACCGCTTAAATTACATGCCATTTGCTTTTGAAATAAATCGCACATGTTTACGAAGCAAATGTACTGTTGAAACTGCAATCGTGGGCGCTTGCATCCGTTACATTAGTTCAATGAAAATATTAAAAATATAAGCAGTTTATTTAGCGTGAGTTGCACCAAGTTACTTGAACGATAACTTTAACCATAACCGACGAATTTGACATAATATTTTATAGGTTTTCTGTCGAAATCGTTAGTTATCGTGAACTTTATTGTTAAAATAATTTCGTGCAACTCTGGGGCATTTGTTTTGGATCATAATGTAACCCTTTGTTTTGTTCTGATTTGTTCTGAATTCTTTTCCTTTTTCTTAGCGTGCTGTCTTACTTGAGGTCGCCTCTTGTGTAGGCATTTGGACTATTTCTAAGTTATTTGTGTGGACACTCGATGTCGTATGTTCAATTTTTTTTAACCTATTATAACAAGTAATAGGTTAATACAGTCCGTGAGCTCCTAGACACATTCGGGTTTCGGGTACTATCGGCCGATTCAAGTATCAAACCCATAAGAGTGAGTGAGACAGCAAGATAGACCCGAAGGTCTTTTTAAATACTATATACCGTAGCTCTACGTAGTTAACAGACTGATTCAAAAATTTAATATTTACGTGATAACTATAAATGGTCGCTTTTGGGGGTAGGCTAAGTTACGCCATCTATCGGCACTTGGTTAAGTCGCTTAGTATCTATCAAATCAATCTATCGACCCTCAAAGTGAGGTACGCAAAGTGGGTTGCGACAACAAGCAACAGATGTCGCTATTTGCGACACACACTCTGACGTCAGTAACGTTAGTATGAGTATATTGTACTTCTTCATATCTTTAAATCTACGTGTAGGTATCGAATGGGTGTAAATAAATGTTTCTCTCTCTCTCTCTCTCATGCTTCTTTGTGAATACGGCCGGCGTTCATCGATTTATAGGACGTTATCACGTCGAAAAAAAATTGTTTTTTATAAATTATGTTATGGCCTTTAAGATCTTATGCTACAGTATAACCGAGGTCAAAACAAACGCCTGACCCTACCCAGAATGCTAACAGCCGAACTCAGATGTAATCTAATAGGTATTTGGCATATTTAAGAACGGGGAAACCAGCAGCTTTTTTCGTTTGCCCAAATACGACGACATTATGCTAACATGAGATGTTTATTCGGAATTCCCAAATCTATTTCCATTTGGAGTGTCAGTGATAGAATTCGGAAGATAGCGTCAGAGGCTGTCAACTGTTTTATTACTAGATGGTTCAATCGATAAACGATCGGCTGTTTTACGTCTATGATTACGACCGTCACTATCTTGGAATATTTTTTTTACTGCTCAGTGTGTGTATAACGTAAAAAACTGTATAACTCGAGCTCAGTGTTCTAAGTTCTAAAATCTGCTCGAATCAAACGTCTATTTCCGTACACAATTATAACATCTTCATAAAAATTTAACTCTAGGTGACAAAAGTCCGCCTTGAAACAGTTAATATTGACTCGTATGCATTTGCAGAAACTTAAAATCACAATTCGCCCTTCCAAGGTAATAAACGGCCCATACGATATGCCATCAACACGACTCGAGTACGACCTCATATTAAGCCATCCAAACAATTAAATAGAAACGAAAGCGCACACGCCCCGTCTCCAAAAGCTGGGCTTGTGCAATCACCATCATCAGAACGTCCATATTCACTTTAAATATCACCTTAAAAACAAACAACGTACGCCCACGCCATCACCCCGAGCCATACACGACTCTCATAGTGAAGCCTCAACTATTGTTAAACTCATAACAAACATACATTCACAATTATAGCAGCGTTATACCTCGCAAATATCCACCTTATTTCTTTTAAGCACCATTGACCCGTGTCTTGCCCAATGCTAAATATACAATGGTCAAGTTAGAGATGTAATTACTATAATGACCACGTTACCGTGACCACTCGACGGGCATATTGTTATGATTTCGAGTCGTGGAATCGAAGACGGGTCACCGCGATTGATCGCGCGCCGATTTCGATTTCACTAACACGTTTGAAATTGCGAGCGGCTACGAAAATTTACGATCACCTTGCTTTCGTATAGATATTAGATACCACTCTGTTGATAAGAAGATACCTAGAAGTAGACTACGATAGACTAGAAGTAGTCTTATAATGCCAGAATAATGGTTAGATTAGTTTGATAGTTTCTGTTTCGATTTATTTCTCGTTGATTCAATGTTTGACGTTGGTCGATGTAGTCGATGCTTAAAGTGTGACTTCATTTTAAAACCAAAATTACGATGAGACCTGTGACACTCCTATTTAACCACTTGCTGATATATTACAAAATACATGCATAAATCACGGCTTTATCACTTACGGGGTAGACAGACCCCAGGTAACAAGACCTTAAGGCCACGGTTAGCTTATTACGTAACTCGCTCGCGATCACCATCGTCTTCATTTTGACAGTTCATGTATGGGCTGACAATTGGCATCGGAATCAGCTAGCTGTCACATTCATACAAGAACTGTCAAAATAAACACGATGGTGATAGCGAGCGAGTTACGTAATAAGCAGTCTGATTGGGGGAATATAAGTGGAAAGGGGAATCACTAGCTGCATCGCCTATAACATGATTCCTAAGATTTTCGCCAATTCCCTCGATGGGCTTTTACCATCTGCGCGGGAGTAGAAGCAACTAGTTTATTCTATGTTTTTTTCTTTACTCCCAAACCAGCATGCAGAAAAATTACAAAATAATTCAAGTAAATGACGTTGGAATCCTATTTTAGGCAAATTTCGTTACCTTGAAGTTCCAAAGCAGGTTAGGTCGCCATTTTGTAATTTATACGCTGATCTTAATTTTAATTACACTTTAACTACGCGTTACCTAACATTGATATGACAAATTAATTCAAATTGCCTTTATCATCAGAATACGCCGTAAATGTGGGACATTTATTTTTAATTTTAGCTATTTATTACAGCGCGTCGGACTATTCCGGATTCTAGTACACTTGTTGCAACACGGCCGATTAATAAGGCTAATAGTTGTGGCTTTCAAGTTTTGGTATCATCCGATCGGCACGAACGCTTAGTCTTGTCGCTGATTTACTGCCTACCTATCTGCATAATCGAGCGATTTGGTAACAATGCTCGACTTCCAAATTGCAGGTGTGTTAACGCGTATACTTCGAGCGGTGCTAAAATTTCTAATAAATAACTGCGTATTTAGGTACGGCTCATTTATGTTGTTAAAGTGCCGTTATCTTAAAAAGGGTTCATTTAAATTTATACAAAAGAAATAAATTGAATTTAGAAAAGACCACGTAAGCTTCTAAACAAATTTGATGTCTTCCCAATAAACTGTGTTAAGTCTGCCTACTACAAAAATAGCATTTATGTGATGGCCGCAAGGATGTTTAACAAGTTGCCGGATAGTATGAAGCAGCTCAACTTAAAACTATTTAAAGCATCGCTGTTAAAATACCTAAAAGACCAAGTATTTTATGATGTAAACGAATTTTAAAAGTACCTAACTGTATAAATTCTGATAAATAATAATAATTCTAATCCCGTTTAGCATAGTACTAGTTCATAAGAATATTAATTATTGTACGTCTAACTGGTAGATTATAGCAGTTCTTATAGTGATAATATAATGTCTAACATGTATATGTACCTATAATAGCAATAAATGAGTTTGAGTTTGAGTTTATAGTTCAGTAAAAAATTTCGTAATTTTTGAGTCAGTCCAATGTAAAACTTGTATAGCTTGGTAGATCCGACAATACAAGAATAGATAACTGTTGAAAAAGAAATTAAAACGCTCAACACGAAATTGTTGACGTATAAGCGTTTGACGTCAAAAATACCTACAATTTCAGGTAATTTATACCTACCTACTATAATTAGGTGGGTGTCAGAAACACCCCATTAACAGACGTGGTATAAAGTGGGTGTGACCGCGGCTCTGCCTTGACCATTTTTGTACCTCTGCATTTCAGGATTTTTAAACATAACTGGGCCCTATTTTATAAAGCTACAAATTACAATTTACAAGCGGAAGTCTCTATCTAACACATAGGGTCAGAAAGAGACTTCCGCTTGTAAATTGGAATTTGTAGTTTTATAAAATAGGGCCCTGGTAACCCATTGTTTTTTTTTTTGTATTTAATACAAAATTAACTAACTAATCGTTATCTTTTCTTTATTTAGTCAGGCGTTATTTTGCGGAGGTCCAATAATGAACGAAAAATAAATGTTTACTTAAATAGCGGAGTAGCAAGGTAAATGTTTTTTGTTCGTTATTTTTTTAATAAGGGGGTTTAGACCGCCAAGCTTAATTGGGACTGGGCTGGTCACGTTTGCCGGATGCATCCACAGCGATGGGCCCAAATTACCAACCATTGGATCCCGCGAAATGGCTATCGAAGCAGAGGCAGACCAAGGAGGAGATGGCGGGACGATTTGGATGCGTATCGAAAAGGGTGGCAGGAGCATGCATTTGACAGGGACGAGTGGCAAAAAGAAGGGGAGGCCTTTGCCCAGCAGTGGGACACTATAATAGGCTATTAAAAAAAAATATATATATTTTTTTTTAACAAAGTGGATACAGTTCATTGCTAAAAAGAAAATGTACGGGACTCCGACAACGAGTTCTAGTCGCGCAACGCGCATCGTAATTTTTTCTCCTAATGATGCGTCAGATTTATAGCATTTGTTCTAGCGAATTAGGTGTAAGTGGAAGCGGTGTTTGCGCAGTTTTTTATTAGTTGTTTCGTCATTAATGATCATCTGCCAGGCTCGCGTCAGGTGGCAGCTTTCTCTTATCATTTAACCGGTTCATTTGACACATGGAATGATGACATTTAACAGTTGCGAAACAAGAGCAGTGCTGATTAATTTGTAAATACCCTGCAGACCATCAGGTGAGATGATTTAGGTTCAACTAATGTATCTTGCATTAAATTTGATTTAACGTTTGTGCTACTAAATCATGCTTAGATCCGCATGTCGGTTGTATCCATGTGTTTATTGCAAATTAGCTCACGAATGAACATTAAAGATCTTTTATAATACTGTTAAAGCAAACGAGCTAGTGGTTTACCTGACTGTAAGTAATCACCACTGCTCTTGGCCATCCTCAACACCGGAGCATTTCAGACACTTTGTCAATCTAGAGGGCTAAGATAAAATTATCCCTGTGTTAGTTTGATTTCTTTCCACTCTGGGACATAGCAGTGCAAGCAGTGCTGCTTGGCGACAGGGTTTACGTGTAAGGTGGTGCCCTTTGTGACTTATATGCAAAATAGACCCTTGGTTTTGATGTAAACTGAAAGTTTTCCTGTGATGAAACTAAACTCATCTAATCTAATTAATATTATAAATGCGAAAGTATGGATGGATGGATGTTTGTTTGTTACTCAATCACGCCAGAACGGCCCAACGAATCTAGATGAAATTCGGCACATAGAAAAGAAAAGTCTGGAATAGCACATAGGCTACTTTTTATCCTGGAAAATTCCCGCGGGATAGCGATAAACGAATTCTTTGCAGACGAAGTCGCAGGCACCAGCTAGTCAACGATAAGTATGAAACTAAGAAGAAAATATTGTACATTACTTTGGATCTTAACTGTACACAGCATCACACCGCATCTTAATATGCCAACTCGAATCGTACGAACATGTTACCTACTATATTAAATCAATTACAATTTACTGCACATATTATTCCTAACAACTCCGTATATATCCTTAATCCTGTTCATGGGTCGTTAACGATCAACGAAAGCGTAAAGCATCCACGACAGGAGATGGCACAGTTAACCCTCTGCCAAAAAAATTAAAAACGACGTAAGTCGTGAAAAATGTTATTTGCGCGTTTTGCTGTGTCACAAAGCCTCTAGTGTCACGTTTTTGACACAAGAAAACGTCTTAATTAGTATGGAAAAACAAAAAGCAATACGAGTACAAAATACACTGTGTCTTATAATAAACTAGCTTCTTTACAGGGTGATTAGTTAGTGATTGTAATTACATACATACATACTTAAATCACGTCTCTATCCCTTACGGCTTCGACAGAGCCTAGAATAACAAGACCTCGAAGCGTGATTGCGGGCGTACAATAGGTGGAAAGATACATTAAAATAGTGATGGGTTGCTAGCCGCATCGCCTACCATGATTCTTAATTTTACTGAAAATCCCAAAAAGAAATCTTCTGCTTTCAACATGAAACTACCGTGAGACTCAAACATAATTACATAAACGGATAACTCACGTATAAAGGTACACGTTAAGTCACGTTTTTAAGTGATGACGTAATTTTATATTGAATGATCAAATAAACAAAGCCGAGGGTTGTTGTGCGCCGCTGTCAGCTGCGCCGAATAGTCGCGCAAACAGAGCGTTGACGCGCAGTGTTCGTTTCGGTGCCGCCGGGGCGAGCGCCCTCTGAAGAAGGACTACGGAATAGTCCGATCCGAAACATATGTCGGAGGATTGTTCGGCTTTTATACGTGAGTTATCCGTTTGTGTAATTATCAGGGGCGTGGCGTCCATAGAACTCGATTCCCGCTGGCTTACCTATTTTAAGGCAGTTGGGCACTTTATTGTGCAGAATAGAGGAAAAGGCTAGTTAAATTCCCTTCGGCTTGCCTTCTGATATACTTGACGCCTCGCCACTGGTAATTATAGAAATCTTCTAGATTAATTTTAATGTATTGTATAAGCTAAAGGCAGCTCCTGTATCTAATGGGTGGTTTGTGGCGAGCAGCAATCACGATACAGACGTTTGGGGCGACCTGCGACCTCAATTAGATGGACCTGACAGCCGTCTTTACTGCTACTCGTTCCCTTGTTTAATTGAACAGTACGTTTAAAGACCCTTACGTTTAAGCATGCTTTATTTATAGTAGATTAAAACCGGAGCGGAGAAGTGAAATGAAACCGAGGCATATTGAAAATAATTTAATTTTAAAGCGTTAAGTTTATGTATATTGGGTGTATGGTTGCCTGGTAGAAATCGCTCTGTAGCGCGGCCGCCTATTGTTACCTTGTAATATTTTGTATAGGTACCTTTTTTCTGTTCAATAAAGAGTTATTATATTGTATTTTATTCTATATTTATGACAACTTCAGTGGTCAATTTATTTTCTAACGACTCTAAACTAAAGTTCAAGCCTTAGAGCTGGCCTTATTCTCCGAAATTCGATTTTCGAAGTTCGTTACGTACCGTTCCGCTCACACTTAAAGTCATTAATTTGAGAGTGAGATGGATAGTGAAAATCGAATTTCTGAATGGCCCCTATGTTGTCAAACATTTTAGACTAATCTAGCCTTCTAAAGCTAAAATCAGAGTTTATTTCCTCAGTCCACTGAATTAATTGAAACCGAATCACCATCACGTCTTTCAAATTAAGGATATCGGAGATTAGTTAGAGGGAAACGAAACGCAAACGTGTGCTGCGATGGGTGGATAAGCTAACAGGGAGGCTTGGACCACCAATAACGCGGGCCTGTGCAATAACTAAACGCGGCACAGCGTTTCAGAGTATTAGATCAGTGATTTATAAATGGTTGTTCCATTTTATGGGTGCCTGGTACCTACTGTAATTTTATGTTTCGAAAGGCTTTACACGGCATCGTCAAGAATGTTTTGTTTTTATTTTTTGACTTTACTCGCGATGTTGGTATTACCTTTCTGTGCTAATAGGTGAAAAACTTAAGTAAATGACCTGCTGTATTGTAGTAGTGTACAGAACTGATATGGGACTTAAGTCATTTTCTAATTTTTCTAATTAACATAGTTACCAAAAATATTTGAAAATGCGCATTTTTAAGAATAAAATATTAACGCGTGGAATTGAGAACCTCCTCCATTTTTTTCGTCGGTTAAAATCTAAAAAGGATCGAACTAGAATTAGGGTAAGTAGAGGTGGACAGAAAAAAAATATACACAAATCTACAAAATAAATGAATTTTAAACTAAAACTATAATAAATCTAAAAAAAGTACTCCCCCACGGGATAGAGCCAAAGATGCTGGCAGCATTTCCCCGCTGTATTGCAATACTGATACGCTGAGCGAGGAAGCTACCAGCTCTTTGGTCTCCGTTGCAGTCAATCAGCCTCTTTGACATTTCCTTGATCGACAAATGCGCACTGGGATAATAATTGGCTATCTAAACAATAAACATACCTACCTAGTGTTAACGTCGAATTAATTCTCAACAAATTATTTCACCCATCTTTGTACGTAACATAAATAGCTGTTACTGAATAAATTTAAATACGATTTCCCTATAATTCAGCTGAATGTCACACAAGAAGCAAAGGCGCTTAAATCAATAAGCTTAAACAAATAATTATTACTAAAGTATGAACCGACCACAGCGAGGCTTTCTTCATTTGTCACATTAATGCGAGACCCCCAACCCTGAAATCAAATTAATCAGCTATAAACTTCTAGAACATAAGTATAGTAATAAAACCTCCATCATAATTCATACTGGCCATTTGCAATAAGCTTGCTACTTGTTTATCAAACGTAAAGACTTTATGGTTTTGTTTTTTTATTTCCAGCGTCCTTCTTTTTTTTAATTTTCTTCGCAATCCATGTCGGAGGTGAGCCTCGATTAACCTGTGGGATCCTTTCACGATCGTAAACACCAAAGACGAATTAACCAGCAGAGTGGTAACACGGGTTATCTACTATCTGACCCACTATCTGACTATAATACTAGGCTGACCCAGCAAACTTGGTTCCGCCCTAGAATCAGTTCAGAGGCCTTAACCATGACGTCTTAATACGATTCAGTTTAGGTTCGCTCGCTGTCAGATCCATACTAAAAATAACAGCTAAAACCTCAACTGAGTCGGAATTAAGACGTCATGGTAAGGCCCCAGTTCCTGTCATGATATCCAAGATGGCGTTTCATGAGAATTATGATTTTTCCTGACAAAAAAAAACGATTTTATTCACCTTGCCTCGTAACTAATAAACGTTTATTATATCGATCATTACCTGTTTGCCCAACCCTAGTGCCTGTACTTATTGCTTGACTTTGGGCCCGCCGATCAGAATTGTCGCTGTGGTTTTTCAATATTTTTTTCTATTATTATATTATATTATTTTTTTATATTTCCACTCTTGGTTAATTCCTCTACGATAAACACTTAGCGCTGGGTTACAATAATGTTTATTATCTTGTTTTATAGTCTGCTACTTGGAAAATATTTAACTCCTCCGTCTATGACAACACTTTAACTGCTAATTATTATTCTAATAAATTACAATTATTATCCTTTAGTAAAACTACGAAATTTAATTTTTATCCATTGCTAAGAAATTACACAATCCTGTTTTTTTTCTAGCTTTTACACAGCCACAGAACTAACAACAGAAACGAATAGAAATGTCATCGTGTCTAGGAATACATTAGATTAGATAATTATTCTATTTCGCGAAGAACGTATGACATAAATATTCTAAACGCAAAATTTTCATTACTCTATCAAATTCGTTACAATATTTTATGTCAAACATTCTTCGTGAAAAATAACTGTAAGAGAATCGATGTCGCGACTTCTTTGGCCGTCTCGCTATTAATTCGCGCATTTTTTGTGTTTTCGTACTCTTTACTAACTTACAGTGACCTGGGAAAATAAAGTATTCTTATCATTATTTGCGTCTCGCTCTTGTGTTAGTCCTATGGTTTTAGTATTTCTATTTTATTTTTCCTTATATTCGCCAAAAGGCTAGTCTATGGTAAAACGCATTCACATATCGTAAATCTAAAACCTTATTGGGTAGATGATGAAAGCAAGTTAATTAAAGGGTCAGGATAACGATAACGATCTTCCGATACTCGCATCGAATACTGGTCTTCATTGCAATAAGTTGTCTATCTTTTAATTGACTGTGGATGGTGGTTGCTTCAGATAAATCTGAGGAGCTGAACGCTGGTTCTTTTTATAAAAATTGTTTTTTTTTTAAGACTGGCTGTTTTTAAAGGCTACAGCTTACCGGAGAGAGCTGTCAAACGGGCCTATGCAAAGGGAGTTTTAAATTTGGAATTGCAAGTATTTGCTTTTAATTTTAAACTCGACGGAGTGCTAGTTTCCTATGGTTTCGCCTTTGATCTTAACGCTTTGGTTAGTTTTTATTGAAAACCGTTAAACAATCTTTCATTGAAAGAATTTTATTTATGATTTAAATAAAAAGACAGAATAGGTACAACTGATTTCCACACCGAGGGTTAAACATACATTAATCACATCCATATCCCTCACGGGGTAGACAGAGCCTGAGGTAACCAAGATCTAAAAGGCCACGGTAACCATGAGGGTTAAAATTGCTTATTATTCCAACTCCCTAAGCCATTGCAAAACGCTACGCACAGGAACCAACAAGTGAAATAACTTGCGCACTGGCAGCTGCTAGTTAGCGCAGGTATTAATTATTGATAAACACAGGCCTATAAATTACTGCACGTTGCCGCGTTAAATAACCTGCCGATTTATAGCTCCAGGGCTGTACTGTAATTATAACTATTGTTTGGTGACAAAACTATTTCAACAGACTATCGAAACGGGCTCCGAACTGGTTTATCTTGCCTAGTGTCAAAAAGTTTTTTTTATTTAGTTTTAATGCGCGCTGTTTTGTTTATACTTCTTTGATTCGTCTTGAATTTCAAACCTAACCTACATAAACATAAAAAATAAAGTCAACCTGACTGCTACTACTGCTTGAAACTATTAAGATTCGATTAAAGTCGTAGTAGGTACGTCTACTCCGGAATAGGTCAAGGAAATCAAAATTGTTTTCGTTTTATTTAAATATAATATATCGTTTTCTTTCGGTCTAACCAAAATCTAATTGCGAATAAATCGATGTATGAATAACGATCGAAACCGTTAATGAGGCCGCACCAACTTAATAATTAAGGGCGTAGACGCAAAGGCATTTAATTTACCTTTACGTTGGCAGCATTTAATTTAGTTCGGCTTCTCTGTATTTAAATAGAGATGTCCAGATGCACCGATAGGGGCCGGGAGCGCGCGCGATCTTATCTGTGCTCGAACCCTCGTTTGTACGGTCTAGCTAGTCTGTGGTCAATGGTGGACCATGGAGAAAATCGCTATGCTTTCTTTTATTTATTGAATCGAAGGCTTTGACTTTTATGCTTCCAGCCATGTTTTAAGGTCAATGTTAAATTTGTGTTGAGATAAAATACTTTCTCAGTATAAGTCACTGTGAATGTTACTCCCGTTATGGTTACGTGTCCGCATGTCGTGTAGTTTGTAGTAAATATCCAATCTCACACACGTCACACAGATATAAATGGGATTCCTGAGTGATTGGAGCAATATCATAATTTTCTAAATCGCCCTCGATGTCCCGTCACGTAGCGGAGTCCTTCGAGATTCAATTTAAAGTAATCCGTGTCGAATCTGCGCGATTCTGAAATATTGAACTGGGTTCTTTAATATCGTTCGATTCTTTGATATATTTGATATGATTGGTCAATAGTTAGTTATTCATGGTAATCATTAATATACTCTGATTTCACGGAGAGTTTCGTCAAATAGGTACGTAATATTTTTAATTTAACTTGAGAAATAACGGCAATTTTACCAGTTTTTATTTCGTTTTCTAATTACCACTCACAAACAGAAGTCAAACCAGTTACTTTGATAGTTAACAAAGCTGTCCGTTTAACGACCAATTAACGGGTTGGAAAACTAAAGAGAAATCAATAGGAAAAGCTCTGGTCGGATCAAACGCCAAATTGCGCCATTTCACGCTCGCCACCAATCAGTCGCGAGGAAATCGCCGCCACAGTACACTAGTACAAGCAGTACGGCAACTTCACATAATTTATAAGTCGGTGCATGCGTATTGACAAAAAATATTCTATACGGTAGACAAGTAACATCGAGGTATTTCAAATGGAAAACCGTTTAATTAATTTTTAATCTTTTAAAATCATATATTTCGTTGATGGTTTCATCAGCAATAAGCTATGATCAACGTCACTTTTTTGGTACTTTTTATAGGTACACCATTTATTGGTTGAGGTAATCTTACAAAGTGCACTATTTTTCTCTTAACCTTTAAATTTCATGTTATTCATTGTTTCCATCTTTCCGTTTTTTAAATATTCCAAAAGTAATAACCTTGAAATTTTCTATCGCTTAATTAACTACTAAATCAGGATTATTTAAATAAATCACTCGAAAGTACCATATGTAAGTGGTGAATGTTTCTATATTGCTACAAAAGTACAACTCAAATCAAAATTTCTATTACTTGACATGACAAGTTTCATAACAGCAGTAATCTTCTACTTTACTCGTACTTCTTTCCACGCACAATATTTCACCAATTTCAAGTGATGTCACTCCAAAATCTTGTCATCTTAAATTCTAGTGATGCGCTACTGTTTTACATCGGTGTGTCGGGGCGTCTCAAACGGACGCGAAGGCGCGTGCTGGCATAATGGGCAGCAATCTGGCAGATGGGCACAGGATGGCCCGCAATGGCCCGCCAATGGTCGGTAATCGCGACCACTGCCGGCGACCGCCATCTAGGTAATGGCTGTGGTAATCTGTGGACCAGTTTGCGACCTTTCAATCGCCTAGGAATGTCAACTTGACGTCGCGTCGCCCGCGGTCCCAGAGTACCGCTGTAGGCTTGGAAATAAATGTTGATAATCGATACAAATCGTCGATATTTTTAATGTCGAAATACCGGTGTTCGATGTTTAGTTTAGAGTATCAAATTCGACGTTTTTAAGGGGTTTAATTAATTTAATTTGAATACCTTTACGTTACGAATAAAACGTTAATACCTACTTTATTTAATAACAAATAAAACTAATGAAATTGCCAAATATTTGTAAATATTTTTTCATTTTCGAATATTTTGGTAGTACTTTAGGTAATCGCGCCTTGGAATAAAAAGGACGTATGTTATTCAGCATCGGGTTTATTTAAAAATATCGATATTTTTTTCGTTTGCCCATCCCTACCGCTGCCTTTCAAACTAAACTCTCAATCTCACTCTTATGTTAGGGTGCTAGAATCTACTATACACTGAACCTGGTGTAAATAGACATAATTTGTGCAGTAATCCGGTAATGATCGCACTCTCTGTTAGGTCTCAATTTATGATGTTTATTCCGTCTATTCTTAATCTGGTTAACCACGACTTTTATGGTGAGATGTAATTAAACGTCCCGTGTCTTATTCAAATCAATGGCAGGTTTGCATTAAATTTACGATCAATGAAAGCATAAAATGCACGAAGCAGTAAACCAGTGGAGTGATAAAAGACGCATTTGTTCCTTAAAACCGTTTCGCCAGTTTAGTGAAGACTGCGGGGGGTAGACAAAGCCTCTCATTGGCTGACTCAAGGCCATCCCAATGTCAACAAAGAATTTAGTGATGTGCCATTCGCGTTTTGGACTTTTATCGATAAAACATTTACTTTTACGTTATTAAGTTTTACGAATGAACTTCTTAGGATCTTTATAATTTTTGGTAAAATATGACAACCTCGCATCGACGTATTTCTTTATAACACACCTAGTCAGCTCAATTATGTGATTTTCGGTTTCAACTTCAAATTGATGAAAATGTATGTCAGGAAACAAATTGTACCCTATAAACGACTTTAACACAGTTCTTTCGAAGAAATCTGAATTATATTTTGGTGGCAATACTTTTGATCCATTTTCATTTATAGCTCTTTTAATATTGATTTCACACCGGCGACAAATTTCTAGGACTGTATTTGAACCGTAAAAAAGTTTTTTTTGAACGTCTTTTTGATGTGATAACTTTTAGTATTTGTGTCGCCTATTAATGCACCAATACATGTTTGACACTTAATTTTTTTAATTGTATGTGTATGCAAAATTTCATCTCAATTGGTAACCGGGAAGTGGATCAAATCTAACTTGCAAGGTTTGATTACAGACAAACAAACATCGGGACAGGTGAAACTAAAAAAAAGCTTGCAATATTATTATTACCTAGGGGAAAGTGGTCACCATTATCGTTGAAAAATGGCTATAACATTTTGACGTAATAGTTTCGGACTTTTTTGTAACAAACTACAATTATATTTGTTACACTTTACACTTATGTACATAAACTAGCTAAATTTGACAATTAAATAAAAAATAAAAAATGAAATCTATAAAGTACGAATGGTGACCACTTTCCCATACTCTGACTAAACCCTAATCATTATTTTATTTAACTATTCCACTGCGTAATCCTGCAGCTTGTTACTTAAGATTCCTCGATAGTGATTATTAAAAGCGGGTGGGACATCACTAACTTACACGTGCCGCACTAAAGCGGGATGGCTATATGTATTTGAGCCTGGGAGTGACAGAGACGGCTAAAAACGAAGGTATTTAATTTATTAAATAAGTTTTTCGAATTTATAAATGAAAATGTACATACCTGTGGAATGTAACACCATCAGTGGAATAGTTCGATGTTTTACTATTTTTACCGCACCACTTGATGGCGCAGAACGGCATATTTATATTTTTTATTATTATTTTCGAGCGATCGTTCCTAGCGTAGTACGGAATTGGAACTAACGAAGATTTGAGTGGGGCGAGCCTGTATTAGCTCTGTCGGAGCTAATGTTTGGCGGTACGGATTCCCCCCGCATGAGCAGTCTAGTGGTTATATTGTCTTTGATAAAATGCAATAAAAATTGAGAAACATGATTAGTATTTAAGCGCATGTAGAGGAAATTAAGTTCTTGCATTTGCTAGGAAATAAAGTCTATGAGTAATTTGCGTAATGCTGGTACCAATAAGCGAGATAGCAAAATGTCCACGTAATTTAAAATATACATTATTTCATTACATTTTATAGTAATTGTGAAATAATTATTATCCGACTGGACTGGTGTTGGAGTTTCTGTTACGACCAAAAATCTGCTGAAACTAGTACCAAAATCAAAACTGACTTTGTGGGTCATTTCGCATCGTATAGGATAGATAGTACGCGCTTTTTCAAAGCCACTCTGTTTTACTGTGACAGTGGTTTGTAGCAACCGTAATGTGGTACTTTTAGTGGTTGCATTTGGCAATATTTTACGAAAACATTTTCTTGAACCATTTTGATAGTTTCTTCAAATAACGCGGCTTTGTCTGCTTCGCTCCATAGTGTTAACGTTGTAATGGTGATATGTGATATAAATTAATGTTTATGTAAACATGAAATTAGTCTTCCACTGTTTTATTGACGGTAAAGTAAAACGCGATCATACCTAGTTTTATCGACTGTATAGGAAGCTGCTTTTGTACTCCGCGTTCAAACTTAATTATGTAGTTTTATAGCTCTGGAGCAATGAGAACATTGGCTGAACCCTTTAATTCTAAATTGGCAAATTAGTACAAAAGACACGATCTATGCCTAACCGCCATTTTGAGGATAAAAACAACAAGAAAAAGAAATCCATTAAACTCATTTCATGCACTGTTTCTTCAAATAAAATAAAATATTCCTTTGGATCAAGACGCGACATTGGGGCGTTCACAATTTTAACATTATTGTTATTGTTCGGTCTTATACTACACTGCAGATGTTGTTATAGCTAGATATGCACTCTATGACCGTTTAAATTGTTTGTGGACTATAATTAAGAGTTGATCCACGTCTCGACTGTCATTTGTCTCAGGTGACGCAGCGCGGACGTCAGGGGAACAAGTTTATCGTGACACGATTTCATATATAGTACGGTGTTACTATTGTTTTTCGAAACACATTAAGTGAGATGTTTTATGATTAACAAATTGTAAAAAGCGAAAAGTATTTTTTATTCTAGCATTACAAAAGATGCAACAAAAAAAGTAAGGAAAAATTTACTTAAAATGGTCCCAACAAAGAATACAGCTGTAGCCGGTGCTTATGCTTAAACGCACGTAAAGTAGTTAAGTGACATTTTAGTCTTATTTCTATAACTTGTCTGTAAAATTCGTATCAGTAGATCAACGTGGAAGCGTATTTTTTAAATTATAATAGTTATAATTCCAAAAAATTGTAAAAAAAAACACTTTTTAGGTCAAGAGAGATCACTATAACATGAGTATATTCATCGGCGTGTCTTTGTAAGATTGTAAGATTCCGCCCTACAAGGTGGCAGTAATCTGACTATACTGCATTTGGCAACCTATTGATGGCCGCTGTCCGAATCTACCGCGGGCTATGGTCCTAGATCCATGATTTGTTTAGTAGGTACTTATCAAGTTGGTATCTTCGAGGCAATGCCTTCTTTGATCGAACCATTTGTTTTACTGTAATACTGTTTTTGTTGAAGCTGGCCTGATTTTCTTCTGTTAATAATAATGTAAACACAAGCCGCAATAGTAGAATGCAAATATTTTATCGCATGCGACCAATCGTAGTCGTACAAATCTGGTAATCCTCTAGTCTAGTACAGCACTTTTTTTTCTATGATATACACCTACAGATAAAATAGTGACTAGTTTTACTGACATTCTTATTTAGATTCCTATAATTATTAGATATATGCACCGTACATAAGTGTAGTACACGAATAGTTACATCGCATTGCAGCCGATTTTAATAAGTTTTTGTTAAAGATTTCATTTTAATAAAAAATATATAATATTGACTGGATTTTTTCTGACTGTATGTTTGTTATCCAGTGTGGGATGGATTTGTTTACCAGATTTCAATTCAACATGACCAAACTTGACTCGTTAAAATCAGGGGCCTTACGATGACGTCTTAACGCGATTCAATTCAGATTCAGTTTAGGTTCGCTCGCTGTCAGATCCATACTAAAAATGACAGCTAAAACCTGAACGTCATGGTAAGGCCCCAGCTAGTAAAAATCATGTGTGCTTGAAAAAAAAAGAAAATTGACAACACAAACTTTATGTTTTCTAAATGTAATGTGACATAGACGTGACATCCTAACAACCATGGTACCGCATCGACGTTACTTCACCAGCCCGCTCGCTTCATTTACATTCAGCCCAGGACCAAACGGGTATTCGTTCCTACATCTAGCTTAATTATTTGAGATTGCTGCCTGTCACAGGCCACGTTCGTACGCCAATTTGATATAATAATCTGCGCGGAAGATTTGCATACATGAATTGTTTATTCCTTAATAGATTTAATGGTAATATATTGAGATAATAGGCAGTTATACGGAAGCTGTAACAACCTGTAGTTATGGAGTCCAGTTTGGAATGTTGAGATGGATTAATGTATTTATAATTTGGTGCGCTAGCTGTAAAACTTTTGCGGTAGTATGTTAAATAACTAATTTTAACTACACACATGAGCTTTACCCAAGTTTATCTTTGTATGTGAACATTCAATCCAATTTTTATATTCAACATTTATTCATAAACAATACAATTTTTTTTTTTATTATTCCTTTACTGCATTAGTATTTTCGTACAAGTCTCACAAATAGTTTTTAGCTTCATCCAATAAGTACATTTCCTTGAAATATATGTGGTATGTGTAAGATTAAGTGAGAGTATAATACTAACAACGAAAAGTACCATCAGCCAAAGCTGACGTGCAAAATCTTTTTATAGCAAAAACTTACATCCATCATATAATATGAGTACCTACTTACATCTCACAAGAAACCACTAAAGCCATAAGCTTATTTCTGCGCAGGCGACTGATATCGGTAACATTTCCTATGACTATCAATGCAGATACCTCCCAAGACGCCGCTCTCATAACTATAACAGTTTCGCTGTAGTAAACAGATTGTTAACAGTAAATGGGTCGTATAAACTAAGTTTCTATGATAGTTTGGTTTTACAGCCCTATTGTTGCCTTGCAGTTGCAAGTTTTAAGCAGTGAATACTTAAAACCACACATACGTGATACCTAATTAGAAGTGAATTCTGTGTGCGGCACGAATATATTTAGTTGTTTTGTTCTTCAATTACATTATGTTTTTCGAATTTTACAGGTGTAAATTAACACATAAAAAATCACAATAAAAATTGTTATGCGTAAACGAGCGTCCATAATATTTTTATAAAAATAATAAAGCCCTTTTAAGACTAAAGCACTCAATAATTGATAATCGAATAATAGAAACAATTGTACTGCTTTAAAACTATGTAATATTTAACAACCCTGCCTGTCGTAGTCGTCGTAGATTGCAGACTTTTAACCCTTCAATGACAGTGTTTTCAATATCATTTCACTGTTTCATAGTTTAACAATTATAATCAATATAATGTAGTTTGAAGTGAAAGTTGGAGCGTTTCTAAAGGATAATACGAGGCCGCTTTGCTCCAACTTAAGTGTATGTTTAGTTTATTGTATGGATCATTTTATGCTACAGTTTGTGTTAAAATAGACCGGACTTTGTTGCATTATCTTATTTGTTTTACATCGCACTTATTTTGGAAGGTTCTGTTGCTCGCGACTTTATCCACTCAGAATTAAATATAGCCGATGATAATAAATAATGTAGCATTCTAGTGTCTTTAAGTACAGTATTTCTACTTCCTTTTTTTAGAGTTATCTGTCGACAAACTAATTTTCCCTCGCCCAAACTGGAGAAAAACGAAATTTGACAAAAGACGTTTAGAAAATAGATGCACCATAAACCGGGACTGGCTTACGGGATGACTTTAACAAGTAGTTACAATGACGAAATCATTAATTTTTATTTGCGTTTACTGCTTCCAATCGATGTTTTCATCGATCGCCAATCTACATGCCAAACATACGCCGCATATGGACAATATCGATTTTATAGCAATTTTAAAACGATCTAAGTAGCCCCAAAATTATCAAAGTCACCCCGGTTAACGGCATTCTACGTTCTTTCACATTTTACCTGTGATTTGACATGACGTAGTTACCCACCGCTGGGCATAAGCTTCTCAAAATCAATCCCTACATTGACCAAATACACCAACCCTGTCTACCAAACTGTGCGCTCTTTTCCTAGTATAGCCAACCATCTATCTATTCCAACGTTTAGTAACGGCACCGACCCTAGGTCTAACCAGGCCCAGCCTGTTTGTTATTCTAAGCCTGGGGCTTCTTAATCGCCGTTAAATTAAACGCGGTTGCGATGCACTTTACTTTATAAATCTTTAGTCGCTCCAAACTTGTCATGTATAAAGAGCCTAAGGAAAAGACTAATTCACACTAGGCTGGTTTCTTTAACTGCTTTTAACTGAGGGCAGATTATGGCGTATGCGTGAGAATTTCTGTCCCATTGTCTCCTCCCTTAATCTACTCCTCTCAATATGATTGAGAAATTGTAGCGATTCGGGCGCCACCTAGTCATCGAATAGATGAAACGCACGAGTAGCTAGCGCCACTCGCGTCGTCCGTTGTCTACATCGCGCTATACTCGTAACTAGAAGGTTCTTAACTGCATAAATAGAACTTCCAACTCTTTTCAGACTTCAGTAGCCAGAACATCTGCTTAGAAATAGCTCACTATATTACGGCCTCTACAAGATATTGCTTTGCGATGGTAAAATTTGTTACTCCACTCATGTCTTTTTCGATATTATGGCTAATTTTAATAGAATAGCAAATATTGTACAAAAAAGCAGTTAATAAATACGAGTCGAGCTCACACACTTTTGATACTGTTCGACTGTCGTTGTTAAGATTAAGCAAAAAATACCCAATTGAACACTTTTCTTTTACATACATACATAAATCACGTCTCTATCCCTTACGGAGTAGACAGAGCCTAGAATAACAAGACCTATTACGATTTTAAGGCTCAGCGTCCCTATGTCCAACGGACGGACAAACAGCAGAGCTTTCTTATAGTACGAAAAATTAGAACAAATAATATAAAAGTAACCAATTGAAGATGACTTTTTAACTAAGGGATCGTAGTTTCTATGGTCATGTGTTTAGAACCCATAAACATAACCCATACCCATACCCATAAACTTATTAATAAAATATTTAACTGCCTATAACACGATAACTGAACAACAACTTCATAGAGAAATCAGATCGCAAAATTACACAAAGCATAAAATCTACTATAAATAATGCGTGTACACAGTAAGAAGTGAATCAGTAACGTATAATCATAAAGTTTATGTTGCTGTACGAAAACACAATTAAAGCCAGGTTTATGCGAGCAATGAAACGAGAAAATTAAACCACGTAGATCAGTGTTAGTTAAGTATTGTAGTTTCGTTTCCATATAATTATGGAGACAGTTATTTAGTCACGAAGGCACGCCCCTCTAAATTTTATGAATCGTATGTGTCGGTATGACATGTCTTTGTGTGCGTAATACGAACGCGTCCCGGGACCGTTACGCACACTAAGATATGTTGTAAGCTGCTTTACAGAACTATCGCGTTTCATTAATTTGCCGTGGAGACCATTCGAAAGTGCTGAAAAATCATAATTGAATTTGAAATACGACACGACGAAATATTATAAACGGGATGTGAACCGCGATTACCTTTATTGAGCTCCCGATATTTCGACGCAGTTGCATCACGGGTTGACGCAACTGCGTCGAAATATCGGGAGCCCAATAAAGGTAATCGCGGATCACATCCCGTTTCTAATATTTCGAATGAACTTAACTATGAATCATTAAAAACTCTTACGACACGACGAATTTTTACATGTAGTCTGAAATTTGAACTGTTGCATTATACGCAAACTTTTACCCCTCGGTCCGAGTTTTACCCCTTTCGTGTGATTTCAAAATTCAGGTCCCCGGTTCACGTTGATCGATTCCACAAATCCACTTTTTAATTTAAATTACTTTTTAATAAGTTTTTTGTCGCCATTATTGTGTCTGTTAAATTGTTGAGGTATAAAATAACTTTTCAATTAATTTTATCAGTGTGTGTAGCTCACGCATCCACAGTAAAAATTAAACAGTATTCTACTCTCACGTAACGACACTTGGGCTTGACTAATAAATAAGCTTTCATTTCCACATCATTATTATAAATAACTACGGCTTCCGAAGTTACATCCATCCGGTTTTCTAGCGACACTTTTTCTTTAAAATATGTCTCGTGTAATAGCTTGTTATGTTATGATACTGTAATTACCAACTTTACGCGTTTAGTAATATAACGACTTTACGACCCTAAATTACTGTACTCTGTTTAATGTGCTCGTTAGGTTTCTTGCTTTTAAAAAAATAAGAAAGACCCAGTCTGCGGGTTTAGAAGGGGTTTTGTTTTTATAAGATTTTTTTTCTAAATTTAATATGTAAGTTAAAGTACCTAAGTAAGTATTTAGATATTCGTAATTATAACGGTTTTAGGCGTATATAATAAAAGTAAATTTAAAGTGTGTATTTTTGTTTCAAACTTGAATTAAAATACTGAAAGGTCCTGATAGGCATATCGACCTCCCTCTCTCATTAAACACTACCCCCCTTATTCATAAACGCACTATAGGGCTCTGTTAACTTAGTAATCGTTTGTCCTTATCTGTCACTTTGACATTTACCTTTCACAGACAAGGACAAACGATTACTAACTTAGCAGAGGCCTATAGTGCGTTTATGAATACTACTTTACTTCGAGTGAGATAGCACGATACAAAATTGAAATTTCTAACATCGGAGTTTATCGGGTTAAAACCTGCCTAGGTCCTCTGGATATCGGGTCAAAAAGTTTTGTGTATGCCCTCATAACCTTTCCAAGCCCATTTAATGTGAGTCAGGACATAAAGTTTAACATTACTGATCCATTAGCGGGTCAGAAAAAGTCGTTACCGTCGTTATCTAAGCATCGTGAAATGTCACGATCATGACGTCATTTAACGATTGCATTAAGAGCCGAAACCCGATCTCGTTTTAGTACCATCAATACAAATTGTTTGATTGCTTTAATTAGGTATACAGTAAATTTGGATGGCTTATCTTATCTTTTAAATAGAAACGGATTAAGAAACGGTGTGGGACCGAGCTCGTTTTTTTATTTATAGAGAAAGAGCAAGCGACCGAACAGACTTTTCATTAATGAGACTTATTATTATTATTACTATTATTATTATATTAGCCTAATTGAGTGTCTGCTGGGCAAAGGCCTCCCCTTTTTCCCGCCACTCGTTCCGGTCGAGACTTATTCAGACTTATTAAAACAAATTTTTAAATTGCTCTAGAACAAATACCAAATAAGTTTATTTAAAAAGAAACAGAGGATGGTACGAGGAACATTGAGTAGCTGTCAAAATCATCATCATCATACACAACAACGTAACATAGCATCAGACCACAAACTAACTAAACCGCCACAAAAACTCGACAACAATACATCAATACAAGATCTAGTTTATCTAGGCGTAGGCGCACAGTGGGCCGCCTCACAAACTTACCAATTCAACTATCAACAGCGCCACCATCCGACAACAAAAACAAATTCACTATAGAAATAGTAAGTTCATGTTTTGTCCACCGGCAAAGATAAGTTGGCAGCGCTGCCGATAATGATTTGAATAATGAGACGTAGGAGTAGCCGAGTCAGCCCGAAAATAGCCGAAAGGTCGTTCGGGCTAAATGTCAAAGTAGGTATGCGAGGTTGTATAGCCCCGGGACACCGATTGTATCGATAAGTGCTCCTCACTAATTTTATGCTAATGTTACTTAAGTAACTTAAGTACCGGCTTTTGTTTGCCGGTGGCGAATTTGTACGGCTAATTGGCATTAAAGTTTGTTAATTTCAGTTGCTTTGCATAATTCCCCCGTGATACTCAAAACTACGGTTCAATGGTTTGATTGGTTTGATCTACTTATACTGGCAGCTTAGATGAATGACTTAAAAAAAATACATAGACGCATTCCCGAAGACAGCGAAACCACAATAATTATCTCTTTGGAATCGTTACACAGGAAATGTTGCAATTCTTGCTTTGGCGTTCCTAATAAAAAGGATCCACAGTGGTACACTGCTTCTTCCACATAATTCTGATTCAAATATTTAGTAAGAAATCCGATTAGAAATGAAAAACATCTTGTCTAGATAAACATTAACGTAATCACACCTTATTCCACGATTTCTGCCCGCTGTCCGTACTGTCATTTTTTTTTTTCATAAACAAAAGACAAAAGGCATCGCGCCTTCCAGCCAGTACGTTGCGTACTGCAAGTAGTTTTGTTCTTAATGCAAGGCGAGCAAAAAGTTGCAGACACTAGTTGACATTTTGTCCTACCAGTAGAGCGGGTTAGACCAGACTGACCCCACCCTGCACCAATTAGACTGGAATATTTCATTTTGCTGCATTAATATGTATACGGATTTCACAATTGCTTTTATTTAAAATTACAAGTAAGAGCTAGGCTCGGAATAAAAAGAGGCGACTGAACGGCAGATGACAAGGTAGATGACATCAACTTAGTGAAAGGAATTAATCAAATTTCACACAATTTGTACCGAAAATAATTTCACAAAACTGTGGCAATTCCTGCGCTCTAATTACCCGTATGTACCAAGGTAAGATACTTACGAGTATACAGGATGCCCGTAAGTGATACGATAAACTTAAGGAGGAGATATGTGGGCAGGTTATTTATATAATTTATAAAAAGGACCTATACAAAAGTCTCACCGTTTTCGAGATATATATAAACTTAAAAAATTTAATATCTTACCTTGTCCATAGACTCGAGAACAAACATTCGTATTTTTCTTCGCTCACTTCTGCAACCACTAGGCTATCCAGTCGTAATAAAAATTCGAACGCAGCCTACATACTATGACAAAGCACATATAATTTATATATATCATCATCTCAGCCGGGTCATCGGCGCGCCGCGGGCAGACCGCATGCGTGCTTCTGAATGTTTCCCGCAACGCGTAAGATTAGGCCGTTTCGTGCGCGTGCGGCTAATGGGACAGGTGCGCGCGCAGATGTGTTATTATGCAAACGAATTGTAGCGTTTTAGGGTACCGCACCACAATAGAGGAAAGCTGTAGATTTCAGCAATCGCATCACTTGAAAATGACATTGGAAAGTGGTAATTTTTTTTTACAAATAAACTGTGTGTAATTTTTTGTACTTTTGTATTTTGAGTAATGCGCTTCTAAAAATCGGGTGATGAAGTCGCAAAAAGCTGTGTGTTCAAAGTAGTTACTCAATTATTATTTTTACTTTTTGTTGACAATAGGTAACCTACTTCTTACCGTGAAATGTAGAAACTGTTTCTTTATAAACATGCTTAGTAAACATTGTATTAGTTAGATCTTAAATTTTAATCGCAGCCATGTAAAAGTAAATTTAACCCTATCACCCTATCCTATCCTATTTTATCTTATTTTTAATTTATTTTTTTTGTATTGTTTATTTTTGGTTTTTGCTGTTGTTGTCCTATGCGTCAAATAAACGTATTTTCTTTCTTTCTTTCTTTTCTATCACTTGTTTTATTCATAATTACGACGAATTAAGTGACAAACTTAGTTTTTCGGTTAATTTTCATTCGTGTTTCACGTAGGTGATTATACACACAAATTTGTCAAATACCCAACTACGCAAAGCGCAGCTCGCACTTGCCCGGTTTCTTCAACTTTTTGCTCGTAATCTCAATGTAATTGTATGGGTTTCGTCGCGGTCGCGTGTGCTCTCGTAATGGCTGCATTCGCAGTTCATTGTTGAGACATATTTTATATTAATAAAACTTGGTATGCGACAAGGTCGGATTGTCGCTGAATATAACGCGTAGGCCTACAGTCAGTTATTTGTTACAACCGGCAACTGCCGTTCAGAGTTAATCTGAGAGATGCCGGCTAACTGTTTGAGTAATGTCCTTAAATGTTCGGAAGATCAAATTGTGACATAATATGTCATAGGTTTTCTGTCAAAAATCGTCGGTTATGGTCACTTATTGTTAATCAAATCGATGCAACTGACACTAAATGTCATTTGAGTGTTAAAATATATTCTCTAACTCACCCCCACTACCTCGTCCAGTGCTCAAGAAGTTTACACTCATTAATGTTTGAAGCTTCTTGCGTCGTGGCATTTTCTAGATTTAATTTAACTTTAATGTACTGATTGGACACGGCCAGCAATAGGTTAAGAAATTAGCTACAAGTATCAGAACAGCAATGAGATTAATCGCGCATTGAAATATCGTGTAATAAAACAATATAGGATTTTAACGCGACAAAAGCATCAAAAGATGAAAAGACTGTACAATCTGTTTCTTTAACTTTGATTTATTTATCTAAGTACCATTTGTCATAATTCACTGCTGAATACAGCGGGACAGAGTACAAAAGTTCACAATATGGATTTATATCAATTCTTTTAACTAATAAATAACACAATACAGTATCAGAATCTTACAAATGCTTGTCTAAAATTTTAAAGGTCATGCACGGACAGATCGTTTCCTTTTCTTTATTCACTGATCTCTACATAATCATAGACATCACAAATTAATCAATTTGTTTTTTTAAATTTTAACACTGGTCTTTGGTACAACCGGACAAATGGAAAACGCTGACCTGAAAAGAATTCCTCAAATAACTGAATGCTCCAAATTACAAAAAGCAATCAAAGACGTTTGTGCCGTAATGATAATGACCTGCGGCGGAAAAAGAATTCGATACGAGAGCCAGTGGTGTACAAAAAGTATCGATGTTTTTTTTAACTATATGTCGGCACGTGGCATTATGATTTCACAGTTATAAACAGATGTTTTCGGCACACCTTTTTCTATTCACTCGTTCAAGGTGAAAATATTTTTGACACGAAAAAGGAGAATGAACATGTATTGTTTTCTAGTCACAAAAGTGTGTCTGTTTCAATGCCTACCAAAAGTTTAAAACCTACTTCATTCAAACACAGAATCTTAAGAAGTCACTCGTTTTAACGTGCTTTTTGTTAATTTACTTACGTACTTTCCGTTGAAAATTTCTGTCTTGTAAAAATATGTTACAAATTCGCCTAAGCCAGTAAACAATTACAATACCGTGAATCTAGAAATAAAAATGTTGTAAATGGACACCGGAACGAATTCGATGTGAAAACATCGATACTTTTCGGCAAACGAATTAAACATCGACATTTCCGATACACATCGAAGCACCTAGTCAATATGAAAGGGGCTATTCACAAAGCGGCAGCCAGTCTCATCTACAGATAATCTATTTGGTGTAACCCACGACCTCGTGGCCGGCGGTCGGTATAACAATATAATTAAAGAGACCGCCTGATCCGATCAGGGCTGGCTATATGTTGGTTACGATACCAAGTTTACCGTTACGGATTTGAGGTAAATTGTGGCTGATAAAATGGTGTGATATAGATAAAGAGACTTGACTAGAAGGATTTAGAATGAGGTTTTGAACGCTTGCATTATTATGTGTTGCCCGCGTCTCCGCCTGCCTAGAATTCGCTTATAGGTATCCGGGGGACCTTAGCAATTTTCCGGGACTATCCTACGTCCTTCCCGGGACTGAAACTATTTCTACACCAAATTCCAACTAAATCGGTTCAGGGATATAGGCGCGAAAGCGTAACAGACAAACAAACAGACAGAGTTACTTTCGCAATACTTACATACAAACAAACACATTAAATTCAACAAAATTTACTTTTTCGCATTGTAAGTATAGCTACAGTCCCAGTCTTAATAGCAAATGGAATCAGTGCCTAAAAGTAAAGTTGTTGTTTTTCTATGTTTTAAAACATTATTCTGACAGCCCTGTGGTCCGGATGCGAGCGGCGGCAGCAGAAGGAAACGAACATGATTGTTGTGCTGCTAACATGTAATCGATGGCATTATTTACCTGCCTGTACGTAGTCACCTTGTTGCTATGCTATAGGGACCACGATGTACATATAGACAGCCGTTGAAATGAGAGTCATGTTTTGAAAGTTACTTGTTTTTGCAGGACAATTTTGAAACGAGTTTTTATTAATCAGGATCGGATTAAATGTCTGGTTTCGTATTCACTGAGTCTTGATTGATTAGATCAGACTTTAATTAGAATATGAATTATTAAATACCTACACTATCAACTTACGTAATGTTACGAAAAACAAATTGATGACATATTTTTTTTCACTTAAGAAAAAATTACAGTATTTCTGCTCTTGTTCTAAGTGAACTTTTCAAGACGCACTCGGTACACAAACACTGTAGCATATGAGCATCTAATTTTGCACTAACATCGTACTTACAACACTTTGCTAAAGAAACCAAACATGCTCTCCAAATCCGTAGCCACTCTTGAAAATTGAATATTTATCGTTCTAAAATCAGAAAAAGCTATGCATTAAATAAAAATGAAAACTGCCACTTCGCAAGTAACTGTAACATTTTTGACGTGACGTACCTAAAATAACAACAATTTTGTTTTAAAAAGTTAAATTCCTATTCTATTCGTTTTCCACTTCGTCTGTACAGTTCGTTCGGCCGGACACCACAAAGCGGCCAAGTGTCACGATAAAATCTGGATCGGCGCGCGCAGTGGGTGTAGTCAGATTTATATACTACATTTATACTGTTTTACCCGTTAACGTGATTTGTTGCTAATATTTTCTACACCCTGTATCTGTTGGAATGGTAACCTCGAAACGTACGTTATTTTCTTGGGGTATTTATAACGCGATTTTAGATATTTGTTTTATTGGTTTATAGAAATTATAGATCTTCTATAAGATGGATTACCTCCATTTTAGGATTGTGGCACTAATTACTATTTCACAAATACTTTTTTGAAATACCTCTGACGGTATTAAAATTGCCTTACAATTAAAAAAAAAATATTGCATTCGCTTACTACTCACTACAATTAACTATTTTATTTTCAATTCAAGAACATAAATAACGACTGAATAAACAACACAACTACAACGCTGTTTATTTAAAAATATGCTCATTATACACTTCATATTAATAACTATTACTAAGTACTAATAAGCAAGCTCTATAAACGTAGGTACTTCGATTACAATAAATTTTATCAGACACAAATGCGTTGTAAAAACAATGAAACAAACATGCTAACTTAGTACCTTGTCACAGTACCTACGTGTAATATACGCAGTATGATACGATCGTAGGAGTACCATATTACATATGCATGAAATGCCGGTTTTTGAAGTGAGGAATTTTTAATTAAAATTCTACGTGTACTTTCGCAAGTTTATCTAATTACACTTTAATTACATAAATAAACTTGCGAAAATTATCCTTGCAAAAATGACATGATATAGTTAACCTTCGAACGACTCTAGCTTGAGAACCATACGTCGAACCACTAGTCTTCTGAAAATTGAAGTGTTAATACAAATCCCTTAAATAAAGGGATCTCTTCCAGTTAACCTACGAACGATTGACAGGACAACAGAAACTCAGAGTATACAGAGTAGACATACTAAAAAGCTAAAAATGCAATAAAATAAATAAATAAATAAATAAATATCTTGGGACAATTGACACCAATTGACCTAGCCCCAAACTAAGCAAAGCTTGTAATATGGGCACTAGACAACGGATAAACATACTTATATAGATAAATACATACTTAAATACATATTAAACATCCAAGACTCGAGAACAGACATTCGTATTTTCATACAAATATCTGCCCCGACCGGGGATCTAACCCGGGACCTCAAGCTTCATAGTCAGGTTCTCTAACCACTAGGCCATCCGGTCGTCAATGACCCTAACTTTAACCTAAACAAATAAAGCATTTAAAAAAATACACATACACAATACAGGAAGCCAAAAAAGTCAAAATGAAGCCTTTCTATCTCCCGAACTTATTTGCACCTGCTCTAATTTTAATATAGTACTAATGAGGCAGACCCAATTCAGCTACAAGCTACAAGGTGGCCACATCCGCGTCCCTTTTACGGCTTGGACCAGTTATCCGATGAAAGCGTACCCGCTATTAGCGCTATTATACCACTAAGTACTACTGATACACTTTGTACAGTCCTTTTATTACTTGAGGTGATTGTGATTCTGACCGCAGATCAAATTTGTGTTAACAGATTTTTTTTTTACAGACAAAGATATTTTTAAATTTAATAAATATACTCGTAAATTTAAATATTATAAACGGGATATGAACCGCGATTACCTTTATTGAGCACCCGATATTTCGACGCAGTTACATGCATCATGATCACGGGTAGACTAGCGGGTACGGATTTTCGAATGAACTTAACCGTGAATCATTGACAACTCTTAAATATAAATTGATTCCTCTTTTTCCATCTATCTAACTAATATTATAAATGCGAAAGTATGGATGGATGGATGTTTGTTTGTTAATCAATCACGCCAGAACGGCCCAACGGATCTGGATGAAATTCGGCACATAGATAGAGAAAAGTCTGGAATAACGCATAGGCTACTTTTTAATAAGAGTTTTTAATGATTCACGGTTAAGTTCATTCGAAATATTATAAAGGTAATCGCGGTTCACATCCCGTTTATAATATTTCGAAGGCTACTTTTTATCCCGGAAAATTGCACAGTTCCCGCGGGATAGAGATAAACGAATTCTTTGCAGACGAAGTCGCTGGCAACAGCTAGTGTATAATAATAATAATAATAAATTGTTTATTCAGGCAATAATCCCATTCAGTAATTAAACATTAAAATTACATTACATTAAATAACATATGCTCACATCATGCTAAACGTGCCCTTTACCTTCGTGGTCTAGTTACCTTAGGCTCTGTCTACCCCGTAAGGGATATAGACGTGATTTGTGTAGGTATGTATAAATATAAATATTAATCTGGTTGTGCTACATTTGTTGGCATTAACCATTAAATTATTTTTTATTATTAACCTGTATGTTTTTATGCAGCTCTATATTGACACTCATTTTTGTCCACAATACTTTGCCATGCACTTGTGTGGTTTCCAACTAACTGCACCTTAAAGCCATTTTAATTTGTTGGTATTGACCATTAAAATTAATTTTAATTATAAACCTGTATGTTTTTATGCAGCTCTATATAACTAAAATATTAATGGTGTGGGTAACTTGACATGCGTTTTGTTCTTATTATCTTTACTGTACATTACCCTTTTCCCTGTATCTCTGTCAGGGGCCGTACCATGACGTCTTAATGCGTTTCAGTTTAGGTTCGCTCGCTGTCAGATTCATACTAAAAGTGGCAGCTAAAACTTGAACTGCGTCGGAATTAGGACGTCATGGTAAGGCCCCAGTAATCAAAATTTTACAACTCTTTAACTTTATTTTATAATTCACAGATTTAAAAAATATTTTAAAAGGCATGACATCTAATTTTATTGCATTTTTGACATTGTTAATTAATAATTTTTGACTTTTAGTGATAAATTACTATTGTGTGCCCTTGCAGGGCGTCATGTACTTACCTACTAATCTCATATAACATCTTTTTACCATGTACTTGACTTTGCAATGATTGAATAAATATATTGACACTCATTTTGTCCACAATTCTTCATTGCCATGCACTTGTGTGGTTTCCAACTAACTGCACTTTAAAGCTATTTGATTTTAGCCAGCATTCAATGTTAATCTCACCGCCGTTGCCTTCTTTACCGATTCATTCCATTATCCGCTAATGCGTTTACCAGATCGCCCCGCGCTAACATAATGCGAGTATTTTCTCGGCTCTCACAAGTATTTCTACCGTACTTATACCAGGTACTTATGCCAGTATTTTCTCGGCGTGTTAACAAATTTTACAACGCGGTGGCCCTTATAAATCATTAGATCACGATTTAGCTGTATAAAGGTGGTATAGATGCCTCTTTGATCCGCTAGCAGTGCAGCTATTTTATTGCGGTATTTTGTAAAGATGAGAAATGATAGAATTTAGTCTGTACTAGCTTCTGTAGTCGGTTCGCCTGTTTTTGTTTTTATATATATTAAAATAGCTTATGTCAATACTTTCCGAGTATTATTCTACATATATAGCATTTTCACTTCGGGATTAAGTAAGTCCAGAGGCCTTACCATGACGTCTTAATGCGGCTCAATTCCGACTCAGTTCAGGTTTTAGTTGTCAGTTTTAGTATGGATCTGACAGCGACCGAACCTATACTGAATCGCATTAAGACGTCATCTAAGACCCCTGTTCTAAGTTTTTTATTTCAGTGACTTATTTATTTTAGATATTTTATAGTTACACGTTAAATCGTGTATTTGGTTATATTTTAATTTAGCTCATGGTTTCACTCTTTGACCTGTCCCATATTGACATAACAATGTACGTGCATCAGCCTTAAACGACAGAACGACTAAACAACTCCATAAGGGCGTTGTCTGACATGAAGTGTTCAGAGCAAGCACAGAATTATCATACGCTGACATAACTCGAACTACATACATATATCATACTTTAATATTTACATTACGAAACATATCACACCCCTCTCATTGTAAGATAATAATTTACAATTACCTTTAATAACTTAACATTGAACTTAAGATTTAGAGATATGTATAACGTAGTGATGTAAAATTTTACATTTATATCATTTAAAAAAGTCGATAAATTTATTCGCGTAGCCTCCCGACATTCGATAAAATAGCATCGACAACCGTATGATAATAAGCCGTTGCATACATCCTAAGTATTTAAATAAATGCAGATGCATTTATGATTCCCCGGCTTGTTAACTCTTTTATGCACTTGTGCAATTACATATGCAGAAAGCTCAATTACAATTAAGCTTACACACCGAACTGCAACAGGAAACGCCGTAAAAAGAGCTATCTCCTAGAAAGCAATGATAGATAATAAACGCTGTAAACGGAGTAATATATCTAAGCGTCCGTGGCGCACTTTCTTCGTGGGCCGGCACGCGACCGCTACTCGTGCGCAGCTTGGGGTGTAACGCCGCGCGGGTCCTATCGATATCGATAAACACTGTTTTACATCTCATGTTTTAACTGGAATGATGATAATGGAGAGAGATGCGAAAGTACACGTTTAGCGTTTTTATTTGCATCATTAAAATACATTTTAATACAGTATTTATATGTTTATGCTTTAATTTAATAAATTGAGTAAACAGGTATATTTACAAAGGATATGGATGAAAAGTAAAATAGATATGTACCACAACCAATAATAATAAGTTATAATATAGCATGTTCTTAGTTTTGTTACGATATCGGTTCATCACAATACAAAATTAAATTATTTATCACTACTAGTTTTATATTATATTTTCATTAGAATATGTACACTACATTAGGTACGTTTGCAAAAACTACATACCGAATGTTTTAAAACTTATTGTTAAGTTAATTTAGTCCACTTTACTTATTTAACTTTAAAAAATCTAAAACAAATCGATATTCGACTACTTATTAATATTATATTTATCGGCTTTAAGAACCATGTAAAAATTATCGTGACCGTTTATCGATAACGAATACACAACAAAACGTCGACTGCCGCGCATCCCTATCGAGTTTACAAGTGGCACGAGCCTCGATAGTATCTATTCCGCCGATGATACAACTAGATTGTTTCACCACAGGCATCTATAGCACATCTATATTACTTCTGTATCTTAGCCCATCTATATTAGATACTAGACTAGTAGTAGAGCGCTGGAGAAATCGACGTTGGCTTAAATTCAAGGAGGTTGTATATTTACCTTGTATTCTACAAAGTGGTAGGAAAAGTAAGTGTCAACTAAAGTTAAGGTATTACTTAGGTACTAGTGTACCTCTTGTACCACTTTTCAGACAAGATAAAGAATTTGAATTTGAAAAGAAATAAATATGTAATTGAATTTGCATTTGTGTGCGTGATACCGCATGCAGGCAGCAAGGCGTAGTTCAAACCGGTCTCACTTTATCGTTTGCAGAAGTTTTGCATTATTCTTGGTCCGCATAAGTCCATCTTACGGAATCTCCTTTCGACAGTGTGAAAAACATCATCATCTCGGAGAGTTTTTTTCACTCTTACTTTAACATTCAAGAATTTTGACCCGTCAACCTCACACCTGACTTTAGCTTTTAGCTGGTCGCACGCGCATTAAAATCAACATACAATCTATCATACACCCACAGCATACGTGCCTCGCACCTGTCCTTTGTGACCATACAATAGCACTTAAGACTAACTAGTGTTGGGCTTGTGCTTGTTGCCGATATCGATATTTCGGCTTCGGCCAAAATATAATTATTCGGAATATCATTTGATTTTTAATAATTATGTTGCTTTGCTGTTTGACGTTAGTTGGTTTAAATATATTAAATATGAGATAAGTATGTTGAAAGTATGTATTTATATTTATAATATACGTTATTGTAGCGTGTTTATGAGATGACCAAAATTAAATGAACTCGGAGGGTATTTAATGACAAGACGATGTTTAGTTACGAAATAAATTAGTGGGTGTCTATAGGTACCCAGTGAAACTTTTTTACCTGAAGATGACTCACATATACTCGTGTGCTTTGTTTGTTTTATAAAAAACAAAACACAATAATTTATCAGCCAATATATTATATAGTAACCTAAGTAACCTAACAAATGCATCTTTCACAAACTCATGAATTGGCTAATCTTTATCTATTAATTCGACTTCAATACTGTGTCGGTTCATCTTATCCTAACTTTTCTTTATCATAAATAATAAAAAAATGAAATCATTCCAAAACCAAAACCATCGGAACTCGTCCCTCGTCCAAAACTCCGGACACTACTAAACCACTTAGCCGACGAAAACCGCGCTTAAACCAACAGCGCAATAAACGTGAGTTAACAGAGCTCTAACGGTCGCTGTTTGGCTAACGGTCGAACGACTACTGGACCTTTGATGAACCTCCGTAACCTTGGACTAAGTAAGTTTTTGGGACTAAATATACCTGTGACGCTAACATTTGACACTTTCGACTATCGATAATGCTGAAGCGGTTACTCATAGCGAGTTATTGGCGTTATTGCACGTTACAGTAACCAAATACCCTAGTTCGGAGTTTTGTTATCATTAGGATAGTAATGTGTGCATAACATTTATTGCACATACGTAATTAATGAAATATACTATCAAAATGATGAATGTGGATGAAGCGAAAGAGGTATTTCACTATGTCAGGATCGTAGCAAGTGGAACAAAGTAGTCTCTGCCTACCCCTGTGGGAAAGAGGCGTGACGGTATGTATGTATGTATGTAGTATCAAAAAATATATACCACGCCTACATTTTACTTATAGGTTCATCTAACATCATAACATAACGATTAACATATTATTGAGCCGAGAACGAACCTAAAACTGTAATCACAAAAACCAAAGACTATGTAGCGAACAATGATTTCATCGGGAAGTAATATCGGAAAGAACGACTGCTCAGTGTCGATAAATTATCGAATTAAACGTTTCACGTACCTATTTACTATATCCATTAATAAGAAACTTTATTCTTACAACTACTTAGTTACTTACTTACCAACAATTTCTAAGAAATATTCAGAACCATATTCTACGAAAATCAAATCCATTTACTTAATTTTCAGTGTGTTTACAAAATAAAACTACTCAAATTAAACAGAATAACCAATTACACAAATCGCAGCCAGCTAATTATCTTCTATAAAGGATATCGCAATGTCTGGTGCACCATCCATTGTACGAATAAGCACATGTTACACCCATACAAACTAGTAATGGAGCCGCATTGCTCAAGCATTGTTTGCATTGCCAAGCGTACACAACCAAAGTAACAAAACCCTAATCACAAACAAAAGTGCTACACTCCCGAGGCCTCTTTAAACTGGTAGATACGCGCAAACATCAGCGACTGGGCGTTTTCAATTCGTCCGCATTCGGAAGCGTTCGGGCGAACTCGGGCGTGTAAGCCCCGCCCACCTGCGCGGACGCGTGTCGCCATCCTTATCCGCCACCGAGCTTCTGGATCAGTCTGTTTCTGTCTGCCGCTGCTAACGCCCGCCACTCCCACAAAACGTTAGGCTATTTTCCAATTACTGAGCGAGCTTTTTGCTTCGTTGCCGATGCCAGAAGATAAGCTTTCTCGTTACAGAATGAGTCGATGTTGCGGTTGGAACAACAAAAGTTTTGACAGTAATGTTATGACGCCACTTAGGTACTTGTGCTGTTGATAGCTAATCTCGGTTAGGAGACGGCAAAAAGCCGCTTTACATTGTGTAAGTAGTTTATTTTTAGTTGTGACCTTCCGCTTACTGTTACTTTTTTGAGTAACTGAAGGTATGTCTGCTCTAGTGGTTTTATCATTCTATTTAAATGCGAGTTTAACTGTAGTTGTTTTAATTGTAGAAATTGTTCCTTAATGTAAAAATTACTCAAAAAAAAACGCGGTCAAACACCTTTGTCAATTAGGTTGTGATCACCTCAATAACATTTGATGGCGACTGTTACGTAACTCCGCACCACATTACCTGCAGGCTAAAACTGCAAAAATAAATAAAAGACAAACGCGAAGTAAAAGTTAGAAAGTGGTACAATGGACAAAAACGACAATTGTTAAAAAACCGTCCCGTCTCATGACCCCTTACCTCTTACTTTTTAAAAGAAAAAGAATTGAGAAATGGCGATGGTCTCGGATATAATTACGAAGAGCCGCGCACCGTCAGCTCTAAATATAAGCCAGTGCCTCGATGCTTTAAAATTAATAGCAATCTTTATGGTGTAATGCCTTCAGATAGTGAGGTCAGGAATTTGTTGATCATCGATATCGATAGTGGCCATTATATCGGCATGTCCAAGGGCGTGACTTGAAAGGCAGTTGTTGATAATTATATCTCAGTGCACTAGAGTTACAGTGTCACTCTAATTTAATAGTCAAATAGTAATACAGCTGTGGTGCAGTATGATTACAGATTGATTACTATCTTTAATTACGTGAATAGAATTTTAAATTGTTGTAGCACAATCAAATGCTTGTGCCTAGATCAAAACCGCTGTTTAAGTATACTAATACTACAGATCTGATAAATAAATGCAGTTACAAAGTAAAACTTTAAACTCGGACTTCTATCAGAAGAAACAAGGTTACCAGGCAAACAAGGCATACTTTCGCCACCTCGTGTGAACTGTTATACAGGGTGTATCAGACACCCCCTAACAATAATCCACTGGGGTATATAAACATAGCTATAGAAGCTAAAAAAAATGTAAAAAAAAATTGGAGTATTTTTTTTAATATATTTTCTATAGGAATGGTAGTATTAGGTAACTGTAATCATTCCTATAGAAAAAAAAATTACTCCAATTTTTTAAAAAATATTTGTTTTAGCTTCTATAGCTATGGTTATATACCCCAGTGGATTATTGTTAGGGGGTGTCTGATGCATCCCGTATATAGGTAAATTAGGCCCATTATTTAAAAATAACACTATATAATTATATTGTAACGAGCATTAGGTAGGTACATCCTTAAAATACATTCGCGTGCAAAATCGTTTATTTAACTAGCACTACCGATCGATAAACGGCCATAATTCCCGAGCGCGCTGTCACAATTTATCGAGCGCGCGCATCACTAGCCGGGAGCAAAGGTTCCACAGAGGGCGCAGCCAGGGATACCAGAGTTAAAAAAAGCCCTGATTTATAGAAAAAATTGCTATCTAGTATGTTATGTACTTATTAGATACTATATTTTGCTATTTACTTATGTAAAAATTTTGTTGTTTTTGCATGAAAATAAAAAAGGGATTGAATAAAATAAAACTAGATTTCCCAAATTTCTTTATTAGTGCATTGTATATGTATTGTTTTTTACATGGATACTAAATTTGTTACCTTGTCATGTAATCATAAATTAATAATTTGTCACATACGCCAACAACTTTCTTTTGTCACCGAAATATTTTTTATTTTAAACACGTAATACGTAAATACAAGCAAAGCCGCGTCTTTCATAATCTACTAAACCCTCTTCACCTTTTAGATACCTTTCACATTAAACCAGCTCGCATTACGCAATTCCCATTTAACCCAAGAAACTAAGCGCGGTATCTCAAAATTCATTTACAGTGTCTGGCAACACAGGCCAGGCATCAATTTGCGCTCGGTAGCCGCCGCGGGCGCCGCCGCCCCGTCATTACCCCCCTCTCCCCCCGCCCCTGGCCCCCGCAGGACCCATCCGGACCATACTTTAACCTTTTTTGCTCCCAACCTGTTCGCAGGACGGTGCTGCTGTGCCTATGCCCAGGCAATTTAAAGATCATGGCCAAGGGCCATACGCGGTATCTCGAACCTGTTAACTATACAGCCTACGTAAATATAATGTGCCTGTATTTAATATATCGCTCGCCTCCTGCGCAGGGCTGTAACAAAAAGCTTCGCTCCTGAATAACTTAGCGAAATATTCGTACCTACTTTAATTTATTGACTGTTTTGCTGACGTTGACTACGATTGCGTGACATGAGAATTTTAAAGAGTATATTTTTAATGGGATCTTCTAGAACTTCGTTAAGTTAATTGCTATCTGACCAAACAGACTGACACTTTAACAATCAAAAGTTTTTCAAAGTCCAACATCTAGACGCCATTATCGGGGCGGCCATCGCTTTGATACGAGCCCTTAAAAGGAAGACAGGAGTAAAACTGGTCCAGCATTCCTCGAACCTGTAATTTGACCGCCACTTAAACAATTTTCTCGAATATCATTCCGTTTCATTTGGACCGGACCAGGTCAGCCCTGACCCCGGGGCACGCACATTAGTATCCCGAAACGATTCTAAAGGTAACCCCTATTAAATAAAACATGCCCCCAAACCAATCGGCGAAGGTCGACCGGGTCACGCCGGCCCTTTGTTTACGTCTACCCTGATTCATACACCACAGAGCAGCGTTCAGCGTTCCATTAGGAATTATCTTTTTAATTTGTAAGAACTAAGTTACTGGCAGGATAAGACTAATGGCCGCATCAAAAGGAGCAAAAATGTCTCCCGCAAATTGACCCGTCCCTCAGCCGGCGCCCGCGCCGACCTGTCGCCGCTAAATAATTCCGTTCCCATGAGCTAGCCGGCCGGTAGCTATCTCACTTTAATTATTCATAGACTTTTTTATGCGCTGTCGCTTTTTACCGCTCGACGGGCTTATTTCTCGAAGCCTTATAAAATTAAAAAACAAAATCGACGCTGCAATTTAAAAAAGGAATACGTCGGATGACACGGATCGAACTCCGGGCAAATGTCGCGCGGTAAAAAGTGGTCAAGCGTGGAGTGGGGGGATTGTGGAAGGAGGGGGGGGCAGGACGTCACGTAGGCGGCGGTTTTTGTCAACGTTCCCGCCGAGATGACGGGTCGCTGGACGCTGCGGCCGCGACCCGCGCTCTCACGGCCGAGCCAAGGAACGTCTTGATCTTGATACTTGCAAGCTATTAGAATAGCAGAGCTCTTCAGCCGTATCGGTCAACTTTATTTCAGCTAGTTAAGCAATCCCATTAGTGACGTGGAATTCCATAATCCTAGCTCCAGACTGCACTAAGCTTATAGGTACTGAGTGTTTACAAAATGGAAGTGCATAAAAAAAACACTATGAAAATATGCACGTTGATGTATCCACAACGGGAGCGGATCAGAATTTATAAAGTTTAAAATGTATAATGGGTTAAAATGTATAATAGTTCAAAATATATAATGCAATTTTCTGTGAAACTATTAGGTATATGAATTTTTTTATAGTGTGATCTATAGATTGGTTTAGGTTAGGTTAGGTTTAGTTTATAGCAATTCTGTTAATTTACAATTTTCTGAGAAAATCGCATTATATATTTTGAACCATTATGTATTTTAATTCATTATACATTTTAAACTTTATGGATTTTAATACGTACCCATCCACAACAAGCTCCATCAATTTTATAATAACTTTGACAGCTCACATTATCAAGAATAATTTTGATATTTTTTCAGCGGTCTGCAAAGCAACTCAAATAATGTATGACATTGTCTAACATTAGAAAAAAAACCACGTTGCAAGTAAAAATAAAAAAAAATCTTAAGAGGGCCCCTTTTTACAGTCTTGGGATGCTATGCATCTGTCAGCGAGAGACGGTTAGGGTAGGACTTACCTATTGTGTTTTTATTAATTAAGACTTAAGGTGATGGATGGATGTTTTGTTGCCGAAATAAATGATTATTATTATCATTATTAAATTTTTTTAGCCACCTGACATTGAATGTTGGTATGGTAAAGTCATTGAATGTAAAATGTGCTCACTAGAATATAATATTGAAACCGCAAGTACCAAGTCGATGCGGTCTCGTAATTCGTGACACCGACAGGTGCGGAGTGCGGACCTGACTCTACTAATAATACGAACTTCGTACTGCTTCTTGTCAATGGTTACTTGTATACATGCATCTTGTGTGAAGGTTGTACATGTAGGTGCATTCGCGGTTGCATTCCCACATTGGGTCATTTATTTACAGACTTAAATATTACTTTTTACGCATTTGTACTCAGTTATTGGTTACTGTGTATTTGAGGGTTTTTTTTTAATTCGTTAAAAGACTTATGGAACCACCTGAGTCGAAGGCTTGAATTTTGGCAGATATGTTCTTTATGGATCTTACGAAGGAATTAAAAAAAACCAGCGGAATATGGTACCTATACTTTATTAATTCCAGACGAAGACAAGAAGTATTTTTATTCATTTTTTATTTAAATAATGGAAAATAGCAACGGGACTAGTGACGGAAAAAAGGGGAGATCATTTCCCAGCAATATGACAAAGGCTAAGATAATAATAATAAAAAATAAAGTAAAAAAAACTGTCAAATGTAATTTATATAAGCGTGAGAACTTTATCGTATTGAAACTGGTTCTCACAAGCACTTGTGTATTGCTATGTATTATGTATACAACAAATGGGACACCCCGCAGTGTCAATCGTGTTTAGTGGCATTTTAAAACCATTTATTAGTGATTATATTCAAGCGATATCATCTAAAACACTTCAAGAGTGTCAAATAAAAAACACTGGAACCAGAAATGCTATTTTGTCGGCGAGCTTTAACGTTTTTAGAAAATTAATTTAAAAAGATGCAATTTATCACGAAAATCCGTTTATTATGTACTTTTTGACATTAGCACGAACATACGTGTTGATATCACTGGCATTAAATGAATCATTGAATTCGTTTGTAAACGTTTTTCTATCACAGTAGGTATAGCTTACCTTACCATTCATGATCGCGCGTGACGTAAAATGATACCAAATACTCATGTCCAAATTGTCTTTGTCCACAGAATTTCCGAGAGCAAAGAATCGACGGAGCAGGTCTGCCGCTACTCACTGAAGACCACCTCACAGGCATGTTGCAAATGAAACTCGGCCCAGCATTAAAGCTCAAAGCAGTTCTGTCCAGGAGGTTAGAGCCCTGCGCTAGCTGCCAAGCCGCTGCCCAGGCGCAGGCCAGTCCAACAAACATCAGGATTAATGGCGCAGCACTTAAAGCCGAGCCCAGGAGCAATACTACTAGCCCCAGCTAGAGTGCACCCTTTTTCAAATTTAGTATTATTTTTTTAACGGTCATGTTTCGTGTTTCTGTCCAGCCAGGTTTAGCTCAGCGCATTTATAATTTTTAAATTATGACTTTTTAAATGGACTTTCATAGCAGGCAGTAAATTAGTTTTTATTATTGCGCTCGTAAACCTGTTTATTATTTTATTAAAAATACACACATTTGAATAACTCCAGTAATTTTTTAATCACATTACATGTCTCTAGAATATAAGTAAAAACACGAAGCATGCCAGCAAGTTCAGACTCCTTAGTCATCGAGTCCAAGTTTCAGTCTTCCTGAATTTAATGTTTAGATTTTGCATTTAGTTAAAACTAGGATTTAGGTACACTTAGCCTAATCTATGTAAATATAGATCACATATTTCCCGTCCAGACCGACTATGTGTAATTTTTGTGAAATATAGCTGTGTGAGTAAATGGTTTATGTTTTTTGTTTTATGTAATTGTAACATGAATACTTGCGAGTTTAAATGTAATGTTTCGGTGCTAAAGACCCTGAGGGAAATATAAAGATAACAGTGAAAATCTGTTTAAAAATGTATATAATGGCCGATTGTAAAAAAAAACTTATATATTTTCGAGGCTACTATAATCTACATCTATACAGGGTCACAAAGATATACTGTAAATACATACATAGTTATAAAAAGATGTATAGTTACGTCACTGTATCATAGCATTTATACACCTGAAAAAAGCTCAGTATGTTGATACCGACTACAGTAATATTAGATTAATACGAAGTTATTATTAAGTTTGAATAATGTATTTTCACAATCCGCATAATATTACTTATCTGTGTTAAAATTAAAAGTGTAAATAATAATGTTCCACTTGCTGCTAGTTGGTTCTATTTTACTGTAGACTTAAAACATTGTAATGAGTTGGTTTTTACCTGTGGTAATCTCCTTAATTGCCAAAATAGTGTATGTTTTACAACATATAAGACAATATATTCATACAATATGTTAGATTAAAGATAATAGCGAGAAATACCTTTGATTTACAGGCACTATAATGTAAACTTTTCCATTTTACCTCATCCATAATACAACGTCTTCCAACTAAACATGATAATAAAGCACTTAACTGTTTTTTCTATTAAAATATTTAAAATTAATATCATAATTGAAATGTGTCTAAAATCAATATGAAGGTGCTATAAAAAACTTTTGATGTGCCTTAAAATGGTCTTCCTAATAAAATATATTCAGATGTTTAAAGTATTACGGTTCTACGCTTTAAATCAGATAATACAATAATACTTAATTATAGAAGATAATTCAGAATATTATAGGTGATGTTATTTTAGGGTTGTATTCAAGAATCAGTGCTTTTATTATGTAACTAACGTGGCAACGGACGGGTTAGAGTCTACCTGGTACCGGCACGTGATTGGTCGGCTGATTAAATACGAAATTATTCGACCAATCACAGGGCCGCTTAACTCGACGCAACTTCTAACCCGTACGCAGCTTATAATAGGACCAGTGACTTACAGATGTATGTGTTTATTTGTGTGTAAGTAATCAGTTTTGTTTCATGTGATTTAAGGGATGACAATAATGTAGATAAATCGAAAATATGGTTTAAACAATAACTTTTTAAACCACTTAAATACCTAGCTCAAATCACTTGAAATAGGTAAGTCTTAGCTGCGTCACGAGATAATAAATAAATGATTGTACATGTATAATTTTATAACTGTTACGGATAAATCCAAACAATTAAATTTCACTGTCTTCAAATAAGTTTTAATCACAACACGTAATAAATAGAAATAGGCAACGTATTCTAGGAGTATGTAAAGTATAATCAAGCTTAATTGTCGACAGTGAAATAGATTTTGATACTTTAAGATAGATTGGAATCCTATCACACCACTCTATTGTGATGGTATCATTAGAATGTGGTTTAGGCACAGAAAAATAAGAGATATTAGACATTTTTATTCCCAACAAATGTATGAAATTTATTATTTTCATGATCATCGTATTTTATACAAAACTGCTTTGACCACGTCATTCTGCTACCGTCTGCTCCTATCAATAGTATTCTAATCTTCTTTTCATCCGAAGTTCTAAAATTTTCATTAAAACGAAAAAACTAACAATGGTTAAAGTCCAACGGGGCAATGGCGAATAAACCGAAGTGAATGCTATGACTTTTGAGCTGCAAGTGCTACGAGGCAGCGATTTGGACATAAATATAAATTAATGCTGCGATATTTTCATTTTTACACCGACATTATCACTCTTGTATCGTTATGAAAAGGATATATTTTGTTTCGTTCATAATTATGTATGCAATTTCGAAGACTCGTGCGCAGAAAAGCTTGCCTTTTGTTATTGTTAGTGAATAATTAGTGTATAACAAGGTATTAGTCACTTGTTTCTTTGCGACATGTACTTAGTTAGTGAATGTGGCTTATTTGTTTACGGATTATTGAATCCAATTATGTGGAAAGAATTAAAATGATGAATATTGAGATAATTATGGTGTTTTATTCCTTTTACTCAGTACTTATTTTATAAAAACTCTTGGAACGTATATTTACAGGCAGGTATTTTGAATATAAAACATTTGGACTTAACTTAACCTAACTTTAACTTAACCTATTAGGTACATATAAACCTCACAAACTTAACTTTAACTTAAAAATTTGTTACGAATTTTGTTTTTTAATTATTACTGTAGCACGACTACCAAGAACTATTAAATACTACACAGATAAAAATTCGCGCCGTTCGTGCTAATTTTTAACAAAACAATATCGAGGTTATTATAGGTTTACATTATTTCGTTGTATAATGTAATGGTTACGAGTAAATAAATATCATACCAATATATTTTGCAGTTTTTGAAGGGTTAGGGCGACAAATATTCAATGGAAAAATACGGCGTCATTGACTTTCCACGTGGTAGATAGTAGTTTCTTGACTGTTTTACATTACAAGTCCACAAATATGGCATGTTTTTAAAGACTAATTTAATAGACTTCATCATGATAGACGTGCTACAGAAAAAAATAACCTCATCCCGTTCCATGTTTACTTTTAAAGCTACGCACTCTTTTGCGAGTACTTGTACTTGCAAAATAACTTCGTATAGTCGCCATCAGATATGTACATCGAAACTGTCGATTTGCTCAAAAATATCTGAACACGACCTTGTCTATTACCTAAAAGCGTGTTCGGGTAAATTTTTAAGGCTTTTTATTATTGTATTTACTAAATTAATCGATTGAACTTGATTAAATACAAAGTTTTTTTTGCTTTTAATCACTGAGCGCTTTTTGATTATGTCGTTGAGCATTAGGATCAATGAGGTAGCAATATTTGATTGTTCTGATACAATCACATAAACCCATATTTATAAACAACCTAACATGAGCCACGTTACAATGCATTCGAAGGATTTTTAAGGCAATCCAGAGGTTCTTCATGAACAGCCACGGAATAATGCACTCAGTTAAATAAAAAATAAAATCGTCCAAAAGTCGCGCCTACCACTAAGTCCTTCAACCATTTAGTCGTCTTCTTTCTTCTCCACGAGCTCGAAGTTCCTCTCGAGATGGTGCGACTTCTTAGCGCGGTACTCCATCAGCTCGATGGTGGTGTACCCCGCGAAACCCAGGAGCAGCAGGGCCAGGAGAACATAAAGTCTGGAAAAAGTATGAAAAATTAATACCACGTACTAGAAGTTAGTTCCAAGGTCCAATGCTAAAGATCCAGTATATTTTTTTAGAGTCAACGAGAATCGTATAGCATACTACTTAGTTGTCAGTTTAGGTATATTAAATGTATAATATGTAGTTTTTAATATATCTTCTCCGAAACCCTAATAATCAATGTTTTGTTAGAATTGATTGCTGGCACATAATGCGTAGGCGTTGTTCACATTTTATTTTTTGAAGCTCATTGCTATGAACTAATATGAAGGCGCTAACGAGGATAATTATCACAACACTAACCTCAGACAGTAGACATAATAAGTCATTAGAAGGCATATTTATACGTGAAACCTATTAAGCCCAGCAGTCGGTCACTATAGGCTATACAAACAGTAATTAAGTTATTACCTTGTTCTGACGCAAAGGTACGGAGCTGATGCGTATGACAGCACGCTGCCGGTCGCCTCCCACAGCCTGAAGTTAGAATACGCCGCCTCCTCATTACCCGGGAACAAAATCCCAGAGAGTGCTACAAATATTATAATAACATGTCATGAGAACCTGGCCTTATTCTCCGAAATTTGATTTTCGAAGTTCGTTTCATTCCGTTCCGTTCAAACTAATTAATTAATTTGAGAGTGAGATACGGTTTCATATGAACTTCGAATATCTAATTACGGAATAGACCCCTGCCTGACACAAGCTAAGCAAACTCTAGCGGTCTGGCCTCGATGTACGCGGCCGGCGGAGCGGAGAGCGTTTAGTTAGTTCATTGCGTGGTGCCAGGGAACCGCTGTGCGGCGTATATATCATCAGCCACGCAATGAACATAAAAACCAAAAAACATTTGCACGGGTGGTCAAACTAACATAACTGCCTCCAGAATTATTTATTATTAATTAAAGCAATGTCATGTAAGGTATTCTGAATTGAACGAGAAGTTTGAAGCAAAAAAAAATATAGGTACATCGAATTTATATTCTTTATTTTTTCCTACTTTCAAAGTCACTCTACAGAACTAAAATCAGAGCATCTTCAGATTAAGATCAGACTAATTTCTTCCTGATGATATCCTCACCAATAGGACCTTAAACTGTCCCAACGGATGACCATTTTGTTCCTAATATTTAATGATCTCTGTTTCCTTTTTCCAACATGATGATTATTGCTACATTTGTTTTCATTATTTTTAAAATAAGAAGGAGAACGATATTTTCCAAGACCAGAATATTTCCCAGATTCTAACCATCTCAGAAGACAAATAGGTTACCATTGACTTGGACAAGCCAGACGGCGTCAGCAGTGCCCCACACGGCTGCCAGCAAGTAGAACACCAGCCACTGGTCAGGGTCTGGTCTCCAGAGCAGGAGCGCAGTTAGCAGACAGAGATTCAACAGCTACAAATAAACACAAGTTAAGTTAATTTAAAGTATTTCGGGACTTAACCGCGTAAACAAAATCTATTAATTAGGTACCTCTATACGTTTAAATAAATATGTGTTTTTTGGGGGAGAGCCACAAGATAGAGATCTCTCTCCAGATGTTATGCCTGGGTACCGAAGTCCGAAGGAAGAGAGTTGGAAATTGTATTTATGCATCCGTCTTGAGAAACTTCGTTAGCGCGATTTAGAACAATGTGACAGCTGTCACTTGAGATGGCGCTAGCTACTCGTGCGTCGTAGTAGTTATGTAGCGGCCAACTAGGTGGCGCTAGTGTCGCTACAGTTTAAATAAATATGAGTGAAAATCGCGGAAGTTTAAAACAAGTTAAGTTGTAGATACGCATACACACAAATTACGTTTATATCCCTTACTGGGCAGACAGAGCCCAAGGTAACATGTCGGGACCCAGGAAGTTAACGCGGGTGCAATGTACGGACAGGGAATGCACGATCTGGAGTGGTAGACTAATGTACGTCCTGATAATTCGAGCACTGTACAGGAATCAAATGAGGAACACGGCCAGCGCGTTGAACACTCACCAGAGCAGTGACCATGACGGGGAACCGGCCCGTGAGCTTGACGACGGCGCCGGCGACGGGCGCGGCCAGCGCGTTAAACACGCCGAAACAGATGATCACGAAGCCGATGTTGTTGATGCCGTACGCGCAGCCTACGAACGCCTGGAACGTGGAGTGATAATCATCATCATCATCAGCCTACACTGTCCACTGCCGGCCATAGGCCTCTCCAAACGCCATGCACGATCCTCGGCAAATCTCATCCAACTCTTGCCAGCCACCTTGCGAAGATCATCGCTCCACCTAATCTGAGGACGTCCTGCGTTATCTTACTTTGTGGAGGTTCATATTAATTCACTAAAAACATTTACCTTAATACTGCACGCGTGGTAGTGCAAACTTATTTGTTCGTAAAATTGTTTTCTTGTCCCCGCAAATATTTTTCTTATACCTACAAGTTTTCTGGTTGGTCTATTTGAATATTTGATATTTGATAGGCTGGTCTATATTAAGTATTCATACTTATATTATCATACACATTCGTTCATTGAATACCAACAATACCAATACTACTATTGAATACTCACATCAATTAGTGTCATAATTATTTAAACTTCATGTCTTCTGCAAAGGTCACCGAAAATTCAATAACTATTGTTGCAAATAACAAATGTAAAACAAGGAGTATAAGTTATAAACTTGCGACGAAAATAATGTCATATATCTGGCATTAAAGTAAGTAAATAATATATTATGTAGCAGTAGTGAATATAATTATACCTCCTATTGCTATGTATGTGTATGTTATTAGATGTTGCATTATTTGGGCTGATTTTATGTTACAATCGGTAATTTTAACTTTTCTTTGTGTCTAATATTGTTTCATATACGTCCTCTCAATCGTTGTTGGGTAAACTAGAAAAGATGCCTTTTAAGGGTGCGACCAAACCGCCGCGTATACGCAGTGACGTGCCGTATGCGTCACGTTTTCTCACCGTTTCTTCATACATTTTGTTGCGATTCCGTAACGTCACCGTTTTTTAAGCGGCGGTGTGGTCGCACCCTAAGTGTTTATTTTCTTATTAATTATTTTACTTTCTTAGCGATTAGTTTGTTAATCTACTTTGTTCAGTCCCGTTAATCTTGTATGTTTTACTGTAAAACATACACTGTGACAGATGGTTCACTTGAGCGAATTCGCGAGCAAAAGCTAGTTCAAAATATATGAAAGTTAAAAGCACGGAGCTGAATATACCCTGATCGCTAACGTTCGTAACTTAAATGGGAGCGTCAGACCATGACGGTCACTTTAAACTCACGCGCAGGATGTAGATTCACATGCGGAGCTAATTGTAAATCTGTTTTATTGACATTTGACATTGACTTTGAATGTTTTTTGTAGAAAAATTAATTATATAAATCTGAAATCTGATCTTACCAATGCTAAAGTTTGTCGCCATGAAGGCTTGTTAGTCGCCGATATAGCCAACTGCAATAGCAACTGATACTAATGAACATAAAATATTAACCTTGCTATACTCCGCTACTCACGTGCAAGATAATATATTTCGCACAGGCTTGGTTATCTTGCACGTGAGTAGCGGAGAAGCAAGGTAAATAATTTATGTTCATTAAAATGGACCTCCGCAAAGTAACGCCTGATTCAATAAAATACAACTGATACTAGTTCCGGAGTTGCCGCGACCCTAAAACTGTTGCTTGTACCAGGTCTACCGCAGCCCTGACTCAGCCAATATGGCCATACCTGTGTGAAGTCAGCCGCCATGAAGGCTTGTTCAGCACCGATGTAACCGATGACAGGCAGCAACAGTAACTGGTACTTGTGCCGGAGCTGACGCAGCGTCACAGCCAGGAGCTGAAGACCGGATTTGCCTTCACAAGTCCTTTTGCTGCTGTACCTTTTGAAGAAGAAATGGGGTAAGTGATGTGAAAAGTATCTATGGCTCGCAATTACGAGTACCTGATAAACAATCATACTAACAGATACACTAAAGATTCAGATCCCTTTATTTAGATGTACTTTTATACAAAATAGGGTATGGCTGACGTGCAAGTGGATCACCTGGATGGTAGTGATGGTAAAGTGCCACCATCCAACTATACCTGCCACACCAGATAAGCAAATGCACCAGCCTAGAATGCCAAGACAGAATACTTCATGTTCCTGTAGGTAATTTCATCACTCGGGAGTAAAATACAAATCGTAATCGCGAAAACCGTAGGAATCACGTTATAGGCGATGCGGCTAGCAACCCATCACTATTTTAACTCCCCTTTCATTTCACCTAATAAGTACACCCACAATCATGTTAAACATAGCCTTTAGGTTTTCTTACCTTAGGCTCTCTCTTCGAATCCCGAGCTCGGACCTCTGAGTTTTTCGGAATTTATGTGCGAAATTACATTTGAAATTTGAGCTTTTCGGTGAAGGAAAACATCGTGAGGCTTAGTTACCCTTCTGGGTTGGAAGGTCAGATGGCAGTCGCTTCTGTAAAACTAGTGGCTACGCCAAATCTTGGCATTAGGTTGTCAAAGCGGACCCCAGGCTTACTGAGCCGTGGCAAATACCGGGAAAAACGCTAGGAAGATGATGATGTAATTAAAATACAAAAATTGACTGACCTGGTGAGAGAATCGACTCCAAATGCAACTAAGACCACTGCTAACACCATGCACCCGAGAAACACTCCTGATATAAGCTGTATCTTCTGAGGAGAAGGCGGCTCCAGATTCGCGTTTGCCTAAAAGAGAATGAAGCAAAGTTTCTATTAAAAACTTACCCTAGGACCTTGGAGTTTCTAAGAATGTCAAAATCTTTAAAAAGATAATTCCTGACTGATTTGACTGACGATGACGCAAAGCCCAAACCCTTAGACCTAATACAATAGGACAAGATTTCAGTCAATTACATAGAATAAATTAACCTTCTTCATTTTCTATCCCACGTGAATTTCGCCAAACCCTGAAATCTTTTCTATAGTACCTGCTGGTATGCCAAATTTGAACACTAGTAGGAATTATAGTTACAGAGATAGGGCCTCTCTGCAGCGACCATATTAAATCCCATTTTTTACTCCCGATACCGTGGCAATTTCGAAAAATCCCTTCTTATCGCACATCCCTGACACTCAAGGAATATGTTGCCAAAAATGTCAAGTCTGTTGGTTTAGTGCTGAGCCAGCGACCGTTTCACTTTTGCGAAGACACACTCAACACTATTCATTATATTCTTTGATGTCTGTGTTTTTGTTTCTTTTCTATAAAATTGTGTGTATGCTGTTTAATGTCTTCTTTTTCCTTCTGGTAGATTAGCCTGTGCGTTGTTTGTCAGACAGTCCGTTACTCTTTTATAGGTATGGTTGAGCATTAATAATTAGAGTTATAACTTACGTGAGAGGCACTGCCGCTGCAGAAGTTGACTCCGCAGGTGGACCCGTAGTCGATTTCTGGTGTAGTGAGGTTGCTGACCAGCGCTGCTGCGGTCGGCGCTATGCTCTCATTGGCGTATGTTACCACATCACCCAACGACGACGACAGAACTGTAAACAGATGAATCAATTTCAGATCTTTACACAACACTTGATTTCGTTTGGTGTCAAAGTATGTCATTCTTGTACCTTTTTCAGATTTTTCAGATTTTAATCCTTAGGCGTGGGTACACTTATTATTGCAAGCACTTTATACGCTTCATTCTTTTTTTATATTTCAAAGTTTTCGAACTCAGTTTCAAATAAGACCAGTCAACTATATCTGATACGCTCTCTGCTACTTATCTACATTTACATAAAAAGCCAGTACTTAATTCCATAAAGATAGTTTTTCATTTTCACTCTTATCAAAGTCCATCACAACTTTTCAACTTGTAAAGCAGCATGAGACAAAGCCTTGTAGAGATATGTTGAACCCCCCTCTCTTAGTACACTTAATTAACTATCGACAGACCTCTTAATCGCGGTCACCTAGCTAATTTAAGGCACCTGGGTAAGGAAACATTAGTAAGCACTTCCTTCTTTATTTTAAGTAAAGCGCAATGTCACGAATCTTGTCTTAAAATAGCCAAGGCTGCTTCGGACAACCGCACTTTCACGCCTTTGAGGGCAACTTTAATCCTTCATGACAAGCAATGACTACTTAATTCAATAGATCAGATATAACAGCTTATACAGGCCCTTGATTTACATAACATAATCAATCTTTGTGCCCTTATTAGTCGTGACAATCAATCATTAATGAAATCAGTCAAGAATGTTTGCGGTTGAAAATTGACACTTGTTGCTATTGAGTTCGTATTGTACTTAAACAGAAATATCACTTGTCTCCGGAAATTGTCGCGTCGATGAAATTGGGGCCTGGTAGTTTAAAGAAAGACATGACGAGAACCATATGTAGCCTATTTGATAGATTCTTACGAATAACCCATTCAAATATACAAAAATTGTGTAAAATAAACATTTACGTTCGACTATTGCACCATGGATTCGAGATTTTTGGTATATTTTACACGAGCTTCGATTTGTTTGTTCTTTTTAAATTGCTTACCTTAACTCTTAAACCTTAATAATGAGGTTAAGCTTGTTTACATGTTTTCTTGTTTAATCTTTATACAAAAAATATTTAAAATCACTTAAATATTATCCTACACAAAGACTTACTAGACGACCTTTTTATGTTAGCTACCGGAATGTCCAATAACTTATGACCTTAGTGAATGTAGGTATGAATAATGCATAAATATGGAGTCTTACTAGCTGAAGAGATGAGGTTGCCCCAGATCTGGGCCATCTGGTAGAACATGAAGAAGAGCCCAAAGAACCGCACCACCAGTACCTCGGCAGGTATCCCTGATAGCTTCTCGTAGGGTTCAGCCACCTGATAAGATAAGATAAGATAAACGTTTAATTGCCATCGAAAAAATAAACTTTCAAGTACCTACATAAAAATAACAGAGTTAATTTAAAGAATTGAGATTTGACTTCTTTACTAACATTTATTTGACTTTTTTACTAACATTTATTTGACTTTTTTACTAACATTTATTTGACTTTTTTACTAACATTTATTTGACTTTTTTACTAACATTTATTTGACTTTTTTACTAACATTTATTAGCATGCTCAGCTATTTATTTAGCAGGCTCAGCTTATGCTAATAGCATAGATATATCTGAGGGAAACCACAACAATTGGACTTCGAAAAAAATTACGGAGTCTAACTTTGAGTGATAATTTTTCTGCTACTTTTTGTCGGAATCCTTGATTTTTTTCTTTTGTCTTCTACACAAATTCGTTAAAATCAACGATTTTAAATGTAAAGTGCAATTAAAAATAGATTACAAATTGACGTCTTTAATTAAGGAAACATATTAGTTTACTTGAATGGAAATTCATGTCATTACCAAACATTACCAGTGTATTAGAATAAGTTTCCTTTGTACAACGAACTACGAAAGTTTCTTGAGGAATATATTTACGAACAAAAATAAGGACGTTTTATTAGCTTTACGACTCACGGAATTTAGTTACTCGCAATGAATATCATCATATCAAAATAAAGGACGAGTACCTATCTGATCAAATAGCCCAGCTTAACGAACTTGAACCCGTAGAACTGTCCTTTACGAAGGACAGTATTATATCAAGCTCACCACAGACAAATAAGCCCAGTTGCCGCACAACAGAGGGCCTCCTCCGAAGCCCACCACTATGCCGACAAGATGAGCGTGTACTGCTGCAAGTTGAACTGTCCTTTACGAAAAACAATACTATTTCATGCTCACCACAGACAAATAAGTGCATTTGGCGCACCACAACGGGCCCCCTCCGAAGCCCACCATCATACCGGCTGGTATGAGTGTGTATAGCCGCGGATAGAATTGTGCCGCTATAAATGGCATGTACGCTACGAAGGACACTGTCACCGCCCACTTGCAGCCCAGCCATCTGAGAATAGAAAATAACAATTTCATGCATTTCAATCTTTGAGATCTATTGAAGTGTATATTCTGGTAGCTTATTACGTAACTCGCTCGCGATCACCATCGTGTTCATTTTGACAGTTTATGTATGGGCTGACAATTGGCATCGGAATCAGCTAGCTGTCACATTCATACAAGAACTGTCAAAATTAACACGATGGCGATTGCGAGCGAGTTACGTAATAAGCCTGCTGGTCTGAAGAAAAGACGATCTAAGCCAAGTATAGCCCAAAAACATACCTAGCATTAGCAATCCCATCTCATTATCATTTGTGCCATCATAAATAAATTACATGACTGTGACTGTTTAATGGAAAGCAGTTCCACACTCGTAGTCAGTAATTGCATTCACTCCCATACGGAATGCATATTATCAGCTCTATAATTTCACTCATCTTGACAATATGCCTATGAATATAATAGACGATTTTTTTCATCTTCAAAATAATAGTCAAACTTAAACAGGATATCCCGTGTAATAATCAGTATAGTTACAGCAGTCTGTGCTCTGTCAACCTTTGCATGGACCTTGCGATCTTAGATATGGAAAGAATGTCAAAATGTAGCCGCTAGTAGCCTTGCCAGTGTGCTCTAGCAACTGTCTCACATGACCAATTATAAAATAAGTCCAAGTGTCAATGGTTGAAATAAGTAAGTGATTGTGTATGAATTCAATTATTGGTTGCCGATTAATGTAGACCCAATTCGAGACCTAATGTAAAATGGCTAGAAAAAAAATCCAAGATAATTTTGTAGGATTTTGTATTCGCAGATTTTTGTTTCTATTTTAGGCAGTGAAATTAAGATAGCCAGGTAGATGATAGATAGGAGGAAGGAGGGATAGGTATAGTCAGCAAAACCGTGTGTGCAAGAGTTGACTTCACTGTATCCCGGAGATAGCAAAGTAGTTATTCAATTGTGGGGAGATGTCTACTGTGACACTCCGCACAATTGAATAATTGCCGAAATAAATGCCATTCATGACAGAAACTTATTTTAATTATTTTCGAATGTTCCAGATATGACACTCCTCAGGTCAAGAAGTTCTGACATAGAGTACAATGATCGAACTTCCATAATAATAGTTGACATTTACTCACTGAATAATGACGGCAGGCAGCAATATGTTAGACAATATCAGCGAGAAGTATATAGCGGCCAGCGTGAAGGTGCCTGCGCCCGCGTCGCTGTTGACGGAGCTCTGCAGGTTGGCGGTGCCGTGGAAGGCCGTGAACTGCACCATGAAGGCGAAGCCGAGGACGAAGATGTTCCGGTTGATCCGCCATTTCTCGTGCACGCCGAACACCACGTCTTGAGGCATCTTGAAGAACTGCAAATGGATGCAGGGTCACTTAAAATTCTGTAAATCTTTTTAGACATAAAAAATAGGTTTTTAGATTAATTTCATTGGGTATCTGTGCTATAATAGCTACCTTCATAACAAATTTCCAATTTATAGGACAACGAAGTAACCCCTATTTCTTGGGAGTACGTAAAATTTGTATGAAAGCACCTTTTGTATTGAATGTATCTTTTGATTGAGTTGGCTCAAAGGCAATAATTTTGCCATACACATTCGCAAACACCGAAGCATTACAGATGCGGCGCCAGTCTAAAGAGACTAGATAAATTATTCGTGACACAACTGTCACAAGGGAGCAAAATGATGTATTTACGGCGAGGGCTGTACATTGAATCCAGAATGTAGCGAAGGATTCTACAATAGAATCCTGAACGCAGCGAAGGAATCTAAAGTAGAATCCTTCGCATAATGAGGGATTCAAGTGTTAACGCCCAAGATGAAAATAATAATTTTGCTCCCAATTGGCTCATACAAGTTATCTTACCGAGCAATGAGAAACTTGAAAAAGGAAACAATTCTAAATATAATTAAAGAGCAGCATATAAAAAAGCGTAGTTTTACAATTATCAACTTAAAAAATTGCATTTGCAAAAAAAAACACCTAGAAAAGCTTTGACCAGAAAAGTTGCACCTTGATTCCTCTCGTCTCGTCAGAGAGCAAAAAATAGCAAAATATGTGAAAAAAACCGTGGCGTAGTAAGTAAGTATGTATTGATTTAATAGTCTAACCGTTTATTCAATTGTTTATTTTACAATACAATAACCAATAGCAACGTCGTGCCACTCTCTGCTGGCTTCAAGGATAACGCAACACGATCTAGACTGTGACTCGTTTGGTCCGATTTGTTTTGTAGAATAGTTATAAGGTCCGAAACACTGCAAGTTAATTTCAACTTTGACATTTAAATAAACGTGATGCAGTTTTGTCGCCATATTTTTAAACGCTATCGTTTTATTTAATATGCAGCTGTCTTCGTATTGCAGCGTGGAGGAGCGGTGTTCTCTTAGCACGAGTATTTCGTATACTCAAAAAGAGACACCAGCACAGATACTGTTGTTGTAATTTAAGTTACTGAATAAATATTTTTTCATTTTTCATTTTCATTTTTCATACATACATACATACCGTCACGCCTCTTTTCCACAGGGATAGGCAGAGACTACTTTGTTCCACTTGCTACGATCCTGAAATACCTCTTTCGCTTCATCCACATTCATCAATCTCTTCATACATGCTCGCCGGTTCTATATCTAAACGCTCCAAAAATAACGAATACAAATTAGTCCGAAACATGTCGAGCATTTCTCGATTTAGATACGTGAGTGATCCGTTTATTTCACAATCTAGATATTTTATGTATAAATAATTTGATTTGACGACCTCTCGAAGCCTCCCTTCTGGTTTTCTTAGCAGCGATAAAACGTAGATAGCATCTCAAAAAGATTAGATTGTAAACGTAGCCAAACGAGGTTCAAAACCTCTACGAACGGATATAAACAATTCATTAAGTCAAGCCACGTGTTATTTCAATATCTTATTTAGGTATTCGGTTTTTAGTAGTCTAAACATGCGTAGATAATAGAGACTTGCTTTGCTGCAAACATTATATATATTTGCATTTTCGGGTGTCGCGCATAGCAAGAGTCTCATTAAGATTTATTTTAATCTGGCTTTAACCCGCGACTTCGTCCACGAAGATAAAGACAGAATAATATGTCGATATCCCGCCCTTTTATGCCATGGGAATTTTGAAAAAAATCCTTCATAGTACTTGCACTTGCACACCAAATTTAAAGGCTCTTATCGTTAGAAATACTTAGTCCTTTGCAGCAAACAATAAATTCCATTTATTCCATATACCGTGGGAATTTCAAAAATCTCTCGTGTAGTTTATAATGAACAAATCAATACTAAAAAAACTGCTAAATGTACTTTACAAAGAACAAATTGTTTAAGAAATAATGACCATAATCTCCAAAATTACAAGACTGGTGAACCTTATATATCTTTTAAAAAATGTCGGACTCAGAAAGCTAGAGGTGGTCTTATGATTATGATTAGTGCCTGCGTAGGGCTCTTACGTCATTCTAGAATAAATCGTTGAACCACAAGTACGTGTATAAGCCTGCCTTGAATAAGCCCTAGTCTAGACCGCCTGCCTCCATATTCAACTTCACTGATTCAAAGAACTACATAATGGACCTTACCTACCTATTGATTTAAGTCCTTACCTATCTTTAAACCCATGCGTATATTTTCATCTTTAGTGTGCATTGTGTGCGTGAAATCTACTTTTGTTCGTGTTTATAAACTGTCGATTGCACTACCTACTTTAATCCATTCCTTTCATTCTGGCCATAGGTTGCTAAGTAGAGATGGCTCTGAAGCGATGAGGCCTGTTGGTTACGTTTCCTCTATGTAGATGTTTTCTGTATTATCGATTATATGGTGTAAAATAAAGATTAATTGTATTTTGTGCTGTATTTGACACTTCAACGTTTGTAAAGCCGAATTTACATTATGCAACTAATTTCGTGCAAGTAGCATTATATTGCGCGGTTGATAATCTAACGCTTCAAAAGTGTTTAATCAAACGCCGCAGTGTAATGCTAGTTGCACGAAATTATAGTTGCATAATGTAAATTCGGCTTTATTCCAGGTCATTGACTGAAATAGCAGCATAGCGCCGCGCCATCTATATTTTTAACTGACTTCAAAAAAAAGGAGGAGGTTCTCAATTCGGTTGTATTTTTTTTTCGTCATTTTTGGAGGATTTTGAAATGGTCACATGACCGAGCCGACCAATGAGAATAGAAACAAAACTGTAGCATCTGAAACCACCTTTACGCTACATTAATTTGCATACATGGCGAGTGTCCACATTTATTTGCAAGAATTAATAATAACGTAACCTTGATCTTAAGTAATAAACTTATGTTACGTCGATTAATAAGAAACTCGCTGTTATAAACAAGTATGAAATGTACTTCAACTATACATATAATAAAGCTGAAGAGGTTCGAAAGTCTGTACATGGAAGATATTCGAAAAAAAGTTGGTTGGGTTGGGGCTACCTAGAATTAATAACAGAACATGTTCCAACAGTTCTTAGATTTTTGTCTGTTTATCTGTTTGTCTGTATGTTCGCGAGTGCATCACGTGTAAACGGCTAAACGGATTTTAAAGAAAACTTTACAAATCTGTTAAGAAAATCCATCCATAAGTTTTGGAGCTTATTCAATGCAAACAAACAAGCAAATCTTTATTAATTAGCAAATATTCAGCAGCCTACTAAACGGGTGTTTGTTAACAGCTGATCTATTTAAATCGGGTGCGGGTCAGAAATTCAGAAAGCATAAAGTTTAAAATGTATAATGGGTTAAAATACATAATGGTTCAAAACATATAATGCTATTTTCTGTGAAACTATTAGCTAGATGAACTTTTTTGATATCATAATCTATAGATTAGTTTATGTTAGGTTAGGTTGTTTTATAACAATCCTGTTAATTCGCCACACTCTGAGAAAATCGCATTATATATTTTGAACTACATATTATGTATTTTAACCCATTATGCATTTTAAACTTTATGTATTTTAATACGTACCCATTTAAATCCTCGTTTTATTTGAACTGAGTTGTAATTTTACTGCAAAGGTACTGTGATTGTAGCCATTGCTAAGAAGCTCTGTAGTTAACAGACAGCAGTGTATTTAGGTTCCAACCTAAACTTAAACACTGCTAATTTGGTGAAAGCTGGACGTTCTTACCATTTTCAATTAAAAAAAGGCGTCAATTAACACAAATTGACCCATGCAGTTCACTTTCCAAATACGAAATATAGTAATGACGCATATCGGTTGGTTTTCCCGCGGCGCTTAAATACTTGATACTTGAAGAACCTCTTTTATATCTACGTTAAATAGGTATGTCAATTATTTAGTAATCAAAATGACCTAATGTGTAATAAAATGTGTCCTAGCTAGGTTAACCTTTTTCGTTAACGTACGTTTGCTCCTAAAAACACGAAATGTGAATTTCTGCTTTAAATAGCCGTTTTTTCTTTTCAGAATTAAGATAAGTTATTTGGATTATTATTGCTTAGAATAATTATCCTTAGGCGAAAATTCTAGAAATCATGTTATCGACGATGCGGCTCAGCAACCCGTAACTATTTGGTTTCCCCATTCTACCGGGGTGTTCGATTTTTACTGAAAAGCGAATTTGACTAAAAGCGATTATTTCATTCGCAAAATTTCCTAATACATACCATTTAATTCTGAGTTTAAGGGCAAAGCTCCTGGATATAGGAACCCCACGTAGCGGGACTCCGTACGAGTATATCACAGCCATGCCGTGCCATATAGGCTAGTAAATGAATAAAATAATACCTAGTGGTTAATTTGCGAATAGAATAATCGGATTCAGTAAAAATAGATAAGTACAGATAAAATAATTTTCGGGAAAACAAGCAAAAAGAAAAAAGGTAAAATTTGCGTATGGAAAGATTGCTATTAGAAAAAATTCTTTGTCAAAAATATTGCCATACTCATTTCACTTATGAGTGCCGGCACGTAAGTCTAGCGCTGACCTTGTAAGCGCAGAAGTATAAAATACGGTATCCGTGGGTGCGCAGATCCCCTTCACGTGACTCGTCATCGCTAGACTTACGTGCCGGCACGTATATACGCCTGATTCACGCTAAACGGCAGACACACTACCCGCCTCCCCCGCCCCCCCCCCCCCTTGTCGTCCCACCCACCCCGCGCATTTTGAACTCATTTAAGCGGTCGGTCTATAGATACGGCCATGTATGAGCGTTTAAAAAAAAAAAGTGTTAAGTATAGGCTTACCTACTTTTTGTCTCTTTTGTGACGATCTTATGAAAAATTTGTCGCTATACTGACAAAAAATTGGGTGCTGGTGATTCTGATCCAGAAAAACCCAAAATTGCTACATTTTGAAAAAAAAAAAGTTTTCCCCTTTTTTTCGAAAACACTCATACTCATTCGCTGCACTACTTATATAATTACCAACAAAGTACGGCTCGCTCGGTACGCGAGTTCGACTCCCGCTTAGTCGGTTTGTAGTAGTGTTTGCACTTTTATAAGGATTTTTTAATCGTAATTAAATTCAAAATTAAGTCATCTCTTCGATGGCGTACACTATAAACATCGACCAATGTACAAATACAACATAGGTACAATGTATAATGTATGTATTCTGTATGGAATTTTAAACTCACTCTTTGTCGGTCCCTCGTTTAATGCTCCTCTCATCTACTCAAAAGTTAACTGGTAGAGATCCCTTATAGGGATAAGTTTGCCTTTGTGCATATATTATTGTTATTTGTATTATTTTGTGAATTGTATCTATTTCTTTATATTTGTACAATAACGCATTACTTACTTACATCTGCCAGCCACAATTAAAAATCCTGAAAAACTAAAGGATGTTCAGTCAAACTAAAATACCCCATTAATTTTAAGATACATTAAGTAAACAAAAACATATTATAAACAAATTTACGGACATTTTTTGCATATTAATTCAGCTAAAATATTTACGTTTGCTATAAACTGTATCACAGCTACCCGTATCTGTCAAAAAGACCTCAATTTAAGGTAAGTACAGGTTTCTAAACAATCACAACAAATAATCCGACAGCTAAAATTATAATCAAAATTACACTTACCAACAACTTTTTTTTAAGTATATCCGTCACTCACATATCACTTGAAACAACTGTAAAATAAAACACTGGCACATTCGATTTTTTTTTAGTGTACTAGTTATGTCCGTTCAGTGTGATCGGACTGTGATAATGGAGGCCTAACCGCGCCGAGACCGGCGCCCGCGCACTCGAATGTGGGATTGTGCGAATTGTACGCGTGCCCATTGCACTACTTGTATTTGCACTGCGACTACGACGTTAATGACGTTGACAACAAGTAACAACGTTTTAATGGAGATGTCAAAAAAAGTATACATTTATACATAAATCACGTCTTTACCCCTTTTGGGGTAGACAGAAAGGTAACAAGACCTAAAGGCCACTGAGTGAGGCTATTGTGGGCGTATAGGTATAAAAAGTATAAAACAAATAAATAGCTGGTTCAAATAGTCTTTGCCTTAGGGCTCCAAACAGATTACAGAATCACGGGAGTACATCAAAGAAATACTTATTGGTGAAAAAAATATAATTAAGTAATACATAATATATAAACATAAAAACAAAGAAACTTAAATTATCTTTCTACTCTGCTACTACACGTGCTGACAGCCAAGCCTGTGTGATATATATTTACATGCAAACCCACCCTTCTCTGCTTTCACTTAACATTAACACACATACAAATCCCACAAATCTAACTACTCCCTACCAGTCCCTACACTACACTACAAAGGAAGCAGGGTGGGGTGGGTTTTCATGTAAACATATTTAAATATTTCGAAAAGTCTTGGCTTACACGTGTGTTAGCGGACTAAATTAAATTAAGTTTCTTTGTTTTTCATGTTTATATTATGTATTATTAATTTTTTTTTTCACCAATATGTATTTCTTTGTTCGTCGATAAGTACACCTTAAAATCAAACACATACATACAATCCAAACTAGCAAAATACTTTCTTCTACTGTGAAGATGGGCGTTAGGAGGTGACTGATAATGCCGAGTTCAGAGTTAATACTATCTTTAATATAATAGACTTAAGCTTATATAGTTACATACTGGGAGAGTGTGAGTGTGGCACACTACACCTCCCCCTTTGAAAAAGAAAAAAAATAGACATACATTTTTTTTTACTCACTTAACAAAACATCTGGAAAAGTTAAAAAAAATCTTATAAACTTACAGCAAAAACATTAAAAAAAAAAAAAAACACCAAGTAGGTACTAACAATTATTTGCTTATGTCTAAATTTGCACGCTTTGTTGACGAGCTTCAAAACAAAAGTAATACAAGACAAGACGCTGTTGTTTTGTTTTTTAGTTTGTATAGATCTGTCACTCTTAAAATATGTTTTTTTTTTAAATTTATATCTTTTAGTTAGGTACCTATTTATGTATTATATTTATTTTAAAAAAATCTGAATATATTACTGTATTTCCTATCTCCTTGACTTCAGAGTCTTTCATTTAATATATCTTCTCAGTACCTAGTGGCCTTTCTTTCAATCTATTCTTTTATACACTTCTACTTTTATAATTTCTTTATCTTTCTTCAACAATACTTCTCCTTAGTGAGCAACTTTGGCTTCACTTTTTGGCATGGTGCACACTACACATATTATTTTATATGGTCGGCCGACCTTATTTCACATATTTATTTATTTAATCAGGATACAGGTATTTTTTATTTACTTTCGTGCGCGCACATACATTAAACCATTTATATATAATACACAGGCAGTTCATTTAACACTTCCATACTTAATTTGCATTCCTTGTGTCCAAGAGTCCCCACGAGTGATAGCTCGACCGCCTCATGGTCGAAGTTCAAGGATTTCCTACCTGCCCTGTATCCTGGGTGCACCTTGCTACCAGCTCGCTCAACAGCGCATCTCGTGCTATACTGTTGATAGCGACTGATATTTTCCTACTATTATTCTCACACAGCCCATTACATAAATTCTCATTCATAAACTATACCTTGCCATACTTAAACTTTTCCTGTCTAACTCTACGCATAATACACTCTTCACAATCCAATCCACAATACTAATATTTCCATTTAACTCATAATCGTATCATTAATCTGCAATCATAAAAATCCAAATCCTCAAAAATACTACCCTTAACTGTAATCTTTACATAAAAAAATCCTTAAAAATTTGACTAACTTCATTTTCGAATTGACCTATTTTTACTCTCTGTCTCTGACCCAAAAATTTTATTTGGACTAATAATTTGAAATGGCAGCTGGATGATCAGTCCAACGGCAATGACAAATTATTTTCGAATCATCCTTCTTATTCACCTGCAGTTAAATAAAAGGGACAATTTGTGCTTTATCAAAATTTCTGCAAAATAAAGGAAATCATTAAAAAAACAATCCATAAAATCCAGCTTTCATACTATCGTTTCCAAGGTACTCATCTTCAAACTTTCTATAAAAAAAAAATCATCACAAAACTCCATAATAACTAATATCTACTTTCGATCATTCAAAATAATTGTAAACCGTTTCATTACTCAATAATATTAATGTCGTTTAAAGAGTGCACAGTACCTGTCTTACCTAAAGAAATTTGATCTGTAATAACAGACGCGGCATACCAATCCTTTTCTGATGACCTGTGTGAGATCATCCTACTTATGACTGTTAATATGAACAATGATTGTCTATTTTTAGAAAGCAAGTTTAGTATAATTTAGTAAAATATCAATAATAATAAATCAAGTAATGATTTAGATTTGCGTCGTGAATCAAAATAACTTATTATTCTCAAAATTAATATTCAAATTACAATTGCGTTCTTAAATCATTAAAATTCCATCAAAATCTCAATTTACCTACCATAACTTTTAATTTACTTCTAAAAAAAATATTATACTTAATTAAAACTATTACCTCGTCTCGTCAACAAGCGGCATCTACATAACTGTAAATACAAAACATTTTAATTAATTAATTCGTAACGGTTATTTAATAAAAAAGTGATTAATTTATAGCAAATTAAACCTAAAACACTGAATAAAAAAGGCTTTTAAATCGCACACAAAAACTTAGTAATGTATTTTAATCTTAATACCTATTATAAATTTGCAAAAGTAAAATAGATCAATACCAATACCAATTAAAACTTTAACATTTTAAAAATAATGTTCTTGCGCTACCACTTTCTTTCCGCTCTTTTCCTACGACACCATCAACTCCCTGCAGCTCTCACGACTCCATCACCTCTCTCATCCATGACACCATCTACTACCCTGCAGCATCTTGATGTTTTCTTCCTCTTATCTTCAGAGCTCCAACTTCTCCCGGCAGCTTTCTTTAACCTCTATGTTTTCTTAAAATTTTTTTTTTTTCAAATTACTTGTTCTTCATTTTCGTCTTCTTTTATTTCATTCTTCATGTTTCTGTGTTTTTTCAGTATTTTTTAACATCAGTTTCTTCCTTTTGTATAATTGTATTTTCATATAATATAGTAAGTATTATTATTATTTAATCTTTATAAGTATTATTGTAGTAATATTATTATAGTTCTAATTAATTTTTATATAGTGTCTATTTCACTTGTCACTTTCCACTTCACTTTGTTCTTTAAATATTTATTGTCTTTTTAATTAAATTTTATCACTGGTCGGCGCAGCGCGCCGCCAGTGCAGCGCCAAGGCCGCACTGGCAGGGTCGCCATGTGAAGATGGGCGTTAGGAGGTGACTGATAATGCCGAGTTCAGAGTTAATACTATCTTTAATATAATAGACTTAAGCTTATATAGTTACATACTGGGAGAGTGTGAGTGTGGCACACTACACTACATCTACATAAGTCTTTTTCCCTATAACCTGAATAAATTTCTCGCTTTGATCGATCGCTACCGGTAACGAGTCGACAATGGAAACGAGCCGTATCGATTACTATAATAGACATACTGATAGTTATTTGGCTAAGTTGAGCAATTAGTTTAACTCTATTACTTATTCATCATAAGTAAGACAGGAAACGGTATTTTCATTACGCCATGTACCTTGAATCAGTACTTATAGCGTCTATTGTAATTAGAAGGGAATACCCTTAATTAAATCACTTTTCAAGGTGCATATTTGATAAAATAATGTTTCTTTCATGGATAGTGAAAGACAAACAAGCAGAGGGCTCACCTAATGGTAAGCAATAATCGCCATTCACAGGAACCCGTGACCCCAAGAGTCATTGGTCCGTTGTCCATTTTAAACACTATCTTTTGATTTTGTTGATTTTGTTTTTTTTCCTACTCCTGTACTATTATCTGCGATTTATGTTATCACGAGCACCACTATAAGAACACTCATAATAAGACTTTGGCTAAGTCTATATTGTCTATTCCCTCTAAAAGCACTTGTTGGCTTATGGCTCTAAAAGTACTCCATCGTTAACTCTGCCAGCCATAGACTGCCAGATCTAGGTAAAACTTTTACAGGATCAACATTAAATTTACGATGAAAATGCATGGCTACCAACTTAACAAATTATTTCATTCGTATGGTTTTTTATTGAACTAGAACTTTCTGAACGAAATGCGTAGCTGCCAACATAACAAACAAGATTTTTTAATAACGTCACTGGCAAGTTGGTACCTAAACGTTTTGGCTAAATGCGCCAAGAATGCAAGGCTATAAAAAAAAAGTTAACGTTAATTAAAAACAAAGTTTACTATAAACAAACTTCCAATTTTTTCGTTAGTCGTTTTCATGTTTCCCGCTCTTGTCTTGTTTGTTATTTGATTGCAATAGTTTTAACAAAGTTTTGTAACATTAACATATCATAAAAAAGCATCGATGAAAACGAAATTAACTCAACACCGGAAGAAATATCCGTAGCGGCCCAGGAAGTGATGGAAAATTTGTTGTCTAGAAAATCTCGGCAATGATAAAACCTAGGTACGAGAATTTCTGCGTGGAGACTGGAACACTGGACTTCTTCATTTTTGGAGAAAGTATTACTCTAATTTAGTAAGTACCTACCTACTTAGTCGTAGAAAAAATATTGTATGCAACGTTGTATTAGCAAGTCAAAAAAAGCTCGTGGTTTATTACTTACGATGTTCGCTACGCTCACATCGTAACCCACACCACTCGCCTTTTTTGACCCCTCTAATACAACTGTTGCATAAAATACTATTTTCATCGGCGTTTTTATATGTATAAATCAAGTCAGTGACAAACAAGTACGGGGACGCAGACTTGAGACAATCAGTCAGTCACGTTACTCTTTTATAGGTATAAACTAGCTTCTGCCTGCGACTTCGTCTGCGTAGAATTATACATACAAACGTTCCTCTTGAATCACTTTATCTATTAAAAAACCGCATCAAAATCCGTTGCTTGCCTAATTTTAAAGATCTGAGCGTACATAGGGACAGACAGACAGCGGAAAGCGACTTTGTTTTATACTATGTAGTGATAAATAAATGTGTAACAGCATTTGCTGCGTTGGCGCATAACCTGCCAAGCGGAAAATGGCCTTGTCAATTAAGATTTGATCTCTAAATTAATATTCCTTACTTTAAGAAATTAACTGTAAGTATTTCCACGTATGAATTATGACAGAAACGGGTGGAAAGTGGAGGCCTTTGCCCAGGAGCGAGACACAAAATAGGCTTAATAAAAAAAAACACCGAGGTGGAGATGGTGGGATGACTTAGACGCCTTCTCGAAGCGACTGTCCATGGTCAGACATAAGTGCGGACAGGGCGATTTTGAAGTCTAGGGGAGAGGCCTTTGCTTTGGCAAGCTAGTAAAAACAAAACCGGCCAAGTGCGAGTCGGACTCGCGCACGAAGGGTTCCGTACCATTATCTATAAATATCTATAAACCAGTGTAAGCAGAGCCCTGATTCAAAGCAAAATGTGCGCAGTGTGGGTTCACTTTATATTGGTCACTGATATATACAGACATACATAGATATTTACGGTTTTCGCAATTTTCCCTTTATCTGTGCTATGAGACGTTGCTTCGTACCAAATTTCAAGATTCTGAGTTCACGGGAAGTACCCTGTAGATTTTGATTCCCTTGCGAGTTTCGAAAAATTGCGGAAATTTAAGAATAAGAATAAGAATAAGAATAAGAATCATTTATTTGCTAGAATACAGTATCAATAACGTGTTACAATCTTCTTGTCCCTTGTATCTAGCCTGCATGCAGGCGTGCAAATTATTTACATATTATTTATACTAAATATAACATTATTTTGAGATTACTAATTACATTATTATAAAATATTATTATCATTATTATTAATTTATTACCGATTTGATTTGCGGCATAAACTGCTGTATCTTGTGATTGCGTTGGCTTAGAAGTTTGATTTTTTCACAAGTATTCGGCGTATTCTATGCTATATGGTATACGTGCCGGCACGTAAGTCTAGCGATGACGAGTCACGTGGAGGGGATCTGCGCACCCACGAATACCGTATTTTATACTTCTGCGCATACAAGGTCATCGCTAGACTTACGTGCCGGCACTTATATAGTATAGTAGCGTCCCCCGCCGCTCCCGCCAATTTGGTCCGTATTTCGCTCATGCGCAGGTATATCGCCAAGAGCTCTTTTTGCGTGCGTTGATTTGTACATATTATTATACTTAGGTACTTACTCATATTGTCGGCAAAGGTGCTTGAGTAACAATTTGCCTTATACCGTTTTGTAGGCGTAACTTTTGTTATTTGCGCACAGAGATATTTTTATTGGCTTTGAAAGGTTACATTATATACAGTACCTATCTACTTTTACAACCAGGTAGCCTAGTAGTCGGATACTGAAGCATGAGGTACCCAGTTCGATCCCCGGTCGGGGCAGACATTATGTATAATAAAATTCAATCAAGTATAAATATTTATCTACATAAATAAATATGTTCATCCGTTTTCTAGTACCATATTACAAGCTTAGCCTAGTTGGGACTGAGTCAATTGGTGTCAATGTCAATTGTCCCAAGATATTTTTGTTTTTAGCCTTAGTTTTTATTGTCAAGCCTTTCAAGTTTATCAAATCTATTGTCACTATCCTATAGTAAATTCTTGAACTTCAAAGCAATGGCATAAGAATGTGGTCTACATCAAATGCAGCTTGAATCGGTTTGGATTTCCCGTCTAATTATTTCGGCTGTGGCGTCACAGAAGTAGTAAAAAGGCAGCAGTAAGGTTTCAATACAAATCATGATCAATGTAATAGGTATTTGCGTAATCTATGGTAAGTATGTCAGAAATCTGTGTGGTATGCAGTAAAATTCTGTAATTTCTCTCGCTTGATCCAATGGTTCAAGTAAGCTAAGCCGCGGGCAACAGCTAGTTATGAATAAAAAGAAAAAACTAATGGCAAAACAAAAACAAGCACATATTTTCAGTAATACTTTATTCAAAGAAACAATTTTATTTTATTTCACTATATTTATGAATTATGTACAGTCGCCATCAGATATATCGTAGCGGGCGAGGTCCTCAAATAATTCGGAACAGCCTTAAATTTCAATAAATTCGTTACACTGTAAGGTTAATAACATCAGAACACGCAATTAGTCATAAATAAAGTAGCAGCGACTTTTCAATAATATCGTGACGTCACAGATCGTCAAAGGTATCGATGCAGACAGGCTGACCATAAAGATCGGAACATTTTTGGAAAATATACCTTAACTTTGTGACAAACAGTTTAAATTACAGTGTGTTTATAATAAACTTAGTTTTAAAAAATAGAACTACATGCTTTGACTTATAACAGCAGAAGAGGAAAAATTATATTCGTAAAAAAAGTATATCGACGCTTGAAAGGAGAAATGTCATAAGCGACATTTTTTGTGATATTGAGTTATATATATCGTTGAAATCAGCAGATTTTTCCGCGTCGAATGGGCTAGGTCTCGTGTGCGTATGACGACTTTCGTGTCGCTTATCCCATCGGTGATTTTTAGAGACACCGACCTATTTTTTTTACTAAACGACGTCATTTTTTAAAAATTTCTGAATGTTGGAGATTAGATAAAATGATTTTTTAGACAATGTACCTTAGACGGTTTGGCTTTTTACGACTTTCCTTCCATTTGTCGGTTATATTTTTTTACCTCATCGTATACCGTATTTTTATTTACATTATATCATTTTACCTATATCTACATAAAAACAAAAAATAGCTTAGATCAAATAACCTAAATGTTATTATCCGCGCACTATTGTAGGTTATCACCTTTTAACTGATATTAGTTTCGATAATCATGTCGCTTATCCTTCTTTACTTGCAATAATTTTTACACTACTGTCGCTTGTTCCTTTTTACCTGGATATAAATATAAACTAGGATGTTGAGTAGATCGTTTTATAAAACAAATAATTTATATTCGAGCTAGTTGTTAGATAACTTTTTCTATACATGTTTCTAAAACAGAACGTATTTATATCAATAGAGCGCATTTAAAAAGTCTGTTATTACCCATCTAAAATATTTTAGGTGTTGCATACGCACCGTCCGCCGAAACGTGTGTACCACACAAACGCCATTTAAATAAAATTCAGTACGCTTCGAGACGTGTAGGTAGGCATAATTGATCGAGCTGTACTACATCTTAAGTAATTTCACACATAAATGCTAATGATTTACGGTATAAATATTTTGTACCAATGATTTCGTTGTGTATTATTGTAAACTCTTTTACTTTTAGATGAATAATGCATTGAAAAATGCGAATTTTAGATAGTGGCCTTGAAAAGCGCCGGGATACGGATGCTGCATATACGAACACTAAGAAAGTGAAGATCTCATATTATGAGTGGGATTAGGTCTGGAGTGACCAATTTAATTTGTGATTATGTTTGTGACAAAAAATATTTGTGGTCGACATACATACACATACATACATACATATCGTCACGCCTCTTTCCCACAGAAGTAGGCAGAGACTACTTTGTTCCACTTGCTACGATCCTGACATACCTCTTTCGCTTCATCCACATACATCAATCTTTTCATACATGCTCGTCGGTTTCGGGTACTCTTGAACTGGCCTTTTTCCAAAACGTCCCCAATTTGATCATGGAACGTCCGTCTAGGCCTTCCCCTCCTAATGCACCCATTCGCACTCCCCGTATAAATCTGTTTAGTTAATCTTCTTTCATCCATCCTCTCTACGTGACCAAACCAACTAAGCATACTTTTTTCTATCCTAGTCACTATATCTTCTTTCACACCAGCACGTTCCCTTATCACACTATTCCGCATTCTATCTTTCAGTGATACACCTTCCATACTTCTTAACGCTCTCATTTCTACTGTATTTATTCTACTTTCATGCTTCTTTTGCCATACCCAACTTTCGCTATCGTACATTAGTGTTGGAACGAGCACCCCTCTGAACAGCCAGACGCGCCTTCTTTGACACCTTCTCACTGCTCACAAAGGCGCGCAGCGCTCCATTGACCATGTTTCCTGCATTCACTCTTCTTTCAATATCTCTTTCACACTTTCCATCTGTCGTAAAAGCCGAGCCCAGATATACAAACTCTTTTACCTGTTCTACTTTCTCACCCGCAATCATAATCTCACATTCTGTCATGCTATCGTCTTTTTCGAATACCATAGCTTTCGTCTTGCTCACATTAACTTTCATACCTTTCCTTTCCAATGCCCCACATAAAATGTAAGCCATCCTTCGCAACTCCTCCTCCGACGATGCTTACAACACTTGGTCGTCGGCGTCCAAACACACTTCAAGCATTTGATGGTTAACTCGTTCATCCTTAGTCCACAGTCATTCTCTTTCAAATCATTCAGGCAGGTATCCATGAATAGGTTGAACAGCTACGGTGACGCAACACATCCTTGTCTAACACCTTTTTTGATGATAAACCATTCAGTGTACGCCCCGTTTATCCTCATACAAGCACTAGAATCCCCATAGAGAGATTTTAGTGCTTGTATCAGATTACTGTTCACCCCATGCATGGCTAACGCTGACCACAACTCATTCCTCATCACCCTGTCATAAGCCTTCTCCAAGTCAATGAATAAGCAGTATATTTTCTGGCCTTTGGCCATATACTTTTCGGTTATACGCCGACACTTGATCCGTGCATCAATCCCTTTCTAAAACCCGCTTGTATATCCCATATTTTCTCATCGGTCTCTCTTATAACTCTTTCAATCAATACCTTTGCATACAGTTTGCCGACGACGCTGAGAAGGCTTATTCCGCGGTAATTTTTGCAGTCTAGTTGTGACCCCTTTCCCTTGTACAGCGGCACAATCATGGCCGTGCACCAATCCTCCGGTACCCAACCGTTCGTCCAACACAAGTTGAAAAGGTGGCACAACTGATTAACTACCACGCCTTCACCGGCTCTCAGCATTTCGACCGACACCCTATCATACCCCGCAGACTTTCCTAACTTCATTCTTTTCATCATTTCATACCTATCTCATTTTCCTGACTACTTTCACTCTTCTCTCTGGCATAAGGCGGTACTTGCACTGCTTCTTCTGCTCTTTCAAACAAACTTTCAAAATATTCCTTCCATCTTTTTAGCACACACTCTTCTTCTTTTATAACACTCCCATCTTGGCTTCTGATTTCACTCAGCACCGAGGCTGTGTTTTTGCCACGGGCTGTCTTTATAGACTTCCAGAACATCTTAATATTTGTCCGGAAGTCATCAGAAAGCCTCCTATCAAAACTATCCTTATATTCTCCCCTTTCTGTCACAAGTCGTCTTTACTAATCCTCCTCCTCCTCCTACCCTCTCCTTGTCCCTCTCCTTGTTGTCTTGTGTCTCCTTGTCCTTTCACTCTTTTGTATACGTCTTTCGCTTTACATACTTCTTCATCCGTCACCTTTTGTGTTCTTCGATTAGCCTTTTTCGCTAACCAATCCAACCATGCCTTCTTCTTTTCTCGCACCACCTGTTGTTTTTCAGCATCCATTCATACGTTCCTCTTCTTTCTTCCTTTTCCCCTTTTGCACACCCCACACACCTCAGTAGCAACATTCATAACTCCTTCCTTAAATGCCGTCCACACCTTTTTTATCTCACATACCTCATCTACATCACAAAATCGACTTTTTAATTCATCCTTGTACTTTTCTCTTACATTTTCGTCTTGCAGATTCTCTACTTTTATTCGCTCTAGGACACTAGTGTGTTCTTTGACCCGGTGCCGCCATCGCTTAAACAGACCACTAATTTGGCATATCACCAGGTTGTGGTCTGTATGGATGCCGACTCCGCGATATGCACGAGTGTCCCTGACTTTAACCTCAATCTTTCATCCACGATCACAAAATCAATCATAGTCTTCGCACTTCCTTCTTCCCTGGTGTACATATGGATCTTTTTATGTGCAAACATTGTGCTTGTCACACAAAGATTCCACTCCAAACACACTTTAAGCATTCTTTTCCGACAGTGGTTGACAAGTTGTTTAAAAATTAAGTATTATATTATTTATATTATTATAACTATATTTTGATCTCTGATGATTGTGTAGTAATTTTATTTGTTTGTATTTTCATGGATAGGTGAAGTACTTACCTACATCTAATTTTATTTTCTTTTATTAAAAATTTAATTTCGTAACAGGCGTTACATTTAATTCTTTTATTAATGACTAAAATAAAATTCTGGTGGTGATTAAAATAGAAAAGAAATAAAATGAGAGGCAAATTTAAGGTTAGATCAAATATTTTGAAATTTAAAATTGCCGCTCATTGCAGTTAGATTATTTATCTTGATTAAATTTCTGGGCCATAGTGACTTTTGTATAATATAACCGTGATATTAAATTTTAAATGTTTGCGATTGGATAGTTTCTCTTAATTATCTTTCAAAACATTTTTCCGGTTAGACTCTTTTACTCAATTCATTTTTCGTCACATAATTTGGTTAGATCATTTTACCTCCTGCTGTTTTTGGGACCAATTTGCGTAAGCGACACTAAATCCTGATATAATACTTTTTTGGGTTATGTATTAAACACATTATATAGAGAGCACCACTATGATCATGTACAAAGTTGATTTTCTAAAATAAGTTAACAAATAGAATTATAATGATTTTTTTTCAAAAAATTGCGCGGTTTTTTGGCTCTCCTGTAAAGTTACCATCGTGTCGCTTATGACATTTCTCCTTTCAAGCGTCGATATGGCAATTTAGTGGCCAGTAACAATTTACACTTTATACAACAAAAAAAGGTTTTACGTTACTAACATAGTGAATTATGTATGCAGACGCGTACACTATTTAGGTGACATATCTTTCATTTTGGCATGACGTTTGAGCCTTATTGTATTTTGTTTGGAATTCGAATCTATTATTACATACGTAAGGTTTATTTTCCACATATGTTCCTATATTTGTGATCAGCCTGACTGTGTCGATACCTTTGACGATATGTGCTTCCTTATATTTTTAGCTCATTGAACGTCCCGAATTTATTGAAAAATCGCTGTTCTTATGTTTATGACGGATTGCGTGTTCCGATGTTATTAACCATATCTAGTGTAACGAATTTATTGAAATTTAATGCTGCTCCGAAATATTTGAGGACCTCGCCCGCTACGATATATCTGATGGCGACTGTACATTATATAAAATCACATGACAGGCGACTACACTGTAGACATTGTTATAACATGTCAATAAATAAATTTATTTCAACAGTAGATCATCACATAACAAAGAAATTCAGATGCAGGTTAATTGTTATGCAGTGGAGACTGTGTTCCAATACTGAATTAAACTTGAAATCTACAGCCCCAAAAACATTCGTTATGTATTAAAACATCATCATCATTAATATTTAAAACTTCTAATGAGAATGACCGACCGGAATCCTTACTTTATCTACCTATCTTTCCTTAATATGTATACTTAATAGTTACGAGATGAATTATCTTACAAATTAGAAAGGTACGACCATTTAGAATAATGTTCCTAAAAGGTATCACTTAATATTTTTATTAAATAGGTATTTATACCTTCTGAAGTAAACGTAATTGCAAAGGAAATATACGAATGCGTTCCCAAAACTGCTATTTAATATTCAGTAAGTATAGCAACCCTGTTTAAAACCAATAGAGTATTTGACATCACTAACCAATAAATCAGTCACAATTTCAATAATCAAAAAATATACATATTATACCCATGAAACCCAGATAAATTTTATTGTCAGTGTACTGTAAAATTTCACTTTTAGTTGCTTCGAAATAAATAATAGTCAATTTAGTTGGCAAATAGGCAGATGTATGGAAATTGTATGGGGTACCTAGTCGCGTTTAAAAAGCCCTTAAAAATCATGTTCATTGATTAGTGGTGTCAAAAACCGTATTGAGGCAGTACGTTTATAAGCAAGATATGAGGATCCAATAGTTTCACCGATGAACCTTTGACAAATGCTGCATTTCACAAATACATCATTTGGCAAAACTTTATTTTATAATAAACCTAACCTAATCGCGTGGCTGACGTACGTTTTATAGATTTTCTTAAGATATTAGAAAGGTTTTCCAAATGAGGAGCTAGCGAAATTATGTATTTGTGAAACGTTTTCTGTGAAATTATGAGAAAACCTCAACTCACACACACACACACACACACACACACACACACACACACACACACACACACACACACACACACACACAGAGGCACAGATTCGTCAATAACTCCAAAACTGATGAGCCTGAGCACTTAGTGTAAGTTTTTTGTCTCAACAGACTTCTCAAACTGAACGCGTTTAAAAGTGTCAATTATTATGAGATTAGTTTCTTTCCACAGTGCGCCGCTATTAGCGCTGATTTCCAATAAGACTTACGTGAACACGTTTGTATCGGTTTTTCTGTTATAAGTTACACTAGAAGATCTGTTGTAACCAAACAAACCTCATTCAGCGTTGCGCTCGATCACAAGCATAACTTGAGCCTTTCGTTCATAGGCATTGTACGGAGTCACGTATCCCAACGTTGGTCATACGTTGACGTTGACATTAACTGACCTAAGATTGAACAGGTCAATTTATGGTCGAGTAGTAACATAATAACGTCTTTATCCCTTACGGGGAAGACAGAGCCCAGGGCATCAAGACTCAAAGGCCACGCTTAGCATGAATGAGGTAGAAAAGGTAAGATAATAGTGATGGGTTTACTATTTAGCCAATATTTTATCATGCTATAGCAGGATTCCTAACCCCCTTATTCATAAACGCGCTATAGGCTTCTGCTAACTAAGTAATCGTTTGTCCTTATCTGTCACTTTGACATTTACCTTTAACAGATAAGGATAAACGATAACTAAGTTAGTTGAAGCCTACAGAGCGTTTATGAATAAGGGGGTAAGACTTTCGCCTGCTTTTACAATCTACGCGGCAAGAGAAGCAAGACGCATGGAAACTAGTGATACTTATTATAGTGGTACGTGTTTACTTAGTGTCTAGAGCAGGGGTTGGCAAGTAGTATTTGGCGGTCCGAGGTTCGGTCGTTCGGACTAGGGATGTTACGGAGCTTCGGTTCCGGTTCCGTTAAGTCGGAACTTCCGATTACTATTATACTTTCGGTTCCGACTCCGGCTCCGACATTTTTTAATCGGAGGTTTGAATCGGAGGTCGAAGCATAGATAGCGGGCGAGTGCGGCGGCGTGTGCCGACTAGAGATGGACGATATACATCGATGTATTGTAAACACTCGATGTATAGTAACGATGCATCGTATTGAACCGATGTATTGTTAATACTTCAACATCGAGTATATATCGATGTTTTTTTATTCGATCCAACGAATACGCAAACTATGAGATGAGCGTCTATAAGTGTGACAACACTGGCTGACTGGAACCTGAATCGTAATAATCAGTTAAGCCTTTCAGTCAATATTACACACCTACCATATTTGTCCTTAAATAATAATTCTCTCCCATGTCACCCTGCTTCCGATTCCGATTCCGACTCCGGTTCCGATTCCGATAAAGCAAATTTAAAAACTCCGATTCCGGCTCCGGTTCCGATAAAACTACTTCCGTTACATCCCTAGTTCGGACCGCGATCCTGTTGCCGACCGTTGGTCTAGAGTATCCGCCTATTAGCGACATGTAGTATTTCTCTAGATATTTTGCTCCAATCAGAACCTCTCAATACACTCAAACGCATTATTATCACAACCCTTTTCGGGACTCAGTTCCTTCTCTTTCACCTCTAACTTCTTTTCAACTTTGTGCTCCTTGAACTCAACTGTAAAATAGCCGATAACACCCAATATCATCATGATTAATAGGGTGTAGGTCTTGGCACTGGTTCTCATGTAGGGGGAGATGACGTAGGCGATGATGTAGCCCACCGATTCCCAAAGTCTGAAGTTGGAGAAAGCCGCTTCTTCGCGGCCGGGGAAGAGGATGCCGTAGTAAGCTGGAAAAACAGATGTTTGGGTCGCTGATTATGAAGGATTAATAGTAATAAGTTAGGAAGATATTTCCTAATATTCGTATGTATATCATTATTTTTTGAGCTCAACTGGATAGTGTAAGCTATGGCGACAACAATTTCCACCCCTTAAACATTACTTAGTACCTAACCGATTTTCACCAATATTTTATATTCTATCAGTCAGCATTAAAGAGCAGGTTCGTACGTTTTTATTTAGGCAGTATATTAAGTTTTATCTGCTTATTACTTAGTAAAAGACGTATAAAAAATCGATCAAGAGCACGAGTTAATTTACATAACTTATGAAGTTATGAACAGTCTCACATTCCGCGTGGATTCTGCCAGTGCCCACAGCACGGCTAAGAGCCTGCCTTACTTGGACGCCATAGCGACGTCGACAACTACGTATCTTATACAAATCCGAAGTCGCTAAAGCGTCACCAAGTGTGTGACAGCATTTCTTTAGGAATTGTTTGGCTACGGTAGCTGACTGTACGTAGGCCCTATGGTTTCCCAAAATCCCCTAAAGTCACCAGCATGCACGTCTCTGGCCATTAGCATCACCATCAGTTCCGGCTCTAGCGTGGTAGACCAGCTCAAGGCCATTTCCAGCACGCATCAACCAATGGTCTCACCGTTTATCTGCACCATCCACACGGAGTCGGCCAGCCCCCACAGCACAGCTATAGCGTACATAACCACGCTGTCGCCAGCATGTACGCGCCAGACCAGCAAAGTCACCATCAGCCCCGCATGCACTACTGTGGCCGCACAAATCAAGGGGATGCGTCCTGAAACCTGATAGAATCGAATGTGAAATGTTTTTAGGTCTAATCGTCTAACGTGCAGGCGCTCGCGATCCCATTCACCACCTCTTTTCGTCTCTTTCTACCCTCATCCTTTACCGTTTCACAAAATATAATGGTGAACATGATTGTGATTTGGAGGGCGTAAGGCAGTAAGGCCTCAGAGAAACGCACAACAGATATTTGTGACTATTGACGAATATCGGATCTTAACGAAGTAGTCCAACTGACTAACTGAAAGTGGAGTAGAATACCATACTTGGATTTCGCTTTTATCTTATCTAGAAGTATGCTTTCGGGATGCAAAGGGACCTTTTGTGGCTTTTGTGGATTTCCTCAAGCATTGCTACAGCAATCGTATTTTAAAAACGCTCCCTCAAAATTCCACTTACATCACCAAGGCTGAAGTTACTAACGACATTAGCTAGTAGATAATTTTAGCGTGACAATTCCATGCCCGGTTATAGAATATATCACAGTCCTGCCTCTGCCCGTGGGTGTCTTAAAAGGCGACTGAGGGAGATCTGATAAAGACATCTACGCTCTCTATTGCTAACTGCAAACTCCGGACTCTCGCACTGTTGTGTGCAAGGCAAGGGAAAACCAGCACATTATTTTCTTCGAAAGTCTTCGTACGGGTTCTAATCGTTAACGACAACTACGACCAGCCTATCAGGAGTGTAATAACTTAGAAGAAAAATTGTAGCCTTACCTTAGCTAAGTAGCCAGTGAGGACGCAGCCGATGGCGTCCGCCAGTCCGTACGTCATCATGACGAAGCCAACCGTACCAGTTCCAATTGCACACGACACGAACGACTGTAAATTAGATTCATGCAGTCATCAATATTTGGTCCTAAAGTAAAATGAAATAGCCGGTGAAATTACTGGGATATGTGTGTGGTAAAGGGGGTTCCAGCCAATAAAATGGTTTTGTAATTGTTTTATGAAATAAATCATTTTCATTTTCATTTTCATTTTCATTGATAGCCTTCTGGGCTGACAACGCTGATGATCACTTACCTTTAGGTGGCCCTTGCTCATTTTCCATCCTGTTATATGGGTTTGATCCAACATTTTTATGATCTTTTGTTTATCTTAGTAGAATAAACTAATGTAATTAAAGTCAACAATAAAGCTTGTATTCTATTGTTTTGGATGTTTGACTCTACACTAAATAATATTATTAATGTAATTATATTTTCGATTTGCATACCGCAGTAAAATCCGCGCCGAAGAACGCCTGCTGCATCCCTATGAAGACGTTGATGACGATGAGGAGCATCTGGTTGGGCTCCACCAGCAGCCGCAGCGTCACGGCCAGCAGCGCCAGACCCGACTTGCCGCTGCCGGACCCGCTGCGGCCCGAGTCGTATCTGATGGAGTACATCTTCCATCAGAACTAAATAACACTCTGAAATTCGCTCAGATTTATCCAGGCAGAAAACAGGGGAATACGTTTTCATGAAGGCGCACTCGTTGTGTGCGTGGTCTACCTCCTGACCGCTCTGTTAGAGCAATAACACATTTATCGCACAAAAAACGAGCTACTAGCGAGAATATACTATTTAATTACCTCCTCATCGAGTCTACTCCAACAGCCACAATTAGAGCTGCCCCGGCCATGCACGCTAGGTAAATACCTGGAATAACATTGAGTATAGAGTAGCCTTAAGGCCGTTTTACAGAAGTTTCAGTTACATTAAGAAACGTATTTACGAGTATCTACTTAAAGAATTTGTTTAATGTAGCTACTTAATCTCGAACCTGGCAAAGATTTCATTGCAATCGAGTGGTTAAGTTGTTTGTTAGTGTGGACTTTGTTTGATATACTATCTATTATGATACTATTCAAGATTTCAGGTTCCCTTTCAGATATTTCTTACAAAATAGTCTAAAGTATCTTTTGGCATTTAAAAATCTAAAAAAAAACATATATAAGGAATCACGCCGAAATGATACAAAAAAATGCGTCTTGTTGAAATTGACCCTACCTACTATGCTTATTCCAACATTAAGTAATTTTCTGCCTGATGATGACAAACAAGAAGCAAATGCTAATAATGTTGTTGGTGATGATTATGGTGATGAAGATACTAATGAACATGAAGATGTCCCTACTAATTCCGACAATCCCCATACCGGTTCATCTTGACGTTGTCGCCCGTCAGTAGACAACTAATTAGTAGTCTTCTAGTAGGTAATGGCTCACCAGCGATGGTCTGTATCTTGGCCTGCGGCTGCTGCAGCAGCGCCTCGCCGGCGTCCACGCTGGGCAGGAAGTTGGCGCCGCAAACCAGCGGGATCATGCTCTCATTGACCCCTGTTACCGCGGCGGCGTTGTCTGCTGATGATAGCACTGGAAACGTTTGATAAATAGTCAGCAATGCTACGGAACATTCATGAGGCTAATGTCCCTATTGTATATATATTAAAAACTTAGCATAGGTACAATAAATAGATGGATAATGTTAGTAGTTAAAATAATGTAAATATAGAATATGAAACTGAGATTGTAAAAAAAGGTACGAAGGAGGAATTTTGGCTTGTATGTTTAGTTACAATTAAGAAAACATTGTCAGTAAGATTAATACTATAACTATAACTAAGATGGAAATTTGTGTAAACCCTTTTTGTTAAATATAAGAATTATTTTATAAATTTTATAAGACGTAGGTAAGGGAAGTTTATGATTATAAATAAAGTAAATAAAGATTTTCCTAAAACCCCCCCCCCCCCCCCCCCCCCCCCTAAGATGTATGACAAAGAGGAGATCTTGTAAGAGGAAAGCATGACAAAGTAAATGGAACGAAAGAATAAGATATTTAAGAAATAGGTACACAAATAAGAATAAATAAAATAGATTGTAGGGTTAGAACCCTGGAAAGAATGAGGAAGGAAATAAGAAAGATAAAGTACCTATGCGGCATGGCTCTAGATCAGTAGCAAATGAAGGAATTAGAATAACTCTTAATGTGAACACAGTCTCCGATTATGTTGGAGGTAGGAAAAAAAAAAATGTCCCTTCGACACCGACCTAAAACCGATTGTTGATATGTATACTTTTCTCTTTATTTGAATACCTAGAAAAAATTAATTCCTTTGTCTTTTTGCTTTTTCTGTAGCTAACAAGGGATTGTAATGTCGTGTTGTTACTTTGACCCTGGAGGGTAACGTATGGGTATGGCTTTGGCATTTGGGATTACCTCGGACCTGGTTTTATTATCGAATTGAAATTATAGCACATTGACAATATTGCCATATGATTGGTTATAGTTTTATGATTTTTGTCAAACCCTTCTTTATGTGGTTTTCATATGGGCCAAAGTGACTCTCGAACCCGACCTTAGGAATCCATGTTATCCTTGGGAAGCGTAGATTCGTAATGTTTTCGCTAGTATATTCAGCATAATATTGGACTTACCCAATGAAGATATGAGGTTGCCCCACACCTGGTTCATCTGGAAGATCATGAAGAACAGCCCCAGGAACCGCACCAGCAGCGCCTCCGCCGGGATGCCCGAGATCTTGCTGTGCACCTCCGATACCTACAATAAAAAAATACATGTCTACACCACACGCTTGCCATCAGGTGACCCACTTACTCATTTGCTTTTTTTGTCGTAAAAAAATAATACTGTTAAGATTTGGATGGAATGTGCTTAAGCATGGAAGTATATTAATTAGAATGCCATTGGTGTGCAGTGGGGTATAGCCGGGGTAGGCAGTGCCGCATAAAGTGCTCGGTGCCTCACCACAGAGATGTAGGTGCACTTGGCGCACCACAGCGGCCCCCCTCCCAGGCCCACCATCAGCCCCGCCGGGATCATGGTGTAGAACCGCGGCCACAGCTGCGCCGCCATGTACGGCATATACGTCACGAATGACAGCGACATCGCCCATTTGGTGCCCATCCATCTAAAAACAAGTAAAATTCCTTACACCTTTTTGAATCCAACTAATATTATAAATGCGAAAGTATGGATGGATGGATGTTTGTTTGTTACTCAATCACGCCAGAACGGCCCAACGGATCTGGATGAAATTCGGCACATAGATAGAGAAAAGTCTGGAATAGCACATAGGCTACTTTTTATCCCGGAAAATTGCGTAGTTCCCGTGGAATAGCGATAAACGAATTCTTTGCAGACGAAGTCGCTGGCAACAGCTAGTATAGCATAATGAGGAAGTTCTGCAATTTTTGAATTCCTCTACCGCTACCGGTTCTACTTTTAAAAATAAAAAAAACCCTCTTTCTCTTCCGCTTCCTCTTAAATTTAGAGTAATTTTCATTTCACCGTGCATATCGTGTATTCACTCGCGCGCTCGTACATTTTCATTAAAATTAACCTTCCAGTACCTACCTAGTCAATTTTAATTATTAAAAAAAACTTTATGTGCATAATCACGTTTTTTATCATTATATTAATAAATAAACAAATACTGCGTTCTTTGATCTATTTCAATTTTTAAATTTCAACTAGTAATATATGTCACTCTCACACAATCCTTTCACTCTTTCTCTTCCTCATCCCTATTCTCATCCTCATAAAAATCTCCTCTTCCTCATCCGCTTATACTATGTGCTTAATATATTCCCTTCCCTTCCTCTTCCTTATAACATACTTCCTTATCAACCCTAGTTTTGACTTATTAAATTGTACCTAACTTGTAGCTTTGAGAAACAGGCCACAGGTAGACGGAGTGACGAAAAGCGGAAGACAGTAAAATAGAGCGTTTCAGAGGAGACCTATCACAGCACAGCTACAAAGCTAAAGCCTATAAAGGCCTCGTCAGACGATGAGCCTTAATTCATAGTAATGAATGACTATTTAGTAAACAACAGTGTTGTCAACACTCGCTAATACTTAGTCTGATGTTACTAAGGCAGCTGTGACTTGGAATTAAGAATACTTGCTAATTTACTATCCTTTATAAAACATAAATCCGTCCACCGATTTAAACAATGCTTTGTTCATTGTCATCCTACATCGGTTGGCTGACGGTGTGTTTATATTAAATTATATTATGTCTATCATGTTAATCATTAAGTCTCGCTGCCTTTGCCTTGTCAGTGTCGAACAAAGGATAATTAATTAAGAACGTTGACCATCGAATGCCTAGAAAACAAACGATACCTACTCGTAATTTACTCTTTTTCCTTCTTTTAAAGCCGCGAGGCGTCTCCAACCGCCATTTCCCCTGTGATATAAGTGCCGGTATGTAAGTCTAATCTGACCTTGTATGCGCAGAAGTATAAAATACGGTATCCGTGGTTGCGCAGATCCCCTCCACGTGACTCGTGATCGCTAAACTTACGTGCAGGCACGTATACGATGTCCAAAAACCAAAAACAAAACCAAACCAATAACATAGCTACTCCGCGGGCGCGCGTACCGTGGTGGATGATGCAAATATGTGGTGTATGTGGACATGGTATGGACTTAGGTCATTGATTGGTTACTTCGTCGATTTTCGTAACACATGGGATAGGTAGGTACGGCGTTTGAGACGCTTTGCGGCCTTACCCAGACACACGACTGACTGTATTGCTTCTACTTTCCTTGGTTTTAGGGTTGCCGTTAAATTTCGTGAACCTAGCAATATTTACAGAACATTTCGTCTTTTCCATCAATTGCCTTCATTTCTATAAAACCCTCCCACGCGTTGTTTATGTACAATCAAAAACTGAAATGCATACCACTGTGGAACCTCGACATTGCAAGTGTCATATTTAAATACCATTCATAGCCTTCACAGCCCAAGAAATTATTGTAAATCGTCAATGAAAAGATACCACAGAGGTACAAGAGTTTCTTCAACCATAGGTACGTACTTGATAACAGCGACAGGGAGGAATATGTTGGAGAAGACGAGCCCGGCGTAGACGGCGGCCAGCGACGCGGTGCCCAGGCCCGCCTCGGCGTTGATCGAACTCTGCAAGTTGGCCGCCCCCTGCAATGCGATAAAAGGCATGTAAAATTGTAAAACCATCAAGAACTGGAAGTAAAGGCTCTGCGAGCGACAGAGACAAAATAGTGACTTCGTACACCGCGACCGTAGCCTCCGCTTGTGTCTATCGCGTTACTTTCAGTTTCCGTGGCATCCACTAAGCTCCACTATTTGGATCCCCTACTTATAATTTGAGGTTTAGTTCTCGTGGTTTCACTGTTGTGTCCCCACTGTTATAAAAAAGTCGAATTACACTCCACCATAAGGTCGACGGAGCCCCGCTTTCGTGGTATTCGCATTTCTATTCCGTTTGAACCTAACCTAATTTTATTATCTCTAGTGAGAACTATTATAACAGTGTGACCACGAGAACTAACCTTAATTTTTGTACCTGGAGGATCCAAAGGTAGCAGTCGAAACTAATGCCGGAGCCTAGTCAGTTTCGGATGGATAGTAGTCGAAACCAAATTTGAATTTTAAATCTCAGATGTACTGTGATCGGATGCGTTGCACCGGCCGGCAAGCGACGAAATGGGGCCCGAACTGGCTTGGCCTCTAGACCAGGCTCTTGCAAAAGCACAAGAAGGACGATGATGCAGTTCTTTAAATCCCTTGGTCCCAACGTAAGACCAGCGCTAGCTGTTAGCCCAGCAAATGCTGAGTTGGGACCATTTTGTGACAATTTAGGTATATATCTGTTATGTATCTGGTATGTATCAAAGTCAAAGTCAAAGTTCTTTATTTGCATAAAATGTAGTACATTGTGGTTCTATCTGTTGTTTTAATATTGTGTTTATTTATTTGTTGTTTATGATTGTCATAAATGAACCTTTTTCTTTCTTTGTTTCTTTATATTGAGGAAGGGCCCCCTCTATGAATTTGCCACGGGTACGAGACGTTATAATTACGCCCCTGCTAATTGAGCTAAATAAACAATATCAACTTACACTATATGCAGTGAAATGCAGCATAAAAGCCACGCTGATGACGACGACATTCTTCACGATTCTCCAAGTTTCTCCAGGCTTCAACGGGCTCGGTTTCTCCACATCCTGCCCTTTCGACATATTGAAACACTTCACTTCACACACACATTAGTTAATAGTTACTATAAAAGTTAAGACCTCTAAATGTCACCGTTTCATGCTGAAAAGTAACATATTGATTAAAAAAAATGTGATTTAACTAACTAGGTACTGAATGAGTTTTAATTTAACACGAGCTGTGGTTTTAATTTATTCCTTTGGTTATTCACGTGTAGACACTCACTACCAAAACCCATACATAGTTGTATGAAAAGCGACCCGTTATTTTTGCATGGTAGTGTGTTATATATCTATATCTCTATACATATAATAAAGCTATATAGAGGGTCGAAAGTCTGTACATGGAGTTTTTTTTCTCTACCAATTAGGTAATTTGTAACTATTGATTGTATTACGGGCACAAGAGGCATTTCATCTTAGCCCTCTAGGTTGGCAACGCATCTGCAATCCCTCCGGGGTTGCGGGTGTCTATGGGCAGTGTTGATCGCTTACCATCAGGTGGCCCACTTGCTCGTATATAAATATATCTCGTATATAAATAATATATATTGTTGTGGAATAAATGATTATTGTTTAGCTTTATGTAGATTAATTCTCAAAATACAAATAATCCGCAGCGTTCCCTCTTGATAAGGGATTATTTATGTAAATATTTTTATAAAAAAAACTTTTTCCGCTGGTATTGTTTATGGATTCTGGTTCCATCTAATTAATGTCCATACAAATCTGGCCATCCTCTTTTTATCCACTTCCAGCGGTCTGATTGTCTTAAAATTCCGTATGCATTATGTAGACTGAATGACAATGATAGTAAATACAATTCATAACCTTAACAAAAAAAGCAAACATTAAAAAAAAAAGTAAGAAAGCAGTTAACAATAACGATAACAACAACATTAATCAGGCTTTAAAAAGCGTAACTACGTATGACGTACGAAAGAGATATTTCTTAGCATTTAACAATCGACGCACTAAGTTACCTGCGCATACGACTGTGCATTCAACTTGGCAACCAATACGACAAATGTTCATCAAGTCACCAGTTAGCAGTGGCGTGGCGTGGCGTCCATAGAACTCGATTCCCACCGGCATGCCTATTTTAAGGCAGTTGGGCAATTTATTGTGCAGAATTAGAGGAAAAGCCTAGTTAAGTTCCCTTCGGCTTGCCTTCTGGTATACTTGACGCCACGCCACTGCCAGTTAGTCACACCAGGACCTGCCACCTGCCTGATTTTGAAATGCACGGACGAGCAAAAATAACTGGTCGCTTTCCATACAAATTTGCATGGAAAGCGACCCTTTATTCTTGCTCGTCACTATACTTCATTTAATTTAGAATGAGAAACCACAATAACATTATATTGCGTCTGGTCAACTATATCTTACCTAGCAAATAGTACAGTGCAATAGTTTGGCAGCCGCAAAATAAAATTGTTTTAATGTCACTTTATTTGCGTGTCGTCAATTGTTACTCTAGTACAAATTGTAAATAGATTACAGTTCACGAGCCGCAATATAATGTTGTTGTGGTTTCCCATGACTAAGTTCATTAACCAGTAGCCACCAATTTTCTCATTCACTAAGTACGTGGTCTAAATTTTAAAATCACACTACACTAGTAGAACAAAGACAAACACTGTCATTATTCTTAAAGAAACACAGATATCACAGAAAGGAATTTTTTACTTAATATTCATAAATATTTCGTGAGTCAAACGCTTGTTGAAAATTAGACACATCGCCGCGCACTCAATGTCAAAAAAGTGTTCAACACAGAATCAAATGACGATCTCGAATATTTAATTTACCTCTATATTTAGGCCATATTGCAACTGCCATGATTACGACAGTACTGATTGTATAACCTGTATTTTGTGAACTACCCGCATATTTTGTTAATGTTATTATGTGCCTACTATACTTCATTTAATTTAGAATGAGAAACCACAATAACATTATATTGAAAGAAAGAAAGAAAGAAAGAAAAATATTTTATTTCCGTTCCCAAGGTACCACCACCATAAAAATTATAACTAAAAAAATATTGCTTATTACTAATACAGTTTGTGATGGTCCAGAAGGACACCGAAAAAGGGTCTCCACTCAGCATATGTTGCCACACAAAAGTGCAGCAACGCTGATTTACAGTGAAGCCCATGTTTAAAATGAGGGAGAGAAGCAAAAATACAGATTTAATAACTTAATTAAAAACAGCGAAAAACTAACAAAATAAAAGCTGTTTTACACAGATGAGACAATATCTACAGCCGCCAAACACCAAGAGCCCAATAGACACGATGTGTGACAAGAAGCGTAGTGTACTATGGATATAAGTATGTATAATATATGTGTATATCTATAACAACCAAATATATTGCGGCTGGTCAACTATTTCTTACCTAGCAAACAGTACAGTGCAATAGTTTGGCAGCCGCAAAATAAAATTGTTTTAATGCCACTTTATTTGCGTGGCGTCAATTGTTATTCTAGTACAAATCGTAAAGAGATTACAGTTCACGAGCCGCAATATAATGTTGTTGTGGTTTCTCATCCTAAATTAAATGAAGTATATAGACCGACCGCTTAACTGAGTCCTCGCCCGCACGGGTACAGGGCCATCTTTGTATCTGAATGAAGTCAAATTTAAGCTTTTCGTTGCAAAAGCACATGAAATCGGAACTTTTTACTAAGTTATATGTGGGTGGGGACCTTGTGCAAGGTCCGTCCGGATCGCTACCACCATCTTACTCGCTAATCCTGCCGCTAAGCAGCAGTGCTTGCACTGTTGTGTTCCGGTGTGGAGAGTGAGACAGCCGGGGAAATTACAGGCAGAAGAGGCATTTCATCTTACCCCTCTAGGTTGGCAACGCATCTGCAATCCCTCCGGGGTTGCGGGTGTCTATGGGCAGTGGTGATCGCTTACCATCAGATGACCCACTTGCTCGTTTGCCTTCCTATTCATATAAAAAAAACTTGTTGACTGTATGACCACAGAATAAGTAATAGTAGTATGACTGTCATTTTTCAATTATTTTACTTTATCTATATATATCTTAGTCAATACGTAAAGTCATGCATGCGCGAGCAATAAAAGATTATTATAGGCTTTCCATTGAGAGGTGATAATGATAATCCGGAGCGAGGCTAACATATAGGAAAAAGGTCTAATGTAACACATAACGGCTGCTGTGAACATACATAATAATAACCGTACCTGGGTCACGATCTAACCTCAACTCAATACCGTCCGGATACACACGATTACTTAATGCAAAACTAAAAGCACAGATTAAGTAATAGTACTAAAGTACAGAAGGCTCACTCTCTGAAGCCGATTAAATACATAAAAACTCTTGCCGCGAACAAATAAAGAACAATCTAGTTCGCTCCTATAATTTTTACCTACAGCGATAATAGCCTACTGCCCCCACTCCATCACATTTCCCGCAAAGCATTCATGCAAAAATAAACCGTGTTACCACGCGAGAGTGCTTCTTTAAGTTTAACCGTTTCAATCATGGCCGTTCACGACGTCACCGCGTGCATAATTAAGGTTGTGAATTATAATATTTTTTTGTACTGTAGCGGGTAGAACGGAGTGAAGCGAGTAAAAGACGATAGGTAAGTATTATTGAAATAGGTAAATGAATAATAGGTGTGTTGAATGAAATAAGAACACAGTATAAACATAACATAACAAACATTGATTAGGTATTTAATGTATGTATGTATGTATAACTCTTTATTGTACATAAAACACATTAATTTTACAAGTAATAAGAATGTAGGTGGTTTATTTTCGCAATTAAAGGAAATTCAATTTAGTTATTCCTAAAAAGAACTCAAATTACGATGATCTATACGTACTGTAGCATTAAGCTAACACAAAAAATAAACACGTAGAATTTCACATCAAATCACACTTTATTCAATCACCTTGAGAATATAAAAAGAAACACAATATAATAAACACAGTTAAACACGGCTTAAAAATAAACACTATACAGTTAGAATAGGGTTTAGGGTTGTCGAGTTGTTGGCGTTAGAAAGTTGGTAAACCGAAATAAACACCCAAAATAAAGATGGCCTGCCAAGGGCTTTTAGAATTTAGAAAAGTTGGGAATCAAAGACAAGACTTCGCATGAGCAATAGGTAAATTAAGCATTCGCTATGCAGGAAATTACATGGCAAAGAAATAGTTATTTATGCGCATAAACACCCTACCTTTTAATCTTCCTATAAAGCTATCTTTTAATTCGCCTATGAAAAGTCTTAGGTATAACCAAATTACACAAATTTATCAGTAAGTCTTAAAATTAACTAGTTTGGATAAATACGTAATAAATTTAAAAAAAGGAAAAGGTTAGAGTGTAAACCAGAATATTACGTCGAAGTGGAGCGGATCCCCCGTCACAGGATCCGATAGTCAGGATCCGGAAAATAAAATATTTGATAAATCACGTCGAGTAATTATTGCACATATACATGTGCCTTAGTAAAGCAGATGCTCGTCGCTGCCGTATATTGATGTACAGCACCAAAATGAAGGGAAAATCACCCCGTAAGGTGAAAGCTGGAAAGAAAACTGACATGAACCTATGCACCATGAAATAACCCACTATACTCAAAACGGACAGCAGAAATGAAATAAAACTCTTACCCGTTGCGAAAAATCCGGCTTGAATATAATTATGAATTCGTGGAATATCAACCCAAAACTTTTTACGGCTTGAAATATAAGGGCTTTCACGACAAATTCGTTTTACTTGAACCCAAAAACAGCTCTTCAACACAATTCAATCTCAATCTGTCCTTACACGGGAAACAAATCTGAATGACTTGTTTTCCTAGTGTCAATTTTGATATATTTTTTTCCTCAGAACATCAGTTTAAAATTTAAACATATCAGCCGAAAGAATTATACTCAAATAGCAACCAGTACGATATTCCACAGAAAAGTTATTACTATAAATTTATAACAAATAAGGCCACATTATCATGCAGCAATAATAATGCTGCAGTACATACTATTATGTATGAAATGCTTTGTCCTAAATGACTGACTGACTACCTAACTCGGAAGCGCGAGAAATCGAGAATCAACGCGTGCGAACTAAGCAGCGCGCGGCGACCCTCTGATTGACCGGCCCGGGCCAGCCGCCGCGCGTACTTGTAGTTTTATACCTACAGTGCGGAGTGGACCCGGCCTGCTAAAAATAAGTCATCATGAAAAAAAAATAGTTCCAGATTTCCAGGTAGGTATTAAAAATTATCTTCCATGCTGGTTTGAGGGTAAAGAAAAACAAAGAATGTACCAGTTGCTTCACTTCCGCGCAGATGGTAAAAGTCCATCGAGGGAATGGGCGAAAACCTTAGGAATCATGTTAAAGACTTATAAGCAGGCGATGCGGCCAGCAAAGCATCGCTATTTTGATTCCCCTTTCCACCTATACGCCCACAGTCATGTTAAACGTGGCCTTTAGGCCTTGTTACTTTACGATCTGTCTACCCCGTAAGGGATAAAGACGTGATTTATGTATGTAATGCAGTGGTAATGTTTGTCTGTTGCGAGTCACAACACTTGAGTACGTATAAAACAAGTAATACCTACTGAGAGAGAATTAAAGATGGCACCCGTGAAAGTTCCGAAAAAGGCGCTCAAATCTATGGAGAAGCGGGAGAAGCCGGTGATACAGCCGAAGGGTGTAGGAAGCCAAAGAAGACTAAAAGGAACTACGAAAGTTTCTCAATATACCTATTATTTTCAAGCTCTTGAAAACTTGTACCGAACATGACGTCGGGATATCGAGGAAGAGTATCCTGATTATGAACAATTTTGTGAACGATATCTTGGAACAAATAGCGTGTGAGGCTGGGAGGTTGATCGGGCATGGCAAAAATACTACTTTGGCACAGGACAAGATTAGAACATTTAGAACTGCGACGAGACTCCTTATCCCTGGGGAACTTGGGAAACACGCAGTCCTGGAGGGGGAGAAGGCTCTAAGTAATTACAGAAATAGCTCCAACAGCCAGAGTACTAGTGATGTTTAATAATAAAGTTGATTGTTTTTGACGTGACAACGTCTTATAAATTGGTTTGCCGGGTGACACTTCAAGAAACTGCGTTACGCTCCGCTCACGTTATGCGCTCACAATGAGAGCGAGTGAGAGGCACGCGGGCATGGTTAGCCCGCCTAAGAGCGAGAGAGACAGACATAAAAAGTGAAAGGCACGCGTCCCTTCCACTCGAGCACAGTTAGCCCGCCTAAGAGCGAGAGAGACAGAGCGAGAGAGAGAGTGAGAGAGATAGGCATACACACCGGTTCATGTCTTGCGCTTCTATTTCGCTTAGGCGCCTGCATACAAGTTTACACGTCCTTCTTCCTACTATACGAATGAATATTCACATTAAAATTATTTTACCACTCAAAGTCGTTGTCACGTAAAACTTTCGCCCGTATACCGACTTCACAGGCAACCAATTTTTTTTTAAATGTTTTTTCAAAATTATAAACCTTACCATTACTACCTTACAGTAAGCGGCAAATAAAAAAAAGGTGGAGGGGATATGCGCAGTATGAAAAACAACATCATTTTCATAGGTACCTACTGCGCTTATCCTCTCCAAGTTTTACTTATTTGCCGCCTACTGTACTAAGTACCCTATTTATATATAGTACCTAAATGCGAACAATTTGTGACACTTGTCACTACATGGTGGAATGAGCATAAAGAAAAAAAAAGTAAGGTACCTATGTGTACCTTACTTTGTTTGTGTTCGTTGTAGATGGCTTCTGGCTGATACCCTACAGAAAACTGGCAGCGCTACCGTACAACAGGACTAAAGTCAACAACCACACACACATACAGGAGTATAAGTATTGGCCGTGTCTTATCCAATCCAATTGGCAGAATCATCAAAATTTGATGGAGCCATATTTCCAAAAATTGAATTGAATCGAAATTTCAATTGATTCAATTCATTTCGGCCAATAGAAAATTACCTTACTTGGTCTTTTCTGTCTTTGACTACGTGTTCGCAACTTCTTAAAGTTTCAGTCATGGTCAGTCTCATAATGACAAACTAAAATTACGGAATCATCTAACGGACATAATGCTTTACTAATTATGCGGATGTACACATTCGTATGATCTTTTAACCACAACCTTGATAGCTAAGATGCAGCGTGATTACGCGGAAAATAAGTTAATGAGTTTAAAAAAATACACATTTGTAACGATTTTTTACGTAACTGCAATGAAGCAAAAAGGCATGTTATTTTATAAGTCGGTTCCGGTGTTTACCTACCTACTAGTTCACAAACAAGTTTAGTTTTGATATCATATAAAACAGCTAGCAAGTCAATTAACCAAATTTTCAAATTAAGAGGTGTTACATATAAAAAAAACATAAGAAGATCTCTATTTCGCTGAGAGATTCGTCCTTATGTCATGCTTACAGCAATGGCGGAGGACGCTTTTCGTGCTTTAGGTAAGCTTCATCAAATAATTTTCTCAATTGTGGCGGAAGCCACATGATAGGCTAGTGTTATAACAGTTGGCGGTGGCACGTTCCTAACGTGCCATATTGTAAATCTCATAATCGATCTTATCGATTATGAAGATCGCTGACTAAGGGCTAGTTTAATATATAAGCATAGTTATGTATATAATTGTAGAAAGAGTTAATTAGTTAATTAATTAGTTGAGACTGTTCGGATTAGAAGAGAGTTTGAGACGAACTACAAATGTAGTTTCCGTGCTCTTCTCCTAATACCTAATTACCACCAATAATCCTGCGGGTAAATCAATAACTGTAAATTATGTTTAAAAGAAAATTAAATGCAAGTTTTGGTCCGACTCTTAATTTACCTACAATAGTTTAGTTATAGCTTAATAATTATAATAACTATTAGTTACAATCGAAATATTATAAACGCGATATGAACTGCGATTACCTTTATTGAGCACCCGATATTTCGACGCAGTTGCATGCATCATGATCACGGGTAGACTGAAGAAATTGCGGGTGGATGTTATTGTCCGTTTATATTTCGAATGAACTACCGTGAATCATTGAAAACTCTTATTAGTTACAGTATCGCTGGACCTTGATTTGCTGTACCTATTTACCTAGGTACATCATGCCTAAAATTAATGTAAATTACTGGGGCCTTACCATGACGTCTTAATGCGATTCAGTTTAGGTTCGATCGCTGTCAAATTCATACTAAAAGTGACAGCTAAAACCTGAACTGAGTCGGAATTAGGACGTCATGGTAAGGCCCCTGTTATATACAATAGCATTATGCTATTCACACTTGCTTACGTCTTTCAAAACACACACAGCTGTCACCTCGGTCAAAAGGAACAAAGGGAACCAACTAATCATTATAATGAGCGTCGAAACTATTATATTTCAGTCTGTCCCTCAGACCAAATAAAAAGTAATTAAAGACAGAACCACGAACTACCACGAATTACTACCTACGAAGTAGGTACCTACTACGAACTATCAAGTGAGCTTAGCTAAAGTTACGCTTCGCCTTGTACGCTTGTACGTAGCTAAATCTCGTTTGCTGAAACGTCTCAATTACTATGGAAAAATTAACAGCACCACTTGCTGATAGAAATGGCAAAAAACCAATCTCATAGATCTCATGGTACTTAATGCTCCAGTGCGAGCGAGTTCGGGATTTTTTTTCCGACAAAAACTGGTCTAACTTACTCGGCGGTACTATGCTTGGGGTTTCCCAATGGGATCGAATCAGAAATGAGGAGATTCGTAGAAGAACAAGGGTCACCGACATAGCCAAGTGAATTGAAAAAATTAAAAATAAAAAATGAAAAAATGAAAAAAGTTTATTTCTTTTTAGGTTTACACATTATAGTATCAAGGTTGGGACCTCCTAATAAGCATAGGAATACTTGTGTCAGGAAGTCCCGCTCTTCTATTAATGCCAGTTTTTACTATTTATTACGAAAAGACTAAAGTACTTTTATTATACGTAGGTAACAAAACAACGGTTAAGCTTAAATTAAATTAGCTCGTTGAAGTGGCAATGGGCAAGCCATATACTCGTAGCTCAGAGAACAGATGGTCGTTGGGGTCAAAAGGTTCTCGAGTGGATCGGCAAGCGCTGCGTAGGACGTCCAGTCCACCAGCGAGATGGACGGTCGACCAGTCGGCTTATTGTTTAACTCGCTCGCAATCGCCATTGTCTTCATTTTGACAGTTCGTGTATGGGCTGACAATTGGCATCGGAATCTGCTAGCTGTCACATTCATACAGGAACTGTCAAAATGAACACGATGGCGATTGCGAGCGAGTTACGTAATAAGCCTGCTGGTTAAAATCGCGGGCTCACGGTGGAAACAAGCCGCTTCCAACCGAGGCAACTGGAGGTCCAGGGGGAAGCCTATGTCCAACAATAGACGTAGACGTAGACGTACACGACGGTGTAGACGTTCTGATATGATGAACTTACTCGGCGGATTGTGGTTGGACGTGTGTGCGTGCAACATGTTCACTTTGCTGTTTGTAAAACTCCGTCTTACTTTCATTTTGGTCTGAGGTCGTGCGTGCAGTTACCTCGGTTATTATTAACAGTTAGTAGGTAGTATGTGATATCGGTGCGCAGATGTTAGTTTAATTATGTGTAGAGATATATGGCTCTTTTACATAACTATGTCAAGTGTAACAAGCAATAAACAGGAAAGCAGTGGCTGTGCCGACGATCCCGTAGGCTACACTGATGACCAACAAAACCGGCAGGCTTATTACGTAACTCGCTCGCGATCACCATCGTCTTCATTTTGACAGTTATGTATGGGCTGACAATTGGCATCGGAATCAACTAGCTGTCACATTCATACAAGAACTGTCAAAATGAACACGATGGCGATTGCGAGCGAGTTACGTAGGTAATAAGCTAGCGGGTCATTTTCCATACTAATTAGTGTTAATAGACATACATACACAAATCACGTCTATATCCTTTAAAGGGTAGACATAGCCTAAGGTAACAAGACCTAAAGGCATGTTTAGCATGATTGTAGGCGTATAGTTGGAAAGTGGAATCAAAATGGTGATGGGTTGCTAGCCGCATCGCCTATAACGTGATTCCTAAGATTTTTGTCCATTACCTCGATGGGCTTGTACCATCTGCGCGGGACGGGAAGCAACTGGTACATTCTATGTTTTTCCTTTGCTTCCAGACCAGCGTGGAATGGCGGAATAGTGGAATAGCGACTCATTATTAAATGAGCCGCAATCAAGTGTATTTTATTACCAACTATAGCTTTTCCCCGCGACTTCGTCCGCGTAGTCTTAATTTATCTTCAATTAACTAAGCAATTGCCGTGTATAAATGTATCCAAACTATATGAAAAATTAATTACCTCATTCGATCGTCTTGGCAGTTTTTAATGATAATATCGACACAATAAGCTAACTTTAATTTAGTTTATAAATATTTTCACCGATTTATAAACTATACTATATTATACACTTTACGCAAACAGTTTATTTACAAACAATGTTGACAATTATTTACACAGAAATATATATACATTTAGGTGTCAGTTGCGTTTTTTATTCCATGTCAGTTGCGTTTTGTTGCATTCTTAACAAATGAATGACCAAAATAAAAAATAAACTAAACAAAAAAAGTATCCTATTACATTACCTATTCCTGGTTCTAAGCTACCTCCCCACTAATTTTCAGCTAAATCGGTTCAGCCGTTCTCGAGTTATAAATAGTGTAACTGACACGACTTTCTTTTATATTATAATATAAATTTGAAGTAATTTAGCCGCGGTCAACCGATGGGGACCCCCACCCCAGGGGCCTTACCATGACGTCCTAATTCCGACTCAGTTCAAGTTTTAGCTGGGGGTGCATGTCGGGTTACCTCCACGTGTGGCCAAGAACTGCGGTTCGTTTCTGGATCCGTCCGGGGGGAAGAGCAGTGCTTGGTCCGGTGCCCCCTGGGCAACGGCTAATGATTTCCTGGCAGTATCTGAGGGGTATCATTGACCGTTGGCTAAGAGCCCGACAGGGGGGGAGGGGGTCTTTGACCGTGTTACCGTACAACGTTGCCGACATTTTGTCACAAGATTTTATTTTATGAAAATTTTACCCTGACATTGGCGAAGTTTTCGTCGCTATAACGACTTGTAACGCCACAAAGAAAAAAGAAGAAGTTTTAGCTGTCACTTTTAGTATGAATCTGACAGCGAGCGAACCTAAACAGAATCTCATTAAGACGTCATGGTAAGGCCCCAGGTATAAATGTGTAAATTAGGATCACCTTTGCAGTTGTAAGATTTCGGACTGTTGACCACTTGCGTCCTTCTCTGTCACCGTCACTCATAACAAAGTACTAACTACTACGGCTGACGCTCGTGGCGAATACAATAGGTAGTTTTAAAAAATAGATTTTAATTTATTTTAAAGCAATAAGCACGTATTTGTCACGGATTACTCGTAAATACCCTTCGACGAGTGCGTACCTAATCAGTGTTTCTAGAGTAATGACTGTTATGAGGCCAAAGAATAGCGCTACGCTGAATTTCGTGAACAAGTTGGGCTAAATTCGGAATCCAGACTTATTAGGGTTCCTTTGTTCCTTTAGAGCAGCGGTCGTCACACTTTACTGGCCAAGGGCCACATATATGACAGTGTGAGTTCCAGGGCCGGGCCGCATAGTGTGTGAAAGGGCACGTATTTAAATATCGAAAGTTAAAATATCTAAAATTAAAAAGTCGACGGTCAAAATATCGAAAATCAGAATGTCGAACGATCATAAGATCGAAATTCAAAATGTCGAATGTATATATTATCGAATGGTACAATTATCCAATGCTTAAATTTCGAAAATCTGAATATCGACAGCTACATTATCGAAAATCAGAATGTCGAACGATCATAAAGTCGAAATTCATAATGTCGAAAGTACATTATTATCGAATAGTACAATTATCGAATGCTTAAATATCGAAAATCAGAATGTCGAACGATCATAAAGTCGAGATTCAAAATATCGAAATTATATTATTGAATGGTACCTACAGTCGTCATTGGATATATCTGATCACATAAGGGTGCTCAAAAATGTCTGAACATGCACTCCAACGCCCTCACAGAAAGCGCGGGCAACATAGGTTAGGTTAGGTTAGTATTGCGTCAAGGCGCGAAGCGCCTGGACTAGGTGGAATAGGAGCTCCGCGAAGCGGAGCTCCGTCGACTTTTTTTCGTAGCTATTCAAAGTTATTTTGTTAATCACACATTTTACTTTGTCATACGTAACATTTAGTCGCATGAGAATTGAATCGCGACGGGAATAAGTCGACGGAGCTCCGCTTCGCGGAGCTCCTATTCCGCCTAGTTCAGGCGCTTCGCGCCTTGACGCAATACTAACCTAACCTAACCTATGATGCCTGCGCTTTCTTACAAAGAATAGGGATTATTCGGCATTTGAGCTGTAGGAATGTGAACCGTCAATATAATAGCAGTAGATGTTAAGATCGTTCGCTATTTCAATTTTCGATATTTTAAACGTTGGGTTTTTGATGGTCGATATTTTGAGTTTCGATTTTAACATATATCGAGCATTCGACTGTAGATATTTTGAACTTTCGATATTGTAGCCGTTCGGTATTTGAATTTTAGATATTTCAGACGTCGATATAATAATAGTAGATATTTAGATCGTTCAATATTTTAATTTTCGATATTTTGATCGTCGACTTTTTAACCTTAGATATTTTAAATTTCGATATTCAAATACGTGCCCGTGTGAAAGCGCTCCAAGAGGTGTAATTGACTATTGATATCCAATGTAGGTATAGTCGACTATTGAAACAATTAACTTTGCCGCGGGCCGCACAAACAACGGCCGCGGGCCGCAATTTGACGACCACGGCTTTAGAGGGTTATTGAAAATTTAGGACCGGTTTTTGTGCCCATTTTTCCAATGTGTCAGATGTATAATGTACTTACCTACTCAGATGAACACTGCCTCTACTTTCAATGTCTCGGCATCATCGCACTTCCAAAGGTTTTCAATTGTATTTGAATCTGAATGGTATATAGAGCAGCCTTGAGGGGACACTATTACTGATACGGGGATACTCATACATACAGTGGTAATCGGAAAATTGTATGGCCATGTTCTTGTACTATGTGGTCACTAGCAACCGATGCAACTGATGGCAACCCACCAGTTAGTCGAAACACGGAGTTTGACGAAGGACATTAAGAAAATAAACGCGCTTTATACCATATAATTATGAGTTTATCTCTTGTACAAACAGCTTTTAATTGTCTACATCTTCCGTAGAGTACACCTAATCCTTTGAGTAAATCGTTATTAAAACAATTATGCAGTAGCAAATAAAAAAGCAACAGAGAGGACTACAGATTTGTCGGAAATAGTACGGGTCAAAATAGATAGTTTTAAATGTGTAATATTGTTACGGTAAAGGTATCGTTCGATAAGAAAGCATACAATATTTAAACCATGTTAAGTTTTTTCGAAATATTATAAACGGGATGTGAACCGCGATTACCTTTATTGAGCTCCCGATATTTCGATACAGTTGCATGTATCATGATCACGGGTAGACATAACACACACACACACGACGGGGATAATATTTCGAATGAACTTAACCGTGAATCATTATAAACTCTTAATGTTAAGTTTTATTCATGTTAATTAATATGGGGAGTGTGAATGGGTGCGTTGGGAGGGGAAGGCCTAGGCGGACGTTCCGTGATCAAATTGGGGACATTTTGGAAAAAGGCCAGGTCAAGAGTACCCGAAACCGACGAGCATGTATGAAGAGATTGATGAATGTGGATGAAGCGAAAGAGGTATGTCAGGATCGTAGCAAGTGGAACAAAGTCGTCTCTGCCTACCTATGTTAAATTCGTGATAAATAAAAAACTATTATACTCGTACATATATAATTTTTACGTAGCTATTTATAGGTATAATTATAAAAAAAGAACCCACTTGAGGGTCACTATGATGTCACAACGCTTCCTAAATACCCATCAAGTGAGAAAGGGGTCAATTACTGATCACTCCCAAGTAAAAACGCTTGCTTGTGACGTAAATATTTGTGAAGGCACAACGCCGAATGGCCGCACTATGAACCTTTATATGTTACGGATTTTGCCTAATAGCTCCAAATTAAAATCAATCAAGTGCCAATACGGGTCACGATATTTATACTTAAATTTACATTTTTTTTAAATAATTAAGTAATGCTAAAATTAGTATGTGCGATAACCGGATTAAGGTTTTTATACTACATTTAGTTTTAAGGTCTTTGCCCACTACACCGTACCATACCATACTATGACCGTAATCGTCACTATAGTATATACCTTGCTTTGTCTAATCGTACTAATGAGCACGTATAGCACGCATCACCGAATGATGAGGATCCGGGTTCGATTCCCGGCCATAGCTTTACTTTTCGGATTTTTCAATGTGTCCTAATTGTCAGTGCCGTTTAGAAATTTAATTTCTTACGGGTAAAACCGTAAAAATAAATACAGAAAATCAAAAAGATTCTTGATTAATTTTATAGTACTTATCATTTGAAAAACAGCGCCTTCTCTCGTCCCCGGTGAGCAGTAAATGTTCTACGGGAGTTTTTAAATGTGTTGTACAGACACAGACACATATTTCAAACGGATGACGCTTGGCGACAAAAAATCGCATAGTAACAAGGTCACGTGACATCTTCAAATATAAATTTAAAGCTGATTAATCTTAAACTAGTTAGGATCTCAGACTAAACCAAAAGTAAAGACGGTATTCTACAAATAGCTAAGTGAGGCCAGGTAAAAGTACACCTAGCCTCGCCACCAAACATTGCCAAACATTGCCACAAAACATTTATCTGCTACTCCGCTACTTACGTGCAAATTAGCCAAGCCTGTGCGAAATATTTTTGTTTTACATGCAATACCTCTTCTGCCACATAAAACATACATAAATCGCACATACTTATATAACTATCCCCTACACAACACAAAACACTGATGCGTTTCGATCCTTCTACGGGAACATCCTCAAAATGAGAGTAGTTGAAGTTTGGTTTCACGTGTATGCATGCATCTGTTCACACTCGACGAAACGTAGTTTTTCCAGCCTGACTTTGTCGTTCACGATGTACTGTCGGATTCTGTCTCTACTTTTATTTGGTCTGAGGTTCAGACAAACAAAAAACTAACCTACGAATTAATGTCACCTGCTCTATTGATTTTAATTTTTCACCAACAAGTTTTTTTTTTCGCTTGGAACTACGGATGTAATCCTCCAATGTTTTATTGTTAACTAAAAATATTTATTGTAATAAATTCATTAGCCAGTCTTTGTAAGCATTATCAAGATAATGTGATGTAGGTATAGTTAAATAAATAAAATAAATAAATATCTTGGGACAATTGACACCAATTGACCTAGCCCCAAACTAAGCAAAGCTTGTGATATGGGCACTAGACAACGGATAAACATACTTATATAGATAAATACATACTTAAATACATATTAAACATCCAAGACTCGAGAACAAACATTCGACTAAGGAATGCTTGCACCATCCTAAGGTTCAATGTCTTTTGTATGACTTAAAATAAGAACGATAACAGTAATATAATAGTTTCAATTCAATAAATAATAATAAAAAAAAAATATTATGGGACAAATTACACCAATTGACCCAGTCCCATGCTAAGCAAAGCTTGTACTATGGGTACCAGGCAACGGATAAACAAAACACACACATATATATAATGTAGATAAATACATACAACATCCATGACTCGGGCACAAATATTCGTATTCATCATACAAGTCTGCCCCTACCGGGATTCGAACCCGGGACCTCTAGCTTCTTCAATCTTCTTGCAATCTTTTAATAAGGGTATTGGAAAAGTTTGCTAGCGATTTATTTGCAGATTTATCCATTTGATTATATTCAAGACTCGACTCCCATCGTGACATACTTTTACAATAACATTCAACAACCTTTGTTCTGCAGGAAACGACCCTACAATAACATTGTGAAAAGTTTCCCACAGATTTTTTTCCCCGCCTGTGAATTACCGGTATGGTAATTTGTGGTTGGATTTTGGAAATTCTTCTTTTGTTTTAAAGCGTGTAACCTACGGTTAATGCTATTTTTTTATTAAAATTTAACATTATAATTTCATTCACATTTTATGTTTGTTAGTTATTATTTATTTTTCTATCTGCTAACTACATAGTTATTATATAAAATAATTAATATTATATGTATAAATAAAAATGAATCACTAAACTTTATGTGTTGCTAAGCGCAACACTCTAGAACAGCTTAACCAATTCGAATAATTTTATTTTTGAAATATTTTTTGTTGACGTCCGAGGAAGTTATTTATTTATAAAAATTAGATTAATTGCACGGAAAAACGTAAAATGACTTATTGACGGATTGGCGTCTGCTGGGACAGTTATTAAGAAGGTACGAGTACGAGTACGACCTACTAAATATAAGTAAATTAAACCATCGTGCCTCACTTGGCGTCCATTTAATTATTCCGTTTTCGTTCTGTTTTATCAGATATGGTTCTGTACCAGAAATATAAATAAACAAGTGCAATTAAGGTGATACCACATTGACTTCAAAAGAGGTCGTTGACTTTAGTTGACACCCAAAAATAATGATTATAATAACGCTGTAACACCTAAGTATGACTACTACCTTGTCAATGGACATCTAAAAGCTGAAAGAGGAAGAAAAGATGACATAAAAATTAAGCCTACACTTAAAATATCACAAATAATGGTATACTTAAGCCGTTTACTTAAGTACCTGCGTTTTAACGTTTTATCTTAGCTCATGAAAAAAATATGTCAAGTGGATTTTAATGAGATTATCTTAGTCTTTTTGAGTGTAAGTAATTTACTCTTTGTGCCGAGCAAACAGGAATTAACCAACAGTATTATGTTTTTTTAATCCGCCATTCGACTGCGGCGGTTGCTGCAATCTGACTGGCCGACTTAACGTCAAACAGGACACTAGGTTTAGACATGAAGATAATTATAAATTTTCAAGTTTATAGCAATTTTAAAACGATCGAAGTTGCCGCAAAATTATCAAAGTCAACACAGTTAACGGTAACTTGTTTGTTATGAAATAACAATTACTTATACTAAATCTTAATTCGAATAATAATAATAAAAAATAGTGCCAATACAGAGATGTTTATGAATGTGACAAATCATGTGTTGCTGAATTAAAATAACCCTTATTACCACAACACTCTATTGGGTTATTCCTCTATGATGACGAATGAACAAAATTATGGTTTATGTAAATCTGCTAATCATTCGCTTAATGACTGCGTGCGATGCGAAGTATGTAAAACTCTTTATTGTACATAAAACACATGAAAAAGATGAATACAGGACAACACAAATGCACAATGACGAACTTGTCCCTAAAAGGGATAAAGGGGGTTATTGTCGTGTATGAATGTAAAGTGTATTGTTTTTTGTACTGGCTACCTCATACCAGGGGCGTAGCTACCGCCGTATCTGCCGTATCAATTATACGGGGCCCCCGGGCCACGGGGGCCCCCGACGTGCGTAAGCAAAAATAAATGTGAGAAATCTTTACCCTTCATAAGGGCCCCCAAATATTTTTTTATACGGGGCCCCACCAAGGCACGCTACGCCCCTGCCTCATACCTAGCTTTAGATCTAGCTAGTCGGCCGGTCCGGTAGTACTGTACTGCAGACGCTGCAGCACTGGACTGGTTAAACGCAGATTATAAAGATTTTTGCAGTTTTATTTTATCTATTCTTACGGAAATTCTAAAAACAATAAAATTGAACACCATTAAGTTTTCAAAAAACATGTAATTACATGAAAATTTGAAAATATTAATAAAAATCCGAAAAAACCGGATAATCCGGATTTGTACAAGTTGATAATTTGTAAATCCGGATTTGAGAAAAAACCGGATTTTGCAATCCCTTATAGCCGTATTCAAGGTGTTATAAATTATACGTCGGCCCGGATCATAAGTATAAATTTACCGCCCGCTTCGCTTCCTGCTTCCTGGCCAGGAGAAGACGTAAAATTGTGTACACAACTTGAGCGATGATAAAGAAAGCCTCAGGTCGCATGTTTATCGCCCTCGCCTTTGACTCGTACGACAAGTTCCTGCGATCTGAGACATTCTTTATTTCACCACCCTCAGGGTGTTATGTACTATTACATTTTAGAGGTATAGTCTGTCTTTTAACGCGCAAGTCTATGAAAATAGTTCTAGTCGCGAGCGTAACCGAGTGCGTTTGTTATCACTTATCAGGTTAAGGAGAAGGAACTGTGCAATTTTCCCATCACAGACCATTAGGGGTCTGGGCCAGTCGATGAGTGCTCATCATCTATTTATAACTGCTTATGCTTGTTTAATGTTGCCAGGATCATTGAAAACATACATATTCTTTTAACCTTTTTATATTTCCGTAACTTATAAAGGTAACTTTTTGGTTTAGAGATGTCCAGTGACCACTGGAAGCGGTATGAAAATTAACAAAATAAGTATTCCTATTGTCCATCGAATGATTGCATAAAAAGTAAAGCGTAAGTACCCGTGTGCCACTGCCACACTCGTGTTAATTCCTTATTATAATCATGCAGTTGCGTAAACTACTGTTATTCGATCAAACTTGTAATGCCTCATTACTAATGAGGCTTTACTTATGAGATACTATCGATCATAGAATCGCGGTACTTTTACTATCATTTTTACCAGCAACTTAAAACAAAAATATTTTGTATGAAAAATGAAAAAGTAATTTTAGAGCTTTACCCCAAAAATCATTTAAAAGTACAATTATACTTTTTAACTGTGTACGCCCTTAGTGAGCAAGTCCGACTCGCGCTTGTACTGGCTTTTCTTAAATAATTAATTACAATTGGCTATAATTCGTTATCGATATCGACGTAATTCGTTTTTACGTTGAATGCTCCACGTGATTGCTGCTGAAACCGCTTTTACCTAAGAAAATACGTGCAACAATGATAAGCTACATTTTACTGTACCTACCTACTTTGTCAATACTTTGTTTATCGAAATTTTTACTTCCCGACTTTTGTTCTTTTAGAGTTAGGTAATATAATATCTCTAGAAAGTTTCAATTAGCATCATAATGAATAAAAATTACTAAACTTTTTATAAAAAAAGGCTTAAAGATCTTACACAATTCCATGCATGCAATTATAATTAGACTCTCACATGAAAGACTGAAAATTTAATTAGTTTGCCACATTCTTCGTGACGAGACGTAAATTTTCATTTCAGTGGCAACAATTTTTAATCTAAGTTTTTTTTTAGTTTCATTTTCTCCGGTTTTCTCACGCTATTGTGGGATTCCATTACAATAAAAGCATCCTCCACCTGTATTACCCAAAGTTTTAATGGAAACAAAATACTTCTATGGATTTTTGAACGCAAATTAAAAAGTTAGCGATAAAACGCGCGCGACCGCTAAGCGCGAAACGTCTGAACGTCAAACGCGCGCAATGTACGGACCGTCATTCAAGACTGAGTTAGTTCTGAACACGCTCGAGTATATGACCGTGAGATGAAAAGATTATCCGCACTGATAAAACCTTTTATAATTACAAACTGATATAACATTTAATTCGTTTTTTACTCAGTATCAAACAATGGTTGAAGAGGAGGCATCCGCAAACCATGAGATCCGGTAGGGATTTCCGCACAAGGACTGCGTTCCCACGAATTTAACCTATTAATTTCCCACTAGATTTGGAGAATCAGCATTTATAATTATGTCATAAACGGGACAAGCCCAGGTTCTAATGATTTCCGAAACAACAGACTTTGGTAGGTCCTTGGGATAGGTATATTATATTTGATTCGAATAAAATGTAAGATATTAAAAAAGTTAGAAGAAAATAATAATATAATAATAATAATAATTTATTTGGACATACATTTGGTGCGTTACAAAGAGAAAAACATTAATCAGTTGTACAATAGGTCAAATGAAATTGTGGTCGAAGCTTTCGTTCGACCCCTAAACTAGGAGTTAGACCTGTGCCTTAGGGGCTTGAGTTCGCCGGAAAATTCAGTGTCAAAACAACATGGAAAAGTAAAATAAAAACAAGTCGACCGGTAAATATTTCCCACCCTTGTTTTCAACCCCGATTTTATAGTAACATATTTTAAAAGCATGATCTTTCTTAAAAACAATTAAGAAATCCGAAATAACACCGAGCCTTTGCATTATCTGCCTAAGAAAATTTATGGTAATTTTAATGGTTAATATTGCATGGTGTTTAGTTCTGTTCTCTCTATAATAATTCCGTCGCCCCTTTTTTTTCAAATCTTATATTTTAAAGAGGCTTTAGTACACAGGGGTGACTATGTCAGCCTCATGGGAGGACTCAAGAGGATCGGAGATCAACATTCATGCAGCATCCCTTCCCCCAGAGTCAGATGCTCTGGTTATGAAGGAATGCTGCACAAATTTATATATCCTAAGAGCTTTATCCGACGAAGGGCAAGCCAGCAAAACGTTTACTCCACCATTATGCATGTTTAGGTTCTCCAGGTACTTCTCTCTAGCGTCGCCCCTTTCCTCGTACTATAAATTCAGCTTCCGTGTCTAAGAAAAGCGGATATAAATCATCAATCACGGCCATGGTCATGCGCAGACTCAACTCGCGGCCTAAGTACCTATTACTTAGTAGTAATAGTCGGCACTTGCTATTGCCTTGCTATTGCCTAAGATACTCGTCAGATTCATTGCCAACAACCTGAGGTAAAGGTGAAAAACTTAATTAAATTACTGTAAGTACATAACTATGTGCGAGTAATGACGTTCAAAATTAGAAAAATTACTTAAGTCCCATATCAGTTCTGTACCTACACTACTTCATACATAACAGGGCCCGTACCATGACGTCCTAATTCCGACTCAAGTTTTAGCTGCCACTTTTAGTATGAATCTGACAGCGAACGAACCTAAACTGTAACGCATTAAGACGTCATGGTAAGGCCGCAGGTCATTTATGTTCCCAACCCAAAAAATAGGGGTAGGTATAACACTATTACTTATTCTGTGGTATAACCGATAAAAGGAGTCTTAAAATTAAACTTTTACATAGCCAAAATAAAATGACCTTAAACTGCCTACATTTTGCGTAGGAGCAGGGCTCAGCTAACACTGGATTAGGTATATATTCATTTGCGCAATTATTACGGAACCCTCCGTGCGCGAGTTCGATTAGCACTTGGCCGGTTATTTTATAACGTCTTAGGATAAAGTCTTACAAAAAACCGGCCAAGTGTGAGTCGGACTCGCGCACGAAGGGTTCCGTACCAGAAAAAAGACTAACAACTACTCTGTTAACGTTATTCTGTTAAAACGCCAACAACTACTCTGTTGTATGGGAGCCCCCCTTAATTATTGTTATTATTTTGATTTTAGTATTTGTTGTTGTAGCCACAATAAAAATACATAATCTGTGCAAATTTCAACTGTCTAGCTATTACGGTTCTTGAGATCTAGCTCGGCGAGTGGTAGCCATGAAAAAGGGTTAAAATATCACGTTTTTTGTATGGGAGCCCCCCTTAATTATTATTATTATTTCGTTTTTAGTATTTGTAGTTGTAGCGGCAACAGAAATACACAATCTGTGAAAATTTCAACTGTCTAGCTATTACGGTTCTTGAGATACAGCCTGGTGACACACGGACGGACGGACGGACGGACGGCGAAGTCTTAGTAATAGGGTCCCGTTTGTACCCGTTGGGTACAGAACCCTAAAAAGAGTAGAAATTAAATTACTGGCATGTGAGGTATTTTATCTTAGCCTTTTTTAGTCTGGATTTATGGCGGGATTTTAATCTGGACAAACAGAATCCCGCCTGGCACCACAAAGGCAACAAACGTCAAAACATACAGGGGAGGTTACCACAATCGCGTAAGGGACACAGTTATGCAGCCATATAGCTCTGTCCCTTAAGCTAAATAGAATTTGGCACGCATTAAGCGATTGTGGTAACCCCTGGAGTATTTAAATTATTTCTTCTATGTACACAAAACTTTGTTTAAGTAAGTATACGGAAGAGGCAAATTTCTTTTATCGTAGTAATAAAAAAGCATCTTGATTTTTTTCCAAATGGGTGCTGGCCTAGTGTCTTAATTGTATTGGAATCAATGATATTGTATATATAAATAAAATATATAAAAATATATATAAAAGATACTAATATATCATTGATTGGAATCCAAAGTTCGTCTCCATGGCATTCAACACCATTGCGCCAGAGTTCACAAAAACATAAAAATAAAACTCATTTAATTAACCTACTTGATTCGACTTTGAGCTGAGTTGAATGACATCAGAATTACCCCGTTTTATGACTATAAGTTTTATGCACGTGGAACATATACCTATGTATATTTTAAAAAGAGTAATAACGTTATTTATACCATGGGGCGTCTGGATAATAGCACCTCCCCTTTCGTACCGTTGGATGCCGTAGAGACGACTATGGGAACTCCAGAAGACGGGCAAGCAGCATTCTCTGTGTACATCACTACTATCACCAGCCATACTGCGATTCCCAAGCCGCCTTATTGTTTATCAGTAGATGTCTGGCTGATGATGATGATGATGATGATAATTAAACTTTAATTTACTTAAGAACTTGAAACTCTCGGGGTTTTCTACTTGCCAGTACTGAGTTGTCGTGCCGAGATGTTGGACAGGTACTCCCGAGGTTAATGTGTTTGTCTTAGGTACAGGCCTTAAAATAATGAGTACCTTAGTTCCTTGGAATTTATTTCTAGGTGAATTTACTTTTGGTCTATTTAAAGATCAAGTTCAAGAGACACTTAGACTGAGTTAAAAAATGCGACTTCGTTGTCTTCCGAACTTTTCCCACTGGACCTCAAGATGGACCCTTGTTGTATCTAATTGGTAAATGCTTTTTTAAGTCTCGTTCTTTCAGAACCAAGTTCATTGAACGATGTATATTTGGCTTAAATAAACGTTCGAAAAAACCTGTCCTGAGCAAGTCACACACACGTGTTTAATGTTCAATAAAGATGTAAAAATAACTTACATATTTACCTACCAACTGTTACTCAAGTTCTACAACCTGCGATGAGTTTGCACGTTCCCGGGATAAAAACGTCCTGGGGCCGTACCATGACGTCTTATTGCGTTTCAGTTTAGGTCCGCTCGCTGTCAGATTCATACTAAAAATGACAGCTAAAACTTAAACTGCGTCGGAATTAGGACGTCATGGTAGGGCCCCTGTATTAGTCATAGATACTTTATATTAGGCGCTGAACTAACTAACATACATACCGTCACGCGTCTTTCCCACAGGGGTAGGCAGAGACTGCTTTGTTCCACGTGCTACGATCCTGACATACCTCTTTCGCTTCATCCACATTCATCAATCTCTTCATACGTGTTCGTCGGTTTCGGTGACCTGACCTTTTTCCGGGTCCATATTGACTTCGCTAAAGTTTATCCTCCGAAATTGATCTTCAAAAAAAAAAAAAAAACGATCTGTACTCCTAATGATCACTTCTCCTAAAATTTTGGTTCCTAAAGGTTTCGTTCCTAAAAATTATTTTACTATTAACGTTTTTTTTCCTAACATTCTTCATCATCCCTCTTTCGCTTCATCCACATTCATCAATCTCTTCATACGTGTTCGTCGGTTTCGGTGACCTGACCTTTTTCCGGGTCCATATTGACTTCGCTAAAGTTTATCCTCCCAAATTGATCTTCAAAAAAAAAAAAAAAAAGTTTTTTTTCTAATACATATTATTACTCATAATATTATTAATAGGCAGTGCCGTTTTAGAAATCATTCAACTACGAATGATAATTATTCGTAGTCATTTAATGGGTGTTGGCTGGGTTTTTATTTACCTATTACTTACTGTACCCAACCATATAAAAGTTACCCTTATGTATACAAAATTAATGTACAGTCGCCATCAGATATATCGTAGCGGGCGAGGTCCTCAAATATTTCAGAGCAGCATTAAATTTCAATAAATTCGTTACACTAGATTTGGTTAATAACATCGGAACACGCAATCCGTCATAAATATAAGAACAGCGATTTTTCAATAAATTCGGGACGTTCAGTGAGCTAAAAATATCAGGAAGCACATATCGTCAAAGGTATCGACACAGTCAGGCTGATCACAAATATCGGAACATATGTGGAAAATAAACCTTACGTATATAATAATAGATTCGAATTCCAAACAAAATACAAATAAGGCTCAAACGTCATGCCAAAATGAAAGATATGTCACCTAAATAGTGTACGCGTCTGCATATATTAGTATCATAAAACCTTTTTTTGTTGTATAAAGTGTAAATTGTTACTGGCCACTAAATTGCCATATACTTTTTTTACGAATAAAATTTGTCCTCTTCTGCTGTTATAAGTCAAAGCATGTAGTTCTATTTTATAAAACTAATTTTATTATAAACACACTGTAATTTAAACTGTTTGTCACAAAGTTAAGGTATATTTTCCAAAAATGTTCCGATCTATATGGTCAGCCTGTCTGCATCGATACCTTTGACGATCTGTGACGTCACGATTTTATTGAAAAGTCGCTGCTACTTTATTTATGACTAATTGCGTGTTCTGATGTTATTAACCTTACAGTGTAACGAATTTATTGAAATTTAAGGCTGTTCCGAATTATTTGAGGACCTCGCCCGCTACGATATATCTGATGGCGACTGTACATAATGTGATTTTCCGCTTATTCCTCGTAGATACCTATTTTAGATAATCAGGACATTATAAGGTAAAATAAAGACTATTTTTAAATTAAAACAAACATGTTCGCGGCTTAGGGGTGGCCCTGGGCCACCCCCGCCGCACCTTAACCTAAATTAATCCAAATTAATCATCCTACATTGGTTTTATCACTGCCTTTTTGTTTAAATCTTCGTATTAGAAGGTTAACGTATCTACTATTACCGTAAAAATAATTGAAAGAATTAACAAATATTACTAATAAGTTTAATGTATAATAATATTCAATTTTAGGAATAATAACAAATATACATAAAAAATATGATGATGAATAATAGTGTAAAAGATGGTTATGTTGATAAAATATAGGAAAACAAATAGTAGTTACTTAGTATAATAGATGTTTATTGCAACAAACATTATGAAATTGAATGATTAGGAATTCAAAACATGATGAGCAGAGAAGTTATGAACAGTGATTGTTAGGAAAAAAAATTTAGGAGAAACATTTTCGGACTTCCGATAATCTACGTAAAAAAAATAGTTCAACTTTGGCGCACCCGCCATGCTCATGTTCATAGCATGCATCAGGATGAAAGCTCACAATATCAGTATCATAATAATTAGTAGGTAGGTTTATGGTTTGGATTCGATAGTCAATTACCAAATACCTACCGACAAAAACCCAGAAAACTAAAACAAATCAGATAGTGAAGGCGACGCAGCAAAAAGCATTTGCCTTCGCTATAATTTGCTGTAGGCGATGAGTCGACCCTGACCTATAGATTTTTTACACACGCTAAGTACTTTACTTTAGTTTAGTGATAGATAATTCCAATCATTATCATTACATCACCGCACGCCGGGGAGCTGATAGTAATTTAAATTGATTGCAATCTTTCTCTATTATTATTTTCTGTACACATGCCTTTATGTTCGGAGCAGGGATGTAACGGAGATCATTTTATAACCAACAACAAAGCAACCGAAGTCGGAGTCGGAGTTTTTACATTTGATTTATCGGAATCGGAACCGGAGTCGGAGTCGGAGTCGGAGGCAGGGTCGGAAGTGGTGGCAGGAGAGAGATTTTTTATTAAAGGACAAATAAAATAAAAAATCAACTTTTTTTTATTTTCATTATAAAATAATAAATTTACTTACTGTGTAAATTATACACAGCCAATAAAAATAAAAAAATGTTTCTAAATAAACAACAAATTAAATTAAATACATTGAATCCCAAAATAGTATAATGCCAAAGTGGCATATTCATATTTCTCCGATATACCTCCGAATTAAAAGTTTCGGAACCGAAGGTGCAATAATAATCGGAAGTTCCGACTTAACGGGGTCGGAGTCGGAGCTCAGTAACATCCCTGGTTCGGAGTTTCGGAGGAAAAAGCTACGATACTTTTTGTTATACACTGTAAATTTCCTCTCGACACCGTACCTTTGTACTCGATCTATTTTCACGCCAGAATCGTAACGTATCCTGCATGATGAGATTTTTTTCACCATCTCCAGCCGATATATGTCCCACTGCTCGGCACAGGCCTCTCAGAACAGCTAATATCTATATATATGTATACTTTTGAGTAGATTAAGTATATAGAAAATTGAGGACTAACGATTGAGATCCAGTGCGGATTGAGAACTTCACACACCATTGAGAATTGCTTCGCAAATGTGTGCAAGTTTCCTCACGATGTTTTAACGATTTTTTTTATTACTACGAAAATAGTAACTTGTTTCGGCACGTCAAGCACTAGAGCGGTATTTAGCAGTACAATTGCAATAACATTTATTTTGTGAAATAGTCATCATAAATAGCAATAAAATAAAGTAAATATGTTTCTTATCTCGTTTATTGTGTGATTGAGAAAACGGATGCGAGTAGGGTGTGCATACATGCACTATCTTAAACAATTTAAGCCCTGTAAGTGTGAGGTACGCACCAGTGTTGTTATGGATATCCATATCCGTAACCGTAACCGAATCCGAAATAAAAGTTTCGGATAGTTTCGGATAGGGAGGAGTCTAACTAAATAGTACCTATAAATACTACAACTCGTACGAATTAACTGTGCACTCCGCTGGAATGCGACACCTCTCTCGCTACCTAATGACGTCACAGCGCGAGGTGCACAGCTAATTCGTATGGGTTATACTTTAAAGTAAATATGACACGTCGTGACAAGTTTTTGTTTTTGCCCGGCCGGCAACTTTAGAGCAGTGTTGTTATGGATATCCATATCCGTAACCGAAACTATCGGATAATCCGAAATAATTTAATATCCATAACCGTAACCGAGACCGATATCATATTTTACCAATATCCATATCCATATCCGGATCCGAAATTATATATCCATAACATCCCTGGCACGCACGCCCTTCATATAGTCACTAACCATATCTAAGGCATTTGTACAGTCGCCATCAGATATATCGTAGCGGGCGAGGTCCTCAAATATTTCGGAGCAGCATTAAATTTCAATAAATTCGTTACACTAGATATGGTTAATAACATCGGAACACGCAATCCGTCATAAACATAAGAACAGCGATTTTTCAATAAATTCGGGACGTTCAATGAGCTAAAAATATAAGGAAGCAAATATCGTCAAAGGTATCGACACAGTCAGGCTGATCACAAATATAGGAACATATGTGGAAAATAAACCTTACGTATGTAATAATAGATTCGAATTCCAAACAAAATACAATAAGGCTCAAACGTCATGCCAAAATGAAAGATATGTCACCTAAATAGTGTACGCGTCTGCATACATAATTCACTATGTTAGTAACGTAAAACCTTTTTTTGTTGTATAAAGTGTAAATTGTTACTGGCCACTAAATTGCCATATACTTTTTTTACGAATATAATTTTTCCTCTTCTGCTGTTATAAGTCAAAGCATGTAGTTCTATTTTTTAAAACTAAGTTTATTATAAACACACTGTAATTTAAACTGTTTGTCACAAAGTTAAGGTATATTTTCCAAAAATGTTCCGATCTTTATGGTCAGCCTGTCTGCATCGATACCTTTGACGATCTGTGACGTCACGATATTATTGAAAAGTCGCTGCTACTTTAATTATGACTAATTGCGTGTTCTGATGTTATTAACCTTACAGTGTAACGAATTTATTGAAATTTAAGGCTGTTCCGAATTATTTGAGGACCTCGCCCGCTACGATATATCTGATGGCGACTGTAGGTTACATCATGCTCTAAAAAATAAACTCTTAAAAATAATCCAATATCAATATTAGATAACTGGTATTAGGATGCATATTAAGGATACACAGAAATTTGGCTCATATCTAATTCATAGCGTAATAATCACAACTAGTGAGGTAACTCGGCCGTTTAGATTGGACAACTACGCGGCGCGGTGCGAGGCGAGGCGAGACTCAGCCGAGTGTACGCAGTTAGCCCCGAGACAAAGAAGAACGCTTCATCATCATCATCATCAGCCTGAAGACGTCCACTGATGAACAAAGGCCTCCCACTTAGCACACCGTAATGAACGACAACTCACTACCTGCATCCACCGGTTTCCCGTAACTTTCACGATGTCGTCAGTCCACCTGTCAGGCCTGCGTCTTCCGGTTCGCGGTCGCCACTCGAGAACTTTTCTCCCGCAACAGTTATCTGTTCTACGAGCGATGTGGCCTGCCCATTGCCACTTCTACGTACATACTCTTCGAATCTTCGAGCGCTTACTATTAGAAATTATTACGCTATGCTACAGTGTTACATACAACTTGTTTGACCCTATGAAGGCGTCGCTGATAAGTAAGTGTTGCCGGTAAATTGGCATTGATATGATTACGGCATTAGTTCCAGTTTCCAACGCCGAGTCGGATAAATATGTAACACTGTAAATTCATTTATCAACTTTGCAAATGTGTAACTGTCAAGACAAATTCAGATAAAAGGCTTTCATAATTTTTTTAATTTAATAAGACGGTAAAACAAACAAACGATAAGGTTCATGCGAGTCACTCGTTCGACCTATCGTACAGTACTGGAGACTACCAAGTTACTTGGTATTTTGAATTAAACAATAATTATGTATAGAGTCCTAGATTTTTCTTTCAGATAAGAAATAATAAATATTGGCATAATTAAAAATATCAGCCACTTATCAAAATTTACTATAGTCTGGCAGCTAAATCACTGCAGCCAGATGACACTTCCAAATGTCATTTTACGAAATAATGATACCACATTTATTTCACTTGTGCTCGACTAAGGTCGCGTAATGATGAATGATTTGATTATTGAACGAACGAAATTTGAAAAAAAATTATGAATGTCACATTCGTAGTTAAGTATATTTCAAATTAAGCGCGATATTTTTGAGGGGTTCATATTAACATAGTAGATAAAAAGTGCGATGACTCATGTAAATAGTGACAGTGACAGCAGCAGTGAAAGATTCGGAATAATTTAAGTTTTAAAGTAAAGTACAGAGGTAGAAAAAAATATTAATGCCATAACTGTTGTTTTATTTATGGCAAAATGGGGAATGAGTTGAAAACTGGTAACGAATTTGACATGCTTCCGCAAATTTCCAAATCGCGCTCTTACACTACTAACTAGAAAACATACAAAAACCTTATTGAACAAATCATTTTATTAAAATACGCTTTGAAAATTCTCTATTACAGCATAAATGACGCAAATTAATTTCATTACATTGTTCATTCTTTCATTCACTCACTAAGTCACATCATTATTTAATATATTTGCCAAAAACTGACAACACTGAAAGTGTCATCTGGCTGCAGTGATTTATCTGCCAGACTATAGAATACCTACTTGTAAAACGTTGGTGTTAAAAAATGCTTTCACATCGAAGCTCGTAACGAGATCCGAGCGCCTTTATATTTTTTCATCGGTCATGCGGGATGACGTCACCTATCTAAATCATTAGGCTAGGATTAAATCGTTCACTTAACTCGTCGATATTAGCTATTAATATTTAACATTTCGTCTAATTCATATTCATTCAAACTCACGTCCCTCATCACGAGGTAGACTATACATCGAGCAGAACGAACATCATGGCCGAGCACGTTCAGTACAAAGTATAACTGTAACTGCACAACGAGGCGAATCAATTCCCCTCGCTCACTCCCCCGGCTCGCCCTGTCGCGGTACAAAAATAAAGGTCACATCGGGCAGCGTTCGCTCAGTTCTCGTCGTAGAGCGGCGTCGCGTCCCCGAGCGACATGGAGCGCGGCGAGGTGTTGGTGTGCGGCGTGGAGCGCGCGGACTGCGCGCGCGACTGGCGGCCGGAGTGCGAGCGCGGGGTGCCGCGCGCGTCGTGCCGCGGCGTGCGCTCGTGCCGCGGGGTGCCGCGCCCCTCCGCGCGCGGCGTGCGGCCCGCCGCCCGCGGCGTCGACATGCCCTCGCTGCTGCGCGGCGTCGCCGGCGTGTCCCGCACGCTCCTGTGCCGCACCCAGTCCTCGGCGGCCTTCTGCCAGTCCGAGGGCTCGGTGTAGATCGGGACCGGGACGGGTTTGTGCCGGGGCATCGCGGCGGGAGTGAGGAAGTCCGGTTGGCGCGGTGTCGTCGCGAACGGCGTCATGTACGGAGTCTGCGCTGACGGCGTGTAAGGAGTGTTTATGTAGGCCGGGCCGGGCGTGTGCGCGGGAGTGTGGAACGCGGGAGTGTGGGCGGCGGGCGTGTGGTACATGGAGGACATGCCGCCGTGGGGCGTGCGCAGCGCCGGCGTTCGCTGGACCGGCGTGCCGCTCGGCGGCGGCTCTCGGAAATGCTCTTTGAACCATTTGAGTAGACCGCCTAGCGAGTCGAACATTCGTTGCCTAAATTTGTAACCATCGGGGGTGACCGACACGTATTCGTGCGTGCACCGCACGCGTGGTAAGTATGAGAGCAGGAATCTTCCGGGGTGGTTCTTCGCTGCCGATAGTACGTAATGGATTTTGTTTGGGTTCTTTGATTTCTCTTCTTTCAGTATTTCCTCGGCCTTGTCTCGCATGCCGCCGAGCGGCTTGTAGTACTTGTACGAGATGAGGTCTCGCGCGTGGCCGGCCATCGGCGTGACGTAGCGGGCGATGATTTCATCGAGGTCTTCGAACTCGGAGCCCTGGATCCAGAGACTTCGACCTGGTCGAGAAGAAATATATTTGATACATCTGCCTGTGCCTGATTGGGAAACTGTTAAGGTACAGTCTTACAAGTCCCAAAAACAAAACGTTTTTAAACAACTTTTATAATTCTTACCCAAAGAGAAAGCGTTTTCCTTGCCCTCCTCCCGCACGTCGATGTGCTGGCAGATGCCGTCCGCGACCTTCCACGTCACCGTCAGATGGTCCGAGCCCTGCCAAACGTTTGAGCATCGTCACTCCAACATTAAAATAAACACATTATGGACAATAATCGACGTCATCCGTTGCCGTGAACTGTAATTTTTACGATTGCATAAATTTAAGCATTTGTTTTTGTGTTTACAAAATTATAGTGTCTTTACTGAACGACGACATTGATGTCTAAAAAATCCATAATCATAGGCTGAATCCTCACCTTACTACTCGGCCTGACAATAACTTCACCCTGGCCCATATTTTCCATTAGTTTCTCCGCCTCGGCGAACGATATATTATGGAAGGCGGGGTGCACAATAACCCGCTTCACATACTGCATGCGTTCCTTAGTCTGTTTGCTCTCCTTGTCTCTACGGACGTCCTTGTCTTCTGATTCTTGATCGTAGTAAGGGTCTTTATTTGGCCTAAAAATTGAAATATACATATTTTTAGACATTTTGGTGCCGTTAAATTCTAGGCAACATAACGCGTAAGTCCGTCGCTTTGCATATTTATTGTGAATTTTAATGTCATTAAACAGTTCCTGAATTCGTGGTATCGTAAAAATCCTTTACATTGACATTGCGTGAAAAATTTAACGCAGCTGACTGAAGGGACGAATAAACAAAATGTTCAACAATCAACAGAACTTGCCTCCATTCATTATTTTTATCCAACAAATCGGATGATTTACTGGAACAATCGACGGAGAACCGTTCGACGTCTATCTTCAGTATCCGGCAGTGGACAGTCTGTCCGATCCGTACGCGTTCCGTCGGGTCGGCAACGTGCCGGTCCGAGAGGTTCTTGATGTGGATGTAGCCGGAGAGCCCGTTGTCCAGCCGGATACGTACACCGGTCGCCTGGCCCGGGCACGCTCCGGCGTCGAAATGATTCCATACCTAAGGGAAATACTAAGGTGAAAACTTGTTGCTAAAAACGATGAAGGCTTAGACTTAGAATAAAGCAATGGACGAATAGGCCTTTAAAGAAGTGTTACAATGCAACATGCGCGCCTGAGCGAGTTTCACTAACTGGCATCAAAATAGACTCAATTGTAGCCTGTACGTGGCTTTAATTGGCCCTTCTATATTGCAAGAATCTCGTTTATGGTGCTTCGGTTGTAAATTACAAAACGCCAGTTTAATTTAATACATTACAAGGCAGACAAGGAAGAGGAGTTTGCTTTCAGTGCTATTAAATGTATATACTAGAAAAATACAACTCACCTCTGACAACTCGGGGAAATCATTCTTATGACAGAAGGGACACTCCCAGAGGCCGGTCTCGTCATTCCTGACCGGGTTAGCTTGATCCAACATCTCTCGCTGCGGCTTCCTGTGAGAGATACCGATCACAGTCGCCAAAACCAACTTGCCGACGTAAAACGAGTCCGGCGTTTCCTTAGTTAATATATCGAACAGTTCTTCCTGCGTAGGAGAGCGATAAGGCACTCTAAGGTCTTTATACCTCGAGTTTAACTCGGCCCGAATATCGTATAACGTTATGCTCTTGTTACCAAAACCTTGCCGTTCCAATTCTTCGGCGAAAGCATCCAGATCCAAGTCTTTCAGCCTCTCTGGTGCCTCGAGGATCTCTTCTAGAGCGCCAGCGGGGTTCGCGTCCTCGTCTTCGTATTCCAACGCATCGACGGCCATTTTGCGCGCCCATTCGTAAGTTTCCGGATGCACTCGGGAACCGTCTAGAACCTCTATGTAAGCTTCCGTGCTGTCGCCCAAGCTGCTCGTGTCGATTTTGATAAATCCCGAACAGTTGATGAACACTTTCGGTCCCATGTGACAAAAGGTGACCAATTGCGTTCTGTTTTCTAGTTTCTGATTGGTCTGTTTGAATAGTTTGATCAGTGCCTGGGCTTTTCTTGGTCCAAGGCCGCATACGAACTGCAGTAACTCTGTTCCTCTTCCCGTCAATATGGCCTCATTGACGTCAACGCCCACTTCGTTGACTCTGTTGACGAATTCTAGCTCTATGCCTTCTAGTAAATCCTCTTTCGCTATCTGGTCTTGTAGAGTGTGGTATCGGAAGCACAGGATCTCCTCGTCGTGGCCGCACAGCTGAGATATTTCCATGAGAGGGTCTTGGAGCAGTCGCCCCTGGCAAATGGCTTGGCGAAGAATGTCCGGATACTCTCTGAAGTCATTCTGTCAAAGACAATAATAAAAATATAAATGAGTTTGAGCAGGCTTGCACTCATCATCGCCATTCGTCGGTACGTTTGTCACAGACAATAAAATTATCAGTAGTATCCATCAACATCTTTTTAGTCCAATTAGAGAAACACATGGATCTTTGGCATAATACAATTTGACGGTGAAAATTAGAATTGTAATAAGGTATTTGCAACAATTTAAGGTTGTCTATTTATTTTATTAATAGTAAATAAATTTAAGACCATTTCAGGATAAATACTTTAAAACATCGTTTTCTGTACTTCTTTGACTTGAATAGACTGCTGACATTGCGCCGAATCGGGAGCTGTGTAGGTCACCACCTACACCAAAATAGATTAATAAATAAATAAAGTATATGCACTGACCCGGCCTCGGATGCTGTTGCTGTATATCTTGCTGACGTGGTTGTCCGCGATCTCGACGGGCAGCCGCGGGAACTGCTCGTCCTCCACCAGCTGCTGGACCACCTCCACCACGTCTGCCTTGATGGTGAGCGCCTCGCGGGACTCGCCGCCGATCACTATCACGTGCGGCTTCTTGCGGAGGATGAATCTGTATGGACCGAGAGAATGCTGAGGCACGCACATTACAAGATGATTTTTTTGCATTGGTTTCGAACACATACAAAAAGACAGGCGTTATACTGGCATTCCACTTGGCGTTGCGTGTTCGCGTTGCGCTACTGGCATCTTCGTCGCGTACGCTAGAAACATTATAGTGCATCCCCTTCGCTCACGCAAATATTTGGATAAATAAGCCAAGTGGAGTGCCAGTATTAGTAACATTAGGAGTTTTTGACTTCAATGTATGTATATGGGTGGTTATGTATATCATTTAGATTTTAGAACCTTTTAAGCACATATTTGTTAATTCAAGCATTACTGTTTCGGAAACCTCGGACCTCGAGTCAATTCATGTCAATGACCCAGCGTCAAATGAAGCGTTTCTCTCGAAATGGTTTTTGATTTATGGGAATTAAAATTTTTGAAATATTGTCAACAACCGAATTCATTGCAGTTAGTAAATGATAATGAGTATTGTCATATATTTCTCTACGGCGGATAGTCAAGTTCAACTTTGACGTATTATTTCAATTATACCAATTATTCCAATAAATGGATGATATCTAAAGCAATGTTTTAATGGATATTCTCGCACCTGCGCAGCGCGGTCATGTCGGCCTCCTTGTTCTCGCGCTCGAGCGCGTCCCAGGCGTTGCGGCGGTACAGGAGATGCGGCAGCCGCAGATGGTCGGCGACCTCGCCGCCGCCGGCCACGAGGCACGCGAACGCGCTGTGCTGCCGGTCCGGCACGTACGCTATCGAGAGCACCCGCAGCCCTACACACGCACAAAAGGCATTACTCTCAACTACTTCAAAAGCTATTTATCTCTTTTCTTTATTTCCTATAAAGATGGGTTTATACCAAAAGAAGCCAGAACTAGAGCATTCTTTTTTGATCTTTTAGTGTAAGGTATTTTCATTCTTATCTGTCCTATTTGGTAAACAGAATTGACAACATTTCATATTTCTGAGCCTATAATTTTAATGGTTCTCTGTATTCTGTTTGAAAAGATAAACATGCTGACAGTTTAGTTTTTTCGCTAGGGTTTGTATTTAATTTATAATTAATTTATTAATTTTTTGTGGTTAATTAAATAAGAAAGCTGTATTTTGAGAACGTAGAAATATATTATTAGCTTCACAACGTAAGTAACATTTTAGGTATTACATGACAGTGACTGTAAAAAAACATCTGCTACCGATTAACAAAACCGGAACCGGAAGCTTCAGAACATAGCATAGCCAACTTTGACAGTAACAAACTAAATCCTCTTTCTAGCCACAATACAACCTAAACATTTGCATTGCCATATTATTATAACACCCCCTCTCAATGCAAATTCAATCCATAAAAACAACAGAAAAAAATAATCCTGAAAATTAATAAGTATTTAAACCACTATGTTCATAACACCACACTTATTTAAGTGCTTCAAAATCAAATCCCTACTCAAAGACTTTGTTAACATATCTGCTGGCTGTTCATTAGTACTGACATAATTAACACAAACTTTATTTTCTTTAATCAGCTCTTTCACAAAATGATAACGAATGTCTACATGTTTTAACCGCTTTATAGTGTCTGCTTTTGCATTTACAATAGCCGATTGATTATCACAAAATATGTTAACTGGACAAACATTTACACAGTTAAAATCAGCCAGTAGATTGATAAGCCAACAAGCATCACTAGCAGCCATGCTCATTGAAACATACTCTGACTCTGTTGAAGATAAGCTAACAGAAGCTTGCTTCTTAGAACACCACAAAACTAGACAGTTTGACAGTGTGAACATATAACCTGAGGTTGACTTTCTGTCCTTGACATCACCTCCCCAGTCAGCATCACAAAATCCTGACAGAGCAGTATTTTCACACCTGTACACTAATCTATAATTTAGAGTGTGCTTTACATATCTTAAAACCCTCTTTAATGCACTCAATAACTCATTATTTGCACAAGTTTGATATCTACTCAACATGGAAACAGGAAAACATAAATCTGGCCTAGTCCCCATTGCAGCATACATTAAAGATCCTATGATTTGCCTGCATAATTTCTCTATATCTTTATCTATAGGAACAGTAGTATTTGCAAATATTTTAGCATTAAAGTTAGGATCCATAGGAGTTGTCATCTCCTTGCTATTCTCCATATTAAACCTTTTCAGAATATTTTCTAAATAAACCCGTTGATCCAGTTCAGTAACTTTAGTTTCCAAGTTTTGCTTGACACAAATACCTAGAAAAGTTGAAATTAGTCCCATATCTTTCATTTCAAAATCTTTACTCAGTATACCTTTAAAATCGAGAACATCTTTCTCATTTGTCCCAAAGAGCAAAATATCGTCTACATACAGCAAAACATACATTTTATCTTTGTCATTGCATTTTTTAAACAAACATGAATCACAGCTCGACCTAGTGAAACCCTCTCTAGTCATAACAGAATTGAATTTAGTGTTCCAACACTTCGGTGCACTCTTCAAGCCATACAAAGACTTTTTCAACTTAACAATATTGCTCTCCCCTGAATAAGCACCTTCTGGCAATTTTACATACACATCTCTATCAATATCTCCATACAAAAAAGCGCCAGTGACGTCCATTTGATAAATAGGCAAATTTAAATTGGTTGCTATGGCTACAAAAACTCTAAAAGTTGATAACTTTGCCACAGGAGCATAAATTTCACCTAAATCAAAATCACTATTTTGCTCAAACCCTCGAGCAACTAGCCTGGCTTTGTATTTGATGTTATTGTCATTTCCTTTTAATTTAAACACCCACTTGCTACTAACTACTTCACCACTTACCGGTGCATCACAGAAGTCCCAGGTATCATTGTCTCTCAGTGTTTGCAATTCTCTATCAATGGCCTCACTCCACTTACTTGCATCGCTTCTTTTCATGGCCTCCTTGTATGTAGTCGGCTCATTCTTCTCACTTACAACATTATGACACTGATAAAACAATGTTTGTTTTCTTACACGATTGCTCCTCCTTGCAGGTTCACCTTGTTCTTGCAATGTTCCATCAGTCTCCGACAGCCCACTTTCCAAGGGTTCATATTCACTGTGGTACTCACTGTCAACTGTTGACGAAGACATGTTAAGACTATCGCCTAGGGTATTTTGAGATACTTCCCCTTCAGGCTCAGGCTCTTCATTTGGTGGCTCTTGTGTTAACTGACCATTCAAATCCAATGTGATAACTGTTTCTTTCTGTTCATTTTCTTGGATTTCTTGAGTCAAGAAAACCACATCTCTTTTTGTATCTACACAGTTCTTCTCTTGAAAATATATTCTATACCCTTTCACAGTATCACCATATCCAACCAACAGTCCTTTCTCTCCTTTTTGATCCCATTTCCTTCTTTTCTCCTTCGGAATGTGTACATACACTTCAGTACCAAATGTCTTCAGCTGATGAATGTCAAAGCTTTTACTAGTCCATAACTCATAAGGCGACTTTCCATCTTTGCCTTTTCCTGTTCTGTTTATGACATATGCAGCAGTATTGACCGCTTCAGCCCACAATTTCTTGGGCAGATTCTTCGCATGCAACATAGTCCTCGCTGATTCAACAAGGGTTCTGATTTCTTTCTCTGATTTCCCATTCTGTTCTGGTGTATAAGTTACAGTTGTCTGGTGTATTATCCCTCGCTTAGAACACATTTCCTTCACTTCTTTGTTTATGAATTCAAGCCCGTTGTCAGTTCGAAACGTTTTCACTCTGTTTCCCGTAACATTTTCTGCCTTATTAAAGAAATCCTCCAGACAGCGCTTTATTTCATGCTTCGCTTTGACAAAATACACCGTCCTGAAGTTGGAATAATCATCCTTCAGCACGACAAAATATCTCGATCCGCCGATCGAATCTTCTTCCATGGGCCCGCAGGTATCGCCATGTATTATCTCACACGTCTTTGTGCTTACAGTCTCGCTCCTCTTAAACGGTAATCTGTGTATTTTCCCTTTTAAACAACTTTCACATTGAGACACAGTTTGTTTTGTTTCAATGTTATATTTCTCTAGCACTTTCTTCACATAATCGAAGTTTTGGTGGGCTAGCTTTTCATGCCACTCATATAAATCGTTCTTTGCAACTTTCGCGACGCTCGCAGACTCACATTTAAACCGAAAATCCATATAATAAGAGTTTTCAACTCGAATTGCAACCGCGCAAACAATGCCGTTTTTATAAAATTTGCACGAACTGTCATCCGTCATAATGACGTATCCCCGGTCAGCGGCTCGGTTCACAGATAGCAAATTTGTCTTCAGTTCGGGAACGAACAACACATTGTCAATCACCGTATCAATCCATTCACTCCCGTTACTGACTTGTACCGACATCTGTCCATATCCCAAAACACTAATAACGGCGCCATTTCCAACTACTACGGATTTTTGTGAGACGCTTGTAAATGACGAAAACAATGATCTGTCACGACACATATGTTCACTGGCTCCAGAGTCAACTAGCCACTTCGAATTTTCGTTCGAATTATATACTTCGTTCGAAACTACAAACGCATTATTCATCTTCTTAAGTTCTCTTGACTTTTTATATCTGCACTGCGCCTTGTAATGTCCAACTTTACCACAAAAGAAGCATTTATTGTCATTCACTTTTTTCTCACTGTCTTTGTTGCTTCTGCACTCAGTTTGAAAATGTCCAGACCTGCCGCACTTAAAACACTTTAAGTTTCTTTTTGCTACAAACGCCGACGAGGACGGAGTATCCAGAGTTTCTCCTGTCTGTTTCTTCGCCCTCTCCTCCTCTATTAATAACCTGGCCACTAAATTGTCAAATGTTTGCTTGTCGTCGGGTGCCGATTCCCATGCAGACACGAAGTGTTTATACTCATCTGGCAAACTCATTAAAACTTTGGTTATGGCGAACTTGTCAGAAACTTCCGCGCCCATTTGTTTCAGCTGATTTTGCATTCCTTGAATCTTCGACAAGAACACCGACATCTCCATTCCTCTCTCATACTTAAATTGAAAGAACCGCTGTTGTATGATGTGGATACTGGTTTCCGACTTCTGTTCGTATACACTAAGAAGTTTTCTCCACATTTCAGCTGATGTCGTGCTTGATACGAGATGTACCATCACGTCTTCCGACATCCTCGTGACCAGTAATGTCTGAGCCTTATTATCGAGGGCTTCCCAGATGGCTCGTGCAGCATTATCTTCAGGTTTTACAGTCCGTCCCTCTACAATGTCCAAACATGCCTGATTTCTCAGTAGTACTGTAGTTTGAAATTTCCAGATATTCCAATTTCTGTTTCCTTCCAGTCTCATCACGTTGTTAGTATTAACTTCCATCTTTCCTGCCTTGCCAATCCTGCAAGTATTCCTTCTCAACGAAAATTTTCAATGTCCGCTCGCCGGCCGACCTAACCTCACTTTTCGCCGATATTCGAAACGATGTTTTCCGCGCCCTACATTCTTTACTTTACTTAACAGGCTGGCGTCTCTGGGCCCATAACCTGTGGTTAATTAAATAAGAAAGCTGTATTTTGAGAACGTAGAAATATATTATTAGCTTCACAACGTAAGTAACATTTTAGGTATTACATGACAGTGACTGTAAAAAAACATCTGCTACCGATTAACAAAACCGGAACCGGAAGCTTCAGAACATAGCATAGCCAACTTTGACAGTAACAAACTAAATCCTCTTTCTAGCCACAATACAACCTAAACATTTGCATTGCCATATTATTATAACATTTTTGCTTATTCTAAAAGGGCGTAACTCCGATACTATCACAGAATAGACACTTATCCCTTTGTCTTTTCTGTATAGAAAAAAATCTGACGTCAATTTCAAATTGTCAATGTCAGGCCTTATTCTCCGATATTCGATTTTCGAGGTTCGCTTCGTGCTGTTCCGCTCATACTAATATAGTCATTAACTTGAGAGTGAGAGAGAAGGTCTGCAACGAACTTCAAAAATAGAATTTCAGAGTTGCCCCCCTTGTACTTTGAAGTTGTCATATACAAAATTATGGTCGCTTATTTTTTCTCGTGAAAAAGGCAAAGGTGTTTCACCTATCCTGTAGTAGTTTTGGTAAAATTAGGACATATTTTTAATTAATTTTTATTTTTTATAATAAGCGATATTAAAATTATATAAATATATTGCAGTGATCAGGAAGCAAAATGCTTTCGAACCATATATACATTTTCAGGTGTTAAAAAAATTAAATGTTGTCAATTAACCTCAAAACGTCTCATATTTGATATTTTTAGTTATTTTATCGTAAATAAAGGAACTGGAGATAAAATATCAGCGAAATTGCCTCAGGTTTATTTAAAAACATAATACACCTTATTCTTTACAAAAATTTGCATATTGAGGTAAGAATTTTGTTTACCAAATAGAACAGTTAAGAATGAAAATAGTATAAACGAAAACTGTTTTTAGCGTTTACGCCAAAATTGCAACGAGCACCTTTACCCTCAGCTAGGGGTGTAGGGTTCTATCAGTTCTCGTCACCGAATCCGATCTTGGACAGTTCGGGTCATCTCCCATTCCATCACCAGTATACCCATCCTGCTCCACGGAACGATTCAAAATGGCACCTCCCAGGTCAGGCAGAGCGAAGCTATTTTACGTTATCCTAAACAATTTTACATCGAGCGTAAACTTACCATTTGACGTGTCCCAATCCTCGTCGTCATCATCAGAGACCCTGGACTCGTACGGGGCCACTTTCAACCAGTCGTACAAGCGGCGGCGGCAGCATCTGCAACAACAATAACATCAGTCGCCATTCCTCGTGTCCCAAATTATGCGAAGCGTAAAGGTTTAAGGTGCGACCACATCGCCGCTTAAAAAACGATGAAGTTACGGAATCGCAACAAAATGTATGAAGAAACGGTGAGAAAACGTGACGCATACCACACGTCACTGCGTATACGCGGCGGTTTGGTCGCACCCTTAAAAGGGTAAAGGTGTGATTTGTTTCCGCCACCTACTTAAACTGGCTTCAACTTATTTCTGTCTTATTGTTTGTCTGGTAGAGATCGCTATGCGATAAGACCGCCTATTGTCTACTTTGTTCTTTGTTTCTGTATTGTTTTGTGGTTTCAATGAAGAGTATTTGTATTGTATCGTATTGTTATTTACAGAAGCTAAGCAAATACGAGATGGTTTATGAATTATGACGTAAAGTTTAACCACTTGTGCCAAACCAGGCCGAGTCGCTAGTTCTAAATAAATAATAATAGTTCACTCATAGTGTCAAAATTTACACTAAAAACGGTCGTATCTATGAAATACTTTGTTAGCAGAGCCCTGTTCCAAAAGCTAAATTTACAAAAATGGTCCATAAATGTGGGTCCATATTTGTTACTGGCATAGAAAGACAAAAAAACTTAGTGATTTTTCAATTTTTTTCATTGGTTGTGCTTTGAGATACCTAAACTACAAGTTTAAAGGACAGCTGGAAGTACCGGAAACTTTTGATTCCACAGCAAAATTGCTGAAACACCAATTTTGTTTGTATGAAACACCCAATGACTGTATCTTTTGATTTCATCGACTTAAAAGTTTAAAGGATTACAGACTTGACTATTTGATTGTCTAACTTGACCGGCCCGAGTAAGCCGACTTACTTGAGCACGTATTCCTTGGACTCCTGCAGTAGCACCGCGTTCAGCTCTCGCCGCATCTCAGGCATCACGATCTTGGTGAACGCTATCTCGACGGCCTCCGCGCGCAGGTCGTTCCAGGCCTGCACTGAAGCCGCAAACTCGTCCTGGTCACGAAATACACAGGTTCATTAGGCCCACTTGCACAGTTCAGAGTTAAAAAATTAAATCGCTAACTCGGGGTTAGGTTTGACAGTTTCATATCGCACATTTAAGGATTGCAGTAACATTTATCGGTGGCAATCCCTACTCGGATTGGTTTATCGTCATAAGATGGAGTTAGACCAAACGAGCGAGTGCTCATTCTATCAAATTTATTGTGTACAGCAAAAATAATGGGTCACTCTGCATACAAATTTGTATGATAAGCGAGCTTTATTTTAGCTCGACAATAAATTTGAGATATGATATGACATAACATTCACTCGTTTGGTCTAAACTCTACCTACCTTTAGAGATAAGATTCGCTAAAACTTCACATGTGTAGAAGAAAAAAAAAGCATCAACTGACTGACTGACTAATCAACGTCCAGCCAAAAAAGTTTATTTTTTTTAAACCCTTGAACCATTGATATAGGCAAATTTATCCTTAACCTATCAACACTGAGTATATCATATATCATTTAATTACTTGCAAATTTATAATGCAAACACTGTCGGATACCTGACAGAAAGAGATATTAAAATGAGGGGTCAAATTATTGAATTACTTCCGCCAGTAACACATACCTTCTGGTACAAGTTCTTCAGCTCGTCCAAATAGTTGGGGCCGGTGTTCCCCTCGATCTTCTCGCTGATGGTGAGCTCTATGACTTTGTCTTCCGCTGCCATCGACAGCCGCAAGAACTGGTCCCCGGTCAGGTCGCGCACCGGTTTCTTCTTCAAGTATTTCAATCTGTCGACATATATTTATTTTTATATGTTACCAGCAGTGGCTATTGAAAAACAGTCGTGCAGAAACATTTTTTTCATCACTATTCAATATTTGCTATGCACTATTAAGCATTTGATGATATTTATCCTGAGTCCATATAAGCAGGGACCGGAACCGTTATTGATATACCTGTTAATATTGTTCCAATATCGTTATTTTATATCGTTCGATAATATACCGGTTAATTGTAGGAACGAACAATAAAAATCTAAATGGTCTTGCTTACCGTTAAGTACGGTGAACAAAAGTGTAACGTTCGTGTTAACGAAATTATACCGGTTAAATCCAGCCGCCGCCAACATACGTCTGCGTCTCCACAAGTTCTATCTTGGTCTTGTTTCGTAATTTTTAATTTGACCGGTTAATTTCGTTCCTCAAAAACGAATGAGGAACGAAAAGCGGACAAACCGGTATCTCAATCGAAATTCTTTAACCGTTAACCGCGAATGGAAACAAAATCTTTTCCTCGGGCGAGTGCACAATACCGGTTTCAAAAATTAACCGGTTTCCGGTCCCTGCGTAAAAGTATAAAAGGAATATTTTTTAATTTATCTAACTAATATTATAAATGCGAAAGTATGGATGGATGGATGTTTGTTTGTTACTCAATCACGCCACAACGGCCCAACGGATCTGGATGAAATTCGGCACACAGATAGAGAAAAGTCTTTAATAGCACATAGGCTACTTTTATCCCGGAAAAATGCGTAGTTCCCGCGGGATAGGTAGCGATAAACGAATTCTTTGCAGACGAAGTCGCCGGCGACAGCTAGTAAATTATGATGCAAATTATTTTGTCGGAACACGTAGACGGCTGCGCGGGACTCACGTGAAGCAGGCGTGGCTCTCGTCGATCTCCTTGAGGCCGCGCGGCGTGGGGCGCGCCGACACCGTGGCCCGCTCCCGCAGCGCGTCCCGCAGCGCGCCGCGCAGCTGCGGCTCGCGCGCCAGCTGCACGCCGCACATGTACACGGCGCGCCGGACCACCTCCTGCGCCGACCCTATGGCCCCCACCTGGAGACGATCATATACTGGTGAGACCCTGTGCCACCGGCGGCGATGAGACGCGACCGAGATTTTAGCCTCAATTTTATGACGAACGAAGGTCTCGCTAGACACGGGTCATACCGCTCTCGCATTTGTAATAGAACGTTCAAAAGTCAAAAGGTCCGTTCTTCCTGAACCGGTATGAGTAGTCGTATTCTTACTTTTTCTCATTGACGTCAATAAACAACTAGACTCCCGATCGCATCACGTTTGCAAGTACATAAATAAAATAATAGATTTCCTAGGAAAGTAGTTTATTCGATGGTACTCACAAAAGGCGCGGCGGCCTCCAGCGGCGGCATCGGCTGTTGTTCCACTTCGTGCCTCTGATAATTGTCGCGCACGTTCTCGGCGAACTGTTCTGGCGTCAAGCCGAACATCTTCACGAGCGGCTCTGGAGACAGGAAGAACATATTGTATATATATTGTTGTTGTAGGAAATATCCATGCAAGCCACTCGACATGTTTCCCAAACAGAACCTGCCGGTGATTTAAAATAGTTCACAGTATTATGTGAAAAAAATATATACATAAGCTCCATAGAAAATAATTGTAAAGATTGGTCTTAAAATCATCATTAAACGGTTTTATGTCTTTAGTTTTTCGACGTACAAGTCTGCAATTAAAAACATGAAGTCAACATATTCATACTTAAACCGCTAACGAGTCATTATTTCACAAATAATCCATTCTTTTTTTATTTGTGTCTTATAGTTTCTTCTTTCACTAACAGGCACGCAAACCGTATGTGTGAAGAGTGGCGCTGCTAAACGTCATTTGCTGTTGACAGCGCCAGGCTAAAGGACGCTTTTAGCCTCGTTACAAAGTAAAGGGGGGGCAGCTGGTACAAACCGATGCCGGCGCGTCGACAGAGCTCGTAGGGCCCGGAGCGAGCGGCGTACTTCACTTCGACGGGCTCGTCCTCGTCGGGGGCCGCTTCGACGCTCGCCGCAGCCTCCTCCGGATCCTCGCCGTTACGCTCCGCCTCGGCGCGAGCTGCTCTCCTAAAAAAGAATACAATACAATTTCTTTATTGAACACCACACAGTACAAAACAATACAGAAATAAATAACAAAGCATACGTCCCGGCACGTAAGTCTAACGATGACGAGTCACGTGGAGGGGATCTGCGCACCCAGGGATACCGTATTTTATACTTCTGCGCTAGACTTATGCGCCGGCACTTATATGTATACAATAGGCGGTCTACATTTGTTTAACCATTGTGTTTTTAACGTATATCATGCGTGCTCTGAAACCATACATTTCTTAAAAGGGTGGACCAACTTTTTATTGTCACGCGTTGCTATTGTTACACTCTTAAAACTGTGAGTTTATAGGTTTAAAATTTTCCAAACATGTTTTTGCGGCAGTATTAGGGTGCGACCACACCGCCGCTTAAAAAACGGTGACGTTACGCAATCGCAACGAAATATATGAAGAAACGGTGAGAAAACGTGACGCATACGACACGTCACTGCGTATACGCGGCAGTTTTTGTCGCACCCTTAAGCCTCTTCTATAATCGGTCATCTACTAAGCATTTTAGTATAATGAGACACAACATTTCTTCTAACAAACTGTACTATTTTTATCCCCTCGCTGATTAGACAAAATAACAACAAGCATTAGTTGATCCATCCCAAAATTAACCTATTAAACCTAATTGCTAACCAAACTGAATAACAAACAACAGCCTTACAGGTGTACACGGCAGTTAGTTTTAAAACAATGTTTCCAAGACTTACTGAGCAACATCCCATAGCAAAGAGTAGTTTTAGTAGAAAGGCATCGTCAACTTACTTTTTCTCTTCGATCTCTCGCTTCTTCTCTTTCGCACGCTGCACTTTCTGCATCTCGGGCAGGTCGCTAGAGTAGTACAGCAAGAAATGCGTGTGTACGTCGCGCAGCTCCTCTGGTGTCTGCACGTTTTTCAGCCTGCGCGTAAAAAATAGAAGAATATTTATACACATTTATTTTACACAATAATTGTTGAAATGTTCTTTAAAAAGCTATCGAATTACCAGTAAGGCTCAAAAGTTCCTGGCCGTATATATTTAAAAGAAGAAAACAAGAAACAAATGAATGTCATTTTATTTGTCATTTATTCAGCTATTGTGTGGATAATTTCGTGGTTTGTAACTTTCGTTTTCATAAAATTTTCTTTGATTTAAATATAAAAAGCGGTGTAATTTGTACAATGTTCAAATTGGAGTATCGATCAGTGATAAAATTTCTGACAAAGGAAGGCATAAGTCCAACTATAATCAAAGAAAGGTTAGATAACGTGTACGGGAATTCCTCCCCTTCGTTTTCGACTGTTAAGGATTGGTGTAAGCAGTTTCGTTTAGGGCGTGAGTCCATCGATGACGAACCCCGACCAGGCCGCCCTGTTGAGGTTCTTACGCAAGATAACGTCGATTTAGTCGAACAAGAGGTACTGAAGGACAGAAGACTAAAGACGAAGGAAATAGCGTCAAGAACGGGACTTACGAAAATAACAGTCCTTAGGATTCTACACGACCATCTAAACATGAATAAGGTTAGTGCAAGATGGGTCCCGAAACTTCTCTCGAGTGCTCAGCGAGCTGAACGAGTGGCGTGCTCCAAGGAACTTTTAGAGGAGTTCAAGTCATGTGAGAGTGAATTTATCCAGTCCATTGTTACCGGAGACGAAACTATGGTCTTATACTATGATCCTCTTTCGAAAAGAGAGTCGATGGAGTGGCGTCGTTCTGGGGAAGCACCCCCTCGAAAGGCAAAGGTGTGCCAATCTACCAAAAAGATAATGGCCACAATATTTTGGGATTGCGAAGGGATATTGCTTATAGATATCAAAGAACGCAATCAGACAGTAAACGGCAGTTACTATGCTTGCCTTATAGACCAGTTGCGAGAAGCAATAAAGCTTAAACGTCGAGGAAAACTCAGCAGGGGTGTCCGTCTTCTTCATGACAATGCGCCTGTCCACACGGCTGCAGTTGTAAAGGCGGCTATATCTAAATGTGGATTTAAAACAATCCGTCACCCACCTTACAGCCCGGATCTAGCCCCAAGCGACTATTTTTTATTTTCTAAACTTAAATCGGACTTAAGGGGGAGAAAATTTTCGTCCGATGATGAGGTTGCTGCTGCAGTTTTCGAGCATTTCGAAGACAAAACTTCCGAATATTATTTTAAAGGCATAGAAATGTTAATCAAACGATCTGAAAAATGTATAACAATAGGAGGAGACTACATTGAAAAATAAAAATATTTTTTTTAACCTAAACGTTAATTTTCATTATTAGGCCGGAAACTTTTGAACCTTACCACGTAGAAATGATGCGGCTTGCCTCAAGCCCAATTTACATCATGCAAGTAATTACATTGCGCGGCCGATAAAGCTAAAATTTTATAAATGACCAATCAAACGACACAGTGTAACTCTAGGTCGACCAGATTAATAGCACAGTACACTGGACTTTATTGTAACCAGATATCCTCACCTCTCGATGTCCTCGTCCTTGATGAGCCTCATGTTCTCTGGTATAGGCGCGTCAGGGTTCAACATAATCTTGTCCAGTTGGAACTCGCGCATATTCTCTAAGAGCTTCAGCAAATTCTCCTTGCGCTGCTTCAGTTGGCACCACTGGAACATGACGAGTCTATTGGCATTTCAACTCAACTGACAGGTACATTACATCATATAGTGTGGCAGATAGAAGACTGCAGTATTTTTTTTTTATGGCCTGGTTGCATAGACCTTTATGTCACAACACTGCAGTAAAATGACACTTTCAGTGTTGCCACTCCTTAGCGAATATTAAATGGTTTTTTTTATGTGTTTTCTAGTTAGTAGTAGTGTAAGACCGCGATTAGGAAATGTGCGGGAAGCATATCAAATCAGTTACCAGTTTTCCACTCATTCCCCATTTTGCCATAAATAAAACAACAATTATCACATTAATATTTTTCTACCTCTCTACTTTACCTAAAAACTTAAATTATTACGAATCAGTTTCACTGCTGCTGTCATCGTTCGTTCTATAATCAATTCATTCATTACGTGACCTTAGTCCAACACTAGTGAAATAAATATGGTATCATTATTTCGTACAACGACATTTGGAGGGGTCATTCGGCTGCAGTAATTTATCTGCCAGACTATAATATGTATTAATTAATCTTTATTTAACACATTTTTTGAAGTGAACTTTCAATGAGTGAGCTTTGCTTAGTTTGGGACTGCGTCAATTGGTGTAATTTGTCCCATGATATTTATTATTATTATTTTATAATGATAACAAAGGTTTTTCTAATTCACCTTGGCGTCGAACTTGTAGACCTTCCACAGGTCGTTGATACTCAGTTCTGGCTGAACATACTCTTTGCGGTAGAACGCTATGAACGGCACTTCCAACGTTTGGTTACGCATGAAGTCCAGTGCTTGACGGATCTTCACAACGGTGCTTGGCCCCCTGAGAGATAAATAAATAAATTCTGCATAAATTTAATAATAGCTATTATTGAACACTGCCAATCTTATTAAGGTCATGTTAGGCTGGTTTGGTGCCAGACCTCTGCCGTCAATGTGACGTGCCATAGAGACACCCCGTAGATGGAGAGCATGTCTTACCTGCGAGTCCTCTCCCTCGACTCCTGCGAGTCAACCTTGGAGACGCTGGGCTTGAGGAAGGCCTGCTTGTATATCCACTCGGCCTCGTCTTCGAGCTCGGTGCTGCCTTCGCCCACGGGCGTTATCGGCACCTCGCGTATCAACATACGCTCCGGTATGTCCGTTTTGCGTATCTAATACGGAATTAAAAGTTATTGCAATGACCATGACGCCTTAAAGGTTCGCTCGCTGTCAGATTCATACTAAAAGTAACAGCTAAAACTTGAACTGAGTCAGAATTAGGAGGTCATGGTAAGGCCCCTGATATTGATGATATGAGGAATCGTTTTAGTTACCTGCAGGCCCCTCTTCTCCACTGGGCACTATGGGCACGTGCCCAGGGCCCCGCGATCGAATGGGGCCCCCTAGTTCCTGCCAGATTACCAAATGATAACCGATATTTAGGTCATAGGGGCCCCATGATCCTAATGTGCCCAGGGCCTCAAATAGTTTAAAGACGGCCCTGGTTACCTGGATGTTAATTTTTGAAATCTGGGCAAGTCTCAGAAGCGTTTCAAACGCCGTAAATTCTGTGTTATGTAAATCGAAGTATGTCTGTATATTATACCTCGCTACATAGTGGCATTTGGTTTTAGTTCATTGACAGTAGTGTATAATTGGGGGACCTGGATCAAACGAGATCCAGGATCCCCCAATCATACGTTATATTGATTACTGATCATGAATCAATACATTAATATATGTCAATCGAATTATCTGTTGAGCATATAATTACAGTACAATCCGATAATCAAATACTAGTTCAATCAAAAACTACTTCAATTAAATTCTATTTCTAATAGGTACACTCTGATATCGTTGGTTATGGAGCAAACATATATATTAAGTCACCATTTTTATACAATCATATTATCATTCAAATACTTACGATATTAAATTCTTTGTTAGCAATAGAGAAAATGCAAGCTAGTGCATTCGTGATAATGGCGTGTTGTTTGACGAATCATTGAGACGTAGTATAAACAACGGCTCAGGTGAGACCGAGTTTTTAAGCTGTCATCTTTCACTAGCGATGCTATAATATGAAACAGGGATTCAATTTTGTTATTTTTTTATTTAATCAATAATTCTTTGTTTATAAATTTATTGTAAGAAGAGAATACTTAATGTGAGGTTTCGATATGTTTCACTATAAATTGCTTAATATAATTCAATAATCTGATTTTGACGTACGAAACGGGTAAGATATTAAATAGGTAATATGTTATCATTATTGTGTAACATCAGTGATGCATATTTCATGAGAAACCGTTGCCCATTCTACTAGGTATTCAATTTGGATTGAAAGCTCAATCAGAAAAGTATCCAGCCTACCCTAGAGCAGAATCCGCTGCACACCACTGTGCAACAGACCTACCTCGCTCACCAGTTACTATGCTGACTATGTTATATTACGTGTCTTACGCAGAAACTTATTTATTTTATTTGATTCTTGAATAGTAATTTAATTACGTAATTCTAAATTGAAGTCTAAATTTATTTATTCAGCGTTCAGACTCGTAATTATATAAGATTATTAACGCTATAGTTAAGTATCTGAATTATTATAAATAAAACATATCATATTACATTAACTCCTTTATTTTTAATAAGTAGACAATATAGTAGTACATTATTATACTTAACTAACACATTTTAGTTATTCTCAAATCCATATCATCCTGAATTTTACTTATGATATCTTTAGTTGCGCTATATACGTCATCAAATAATATACCCTTCACAACATATTGGGCGCAGATTTCTGCTTCACAAGTACACATTGAATGTTCAGATTTCGGTGCGTTCTCGGCGTCATAAATTTCTATTTTAATTATTTTTGTCGCACGTTTTACAGTTCTTTTTATGTATGAAGAATATGGTAGTTCGGTTCTGGTTCTCTTGCGAGAAGCGCCATCATGAGTGGTAGATCTTTGTTCTGCTCCATGCGTAGCACGCTGATCCGCTGGTACAAAATTAAAGAGATCTTCTGTATCCTGTAAAGAAAAGACATTCAAAATTTTTGAATCAAATAATTGTCAGTAACATTGGCGTTTGATAACAATTAATCGTAATTTATCGATAATTAACAAAAGAATTCTTATCATGACTAAACGACATTAAAATTTATAAATCGAGTATTACAATAAAGCTTGCATTGGATTACTATATAAATAAATATCAGAGACAATTGATGTCGATTAACCTGAGTCTAAAGTAAGGTAAGCTTACGTTATAGGTGCTGGCCAACGAATAAACATACTTATATAGATAGATATATACTTAAATACTAAACACTCGAAGCTCAAGAACAAACTTTCATATTTTTCATACATAATATCTGTCTCAAGCTTTGTCGCCTGATTCTCTAACCACTCAGCTATCCAGTCGTCGGTATGGATATTGATTATTATTAAATAATAACAAGTATAATAAAATAGGTACACACTCACCGACATTACTGAACTGCTCACCAGTGTATTGCAAAAATACTAATCGTTAAAATGTTCTAATTTCTTGTTATTTATATTATTTTTTAAGTATAAAAAAGAAACCATAAGGTTTAATATCGCATAGTAAAATCGTTTTATCGTTAATATGAGACCTAACCATATATGAAAGATGTCTATGCTAAATGAGTCTCAATGATTTGCAATGTCGACATTTGCATCCACATACACTGAATTTGGAGGTAAGTATGTCTGTTTGTTGATCTCGTATATGAAAACTAACAAACGTTTTTTTATTTTATTTCGCACAATAGGTTATATAAACTAAAACCAATTGTGAAGTTAGTGAATCAGTTAGTAAATCCGTATCGGCCAAGCAAAACCACAGTATTAAACTATACAAAATCATCGCTTCCCATTTAAGACTAAGCGTTAAATTATTAAATGTATCTCTTTCTTTTGATCGTCATTTTAAGCAACGATCTAGACTAGACCCAAGATTATATAAGCAATAAAATCCGGGATTCCCCGCATTTCATCATGATCTTTGATAAACAGAGTCAAACTTTGGAAGTAAATACTTTCAAAGTAAAAAATGACACACAAAAATTAAAACATAGTTCGTTGTTACCTAATACCATTCGCTGCATAATATGCGGTCCTTCAAATTGTGGTAAAACTAATGTTATGTTAAATTTATTGTTACACGAAAATGGTTTGAAATTTAAACATATTTATTTATACTCGAAGACCGCTTTTCAACCAAAGTACCTCTTTTTAAGACAAGTTATGGAAAGTGTTCCAGGAGCGGAGCTATTTGTATTTAATGATCACAAAGAAGTTCTTCACCCCAACGATGCTTTGACAAATTCCATTATGATTTTCGATGATGTCGCATGTGAAAATCAAATTAATATTAGAAATTATTTTACTATGGGAAGACATAGGCAGATAGATTGTTTTTACTTATCGCAAACTTATTCGAAAATACCTAAACAACTGATCAGAGATAATGTTAATGTTTTAATTATCTTCAAACAAGATGATACCAATTTAAAACATATATACAATGAACATGTAAATACAGATTTAGATTGGATACAATTTAAGCAACTTTGTTCTGTTATATGGCAAGATCGATTCAGTTTCTTAGTTATAAATAAAGATTGCGCGATAAATAACGGACGATATAGACAAGGATTTGACACGTTTGTCCGCTTCTAACTTAGTTATATATTCCGATTTCTAGTTTAAAAATCTCACTTGAAAACAAGGGGTTTTAAGAAACGGTAGTCATATTAATAAGTTGGAAAGTAAAATGGATACCGATTTAAAAGCACAACTCATTAAATCAGTTAACAATATAAAAAACAAAATAAAGAAGATTAAAAATGAAGATTATGAAGCTGATCTGAAATACAAAAAAGTATTTAAACCTATTACTGATTCTTTAGAAACAGTTGTCAAGATAAATCAAACACCTCACTCTGCTTTTAACATAACACCAAGAAATGGTAAAAATAACACGCAGATCGATTTAAACTCTTCTTTAGACTATAATAATTTTAAAGACATAATTAATGCTGATTCTAATCACCATTCAGAATATTATGGATGTTCTAATGATAATGATAAAAATACAACAAATCAAAGTAACAGTCACGATACACTTTTATCTTTGAAAAAAGAAGACATGATGGATATGTATGAGCAAGTCAATGTTCCGTTTGGTATTTATGTTAAAGATAAGAACCTGATGATGGGAAACAGTGTTGTTAGTTTATCTTTTAAAAATAACACTGATAATACTTTGGGAAAAAAATACATGATTACTGTCAAAAATAAGAATTATGAATTGAGCGGTGGTTTAAAAGAACTTTTATTGCGAAACAGACCTAATCTTAAGCTTGTAACTGAAGAAGATAAAACAAAATACAAAGAAATTTTAAGTAACACAAACGCGCACAAACGGGACTTTGATCCGGCCGGACAATTAAAAGGTGACAAAGGATTAAAATACTGTACAATAATCAAGCCTCTATTTTCACAAGTAACTGACGAAAATAATGAGTTCACTCAACAGTTGCCGCAATTGAAAATCGGTCAAGGTTTGCCTGAATTAAAACGATATAAAAGTAATACGGATTATATTTATTGGGATGATCCTAACGAACTTATTGAAAGACTGAAACTTTTAATTGCATCTAAAAGTGCTGGTAACAGCAATCATGACAATGAAATTATATCAATTATTGAAGAGTTAAAGGAAGCGGGTATAATAAAAGAATAAATTCTGTTTTCGTGTAGTCATTTCGTCTAGTAATCTAATAAGCATTAGACATGAATGAAGAGAAAAAAGGAAATTTTAATGTTGATAGTTATAAACTGGAAGTAATTAAAATATCATCTATAGATAAACGTGAAGTATCCGACGTTGTTAATAAAGAGATCGTTGATAAATTTAATAAGAATAATTCTGAAAAACTTGCGCATATTGAAAAGCTGGTTATGATTTTAACAGACCGTGTAAAAAATATTGAAAAAGATATTGCATTAAAGGAGCTTGAGGGAAAATTAAACAAGCATTATGAGCAAAGCCGACGTTGTTAATGAAATTCATAAAAACGTACGAGTAAACTTCCCTCGGAGAAGCGTAATATTAAGAGATATAGATGACCTTTGGCAAGCGGATTTGATAGATATGCAAGCTTTATCCAAATTAAATGCTGGTTATAAATACATACTAGTAATTATAGACGGTTTCTCAAAATATGCTTGGGCATTCCCGATTAAACAAAAGACTAAAGAAATCGTATCTAAAGAGTTTCAAACATTGTTGGAAAATGGTCGTCACCCAAAAAATTTACAAACTGATATGGGTACAGAATTTTATAATAATAAATTCAAAAAAGTTATTGAAAAGTATCACATAAATCATTACTCTTCTTATTCTACAAAAAAAGCATCAATCGTAGAAAGACTTATAAGAACTCTCAAAACTAAGCTTTACAAAGAATTTAGTTTGAAAGGAAATTATAAATGGATCGATGGGACTCTTGACAAGAAAGTTTACGAATACAATCATACCTTTCATAGAACCATAGGAAAAACGCCGGCTGAAATTAATCATAATAATAAAGAAATTGTCTTACAAAGATACATTAACAATTCGCTATCCGAAAAAAGACCGAATCGTCATGTTTTTCAAGTTGGAGATTTTGTAAGAATCAGTAAATACAAGGGATGTTTTGAAAAAGGATTTACACCTAATTGGTCAACCGAAATATTTAAGATAAGAAAAGTCCAACAAACTAACCCACTCACATATTTATTAGAAGACGCAAAGTCTAGGCCTATTTTAGGAGCATTCTACAGACAAGAAATTCAGAAAACTGCTCACCCTGATGTATATCTTGTTGAAAAAGTTGTAAAAAGCAAAGGAAACAAAGTATATGTTAAGTGGCTGGGTCTTCCATCAAGTGAGAACAGTTGGATTGATAAAAACAATCGTTTGTAGTGATTTTAGTACATTAAATAAGCTATTCATACTTAATACGCTCATTTGCACTTGGATCTTTATGCAAGAAAGTCAACTTTAAATAAAGCATTTTAATCATACCAATATTACTATTATTAAAATGAAACACACACGAAGTAATACTAAAAAAGAAGCGCATCATAAGGAAAAAACATTATTAGCACCCTCCCAGAAAACGGGAGCTGGTCTGAAAAAAACCTTTAGTAATATTGTATCGCACACTAAAAAACATATTCGAAATTTGAAACCAAAGTGCAAGAAATTGCTAACGGAGTTAGCATACGCGGCTGCTCGAGAATTTGCTTCTGACATAACCGTGCAATCCCCGAGAGTGATACCTGTACCTAAAACTGGTGGATTTTTACCATTAATTCCTATTCTTGCCGGCTTATCTGCTACGGGGAGCTTGGCTGGAGGTGTTGCGGGAATCACCAAAGCTATCAATCATTATAAATCGGCACAAAAACATCTTGCAGAGTTAAAAAGACATAACATGAAAATGGAGGCTATGTGTATTGGTAAAGGATTACATCTTAAACCGTACAAACACGGGTTAGGAATTTACGTTTCAAACAAAAAAAACTAGATACTGGGCTACCTGATCGAGCGCTAACTAATATCGATATAATAAAGCATGCGAAAAATATACCCCATTTTCGAGGCGTATTTATGCGAGATGAATTACCAGAAAAGCCGTGGCTGATGGAATGCGGTGTGATTAATTTAGATTCATCTAAAAATGTTGGTACTCACTGGGTAGCCTATGGAAAAATTAAAGACTATATTGAATATTTTGACAGTTACGGTAACTTAAAACCGCCAAAAGAATTCTTAGCATATGTCGGAACAAATATTCGGTATAATTATGTCAATTTACAAGGCAATCATTTATACAACTGTGGACATTTATGTTTGAAATTTCTAAAATCATTTTGGAAAAGTAAATCGAGACTAAATAAATAAATAACGAAACGGATTAAACATATAGTTACGATTGTTAAATGATAATAAAATAAAATGCTAAACCGGATTAGGACATTCCTTCGCGAACAGTATTCAGAATTGGGCGTTGAGTACATAACAGTCTGCCGAGTTTAGTACAAATAACCGCTTCAATTTATTATAAGTATACAATTAAATATGTATGTTTTCAATAAAAACAACATCAAAGAACAAAAATGTACTATTAATCTTCCAGTGTTCAAAGGAAGAACACGATTAAGTACGACAAATAAAATTACTAAAAGTAATAAAATCTTTCTTCATTCTCTCGGCTTAAAAATAAAATAAAAATAAATATAATATGCTGCAAATAACTGAACTACCGCAGCAAGATAATTCTATTGAAAGCTACGAGATTCACAGCTACAATCCATACAATCACAGCTTTAAAGAAAACGATGAAATCAGAATACCTATTCATCAGCAAGATGTTTATGTATTACCATCTGCAAGCTCCATTTACATCGAAGGACATGCGAGTGTATTTGAACTAGATACAGCAGGAAAAAAGAAGAAGAAAGAGTTTAAGTTTATAAATAATCCTATATTGTTTTTATTTCAAGATATAAGATACGAATTAAATGGGGTAGAAATAGATCATGTTAAAAATGCTGGAATCACAACTACGATTAAATCTCTTATCTCAATGAACGTAGGCGAAAGTAAAAGTTCAGCATTGTGGGGGTGGAATTTAAACGGAAGTGCGAAAAAAGGGGATAATTTTTCTGTTATTATACCGCTTAATAAAGTGTTAGGGTTTGCAGAAGATTATAACAAAATTGTCGCCAATTGTAGACATGAACTTATACTTCATAGAAACAATTCCGTTTTGAATAGTGTTATAACTGATACAAATGATACTATAGAAATAGACATACATAAGGTTCAGTGGCGTATCCCTCATGTTAAAGTTTCGGATCGCAATAGATTATTGCTGCTTAAGCACTTGGAAAAAGATCGAGCAATACAACTAGCTTTCCGAAATTGGGATTTATATGAATATCCGCTTTTACCTAAAGCAACAAAACACTCGTGGTCTGTCAAAACTGCTTCTCAGTTAGAAAAACCGAGATATGTTATATTCGGTGTTCAAACTGATAGAAAACTGAATCGAACGAAGAGTTCATCAGAATTTGATCATTGTAACATAACAAATGTCAAGTTGTTTTTAAATTCACAGTACTTTCCTTATGATTCACTTAATTTAAAATTTAATGAAGATAAGTATAGTATATTATACGAAATGTATGTTAACTTTCGTCAGTCGTATTACAACACCGGAATCGATCCCCTGCTTGATTTAAATACATTCGGGAAAAAAGCCCCACTGTTCGTTATTGATTGTTCACGACAAAATGATTCGTTGAAAACAGGATCGGTTGATGTCCGTTTAGAAATCGAGTCTTCAGAAGATATACCTGACAATACAACAGCGTACTGTCTAATCATAAATGATCGTCTAATCGAGTATAAACCCTTGAGTAATATAGTGCGAAAATTATCATGAATGTGATTATGGATGTTCAAGGTTTTAAAAACGAAAACAATACATTTATACCTAAAGAAATAGCAATTATTTGCAAAAAAGGTGTCATTGTGTTGTTGATTAAACCACCTTATCCTTTTTATAATTTAACTAAGAAAGAACGGTTGCAAGCCTCATGGATAGAGAGAAACAGAGGAATATTATGGAATGAGGGGTATGTGCCATACTTCAACTATAAGAGTTTGATATTAAACTTTTGTAAAAATAGACGTATTTATACAAAAGGTACTGAAAAAGTGGTCTGGTTAAAGAAGATAATAGAAAGTGACAATGTTTACAATTTAGAAGACTTTAATTGTCCTAATTTAAAAACACTTAGTGAGAAATATTCGATTTCTTCCGACATTTATAATTGTATTTACCATACCAAAACATGTGCTTTTAAAAATGTATCTTGTTTAAATAAGTGGTGTGTAGATAATAATATTTTTAAGTAAATAAATCAACAATCATATTATATATTTGTTTAATACTGATATTTGTCAACGTATATATTTTATAATAAGTATATAATCAAAATGAATATCAACAAAGGAGATATCGTTGAGGTTATCATTGATAAATGTCAGCTTCATGGTCGTCATGATGTCAAAATATTAAACGCTGAGCACTATTCTGGTGTGCTAATAACTCAGAGTTATTATAAAACTAAACGCTCGCGAATCTTTTACACGGGATTACAAGTAGCAGCTCGAGTAATTAGAATAGATAAATGTTATATAGACTTGCTACCAATCTAATTGGAAGTTTCTAAATCATTACGCTGAGTGGTTATAGAAACCTGAGCATGTTATAAATAGAAATAGTAGTGTTGTGAAGGATATGATGGTGTTCTATTTATTCACTGTGTATAATAATAAACATTTTGATTTTAATGTTTGTACCTTTAAAAATGTATGTTTTATAAATAAATCATGTATACTTAATCCTTGTTTACTTTCTTCCTAAAGTTAGGAATAAACCTAAAGATATAATTTGATTTGATTACCGTCTGCGAAATTCGAGCATAATAATTATCGTTTATTATACGAACAATACGCTACACTTCAACAGTCGTATCACAACCGTCATAGTCTAGAACTGCTTCTTGTTTTCGAAGAAACTAATATGAATTCAAATACTTACATAATTGACGTACAAGGCTTCAAGGTTGTGAATCTGGAAAACATCAATCCGTATCTGGTGTGTCCAAGAACATTTCTGCGATTTTGTTCGACAGAGCAAAAGCTAATGAATCTGAGCATTAACATTGTGTGATTGAAAACGAGGAGCGCTGTTTTACAATGTAAGCTAAAGCTCGGTCGCCTAGTTAGTGCTTTATTTATTTATACAAACAATACGCTAGGCTTCAATCAGTAGTATCCCAACCGTTATCGTGTAGAACTGCTTCTTGTTTGCGAAGAAAGTATCATGAATTCAAATACTTACATAGTCGACGTGCAAGGCTTCAAGGTGAAGGAGAATAATTTTATAATAAAGGAATTTGCCTTCGCTGCAGAAAATTATGCGCAAAATAGTTTAATAAAATCGCCGTACCCGTATTCTAAGTTAACAGATGAAGAACGAAAACAGGTGCAGTGCACTAGGAAAAACTATGGCATAACATGGAGTGAAGGAAATATTGACTATCCAGATTTCAAAGGATATGCGGAGTATTTGTTAAAAAATAAGACCATTTTAGTGAGAGGTTCTGAAAAAGTTAAGTGGGTAAAAGAAATAAGTTCTAATTGTGATATTATTGATGTAGAAGAAATGGGGTGTCCAGACTTTGAAGAATTGCATAAAATGTTTAGTGATGTTGGCGATCTGTATTTTAGATGTATTAAACATAAAAAAAAAAGATGTGCTTTAACAAATGTAAAGTGTATTAGACGGTGGTACATAGAATGTAACAACCTTATTCATAATTAAATAAATGATTTTAATTATAAATATCAGTGCATTTTATTTCACTATTCAAAGTTCGTAAATAAAGCAAGACTAGTATTTGTGATCGAGGGTGTTTGTGGCGGTTCTGGCTCAGAGTGTATTAGAACTAGAATTTAATTGAAGTAGTTTTTGATTGAACTAGCACTTGATTATCGGATTGTACTGTAATTATATGCTCAACAGATAATTCGATTGACATGTATTAATGTATTGATTCATGATCAGTAATCATTATAACGTATGATTGGGGGATCCTGGATCTCGTTTGATCCAGGTCCCCCAATTATACACTACTATTGACATTATTAGTCTATTATCGTGCGTCTGAAACGCTTACCCATCAAACGCTCAGCGCTCGTTAATATTATGCAGAAATTAAATAAATTACGTGTAGACTAGTAAAGATTACTGCTGAAATTGCTTACTAACCTAACTAGTAATTTTGTAGCAATTAATGAATGAAAGTTTTGAGCTAGTGTCTTCCCATTCTCACAGTAACCACCAAGCCAAGCTAGATTAAATACTTGCAAGCAGTTTAATTTAACAAAAATCACTTAAGTAGTTCATACCTCATTGTCCAGGTCGGTGAAGTGGCTTCTCTTGAGTTCGCTTGGCTCATAGATTTCAAAGATGGACTTCTTGCTAGGACGTTTCGCTTTGCCCTTCTTTGTTCTTCTTCTGTCTCCTAAAAACATTAAAATCATAACTACTAACACCAACAAACAAATTTGTAACAGTTGTCTAAACAGAAATCATTTAACAACTTTTACAAACAATTTTTATCTGGTAAGTTGTTCCTATTTTTCTGATGCTAACAGGACCTATTGCCTCTGTTGAACATTCGTTTCTCGCGGGGCTTTTTCCCCACAACCGTGCCTGATGGTAAATGATAATGTGGTGTAAGGGTCAGCTCACACCGAGACGCGACGCGACGCTGCATTATAATAGGAACGACCTTGCGGCTCCGCATGTTTGCAAGAGCCATGTTTGCTTAGTAAACACTCTGTGGAGTCATTGCGACCGCAAGTATAGAGAAATTTCGCACATCAACAAAGTTTTTAGAACATTATTAATATTCTTACCTTCCTCTTCTTCATACTCGTCCAAATCCTCTTCTTCTTCCTCTTCGTCTTCATATTCCTCATCCCCATACTTCTCAAATTCATCATAATCAAAGTCCACACCAAAAATATCCTGGCCTTCTTGTAGCGAACTATAACAAATAAAATATGGTGTTATTTTCTAGATCACAGATTTTAAACGATTTAAGGTACACATTATATGAGTTCAGATTGTGCACTACAAGGAATTTTACTGTCAGGAGTCCGATTTTTTATGGAATAGGTACAAACTGCCATATAAATTTGTACCCTACTCGGTAATAAATCAGACAGTAAAATTCCACTGCACAATCGCCCTATCTCTACAGAGACCGTCATTCAGTTTTTTACCAAAAAAAGTTTAGTAAGTGAACTTGATACATTACAATGTCAATTGCACAGTGAAACTTACGCATCCGTAAATATAGGTTTGCGCTTCTTCTTAGCTATAGGTTTCCCGTCGTCATCAACAATGAAGTCGTCCGCATCAGACTCCATGTCCTCACCTTCCTCATCATATTCCACCTCCCGCGGTGCCGCAGATTCTGATCGGTTCTCATCTTCCTAGAAACAACAAGAGCTTGTGTAGAACCCATATCCACAGGTGTTTAAAAAAAGTAGAACAAAGCAAAAAGTTTCGGAAACTGTAAAATATTTCGTCTGACAGAGGTTGCAGTCTTTAACAAATTAGCTCATGATTTCGTCTGCGCAGATTTAAAAATAGCTATGTTACTCAGGAACAGTGTAGCATTTCAACAATGGTGAAAGAGTTTTTAAACTGTCCAAATATTTCGAGTTTATTCATCTAACTAATATTATAAATGCGAAAGTATGGATGGATGGATGGATGGATGGATGGATGGATGTTTGTTTGTTACTCAATCACGTCAGAACGGCCCAACGGATCTGGATGCAATTCGGCACATAGATAGAGAAAAGTCTGGAATAGCACATAGACTACTTTTTATCCCGGAAAATTGCGTAGTTCCCGCGGGATAGCGATAAACGAATTCTTTGCAGACGAAGTCGCTGGCAACAGCTAGTTACAAATAAATACAGTTTTTCTTTATTAGAATACTTATGGTAGTTTTAACTTTAGCTTGTTTTTAGTGTAAATTTGTCATATTCATATTAGAGGTCTAACTACCCCTCACATTCATAAAAATTTAGCTTAACCGGTGCATATGAAATGAATGTGATGGTACTGATGGTAAAGCTCTTCTGAAAGTGTGTTGGTTACTGATACTGAGAACCCAAGGAATCTTTCATAGAGATTGGAGCAGTCTTCAACTACTTATATTCTCAACTAACCATCTTCATGAAAACCTTAAGACGTAGACCGTACCTCATCAGAACCAGCCACAAACAGCTTCTCAGCGATGACCTCTCTCTCCAGCTCAGGGTCATTGGCCCCTTCGTTATCACTGTCATCATCCTCTAGTCGCCTCAAACGCTTAAACTTATTCTGAAAAAACAAAGGAATTTTAGAACATACTCAGGGCCCTAATACCCATACAAAGGCGTTGTCAAACCAACGCCAAGTTATAGCTGCTGTAAATGTCAATACATATAAACATTATAAATGGTTGGATACGGCAGCAGGCGAGGTCGCCGCGGCCTCCCAGGGAGGTGGAACTCTAACACACAAGCAATCATAAATTGTTGTGCAATGTAGACTCTCATACAGATGATGCATACTTCTTGTATACAAAAACAAGATCAGACCTGTTTGTAGTTGGGATACCTAATGCACTATTTTTAGAATTTACAATGTTGTCAGTTTGTATGTTATTCAGAGTACATGTAAGTAATACAAAAATACGAGAGAAAGAGATATCATGAAGAGCAATAAATGTGCTTGATAGTCATTAAGTTTAATTTACAGGGGGACTAATTCACCTTCAATTTTTAATCAGGTAATCAAGCAAGCACCAAAAAAAATTAATATAATTAATTAAAAATAATTAATCGTTACTAAGCAATAAGACGCCTATTGTACACTTTGTTCTTTGTTTCTGTATTGTTTTGTACTGAATTGTGGTGTTCAATAAAGAGTATTTGTATTGTATTAATTAAGAATGATGATGAAAGGTGATTTATTTATTAAAAGGTGTAAGTAATTAACTAATCCACTCAGTAAATTATTACTTGCCAATTCATTCCTAAATTAAAGTAAACTCTTTACCCTGGCTACTTTAACACCAAGATTTTCTTCAATCAGGTCATAGTCCTCTTCTTCAAGTCGGTCATCCAATTCGTCATCACTTTTTTTTCTTTTTTTGGGACCCGCATCTGAATCTTCACCATCACTCCCTGATTCTTCTATAGGTTCATCATCTATCAAATCTTTCAACTCTTCTCGCAGTCTATCTTCATCATCTGCATAAAATCATAATAATGCATGATATAGGAATTGTGTCAGAAAAAATCAGAAATTATGTTATATTCACACAATTTTAACATGTAAAAATGGTATCATTAGAGACAACAGTAACTAGAAAGCAGTTTTTACCACTCTAATTAGGTATATATAGATTTAGGCACATCATTATGGAGGCTGTATCCAACATCATTTTTTTCCAATTTGGATAGGCATGTCATAATCTTTCGTGTCAACATCTTGAGTACTCTACTATGACTAATGACTCGGAAACTTTCCAGGAATCTCATAACCTATAAGCAAATTAGTAGCATACTTTTCTATGAATAAGAATGGCCCAAATTACAGACAGCTAAAGTAGTAGTAACAAACAACTGGTGCAGTATTGTAATGGATGCCTATAAAGGAACTGGTACATAGGAATATCCAGGTGGTATAATTTTCAAAAGCTAATTATGGACCTTTATTACTGCAAATAATTAAGTGACTATCTGCTTTTGCTATAACAAGGTGTTCAAAGCCTTAGCCAAGGTGAAAGTATGTCACTCAAAAATAACCCAAGTTATGCTTGTTTTTACCTTAATATCATGTTCATGGTCATCTTTAGGAGTAAATGATCCAAATAAGAACCGTTAGTAATAAACGTGGCTCTTTAACTGACCTTCATCATCCTCCTCGTCGTCACTTTGAACAGCAGCTTTCCGCTTGGGTTTCTTTCGCTCTGCTGGCTGCTCCTCATCAGAATCAACCTAAAAATAAGATACGATTTACTATTAAGCATTCAGTCCCATCAAATGCAAGTTAACCAGTAAGTAAAGAAATGCATTCGTAATCAAAAAAGCAATACAAGTACGAATACTAACCTCGCTCTCCTCGGCTTCTGATTCAAGAAAATCCGCCATTATATGCTTTGAATTGAACTAGTTTCTGGTAATTCACTGAGCACAAATAATATTCAGCAATCGGTGTATTCTGGATCACTTTATACAAAAGACTGAGCGAAGAAATACCGATTTCCACTAATTATTTTTCTTTCACTAATTACATCTCACACAAATCATGGCGATTATTGTTGTAATACTACCACAGATAAAAATAAAAACCTAAAAACACTGGGATTGCCATAATAAATAACAGGGAAAATATCGAACCGTGAGGTATCGAGTTGTTTTATTTTTACTTTTAAATATTTATTTTATTCTTTAGCTACGCTAAAATGAAACATATAAAAATTAACAATACAATACAATACAATACAATAACTCTTTATTGAACACCACATATAACAATCAAAACAGAAAAAGGAAATAACCTTCAAATGTCTAACTTCGGAGTACCTGTATCGGGGCGCGGGGAAGGAAGATAATTTTATTATTTATTTTATTTATTTATGGGAGAAGTAAAACACGTCTTGTTAGATCTAAGTGTCCATTGTTCAGTTTTATTGTCTTGGCGACTTCGACTACTTCATTTATGTCTTTAAATGTTTTTTTGCAAAAGTTTTTCTTTCATTTCTTCATTTCTTTTTCCAATTATGAACATGTCTTTGACTAATGGCAATTGTAACGTTTCAAATTTGCATTGCAACTCGACGACAGGTTGTTGAAATGCGTCACACACATATTCATAGTGGTGGTCGTTATTACAGCAGCAGATAACGTAATGCATTATTTGTACGCAACGGACAACACATTATCGAATCGTCAACTATCCTGTTATCATTATTCGTTGTCTGTTGTCAATGTTGTTCGCGCTGTTGCCGCACTTGGCATAGAAGCGCAAGCGAGTGCGCAAAAAATCAAGTAGGTGTGTGCGAGAGATAGCGATAGCGCTATACGCGCGAGCTCGCATCGCAATCGCAATTCAAATAATTGATTTTGGTTTCATTATTAGCTGTTGCTGTTTGTTGTCAGTCAGTACAATAACAAACAAGGTAACAGAGCGTTGTTTTGCTTTTGTTCCCGTACGTATTTATTACGATGCGATCGCGACGAAATAAGTATAACAATTATTTAATAATAAGTTCAGTATAGTTTTGTAAAACAGCAATATAACAGGATAACAGACAACAGTTTACAATAACAGCTATTTAAGAATAACACAACACTGTTATTCATTATTGCAAAACAGCCGTTATTGCCACCACTACATATTCATTTAAACTTTAACTTTTTGATAACGGGTAAAAAAGTTAAATCTTTCGACCGTAACATTTCTGTATTCGTTAAATTTAAAATCATTTTTTTTCAAGAATGGAGGGTACTTTCATTTTTTGAATCAACGTTAAATGAATTGAATATTTGGAGGCCTTCATCACAGGTTAAATTTAGAAATATTGCAATTTGTTTTGCATTTGGCAACTTTTCTAAATCATTGGCTTCGAAATAGATAATGAATTTTTGCTTCCACAACTTCCATTTCTCTGAGTTGGCGTACTCTTTTCCGCCATTCTCTTTAGTACCTAAGGCATAAAGGTTTTAGCTAGGCTAGGCTAGCTAGGCTAGAATAATGTTGTGTACCTTGTCTTTGTCCTGCATTTTTTTTGTTTCTTGTTTCTTGACTATTTTGAAGCGCCTCTTCTGGCTTTAATGACTTCTGTAGTTTTACGACTTTTTTCACTTTTGGTACCACGATTTCTGACAGTATCGTATCGGTAGGTACGCGGTATCGGGGCGCGGGAAAGGAAGATATTTTATTATATATTTTACCTACCTATTTATTTATGGGAGAAGTAAAACAGTACCTATCAGGCAAATATTAAATGATGTTTCACATTGGACCAAGAGAATATACCATCGGAGAGCTGGAAAAGTGGTGTTAAATTCAATAAATATTATAATGTATTTAACAAAAGTCGCATTTGCTGACGTCAATGGCGATAATTATGTTTCTGTGGTCAGGATTAACATAATTTTTCGCAACACTATGTTGCGATAGAATTTGAGGGTAAAATCACAGTTAAATAGCAGGTTTGAAGGTAGTTCGTTACTCGTCTTGTAAAGTTACTATAAATTCATTGGAAACAATCGATTTGTTACAATACGGTCAGATTAGTTTGGGTTAGCATGAAGAGAAAGTGGCGGCGAGGCGAAGGAGTTTACTGTAGGTAAGTGCTTTGTAATATTTTATTGAAACTTTTTTATTTTTTATAACTCCTTGTAGACGTAATAATAATAGAATTCTTTATATTGACAAATCAGCTGATTTACGGGATTGATTTATTGTTCTGGTTAGACGGTTAGCTAGATTTAACGTCATTGATTGTGCGACACGGGGCGCTTAATTCAAACTGTAACGGGGTTAACTGAAACCGTAATTAGTATTAGAAGAATAATTCGCTACATCTTGTTAATTTCTATCAATGGTTTCATTTAAACCCTTTTGTAGTCAGTAGGTTCGTTACGATTACTCATATTTTATCAAGTATGATGAATATGAGTAATCGTAACGAACGTCGTATATCGTACTAGACAACGCTAGGGCTTTTGTGGAGAATTTCTTAATATTTCCGTAAGAGGCTAAATTTAAAAACACTTCTTGAGAAAACGGGATCGATTTTTAAATCGATGTAAATCGACCGTTGGATTTTGGTGTTACCTAATCAATCAATGTAATTTTTTTTATGGGTGTACTTATTTTTTTACGATAAGGGGTAACCTGGATAGAAAGGTTTTAAGCCAATAAATTTCTTGATCTTGAGGCGTTATTAGAGCTAATATTTTTCTACGATCTTGGTTTATTATTGCAAATAGTACCTAAAAAAATTGTTTGTAAAAAACACTACGTAAAAGGAGGATTATTTTCAAGCAGGAATTAAAGACACCAAGACTTCTAGTATGTATTTAAAACTGAAAACACTTCAGAACTGTCACCTTCACCTGACTTACCCGATGACTTACTTATTACCTACCTCAATCATGTGCCTCAAAAATAAATACAAAGTTCGTGAATAATACACGGTGTTCAATAAAGTGAAAATTTGGTATTTTATGTAATTTGATCAATCATCAATTGTGTTATCTATATACATATAATATTATAAATAAAACCAAAAGCCTCACTAAAAATGTAAAAAATAAACAAAACACCTACTTATTTGCTCGTATTTTGTTTCTACGCTTATTTTGCCCATAACAGAGGTCAAAATGTCTGACATGGGTGATTCAGCTCCTATAATTAAAACTACTATCCATGCCGGCCAAAAGTATAAACCGATATCAGAAGGAAGCAAGGTAATTTAGCAATAATTAACGAACTCTAGTGCAGTGTACCTCTCATTTTTCTGTCTATCGTCGAAAGGTACACATAAATTAAAATCTACCCACAAAAAATATTAAAATACTTTTTACACTTTTCTAGGTCCATTTCCATTTTCAAACATGGAAATGTGGAAAAGAAAGGGTGCTTATCGATGACAGCCGAAAGATCGGGCAAAAAGAGCCCATGATACTGGTCATTGGTCACAAGTTCAAGCTGGAAGTTTGGGAGTCCATAGTGAAAATGATGGCTGTTGGTGAAGTTGCCAGTTTCCAGGTTAAAAAAGAGGTGAATATTCTTTTTCCAGTCTGTATCCTTCTACCCTTCAAGTTTCAACATATGCAATACTGTCAACATTAGTGTTTATATAGGCACACTAGAGATGTGTGATCCTTTTCCTATGTCTTATAAAAGATTGTCCCCAATTAATGACGGGCGACTTTGAATAATACTAGTTCGATTAGTCGATTATTGTAATAATTCGTCTTAGTCGACTAATTCGAAAATCATTTGAATATTAGTAGTACTCAAAATCCCCTTCGAGTTGACGTTGATAGAACTAACAAGCTAACAACTAACATAAGCACCGCGCCGAGTCGACACGAAGATTCCCGATTCGGCCCGAGCAGTCCGAATCGGGAATCTTCGTGTCGACTCGGCGCAGTGCTCGCGTTAGTTGCCGCGACCGATTAGTTACTAATATTAGTAGTCGTTATTCGATTATCGGCATGCAGGTACTCTTAATAATCATATTTACTATCTCTTTCTACCCTCATTCTCAATTGTGCAAGTTGACTAGCTGCTGGCACAATTATTTACTTTTCCTTATCCCAGATTCAAATTTAATTTATGTGATAGCTGAGAGGAGGCCTGTGCCCAGCTGTGGGACGAAACAAAAAAATATATATATATTTCATAACTACATGCATACATTTATGATATAGGGGATGGAGCCGCCCTGCAAGCAAACAATGCCTGTATTGGGAATCCCCGCTCTTCCGTAGATTATAATAGGTACATACTACAACTAAACTAAACTAAAGTAACTAAGGATTACAAACTAGCCTTTCGATTCCCAGGACATTATGGCGAGAAAACGTTGATACCTGGTGGCTCTCTGGGCAGCCAGTGTCAAAAATACCGTTGGAACCCGCGGCTCCCCAGAGAGCCAGTACTTCTGCACTTTGATTTAAACTTACCTGTGATTAGAAATAAGAATCATTTTACCATGTGCTGTACAGAAATGACAAGTCAATGAAGTAAGCTACCAATAGGACCCCGAATACTGTAGGGTTATCTGCCGGCTCCCCAGAGAGCCCGCTCTCACTGGTAAAAAAAAACCCGGGTTTTTGGTAGTTTTTCCGCCATTTTGTTTTGGATTCGGAATATTTTGACACTGGCTCCTGGAGGAGCCCCTGGGAATCGAAAGGCTAGAAACTAGATGTTGTGTATATGAGTTGTTCTGAAAGTGCATGCACGTGTGTGTGTGTGTGTGTGTGCGAATATAGGCTGGAGATGATGATGATGATGATGGTGTGATAGCAATCTTTATTTGGTTATAGTGGTGTAATAAAGTAAATGTTTTATTTCAGCTAGTCTTCAGTTATCCATTCGTTTCGAAGACCCTACGAGAATTAGGACAAGATCATGGGAAAAGGAAGCACGCTTGCACCATGACGCTGCACACAGAAGGCATTGGTTACCAGGACTTGGATGAGTTGATAAAGACCCCATGCAATTTAGAATTTATTATAGGTAATTACTTTTCTATGTATACTTCTATGTACTCTAATCTAGCTAATATTATAAATGCGAAAGTATGGATGGATGTTTGTTTGTTACTCAATTACGCCAGAACGGCCCAACGGATCTGAATGAAATTCGGCACATAGATAGAGAAAAGTCTGGAATTGCACATAGGCTACTTTTTTTTTTCCCATGGGATAGCAATAAACGAATTCTTTCAAAAGCTGGTATTATAAAAAGGTGAAGTTTGTGAGGTTGTAGGGGATCTCTAGACCTACTGAACCAGTGTTAAATATTCTTTAACCAATAGAAAGCCACATTTGTGTATGTCATATGCTATATTTAATAGGTAGTTTTCTTTTTATAAAATAGCAAACTTTGTTTCTTCAATAAAGGGAACTAGTTTTAGAGTTCATGTATCCTCTAAACAACAACAGCAAAATCAACAACAACAACACATACTTACTGAAATTGTAGCGAATTCGGAATAAAAAGGCTATTACTAAACGACACTGAGAATTAGAACACATAGAAAAATCCGAAAAGTAAAACTATGGCCGGGAATCGAACCCGGGTCCTTGTCATTCCGTGACGCGTGCTATACTCCTACACCATCCATAGCAGGTACCTCAGTAGCAGGTCGTTTAGTAATTAAATTTTTAACGGAAAAACCGTAAAAGTAAACATAAAAAATCAAGAAGTAAATTTCTTGATTCATTTGATATTTCCTAAAAAGGCTATATAAATAGTATAAATAAATAATCCTCTAAATATGTTTCATCTCATTTTCAGAGCTTCTGAGAGTGGAGAGGTCAGATGAATATGAGAAAGAAGTATGGCAGCTGACGTCCGAGGAGCGGTTAAACTTCATACCTACCCTCAAAGAGAAAGGCAACAAGTTGTATGGACAGAAACGCTATCAGGAAGCAGAAGAGGCATACTGCCAAGCCATTGCTATTTGCGAGCAGCTCATGGTCAGGTACAATAAGTTTTAACAAGCTTTTATTTAACTTAAATAAACAACAAACATACATAGAATGTACCAGTTGTTTCTCTTCGAGGGGATGAGCGAAAATCTTAGTAGAATTTACTTATATGATGGACCCCGAAATTATGATTTGATAAGATATTTGTCATTCATGCTTTCTGCCGGCGAAATAACAGAATCTTTTATAGCTTCAGAATGAATGTAATAAGCTAAGTTGTGTAAACTTTTATAAAACATACAATATTACCTTAAAAATATACTGTATTATAATAATATTAGGTACAACTTGAACAATATTATGAGTAGCTTGAACTGGGACAAAATAATAAAAGTTAACTACACTGAAGAGCAAAAATTCCAAAATAATTTTTGTAAAATGCAACTGTTAATACAAAAATACAACAACGTATAATCATCTGAACACTCGAGCGATTAACTAGAGTTCAGATATATTTGAACATCTACACAGCTCCTATAAAGTTTTCATTCTTACCTGTCCTATTTGGTAAACAAAATTCTAACCTCAAAACGTCTCATTTTTGTTATTTTTTAAATATTTCATCGTAAATGAAGGAACTGGACATAAAATATCAGCAAAATTATATATTTACAAAATATTACCTCAGGTTTATTTGATAACATAATACACCTTATTCTTTACAAAAATTTGCACATTGAGGTTAGAATTTTGTTTACCTAAAGGACAGGTAAGAATGAAAATGGTATATATGAATACATAAAATTTTCTAATATATTTCATTTTTGGTTTTATTATTTGTAACGTCGTGAGTCCTCATGTACTTTGAAAAGAACAAATAAATAAATTGTTACAGTAGTTGACGAATGTACTAATCTATATACCTACGTCACAGGTCTCTTCTCAGAATGAGGGCTTGGGCTATAGTTCCCACGAATGTACTATACAAACAATAAAACAATCTAGGTACAATAAAAAATACTCTAAATCTGCTGGAATAGTCTCCAATATAATAAAATTTACGATAATAGTCTTAGTCTGGGTCTTCAATACTACAATTTACTAAGCCCAATTTTTTTTTTTCAATTTAACAGGATTACATATCACATTAATCTTGTATATAACAAACGTTTTGCTTTCATTTGTAAATGCAACAACTCACTGGGACGAGTAAATACTGTAAATGTCAAAGCTAGCTTTACTAAGTATTTAGCTTAGCGGCTAAGACGCTGACGCTTGAACTCTAGTTCAAGAGGTCATTCATAAATTTTAAAACAAATTAACACAAAAATAAATTCATAGGTCATCCATGACCGCGTCCTACGCCGTCTTTAATTATAGTGATTTGTTAACAAAAAAGTTCTTATTTTTATTGTTTACTTGTTATCAAGATAACTTCGGATTGTATTTTAAGCCCCCCCGCGCATTAGGCAGCCTGGCTGTAAAACATATGGGAATGCGTGGCTGCCTAGTGCGCGGGGGCCTGTAGCTCTGCCTGCAGCGATGTCGCCAGCTAACATATCCAAACATTTATATTGGCATCTACGGCAGCTAAACTTGGCGACAGTTTAGCAACTTCCAATTCGTACAGGATACGTAGCTTGCGACGTCGCCATGTCGGCCAAGTGGGTTCGGTAATTGAATTAACAATATCTCTTCTCACACAGGGAAAGAAAACTTGACGAGGAATGGACGAATTTAAATAAAATGAAGTTGCCAATATTGCTGAACTACGCCCAATGCAAGCTCATCAAAGGGGAATATTACGCTGTCATCGAACACTGCAACACAGTGCTGGAGCACGACAAAGGTAGGATTATACGTAACCTATGAGATGTACAGTTAGGGAAATGTATTCACGCACCACCGTAGAACCGTATCGCAATGAGGTGGACTATAACTTTAATTTGAGTGACATCGGCCTGTCAATTGCGACAGGGTACTACGGTGGTACGTTAATACATTTCGCTCACTGTACATATTTATGAAATACATAGCGGCGTCTCTAGCTACGTATCCTTTACAAATTAGACATTGCCAAAACGTCGGCAAGTGTGTTAGCTGTGCGACACATATATCTCATATTTTTCCTGACTATGTTATCTTGAGCTTTCATATTATTGGCACTTGACGTGTACATATTAGTGCAGCTTTATTATTCAGTCTTCATTAAATAAATCAGTTTGTAAGCCATAAGATGGACTTTGTATCTCTTAACAGTCATTATTACAGATATTCTAACTTCTTAAATTATTCAGTCTTCAAAGTAACAAATTAAAAACTATTTATTAATCGCGGCAACACGATTAATGTAGTGTAGTGTACATACATAGTCAATTACTCAAACTCAGTCTTTATTAAATCACTTGGTTAGAGGATTTGCCAGCTTAGATCATTATCACAGGCACACCTTTTTACTTTAACTATTATATAAATAAATACACATATTCAACAGTTGTACAGTTATAATCAACATAACACAATGAATGTAGTGTAGCTACATAATTATTCAGTCTTTATTAAATCACTTGATAAAATATTACCTAACCTACGCTCTACGTCACTATAACAGACATAATGAACTACTTAACTTAATCTATTTAGTCAAAAGTTGTAAATAAATATGTATTTAACAATCAACATAACACAATTAATGTAGTGTAACTACATAATTAATTATTCAGTCTTTTAGCTATGTCATTAGTTCATTATCACAGACATAATTACGCTAACTATTTCACTTAACTAATTTATTCAGTCTTAAAGTTATAAGTAAATTACCTGGATTCCTAATCTTTTAATCTAAACTACATAATTATTAAGAATGATTTGGTTTTCATTAAATAACTTTATAAAAGATTAACTAACCTACAACATTATCACAGACATAATTACTCTAACTACAGTTATAAATAAATACCTACTTAACAATCAACTTAACATAAAAAAACCATTACACATATATCTAACACAACACAATACACACATCTAATAACATAATACTTATATCTAATAGCTAATTATTCAGTCTTAATTAAAAATAGTGGGTCAATAAATAATTAATTAGTTACAATGTCTTATCTACTAGTTAACACACGCACACACACAATACACAACACAGTTTTTAATACACTCAAATTAATGCAGTCTTGATTCTGTTCCTGGTGAAGGCAATGTCAATAAGACAGATAAGACCAAATATTTAGTAACAAAGTAGTCAATACATTTGTTTCAAGGAAGGATGCTTAAGTTAAGGGCTCCTATGAATAAGGTATGATTTATCATAATCAAATTAATCTAGTCACAAAATAAAGCAAATCTTGTAGCTGCTGCTATTAGTTCTACGCAACAGACAACATCCACGACTCTGAGGCAAACTTTTGTCCAACCGGGATTCGAACCCGGGACCTTTAGCTTCGTAGCCAATGTCACTAACCGTTAGGCTAACCGGTCGTCAATCTGATGGTTTCTGGCTTACCGAACTATGAATAAATCTTACCGAATATGGAGCCCTTAAGTATAGCAGCGAACGAACAGCAACGAACAAAAAAAAACGGCACAAAAAACACAATAGGACCTTTTTCACCATTTTCTAATAAATACATTGTGACTTAAATAAATCCGGAATGTTTCATCGATCGTTCTTTTAACTAGCTGACAAATGTTTCCATACATTAGTCTATACTCATAGTGTACGTCGTCTAAGGGGTGATATAATTTTGAATTCATTTCAGAAGTGTTGAATTAATATAACGCAAGCACTTATATACATGGCCCAAAACAGCATTGGTAATTATAATTAACAAAAGTAAAAACAACTTAAAAAATAACATGCAACACGGTTCCAAAAGATATCTAAAATAAATATTAAAATAACTAATAAAAAAAAGGGAAAGCAAATAATTTTGAATACAAGAGAGCCATGTGCGCTGACTCAGCATGAACTGCAACTACGTATAGCTGCAGAGCACTTGCTGAAATATTCCCTAGTAATTCTAAGCCACCTTATAGTTAATTGTTACATTTGTGATACTGTCTCCTTTTAGTCTAACAAAATACACAGAGACGGTGTAACAGGATAGGCGTATTTATCAGAGAGTGGTGAAACAGGCCCTAATAGAAAATTTGATTGTTTCAGATAACGAAAAGGCTTTGTATAGAAGAGCAAAAGCTCACATCGGCGCGTGGAACCCGAACCAGGCCGAAGAAGACTTGAACCGTCTCAAAGCACTGAACCCTGCTATGGCCTCGACGGTTGACAAAGAAATAGCTAACATTAGAAAACTAATCAAAGAAAAAGAATCCAAAGACAAAGGTGCCCTCAAGAAAATGTTTGAAGCCGAAGGAAAAACTGACTTTATACATACGACTGCAAACTAAAAATACCTTCTGGATTCCAAATACGTATTACTCTATACTATTATGTGTATGGTTTGGATCAATTTAAAGTAGGTCAATAATTTTTGTAAAATTTAAAACTTGAGGCACACGGTTGTAAATCAACCACTAGATTATATTACTATTTATTTATTTAAATATAAAACCTATGTGACATGTTATTAGTACGTGTAAATAGTTTTTTTTTAAACCTATGCTAATTTAAATATAATGTCGTAAAAGCAGCAAAACATACGCAGCACAGATTCACTGTCGCAGTGGATTGTATTGCCAGTTGCCATGTCGGTTGGTCAGGCTTAATTTAACAACTGGGCCCTATTTTATAGAGCTACAAGTTACAATTTACAAGCGGAAGTCTCTATCTAACACAAAGGGTCAGAAAGAGACTTCCGCTTGTAAATTGTAACTTTTAGCTTTATAAAATAGGGCCCTGGTTTCCTAAATAAATAAATAAATAAATGAGTAGATTAAACTAGATTAAAAAAAACTACTAACGAAGCCAACTCCAGACCCAGCGACTAGCTGAGACTACGATAGGAACTGCCCGCCTTACGATAGTAACCCCCCATCTTGCCATAGAAAGTACTCTTCTTATTATTCCTGTATTCAGTGAAGTTTTCGTTTCTATGGCAGATGGTGGGTTCCTGTAACTTGGGCTGGTATATTCGTAGTCCCGCATGTCGCTTAGATCTAGATCGTAGAATTCGAAAGGTAACTGTATTCGTTTTTGGTGCGTTCGAAGCTGTTCGTCCGTCAAATACATGTTTATCAAGTTGTACAGAACGTCTGTGACCGGGGTGTAATACACCAGGGATTCCCTGTGCCGGGTCAGGCCCACCAGGATGTGGGACACTGACTCATATAGCGGCTCCTGCAAGTTACGAGACATTCTCACAATGATTACATCTTTAGCTTCCTTACCTTGAAACTCATGGATAGTTGACACTTTGTAGCCAGCCCTCATCATCGCCTTCTTCTCGGCTTGCTTAAATACTAAATATTTGGTCTTAGCGTTTTTAGGGACATTATTTAGCGACGTATATTCTATGCACTTCACACTGCGTAAGATATGTGACGTCGAAAAAGCACCGCCATCATACTTGCAAGAAATCTTGGCCATCACGTCAACGGGACATCTGTAGGAGATGTTTAGAATTTCCGTAGCATTGAAAAATGCTGCGGCTTTTTCGTAACGTAAATGGATACCATTTACCCTACAGATGTACCCGAGCTGGTTGGGGTCACCCAGCATGTGTACGATTTGGCAGCGGCTGTACAAACATACCAGGAATAGTTTTCCAGGGTGTTCCATCAGAGCCTCGTCGATCCAGACCTCACTGTACTGTCGTCTGCTGTTCAGTAAGTAGGAATCGATCGTCCTGTAAGAGTCTCTGAACCTGGATGCACTACAGTGGCTCCGCTGAGCCATGCGCGACCGGATGTCAGCCGCTGCCTCTGCGCACGACGTGAGGACCAGACTCCCGGGCGTGTGATTACTTAAAATATACGTCGTTTTGCCACATCCTGGTACACCAACAACTAATCTCGCACTTGGTCTTCTAAAGTTCCTCACCAAGGACGAGGTAACTTCAGTTTCCCGGACCAAGTTCGGCTCCTGCATTAATTTGGTGTATTTACCCACAAGCAAAAGTCTGTTCCCGTACGGTTCATCTTTCGCCAACTCGAACTCCTCGAAGTCTTCGCCGTTGAAGCAGTATCCGTACGTTGGTTCGTTTGGTTCGACCAACCACCGCCTCGATTGTCTGTCGTACACGGCGAACACTTCTTTATGTCTTTGGCACATTTGTTTTAACACAGCCAAGCTAATGGGAAGCCACAGTTGAGAGTACATGTACGAATAGTTGTGTAACGCTTCCTGTACGACATATTCCCATACCTCCTTGATTTCATATATTGCGTTGAATATATGATTGTCCATATGATCAGAAGGACGATATGCGGGATTAAATTCGGGCATAGGGTAGATAGGGCAATGTGGCTGCCAGTGCTGGATTTCCCTATCATCCCTATGCCAGTTTCGTTCGGGAAGCGTCCACAAGTCTTCGCTTACACTTGACGGTTCTTGGAACTGGAGTCTGGCAGCAACCGATGCTAGCTCACTAGAGAACCTTCGTAGTGTATGTGTTTCCATGTCGAACTGGGCGCCCCAATATGCGTAGCTGTCTCCATCCATTTCTGAAAAGTAGAAATAGATTAAGAAGGTAAGCAAGTTTGTTTAGGTAAGCTACATAGAGTGGCGAAACATTTTTAATTCCCGGTATCAAGACTGCATATTTTGCGTAACAAACCTTTATTAGGTAAGTTGCTTTTTTTGTTACTATCATGAGGTATTTAATTGAGACTTACTAGTGGTCAAACTAATGAAACATTGATTTGTACATGAAGCGTTCTTCCCTCTCATGAAATCTAATTAATGGTTTATTTCCAAAGTTCTAATTTATTTATTTGACCTCTGATTTTACACGCCCGAGTTTTAAATTATTGAGTTGAGCTAGTTGATTGACAATCCTCTTAAGATATCGAAACGGTAATATTTTGAAGGCGCTATTCAGCAATGCAGTTAAGTTACTTGGCAATTGACAATGCAATATAAGAAACGCTGGTTTTCAGTGTATGTATGTATACTGTAGCATGTGGGTTGTTTGGAACAGGACGTAAGTGCAAGTTGCATCAAGTTACCAAAGCAATAGCAATAACCAATACAGCCTATTTTTTCAAAACGAGACTATTTAACAGCATACATATGATAGGTATTATGTCAAAATCTTTGGTTACTGTTTAACTGTTAATTATGTTAAACGTGGCCTTTAGGTCTTGTTACCTTTGGCTCTGTCTACCCCGTAAGGGATAACGACGTGATTTATGTATATGTACTGTTATATTAACTTCAAGCAAATTTACTCCCGTTGATTGGATATGCAATGAAAGAAAAAGCGATTATAATAGGCATGGATTAGAAGATCAATATTATCGTGATACTGGTATGTATAAGATCATGGATTTCAAAACAACCAGATACACTGCGATACGGATCAATATTTCGCGACATGGATCGCAATACGCGGATTACACGATAATATTGAGCGTCTAATGTCAAACAAAGATAGACACATGGGACCAGTTTTGTTACACGCTATGAGCCTGTATGTACCCATACCTATATGTGGGAATAAGGTTTTGTGCCAACAGCTTAAACGTGTTCCCATATATTTGGCCACTTTGCTGGGATATATCCGCTGGCTGACCATACGAATGCTGTCGTAGACTATTATTTCAGCACGGTTAGCACAAGTGCGCATGAGATAAGACTACCAGGGCCCTATTTTATAAAGCTAGTTACAATTTACAAGCGGAAGTCTCTTTCTGACCCTATGTGTTAGATAGACTTCCGCTTGTAAATTGTATCTTGTAGCTTTATAAAATAGGGCCCAGTATTTTTCTTACTGTTTGCTCTAGAAAGAGACGGGTAGTCTATCTCGCGCACGACACAGCTCTCGCGCGCTTTTGTACTGATAGTGGTTAGTGGATCATATGTTTAAAGCAATACCTGTATGAAATCAAGAAGTTGGGAACATAAGACAATCTTTTTGCACTTGCTTTAAATAGCTGATGTTTTGTTATATTTTCTTCATTGTTTAGCTTTACATGGTATTGTTTTCGTTTATGTTTGTAATGTTTTGTGATTGATCAGTGGCAATAAATGGCATTTATATAAAAAATATGTATTTTAATCTAAGTTACACAGCTATTAGAATCCCAGTTTTTTTGCACAGTTTAAAATTCGACTGAAAATGCCTGCTGTTCGTGTCATGCCGTCCCCTTCACTCTCCTATTAATGACTATTAGCGTAAGCGAAATGACACGAAACGAACTCGGAATTTCGTAGTCTAAGTCGAGGGGGGGTCTACTCCAAATTAACGGAAATCAAAACAATACAGTGAGTTTTTTTTTACGTATGTGCCCTTTGTAATAATGAAATAAGGCCAACGAACGCATAGTATCGCTCACATTAAGGCCCCAACCCAATGTCGTTGAATTTATATTTGTTCTACGAAGTGCTGTGCTGTGTTCCGATGTGGAGAGTAAGACAGCCGGGGAAATTACGGGCACAAGAGGCATTTCATCTAAGTCCTCTAGGTTAGCAACGCATCTGCAATCCCTCCGGGGTTGCGGGTGTCTATGGACAGTGGTGATCGTTTACCATCAGGTGACCCACTTGCTCGTTTGCCTTCCAATATTCACAAAAAAAAACGAAGTTCTATTTTACTCTCTCAAATTAATGACTTAGCGGAACGGCACCAAATGAACTTCGAAAATCAAATAGTCATTGAGTGCGAGAGGGGCGGTATGATACGAACTTAGAAAATCTAATATCGGAATAGCCCCCTAGAGTAGCTAAAATAAACATTATTTCACCAACTTTAACCTGTTCAACACAAATTCGTACAGTCGAAGGCATAAATATCAGTACAGCCATCATTTCAAATACATATATGTCATCGGCCTTATTGTTTGTAGCATAAAGGTGTATAGATGTTTTTGACGTCTTGGTAACGTACATATATTTATGCTCTGAACTGTACGACTTTTTCGACGTGGCAATTTAAAACTATTTAGAAAGCAAGAAGGACACACAGTGTGCATAAACCACGTTCTGCCTATGTAATGTCAATGCATAATAACAAAAAGCTCATGAATATATTAACACTCCCCTTAAGCTAACACGACAAAGTCAATTGTGTGTAATTGTGTAAATTTTTAAACGAATAGCTACATAAGTTTTTTTTATGTTGAAAAGGGTACAGCACAAGTTTATTGTAATTGTAAGTACCTACCTATGCATATATCTTAGGTACATAAATACACCCCTTTGCAAATAAAAACGGGCACCCATTGTATTTTATGTGTACATAAAAGCTTACTTTATATCCTTTGATGTGAAAAAATCTGAAAAACCATAGGTGCCAGATATTTTTGCATGGGGGTATATATTGGTGATATGATAAGGTGCTTGTCTAAACAATGTAAGTGCTGTTTGCTTTTAAAACTTACAATTTATATACTAGTACCTCACACATCATTATTTACTTAATTAAACCCATTACATAAACCAATGTCACTAAATAATTAAATATTTGCACAGTCGATGGGTAACTTTTATGATGTCAGAGGGGTAAGTTGTATGACTAGTAGGTAGAAATCACAGGTTTTTTTTTTTAAATAATCTTCGTAACTAGATCTTCGTACTACGTAATACATAATAGTGCACCACACAAAGGTTCACTGGAAGAGATCCCTTAAAGGGATAAGTCCGCCTTTGTGCATGTATCCCAGTGTTTGTCAATTGTATTTGTCTTGTTTATTTTGCACAATAAAGAGTTTGCTTACATATGTACATACATAGTTCAATGCTAATTTGTTGAATTTGTAGGGTAAGGGTGCGGCAGTTACCTAGTTTGTAATTACATACATATATACACACTTAAATCACGTCTTTATCCCGTACGGGGTAGGCAAAGACAGGTAACACTAAAGGCTACGTTTAGTATGATTGTGGGGGTATAGGTGGAAAGGGGAATCAAAATAGTGATGGGTTGCTTTGCTGGCCACATCGCCTATACTATGATTCCTATAATTCTCACCCATTCCCTCGATGGGCTTATACCATATGCGCGGGAAGACAAGCAACTATTCTATTTTTTTCTTAGCTCTCAGACCAATGGACGTTTGTATTTAATACCAAAGAGTTAACTTTACGATATCCAAAATACACCAGTCTAATTTTGATCCGAATGGTTTTATCATCTACCTCAGTAGCTACCTACTACCTGGTTATGTGGAGCCTACCTGCCCTTAACCCCGAAAAAAAAAGAAATTCTAATCTACGATCGTACCGTCCCGCCCACACTAATAGTGTATAATAGGAGTGAGAGGGATGGTAATACGAACTTGGAATTTCGAACTTAGTAGTAGACCCTCTGACCTAAGAAAAAAAGGGCATTGTGTATGTGTATGTGCATGCCTTATACTCCGAAATCCGATTTTCGAAGTTCGTTTCGTGCCGTTCCGCTCTCACTAATAGTTATTAATTTGAGAGTGAGAGGGACGGTGTGATACGGACTTCGAAAATTGAATTTCGGAGTAGCCCCCCATAGATCATGTGTGCGAGTGTGCGTTGACGTGTTTACATTACCAACTAAAGTTTGTTTAGGGAGTAAAGCAACTGGGCCCTATTTTATAAAGCTAAAAGTTACAATTTACAAGCGGAAGTCTCTATCTAACACATAGGGTCAGAAAGAGACTTCCGCTTGTAAATTGTAATTTGTAGCTTTATAAAATAGGGCCCGTTGGTCGAGTGTGTTTCTAGTATTATTACGCTGATAGAAGGATATAAGAAATACCTATACGATATTTATTCTACCGTTAGTGTCTACATTTTTAATAAGTCCTCGCACAGTAAAATAGAATACAGTTAATTAACTTTGAAGAACGTGAAATTTAAAAGCGAAACGGATATTTTTATAAATTACTTAAATTAAGTGGGTATGTATAATTAAAATATAAGTACTTACTTGAGGAAGTTGTGCTGTATCCGTACTACCCGTAGTAACTTTTTAAATACTGTTCATATTACCGCCACTACCGGCTAGGAATAACTGAGTTTGTTTCAAATTACAAAATATTGGTAAAATATGAAATTCAACACTGATAACTTTTTAAACTAGTTCTCAGTTGAACGGATACGCTTTAAATGCAATATAGAATGCAATGCAACACAGTTATCCGCTTTATGCTGTGGGGAGGGGGTGGGATAGGTTCGTATCATATGTCATCTCTCTCACTCTCCTATTAATGACTTAGTGTGAGCAGAACGGCACGAAACGAACTTCGAATTTTGAACATCGTTCATCCCATCGAAGTGTAGATGTATTGAGTGGCATTAGCACACAAGCGTATATTGTGTATGTACGTAAAGGATCCGTCCCTTACGCAAACACGCATTGAATAGAAAATGAAAAAGACGCAGCGACAAAAACAAGCGTCCCTTTATATGAGTTGCCAGTATAAACACAGGCCTACCTAGTACATTACGCTACGCGACGCGATGCGATATTAGGGTGCGACCATACCGCCGCGTATACGCAGTGACGTGTCGTATGCGTCACGTTTTCTCACAGTTTCTTCATACATTTTGTTGCGATTCCGTAACGTCACCCTTTTTTAAGCGGCGGTGTGGTCGCACCGCACCCTTATTAAGTTTGATTTTGAATGGGCATAACTGCATGCATTAACTTTATTGAATGGCATGCCTTATGTTACTAGGTGTATTGTATCTTGGCAACACCGTGGTTTTGTCTTCTCGTCTCTTCCGCCATGTCGATACGTTGTGTTGGTTTGTTGTAACTTATTAATTAAATAATTAATCCGAATTCATTGTCTTTGGAACCTGCCCACTGCACCCTGCTACTACAAAGATTACGTATTTTAGGGTGTAGGTATAAAGCCATAACCTAGTGGTTATTTACTAACTACAAGACCTTAGGTCCAGGCCTTATACTCCGAAATCCGATTTTCGAAGTTCGTTTCGTGCCGTTCCGCTCTCACTAATAGTTATTAATTTGAGAGTGAGAGAGACGGTGTGATAAGAACTTCGAAAATCGGATTTCGGAGTTACCCCCCAGGGGGTCTACTCACTAGTGCTAAATTCGAAGTTCATTTCATACTGTCCCTCTTATTCTAATGTAAAACGCTATTAGCGTGAGCGGGAAGGCATGCTACGAAGTTCAAATTTCGCTTTTCGTAGTATAGGGCCTGGGTTCGAATCCCGGTCGAGTCAGATTATTTGTATGGTGAATACGAATGTTTGTACTCGCGTCTTGGATGTTTATTATGTATTTAATAGCGCAACGCGATCACGCAACGCCAAGTGGAGTGCCAACTTGACGCAGAAAGAAACGGGGAGCTTTGGGTAAATAGGTATCGCCCATCCAAAAGAATAAGGACACCCTAAGATTACAAAAAAAAACTTATTTGGATTTTAATATCGAAAGTGAATAACGATGTTATATGTCGCAGATATAAAAGACTGAACTATTTTAATAGGTAAGTACGCCAAATATTTATTGTCAAACTGGGCGGTTATTGTAAAAGGATAGAACTAAATAGGTAAAGTAAAAAAATAACTCCGTGATGTAATAGTTATTTGTTACACAAGGGGGAAAGTTGTATTTTACCTGCGAGTGTTTCAACACACGAGCGTAAAATAACTTTTCACCCGTGTATAACACAAAACTTTTCACCTTACTACAGCGAGGAAAATAAGAAAAAGGGTTTGTACTATCACTCATTTTTAATAACAAAATAACTAGAAAAACATGCGAATATTTAACTTTGACGGCTTAGTTGAATAGTTTTGACTTAATTTTTTTTTAATTATTTTAAAGAAAGAAAACATTTATTCGTGATATAAATTACTTACAGAAAAAAAAAGAAGTAACAGCATATACAATCACGAAATGGTTCCACCTCAGCATAATGCTGGCCTTACAGCCAGCGCTGGTCTTCCGTTGGGACCATCAAGTGCTACTGTCAGAACAAACAGTGAACCGGCATTAAAATCTTTAATATGGCTGAATGGACAATAATTCCTTTACCTATCCTGGACTACACTGGACCTACACTGGATATCAGATAGTAAGAGAGACACTGGGTTTATAATACCGTTTACAAGACAATAAGCCACCGGAATTTTCCAATTTTCGTTCAGACAAACCAAGATAACATACGCCTGAGTGGCAATTTCGCTTGATCTTGAGAAACCAGCCCCGAACGCTTTATTGAAAACTGCTCTGATGTATTTATATATGCCACTGGCAAATAATAATGCAATGTTACTGCAAATTTTCTCAGTGAAGCTGGATATTATTCTGCTCGATTTCGATTTCAATTACTTCAGCTTTAACTTTCAATTCGTTGTTTGTATTGATCTTCTCTTCAGTTAAAAACTTATTTTTCTTAAGTTGTTGTATAATACTTTTTAAGGAAAGAATTTTTCTTGCAAGTCTTTTATTTTTACGTGTCAAATTATTATTTTTCATTTGAAGTGTCTTTTTCTCTTGTTCAAGTTTTCGATTTTTCAACTTCAGATACGCTTTTCGCGGACTGTCGAATATTGAATCCGTGTCTGATACATCGACTCCATCCAGACTGGTTGGGGACGCAATACGTTGTTCATCATTATCATCATTCTGAAAAATAAGAGAAACTGCTTGTCACTCGTTAGAAAATGAAAATACACTTTTTTAATAATTTTATAGCAAAAAAAAAATGAATATCATGGGACAATGAACACCAATTGATCTAGTCCGAAACTAGGCAAAGTCTGAACTATGGATACTCGAGAACGAATAAACAAACTTGTACAAATAAATTCATACTTAAATACACATTAAACATCCAATCCAAGACGCGAGTATAAACATTCGTATTCACCATACAAATAATCTGACTGGACCGGGATTTGAACCCATTTATACTCCGAAATCCGAAATTCAAACTTCACAGCATGCCTTCCCGCTCACACTAATAGCGTTTTACATTAGGGTAAGAGGGACGGTATGAAATAAACTTCGAATTTTGCACTAGGGAGTAGACCCCCTGGACCTAAGGTCTTTTAGTCCGTAAATTTTTTTTTTAATTTTTTTTATATGAATAGGAAGGAAAACGAGCAAGTGGGTCACCACTAGGTTATGGCTTTATACCCACACCCTAAAATACGTAATCTTTGTAGTAGCAGGGTGCAGTGGGCAGTTTCCAAAGACAATGAATTCGGATTAATTATTTATTTAATAAGTTACAGCAAATCAATACAACGTATCGATATGGTGGAAGAGACGAGAAGACAAAACCATGGTGTTGCCACAATAGACTTAGTAACAAGGCATAGAGTTAAGGCGGAACCACATTATTAACACGCGACGCGACCCGACGTGTCGACACCCGACGTGCACCGTGCACATAACCAACACCCGATGCCACGACACGCTAGCAATTTCTTTAGCTGACAGCTGTGGAAGTGTGTAGTTCACAAACACATGCATACATTCTGCGAATGTTCTCGAACAACTGACGCGTGGCATCGGGTGTTGTCCAGAACCACACTGCGCGTTTTGCGTCGGGTGGGGTGTTTACCCCCACCATCGGCGACACGTCGATCTGGCCCGTCTGGGTCGGGTGGCGTGTGTGCGCGTGGCGTCGCGTCGGGTGTTGACAGTGTGGCTCTGGTCATAGAAAATAATACAATTTGATTCGACTCAACACGCGTCGCGTCGCGTCGGGTCGCGTCGAGTGTTAATAATGTGGTTCCGCCATTATTGCATACATTCAAGGCGGAACCACATTATTAACACGCGACGCGACCCGACGTGTCGACACCCGACGTGCACCGTGCACATAACCAACACCCGATGCCACGACACGCTAGCAATTTCTTTAGCTGACAGCTGTGGAAGTGTGTAGTTCACAAACACATGCATACATTCTGCGAATGTTCTCGAACAACTGACGCGTGGCATCAGGGTTGCCAGATGTCAGCTAACTCGATTCGCCTAATTTTGACATACGAGTAGCCTAAATCGCCTTATATGGTTTTTTTTTTCAAGTAGCCTAATTCGCCTAAAATTTTGAGCTAAGCAGGTAAAGAAGAAACGTAAAAAAAAATACAACGTAAAGCAATCAATATTCATATTTTAAAATTATCGTTTAATGATAGTGATATAGTAAGTAATAGTAGATACCATTTAATGATGGTCATGGTATAATAAAATACTTCTCATCGTCTTAGACCATGGTGATGGTGAGCTTCTGCAGAGCCTCCAGTGTAGGTTTTCGCATATAAGAACGTCTTGGACACGTTCACCTAATATAGAATAATTGGCAGCGCCACTTGCGCATCGAAACGGCAACCAACTGTTCTCATAGTATTTGATACTTTAACGCAAACGAACGCGTTCGAGACGTGTTTTGTGACCGAGAACTTAACTAAGCATACATGAGGTTATATATTATGATTTTGTAAAGGAATAAAAATGGGAGCGAGATCACGTTATTATTTCTTACTTTTTTACAAATAATCTTGTATCAGCATCCGCATTTTTGGAATTATGAAGGAATGGTTCCATAAATTTGGGTAATCCTGAGATAGCCTAAATCGCCCGTAATTTTTTTCCTAGGTAGCCTAAATGGCTACTGGTAGCCGATCGGATTTTTTGGTCGCCATTTGACCCCCTAAGGTAGCCTAAATGGCGACAAGTCGCCTAATCTGGCACCACTGCGTGGCATCGGGTGTTGTCCAGAACCACACTGCGCGTGTTGCGTCGGGTGGGGTGTTTACCCCCACCATCGGCGACACGTCGATCTGGCCCGTCTGGGTCGTGTGGCGTGTGTGCGCGTGGCGTCGCGTCGGGTGTTGACAGTGTGGCTCTGGTCATAGAAAATAATACAATTTGATTCGACTCAACACGCGTCGCGTCGCGTCGTGTCTCGTCGGGTGTTAATAATGTGGTTCCGCCATCATGCCCATTCACTATCAAATAATAATCTTTAGAAAATTACCTGCAAAATAGGAAGGGCAGTTTTTTTTACTCGACGATGACCTTTAGAAGTTTCGTATACATCTTCTTCTCTAAAGTGTGCAGAACACACTGTAGAGTAGGCAGATGGCATCCATCTGTTCTCATTTCTGTAAGTTCTTATCGCTTTTATCCATTTTTCTTTTTGTAGGGCGTTTTTCGGAAGTCTATAACAGTATATATTTTTTATATCGAAACCTAACCAAACAATAATTTATCTAAAATTATAGCTTCTGCCCGCGACTACGTCTGCGTAGAATTATACATGTAAACTCTCCTCTTGACTTAAATCACTCTATCTATTAAAAAAAACCGCATCAAAATCCGTTGCGTTGTTTTAAAGATATAATTTAAGCATACAGCACATATACCTATATACATATGCGCTATACTTACTTACAAATGGAATGACACGTTAGGCTGATCTTTTACAGTTGAAGTGTAATTTTTGCAATTTTTCATGACACATGATGGCATTTTTATAGAACGGTGACACTTGACTGACACGTAATAATAATAAGTGACCGCCACCGAGCGCCGACCGCGACTAACTAAACGCAAGTCAGGCAAGGCAATGCAATTGCCTTACTTTTCTATATCGTATCTACCTCAGTTTTATATTATATATACTAGAAAGGTTTAGGTAAATAACTAAATGTAAACAATCTTGACATGTATTTTTATTGAAATACTTATACACTTTAAAAATGTAAATCTTTACACTTTGCAAATTAATTAAGAAAAGTAATTTCTAATCACAGAATAATATTCTGTGGTTGTAGGTTATAGTCGTAGTAGTTATACTGCCATAATTAAATTCCTAATGCTACGGCCACATTAGCGGGATTCGGCGAAGGTTCGCCCTATCGCGGCATGTGTGGACAGACAGTTCGCTTTATCCCGAATCATTCGGGCGAACTCGAACTGTGTTCGGGCTCCTGTCGGTATCTAGTGCAGATCAAAGGATTTTATCGCGACAGAGTTCGTGTTCGTGCAAGTGTCTACACTTCGTACTTTGAAATTTCTGAAATGTACGTCAATTTTGACAAGTGTCATTTCAATAATTATTTACAGTCATACAATACAAAGCAAACGCTGCCTCCATCTTTTTGTTTCTTTGCGCTCTTGGTTCATTTTCCCGTCAAATTAAGAGTAGCGCGACATAGTTCGCCCGAAGTTTTTATCGCGATAATTTGGACTAAGTGTGGCCACATAGTTCGTGGCTATACGAACTCGAACTTTTTATCGCGACAAGGCGACACGAACCTTCGCCCGCTAATGTAGCCCGGGGGTTAGTAATATAATAATATAATATATCCAGTGGCACAAAACGGCTACTGATACTGACTATGACTGGGCCATACAAAATTTGTATGGCCCAGTCATAGTCAGTGTATTACAAATATTTGCATAAGTACCAAATAGTACCAATGTAAGGTCCAAATTTGTGCAAAAGAGCCGCTGCGTGTATAAAAGATAATGTGAACAATGATATATTAGTTAGTCTTTTTATATATACAATACCATTGAATGTGAATGCATTCTTTTTAGTCTGTGATACTGTGAAATGAATGAATAATTATTATATAAATACATTAAAAGTACTATGATTAAAATTTGAAGTGAAGTATTCAAACTGTGGTTCAAACCACAAACTCTTAAAGTGAAGTGTCCAAACTGTGACAAACAAGTGAAAATGAAGTGAAACCAAATAAAGTATTGGCTTAAAAGACCTAGCATCCAGGCCATAAAATATTTAAAACAATAAAAAATGAATGATTATGGCCACAGAAACAGCCATGAAAAAAAAGACAGGATTATAGAGGGGTACCACAACTCTATTCCAAACTTAGACGAAACAATAGTGCCATCTGGATTTGTTGTGCGGCAACTGGATTTTATTTTTGTTGTAAGCAAAATGTGATGACGCCAAATAGAGCAATGTTGACTCAGTGGAGTCAAGGCCCTTTTGCGCTACTCTAGCGCACACAAACAAAGAAAATGTTCTAGTTTTAAGTTTTGGCTTGTATGTTTGTTTTATGTAAGCTTGATTGTGTGTGTTGGCAGTACCAAATAAATACTCTAAGCAAATAAACGTTTTATCTATCTATTTACGATATTTTTAACCCTTGCAATGTATATTATATTATACGAGTTCTAAGAATACCTTTTTGTATTTTTTTTAACGTGTTCTTTTTTAATTAGGTCACTTTTAGGATGTGGATTTTAATGTATGTCATAAAAACAAATGTAGTTTGTATTTTTTTTAATAGCCTATTATAGTGTCCCACTGCTGGGCAAAGGCCTCCCCTTCTTTTTGCCACTCGTCCCTGTCAAATACATGCTCCTGCCACCCTTTTAGGGCTTGCAATCCGGATAACCGGATGTCCATATTATCCGGATATCCGGACATTTTCAAACCCGGCTAGGAGGCACTTCTTTATCCGGATAATTTGGATAATTCGAATATCAATCTCATTAAGCAGCTGGGGCATCTACTTTGCTTTCGAATCGCTTTCCTTTTAATTTTTCTTTGATTTTCGGAAAGAGGTAAAAATCACAAGGTGCTAGGTCAGACCCTTTTCGATACGCATCCAAATCGTCCCGCCATCTCCTCCTTGGTCTGCCTCTGCTTCGATAGCCATCTCGCGGGATCCAATGGTTGGTAATTTGGGCCCATCGCTGTGGATGCATCCGGCAGACGTGACCAGCCCAGTCCCATTTAAGCTTGGCGGTCTTGGCACCCACATCTAGAACGCGAGTTTTGGAGCGCAGTTCCGTGTTTCGGACTAGATCCCTTTTGCGAACACCCAAAATGCTGCGCTGCATTGTATAATAAAATACTTCTCATCGTCTTAGACCATGGTGATGGTGAGCTTCTGCAGAGCCTCCAGTGTAGGTTTTCGCATATAAGAACGTCTTGGACACGTTCACCTAATATAGAATAATTGGCAGCGCCACTTGCGCATCGAAACGGCAACCAACTGTTCTCATAGTATTTGATACTTTAACGCAAACGAACGCGTTCGAGACGTGTTTTGTGACCGAGAACTTAACTAAGCATACATGAGGTTATATATTATGATTTTGTAAAGGAATAAAAATGGGAGCGAGATCACGTTATTATTTCTTACTTTTTTACAAATAATCTTGTATCAGCATCCGCATTTTTGGAATTATGAAGGAATGGTTCCATAAATTTGGGTAATCCTGAGATAGCCTAAATCGCCCGTAATTTTTTTCCTAGGTAGCCTAAATGGCTACTGGTAGCCGATCGGATTTTTTGGTCGCCATTTGACCCCCTAAGGTAGCCTAAATGGCGACAAGTCGCCTAATCTGGCACCACTGCGTGGCATCGGGTGTTGTCCAGAACCACACTGCGCGTGTTGCGTCGGGTGGGGTGTTTACCCCCACCATCGGCGACACGTCGATCTGGCCCGTCTGGGTCGTGTGGCGTGTGTGCGCGTGGCGTCGCGTCGGGTGTTGACAGTGTGGCTCTGGTCATAGAAAATAATACAATTTGATTCGACTCAACACGCGTCGCGTCGCGTCGTGTCTCGTCGGGTGTTAATAATGTGGTTCCGCCATCATGCCCATTCACTATCAAATAATAATCTTTAGAAAATTACCTGCAAAATAGGAAGGGCAGTTTTTTTTACTCGACGATGACCTTTAGAAGTTTCGTATACATCTTCTTCTCTAAAGTGTGCAGAACACACTGTAGAGTAGGCAGATGGCATCCATCTGTTCTCATTTCTGTAAGTTCTTATCGCTTTTATCCATTTTTCTTTTTGTAGGGCGTTTTTCGGAAGTCTATAACAGTATATATTTTTTATATCGAAACCTAACCAAACAATAATTTATCTAAAATTATAGCTTCTGCCCGCGACTACGTCTGCGTAGAATTATACATGTAAACTCTCCTCTTGACTTAAATCACTCTATCTATTAAAAAAAACCGCATCAAAATCCGTTGCGTTGTTTTAAAGATATAATTTAAGCATACAGCACATATACCTATATACATATGCGCTATACTTACTTACAAATGGAATGACACGTTAGGCTGATCTTTTACAGTTGAAGTGTAATTTTTGCAATTTTTCATGACACATGATGGCATTTTTATAGAACGGTGACACTTGACTGACACGTAATAATAATAAGTGACCGCCACCGAGCGCCGACCGCGACTAACTAAACGCAAGTCAGGCAAGGCAATGCAATTGCCTTACTTTTCTATATCGTATCTACCTCAGTTTTATATTATATATACTAGAAAGGTTTAGGTAAATAACTAAATGTAAACAATCTTGACATGTATTTTTATTGAAATACTTATACACTTTAAAAATGTAAATCTTTACACTTTGCAAATTAATTAAGAAAAGTAATTTCTAATCACAGAATAATATTCTGTGGTTGTAGGTTATAGTCGTAGTAGTTATACTGCCATAATTAAATTCCTAATGCTACGGCCACATTAGCGGGATTCGGCGAAGGTTCGCCCTATCGCGGCATGTGTGGACAGACAGTTCGCTTTATCCCGAATCATTCGGGCGAACTCGAACTGTGTTCGGGCTCCTGTCGGTATCTAGTGCAGATCAAAGGATTTTATCGCGACAGAGTTCGTGTTCGTGCAAGTGTCTACACTTCGTACTTTGAAATTTCTGAAATGTACGTCAATTTTGACAAGTGTCATTTCAATAATTATTTACAGTCATACAATACAAAGCAAACGCTGCCTCCATCTTTTTGTTTCTTTGCGCTCTTGGTTCATTTTCCCGTCAAATTAAGAGTAGCGCGACATAGTTCGCCCGAAGTTTTTATCGCGATAATTTGGACTAAGTGTGGCCACATAGTTCGTGGCTATACGAACTCGAACTTTTTATCGCGACAAGGCGACACGAACCTTCGCCCGCTAATGTAGCCCGGGGGTTAGTAATATAATAATATAATATATCCAGTGGCACAAAACGGCTACTGATACTGACTATGACTGGGCCATACAAAATTTGTATGGCCCAGTCATAGTCAGTGTATTACAAATATTTGCATAAGTACCAAATAGTACCAATGTAAGGTCCAAATTTGTGCAAAAGAGCCGCTGCGTGTATAAAAGATAATGTGAACAATGATATATTAGTTAGTCTTTTTATATATACAATACCATTGAATGTGAATGCATTCTTTTTAGTCTGTGATACTGTGAAATGAATGAATAATTATTATATAAATACATTAAAAGTACTATGATTAAAATTTGAAGTGAAGTATTCAAACTGTGGTTCAAACCACAAACTCTTAAAGTGAAGTGTCCAAACTGTGACAAACAAGTGAAAATGAAGTGAAACCAAATAAAGTATTGGCTTAAAAGACCTAGCATCCAGGCCATAAAATATTTAAAACAATAAAAAATGAATGATTATGGCCACAGAAACAGCCATGAAAAAAAAGACAGGATTATAGAGGGGTACCACAACTCTATTCCAAACTTAGACGAAACAATAGTGCCATCTGGATTTGTTGTGCGGCAACTGGATTTTATTTTTGTTGTAAGCAAAATGTGATGACGCCAAATAGAGCAATGTTGACTCAGTGGAGTCAAGGCCCTTTTGCGCTACTCTAGCGCACACAAACAAAGAAAATGTTCTAGTTTTAAGTTTTGGCTTGTATGTTTGTTTTATGTAAGCTTGATTGTGTGTGTTGGCAGTACCAAATAAATACTCTAAGCAAATAAACGTTTTATCTATCTATTTACGATATTTTTAACCCTTGCAATGTATATTATATTATACGAGTTCTAAGAATACCTTTTTGTATTTTTTTTAACGTGTTCTTTTTTAATTAGGTCACTTTTAGGATGTGGATTTTAATGTATGTCATAAAAACAAATGTAGTTTGTATTTTTTTTAATAGCCTATTATAGTGTCCCACTGCTGGGCAAAGGCCTCCCCTTCTTTTTGCCACTCGTCCCTGTCAAATACATGCTCCTGCCACCCTTTTAGGGCTTGCAATCCGGATAACCGGATGTCCATATTATCCGGATATCCGGACATTTTCAAACCCGGCTAGGAGGCACTTCTTTATCCGGATAATTTGGATAATTCGAATATCAATCTCATTAAGCAGCTGGGGCATCTACTTTGCTTTCGAATCGCTTTCCTTTTAATTTTTCTTTGATTTTCGGAAAGAGGTAAAAATCACAAGGTGCTAGGTCAGACCCTTTTCGATACGCATCCAAATCGTCCCGCCATCTCCTCCTTGGTCTGCCTCTGCTTCGATAGCCATCTCGCGGGATCCAATGGTTGGTAATTTGGGCCCATCGCTGTGGATGCATCCGGCAGACGTGACCAGCCCAGTCCCATTTAAGCTTGGCGGTCTTGGCACCCACATCTAGAACGCGAGTTTTGGAGCGCAGTTCCGTGTTTCGGACTAGATCCCTTTTGCGAACACCCAAAATGCTGCTCTAACCTCAATGTGCAAATTTTTGTAAAGAAAAAGGTGTATTATGTTATCAAAAAAGACAAAGGCAATATTTTGTACATAATTTTGCTGATATTTTATCTTCAGTTCCTTTATTTACGACGAAATAGTAAAAAAAAACAAAAATGAGACGTTTTGAGGTTAGAATTTTGTTTACCAAATAGGACAATATAAAATTACATCATAAATAGAGAGGTTTTATTTCTTTATTTATTGGTTTCTTTTGAAAATCCTAATGATTACAGAAGTTAATTATCTAGGTTAAAATAGGTACAATATAATTGTATATCTATACTCATTCATAAAGAATAAGAAGCATATTTTGTTGTTAAAATTATAAACAACAGTGATAAGATAAATTTATAATTCAAATCATCTAAATAGTTTCGACATCGTAGTCAACGTTAGATAAAAAAATATGGACTCAAATTTTGAAAACATTTTCTTTGTATTATTACAAGAATTAAAGGCATTTGCACTGTTTTTTTTAGTTCGTTTTTGAACGCTGAACCAGTTAAGTAATTACTTGACGTACCAATACATTTTTGATTACGTAGCTATAGCTAGAGGACAGGTATATACAAGAAATCTTAATATCAGGATCGCACGTTTTTCTTTTAAGATTTTTTTATGAAAATGTACCTAACGTAAATATAAACTAACTACTTATTGCAGTAAAATTACTGCAGCTACAACTAATAAACAAAATTAATATTAGTTGTAAGGAAATGAAATAATTCCTTTAGAATTTAAATAAAGATCCATTATAAAAATTACAGTAGGGTAGGAAAGGAATGTGACGATATGTTAATCATATTCCATATTCGGTTTATTTAAGCATATTCCAGACCCAACGACAAGCTGAAACCACGACAGGTATTGTCCAACTTACAATAGATACTACTGCTGTAATTATGTCTACAATCAGATTATTTTCCTCCTCTGCCAGTGTTGAATCTCTATTATTATTACTCGGTGAATATATATTCGAAACATTGCCACATCTAAAAGGCAATGTAAGTTTTTGATGTTTTCGTAGCTGTTCGTCCGTCAGTGGCGTCGTCATTAAACTATGCAGATCGTCTGTTACGGGGGTGTAGTATATTAGCGACTTTGTATGGCGTGTCATCGCTACCAGTATGTGAGGTGCTGACTCGTAAAGCGGGTCCCGCAAATTTCGCGACATTCTTACTATGATCACGTTCTTTGCCTCCTTTCCTTGATACTCGTGTATAGTGGACACGTTATATCCAGCCCTCCTCATTTGCTTTTTTTCAGCCTGTTTAAATACAAGATATTTGGTATCAACTTCCTTCTTGGGAACGTTTTCAAGCGAAGTGTAATTTATACACTTCATGCTACGCAAAACTGTAGACGTGGAATAAGCACCGCCGTTGTATTTGGATGATATGATAGCCATCACGTCTACCGGACATCTGTGGGAGATGTTTAAGGTTTCCGTAGCTGTGAAGAACAATGATGATTTATCGTATCGCAAATCAATGGAATTGACTCTGTTGATGTACTCGAGCTGGTTAGGGTCGCCCAGCATATGCATTATTTGGCAGCGGCTGTATAAACACACTAGGAAGAGCTTTCCGGGATGTTCCATCAGCGCCTCATCGACCCAGACCTCTCTGTACTGGCGTCGACTGTGAAGTAAATAGGAGTCAATAGTCCGGTAAGATTCTCTTAATTTGGATGACATGCAGTTATTATTCTGGGATATACGTGAACGGATGTCAGCGGCCCCCTCTGCGCCTGAGGTAAGGACTAGACTGCCGCGCACGTGATTCTTTATTATGTATGTGGTCTTCCCACAACCGGGTACACCGACAATCAATCTCATACGGGGTCTTCGGAACGCATTAAGCTTAGAATATGCGTCTTTCGTTTCCCTTACTAAGTTTGGTTCCTGCATCAGTGTTGTATATTTACCGACTAGCAGTAGTCTGTTACCAGTAACTTTGTCTTTTGCCACATCAAACTCTTCAAAATCTTCCCCATTGTAGCAATATTTGTAATTTGGCTCATTTGACTCAACCAGCCATGTTTTCGCTACTTTATCGTAAACAGCGAACACTTCCTTGTGCTTTTGACAATCTAGCGTGATTGGACTGCTTAAAGGAATTTGTAATTTCGAATACATGTTGGAATACACATGTAATGCTTCCTTAATGACATATTCCCACAATGTTTTGATTTCAACTATTGCGTTAAATATGTAGCTTTCAGTCTTATCATAGTTTGACAAATATGGAGGCTTAAATATTGGCTTTGGATACATGGGCTGTGTAGGAGGTATCCATCTAACATTTGGCAAAGGTTTCCCAAACTCAGCGGCAGCAAGGGCAAGGGAGGTTTCCTGATACTGAAATCGAGCCGCAGAAGCATGTTTGTCCGTAATACTCCGTAGTGAAGGGCCATTGACTTCAGCCTTAAGTTGTGATAATGATACTCTAATATCAATTTGAGTTCTCTCAAATACATAATTGTTGCTACTCATGTCTGTAACAAAAAAGAGAACTTTAAGTTTTTCTTATCCCCTTGAAAGCGTTTCAGTGCGGTAAAGTTTATCGGAAATATATTTTATGCGAACATACAAGGACGGATTGTTTACTTGCGATGTATTTTAGGCTTTATATAAACTGAAACACTTGCCCTTCTTGAAGGGGATGTTAGCACTGAAGCCAGTAAATTTTTAATGTTTAGGTATTAGACGGAGAGCTGGCAACACTAAATAGGTAGAATAGAGATACAATTTATAGAGTTACGAAATCCCTTTACTTAGTATGGCATTATTAATTAATTCGAGCGCCTGGCAGCTTTTCGGCGGTGGGTGTGAGAGTGGATGGGCAACGTAGAAAGAGAATGGGATAGAATGCTGGATATCTTCTATTTCACTCGCACAAGAAAAGAAGAAAAAATTACTAATTGCTAGTGACAAAGAAAGACAGAGCTTGTCATTTTCTGTCCCTCATCGCGTGCCGGTTATTTCTTGTTTTGCAATTTGAATTGCAAAACAAACTTTGACCTTCGTCACGCGAGATTCGGGCGTTCGATATTTTTGCTTATTTTTCTCAAAAAATTTAGGCCTGATCAAAAACAATTGTGAACACGGTCAATTCAGTGATTATATATAATGGTGCAGTGCAGTGTCCTGGGGTGTAGGAGCAACAGCGAAACGAAAATTAATGGATTATCTTTTCACTCGTAAGTAATCAAACATTTTGGTTGTTTTTGTTACTAGAACCCATTTTTCACTTGCTGCGGTTCGTGGGCGTGGTTCTTATTAGTTGACATAAACATACAAACGTGCTACAAGATAAGTTATGTATTATTTTACGTATTTTCAAAAAGGATATGTAACATAACCTCAAAACCTAGTGTTGCCGCTTATTTCCTGTGAATATTACCCTGTTTGCGGGGTAAATAGATTAGATTATTTATTTAGAGTAGTAGTAGCAGTAATGGTAAAGTATGATGTAATAACCTTGAATCTGAATACAGATTCCCTTTTTTCAGGTTTTGCGGTGCAAAGCAACGCCTGACCTGATTCAATAAATTATCGAAATGATACCAAAAATACGGGCTGTTGAAATTGACCCAGTAATAAACAGCCGCAGCATCATAGATATTCAACACTTGAACTATCACTATTATCAGGAACATACTATAAACGTTGAGATTTGTTTTGTGCCTATGAATGACCCATGACTGTGAATAAAAAATGTTCTTCGTTTAATTTTTTTTTTCATTGTGCATGCATTTGATCTCAATCACGCCTGATGGTAAGCATCACCCTCGACTTGAAGACAAAAGTATTTAGTTAAGCCCACCTCTGCTAGTACCACAGCATTGTTGAGCTTCAGCTGAAAAAGCACCTCTCTTCTTTTAGAACACTCTTCCTCTTGAAATGTCATTCAAGTCTTGCACATAAAATGGGGTAAAATCATTAGAGGGTAACCCTGATTTTTCAAGGACATATATTGTCTGTCCCTTTCGGTGACATGCTCAGCCTCCGTCTATTCATCCTTAGTCTAAGATGGGCAACAAAGGGCGTGGGGGGAAGGGGGTGGTTTTGCAACTGAAGGTGTGCAATTTATAGAGCTCTAACTTTGGTGTGATATAATAGCTAATTATATATTTAATTCGAATATAAAATTGCCAGGCATTTTAATTGGGGGAAAAGTAGGGCCGTGACATCCAAGGTGCGGGAAAAAGTGCCAGTCACCCACCGCTGAAAAGCTGCCAGGCGCTCGAATTAATTAATAATGATAGTTATGGCATAAGTACTAACTAAAGGGATTTCGTTTCGTTGCTCTATAATTTTATACCTATTTCCGTAGCTAGCTCTATGGTTTAAGTGTTTTTTTCGTTCACGGAGATTGGCGATAGGTTTTATGTGCACAAAACAAAAATATATCCTGTGCACACAATGTCGAAGCCGCAGTTGTTGTTTTATCTATTTCAAACAACTCTTGCTTAGATAGATTACAACAACCACAGCTGAACTTTGTGAGCTGAAGAGCCGTTCGCCTCGTAGCCGTCGTTACGACTTCATGGCCACTTGGCCACGTACGTCGTGAACTATTGCCGTGAATAAACGGGTTGATTGTGGAACTAATTATTTTATAATTATAAATATAGGTATATACCTAAGAGTGCACCGCCGCCGTCACTTATATCTTAGGTACTTCTTACTATTTTAATGTAATATTTTAACGGACAGCCCAGTACATCGTCTGACTCAGAAGGTTGTCATCTCGCCGAAACAATGAATAATATTTTTATTTATTGTACTGTAATGTGAAATCTGTGAACGCCTGAACGCTTTGAATGAGTAACTGAATGAATGAAAATAGTCATAGCTGAACAGTAATAGGAGATACATTTACACTTCAACGAATGTGCGAACTTACAAAGACGATAGCGCCATCTGAATTTCAGATCTGACAATTTGTGCAAAAGATGAAAATTCCGTTTGAAGCAAAGTACGATTTGAGATGTCAGCGTAAATTATAATAGACATTGACGCAACAGGCTGTACTTTTAATAAAATATATGTGACTAAAGGAACTGAGGCGTTCCTCTCGAATTAGATTTGTTAATTAGTGAGAAAAGAAGTCAAATCAAAGAATTTATTCCAGTGTTGCCGTTAGCGTACATTTTACACATTTGACGTACTTTTTTAGCCTCCAATGTGTTATGTGTAATGGGGTCCAGTTTACGTACCTTTTGTTCAAATCCAAAACCATGTGTAACATTTTATAAACCGCCGCCAAACAGTTGTGGCAAAACTGAGAGCGATAGAAGCTGTGTTAAGAGTTGAGTAAAAAAATGCTTATGTACCTTTTTATCCCAAAATGTACCTTTTCAGCGCTGTATATGTACCTTTTGGGAACTCAGTTGTGGCAACACTGATTTATTCGGAAGAAGTAAAATTTATGGACTTAGTTTCTTTGCCTAAACCTGGAGGGATAGAAAAGTTAAGAAATTTAAAAAAGTAAAGCTGTCATAACACGAGGATAACCTATAAAACGAAGCCTGTATTAAATTCAACTAAAATACATACATTGTAAACTACTTCTTTTATGTTATGTTCTTTTCGCTCAGTTAGATCATAATTGACAGATAACTGAACATGAGTGACGAAGGAGAAAAAGAAATTCGGGAAGAATATGCATACTTAGACCGTGGTGGATTTTCATCGGAGAAATTTAAAATTGAACTCCGCGGACTTCCGAAGTTCTACGGCATCGCGGTAAAATAATTTGTTTATAATGTTTTTTTGTTGGTTAAACATCAAACACTTAACACAAGTTAAATAACAGGAACTGAAGAAACTGATGAACCAGAAGCTATCCCTGAACACTAGCAAGATCAAGCGACCAAAGAACGGAAGCCACTGGCTGTTCGCATGCTTCCAGAACGAAGAGGATCGGAAGAAAGCTATAGAGGCTTTGAATGGTTATTCATGGAAAGGTATAGTAGTTGCTACTCTAAAAGTTAATATTTTGAAGTCCAACAGGGATGACCCTAAAATGTACCAAAAATTGCCTCCAATAACTTTAATAAGAAAGAGATTAATAATATTTTATTTCAGTTACAATTGACAACATTTCATTTTTATAACACCTGAAAATGTATATATGGTTCGAAAGCATTTTGCCTCCTGATCACTGCAATATGTTTATATAATTTTAATATCGCTTATTATAAAAAATAAAAATTAATTAAAAATATGTCCAAAACTACCACAGGATGGGTGAAATGCCTTTGCCTTTTTCACGAGAAAAAGTAAGCGACCATAATTTTGTATTTGACAACTTCAAAGTACAAGGGGGGCAACTCTGTAATTCTATTTTTGAAGTTCGTTGCATACCTTCTCTCTCACTCTCAAGTTAATGACTATATTAGTATGAGCGGAACAGCACGAAGCGAATATCGAAAATCGAATATCGGAGAATAAGGCCTGACATTGTCAATTTGAAATTGACGTCGGTTTTTTTTCTATACAGAAAAGACAAAAGGATAAGTGTCTATTCTGTGATAGTTTCGGAGTTACGCCCTTTTAGAATAAGCAAAAATTAATAAATTAATTATAAATTAAATACAAACCCTAGCAAAAAAATTAAACTTCCAGCATGTTCATCTTTTCAAACAAAATACAGAGAACCATTAAAACTATAGGCTCAGAAATATGAAATGTTGTCAATAGTAGGTATAACTTTGAAATAAAATTCAAAATTTCATTAACATAACTAATAGTTTCCAAGTAAAACATCTGTGACATATGGACAATAAATAACTTCCATTTTTGTTTACCATTTGGGCTATGAAACCCTAAAAGAAATAAGATACTTTAAAATCTTTGAAATAAAATTAAATGAATGAAATTATTGACAATAGTCGAGTTTAGTAGTTTATTTAATAATTCAATATGAAATTACATTATACTTAATTCACATAACACAGTAGGTATGTAACATTTATGTAAGTAATATTGATAATAAGAAGACATTACTTTCAACGTGAAACTACCATGAGACTTGATCATAATTACAAAAACGGATAACTCACAGATAAAAGTCTAGTAATGCTCGACATGTTTCGTAGTCCTTCCTTCTTTGACAAATTACGTATATATCACAAAACTGTTATATAAATAAATAGGTAAAACACTGATTGCTGAAGCTGCTAAACCAGCTCCTGACCCTTTGGTGAGGAAAAGGAAGCAAGAGGAAGAAGGAATCGTTCAGGATAAGAAGAAGAGGGAAGATGTCAGCCAAGAGCAGAGGATAAAGGATGCTACCACCCCGTACTGGAACATACCGTATGAAGAACAGGTGCATATGTGAACCTTAGATAAAGAGTTGAGGGTCCTTAACCTTAACCCCTCGTTTGTGGAAAATGAAAAAAAGGGTGTTCTAATCTTGTTTGTCTCACTGGCCACAGGGCCATTCAAGTAGTACATAAGCAGATTGTTTACAATTATTTACCCCCCTTCCCCTTGCCAGAAAAAGTAAGCAAACCTATCCCCCCCCCATCCAATGCTTACATAATCATTGGTACCTATATGCATTGTTTTTTATAAATTTGTGGGTTGCCATTTGTGTAAAAAAGAAATAAACAACTGCTGACATAATCACGATATAGATCCCCCACCCACCATGTCATCAAACATAAGCAAAGCAAAGACCCCTCTGCCCCCTTCAAGCGTTTACATAATACTTGAACCCCCCTAATGATGTAGTATTAATAGTAAGAGAACCTTAAAATTTTATTATTGCATTGTCTTTTGCTTATTATGTTGTTGTTTATGAATGTCTAAATTCAAGTTAAATTTCAGCTGAAACTGAAGGAAAAAGAAATTAAGCATCTCCTAATGAAATTTGACAATGAAAGGTGGAAACTGGATAGAGACAATCGCAGTTCACTCGAAGCAAAGCGTAAAATTCATGACGGATTGAGCTTTGAATTGATGCCTATAGAAAAATCACCAATCACGGAAGGCTATAGGAACAAATGTGAATTTACTGTTGGAATAGATGAGGAGACTAAGCTGCCCACGGTTGGGTTCAGGCTGGGAAGTTATGCTACTGGCACTGTGGCTGTTGGGCCAATACAATCACTTATACATATATCAGATAAAACAAAGAAAGCTGTTTTGGTGAGTACCACAACAACTACTTCATACCACAACTACAGATTAATTTCACGACAACTAGTTCATACCACAACAACAAGTTCATACCACAACAACAAGTTCATACCACAACTACAAATTCATATCACAACAACAAGTTCATACCACAACTTTTTTTTTTCTTTATTGTGTCTGTTTCTTTATATTTGTAGAATAAAGCATTTACTTACTTACTTACTGAACTTTTCCTATAATCTAACACAGTATTACCACAAAAATTACCAAATATTTTTGTAATTATTTGTAGATATTCCAAGAGCTGGTGCGGAGGTCAGAGCTTCAGCCATTCTCCCCAGCAGACTACTCAGGCCACTGGAGATACCTCACTGTCCGGCACTCCATGTCTACTGGAGATATCATGCTCATCGTCGCTATGCATCCTCAGGTCCCTATTCAGTACTTATTATCTCAGCCCACAAGACCTTTCTCGTAGTGATTAAATCTAGGGTTCCGTAGAAAAGTCAGTAGGGTAATAAGAAGGTATCAGTTTGGTTAGGTCAATAATCATTTGATATGGGGTTTGATGAAATAAACAGTAATTGGTGGGTGTTCCGTTACCTTAATATTTATGGAAATAAACAAATAAATCAATAAATAATTCTTAAAAGTTTGGGAATTCCTGTATTCATTGGCGTGGGGGTAGTCAGGGTAGGCAGAAGTAGGCAGCGGTTAACACAGCAGTACACAATTTGTACGCGCTGCCTACCCTGACGACCCCCACTGCCTGCACTAGAGTCTAGTAGACCATCCTAAGACAGATACTTGTAAAAAAGTTCTTTAACCTTATCAACACCAAGTCTGGCGAAATAGTTAAGCTAATATAAAACTTATGCCACTACGTAAAGATTCATTTTACTTTGTGTCCTGCGACCGACATATCAGTCGTTGGCGTTGAAAAGGTTAAATTGTCTTGTATCTCATTTTAGGAGCTAACACCAGAACAGAAAGCCCAAATAGAAAAGGATCTTGTGGAACACTTTAGCTCAGAAGAATCAGTTGCCTGTGGAACTAAATCACTGTACATTGAATACATCACAAAAAGGTTTGTTTTTCAGCAAATCTTCCAATATAAGACCACTGTGAGACTTCGACTCAAATATTTGTAGTCAAGGTATACCCGACATGTTTCGTACCAATCCGTGGTCAAAATTTAGTGCTCGAACGGAGCCAGATGAGAACTAGACACCAACGCTCTTAAAGTTTGGTTACTCAAGCATGCCTTAGAATAACGTCACAGTCAGTGATCTGTAAGAATAGCATTAGTTTTTCGAATAAAATCGAACGTAATCGGGTACAGCACAGCATAGAAAATGACAGTCTTACTAATTCAGTTCGTCGTCTTTTTGGGCCTTAACTACGTAGAGCAGTTAATACCGCCATAACTGCTAGTCACATAATCATTAATCATGGTTAAGTAGAATGTAATACTAACATGATATGTATCCTACTTCCTACTAATATTATAAATGCGAAAGTTTGTGACGATGTGAGTGAGTTAGTGTGTATGTTTGTTCCTTTTTCACGCTAAAACAACTGGACGGATTTGGATAAAATTTGGCACGAAGATAGCTGGTACCTTAGATTAAAACATAGGATACTTTTTATCCCGGAAAATTGCATAGTTCCCGCGGGATAGCGATAAACATATCAATTGCTAATTCTACGCGGACGAAATCGCGGGCAGAAGCTAGTAGTATAATAAAATTATGATTGTGATGAATTTCCGTCTATTGCAATTTAAATTAGTGAATACTTTAAACTACACTATACGGATTTCGCCACCTTATTTAAACTTATTAACCACAAAAGGAAAATATGTTGGACAGTATAAAGTTGCAAATTTATTTATCCTGTTCTCAGGAGAGCAGGTGACGAGGCGTCCAGGCCCGTTCACCTGTGGGGCACCACGCACATCGTAGACACCATCCTGGGCAGGCAGTTCAGGATATCTCCAGAAGCGTTCTTCCAGGTACTACATATAAGAATGTATGAGCATTTATTTTCTCATTACTCTTTCATATAAACGATCTATCTATCTATATAAAAATTACCATGGCTAAAAGGTTAAAAATGAAGATGGGTTCTACTGACGATTCACCCGCCATCAGTATCTTGTCGCATAATATTGAAGAATAGTCACGCTGAGCATTAAATTCTGGTAAATTGGTATGGTATCGCAAGCAAACTGTATTGTTTTAGGGTGCGACCACACCGCCGCTTAAAAAACGGTGACGTTACGGAATCGCAACAAAATGTTTGAAGATACGGTGAGAAAACGTGACGGATACGACACGTCACTGCGTATACGCGGCGGTTTGGTCGCACCCTTATAAAATACTTACGCTTGGAGTGTCCCATTTCTTCAGAATAAGCGACTTGATATTGATATTGATAATGGTAGAAACGCTAGTAGAAATACCCATCTTCATTTTTAACCTAACCTTTATACCAAAAAGTACTGAGAAAATGTATGCTCATTTTTAACCTAAAACACACTCAGTTACTCATACTGTGTGTGATGTCGGACACATATCTATTGTCTACAATTACCACTTTACATTGGCTTGACAATCATTAAATTCGTTAACATGTCGCTATGTGCGTAATACTTAAACGCATCGCTGACGCAAGTGTAGAGTCTAATAGCGGCGACACAGGCCTTCTCCGAAGTTAGAAATTCGAAATTCGTTTGACTTTCCGCTCATACTTAAGTCATTGATATGAGAGTGAGAGGGGCGGCATGATACGAACTTTGATTTTTAGAGTAGCCCCCAGATTCTACAACTCATTCACCAGTTAAGTTTACTAGGATTCTTATGAGAGTAAAATTATAAAACACATTGGTTTGATGACAGGTGTGTGTGCCGGTCGATTTATTAATAAATTTTATGAAATGGCTAGATCAATACAGCGGGTGCGGATATACTGTATCAAAGAGCGATCGACATGAGCCAAGTGAAGGAAGACTCCACTGTTGTCGACATATGCTGTGGCACTGGCACTATAGGACTATGCTTTGCTAAGGTAAGTTAAATTAAGTACAGTCAGTTTCCTAACTAAGTAAGTATGATAAAGTGGATACTTGTGTTAGGGAACCTATCTTAACCTGCCTATATTGCAGCATTGCGGCCAAGTGCTGGGGCTGGAGTTGGTACCCGAAGCGGTGCGGGACGGCAAAGCGAACGCCGAGGCCAACGGCATCAGCAACTGCGACCTGTTCGCCGGCAAGGCGGAGGACATCCTGCCGTCCGTGCTGGCGCGGGCCACGGCCGAGGATATCGTCGCCATCGTCGATCCACCGCGGGCCGGCTTACGTGAGTTACTGTTTCATCAGTTTTTGCCTCTTTAGGCCGGCTTTACATACGGAGTTCGTAGCATTGTCCCGTTCCGTTATATAGCGATGTCCCGTTCGCTGACGTCATTCCGTACGGAAACCGTATGAAAATTCCTTATGTGTCTGGCCGGCCTTACAGTTAAATTTTTGAGCGAAGCGGTCGGAGAGCAAGATAAACTTTTTAACCTTTTTAACACCAACGATCTATATATCAGTCGGAGAAACACAGAACACAGCGTAATAGTAACCTTTACGCAATGGCATAAGATATTAGCTTAACTAATTCGCTAGGCTTGGAACAATTTCATGCATTGCATTCATTAGGGAAACATCGTTGTCTGTCGGGCACCTCACTAAAATCGAAGATAGAACAAAATCAAATCTCAAGTCGCACTACATTGCGGCACTGGGAGGACGACTTTTTACCCGGTCGCATTACGGCCTGGCAATGTAATGAAACGCAGGCTTTTTAACTAAACTGGGCTTAACGTGAGTGAATTCCCGAGTGAAATTGAGTGAGTGATTGAGTGAGGGAGATTGATGAATGTGGATGAAGCGAAAGAGGTATGTCAGGATCGTAGCAAGTGGAACAAAGTAGTCTCTGCCTACCCCTGTGGGAAAGAGGCGTGACGATATGTATGTATGTATGTAATTCCCGAGTGTAAACTAGTCTATACAAATATTATAAATGCTAAAGTGTGTCAGTCTGTCTGTTACCTCTTCACGCTTAAATCTTTGAACCGATTTAGTCGAAATTAGTTCATATTCATATTCATATTCATTTATTGTCAAAACTGTGTACAGTTATCCCGGATCCATTAATTATAGTTATCCCGGAAATTCGCATATGTCCCGCGGCATAGATACGCATTGACAGAATCGCGTTTGACAGTTAGCTAACTGTAAATTAACCTTTTCGTCACCATTGACTTAATGTGAAGTCAGTACAGTACATACTGTGCAAAATGCACCTTCATTTGACAAAATAATGTTGACTGTTGTGAGTGATACTAGAGCTGCTTGGTGGCGAAAAGGTCAAAAGGTAAACTTACTTTAAGAGTTTTTAATGATTCACGGTTAAGTTCATTCGAAATATTATAAACGGGATGTGAACCGCGATTACCTTATCGAAACACCGGGGGTACTGTATCGAAATATCGGGTGCTCAATTAAGGTAATCGCGGTTCACATCCCGTTTATAATATTTCGAATCAACTTACTTGGTACAGACATGCGGGCGGTCACTCAACTCCGCAACACGAAGAAGGTGAAACGGCTGGTGTACATATCGTGCAGCCCGGCTTCGGCTGTGAAGAACTTCGTGGACCTGTCCCGGCCCTCATCGAAGACCCTGCGCGGAGCACCCTTCGCGCCCGTCCGCGCTGTGCCCGTCGACATGTTCCCTCATACGAAACATGTAGAACTGGCCATCTTGTTTGAGAGGGAGGAGGTAGAGTTGCAATTCTATTTAAACTTTTCAGCGCAAAGGACACTTAAAAGTGTCATCAGCTAAGATGTAAAATGCACCTTCATTTGACCAGTTAAAGTTGCTGCTGTTTGGTGGCGAAAAGTTTAACGACCAACTTTTTCGGTCGGTATCATATTAATTCGTCTCATTCGTTTTGACGATCGGGTAACCAAGTGGTTATTGACACTTACTATGAAGCTAGAGGTCCCGGGTTCGAATCCCGGTAGGGGCAGGCACTTGTATGATGAATAAGAATGTTTGTACCCGAGTCATGGATGTTTGTTATATGTATTTAAGTTTGTCTATCCGTTGCCCTTGCCCAGTACCCATAGTACAAACTTCGCTTAGTATGGGACTAGGTCAATTGGTGTAGTTTGTTTCATGATGTTTATTTATCCGTTTTTCGTTCAATTCTTGAGAGTATTTCGCCTCATTTTATATACGTCGCTAATGTTAAAGTCTAATTGGCTAACTGTCCATAACATCTAAGGTACAATTGTGTAACTTGTCTTAATTATAGGAGCGTTTGCGCTCCTGACATTGCGGACTATGGACTAGTCTGAAACATGTCGACCAATAGGTACCCGATTTTTGACACGTGAGTGATAAATTTATTTCACTATATTTGAAACGTTTTATATTAAAAATGACAATTCTCATGTCCCTGTGTTTGTGTGTTAAACTTATACCAGTCCATTTGTCTGATTTACTTTAAATTTGGTATGCGTACGCAGTTTATACAGTTTAGACGGCAATACAAGCACTTTTTATTAAATTATTTTTATAAACATTTTTTTTTGTAGGAATCAAGTCAAGAAATAAAAGATGGTGACCAAATGGAAGTTACTGATGTCAAGGAAAGCTCCGCAAAATGTACGGCTGAAAAAGAAAATGACGCTGACAAAGAAAAAGAAGCGAACACATCAACTACCGACAAGGCAGAAACAGATGTCAATTCCTCGTAGTGTATTCTACACAGGCTTAAGATGAATAATAAATATTTTGTTACGACAATTTTTTGTTTTTTATTTTATTCTTAACACGTCTAAAATATTACCTTGATGAACAACAAATCATACCTGATCATCAATTTGGGTTCCGAAAGCAGCATTCCACTGTAGAACAAGTGCACCGAGTATACTACTCAGTACGACAATGCTTCGAACAAAAACAATACTGCTCGGCAGCGTTTCTTGACGTTCAACAAGCCTTTGATCGGGTGTGGCACAGAGGACTCCTGTACAAGATCAAGAAACTATTACCACACTGTCTGTACCCGATAATGGCATCGTATCTCCATGAAAGGATGTTTCAAGTGAAACACGGTGAAGCAAGATCCTCACTTAATTTCTGCCGTGCAGGAGTCCCTCAAGGATCTGTCCTTGGTCCGATATTATATAACATATTCACATGTGACTTACCCCAATCAAGCAACATTGATGTGGCCACCTTTGCGGATGATGCAGCCTTTCTAGCATGCAACAATGATCCCAATGAAGCAAGTAAAATCTTGCAGGCACAGCTGGACAACACCTACGAATGGTTAAACAAGTGGCGTATAAAAGCTAGTGCTCCTAAATCGCACCACATAACTTTTACACTTAGACGTGATACCTGCCCTCCAGTTAGACTGGGACAAGCTGAACTACCGCAGTCATCCTGCGTCAAGTATCTTGGGTTTTACTTGGATCGAAGAATGACCTGGAAAGATCACATAAAACACAAACGGGGAGAAGTTAACAACAGATTCAGAAACCTACTATGGCTACTTGGAAGACAGTCCGCTCTATCTCTGAGCAACAAGTTAAGAGTGTACTGCTCAGTTATCAAACCAGTTTGGACTTATGGGATCCAAATATGGTCCTCAGCCAGCAAATCTAATATTCTCTGCCTTCAAAGAGCCCAAAATAATATTTTTAGGGTATTGTGCGCTGCTCCCTGGTTCACTCGCATTAGTGAAATCCACGAACACCTGGAAATGCCGACTGTCCTCGAAGAGGCAAAGCGATATAGTGACAGCTACAAGGAGCGCCTCACTAACCACCCAAATCCACTGATTAACCCACTACTCGAGCCTCACTATGCCAGGCGCCTTAAAAGAGCTGATGTGCTGGACATTAATGGAAGTTAGGGCAATGGCCCTCATATTCTGAAAGCGTCATCCACACTCCACAACTAATCTGATTATAGTCTTGCGACTGATTGCAGATATTATAAAGGAAAAAAAAAAAAAAAAAAAAAAAATTTATTCTATCACCCACCAAACAAAAATAACGACCAATATTCCATATTAATGATACTAACAACTTTTTTAAAATTAAGTAACTACGTGAACATGAACAAGTTATTTAAGGCTTAATTAGCTAAATCTTCACAGTCATGTTCAAATTAACCCCTTCTGGAATACCTATTCCAGAGCAATTTTAAGACATATTGTATGCACTTATCAAAAATGACTAGGGATATTGTTTATCCCTAGGCAGTTTTGAACATTTCAATATAGGCATACTACTACAGAGTCAAAAGACCAAATTTGTCCAGGGATAATGATTATCCCAAGTTGTATGTACATTGGAATTAAATATCTTTCAGCTTGAGCTAAATATCTGACGTAATGCGACGCCGATCATGTCCGTTTACTAAAAGACATATCGGCACGACATTAGGGTGCGACCAAACCGCCGCGTATACGCAGTGACGTGTCGTATGCGTCACGTTTGTCACCGTTTCTTCATAAATTTTGTTGCGATTCCGTAACGTCACCGTTTTTTAAGCGGCTCGTATTTGTTCAAAACGCTCATCCAATTGATGCGTACTCAATTTACCTTGACCGTTATCCGAACTACAAAGTTAACTTGATTACTTACCTAATCTTTATACTTGTAGTAATTTTCTCGACTAGAAAACTATAAAGTTTGAGTCCATACCAATAGGTTTCAAATTATTTTAACCGTAATCAATTTGCAACCTTAAGTCGTTCGGATACGGTTAACATTTTAGATCGGTATGTTTTCAAGATAGAACCTTTCGTAGTGAATGCCACGGCCCTGGGGGCGATTACACCCTCACTACTTGCGGCGTCCCGCCAAGAATTTAATAAAGCCGGTGCATACCTCGACGCCCGACTGCCTATTTCTGTGCAAATCTATTAATTTCACAGAAATAGGACAGTCAGGCTAACAAGTCAATAGGAATATAAAATACTCAAGTACTTACCTACTTTCTTTTAGCGGTGTAGCCCAGTGCTTGACTAAGACCGGGCTTGAAAATCTTCTAACTAATATTATAAATGCGAAAGTATGGATGGATGGATGGATGTTTGTTTGTTACTCAATCACGCCAGAACGGCCCAACGGATCTGGATGAAATTTGGCTCATAGGTAGAGAAAAGTCTGGAATAGCACATAGGCTAATTTTTATCCTAGAAAATGGCGTGATTCCCGCAGGATAGCTATGAACGATTTCTTGGCAGACGAAATCGCGGGGAACTGCTGAGAAGTAATAAATCTGGGCAGTGTTTATTACAAATTGAGCATTGAAGAACACAAATTTGCTCTTTTATTATTTCAAAACGAATCAATACCTATTATGTTTTATGTTTAAATTTAAAAATCGAGTAGCAATCTTGGCAATTTTCTGCGTGAACGATGGCGACAAAACAAAGCTAATTAAATTAAAACATTAAACGCTTTGTACCCGTTAAGTAATTTAATGTTAGGTTTAATATTTATTATCTTTTTTCATTTGATGTTTATTTCTTCAGACTGTACATTCGTGTCATTCCGGGGCTACACCACCCCTTGGGTGGCATTTATTTGAGGGAGACGGAGGACTAACGTCTCTCATTATCTCCGTAGCCCCAGCGCCGGAAGCGTCTCAAGCGGCTCTCGAATGAACCAAAATGCGTGTTAAAAGTGTCATAGTAGTTCTGTCTACATTCATATGTTCATACTTGACTTACACTGTCCATGAGAGTTCAGGTAATTTTAAAGTGTTTCTTGTGCGTTCAATTTGTTGTTTTTTTATATCCTTTTCTATTTCCAATTGATGACGTCATTTTAAGATAATATTGAGTTGGTTATCCCTCCCTTTCCACCAAAACGACGAGTACCTATAGATGGGTACTATACACTATTAAGTTCAGAATTTATATTTCAGTTATCACCTAGCTTCCCTTTATTCATCTCAGTGGCTGAATGTTCTTAAAAGGTTCAGAATCCGCCTTTTAATTTAACCTTTACTGACACTTTACGTTTTAGCCCATCAGATAGCAGAGAGCCAGTCCGTATTAGACCCACAAGGCCAATTAGTCCTGAAATGGCGTGTGGATTACTCTATCCGCAAAATCCAGTTCCAATTGGTAGTGTCACGATCGGCGCCTGAGTTCAAATGGTTCGCGCTCGGTTTTTCGGACCGAGGGGATTTGGAGAATTCCGACGTGTGCGTTTTGTGGACCGACTATAATGGGGAAGAACATTTTGAGGTAAGTAATAATGTGAAATAAACTATTTCTTAATTACCATTGCAGCGAATGTTTATTTTGTATTGAGATAAACAGATCTCTCAGTATTAGTACCTAATTGAGGTTTGAAAGTATTAAGTATATTTCATAGCGGACATTTAGGGCGCGTGGTATTCTACTTAATTTGCTCACATTTTTAAAGTCTGTAGCGATGTATAACATGTATATAACATTCCAGAAAATTCTTGTTTGTTTCACGAAGGAACACCTTTTGCGAAATTTCACCAGAATCGAATTATGGGGAACAGAAAAGATGTCTGCAAGACGACGACTACGATATCAAAGGTCTTGTTTAGCTATTCCGCAGATACTGATCGTAGCTAATTGCGGCGGGAAGTATTTTAGTATTGTCATCTCAGGACATGCATGCTGATGGTTCCGGACGGCTGGTTCGTGACGCCCACCAAGACTGCGAGGAGTTCCAGCTTGACTCCGCCACTCGCAGCGTTGTGTTCGAACGCCACTTCGATACCTGCGACGACAACGATTACATCATCGAGGTAACGAACACTTTAACAAAGCTTTAATGGTTAAAATCTAAGCCCAGTCATGTCAAAAGTCAAAGTCAAAGTTCTTTATTTGCATAAAATGTGGTACATTGTGGTTCTTAGTTCTTATTATTAGCAGTCACACACATTTTGCTAGCTGCTGGCACGCAAACGGAGAGATCAAGTGCTACACTAGGCAGGGCATGCTTTACAAAATTTATTGGCTTACTTATTGGGTTCAATTAGTTCAATGTCACAATATTTCATGACTAATATTGTTACAATACAGCGCTCTATAATTCTTTTCGCGGTTCTGCAATGTGATAGCAGATGACAACTTGCACATTATTTTTGTATGTATCTAAACAGCGCCAATTTGGATAGCTTGTAGCTTGATAAGCTGGATCTGGATGGTGTATGTTTTTAAAGTGAAGACTAGTTTTTTGTAATCATACCACGAATTCCCTGAAACCCTAAATGTTATATTTTATGTTGTTGTGTGTATTGAACTAGTTACTAGAATATCAGCAGCCTGATTTTTCATTTAAAATTATTAATAATATTGCTGCTTAAGTTTAATTAATAATTACTTTTAGGATGGCACAGTCCACATAGTCTGGGCCCGTGGTACCGACAAACTGTTCTCATCCCAAGGCCTGTCGTTACCCAGTACCTCAACCAAGAACCATGGCTTTATCAGAGTGAGGCTCCTGACTCCACTCACTGTACCCAAGCCTGATGGAACACAGCTACATTTCCATAACCAGGACTTAAAGGTTCCGGCTGGTGACACCACCTATTGGTGCAAAGTGTTTAAGCTGCCTGATGCTATTATTGAGAAGACCCATCATATCACACAGGTACATATTTTTATTTTGTTTAAGTCTTAAAGTCACGGTAAGAATACGGACATTGTTGAAAGAAAGACACGTTTTTCGAAGGCAGCTTTTTTTTAACATGTATTCCCCGTTCTTTCCGTCACTCTTCTTAGTTAGAGCATCCTACCACTCTATTTAATACGTATCCTACTTTGATGGCGGCGCGATAGCCCTGTGGCCATCCCACGGAACCCAGTAGGCCCATATTCTAGATGACTTCAGTAGAATTAAACTTCAAAACATGAAAAAAAAATGTAACAAAAAAAAATGTTTGCTTACAAAATTAAATTAATATACGGTGCTTTTAAGTAATGCACACAAAGTTGTGCGCCTTTTAAGTAATGGAGATGTTGGTGGTGATGTTGTAGTTCGAATCTGCCATAACCAAAGGAAATGAGGGCTTGGTGCATCATATGGAGGTGTTCTATTGCGATGAAGATCCAAAGAAAGACATTCCGCTATACGACGGCAATTGCTTTGCCCCCGACAGACCGGAGATTACTAAGAAATGTTCTAAGGTGAGTTCAAAAAAAAATAAAAAATACTGTTGCTGTTATTGCTGTTATACTCAATTGTGCTTCAGAAATTGGCACCTTTATCACTAAGTTTATGGGTAACTAAGCTTTCAGCTTCATCACTACATAGTATAAAACAAAGTCGCTTTCTCTGTCCCTCCCTATGTACGAGTATGCTTAAATCTTTAAAACTACGCAACGGATTTTGTTGCTGTTTTTTTTAATAGATAGAGTGAATCAAGAGGAAGGTTTATTTAGGGACATACTATGTAACTAACAAAATGAATCTCTGTTGTTCGAAATAAATGCATTTATTATTATTATTTATTATATGTATAATATACGAGTACATGCATAATATACCGTGTGAAGCCGGGGCGGGTCTTTATAGGTACAAATATTCTGGTGCGTGAATAAACTTTTATAAATATTTCAGTTACATTTTTTGTGTGTTTAAAAAGTGTTTAAAAAGATTTGTATTTCAAAAACAAATATCTTATGAAGTGTACTAAAGGTTAAATAAACATCCAAAAGGTTAAATCGGCGTGGGCGATGGGCGCGCGCCCATTCACGTACCCACCAGAGGCAGGGCTTCCCCTTGGCGGCCTCGGAGCCAACAAATACGTGATGCTGGAAGTGCATTACAACAACCCTGAACTGAGAAAAGGTAATTCATTTTACTTATTTAATTGAATGAGGTGGTAAAAGCAATGGAATAGTGAGAAGGAGGGGTAATTACACAAAAGATCCACAAATGGGTCGAAGTGTATCCGTAAGGGCCCCTAGTTAGTAAGATAAGATAAGATACTTATTTAATTGAGAATGAATGATTATTTAAAAAGTGCTTGATGATTTTTCTACTGATAGGAATAACCATCTTTAGCAACAGTACAAATTTTCAATTTTTTCCGTTGGGCCATAAATTTTATAAAAATGGAAACATTTTACGAGAAAAGTTGTACCCTCGTAATTAGCAGTAAACATACCGAGAGCATAACTTTTCTCTGCAGCTGACTGCCCGTAATCATCAATTTTCAAATCTTTTAACATGAAACTATCGTGAGACTCAAACATAATTACAACAAAACGGATAACGCACGTAGCCGAAAGAATGCTCCGACAATTGTTTCGGACTAATCCGTAGTCCTTCATCAGAGAGCGGTCGCCCCGGCGGCAGCGAAACGAACACGAATTAAATTTTCAAACCCTTTATAGTTTGTAAAATACATACTCGTTAAAATGTTTGCATTGTTTCAATTTTTTTCATTCGTAGATTGGGTGGACAGTTCGGGCATCCTACTGCACGTGACGCCCAACCGCCGTCGTTACGACGCAGCCATTATGGAGCTCGGCCTCGAATATACGGACAAAATGGCAATACCTGCCGGCCAGGACGCCTTCCCGCTCACCGCGTATTGCGTGCCGCAGTGTACTGGCGTCGTAAGCGACTTTAACCTTCTTGCCACTTTTTGATATGAAGTCAGTTCCGTCACTGACATTCAAATGATAATGACAAAATTAAGTTGACAGCTGCGAGTGACATTAGAGTAGAGATGCTTGGCGGCGTAAAGGTTAACCTATTTAACTGTATTTTAAACATATCCATAGGTACCACAAAGAAATTTATCACTTAAATAATACGTGACATCCAAAATCTGCAAAAGATGGCCTTGCCGGCTAGTGCGTCTTTCCACTCACTGCCTGCTGCGTGTCACAACGATTTTAAACCAAACTTTAACCTTTTAACCTTTACTAGTTGAGCATGATTTGCGCGAATATTGTTTTTTTTTTATCATTAGAATGGAAACAGATAAGGTCAATTCATGATTTACTCACCCCCTTATTCATAAATGCTCTTTAGGCTTCTGCTAACTTAGCAATCGTTTGTCATTATCTGTCACTTTGACATTTACCTTTCACAGATAAGGACAAACGATTGCTAAGTTAGCAGAAGCCTATAGAGCGTTTATGAATAAGGGGGTATGTGTTAATCTTCACCTTCGGTGTATCTTTTTCTAGCGCCGAAGAGCGCAATAAGTGCAAATTACATTTTCCATCCTAGCAGGCGAAGGTCGGAGACCGTACCGCTTCGTTAAGGTGATATCAGACGGTATTTTTTTTGTTCATTTTCTTATTTCATTTTGCATCTTTCAGTCAGACACGTCTGAACGCAAAGTGAAAGAAAAGTGCCGAATGAATTCATTAGTAAATTAATCAAACGGTGTTGTATATTTTCATTCGGCAACATTCACTCGAAAGAACATTCACACGAGTAAACCGTCTGATATCACTTTTATTAAAGTGTCAACCAAGGCGGTAACAATGATTGCGTATTGTTTTTTTTTTCAGGGTCTCCCAGCGCGCGGCATCACTGTGTTCGGCAGCCAGCTGCACACGCACCTGACGGGCGTGGCGGTGTGGACGCGGCACGCGCGCGGCGGCCGCGAGCTGCCCGCGCTCAACAGGGACCTGCACTACTCCACGCACTTCCAGGAGATACGGCTGCTGCACACGCCTGTCACCGTGCTGCCGGTAAGAAGGTTAAAAAAAAGAAAGAAAGCATAAATTACAAAAAAGTAGTATAAATATATGAGCATGCATGCCACGAAATGGTCCTCAGCATAATGCTGGCCTTACAGCCAGCGCTGGTCTTCATACATTTTGTCTAAACGTACCGTCAATGTCTTTTACGCGCCGATGTGGTATGTCATCATCATCTCCAGCCTATATACGTCCCACTGCTGGGCACAGGCCTCCTCTCAGAATGAGAGGGCTTGGGCTATAGTTCCCACTCGGGCCCAGTGGGGATGTGGAACTTCACACACACCATTGAATTGCTTCGCAGTTGTGTGCAGGGTTTCCTCACGATGTTTATCCTTCACCGAAAAGCTCATGGTAAATTTCAAATGAGATATCGCACATAAATTCCGAAAAACTCAGAGGTGCGAGCCCGGGATTCGAACCCGCGACCCTCTGCTTGAGAGGCCACAGGTCAAACCACTAGGCTACCACGGCTTTTTTTTTTTGTGTGGTATGTAACTGTATGGTAATATTTGTCGAACACGAAAAATCCTGAAAATCATTTACAGGGGTTCTTTGATTTAACCTAACCACCTTAAATTTTTCGGATCAATTTTAACATACCATTACGATCCAGGGTGACTTCCTGGAAACGACCTGCATCCACCGCACCCTAGACCGCGAGAACACGACCGTCGGCGGCCACGCCATCACCGACGAGATGTGCGTCAACTACCTGCACTACTACCCCGCCAGCGAGCTGGAGGTCTGCAAGAGCGCCGTCTCCAACGCCGCGCTAGAAGCATACTTCAAGTTTGAACGGAAGTATGTCATATACAACATTCGCTAGCCACGGCCAAAGAGCAACAGAAGCACTTATTAATAAATTAGCACCGCTAGCGTCTTTATACTTCTAGGAATCTATAAACTGGACGGTTAGCACGAAACCTTGCGAGAGCTGTGTCGCGCGCGAGATATACTACCTGTCTCTTTCTAGAACGTACGATACGAGTAGCCTACCTAGCGCACGCGTTTCGGCACTATGTCCCTTACTTTCTTTGCCACTTCCCATACCACTCGTCGAGCGTGCTCATGTCGATTCCCCCTCGCAATTGTCCGCATAGATGCAATTACAGAATTCTATTTATGTTACACGCTGTGTGTTCGCGTCCTAGCATGTCAAAGAAAGTTTTTTTTTGTTTTATTTATAAGGATGTTTAATTCCAGCTGGGATAACATTTCGATATCGTACGCCGCGGCTCCGCGCCAGAACTACCTGGCTATTCGCCCCTGGACGCCGCTGAGAGTTAGCGCGTTGCATACTCTCTACACAGAGTCGCCTATCTCCATGCAATGCAACAAATCTGATGGGAATCGCTTCCAGGTAATATGAGCTGGCTATGGAAGCACTATAACCATTCAGCCGCGTTATTCCAACAGCTTAAGTGTTGAAAGTTTAGCAAGCAACACTTAAATTTTTACCTAAATGCAGTTTTTTTAATATGTGGTCTGCCATTCTACCCTAAAATTGAAAATCCTTTACACGTCATAATTCATGAAATATAATAACTCCGATACGTCGTGGCTGTCAACTCGAAAGTTCGATTTTAGCGAAATATTCATTTGATAAAATAGAAAGTTGGATGAAAAGTGATAGACCTCTGATTTGGTCGATCGTACACGCTGCACGTGTTGATTGTCAATTTATATTTTTGCGTTTATGCTTTCAATATCCACATCCACATTATATTAAATGTTAGGCAATTTTTGAAGCTTGTCACTGTTCCAGGGCGACTGGGAAGGCTTGCCAATACCGAGGATCAAAGTGCCGCTGCCGCGCGAGCCGCGACTCTGCCCGGCCTCGCACAATGGAAATACATTCAAAAAATAAACCAAAATATTGAAATATGTATTTACTATTTACATACACATATTTAGGCGCCTACTCGATAGTTAATTGGCGCTCCATGCATCTTAGATGTGTGTTTATTATGTATAATGATAATGAATGATAGAAATAGGATTTAATCGATTTGAAATTATTTTATGCCATTTCGTAGCCAACTCTTTTACAACTACAACGTATACGCTACAAACTTTGGTCAGCTGTTTATTAAAAAATACATTGAAAATGTAAAGGTACCTACCTATAACTCTGTTGTGATACAAAAAATGTAATAATTTCAAATAAATAAATAAATTAATGTTATTTCAGTTTATTATTTGGTTGATTACTTGAATTACTTCAATAATATGTTCAGGTAGTTAGCTCTTATTTTGTTAACTATAAGTGAAAAGCTTCCACATATTTTTTGATTCACTTGTTAATTATTAACTTGACTATAACGAAATGAAAATGCTGTTTTATAAGCAGTAATTATTCTGTGTATGATTTACCTGTTATTTTATTGTAGCTGATTTTAACTTGAATCGGAATAAAGATCTCAGGAAATTTAAGTCATTTCAATTATTACAATTACTTACTTTTATAAGTGCCGGCACGCAAGTCTAGCAATGACCTTGTATGCGCAGAAGTATAAAAATAGGAGATGTATGTCACTCACGAAGCAGTAAACCTGTGGAATGTAACACCATCAGTGGAATAGTTCGATGTTTTACTATTTTTACCGCACCACTTGATGGCGCAGAACGGCATATTTATATTTTTTTTTATTATTTTCGAGCGATCGTTCCTAGCGTAGTACGGAATTGGAACTAACGAAGATTTGAGTGGGGCGAGCCTGTATTAGCTCTGTCGGAGCTAATGTTTGGCGGTACGGATTCCCCCCGCATGAGCAGTCTAGTGGTTATATTGTCTTTGATGTCACTACACTAGTAGGTATTTAGTTTAGGTTTAGGATTAGCGTATAGTTATCTAATTTTAAGTATCTAATGTAAAATGTAACGCTATGGTGTCAACTGTCATGTTATATATATATAATATACATAAATAAATCTAAACTAAAGTAGAAACAAACCAAGTAAATTAGCGTAAAAGTGCGTTATAGACCGACCGCCTAACCGAGTCCTCGCCCGCGCGGGTAGGGGCGCAAGGTAGGACGACAAAGGGAACCGAGAGCGGTGCGGGCGGGCCGGGTAGTATTGTTAGTACTATAGTATTATAGTCTGTATAGAATATAGATTTATCTATGTGATTGTAAGTATATAATATATAACTGAATCTTATAAAATAATGTTATTCAATAAAAAAAAAGAAATAAGTAGGAAGCGCACTATCCTCGTTAAATAATTAAATTCAACAATTCGGACCAGAAAACCAACTGGATTGAAAGATGTTTGACGTTTCAAGATTGCTCCAGACATTTTTAATCTGTGCAGTGTTTTCTGTATGCTTCGCACTCGATACGCGCATGGACGTCATTTATTTAATTTATTTGACTTAATTATATTCCGGCAGCAGTATTATTTTAGTATAATCATGTCTAACGAATACGGATTTAACAGCGACGATTCTCCTAACAAAACGAATTCACATCTTCAACTTCCCAGTCCTATAATTACTCGGCGGAACCGAACCGCGTCAACGTAAGTTCTGGTTTTCATTGTAAACAAATTTTAATTATAACGCCAAGGTAATGAAATATGATTGTTTGTGTTTATGTCTAGGTCTGAGAGAGCGTTAGGAAATCCAATAGAGAGCGGAAAAATCAAGTCGTTTTGCCGGGCAAAGGGTCATGGTTTTGTAATTCCCGAAAAGAGCGGCGAAGATATTTTCGTCCACATCTCTGAGTGAGTACATTGTTTTACATACCTAATTACGTCCAGAAACAATGTTTAGCTAACATAGTTCATGCTTCAGTAATTGGACATACAGAACAAGTCGTTTGTGTATTTATATAATTAGCACCTTTATGAGGTCAGTGGGTGGTCTAGAATGTTACTGGTACCATTTAGACTGTGTAGTATTATTTAGTTTATATTGCGTTATATACTTAGGTATGGACCTTATACTACAGTACACACATGCTTTGATCAAACTGAAGTGCCTGTGGCATGAAAAAGTAGGCTAATTACTGAGGTAGTTCTCTAAATCAGTGATTCCCAAATTAATCATGATAGTGATTTGTCTTTTAAAAGCAACAAAAGTTTAAGCCTCGCATTTCAGACCTGACTACTATTTAGGTTGCGGTATGACAATGCCTTATTAGTTGCTTGTGTTAATATCTGAGGCCCAATCCGAAATCTGCTTGTAACTGATAGTTTGGGAAATACTGGTCTTAACAACTACAGATATGGACATTGCAATTATTTGGTTTCAGTATTGAAGGTGAGTACGTGCCACTGCCTGGTGACGAGGTCATATACCGTCTCTGCCCCATCCCGCCCAAGTTTGAGAAGTACCAGGCGGTCCATGTGCGCATTGTGCACCTGACCCCCGAGAAACACCTCAAGTGGGACGAACCCCCACTGTAACGGCTTCAAACAAGATCAGCAGAGTAACACCAATATTTACCACTTTAGTTTTCGCATCTGCCTTGCCATATGCTGTGTTTCTACCAGCTAAACAAACAATTTGAAGTTTGTAATGATCACATCTAGTGTACTCCACACAAAGCTTCTTTTCAAGAACATTGTGTTTGTGGCAGTGCAGTCTTATCCAGTTTATCCTGTGTTTTACCTACAATCTGTTTTATTGTTTTTTTTTGCACATTCAAACTTCTAGATTAAGTTTTGTTTATAAAATCTCATAAGAATTAACATTATGATATATGAAGGGAAGGAAATTGATGCTTAATTCAGTTTAAATAGGAATGCTATATTATTTTCATAATGATATTCATACTGTATGTACAGGAACAGGATACAGGCCTAATCTACTTATCAGAAAAAATTGTGACTAAGCTCATATTTGCTGGAACAGAGGAATGTTAAAGGTTGTATTATTATGAAGTGTCAGTTGCAGATGAGATTCAGTATTGGAAATTTTAAGTGAGAAGCCAACATTGTGGTGCTAAATTTTTGAAGGTTTTACCATCATCTTAAGATTTTGATAACAATTGTAGTCAATACAGAGTGAGTAATGGCTTCTTGCATACTATTATTAGATGTTTAGTTGGGACCACTGCCAATTCTAAAATTCATGTATTGTTCCATTTTTATTTTGTCCATAACATTCCAAAGTTTATTGTGCTCAAACTATTTTAAACAGATACAATTTAAAAACACATTTACACTTAAAAGTGTGTAAAACTATCAATTTGTCTTCTTTAACCCTTGAAAATCGTAATAAAGTACATACAAACATACAGAATGTGGGAAGTGAATTTGTTTTGTACTATGTAAAGATTGGTTGGAACTTGGATGACTTATGATAATAGTGAACCATCAACTGGATATACTTGATATTGCTCCACTTACCCTAAAAGATCAAGATATTTATGAAATATACATAACATGAGCTTCAGTTCAAATGGTGTGGTCCTACTATACAAAGACAAGCTTTCACCTACTGATACAATAATCAATTGTTTGGCCTAAATGTAACTTAACGAATATACTGTCTGCGTTTTGTGTTGCAATTGTTAATTAATTAGCAATAGAACTTAGTTTTGCACAAATCTGTTGTGCCACTGTTGTGATAAGATATCAATGAACTTACTAATTGTTATTATTACATAATCAACGTAAGGGATTAAGACGTGATTTATGTATGTATGTATAATCATTATGTTTTATTAATTTTATAGGTGTCGGCTGTAGGTCCATTTGCTACATATTATGTATAGACAATTAACTCTATGAATATAGTTTTAAATGATTCAAGGTTAACTATAGACATATCTTCTGCAGGACGTAGACTGCTATTATATTTAACGACCTGCAGCTAAACAACATCCACCCACAATATCTTTAGTCTACACGTGATGCATGCAATGCAACTGCGTCGAAACATCGGGAGGTCGTTAAAAGTAATTGTGGTCTACATCCTGCAGAAAATAGTTTCAGCATTATGAAACCGAAAATGTATCAATTCAAATAAAACAATGTATTCAAAAATAAGCATTCCAGTGAAGCAGTTTTGTGCTTCTTAATATTTTACGACGCCCCGGGCCGTAAGTAGCAATATAACGAGCGCTAGGCGAGCGAAAATTTCCATTTAGCCAGGGGAAGACGTAAAATTGTGTACACACCTCGGGTGGTGATAAAGAAAACCTCGGATCTCATGTTTATCGCCCTCGCCTTAGGCTCATGGGATAAGTTGCTGCGATCAAAGACGTTCTTTATTTCACCACCCTCGGAATGTAATGTACTAATGAAATTGTGTTGTCCCATGTATTAGAAACAACAAATCTGTGAAATTTTGTTGTAATCTTAATCTATTCACTGCTCTCGCTTGAAACAATGTTTAGCTATTTGTTTATTCTCATTGCCAGTCGATGTTCACATTGCCATCATTGTTACAGTACTTAGTAATAAACATAATAGTTATAACGGCGAATATATCTATGTGTAAGCATAAGAATAGTTGTTTTATTTTGCCCACAGCTGCGCTAACAAGTAGAGTTCTTTTGTTTGTGATCAAACACCAGATCTTGTTAAAAACAAGCTGTTGCACGCGACTCCGTCTGCGGAGAATTGGCTTATCGCTTAGCAGAGATTAAAACTTCCACATCCTTTCCGGGGACTGAAACTATCTCTAAAACAAATTCCAACTGAATCGGTTCAGTGGTTTTAGGTGTTAATACGTAACAGACAGACACAGATAGTTACTTTAGCACTTTGTTAGTAGGGGTTGTTTTATAATGACGTAAGAGGTTTTGTTTTGTGCTACAAGTGAAGTCGTTATCAGTTATCTCAGAGCGTCCTAATAAGTCAACTATTAGAACACGATTGACACTGAAGTTTCGTATACGTTTTTTTTAACCCTCAACGTAAAAAGAGTAGTATTATAAGTTGGATGTCCATCTCTCCCTCTCTGTATGTGTGGTTGTGCGTCTGTGGCATCATAGCTTGAGAACGGATGGACTGATTTCGATGCGGTTTTTTTTTTATTCGAAATCCAGTTTCTTTGCGGTGGTTCTTAGCCATGTTTGGAAAAATCTGTCGAGCAATTTGAAGAGTATCAGCTCTTTCCCAAAATGATGTAAAGCATTTTTTTTTAGTTGAATAATTTTTTTATTAATTACTTCGATTAATGCGTGGGGGATTGTATTTTTTTTTATTTACTGTTATTATATTAGGACGCTACGGTATACCTTATGACTGAATCTAGCTATGTATAAAATGCAAGTCTGTTATGATGTATCGTTGTTTGATAATGATAACATCTGTTATCTTTATGTATTGATTTTATACACCAAAAACTGTTTACCGAGGTAATGTATAACCAGATTATAATGGAACGACTGTTTAGTTTATGATTGTGAATTACTTTAAGGTACGCAAGTGTTTGTTTAATCTTTTCGCTGCCACGTCAAATACAAGAGACGTTACCCATAGGCCAGTCTTTATTGCGATACCCTAAGTTGAACCTAAAACCAATTGTACGAAGGTTGCTCTTGCTTTGAAGTAATGGACGTATATATGGGTCCCAGTGGCGTAACTACGTCAGGGGCCCGCGGCAAATTCGTCAAATGGGGCTTCCTTACTATAAAGAAGTGCATCATCTTCCCTTCTGTGCTCAAGGCGAAGCCATTTCGGGGCCCCGTAGAGCTGGGGGCCCCTGGCATTTTGCCAGCCCCGCCACCCTATAGTTATGCCACTATAGGTTGTTGGCATTGAACCTGCGGTGCTGATGTGTGGGCAACGAAAAGGTTCAACAGTATTTGTAGTATCATAGCTTCCAAATAGTTCTACTAACGAAGTTATTAAGTTAGTTCAGCTGTAAATTTTTAGCTGTTTCATTAAAATTAGTACGTGCATTTAGGACACCGTGCTTTGAAATAAAAATGTTGGGAAATATTATATTTCCTAGGTCGTTCATCGTCCCGTTTGTAAGAGGCTAAATATGAATTTAACGTTTGTTCCCTAGATATGTACTTATATATTCAAAAGAGCATACTGTAACGCGTCTGCCTGCAAAGTATGTAAACGTAAGGATATAGAAAAAAAAAAACTTTTCTGTGTACACAGTTTATTAGTAAACGTAAGCTATACATTTATATAAAGGAGCTAATCTTGTCTGAAGCGACTCAAACATCAAAAATTACTTACAAAATTACATAACCACTGCACGTCGACTAAATACTGATCTTATTGTTACTGTCATTTCATTAATTGAGAATAGTTTAATGATTTTCACTTACAACTAAATTAGAACAATATGTAAATGATATAAAATTTCTCTATACAAAAAGGTACGTAAACAATTAATCATTTTTATCAATTCTGCTTAAAGCTGGATCCCGTGACTGCGACGATGCGTCAACGCAGGCCGCCGTTCCGTAACAAAGTTCATTGGAAAATGAGACTTATGCGAGGGTACAGTAAATCGATTTTGCACCGTGATGGATAAATTTGAAACGGTATCTTGCGCTGGTTTCTGTCGCACATACACCTACTATCATGCGTTTTTACAAACCACTGTTTTATAATTAGCTACCTTATAATGTACTTGATCTATGCAAACAATATTGCTCTTAAATTGACTCAAAGTTTTATGATATAAACATGTGCTTTCTCTGAAGCCCAGATTATGACCAAGATGGCCGATATGATTTTATTTTAACAAATCACTAACATTGAAAAATCACTTTACATTTGCACAGTAATATACCATATTTTTACGGCTAGTTCACAAGAAATTGCTATCATTATTAATTGCTAGTAATTCTCCACAAGGAAGACTGTGATAACGTTCTCTCAGCGTTCACTACATGATAATAAAGTTACAAAAGTAGTAAAAAACGTCGTTGTATACAAAAAATACGAAATGCTAGACTTTTTTTGAGAAAAAAAAAATGCAATATCTCACAGTGCTTTGGTGCTACGCAGATACTTGAAGAACAGTTCGTATAGTTGTTAAATGCATGCAAATACATCGCTTGAGAGGGAGTGGTGAAGCTGTGATGTTTCTGGGTATTCCGGGCTTTAATCCCCGCCGTTCGTCATGTTGCCATTCTGTAAAAAAAAATACCAATTCAGTCTTAATCTACATACAATATAAATAATTATAATAGCACGCATCATGGAATGATGGAGATCCGGGTTCGATTCCCGGCCATAGCTTTACTCTTCGGATTTTTCTGTGTTGTAAGGGTCGTTTATAAATTCTGAGTTTAGTGTAAAAACCATGTTAAGAGCTGACCTCCTGCATCTGCGCGAGCTGGTAGTGCCGCGCTCGCAGCGCCGAAAGCTTCGCACGCTCCGCGTCCAGCGCCGTCTCCAGCTCCAGCGAGCGCACCTTGCTCTCCATCTCGAGCCGCCGCGTCGCCGTCAGCGTCAGCGCCGACGTGTCCAGCGCTTCTGCAACACAATGCCAGATCACAGGTGAGCGGAAGATAACTAGACAGCGCGGGGCGGCGCGCAGTCTATACACTATGCTAGTGGAGTGTCTCACGGCAACAGCGGTACCGACCCTGGTCGTGCAGGCGGCGCGAGGTGTCGCGCGCGGCGGCGACCACGGCGCCGGTGGCGGCGGCCACGGCGCGCGAGGCCAGCGTCAGGCGCTGCAGCGCGGGCGCGCGGGGCGGCGCGCAGTCTATACACTATGCTAGTGGAGTGTCTCACGGCAACAGCGGTACCGACCCTGGTCGTGCAGGCGGCGCGAGGTGTCGCGCGCGGCGGCGACCACGGCGCCGGTGGCGGCGGCCACGGCGCGCGAGGCCAGCGTCAGGCGCTGCAGCGCGGGCGCGCGGGGCGGCGCGCAGTCTATACACTATGCTAGTGGAGTGTCTCACGGCAACAGCGGTACCGACCCTGGTCGTGCAGGCGGCGCGAGGTGTCGCGCGCGGCGGCGACCACGGCGCCGGTGGCGGCGGCCACGGCGCGCGAGGCCAGCGTCAGGCGCTGCAGCGCGGGCGCGCGGGGCGGCGCGCAGTCTATACACTATGCTAGTGGAGTGTCTCACGGCAACAGCGGTACCGACCCTGGTCGTGCAGGCGGCGCGAGGTGTCGCGCGCGGCGGCGACCACGGCGCCGGTGGCGGCGGCCACGGCGCGCGAGGCCAGCGTCAGGCGCTGCAGCGCGGGCGCGCGGGGCGGCGCGCAGTCTATACACTATGCTAGTGGAGTGTCTCACGGCAACAGCGGTACCGACCCTGGTCGTGCAGGCGGCGCGAGGTGTCGCGCGCGGCGGCGACCACGGCGCCGGTGGCGGCGGCCACGGCGCGCGAGGCCAGCGTCAGGCGCTGCAGCGCGGGCGCGCGGGGCGGCGCGCAGTCTATACACTATGCTAGTGGAGTGTCTCACGGCAACAGCGGTACCGACCCTGGTCGTGCAGGCGGCGCGAGGTGTCGCGCGCGGCGGCGACCACGGCGCCGGTGGCGGCGGCCACGGCGCGCGAGGCCAGCGTCAGGCGCTGCAGCGCGGGCGCGCGGGGCGGCGCGCAGTCTATACACTATGCTAGTGGAGTGTCTCACGGCAACAGCGGTACCGACCCTGGTCGTGCAGGCGGCGCGAGGTGTCGCGCGCGGCGGCGACCACGGTGCCGGTGGCGGCGGCCACGGCGCGCGAGGCCAGCGTCAGGCGCTGCAGCGCGGGCGCGCGGGGCGGCGCGCAGTCTATACACTATGCTAGTGGAGTGTCTCACGGCAACAGCGGTACCGACCCTGGTCGTGCAGGCGGCGCGAGGTGTCGCGCGCGGCGGCGACCACGGCGCCGGTGGCGGCGGCCACGGCGCGCGAGGCCAGCGTCAGGCGCTGCAGCGCGGGCGCGCGGGGCGGCGCGCAGTCTATACACTATGCTAGTGGAGTGTCTCACGGCAACAGCGGTACCGACCCTGGTCGTGCAGGCGGCGCGAGGTGTCGCGCGCGGCGGCGACCACGGCGCCGGTGGCGGCGGCCACGGCGCGCGAGGCCAGCGTCAGGCGCTGCAGCGCGGGCGCGCGGGGCGGCGCGCAGTCTATACACTATGCTAGTGGAGTGTCTCACGGCAACAGCGGTACCGACCCTGGTCGTGCAGGCGGCGCGAGGTGTCGCGCGCGGCGGCGACCACGGCGCCGGTGGCGGCGGCCACGGCGCGCGAGGCCAGCGTCAGGCGCTGCAGCGCGGGCGCGCGGGGCGGCGCGCAGTCTATACACTATGCTAGTGGAGTGTCTCACGGCAACAGCGGTACCGACCCTGGTCGTGCAGGCGGCGCGAGGTGTCGCGCGCGGCGGCGACCACGGCGCCGGTGGCGGCGGCCACGGCGCGCGAGGCCAGCGTCAGGCGCTGCAGCGCGGGCGCGCGGGGCGGCGCGCAGTCTATACACTATGCTAGTGGAGTGTCTCACGGCAACAGCGGTACCGACCCTGGTCGTGCAGGCGGCGCGAGGTGTCGCGCGCGGCGGCGACCACGGCGCCGGTGGCGGCGGCCACGGCGCGCGAGGCCAGCGTCAGGCGCTGCAGCGCGGGCGCGCGGGGCGGCGCGCAGTCTATACACTATGCTAGTGGAGTGTCTCACGGCAACAGCGGTACCGACCCTGGTCGTGCAGGCGGCGCGAGGTGTCGCGCGCGGCGGCGACCACGGCGCCGGTGGCGGCGGCCACGGCGCGCGAGGCCAGCGTCAGGCGCTGCAGCGCGGGCGCGCGGGGCGGCGCGCAGTCTATACACTATGCTAGTGGAGTGTCTCACGGCAACAGCGGTACCGACCCTGGTCGTGCAGGCGGCGCGAGGTGTCGCGCGCGGCGGCGACCACGGCGCCGGTGGCGGCGGCCACGGCGCGCGAGGCCAGCGTCAGGCGCTGCAGCGCGGGCGCGCGGGGCGGCGCGCAGTCTATACACTATGCTAGTGGAGTGTCTCACGGCAACAGCGGTACCGACCCTGGTCGTGCAGGCGGCGCGAGGTGTCGCGCGCGGCGGCGACCACGGAGCCGGTGGCGGCGGCCACGGCGCGCGAGGCCAGCGTCAGGCGCTGCAGCGCGGGCGCGCGGGGCGGCGCGCAGTCTATACACTATGCTAGTGGAGTGTCTCACGGCAACAGCGGTACCGACCCTGGTCGTGCAGGCGGCGCGAGGTGTCGCGCGCGGCGGCGACCACGGCGCCGGTGGCGGCGGCCACGGCGCGCGAGGCCAGCGTCAGGCGCTGCAGCGCGGGCGCGCGGGGCGGCGCGCAGTCTATACACTATGCTAGTGGAGTGTCTCACGGCAACAGCGGTACCGACCCTGGTCGTGCAGGCGGCGCGAGGTGTCGCGCGCGGCGGCGACCACGGCGCCGGTGGCGGCGGCCACGGCGCGCGAGGCCAGCGTCAGGCGCTGCAGCGCGGGCGCGCGGGGCGGCGCGCAGTCTATACACTATGCTAGTGGAGTGTCTCACGGCAACAGCGGTACCGACCCTGGTCGTGCAGGCGGCGCGAGGTGTCGCGCGCGGCGGCGACCACGGCGCCGGTGGCGGCGGCCACGGCGCGCGAGGCCAGCGTCAGGCGCTGCAGCGCGGGCGCGCGGGGCGGCGCGCAGTCTATACACTATGCTAGTGGAGTGTCTCACGGCAACAGCGGTACCGACCCTGGTCGTGCAGGCGGCGCGAGGTGTCGCGCGCGGCGGCGACCACGGCGCCGGTGGCGGCGGCCACGGCGCGCGAGGCCAGCGTCAGGCGCTGCAGCGCGGGCGCGCGGGGCGGCGCGCAGTCTATACACTATGCTAGTGGAGTGTCTCACGGCAACAGCGGTACCGACCCTGGTCGTGCAGGCGGCGCGAGGTGTCGCGCGCGGCGGCGACCACGGCGCCGGTGGCGGCGGCCACGGCGCGCGAGGCCAGCGTCAGGCGCTGCAGCGCGGGCGCGCGGGGCGGCGCGCAGTCTATACACTATGCTAGTGGAGTGTCTCACGGCAACAGCGGTACCGACCCTGGTCGTGCAGGCGGCGCGAGGTGTCGCGCGCGGCGGCGACCACGGCGCCGGTGGCGGCGGCCACGGCGCGCGAGGCCAGCGTCAGGCGCTGCAGCGCGGGCGCGCGGGGCGGCGCGCAGTCTATACACTATGCTAGTGGAGTGTCTCACGGCAACAGCGGTACCGACCCTGGTCGTGCAGGCGGCGCGAGGTGTCGCGCGCGGCGGCGACCACGGCGCCGGTGGCGGCGGCCACGGCGCGCGAGGCCAGCGTCAGGCGCTGCAGCGCGGGCGCGCGGGGCGGCGCGCAGTCTATACACTATGCTAGTGGAGTGTCTCACGGCAACAGCGGTACCGACCCTGGTCGTGCAGGCGGCGCGAGGTGTCGCGCGCGGCGGCGACCACGGCGCCGGTGGCGGCGGCCACGGCGCGCGAGGCCAGCGTCAGGCGCTGCAGCGCGGGCGCGCGGGGCGGCGCGCAGTCTATACACTATGCTAGTGGAGTGTCTCACGGCAACAGCGGTACCGACCCTGGTCGTGCAGGCGGCGCGAGGTGTCGCGCGCGGCGGCGACCACGGCGCCGGTGGCGGCGGCCACGGCGCGCGAGGCCAGCGTCAGGCGCTGCAGCGCGGGCGCGCGGGGCGGCGCGCAGTCTATACACTATGCTAGTGGAGTGTCTCACGGCAACAGCGGTACCGACCCTGGTCGTGCAGGCGGCGCGAGGTGTCGCGCGCGGCGGCGACCACGGCGCCGGTGGCGGCGGCCACGGCGCGCGAGGCCAGCGTCAGGCGCTGCAGCGCGGGCGCGCGGGGCGGCGCGCAGTCTATACACTATGCTAGTGGAGTGTCTCACGGCAACAGCGGTACCGACCCTGGTCGTGCAGGCGGCGCGAGGTGTCGCGCGCGGCGGCGACCACGGCGCCGGTGGCGGCGGCCACGGCGCGCGAGGCCAGCGTCAGGCGCTGCAGCGCGGGCGCGCGGGGCGGCGCGCAGTCTATACACTATGCTAGTGGAGTGTCTCACGGCAACAGCGGTACCGACCCTGGTCGTGCAGGCGGCGCGAGGTGTCGCGCGCGGCGGCGACCACGGCGCCGGTGGCGGCGGCCACGGCGCGCGAGGCCAGCGTCAGGCGCTGCAGCGCGGGCGCGCGGGGCGGCGCGCAGTCTATACACTATGCTAGTGGAGTGTCTCACGGCAACAGCGGTACCGACCCTGGTCGTGCAGGCGGCGCGAGGTGTCGCGCGCGGCGGCGACCACGGCGCCGGTGGCGGCGGCCACGGCGCGCGAGGCCAGCGTCAGGCGCTGCAGCGCGGGCGCGCGGGGCGGCGCGCAGTCTATACACTATGCTAGTGGAGTGTCTCACGGCAACAGCGGTACCGACCCTGGTCGTGCAGGCGGCGCGAGGTGTCGCGCGCGGCGGCGACCACGGCGCCGGTGGCGGCGGCCACGGCGCGCGAGGCCAGCGTCAGGCGCTGCAGCGCGGGCGCGCGGGGCGGCGCGCAGTCTATACACTATGCTAGTGGAGTGTCTCACGGCAACAGCGGTACCGACCCTGGTCGTGCAGGCGGCGCGAGGTGTCGCGCGCGGCGGCGACCACGGCGCCGGTGGCGGCGGCCACGGCGCGCGAGGCCAGCGTCAGGCGCTGCAGCGCGGGCGCGCGGGGCGGCGCGCAGTCTATACACTATGCTAGTGGAGTGTTTATTTATTTATTTATTTATTTATTTATTTATTCAACATTTATTATAAATCAACATTCCACTTATTAGATTAAACATTGGTCCTGACAAATGTTTAAAGACTAGTGTGCAGTAACAGCCCAAGTAGACCGAGGCCTGTGTTAGGGCTAGTTACAGAGTTACATGACACAGTTTACAGAGAGCGATCGAGCTTCTTCTAGATTTAAACTAAACAACATCTAGTTTAACGTGGTTTAACCAATTATAAAGTTAAGAAATACACATTATTTTTTTACATTAATTACTTTAGGTTAATATAATAATTATTATTATACAAAAAATAAAAAATAACATAAAACTACAGAAATGTGTGACGGCTTCAGTACAAACTATCACAGGAGCGAGGAGCCGGACGATATCATGGTCATGGCAGTAGTTTTGCGTAAAATGTCCTAAATTCTGAGAAAGAGAATTCCAAAAGAAACCGTTTACTATTATTATTTAAGCTATTCATTTTTGGACAGTTATTATTTAACGTTGTATTTGAGTTATTGAGCATATGAGAATCCAATAAAACTTGCAACTCATTGGGTAATTCCTCATAAAGTCTGGGCGCAATGTATGAGAAGTGCTTTTTTGCCGCTGCACTATTCCTGCCTGGTGTTTTGAATTTATTACGTGTGCTTCTGAGGTTTTCAGGAATTTTTCTTTGAGTCACTTCGTTAGGGTGCTTTCCGAGATATACTATCAATTGCCAGATATAAAGTTGCCTTGGTGCCAATACTTTAGTCAATCTATATATAGATTCGGTAGAAAAGCGTCTGGGTTTTCTGTGAATTATTTTAAGAATCAGTTTTTGCGCAATTTCTAATTTCGACATAAGTTGTAAGTTACAGCTGCCCCATGCCACAATGCCATACAAAAGGATTGTCTGGGTCAACGCATAGTACACTGTCTTCAGTGTTTCCCTATCAATTATGTTCCGAAGTTCCAGAAACACATAGGCAGTTTGCCTAATCCTTGCCGCAATGCTGTGACAGTGGAGGTCCCATTTCATATTTTCATCAATTTCAACACCTAAATATCTATATGAATGCACCCTGACTAACTCTATACAGTTACAACCAGTGTCACTATTCCTAGAACAATCGTGGATTTTTAAGCTGATGTTTTGCTGTGGTTGTGCCGCTCTACTCAACGAGAAACACATATAGTTCGTTTTAGAAACATTCAGGGTCAATAGATTCGTATCATACCAGGCCTTTGCGATCCTCAAACCATCAGACGCGAGACCCACTACTTCATCCCATGATTTACCAACAAAGCTAATCACTGTATCATCGGCAAACAATGTGCAGCTGCAATCTTTCGACTGTAGCAGGGAACAGAAGTCATTCACATAAATATTAAATAATATAGGTCCCAATACACTGCCCTGTGGCACACCAAAGTCAACAGGCAGCTCCCCACCGTCGACATTATTTAGTCGTACCAGCTGTCTCCTGCCAGACAAATAACTTTCGAACCACCTCAGCATCCTTCCAATAACTCCGTATGCCTCCAACTTTCTTAAGAGTACTTTGTGCGAGATGGTGTCGAATGCCTTCGTCAAATCTATAAAGACAGATAGCACTTTAGCTTTATTATCCACGTGATCTATTACAAATTTCGATAATTTGGCTATTGCGTCACTAGTACTACATCCCTTTCTGAAACCATACTGAGAGTTCGACAAGATATTATTGTTCCCCAAGTAAGAGCAAAGTCTTGCCTTGACCATTTTTTCAAAAATTTTGGAAAGACTTGATAAAAGTGAAATGGGTCGATAATTTGACAAATCATTGTCATTCCCTTTCTTGAAGATCGGGATAACTACCGCAGTTTTTAATGCTTGAGGAAACGCACCACATTTCAGGCTAGTATTCACGACATGTGCCAATGGTTTGATCACATGTTCCGACACAGCTCTGAGTGTATTTCCCGGAACACCATCAAGTCCACTAGAACCATTGTTCTTAAGTGATTTTATTATTGAACCGATTTCTGTTGGATTAGTGGGCCCGAAGTATAAAGACGCGTCCGCTTGATGTCTAATTTCCAGATTGTCAGTTAACTGTGTTTCCGAAACATTCAGTCGCTTGAAATGCTCCGAAGCCAAGTTTCGACCTATGCCGGTAAAGAACGAGTTAAAAGCATTGGCAGCCTCGCGAGGTCGCTCCGGCACCTTTATTGTTTCTTTTCCTACCAGGAGCTCCTTGACAGCCCTATCTCTAATATTTTTCCTACCCGAAGCCTCATTAATTGCAGACCAAGTCATTCTAGGATTATTTTTTGCTTTCTCAAATTTACCTTTATAGTACTTTACTTTAGCTTTTTTAATTAATAAGTTACAAAGTCTTCTGTATTCCAAATAATCTCGCCTAAGTATTATATTATCTGAGTGTTTTCTAAAAATCTTATAAAGCTTATCCCTTTTACGAATACATTTTATTAGCCCTTGCGTAATCCATGGTTTCATAGGACTATTCCTTCGACGAGCCGCTACCCTAACTGAGGTGTTATTTATAATATGTTCATTCAATGTGTTACTGAACGCATTGAAGGCATTGTCAGTATCATGACAGCAATATGTACTATCCCAACGTTCTTTTTGAAGATCAATCTTAAGTTGATCATGATCAATTTTTTTTACTACTCCATTAGGAATAGTTTTACGCTTCACTGTTTTATCTCTCTGCAGGACGCATAAAGTAAGCATATGGTCAGTGACCGCCGTATCATAAATCACACATTCACACAAATAGTTCTCTAACCTTACCATGCAGTGATCGAGACAGCTGTCCTCTCTTGTGGGCCTGTCAATGCCAATTCTATATCTGTGCATAGTCAGCAAGTCTATATATTCGTCAGAGTGCGGGTGTTTACTATTCGACGCCTGCAGGAAATTGATGTTAAGGTCACCCATTAAAATTGAATTTTTTGCACTTCTGTTGTTATGTAGAACTTTATCCAATGACTCTAAAAATATTTCAATATTATAGGATGACGGCGACCTGTAAACACCAAATATGCTACAGTCATCGATGTCAACCCGTAGACAGTTTGCCCCAACTAGCTCAATTTCCTTAAATTTGTAGTTCAGACCATTTCTTATGAACATAACTACACCATCATTTTGTATGGGGTTACATTCAGTGTAAATGCTTGTGTACCCTTGAATGTTTTGGTTAGGTTTGCGATTTTTAATTCTACATTCAGTTAGGACGAGCACATCGAAGTCTTTAATTGTGTCTTCCAGTGTGACTAGTAAACTTTCAAAGTTCTTAAATATTGACCTAATATTAATTGAGACTATTTTTAAAGGGCTATTTATAGCAGCAAGGTATTTTTTTAAGACCAGAGGGTTACCTATTTCATGTACACACGGCAAAATAATTCGGTAAGCATAGGCACGCACACAAACGTCGTCTATGTGTTGAGTACCGACATGAACATTACGTAGAATCCACATGTGAATGTGTGAGTGAGTTCGATCGTATATCTACCCTCTCAGTACAGTTTTTTTAGTAACAAGATAAATAAGTAATGTCGCTGTAAATTACCTATTTATTATATAAACAACAACAATAACTATAAAATAACAATGAAGAAAGTTGAAACTATTTTAGTTAGGTAGTTTATAATAAACTAAGTTAAAAATAATTACAAATTAAACTAAAAAATCCCCTTGTTATCGTGCCTGGCTCAAAGGTTTAAAAATTCAATATCTCCGGTTTAAGTTAATTCTACAGAAATAATGTAAAAGTATTGTTTTATTTTTGCATTTTCCTAAAAACATTTTACATTATTATCTTACATTGGATATTGGCATCGCAAGTGTAAGGCAAGAGAAGCCACCCCGGATCGAGTCTTACTTTGACCTTGAATCTTTAAATTTATGCAATCTGACGCATTGAACTATACCAGCGTAGTAGCTACCATCTCACTGATTCAACTTGTTATATTTTTATTTCTCATCAAGTCTGGTCTGAGATTCAATTCCAACATTTCCAACCAATATTCCTTACAACCAGCATCGCCATTTAAATAACATCCAAAAATGTCATTTCTTCTAGGATTCGAACTCGGTTTACTAGAGAGCGAGTGCACAAATCAAGTATCCGACTTGCCTTTGTGACCGCTGAGCCACCGAGACATTTAATATAGTTGGTGAATTTATGAATTACTACGTCCAAACTGTGACTACTGCATTTGCAATGTGTAAATAGTTGTTTAAAGCGCTTTGAAATAAGGTTGAAATTTGCTAGACGATGCACATTTTATTAATTGCCGTCTAACAATATAAAGTATATTCTACCCTCAAATTATTAGTAATATGAATTTGTCAACGCTAGCCGCCATTCGTTACGCCTTGTTTTACAAGTGGTTTTACAACAACGAACTGTTTAATTTTGCCTTTGAAATACCTTGTGATTTGCAAAATATGGATAGTCATCATCTTTTTTGAAAAGAGCAGAAATTATTGTTCTTTACGAACAAAATATTTCTATAAGGAATCGCAAGGCGTTTATTTATATCGGTAAGTAGAAAAAGTGTCTGATAAAATAATTACTTCTTATTTTACATCAAATTTCTTCATGGTGTTAAAAACAATGATTTATTATTGTATCCGTAATGTATTCAAATAACTTTCTTTGACGAAGAATGTTTTTTATTAAACTTCATTTATTTTGCAGCGGAAGACTTCAATTATGGATTCACCGTTATGCAGACTTCGGGCACGATAAGAATATTCCTTCTGTGTCAAAACAAGAAGTCTCATCTTCACGCCATTTGACATAAGTAGTTGCCGCACACGCTAAAGGGACCTATTTCACATCAACGAGAGACAATGTTACCTACGTTGTGTGCGACTTCATCTGCATGTTGCAGGATAGCATTGTCGTAACTCGTAAACCAGCAAAAAAAAAATGCTTCAACGGATCAGCCAGCATAGAAGAAACAGAATGAACTTTGATCGTGAATATTTATAATTTTGATTCGAATAGGTAATAATGTAGTGATTTTTAGTGATGAAAAACCATTTACGTCTGAAAAAGATGGACGAAAAATTTTGTGGCGAAAAGTGCTTGGATGTCATCCATGGGATTTGTGAGTTAGTGGGTTGGGGGTCGTAATAACAGTGCTAAAAAAAAGTGATGTGTGACCTATTTCGTGCATAACAATGTTATTGTGTCATAGTCAAAGACTGGCTGAGCACCCAACAAGATTCCTTAACTGTTATTAACTGGGATCCATCTGATATAAAACCAAAGCAAATTTAGGTAGCTTAGTCACTTGAAAGTGGAGATTTAATCCAGTGTGCAATGATGTTATTGTTAATGGCTGTCATTTAACATGTCGATTCATTTCACCACTGACTTTATTTCTCGACAAATAAAACGTTTCGTTCATCTTTCTCAGACTTAAGTAAACTTAATAAATCGGAAATTCTTATAAATGATACTCTTTTCAAAACCCTTGTTAATTCGAATAAATTACATCTTAAAAATAGCCCTTTTGTGGTGTGCATTCAATTTACCATTTGTATTGTAATTTTAAATTATGTTTGTAACAGAAATTTTTAATTAACCTAAAATCATACTGGTCACTATAGTGTGTGTTGTTTTACGAATAAATGTTGTCCTTCTTCTGTTATATTATAAGGAAAAGCATGCAGTTTTATTTTGCTAATTTAATTAGTTATAGTCTTATGGTAATAATAATTACTTAAATGTTGTAATAAACAATTTGAAACAATGATTTTATTTTCTTATTTTGTTTTTACTTTCTTTTTTTCTTGTTTGAAGTAGTCATGATTTGGTTTTAAGATAGTTTTAAATTGAAAAAAAAAATACAAAATAGAAACATTTGAGCAAGATTCGAACCGAGGTCTTTAACATTCATAGTCCTAATCAGTACGACTCAGCCACCGCGCTCATATTATTCTTGACGAAATTATTCTTCCATTGAGCAAAATCGTTTGAATAACAATAACCTATACAATAAGAGATATATGAAGGTAGTCAGAGAACACAATCAGCACACATAGGCCATGTTAGTGTGAATACTCGTGTGGATACAAAACCATTTTGGTGTGTGTAATTAAGGCAGCGGATAGGTGCGGATGTGTGTATAGAATGACACACATGGACAACTAGGGTGCATACCGAATAGTTTTGCTGTGTGTACTACTGGGTTACGCAGGTGCATGTCGAGACTTTCTGTTATGCAGGTAATATCACTATCCATAATCGTAATCATCGAGCATAAAACTGACACTGCAAGTCATAAAACACTCAGAATTTCGATATGGCAATACATGTGTACAAACGCAGATGCTACCAGCCACGTACCTCCTCGTCCCGCCGCAGGTGACATATCCATGTTCAATAAGCCTCAACACATTACAAAATAAGAAAATAATTAAGTACGACATGCAAATATTTCGACTTAGGAAGATAATTTTACATGTTACAGCACTAAAAATATCACTATGGAAACAAACAACAAGTTGCAATGATACACACAGTCACAGATTCATAAGCATATTCTCGTCCTTAATCCAAATGGTTTTCTGATCAGAGTCTTTCTTCATAAATATCCTACCGTTTAGTACCCAGCAATACTCATACCCCAACGAAGATTTAGCTTGCCTGCATTTCGAGAGGAGATATTTCAGCTTGGGCGAGAGATGTTCTGAAACATAGATTGGCACGGGCTCACCCGGAATACCTATATGCGAAGTCTTCAAGCGCTCATCTGGAGCCTTACAATTTTTGTTGTAGTCCTTAGCACTTTTTAAAACATCGTCTCTTGAGATAATACTTTTGAACATGTACACTACAGCTCGCGGCTTACTACCCTTGCGACCAGATCTAAATGATGTATACAGGTCACTTTTGTCAATTTTAATGTCCAGAAAAGCACAGATGTTATCTAAGTGCTTCGTAAGATCTTCTCCTTGCGTTTCCGGGATACCCCTCACCTCAAGATTGCAAGATCTGTTTTTCTGCTCTAAGTCCTCAACCTTGCACAGAAGAAACGAGGACTCCTGTTGGAGATCTTTTATGGTTTCTTCATATTTGAGTTCTTTTTCCTGGTGTTCACATAGACTTTCTTGCAGCTCCACATCTTTCCTCTCAAGATGCTCAACACTCTCCTTTAACGCCAAATGGTCCTCCCTAAGCCTGCTAATTTCAGTCTCTAGGGTCAGGGTTTTATTTGTAAGCTCTTTATTTTGTGCACTGAGAGTCTGCACTGTGTCCTCTAAATTATTCATCCTCGCGTTTATCTCCTGTAGGATTTCACTTTTCATAGCCTCCAATTTATGTTGTATATGATCACGCAAATTCTCTATTTGCGCCGAGATATTAGTGTCCTCCATAGTCACAGAGCCGCTTGGAGTGGAGCGCCCGCTCGTTGAGCCTGACGCGGCCGCCGCGTGCGGCGCTCCGCCCACCGGCGTGTTGCTGTTATCACCGCGCCTCTCCATCGACTTACACCGCGGGCACTTCCAAGTATCCTTGTATCGTTTCGATTCCTTGTAGAAGTTCTCGACCGTTATCCTTAAGCATTGATAATGATAGGTATCATGGCAACTGGAACAGATCTTTTTATCCGCTTCTTTAACATTTTTATCGCAAGCGCTGCATTTTGCCATAGTCGTTAATTAAAAATAGTACGTCCGCCCGCAGTATTAAAGCGCACAATTGCTCCAGTGACTGTTCAAAGTTCAAGCGATAAGCCGTTCATTAACAAGCTACGCGCTACGCGCTACGCGCCGAGCGTTGTGTCGTAGCACCCGTAGAAGGCAACTCGTGACGTCGCTACACGCTACGTCAAGCTGATATTCGCGCCCTCTCGTAGCACTGATTTGGTCGAATGGATACGGCACCCGCTCAGCAATCGGAGGTCCGCGGTTCAAATCCAGCAAAGATGCAAAAAGATGTTTCTCGGAGCGTCGTCGAACCCTGCGTAGTATAACCGTCTCCCTCACCGACCGCCCACTGGGAGGAGTCTCCACGTTCAAACACCGCAAGCAAGAGCAGGAATCGAAAAACCGAACGGACAGCCAATCACAAATTTAGAATTCAATTTAACAATTAATTGAGAAAAACTCGGGCACACGCGACCACTCTCTGAGACAGCTCACGACGATGTGTCTCACGGCAACAGCGGTACCGACCCTGGTCGTGCAGGCGGCGCGAGGTGTCGCGCGCGGCGGCGACCACGGCGCCGGTGGCGGCGGCCACGGCGCGCGAGGCCAGCGTCAGGCGCTGCAGCGCGGGCGCGCGGGGCGGCGCGCAGTCTATACACTATGCTAGTGGAGTGTCTCACGGCAACAGCGGTACCGACCCTGGTCGTGCAGGCGGCGCGAGGTGTCGCGCGCGGCGGCGACCACGGCGCCGGTGGCGGCGGCCACGGCGCGCGAGGCCAGCGTCAGGCGCTGCAGCGCGGGCGCGCGGGGCGGCGCGCAGTCTATACACTATGCTAGTGGAGTGTCTCACGGCAACAGCGGTACCGACCCTGGTCGTGCAGGCGGCGCGAGGTGTCGCGCGCGGCGGCGACCACGGCGCCGGTGGCGGCGGCCACGGCGCGCGAGGCCAGCGTCAGGCGCTGCAGCGCGGGCGCGCGGGGCGGCGCGCAGTCTATACACTATGCTAGTGGAGTGTCTCACGGCAACAGCGGTACCGACCCTGGTCGTGCAGGCGGCGCGAGGTGTCGCGCGCGGCGGCGACCACGGCGCCGGTGGCGGCGGCCACGGCGCGCGAGGCCAGCGTCAGGCGCTGCAGCGCGGGCGCGCGGGGCGGCGCGCAGTCTATACACTATGCTAGTGGAGTGTCTCACGGCAACAGCGGTACCGACCCTGGTCGTGCAGGCGGCGCGAGGTGTCGCGCGCGGCGGCGACCACGGCGCCGGTGGCGGCGGCCACGGCGCGCGAGGCCAGCGTCAGGCGCTGCAGCGCGGGCGCGCGGGGCGGCGCGCAGTCTATACACTATGCTAGTGGAGTGTCTCACGGCAACAGCGGTACCGACCCTGGTCGTGCAGGCGGCGCGAGGTGTCGCGCGCGGCGGCGACCACGGCGCCGGTGGCGGCGGCCACGGCGCGCGAGGCCAGCGTCAGGCGCTGCAGCGCGGGCGCGCGGGGCGGCGCGCAGTCTATACACTATGCTAGTGGAGTGTCTCACGGCAACAGCGGTACCGACCCTGGTCGTGCAGGCGGCGCGAGGTGTCGCGCGCGGCGGCGACCACGGCGCCGGTGGCGGCGGCCACGGCGCGCGAGGCCAGCGTCAGGCGCTGCAGCGCGGGCGCGCGGGGCGGCGCGCAGTCTATACACTATGCTAGTGGAGTGTCTCACGGCAACAGCGGTACCGACCCTGGTCGTGCAGGCGGCGCGAGGTGTCGCGCGCGGCGGCGACCACGGCGCCGGTGGCGGCGGCCACGGCGCGCGAGGCCAGCGTCAGGCGCTGCAGCGCGGGCGCGCGGGGCGGCGCGCAGTCTATACACTATGCTAGTGGAGTGTCTCACGGCAACAGCGGTACCGACCCTGGTCGTGCAGGCGGCGCGAGGTGTCGCGCGCGGCGGCGACCACGGCGCCGGTGGCGGCGGCCACGGCGCGCGAGGCCAGCGTCAGGCGCTGCAGCGCGGGCGCGCGGGGCGGCGCGCAGTCTATACACTATGCTAGTGGAGTGTCTCACGGCAACAGCGGTACCGACCCTGGTCGTGCAGGCGGCGCGAGGTGTCGCGCGCGGCGGCGACCACGGCGCCGGTGGCGGCGGCCACGGCGCGCGAGGCCAGCGTCAGGCGCTGCAGCGCGGGCGCGCGGGGCGGCGCGCAGTCTATACACTATGCTAGTGGAGTGTCTCACGGCAACAGCGGTACCGACCCTGGTCGTGCAGGCGGCGCGAGGTGTCGCGCGCGGCGGCGACCACGGCGCCGGTGGCGGCGGCCACGGCGCGCGAGGCCAGCGTCAGGCGCTGCAGCGCGGGCGCGCGGGGCGGCGCGCAGTCTATACACTATGCTAGTGGAGTGTCTCACGGCAACAGCGGTACCGACCCTGGTCGTGCAGGCGGCGCGAGGTGTCGCGCGCGGCGGCGACCACGGCGCCGGTGGCGGCGGCCACGGCGCGCGAGGCCAGCGTCAGGCGCTGCAGCGCGGGCGCGCGGGGCGGCGCGCAGTCTATACACTATGCTAGTGGAGTGTCTCACGGCAACAGCGGTACCGACCCTGGTCGTGCAGGCGGCGCGAGGTGTCGCGCGCGGCGGCGACCACGGCGCCGGTGGCGGCGGCCACGGCGCGCGAGGCCAGCGTCAGGCGCTGCAGCGCGGGCGCGCGGGGCGGCGCGCAGTCTATACACTATGCTAGTGGAGTGTCTCACGGCAACAGCGGTACCGACCCTGGTCGTGCAGGCGGCGCGAGGTGTCGCGCGCGGCGGCGACCACGGCGCCGGTGGCGGCGGCCACGGCGCGCGAGGCCAGCGTCAGGCGCTGCAGCGCGGGCGCGCGGGGCGGCGCGCAGTCTATACACTATGCTAGTGGAGTGTCTCACGGCAACAGCGGTACCGACCCTGGTCGTGCAGGCGGCGCGAGGTGTCGCGCGCGGCGGCGACCACGGCGCCGGTGGCGGCGGCCACGGCGCGCGAGGCCAGCGTCAGGCGCTGCAGCGCGGGCGCGCGGGGCGGCGCGCAGTCTATACACTATGCTAGTGGAGTGTCTCACGGCAACAGCGGTACCGACCCTGGTCGTGCAGGCGGCGCGAGGTGTCGCGCGCGGCGGCGACCACGGCGCCGGTGGCGGCGGCCACGGCGCGCGAGGCCAGCGTCAGGCGCTGCAGCGCGGGCGCGCGGGGCGGCGCGCAGTCTATACACTATGCTAGTGGAGTGTCTCACGGCAACAGCGGTACCGACCCTGGTCGTGCAGGCGGCGCGAGGTGTCGCGCGCGGCGGCGACCACGGCGCCGGTGGCGGCGGCCACGGCGCGCGAGGCCAGCGTCAGGCGCTGCAGCGCGGGCGCGCGGGGCGGCGCGCAGTCTATACACTATGCTAGTGGAGTGTCTCACGGCAACAGCGGTACCGACCCTGGTCGTGCAGGCGGCGCGAGGTGTCGCGCGCGGCGGCGACCACGGCGCCGGTGGCGGCGGCCACGGCGCGCGAGGCCAGCGTCAGGCGCTGCAGCGCGGGCGCGCGGGGCGGCGCGCAGTCTATACACTATGCTAGTGGAGTGTCTCACGGCAACAGCGGTACCGACCCTGGTCGTGCAGGCGGCGCGAGGTGTCGCGCGCGGCGGCGACCACGGCGCCGGTGGCGGCGGCCACGGCGCGCGAGGCCAGCGTCAGGCGCTGCAGCGCGGGCGCGCGGGGCGGCGCGCAGTCTATACACTATGCTAGTGGAGTGTCTCACGGCAACAGCGGTACCGACCCTGGTCGTGCAGGCGGCGCGAGGTGTCGCGCGCGGCGGCGACCACGGCGCCGGTGGCGGCGGCCACGGCGCGCGAGGCCAGCGTCAGGCGCTGCAGCGCGGGCGCGCGGGGCGGCGCGCAGTCTATACACTATGCTAGTGGAGTGTCTCACGGCAACAGCGGTACCGACCCTGGTCGTGCAGGCGGCGCGAGGTGTCGCGCGCGGCGGCGACCACGGCGCCGGTGGCGGCGGCCACGGCGCGCGAGGCCAGCGTCAGGCGCTGCAGCGCGGGCGCGCGGGGCGGCGCGCAGTCTATACACTATGCTAGTGGAGTGTCTCACGGCAACAGCGGTACCGACCCTGGTCGTGCAGGCGGCGCGAGGTGTCGCGCGCGGCGGCGACCACGGCGCCGGTGGCGGCGGCCACGGCGCGCGAGGCCAGCGTCAGGCGCTGCAGCGCGGGCGCGCGGGGCGGCGCGCAGTCTATACACTATGCTAGTGGAGTGTCTCACGGCAACAGCGGTACCGACCCTGGTCGTGCAGGCGGCGCGAGGTGTCGCGCGCGGCGGCGACCACGGCGCCGGTGGCGGCGGCCACGGCGCGCGAGGCCAGCGTCAGGCGCTGCAGCGCGGGCGCGCGGGGCGGCGCGCAGTCTATACACTATGCTAGTGGAGTGTCTCACGGCAACAGCGGTACCGACCCTGGTCGTGCAGGCGGCGCGAGGTGTCGCGCGCGGCGGCGACCACGGCGCCGGTGGCGGCGGCCACGGCGCGCGAGGCCAGCGTCAGGCGCTGCAGCGCGGGCGCGCGGGGCGGCGCGCAGTCTATACACTATGCTAGTGGAGTGTCTCACGGCAACAGCGGTACCGACCCTGGTCGTGCAGGCGGCGCGAGGTGTCGCGCGCGGCGGCGACCACGGCGCCGGTGGCGGCGGCCACGGCGCGCGAGGCCAGCGTCAGGCGCTGCAGCGCGGGCGCGCGGGGCGGCGCGCAGTCTATACACTATGCTAGTGGAGTGTCTCACGGCAACAGCGGTACCGACCCTGGTCGTGCAGGCGGCGCGAGGTGTCGCGCGCGGCGGCGACCACGGCGCCGGTGGCGGCGGCCACGGCGCGCGAGGCCAGCGTCAGGCGCTGCAGCGCGGGCGCGCGGGGCGGCGCGCAGTCTATACACTATGCTAGTGGAGTGTCTCACGGCAACAGCGGTACCGACCCTGGTCGTGCAGGCGGCGCGAGGTGTCGCGCGCGGCGGCGACCACGGCGCCGGTGGCGGCGGCCACGGCGCGCGAGGCCAGCGTCAGGCGCTGCAGCGCGGGCGCGCGGGGCGGCGCGCAGTCTATACACTATGCTAGTGGAGTGTCTCACGGCAACAGCGGTACCGACCCTGGTCGTGCAGGCGGCGCGAGGTGTCGCGCGCGGCGGCGACCACGGCGCCGGTGGCGGCGGCCACGGCGCGCGAGGCCAGCGTCAGGCGCTGCAGCGCGGGCGCGCGGGGCGGCGCGCAGTCTATACACTATGCTAGTGGAGTGTCTCACGGCAACAGCGGTACCGACCCTGGTCGTGCAGGCGGCGCGAGGTGTCGCGCGCGGCGGCGACCACGGCGCCGGTGGCGGCGGCCACGGCGCGCGAGGCCAGCGTCAGGCGCTGCAGCGCGGGCGCGCGGGGCGGCGCGCAGTCTATACACTATGCTAGTGGAGTGTCTCACGGCAACAGCGGTACCGACCCTGGTCGTGCAGGCGGCGCGAGGTGTCGCGCGCGGCGGCGACCACGGCGCCGGTGGCGGCGGCCACGGCGCGCGAGGCCAGCGTCAGGCGCTGCAGCGCGGGCGCGCGGGGCGGCGCGCAGTCTATACACTATGCTAGTGGAGTGTCTCACGGCAACAGCGGTACCGACCCTGGTCGTGCAGGCGGCGCGAGGTGTCGCGCGCGGCGGCGACCACGGCGCCGGTGGCGGCGGCCACGGCGCGCGAGGCCAGCGTCAGGCGCTGCAGCGCGGGCGCGCGGGGCGGCGCGCAGTCTATACACTATGCTAGTGGAGTGTCTCACGGCAACAGCGGTACCGACCCTGGTCGTGCAGGCGGCGCGAGGTGTCGCGCGCGGCGGCGACCACGGCGCCGGTGGCGGCGGCCACGGCGCGCGAGGCCAGCGTCAGGCGCTGCAGCGCGGGCGCGCGGGGCGGCGCGCAGTCTATACACTATGCTAGTGGAGTGTCTCACGGCAACAGCGGTACCGACCCTGGTCGTGCAGGCGGCGCGAGGTGTCGCGCGCGGCGGCGACCACGGCGCCGGTGGCGGCGGCCACGGCGCGCGAGGCCAGCGTCAGGCGCTGCAGCGCGGGCGCGCGGGGCGGCGCGCAGTCTATACACTATGCTAGTGGAGTGTCTCACGGCAACAGCGGTACCGACCCTGGTCGTGCAGGCGGCGCGAGGTGTCGCGCGCGGCGGCGACCACGGCGCCGGTGGCGGCGGCCACGGCGCGCGAGGCCAGCGTCAGGCGCTGCAGCGCGGGCGCGCGGGGCGGCGCGCAGTCTATACACTATGCTAGTGGAGTGTCTCACGGCAACAGCGGTACCGACCCTGGTCGTGCAGGCGGCGCGAGGTGTCGCGCGCGGCGGCGACCACGGCGCCGGTGGCGGCGGCCACGGCGCGCGAGGCCAGCGTCAGGCGCTGCAGCGCGGGCGCGCGGGGCGGCGCGCAGTCTATACACTATGCTAGTGGAGTGTCTCACGGCAACAGCGGTACCGACCCTGGTCGTGCAGGCGGCGCGAGGTGTCGCGCGCGGCGGCGACCACGGCGCCGGTGGCGGCGGCCACGGCGCGCGAGGCCAGCGTCAGGCGCTGCAGCGCGGGCGCGCGGGGCGGCGCGCAGTCTATACACTATGCTAGTGGAGTGTCTCACGGCAACAGCGGTACCGACCCTGGTCGTGCAGGCGGCGCGAGGTGTCGCGCGCGGCGGCGACCACGGCGCCGGTGGCGGCGGCCACGGCGCGCGAGGCCAGCGTCAGGCGCTGCAGCGCGGGCGCGCGGGGCGGCGCGCAGTCTATACACTATGCTAGTGGAGTGTCTCACGGCAACAGCGGTACCGACCCTGGTCGTGCAGGCGGCGCGAGGTGTCGCGCGCGGCGGCGACCACGGCGCCGGTGGCGGCGGCCACGGCGCGCGAGGCCAGCGTCAGGCGCTGCAGCGCGGGCGCGCGGGGCGGCGCGCAGTCTATACACTATGCTAGTGGAGTGTCTCACGGCAACAGCGGTACCGACCCTGGTCGTGCAGGCGGCGCGAGGTGTCGCGCGCGGCGGCGACCACGGCGCCGGTGGCGGCGGCCACGGCGCGCGAGGCCAGCGTCAGGCGCTGCAGCGCGGGCGCGCGGGGCGGCGCGCAGTCTATACACTATGCTAGTGGAGTGTCTCACGGCAACAGCGGTACCGACCCTGGTCGTGCAGGCGGCGCGAGGTGTCGCGCGCGGCGGCGACCACGGCGCCGGTGGCGGCGGCCACGGCGCGCGAGGCCAGCGTCAGGCGCTGCAGCGCGGGCGCGCGGGGCGGCGCGCAGTCTATACACTATGCTAGTGGAGTGTCTCACGGCAACAGCGGTACCGACCCTGGTCGTGCAGGCGGCGCGAGGTGTCGCGCGCGGCGGCGACCACGGCGCCGGTGGCGGCGGCCACGGCGCGCGAGGCCAGCGTCAGGCGCTGCAGCGCGGGCGCGCGGGGCGGCGCGCAGTCTATACACTATGCTAGTGGAGTGTCTCACGGCAACAGCGGTACCGACCCTGGTCGTGCAGGCGGCGCGAGGTGTCGCGCGCGGCGGCGACCACGGCGCCGGTGGCGGCGGCCACGGCGCGCGAGGCCAGCGTCAGGCGCTGCAGCGCGGGCGCGCGGGGCGGCGCGCAGTCTATACACTATGCTAGTGGAGTGTCTCACGGCAACAGCGGTACCGACCCTGGTCGTGCAGGCGGCGCGAGGTGTCGCGCGCGGCGGCGACCACGGCGCCGGTGGCGGCGGCCACGGCGCGCGAGGCCAGCGTCAGGCGCTGCAGCGCGGGCGCGCGGGGCGGCGCGCAGTCTATACACTATGCTAGTGGAGTGTCTCACGGCAACAGCGGTACCGACCCTGGTCGTGCAGGCGGCGCGAGGTGTCGCGCGCGGCGGCGACCACGGCGCCGGTGGCGGCGGCCACGGCGCGCGAGGCCAGCGTCAGGCGCTGCAGCGCGGGCGCGCGGGGCGGCGCGCGCGCGCGGGAGGCGGCCACGAGCTGCGCGGTGCTGCCAGCCACCTCGTGCGCGGCGGCCGACACGCCCTCCACGCGCCCCGCGGCGCCCACCGCCTCGTCCGCCGACGTGCTGCCGACACCACACGAACGACTTATTGTTGCTAATTTGGTGAAGAATAGTACATTGTGCACCGAGGGCGGTAAGAAGAGAATCGCTAACGAGAGTCTATGAGCCAGCTTTTGATGACACGATTTGTAATCCCCTCGCTGCCCGTGATACGAACGATGTTTTTCATGACATTTACGAGGAAATAAAAAATATGCCTAAAAAAACAACAAGCTCAGAGCCACCAAATTAGTCCAAAGCGACACCCATCAAATTTTATTAGCGGTCCTGAGCGCTTCTTGGGATGGATAAAAAATTAAAAATTATAATTTCGCGACAGACGTAAGACGGAGGGAGAGTTTAAGTATCAGGATCCTCTAAGAGCTTATTTTGAAATACGAATGAATCGCGTTCGATTTTTGAAGTGTTTTTCTGTTGAGTCGTGGAGCAAAAATACTAGGGCATCAGCACATTGTTAGAGGTTTGTCAGTACAGATAATACGGACGTTTTTTTTTTTATAAGCGGCCAGTACGATACGCGTATTGAGCATTATGGACGCATTTCAGACTAAGGAGGTTTCAAATCGGCCAGGTTTATTGAATATCTTTAAAAAAAAACTACGAACCAATTTTATAAAACTTTCAATTAGACTAGGTACTGTTTACGATCCAAAATAGCGGATGACACAGTGACATTAAAAATATTGATGGCGGGTGTCATTTTCGAGTAATTCGGTGGCTCTGAGCCCGATTTTGGCATAATTTTTTGGATCCAAGATGGCGGATGACATATTTACACTATTGACGCTAAAATGTTGATGGGTGTCGTTTTCGAGTAATTTGGTGATTTTGAGACCGATTTTGGCATAATTTTTAGGATCCAAGATGGCGGATGACATTTTGACACAATTGACACTAAAGTGTTGATGGGTGTCATTTTCGAGTAATTTGGTGGCTCTGAGACCGATTTTGGCATAATTTTTAGGATCCAAGATGGCGGATGACATTTTGACACTATTGACACTAAAATTTTGATGGGTGTCGTTTTCGAATAATTTGGTGATTCTGAGACCGATTTTGGCATAATTTTTTGGACCAAAGATGGCGGATGACATTTTGACACTATTGACACTAAAATGTTGATGGGTAATTTCTAAACGACACTGAAAATTAGAACATAGAAAAATCCGAAAAAGTAAAGCTATGGCCGGGAATCGAACCCAGAGAGCCGAGTGTGTGTGTTGAGTGTCGTTTAGAAATTACATTTCTAACGGTAAAACGTATAAAGTAAACATCAAAAATCAAGAAGTAAATTTCTTGATTAATTTGATATTTCCTATGTTGATAGGTGTCGTTTTCGAGTAATTTGGTGATTCTGAAACCGATTTTGGCATAATTTTTTGGATCCACCTTGCGGATGACATTTTGACACTATTGACATTAAAATGTTGATGGGTGTCGTTTTCTAGTAATTTAGTGATTCTGAGACTGATTTTGACATAATTATTTGGATCCAAGATGACGGACTATATTTTCACGCTATTGGTACAAAAATGTTTGATGAGTGTCGTTTTCGGGTAATTTTGTGGTTCTGAGCTTGTTTTTTTAATTTTTTTATTTCCTCGCAAATGTGATGAAAAACATTGTGTGTATCACGGGCAGTAAGGGGATTACAAACTCAAGTCAATAAAAGCCCTCCGCCTTCGGCGTCGGGCTTCTAATAGACTCTCGTTAGCAATCCCCTTCTTACCGCCCTCGGTGCACAATGTACTATTTTTGGCATTGTCGCATTACCTAGGCATCGCCTGTGCACGGGATCCCTTGGGAGTAAAATATTTGAAATTCCCGCGGGAGGTAAATCAGCTACTACGGCTCTATAAGCTCGCTTGTTAACACCCTTTACGAGCAAGTGTGATGAAAAGATAATTGTAAGTGTGGAAAATAAATAAATAAATAATCAACTCACACAAGCAGCTTCGCAGCGAATACGACCGCCTTAGCGGCTGAGATGAGCCCCTCTGACCACTGCGGGTTCCGCCGGTACATGCGCTGCCTGGTCCCGGGATCGCCCAGCTCGGACTGCAGCTTCCTCGCGTCTTGTACCAGCACCTTGACCGCTTGCATGAGGGTAGTGCAGGCGTCCAGGATCTTGCCGTTCACTTCGAGCTTGACACCGGAGTCACCGGCGCGACTCGCTGCCAGCATCTCCTGAGATATACAATTGAGAATTGTGAAGTGAAGGTTGATTACTGTCGTGTGTATTCCCTACGGGCTTCAAGCCTCTTTGGAAGCCACTACGTGCTGAATTTCTCGCTGCCTGATTGGCTGGGTCTCTTAGGGCTCACCGATCCACTCCGAGCCTACAAATGAACAACCTACAAGCTCGGCTCGGCTCCGCTCCAGCGCTCGCATCGACATCCACGCCGTAGGCCCTAGCTCGCCCTAGCTCTGGCCAAGGTAAGTGCCGTCCAAGTGTTATAACCGCCACTACCGAACCTACCCCTGAGATCTTGTGCCGCGTTTTCCATAGCTCGTTAAATAAACTTAGTCGCTAACATTCTTGTTTATTTTTATCAACACATGAGCCTACCCAACTCGCTAGACGCGACATTGGCTTCGCTTCGCACTCGTTGATTTCATGATGTGGCCGGACAACTTCTGATTCTGCACGTCTAATACGAGAGCGCACAAGAGTCGCGTCGCGCGCGAGATAGATTGCCCGTCTTTTTCTTACTGTTCGATCTAGAAAGAGACGGGTAGACTAACTCGCGCGCGACGCGACTCTTGCGCGCTGTCGTGCTAGCCGGGCTGTGAGTGATCATGAAATTTATGACGTACCTATACATATAAACCTCCGCCGTTACAACTCCGCAAAAAAAGCGGAGGTACGATTTCTTGCGGAACTTCCGCAATAACGGAGGCGAAGGCGAGGTCCTGTCACAACCCTAAACCATAGCATAGAAAAATTTGTCAACCACAATTTCAATAATCCTGGGGAACATTCACAGCAGTGTTCAGTTAAACTAACCTAACCACCTGCGGAATTATTCCGGATTAGTGTTAAAAAATAAACCTCTTTGCAAAACAGGCGCTTTTGTTTTATTTAAATTTTCAGGAAATTACTCACTTACCAAAAAAAATAAGAGAACTCCAATTGACTTTCTCATTTAGTTAGAAAAAGTAACAAACAAACAGTGGCCTCTGGCTAAAATAACTACCGCAGTTCTTCGTGGCACGAAAAGTTTTGGGTGCCCGTTTTTTTAATGGGTTTATTAGTTATTTGTGATACGAGGTTGGTAAGTAAGGTTTTACAAATGAGTTGACCATTTGATAAACCTGAGCCTCAAGGCGAGGGTTTTCATCGTCACGAGTTTGTAAAACCTAGCCAACCGTGTATCATACGACGTTTTTCAATACATTTGTGAGAAAATAGGCAATTAATAGCACAAAATTGAAGATTAAATACCTTTCCCGAGATTTTGATGGCAAAAGACTATTTTGCGCGATTTGCGCCTTACTTAAAATATCGGGCGGAGTTAATTCCATGTTATTGTCGACTTCATCACTTGAAGAACTCATTTTGTTTGGTTTTGGTACACTATAATCAACAACACAAAACAACGCAGTTTTACAAAAATGGCGCGTCCGTGAACCGTAATGCGCATGCGTAAGTTTTGTTTTAATTTTTTTTTTTTTAATAGCCTATTTGGTGTCCCACTGCTGGGCAAAGGCCTCCCCTTTCTCTTTCCACCAATCTCTGTCTGTTGCATGGCTTTCCCAGTCCGGCTCAAAAGTCTCCAAATCGTCCCGCCATCTCCTTTTTGGTCTGCCTCTGCTCCGGTGCCCGTCGCATGGAACCCAGTCGGTGGTAATTTTAGCACAGCGATCCGGATGCATTCGGCAGACATGTCCCGCCCAGTCCCACTTGAGTTTTGCGGTTTTTACCCCTACATCGACAATTCGAGTCATGGAGCGCAGATCGGTGTTTCTGATTCTATCAGTTATTCGAACACCTAGGATGCTGCGTTCCATAGCTCGTTGGCAAACCTTGAGTTTGGACTTTTGGGCCTCAGTCAAAGACCTCCTAAATTGTTCACCAGTTGCCTCGAAGAAATTTTTAAAACACTGAAGGTCTCTCGGCAGAACAAGGGAATCGATGTTGGTGGCATGAGGCTGACTTGTTTTTAATTAGTTTAACTAAAATTATCAGGCAAAGGTTCGACGCTTTCAGTCACTGCGATTTTTTCGAATAAATAAAAGGTGGAAATCATCAAAATATGAGGTAATTAAATTCCAGTTTATACTAATTACAATAAATTTTGCAAATTCATTACTTAGTTTGGTATATTTATACATTTTTCTGCGTATAAGTCGATATTTTTTATTTTTATCATTTAATACTCTTTGCTTGTAAATTTTAAAATGGAAAATTAAAAAAAAACTAAAAAAATCGTACTAGTGCGGTAAAATTAACTTACGAGCCATGTATACATCCTTTGAAAGTGAATTTTTCGAGCAAATGTATTGAAAAAAATGTTACGCAACAACCCCTTGAATATTTTACAAGCGTCCTACTTTAGTGGTGTGGTGACTGACCTCTATCTGCCCGGCGGCCTGCTCGATGGCCTCGTCCATGTCGGCGAGCTCGTCGTCCACGCTGCGCGCGCCGCTGTTGGCGCGGTCGGCGGCCGACACGGCGGCGGCCAGCGCCGACACCTTGTCCAGCACCGCGCCATACGGCGACCTATCCAAAACACCGCTAGACAAACGCTCGAGGCAGTCCTTTGTGGCTGTCAGCACTGATCGACATTCGTTGTTTAATTCTGAAAATTTGCACAATAAAAAAATTTTTAAGAATATGTTAGGTACCTATACATATACTTCCTTATTCATAAACGCGCTATAGGCTTCTACTAACTTAGCAATCGTTTGTCCTTATCTGTGAAAGGTAAATGTCAAAGTGACAGATAAGGACAAACGATTGCTAAGTTAGTAGAAGCCTATAGAGCGTTTATGAATAAGGGGGATAGATTATAAGTATAACGTTACTTATTTTTGGGTTTAGTTTTAAGTTTTGCTACGCCCTAGTAGGGTCCATGTTTGTACTGGCTAGAATAATATGAACACCTTGTGAATACCATGGTTGCAATAAATGATTGATTGATTGATTGAAAATAAGTGGTCAGTTCAGGTCACGCGTCTGAAGGTTGCCTCTCATAGGTGCCACCATTTATAGGTGGGTATACAGCGTCGAATTACTGCACGAAAACATCTTGTGAATAGCCGATTTGATTACCCAATAAGTTTTAAGTGAACAACATTTTACATACTTAAGTACAACACTTTAGACTGACGGTAAAATTATAACGAGTACGAGTAAATTGTCATTTAATTTAAGGTCTTTTCATTCTTAACTGTCCTATTTGGTAAACAAAATTCTAACCTCAATGTGCAATTTTTTGTAAAGAATAAGGTGTGTTATGTTATCAAATAAACCTAAGGCAATATTTTGTACATAATTTTGCTGATATTTTATCTCCAGTTCCTTTATTTACGATAAAATAGTAGAAAAATAACAAATATGAGACGTTTTCAGGTTAGAATTTTGTTTACCAAATAGGACAGTTAAGAATGAAAAGACCTTACACACGATTACAAAATTTCAAGTCGATCGTATCATTAGTATCAGTAATTTGTTAACGTAGGCACATGGTTACGAGTACGTATCAAGCTAATAAAAGAGTGTCGCGTTTGGTAATACGGTAGCAAGGCAAACGTTTTCTGTTTATTAGTTAGGACCTCAGCAAAGTAACGCCTGATTCAATAAAAACTAAAATAATGACTTACTGTCAGACAGTGCCATGTCAGTGGACAAGTTGGACACTTCGGAGACGTAGGCAGAGAGCTGCGCGGTGCTATGCGCCGCTAATATCGCCGAGCGCGCTACAGACTCTTCGTGACCCTTGATCTAAAAAAAAAAAACACATTTTGACCTCACTTGCTCGAAAAGGCTGTCTTTCTCCTTCCAAATCTGTGTGCTTTTTCCCTCCTTGGGAGGAAAAGGTTTATGAAGTTCGAACGCGATGATGACCACCATTGTCCACCTACATCATAGGGTGGCACTCCACTTGGCGTACTTATCCAAATATTTGCGTGAATGAAGTGAAGGGCAGCGCAACGCGAACACGCAACGCCAAGTGGAGTGCCACCCTATTACTCAGAAGAAAAAAAACATAATTTCACGTTCAGAAACGCGATCCGTTATCCATTATTAATTTATTTTGAAATCCTAAGTTATTTTCGAGATTTACTAACGTTCGTTGCTATGGTATGACATACATGGATAATTTACTTACCTATTTCACAACTTGGTTCAAAACTGTAAACACCCAAGAGCAGAAAAATTGATGGAAGCTTAGCTGGGATACTAATGGCTGATATTAACAATGATATATTTACCTCAGTGGTGCTTGCTAGTTCTTTGAAAGCGGCCGCGGCCAGGTCTGAAGCAGCCCGACTGGAGTCCTGCGCAGCTACTTGTTCCAGGGCGCCGTTCGTCACTTGCAACGCGGTGGCACTCGCGTTTGTCACTAGTTTCAGCCGCTCTGATAGTCAGAAAGACATATTTTAAGAGCCTAGCATAAACCAGAAGAGTACGCCAGTTTTTTGCCTTAAAAGGAAGTATAATCGCGCGTGCGTCGACTCGTGATTTTAGGTAAATTAATAATCAAGATAAACAGTGTATCCCTTAAGCAATACGAAAAACTTATGAGGGAGATTGGTGGGCAAAGGCATCTACCAAATCCAGAAAAACTATCTTAGTCTCACCGTTTTCGAGATATTTTTATTTTAATCTCGCATTACATCGTTAATAGTGCCTTAATCACACGCACCGAGTTCAGTGGCGAGTAGCGTGGTTGATTCAGTGATTGGGTCGGCCTAGTAAACAAAACAAGGTCCGAGCGACTCGCTCGTCATTTTGCTCGTCACAAAGTACACAACGCCACTTGGCCAAGGGCACTCGCCACTGTACTCGACAAGTGTGGCCAACCTCTAAAATCCACTTACGTTTCTCAAGCTCCTCCTGTGCCTCCTGCAACTGTATCTTAGCAGCTGTGAGATCGGCTTCTAACACCGTGTTGTGTTGCAACAGATCCTGCAATTCACACTCTGCGTTCAGTCTCCCCCGCTCTGTGTGCCCGAGCCTAACCTCCAACAACTATACCAGAGTAGCAGAGTTCCATGCAGCGGCGGAAAGTTCCATTGAAGACGTCCATGCAAGTCCAGTGAAGGTGTAGAAGAGAAAAAACATGCATTAGATAACGTTACATGCTGCTAGAAGCGGGATAGATGCGGAGATCTAGTAAGCCATAGACTAAACAAACTAAGCTTATATCTAGTACTGAATTGCTACTGACTGTATCAACACCATTTGTTTATTTTTGTCAGATTGGTCATGGTAATGGAATATACCGAATAAACCAGAAACACCCAGATTAATTTAATACTGAGACATTTTAGGGTGCATTTTGTGCTGTACTTAGACTATGGGTAACTAGATAAGATACCGAACGGCAACAGATAGATAACATAAAAGAAAGATCCGGAGTTGGCACTAATAAGCACCTATCGACAATAAAAAACTAGAGTCGTAGAAAAGCAAAATCCTCATCTGTCCATTGACTTTCTTAAGAGTTTGGTAGCAATTTGGTACAACTGTAAGATCAAACGATATCAAAATGGTGTAAATACGTGTCATTTAGACGAAAAATTGAAACAATTAATCAGTCACTTGATGATACGTAGGGAATACAATACAACAGGAATCTGAGATAAGAATAAAATAAATGTTCATGGCTTTTGTTTTTGAATTCCAAGTTATAGTCAAAGTTCTCTCTCTTGTGAGGGATATAAATTAACCCCATTATTCAAGAAGTCTTGCTGTGCTTTTTTTAATATCTTTATCCGTCACTTTGCTAGACATTTGCTAGAAAAAACATACCATTAATTTAACGGAAGCTAGTCTGTAACTTCTGATGAATAAGGGGGTTAAAGTTAGCAAAACTTATTTGTAGCAAATAAGTAGCACTAACACTAAAACAAAAATATATTTATAACAACAATCTGAATAAAGAGAATCAAATAAATTTATACTAAGATAAAATCCAGCACCAATTTTGTTAGGACAAGTGAAACAAAGCAACATGTTGGTATAAGTTAGTACATGTGTAAACAACAAACCCTCTTATTCATAAACACTTGCTAAGCTTCTGTTAACTTAGCATTCGTTTGTCTCTATCTGTCACTTTGATATTTGCCTTTGCCAGACACAGACAAACATGATTTTTCTTCTGACAGGATTATAACTTTTTTATGAATAAGGGGTACAAGCGTGACTGTATTTTCCGCGATGGACAACTCAACAAAACAAACACAATTGTGAGACACTCGAAACGGCACGGTTATCCTAACCTGAGTTATGCCTTCTTTCTCAGACAGCACAAGTTCCAATTCTTCCTTCTCTTTCGCTCTCTGAGTATTGAGTTCATCTATTTGAGCACGAAGTTCTTCAATCTGTTTGCGTGCATCTCCCAGTTCACTATTCTTCTTAAGCATATCAGATGAAAAACTAATTTCTTGCTCTTTCATATCGTTTTGTAGACGTTGTATGTCATCGTCTTTACTATTCCGTAGCTGGTTGAGATCGTTTTCTATATTCTTAATGTCATTACTCAGATTGTCTATGAGGAGAACTTGTTCATTATTCCGAGTCTCATAATCATTCCGAACTTTAGCGTGCTCTTCTTCTAATTGCCTTATTCTATTTTCGTAAACCTATCAAACATGAAACGTATTAGATGTTAGTATTATTAGGACGCCACAAAACACATCAGTAGAACAACAAACCTGTTTTTCAGTATTAAAATCTTCGGTGATCTTTAGTTTTTCTGCCGCCAGCTCTGTTTTTTCGTTTGTTAGTTTTTTAACGTCATCGTAGAGCGTTCTAAGCTCTTGATTCTTGAGAGTAAGATTATTTTCGTTCCGTTCGACTATAGCCTCGTGTTCTTCTCTCATTTGCAATAACTCATTCTTACCTATTTCTAATTCCGCTTGAGTTTCACTCAACTCTTCTTCAAGTTTAGAAACAGTGTCCTTTAAATTATTGACTTCAACATCGAAACATATAACTTGGTCGTCTTTTTCAGCCAGTTGAGATTTCAGATCTGTAATGATTTCTTCTGTATTCTCAATCAACTGTTTGTACTCATCTTTTAATGACTCTATTTGCGTTCGATTTTCTTTTAGCTGATCTTCGTATTCTAACTTTTGATTATCCAAAGACATAACATGTTCTTCTAGCTTTAGTAGTAATTCACTAATTTCTTTGGCTTTCTCGTCGATTTCGGTTTTAAGTTCCGATACAGTTCCTTTCAAAGAAACGCATTCAGTACCTTGTACATCAATATTTTGCAATTTATCTTGAAGATCATTTTGAATTTTGCTTATTATTTCATCTTTTTCTACAATAACTTCTGCAAGCTGTTTTTTAAATTCTTCTGAAGTATCAATTTTTTCTTGCTCCAATTTGACAAGCTTTTCAAGTGTTTCTCTCAATTCTTCATCTCTTTTGTTTATATTTCTTTCGTATTCCTGATTTTTCGTATCTAATTCATCGTTTAATTTGAGGATGTACGTTTTATAGTTGCTTTCTGTTTCTAATAATTTCTGCTGCGAGCTCTCTAACTCCGTTTTTAAATTGTTAACTAAATCGTCTCGCTCCTAATAAAATTAAAGCTGGATATGAATATGAACATATACTTAGTCACTGGTAAGTTTGTTGCCCCAGTATAAGTTAGAGTTAGTCAATGGTCAATAGGTTTGCCATGCGAAGTTATATGATTAAACAATATACACAGCAGACAGAAAATTTTATTAATTACTTATTTACGAAATCTAGCATGCTACTGTACAAAATAAACACCAACGAAAAATAACCCCAAACTAAGACTATCACACATCATAAACATGATGACAATTCCATTAGTAGGTAGGTACGCTAAACAAAGGTTCAGGCTATCTACAATATGTGCACGGTAATGTCAAATATAGCAATGGTTTACTGACCTGTTTCTCCTGCATATGCTGCTGCGTCATGTCTGCCACTTGTTTCAACGCAGCCTCCCTCTCTTCTACCACCCTCTTATATTCGTCTCCACTCTTCTCCCTAAGCCCTACCAACTCTTCCTTGACCTTAACCAGTGCTATATCTTTCTCTTCGTTCTCTTTTTTGGCAGTCTCTAGATTTTCCACCACTTCTTTCAATTCGTTTTCTAGTGTGGTTAGTTTTTCTTGTTGTACCGTCGTTGTCGTCTTGTGCTCGATTTCTAGCGCCTCCATGGAGGCTTTTAGTGTTTCTAGTTCGGCCTCCTTTTCTCTGGATTGTTCAAGGTCCGTACGGAGGGTTGTTATTTGCGATTTGTAAGCATCGATTTCTTCGCTTGACGAAGCACTTTGCTGAAGTAATTCAACATCTCTGAAAAAAAAACATCAATTAAATAACACTGTGTGAGAATACAATAATGACATTTTTAGTAGTAGAAATCAAGATAGAATCAGGACTAGATAACGATATTAAATAACAAATGAAAATACGTTACTAAAGTACATCTAAACCTAATTAATATAATAATTCAAATAACACATATTAACGTGATTTTTGTCTTCGATAGACTGATCAGCAGGATCTGCTCGGTAACCTTACTCAATTTTTGACTTACAAAAGCCCTGTATAAACATGTGAAACCCATTGCTTAGTTTATTATCGTATCGCTCCAAGAGACGGTCATTCCAAGCCTTAGATAACGTTTGTCTTAAAAATAACATTGATATTTCATTGTATCCTTATTTGTTAAATAACTTACTTCATCCGATCGTTGAGTTGCTGTTGTAGCGCCGCCTTAGCGCTCTCCTGCTGCGCAGCCGCAGCGCGCAAGCTGGCTGACGTTTTATCCACTTCCGCTTTCTGAAAAATCATTTATAATATAGCTCTCAATATACCTACAAGGTATCAGAATTATTCCGGAATAATATTTCGGCAGGTGGTTGGGTTACTTCAACCGAACACCCTTACAAAGATTATCCATTTAACCCTTTATAAGGTCCCATTTATTGGAGCATACTACCGCAGATTCAAAAGCAGCTATTGAATGCATACCTGACAAAGGATATTTTCAAAGCTAGTCGTGTTTTCAATAATTACAACGGAAATTGTGTCGTATACTGAAATCAATAAGGTTGAAATTCCAACACAATGCGATGAGTCGTAATCGACTCTGCCTTATAAAAGGTTAAATTTAGTCCTGCTCTTGACGAGGTTCACTTTGAACAATGATCACTGTATGGCAACATTTGGCGACTAAAAAAAAAAACAATCAAAAAATCCTGAAAAACATTTACAGGGCTATTTAGCCAATCTAACCCGCTAATGCTAAAATATTACGAAACAATTTTAAATATTGAAGATAAAAGCACACTAACTTGTCTAATAAGTGTAATATGTTCTTCTCGTAGCTGCGTGTACGCTCCTTTTAACTTTTGGAATTTCTCATCCTGCACCTTCGCTTTCTCTTCAGTTTGTGTCAATTTTTCTGTAAACAAATTAACATTAACCATCTATTCTATATGTATTAAATTGAGCTTTAATTCATAATATTATTGATTCCAATGCGCGAGGAAACCTACGTTTGATTTCTGGTGTCTCTGCCGCTAAAATTTCTGCTTTTTGTTTTTCTTCTTCTAATTCAGTCTGTAAAAAAGGGTTAATTGGTTAGAAGTAAGAATTTTTGTAAGTGGTTTTTAATATATGTGTATGAGAAAATTATAAAAACCTTTGTAGTGTGTAATTCCGATTCAATCTTAGTACAGTGCGCTCGCATCGACCCCATAATCGTATTTCGTTCTTGAATCAGTTGTGAGACTTCCAATCTGTAAAAGTTACACAATGCAATTTGAGAGACCACACAATATGTATAGAGAGATATAGAGAATTTTTTGTTAACTTTATTTTCAAATTGAAATTGAAAAATCCCACAGCTTACGCGTTAAAAATAATTAAAGAAATCAATTGAAGGAAGTTATATAGGGCCGTCTCTTTCCTTACCGCATCCTCCTCAGTTCGTTCTGGAGATGGTCGATGAGTCTGTCTCTCTCTACGACGGGGTCGGGCTGCGGCGAGGGAGTGGCGCGAGTGTCCATCACGTCCATTTGGTCCGGAGTCGTGGCCTATTCGGACAATCATTTGATTTATAAAATGTTTTATCTAAATAAAATAAGTCAATTTATTAAAAAAGGGAAACTTAAAGGACTTTATTTTCACACTCAGGTCTATTTCTCATGTTTACGACTCTTGGGGCTACTTGCACGGATCAGGGTTAACGACTTAACCCCGTGTTAGATGCTAACCCGGTGCTAAGTAGTGTCAAAATGTATAGAACTGTCAAACCTAACCCCAATTTAATTTAAACTCTGGACTTGCAAGTGGCCCTAAAACTTACTTATTGTATCTCCAGGTCTATCCCTAAAATTCAAAACTCGAGACAAACATTCATCTTTTTCATACGCAACTTTTGGCCCCGACTAGGCATTGCACACAGACCCCAAGTTTCTGAGTCGGTTCATTAAATACAAGATTATCCAGTCGTCTCAACGGTTAATGGTTATATGTTACATGTATAGTAATATTACTTACAACACTGATAGAATCCGTTGTGTCGATTAGCGAGCCAACCGAATCGCCCTCGTCCGGAGGTTGCTCAGGAATAGACACCACCGGCGTCACATACGTTCCGAAGTCACTCTGCAAACAAAAAACATAAAATAAGGGACGCGGTAATATGTCTAAGCATGAATCTTTCATATACAGTGAGAGAATTCCATCATTACACAAATTTTGATGTGATTCAGTATTGTTAGACGAATCTTTTTAACTTTCGGGAGCAAATAGGAGACGTTTTGAAAAAAGGTCAGGTCAGGAGTATCCGAAACCGGCGAGCATGTATGAAGAGATTGATGAATGTGGATGAAGCGAAAGAGGTATATCGGGATCGTAGCAAGTGGAACAAAGTGATCTCTGCCTACCCCTATGGGAAAGAGACGAAACGGTATGTTTGTATGTATGTACAAATACAAAATACAAACAAAAAACTAAACTATTAACCATTAACTACAAACTATAAACTATAAACTACAACCACTACTATAAACTATTTGTATTTGTATTAGTATGTATATTTTTAGTGACCTTCTAGGGTGAGTGCGAATGGGCATTTACTAAGCAAGCGTGCTCCAACTCATCATAGCTTACCATCAAAGGCAATTTCGTCAAACGCAAGACTATTTAGCAAAGTATTTTTTTCATGGGTTGTTCATATTTCGACTAAATGTGTCGGAGTGGAGCCATCTATTGGAAGGCTATAACAACACTAAGTGTCGCCACTCCTCCACCTCCGTTATGTTTAAAATAAATGATAAAAAATAGAAAATTGTTTCTAAGCCTCTATTAACGATACTGAATCACATAGCATTTGTGCACAGCTTAAAAAAAAAAAAAAAAAATTCGGACAAATTAAAAAAATCGGACGAAACCTTCAACAATCCGGACCGGACATACACTAAACGGAATCCCGAATGGATAATGATGTAAATACACATGCCAACGTATAATACGTTGAAGGCTATTAGTAAATTAGATGACAGCACGTCTAGCACGACAGCGCACAAAAGTCGCGTCGCGCGCGAGAGAGATTGCCAGTCTTTTTCTTACTGTTCGTTCTAGAAAGAGACGGGTAATCTATCTCGCGCGCGACGCGACTCTTGTGCGCTGTCGTGCTAGCCGGGCAGATAAAATACCTGTACGAGGAAGTTAGGCGGGTTGGAAGGCAGCAGCGGCAGTGTGAGTAAATTCCGGTAGTACTGCAGGCTGCTGGCGTGCTTGTAGAACGAACTCAGCTTCTTGAACTGCTGCCGGAATCTGCGAAGGTATCGTTACTTGAATCTTCCTGTTTCCATAGGTAATCTATGGGAAACTTGCGTTTAGACATCCCACAAATATGCAAAGTTTATTGCTCTTTTTTTTTGCTGTTTATCTAACTTCTAACTAATATTATAAATGCGAAAGTATGGATGGATGGATGTTTGTTTGTTACTCAATCACGCCAGAACGCCCCAACGGATCTGGATGAAATTCGGCCCAGATAGAGAAAAGTCTGGTATAGTACATAGGCTACTTATAATCCCGGAAAATTCCCGCGGGATAGCGATAAACGAATTCTTTGCAGACGAAGTCACGGGCAACAGCTAGTATGTATTCTTCTAAATCAGTACTCTTGACATTGTGGTCGTGGTCGTCAGTCGAGGATTTGACTGAACCTTCATCATGGGAAAATAGTGTGATGATTTCCCTTACCTCCCAAACCTTAATACTGGAGTGTAGAGGTCGCAGGTACTGGCCGCTCTCACACCAGGCTTTGACTTTTTATTTAGTCTGGGATGGTCTGGGTCAAGTTATGGCCGTTTGACGAAGTATTCTTAGAGAATGAATCAGCTGTGAATACCTCTCCCGGTGTCCGGCGAGCGTGTCGGCCGGCAGCGAGGCGTGCAGCCGGAAAAGCAGGCGGACGTTACAGTCGTATATCTGCGAGGAGTCCTGCGCGCACGGGATGAGCGCCGCCAGCCGACACTGCCCGCTGGCCGTCATGGAGTTGGCGCGCGCGTTGCCCAGGCTGTCGAATACTGGGGACAACGACCACTTAGAGCTGTGACATGTTCAGAAGGTGAGGCTGGTAAGAGGGAGTAGTCGGAAGAGAAGGTGGGAAGACTTTTAAGATGTCATGCGTTTTTTTTACGCCGTAAAAAGACTTGGCAACAACGTCATGTGGTTTTGACTAAAAATTTTGAAAAACCTTACGAAGCAATAAAAGCAAAAATCAAATGTATATGTATCAAAATGTAGGTAATAGCTGTTCTGTTTTGCGCTAGCATGATTTGTGAAATTTAATTTTACGATCAATGGAACTGTTAGTTTTTTTTTAATAATATAATATTGAAGTGTAACCGTTTGTTCCTGAATAAACAATAAAAAAAGAAGAAAAAAACTAGTGGTCTATTATGTGCAGCCCTGCTACGTTCTAACGGTACTCTGTGTCTAGATAGTCTCGTCTGTAATTTGTAATGGATAATCGTGCCACTGCCAATGGCATAATATGCAGCATATTAAATGTTTTCTACAAGAAACACGAAACGTTGAATCTGGAGTAGAGACGAAGGAAGAAAGGGGCCAACGCAAATCGTGAAAAGTACTAATACCAACCTGCTGCTTGTAAACTCAGTATGTCATCCATGTAGTCGAACAACTCGACGCACAGTTGAAAACTGCAAGGAAAAAAAAGTGGCCGTAAATATTTAGAAACAATTGTCAACAAAATAATAGTTTTGTAACAATTATGAAAGCGTCATCTTGCAAGTGCTACCTCTATTTATAGAACATAGAGTTTCTAATCAATTAAAAATGAAGCCTTGTAAGCTATGTTGTTGCCGAGAACTTATGACTTACAAGCGATACTTACACCCGCCCAGCAGACGCGGCCTGCCTCTCGAACTACAACAGTGGTTTACCGTGACGTCCACTTGACTCCATTATATGGATCCCTTCCTTATAATTTTTGTATTTGGAAGATACAAATAGTGGAGCCTATGACGTCACGTTCTTTACATTTAATTAACGTTGACACGAAACATTAGACAGTTTCACGTCGACTCACTAGTTATTAACGTCGTTTTCGGCGATGGCATCGAGCTCGTCTGCTGTCAGCTGCATATTGCCGGGGAAGCGAGGATTCCGCGCGTGGAACTTCAGCTTGCACACCAGCAGATTGCAGTAGAGGTGCACTAGCCGGCCATAGCCTTCGCGAAGGTGGACCTGAGGTGGAAATAAGGATGTTTTAAGCTACAACCACGCTAATGGTGGTACAGTGGAGACAGTAGGCGGTATCAGCACATCCAATAATACACCACTACCACGATATAATAGACTATATAATAGATTATACGGAGATGAGAGTGAGGACGATTAAAAACAGTCTCTCAGAAACAAAAGAAAGTATTTGATTAACGGACTGAAACAGACCCCGGACTCTAGCTAGTGCTAAATCAGCAGCATAAGTAACTTGGCCTTATGAACTCACCCACAGTTTGCCCAGGTTCTGTATCATGCCGATGTGCCGCTGCGAGTCATCGAGGCAGGCCGGGTGACCCTCGCGCAGCAACTTGTGGGTCACGTGGCAGAATTTCCACGCCACGATGCGATTGTCCTGCATGGGCAGACGGATTGCCACCATCTGCGATCGTCAAGGGAATATAGTGCGAATATAGTGCTGTAGCAAAAATTTGGAGAAGAAACCAACTTATATTATTCCTATTGAGTGTTGTTGCCTATCACAGTATGCCGTAGGAAGTAAAATTTGTGGCTTACGTGCATATGTGATAGTTGACATGGATACCTAAGGTAGTCAGATATAATATAACTAATTTAATTTTACACGTTTACAGGAAACTCAATCAAAACATAAACAGCAAAAGTTAACGAAAATGGGTACTTAAAACATAAACAGTCAGCCTAAGCATTGCTAAGTTACGAATCACCAACTTTTAAGCCTATAAGAGTCCAAACAGCGAGCTGTTCAGAGTTTCAATACCGCTTTGGCTTCTTTGTAATGTACCGAGGCCCAAACGAAATGCATTGCATAGATCACCGCAGGCAGATTTCCTTTGGGTAAATATATACTCACCCAGTAGGTGACAGCGCTCTGCTCCTGGAAGGTGCCAATGATCGTGCTGCGGACATGTTTCTCTTTCACAGGCGTCTCCACAGAGTTAGTTGCCTTCTGGATCGCTAAAGCCTGGAGCAGAAAACGGGAGGTTGAACATGGCTTCTTTGTGTGTCTAAATCGAATAGGAGATAGAATACATTATTTGTATAGCCAAGGGAATTTCTATGGGAATTCCGTACTCTTACTTAGCTAATATTTCATGCGACGACAGCGTAGATTGTGATCGTAGATGACGGCGTGTGTTTTGTTATATATTAGGTGTTACCAGCTGCTCAAGCGCGCTTTACATTGATTTTGCATTCTCTAGACTAGATATTCTAGCAGGGTCTGAATTTGATGCTTTAACACAACGGTAAAAACCTCTGTTTATTAAATTCTAACATATAGTAAGTAGTGTCCCGTTCTAGATGGAATTAAATTTTGAGCTACGACGTTGCCTCTTAGTGATTCATATGGGTAAATTCACGTAGGTACCTGTACAATAGTCGTTCGGTAAATATCTATATAGAGAATACTGTGAATCGCAGTTCTGGGAACGACGCGTATATTCAATTTATATTACATTTACTTCATTGGAGTTATTGTCGAACAAAAACCATTTACCTTTAACTATCGCAAAAACGCCTGATTCAGAGTATTCTGATTGCAGAGTATCACAAATATCATAGTTACATACCCATATTACTTATCTCAACTCAACATAGCCACATTGCACTGCAGTGCAATGGAATTATGTAATGTCGATTTCTGCGAATTTTAAAAATTAAGACCGAAGTTATACCTAGCCTACCAACAAAGACTAAAACGGAAATAAGAAATTTTTTCATATATAGTTGAGTTAGACATACTTATAATTATAGTAGTTATTTCTACATTCCCTTTCAGTGAACATGAACACTGATCTTAAATCCCAAAACTAGTGTGAGCGCTTTCTAAAACATATTATTATATTCCTATAGGAGTCGTGAGCTATTGTCGGAGCATCATCTTAGCGAAATGACCTTAATGAGCAGGTAATGACTCCAGACAGTTATCACGCATGACGGAATCATTAAACTTAATACCTACTTACTGAAAAGAAAACACGAGTGACACAAATTTCATTTCCTGATACTCTCTAGCACTTACGACAGTTAAACTTATTGGAATAAATTGACTCGTCGTATCTACTATCTACTCCCGTGGTCGTCAAATTGCGGCCCGCGGTCCGCATGCGGCCCGTGGCCGTTATTTGTGCGGCCCGCGGCAAAGTAAATTGTTTCAATACCTAGTCGGAGTCTCTTGGAGCGCCTTCACATACTCCGCGGCCCAGCCCTAGAACTCACACTGTCATATGTAGCCCTTGGCCAGTAAAGTGTGACGACCGCTGATCTACTCCAATCCAAAAGAGGATGACATTATTACTAATTATATGCGCTAAGATTTAAACATCTTCACTACATAGTATAAAACAAAGTCGCTTTCCGCTGTCTGTCTGCCTGTACCTATGTATGCTTATATCTTTAAAACTGCGCAACGGATTTTGACGCGGTTTTTTTTAATATTTAGATAGTGATTTAAGAGGAAGGTTTATATGTATAATTCTACGCAGACGAAGTCGCGGGCAAAAGCTTAACAACATAAAACAAACATTTCTATTTCTTTTAAGCTTTTTATTCTTGTTGTAAAAATAATTCATTTAATCAGGAGCTACTTTACGGAGCTCCTTATTGATGAACACATAGACTTTATGGTTCTCAAGTTCATTTCCATTGTTTTCCTCGCTTACGCTGCCATAGTGCTACTGTTTTCAAGTAAAGTCATTGCCTCTACTGATTTAGAACGCACACGTGCTGACTATATCTCCAACGAGATATTTTTAGCGTGACTAATACTAACACTAACAGAACTTGTAAACACAGAACCGCATCCTGTTATCTGGAGGATTACACACCGCACGCGCGCACTAATCGTTCAAAAATTTAATTGAACGTTATCATCTCGTAAAACTTAATGGGCCAGATTTAGCTGGATTAAGTGTCGCAACATAATCATATTAGCTTTATTAACTTTTCGCTACCTTCGCTTTTTATTTTATTATTGCGGCCGGGAACCCGTTGTCTGATAGGAACTGGCACTGCCATACAATTTCCCATTCAAAACGGTGTCACCGTAATGGACCAGAATAATCAGTCAAGTGCATGTCGGGCAACGCGCACTTTATGGTTTTTCCGTACCAGTATGCGGCTTCCGGCGACTAATAATACCTACTCATACCACCTCTCTTCTCTATTGTATCTTTAATTAAGTCTTCAATCATTAGAGTTCATAGGAAACAGCCCTGTAGAGACAGCGGACCAATATAATATTTATACGGTATTTCTTAAAAAAAGTTACCCAAATAGTTATTTGCGTCTGAAAAGGTACTTAGTCCAGCTTTACTTGCTCAACTAACACAGGTCTTTGTTTATAACTTCAACAATTAAACGTTGGCAAGATTATGTCAGTACATAGGTACTACGAGCACGACCTCGTCGTCGCCGTTGTCAAAAAACACAAAGCAACAAGATAAGAAACGTCTGTTCGGAAACGTTTTTACTCCCTTTGTCGTCCTACGTGACTAAAGGCTGTCTGAAATGAAAGAGAGCGTTGCTGAAAAGAGATGAGACTGCTACGTGCCTTTGAATTTATACCTCTTTGTGCGACTCTGTTATGCCCAGAAAGATATCTTAATTTTAGACATGCTAAGACATTATAAGTAGTTACCTAAAGTTAGTAAGCTGCAATATACTTGACAAGCTTTTGCCCGCGTCTTATACATTATCGGGATAAAAAATTAATATCTAGGTATGTTAATCAGGGACAGTGCAGCTTTTCTGTTATATTAAAGGATTTTAAGAACCGGTTCATAAGTTCCAGAGAATACCTCTTACATACAAACAAATAAAGTTTACCTCTTTGTTATTTGTTTTGGTAGCTATGGAATTTTCATATTAACCAAAATGACAAATTAATTGAAGTATTCTTTAATTTTCGTTCAAACAAAATGACATCAAACATTATAAAATGATATTAACTGACATAAATCTAACTAATATTATAAATGCGAAAGTATGGATGGATGGATGTTTGTTTGTTACTCAATCACGCCAGAACGGCCCAACGGATCTGGATGAAATTCGGTACATAGAAAGAGAAAAGTCTGGAATAGCACATAGGCTACTTTTTATTCCGGAAAATTGCGTAGTTCCCGCGGGATAGCGATAGACTAATTCTTTGCAGACGAAGTCGCTGGCAACAGCTAGTAATAAATAATTTCAATAAACATAATTGTGGTAAATGTTCGTCCAGCTACATAATATTTTTACCGTCAATATTATATAGGTTGACGAACTCATCATCAATTTGTAAGTTGCAGACCTTGAGAAGTTGAGACAAACCAACTCAAGCCAGTAACTGCTTAAGAGCACTTGTATACCAATTAGTGACGTGCAAGTACACGATTATTTTTGGAGTTCTGCCTTTTCGCCGAATTTTTTTTGATCGAATTTCATTTGGCAACCAACATTTCGCCGAATGCTCAGTTTGGCAACTACTTATTGGCAAAATTTTGTATGCCAACCTCTCATTTGGCCGAATTTTTATGAAGACGAATATCATGTTGATTTTAAACTTTTGGAATATCTTTCACATGGAAAATGTTACACTAGGCCGAAAAATTCTTATGATTAATTTGGATTATTTTGGTTAATAATTTAGGCCCTTGGGCCACCCCTTAGCCGCGAACATGTTTGTTTTCATTTATAAACAGTCTTTATTTTACCTTAAAATGTCTTATTATTTATTAATGGGTATGTAATTTGGCTATATAAAAAATGACATTTAAATAAGTGTCCATGTAAAAAAAAACTAATGCTGAGTTGGCAATCGTGAGATTGGGAAATGAAACAAACCATTTTAATAAGTTGCCATATGATGATTCGGCAAATCAATAGAGAACCATTATTTTTGCATGCACAGTAGACAGTAGCTGACTTCACTGTCCTGATTGTGTTTTTCATCAACTAGCATACTGTAGGTAAGTAGGACGAGATCAAACCTTTACTGGCAAGACGGAAGCAATGACGTAGGCTAGTGTCGCCCACGCGACCATTTGTTGCTCAAAATATGGGTTGCAGTTCAAATGCTGTCCATTTATACCGGACCTTTAATCCAAGTCCGTGGATATAGCAGTGGCGTGGCGTCAAGTATATCAGAAAGCAAGCCGAAGGGAACTTAACTAGCCTTTTCCTCTAATTCTGCACAATAAATTGCCCAACTGCCTTAAAATAGGCAAGCCAGTGGGAATCGAGTTCTATGGACGCCACGCCACTGGGATACAGTACAGTTAGACTTATGGCGAGTACAGAAAGTGGGTACAGAAACTACCACGTGTTGTACTTGTACTTACCAGCTGGTGGAAGCGCTTGTCGTTGGGATTCATGGCGACTATATTAGTGCAGAGCGGTTGCAGTCAGCATGCATTAGTTAAAGTGCTGGGTGTGGCGCTGAAAGAGAGCCGCCACACTGTTTAGTACTGTTAGTGAGGATGGAAAAGCCTAAGCTAAGCGCAAACACTCATTTTAAATTTACTAAAATTGGTTGTGAAAGTTTACTACTAAGTCCGTTAAATAATCGCAACGTTTTGTTAAGTTGCAGAACATGGGGTGGGGACTCTCAAAGAGCTTAAAAAATATATCTACTGCAAAAACATTAACATAAAAGAAAAACAAGTCGAAACATCTGCAATAGAATTTCGTTTCAATCAAAATATAAATAATTTAAATTAAATTAAAGCAGACGCGGACAAATCGAAGTTACAAATCGCAAAAAATCCCCGTCTGCTGTAATAGATCATTAATTCAAACACGAAATTCTATAGCAGGAATTTCAGGGTTTTTTTTCTGTTAAAATACGTTTTTGGTTCGGGTGGTTTGTTTTTAAGACATAACTTAGTTAATTCTTCTACTTATTCCGCTGTTATAATAGGGTAAAACATTATTTTCGCTTATAAGTGTATGCGCTTATGGTTATACTAATGCCCGGATTGTAAACGGGTTAAAAATAGCAATATAATTTAAATAATAATATTCAGTAAGCCTGTCCTCGATACATGTCAACTTTGCTTTTGCAGGACCCCTATTATTCGAACTTCATCAGAATAACAAATTATTGTTCAGTTCAGAATAATTGAAGTACTTAAAGTATAATACATATACTAAAGTGAAGTACGAAACCAAGACGTAATAAAAATGCTGCAGTGCGGTCATATGCACGCATCATGCAAATGTAGTAAGTACACCTTTCTGCATTACAATTTAACAAAAGAATTAAACGCATGGAAACAATGGTTATTAAGGGTTATTTAAATTTAACAAAAATGAGGATGAACTTACTACCTTCTCGTTCGATTTGACGTGTAAATCAACAACGGGCTTAGATAATTACCTGAAACAAAGGGAATACACATTTAGAAATGATCTATCAATGTACACGATTATGATTCCGGGAACCACCTTAAATTTTATTATTTCGCGAAAGGTAGCTACCTAGTTGATTATTAAAGTCAATAGTTAAAATAAAACCCTATACCCACCACTAAACTTCGCTGCACTTTCAACAGTACATACCAATTTTCGTTAAATAGATCCCTCAAAATTATAATATATATAACCTGCCTGACTCTGTAGGCGGGCTTGTTGATAACTTGTTAGGCTTCATAAGGCATAATCTTCGAATTAGTGCCACCAAGCAACAATTAAAATCAGGTCAGACAACGCAAACAAAAACGCCCAACCAATACGAAAAGAGCCCTCTCCACCCGCTTTTAAACTCAAAAAGAGGACCAAGTGAATTTGGACGGGATGCAAAATAATGCTAAACATTCCACGGCAAATGAATTATGTTGTAGATAAGGCATTTATATGTTAATATATGTAAATTATAGTATGCTGTATGTGCATGTGCGAATAAACGGAGCGCGTGGTTCCGTTGCATGAATGAAATACGAGTGAATTAGATAAAGATAACAAAGGAGTTTTGTTTTTATTTTGCACTGGTTTAAAAACGAAATACGACGATTAAGCTTGATTATTTCTCCTTAACACGCAAGGCCGTATAAAATGTCGCTAGGTTAGGTTTAGGTAGGTAGGTATTATCTTTTGGGATTGACAACATAAATGTACGCTTTTTTACGCACGATATGTTTTTTTAGCCTTGCCTTTGAATACTATATGGTCTAAGATAGAACACGCTTGTCTGGCAAATTTCCATTCATCTTACATTTGAGGAAGGCCATAATGTAACTTTCAGGGAAATCACGCTGGGAGAGACTTCCAATCCACAACCATCAGGATAATGCGAAGGACGAGTGAAATTGCTTCATTATGCTAATTTTACTTAGATACTGACAACATAAGGGTGAAAAGAAGACTCTGCTAACGGTTATGTAGCATTATTTCTAAAATCAAATATCCTAAGTACCAAATTCCTAAAGACAGAGCATCGAAAATGTAAATTTTTAATGTACGACATTCCTAAAGATGCATGTCCTAATACACTTTTAATCGAACGATCTCATTTTCAAAAATCAATATTCCTTTGTACAAAATGCCTAATGACAATACTTCGAAAGTCAATATGTCTAGTGCTCAAAATAGCTACGTTCAAAAAGCCAAATGGCAATTGTTCGAAGAGGTTTACCATATTTAAGCTAAGCTTTAACTAAGCTTTAACTAAGCTAAAATACTATCTAACATACTAATCTCTACGCCGAAGTCGCCGAAACACATTAGCGCAAGTAGTGGATAAGATCCTACTGTCCGCAGGTCTAATCAGAATCAGCCATGCAAAAGCGAAAGACATGTGATACAAAGCTCCTCCTCACTTCAATTAAAATGTTATATTTAACAATACTAAATCCAGTATCAGCGGGCAGCTGGCTGCATGTCCCACGCATTGGCGGACGAGGTTAAATCAGGAAACTGCATTTTACGAGATCCCATAGTATTCGGTTCGGAATAGACACCAGACCAGACCAAAGGAAGGGATATTGTTTGTATACACGCTATTTCAGTTACAGTTTGTTTATCTCCCAATTTGTAAAATTACGAACAGACCTGCAGTGTTAGTGTTTCTAAATTCTACACCTTAGGTATCTAAATGTGCCACCTTCACAATCCTCTTGGCGTGAATGGTGGGACAATAGCGACGGATTTCACAAGACGACGCTATTGTACATTGTGTCATACTGAATAGGCGGTAGGGCCGAAATCGCTTTTCCCTTGTTTCACAATAAGTCAGATGCTAATCTATACGATAAATGCGCTAATGAAGAGCTACCAACGGATCTAAGGGGGATTAGCGGTTTGTATTAGACGTGAACTACGAATATGTACTTGCTTTAAATGGTAAATATGTATTGTTATATAAATATAATGGAAGATCATAAATAAAATATGTATTGAGTGGTCCAATTTGAGCACGAGACCTGTCTGGTACTTATTTTCCTGACCTTTTCCCTATTGAGAACCTTTTCCACTCTTTCACTCTTAACTTGCCAATATTTACACACATCGTAAATTATATTTTTGTTTTTAAAATCATTTAGACCAGTTTTATTAATGAAACAAATGTTTTGAATGATATCATCACATGTGCTAACGTAGACAATGTTGCAATTTAGCCAATGTAAAGTGATATAACACCACCAGCCACAGAACAATGAATTTAAATTAAAACTTCTAACGTCGGCAGGTTCGAATATAAATGTACCTAGGACCGATGTATGTAAATAGAATCTAACCGATGATAATCACACCATACAAATCCGATTTATCACGGTCGTTTGAAATAAAGATTAGTGAAGTTTAAAACAATACTTGGTACTCTGCTGACCACACGCTGACTGATGAAACACCATAATATTTGAAATTTCACGGTATATTTCAAAAAATGCGAGCTGTGAGAAATAAATAACTGAATTTATCCAATAGTGAGCATACAGAAGAGTGTTACGAACATAAGGACACAGTTTTTCTATATCTTCACAATGCGATAAAAGACCTTAGTAGACCAGAAAAAAATACTCGCAAATGCAAATTATAGTAAAAAGCTAAACACAGAATTCCTAAGGCCAATTACAAAGTACAGCATAATACTGCATGACAAATGAGGGCGTCCATGCACCAATTGAATTAAAACGGTATTACACTACATTACTAGCTTTACCTCGATATGGTATATGCATAGAGACTATTAATACACTTTCAGGCAAGCGAAGCGATGAGGAAAGGTATTAAATTATGCGGAACCAACGACCTGGAATTGCACACAATCTACTAAATAGGCAGTTGACCTGATGAAATATGTACGTACGGTACGTTAATATAGGAGAATAGCAGTAACACAACTTGACAAAGGCATTAGAAAATCTTACATTATTCTATTGGAGTAAATGCGATATTTTAATGCGACTAGGGCCGCGATAAGTTGCTTCATCAAAAAAAGGAAATAGGTAATTCTTCGAATTTTTCGTTGTGCGTTTCTGATGTCCTGCCAATCGTTCGTGGGAATATGTTATTTTTCTGTGCTTTATGTACATTCCTACAGTAAAAAGTTTTACATACATACTTGACTTTACTGCATGTACCAGTATATTAACGTACTTTGTATTTCTAGATATTTGTACACAAATCTCTAAGACACAAATTGATAAGTATGTGGCACCAATAATAAGAAAACTTCGTACTTCTAGGTCAATAAAATATGTCATATCATGTGGGAATGGAAAAACGCGTTTGTTATACAAATAGTAACCGCGTTTGGGTGGCTGGCCGGATGAGGATGCGGCGGTGATTGCTCCCAGGGGCCCTGCCACTTGCCATCTGCCATGACCAAAACCAAAATATCAAGACATCACTATCACACACCATATGGTACAATCAAAGTTCCACTGTATCTGGTCGTCGTAAGTATGAATGGTGATGATTACTAGCGAGATAATGCCGCCATTTTCCAGTTGCTGGACAATGAAATAACGGGAATCAAAAAATTGACGAGTTATTATCAAATTTGCCAACAATGTGTTGTTGAACATCTAGTAATTTCATTCTGTTCATTTCCAGACAGTACTAAATATTCTGAAAATAACAAGCTTACAAAAATGACTACAGTAATTTAATATCGATTTAAAAACATAATGTACTTGAATTAAATTAAACATTACAAACATTCCGCTCCTAGGCTGAGAAAGCGAAACCCAGGCAAGATACGGAGCGGAGGTAAAATAATTTAACCACCTAAGAACCTACAGACTACAGGATCCTTTTGCCTAACGTACGAGCACAAAATAAATAGTCTAAGCTAACTCTAAATATATATAACTTATAGACAGTCTGATCTACAATATCATAGCATAGCCTCGATTAGCATAGCATAGCCTACATCAGCGATCGCCGTCGAAATTGTGATGTTAATCAGTGTGCGGTCACACACACTGCTCCCCATAACACGCCTACGAATAAACTAACAGTAAAAAAGAAATGTTACTCAGTTAAATGAAGTAAAAGTCCGTGGAAACAGCGATAATTAGAAAGCTGATCGCATTAAGCACAGAGACAGCTTGTGGAAATCGCAATCTCGATTCCATGAAATGCAATGAAAGCTTAGCATTCTCACATTTAACAACATATTGGAACACTTATCCGACTAAATATCTTCTAAATTTTAACTCTGTAAACAGTTATTCCCAAAAGATTTCTACAACGACGTCAACAACCTGCCGATCTTTCTATGGATAGATTTATTAAAAGGCGCTCTAGTTAGAGGTACTTTAAGAAAGTCTATGCTAAATGATTATTGCCATCATCCAATATATTGACCTTTAAATCTTGCGACAAGGCGTTTACTAACCAGTTAACCAATAAACGTTCATGCATTTATGATTACTAACTAAATGTCCTATTAAAACAAAAATCAATCTGGAGTAAAGTCCATTTCACTAGTGAGGTAAATGGCGCGGTGAACTTTACTAGGTCAGTGTTGCAACATAACCGGTTACGTTCAGATACGAGGTGATCACCAGCTAGCGAATTTGTACCTATAGGCTTAGTCACTACTCAGTCTGAGGAAACTCCTTTGGCTAATGACTCATTAAATTTTATCAACAACGCAAGAGCTCTTTGAACAGTATTTCAGTCAGATGATTTTGGTAACACGTGTCTCTATAAATTATCAAAGGTTCTATAAATTTTCACCGAATGTTCACTTTGACAACTACTTATTGGCAAAATTTTGTATGCCAACCTCTCATTTGGCCGAATTTTTATGAAGACGAATATCATTTTGATTTTAAACTTTTGGAATATCTTTCACATGGAAAATGTTACACTAGGCCGAAAAACTCTTATGTTTAATTTGGATTAATTTAGGTTTAGGTGCGGCGGGGTGGCCCATTAGCCGCGAACATGTTTGTTTTAATTTATAAACAGTCTTTATTTTACCTAAGAATGTCTTATTTTTTATTAATGGTTATGTAGTACCATTTGGCTAAGTATACAAAAAATGACATTTTAATAAGTGTTCAGGTAAAAAAAAAACAAACGTTGCGTTGGCAATAGTGAGGTTGGGAAATGAAACTAATAAATTTAACAAGTTGCCATATGATGATTCGGCAAAATGAAATTCGGCCAATCGTTGGTTGGGAAGTGAAAACGTCACTATCCTTTGTGCTTGGACATGTAAACAGCCAATAGAGACAACAAGATGCATCAGGATTCAGGCAAACAAGGAAGCTATTACTCAATGAGAGCGAGCCCTTCCTGTCCGATAAAGAGTCCGTTGACCAATAGCGTGTGCAGCACCAATTCACTGTAACCCAGTTAACACTGATTTAATTGATTTAATGATTACGACCGCAATCACTTTAAAAAGCAATAAATGCTTTTACGTCGGCGTGTTTAATTATGATCTGAGTGAAAACGGTAGAGCTATAATACTACTACGTAAATTAATTAGTAAATGGATATGTTGCGCCCAAATAGATAGAATGGCAGTCGTCCCTTTTTATCGTCGGCATCGGAACGAGACAGCCATAGGTACGTAATGTATACGTATACCTACCTTTGAGGAGACCTTCCGTGGCGATTGTTTGAGCGGACAAACTGTTTACTATAGAATAGAACATAGAACGAATAGGTAAGTAGGTGGTAAGATTTGTTCGCAAATCTGACGGAAATTTTTAAACGTACATAACAACATGACCTTGTTATTCTATGCCCTTCCCTATAAGGAAACAGATAACTCCACTAGCCTATCGCCCATTAGATTATAGTTTTTGTCGGTGTTGATCAAATAACGGTTCATTATGCTAACCTAATTTGAGTGTCGATTGGAATAGGGAAAATCCGAACCACGCACACACGCACGCAGCACGCATTTGGTGTGTGCCGGCCTTTAACAAGTTGAATGAAATTGATATCTCGTTTCGTAAAAAAAAACATCCGTTTCTACTACATAAGTTAAAGGAAAAGATGAGATAAAACTTAAATTAGTTCAATCGCAAGGTACCGGATACCTATCCGTGTTCCACATTTACGATGAATAAGAAAGAAATTCCAAGATGTGTATCAAAAGGAACAAGTCATTGGCAACCAAGTCCATTGAGATTAATAATGTGAGAACATCTTCGAAGCAAAAAATGCGCGGGTTAAAATTGGAACTCCCTTTTTGCGCCACACAAAAACTCAACTCGATACATCCTTGAAACGCAGACGTGCCACTTTGGAACAGATCATATAACTTGCAGCAATATAAAGGACTGAATGCACAGTAGGTCAACACCTTGGACTGTACATGTTTGGTATTGGTAACCAGCCGAGCTGCGGTACTAAAGGTCATCGACATTATTCTCACGTATTTTAGGTGGAATCGAATTTATTTACGCTACGAGACTTGGCTGTTAATACCTAAATAAGCGTGGACAATTGTCCACAAATGAAAGCCTAATCCAATTTCGCAGACATGATCTAAATTAAGTAACTAGATTCTAGGCACGTTCTTACACCCTTGACAATACTCGCAGCTCCATAATAAATGTATATTCATACACTCTTTGGCGGTTGTGCTAGGGTATAGGTAATCAAATGCTGCATGACTAAAAAACGAGGGATGTTTGAAGGGGTTACCTCATTTTGAATCCAAAACTACGATAAAATCCATAGCAGGAATATTCTATAATAACTCTTAAGACACCTTGTAATATTCAGGACAGAAGCCGAGGACTTGTGGACCTCCTTATAAATTACGATGGACATTCTCAACTAAACAAAACAGACCTTGCAAATACAAGAATGCGCAACTCGATAGTGCTAGTGCTAGCAAGGTAAGCAAGTATTCTTCTAATAGTACTCGTAGACCCTGTTGCGTGTATGTTATTACGATATGAGTCATCACACTCATAATCGCAGATATCTGTGTTAGTAAACAATTCACATCTAGTGAAGTAATTCGTGGAAGAATAGTTAAGCTAAGCTCAATTATATTTAACTGAGCCTAAGTCAATGTGTCTATGGTTCATAGTCCGTGGAAAGCTCTATCGTGTTGAGTACAGTCAGTGTCATATAGTTTGAAGCATCCAAGTCGGCCAAATAGTTCGGTACGCCATAGAAACAGTATGGTGTTCCGATCTTTTTGGTCACTCAGGATGTTCAGGGTACTGTACCGGTACAAAAATAAAGATCAAGTATTGGTAGTTCGAATAAGTCGCAAAGCTAAAAGAAATAAATAATGTGATACCCTACACCTCCCTCAGTCAGAGGGTGATTGTATTAGTCCCGGAAATGGTAGAGAAAAAAACCTTAGTTTACTAACGTTTGCGTAGCAAAGCATACAGTATAGATACCAGACAACCGGTGGCCTCAAAAATGGAACTATTTAAGGATTTTAACTATTGAAAACATATCAATAATAATGATTCTGCAAGTGATAATTTGAAGGCGTCACTATTCAAGGTTCAAGGATACTAAAGACAACTGAACTATACTGACGAGCGAAAATAACGGGTCGCTTCTCATACAAAGTTGTATGAAAAAGGACCCGTTATTTTATTACTATAGATGCGCAGGCACCTATTTTATAAAGCTACAAGTTACAATTTACAAGCAGAAGTCTCTATCTAACACATAGGGTCGGAAAGAGACTTCCGCTTGTAAATTGTAGCTTTATAAAATAGGGCCCTGGTCCTCAGACGTCCTAAACCTCTGCCCAAATAGAGTAAGGCCGATTTAAAAAAAACTACGCCTCCCCTCGTGCCCGTGTATCTCAAATATTGACTTGGCGAAGTTCGGTTGCACTTGGGTGCTCACGTCTGTACTTTTTATTTGTTCTAAGGTCCTAATCCTAACAAACCATTGTAATACAGAGCTTTTACTATACAATGTGATTGAAACCGATCTGTCATCGGTGAGAAGAGCCATAAAGCCAGTTTCTCACATGTGATAGCTGTCAGTCTATCTCGAATGGGACCAATGAACGATCCCATTACATAAAGCAAATCTAACGCGGGTTCAACGGACGTGTATAGACGTCTTTATGGAGGAGCGCTGTTTTAGTAGAGATAAACACCGCATCTCTTATTTTTGATGTGAGCCAATTATATCTATTGACATGGAAAAAAAACAACGCGAAAAATTTAGAAGGTGTTTTTCGTGTACCTATATTTTATTTTTAGCTAGATAAATATCCTCTACTAACTGGATATAACTCATTGTTTTTGGTTTAAAAATCATAAAAAGTTTTTGTATTCTGAATTCCATGAAAACTATCTATATTTTCAATATTTTGATAACATAATGAAGAGATAAAAGCAACGTACCTATGTATAGTCGCCATCAGACACAATCGTAACTTTCAGTGTTCAAAATTTTATGTCTAAACTACTCTAAACGCACACTAATGTCATTATGTACATATGTGTGTATTAATGTCTATAAAAACTAGTCACGAAGGAGTCCTTAAATTCCAGGAGGGCTCCTTAAATTCCAAAATAGTTCCTTATTCCATTCTATGATTTTCCCTGTAATCTACGACGATCTTCAATTGTTTACACTTTAATCATGATTCATGACGTAATTTATAAACACCTCTAACAAAAGATCCCAAGTAAAATAAAATACAGATACACCTCAAACTTTAACATTCACACTATCTAAGCTAAGACAAGCAAATAAGAAGACAAAAATATCTCGAACGAGTTCGTCAACCCCGCTCTCGATATCTAACAAAATTAGAACTTACCAAACAATTACACGCTCGATAAGATACAAACAAGGAAAACTTATTAATGCAATGGCTTATAAACACTATAATTTCGATTGCTCCTAAAAGGGCGGACACTGTACAACTAATAAAGTAAGGCGGGAGTATGAAGTGCCACGAAACTGATAAGTTATCGGATCTGATGCGTCAGTTTTCCACAACAATCGCCATTATCTTGTGTTAGTCGATAACAATGGACTACACAAACACGATTTCTAATTTCGGCGACACTATCCGGATCTACAAACATACATATAGATATTGCTAGTAACAGGTAAGGGCGAGTGTAAGGGTGGTGAGTAAGTAAGCGAGGCGCCTTACACATAAGGCAACAACTTCGGTTCTTCGGAATGGCGCACATCAAAGCACGTGAAGGAAGAAGATTAAAAACAAGCCGCAATAAAAAAATAACAACTAACGAAGAAAATTTCGTTTCACAATAAAAACCGTTTTCAGATTTTCATTTTTCAATACCTTGGTAAGGTAGGTATAGTCTTTTGTATCAAAAGATTTTTTCTGATGAATTTCACATCAAAGCTAATTGCCGCTCAACATAAATAAAAATTGTTGTGTGATTCGAAATATTATAAACGGGATGTGAACCGCGATTACCTTTATTGAGCACCCGATATTTCAACGCAGTTGCATGCATCATGATCACGGGTAGACTGAAGAAATTGCGGGTGGATGTTATTGCTGGGTAGACTGAGCTCTTGTCTACCCTCATTCTTGCGCGTCGACTGCGTGCTCGTTACCACTGGCACCGTTCTCACTCGAAACTCAATTTTTGAGTGTACCTTTATTGGAGTCCGTTGATAAGCATACCAATATCGTATCCGTTTTAATCCGCTAATACAGTATATGCACATAGGTCACGACGACACATACTCGGCGTAGCGTACCCGTATTTGCGTATCAGTTTAAATTCGCAAATTGCAGGAGCTAACGCTCCGTTCAGCCGCGACCTCGGATGCATTCGTTGTGACTACATCAGGGTAATAAACTCTTGCCCTTCAAATATACTTGGCATGTCTTTTGGCAGGATAAGGATATATTATGTATCTTAACCTAACGGGCAGGATTCTGATTCCTTCCGCGTGATCTGTCGCCCGATTTTTGAAAGTGAAAATACTATTCGAAAGTGGTGTAAAATTGTGCTAAATTAGATTATTGGAAATACGTAGAGTTAAAGAAAATTGTAGCTCTAATTGATCTCTCAACTGGTCTAAAATTTCATTCAATACACAATTTTGACCACCTTTGAATAGTACTTCCGAGTGCTTTCAGACATCGGGCCCCAGATCCCAGGTCAAAATGGGCCTAAAGATATTTTTATTACTATTCATATGCTTTTAAAACCTAAGTATATATCTTGCTAAGTGTTTAGTATATCATCGCTTTCCACTAGCTAGATAACTAACTATAACTAACTATAACTAGTAACTAGTAACTATAACTAACTGTAACTATATAACTAGTAGCTTCGATAGTACAATCGTCTTTAGCAAAAACTTAGAAAATATTCTCATAACAAATGTATAATACGTAGGAGTATCCTGGAGAAAAGCCAAAGCAATTGAAACGTGTTCCATCCAAGGTGTTTTTATACGTCGAGGAAAACCCACACTACTCATACCTACTATATTACAACGTCATTGAGTTCTCTTTATTATGTCTAACTTGTAGAGAAACATAATATGCGCCAAATATTTTCACCCGTTCCACGCTTTGTCTTCCTCTTCTACCCAGCTCAAACATGTTTTTCAGGCTACCCATTCTTAGGATTACCTGATGTATCTTATTTACTAAGATTGGCAAGCTCAGAAGCGCATAATTAAACCAAGTTCTCTTACATTTCAAACGTCCATCCCTACTCTATTCACGAGTAGAACTATAAAGATTCTGGACTCATAATAAGCCCGTGATAATTAGTTCCTGCGAACATGTATGCAAGCCTCAGTTGCAGAAAAGAGCATTTTAGCCTATTTTTTCTGAGAGTTAAAAAGAGGTGGATGGATGGATGCATTTTCGAATTCATGTGCCGTCACAACAATATAATTCTAAACTGTTAAGGTTTCGGGCGCCAATCAGTGCTTTCATCTGAAGCGTATCCCATAGGTAGTTGAAGTCCAGGATTTTCACGCAAAACCGCCAATAATGACAAGTATTATGCATGTGTGAAATCGCATGCATGTTGTTGTTTGTGTGTACAGCTGTCGGGGGCACGAAGGCTCGATGACGCAACGCGACATGGTTTCACACGTGTGAGCGCGGACGCGAAGCGGCTAGCATAATGTGGGCGTTTTTGGTTATACGTATGCGTAGGCGCAGGTAACAGTGGCTTGGAAGTGTTGGAAAGAAAGGCTAAGGTATATATTGATTAGTACATCGGTTTACTAATTCGTAACAGGTCTTTAGATATTCCGAGTTTCTATTTCCGAAGTACGTTTCGTGCTTTTCCGCTCACACGAATAGTCCATTAATTTGAGAGTGATAGGCGTATGATACGAACTTCAAAAATCGAAATTCGGAGTAGCCCCCCCCAAGTTGTTAATGCTGGCTACATACGGCTCGCCTCAGCGCGGCTAGGCTTGAACTTGAAATCTCTCATGCGTACTCGTAGCATAAAATCTGGAAAATGCAGGGACTCCAAATTCGAAATTTGTATCATACCGGCACACTCTCTCTCACCTATTAATGACTATCAATGCGAGGGGAACAGTGAGATACGAAAAGTGAAACTGCACTCGAGAAGTTTTGCCGGATTTACAATGACAATCTAAACATATGAGCCAACATCTAGAGTTCTAGACCTATTAGGCCCTGACATAGGTACATAAGCATAGGTACAGCGCACGAAAGTCGTTGACGTGGGGCACAGAGTCGCCAAGCTAAAATGGGCGTGGGCCGGCCATGTGTGCCGACGACACGACGAACTGTGGAGCAAGCGCGTACTGGACTGAAGGTTCTGACCCCGGCTCGGCAGAAGAAGTGTAGGCAGACCACCTGCCCGATGGTCCGATGACATAAGGGAGACAGCAGAACCGGTCTGGAAGAGGGAAACGAGCAATCGTGGAGACAGATTGGAGAGGCGTATGCCCAATGGTGGGCGTCTACACGCTGAAGAAGAAGAAGAAGAAGATAGGTACATAAGGCCCTAATTTTGCGACACTATTATATCTTGTCATCTATATAAATAACAATGAAAGGTCGAAATATATACGAACGCACAACTTCCGAACGACTGGACCAAATTGGATAGTTATTTTTCAGCTCTCTATTATCAAGACAAGGTTTGTATGAAACAAAATTTTGAAACAAAACAGCCGGTACTGGGGCGAAGCCGCGAGAAACTGCTAGTTTTGCATAAAAACAAGTAGATACAATTCAAAATAAAACAAGCATGAAAGTGTTACATTATTATAATCACAGCAGTGTCACCATATGCTATGCTAGCCACGTTCAGAGATGTGTATGCAAAGCTTAATGTGTCGTAACATCTAAGTGTTCCAAGTGACATGGAAAGATCCACCTTGATAGAATGGATTTCAAGATTAGAAGTAGTTTCTTTTTGGATGTAAGAGTATAATTATTGAAGAAATACTGACTCTGCAATGCAATATTGTAAATTGTACTTACAAAATTAAACATTAAATTTAATTTTTAGGCTACATAGTATACTAGAAGCCTTGTTGGGTGCTAAGGTTGATATGAAAGAAGCATAAAGGACAATTAAGGACAAGACAAATAAACTTCAAAATTGATATTGAATATTTCCATAAAAAGGAGGAACAATTTTTATTCGTTTTTTTTAATGACAGTTACTTCATGAAAAAATTCATGCCTCTCTTGTTTTAGCCTTAACTTAATCTTATTAAGATAAAATAAATATTTTGTGGCTACCTTAATCCTTAATTAGCGATTAAAAAAACTTTGCACACCTAATTTTAATAAGAACCTTGACATCCTTAATTAATTAATACAAATGGATGCAAGCTATTTGTAAGCAACAGAAGCATTGCATGCTTTACATAAATTTTGTTGCAAAACAATGAATAATGAAACTTATTTCAACCCTACCAATTTACTTAAAATTCTTTGTTCTCATGAGATACTCGAGCTAGAGGTCCACGCCGCGCCGACGCGCCGCCGCCGAGCAACCTCAGCGCGCCGCCGCCGCCGCCGGGGCGGTAAAAATTTGGCGCCGACTTGGAATAAATATTTTACCTATGACCAAACCGAACAAAACAACAATGCGCTGTCGCCATGCTGATACCTATGTAAAAGCTTAAATAATGATGTTCTGAAGTCATCACCGTCATGATCATGGCCTTTTGGTGACCCAATATTGGATGTTGGCCTCTTCCCTCTTCTTTCACTCTTGGCGATCTTGTGTCCGTCTCATCCAGTTTCGACCCCCGTGCCGTCGAATGTCGTCCATCCAGCGCTGGGGTGGTCTGCCGCGCCCTCGAGTATCCGCTCTGGGTGTCCATTCAAGGATTCGCATTATCCAGCGACTCTCGTCCATTCTTGCAATGTTCCTGCCCATGTCCACTTTTTCCTTGCTATGACAGCCATGACGTCTTTCACCTTGGTCTTATTTCGGGGCTATTTCTTACGTTTCCGGTCACGAAGGGTGATCTTGAACATCGCTCTCTCCATATCCCTCTGCGCGACTCCGAACTTCTCGGCGGACTTTTGTGTAAGGGCCCCTTCCCTGCCCATTGCATTTGTTGGAATATACATTCTAGTGCTAGGGTAAACAGCTTCGGTGATATTGTGCCCCCCTGCCTGACACCTCTCTCTAGATGGAATTTGTTGGTTTTCTTGTGCAGGGAGACACAGGCAGTTGCGTTCTGGTGGAAGTGGTTGAGGATCTGTATGTAACTTTAATCGATACGGCATGAAACTAGAGCTTGCTCTATATGCCACTACTCTATGGAGTCGAACGCTTTCTCGTAGTCGATATAAGTGGTTTCCTGTACCTACTAATTACATTTCTCTACAACTGTTTTAAGAGTTTGAAGGTGGTCGTTGGTGCTGAAGCCTGAGCGAAAGCCCGCCTATTCTCTGGGTTGAAAGAATTCCAGCTTCCTGTCAAGTCTGTTAACTAGAACGCGAGAGAAGAGCTTGTAGACATGCGACAGTAGACTCATAGGTCTAGTTTTCCAGCCTTTTGATGTCGCCTTTTTTGTGGATTAGTGTGATTAGTGCATTATGCCATGATGTAGGTACTTTACCTTCCAGGATGCACTTTGTGAATAGAATTGCCAGGACTTGACTGACTTCTGTAGTATTGGGAACAAAATAAAAAAATGTTTCCTTGGCTTGCAGGATTGGCGCGGATTTTTATTCACGCTTAACATGTGTTTTCTTTAGTTACTTATTCCTCCTAAAAAATGTCCCCACGCCGGCGACGCCGCGCCGCGCCGGGTTCCAAACCCAGCGCGCCGCCGCCGGGTTTTTTGGCTGCGGCGTGGACCTCTAACTCGAGCTAGACCTATGACTTGTTTATTTATTTATAAGCCTTTTTATTCCGAATTCGCTATAATTTCAGTAAGTACATGTTGTTGTTATTGTCGTTTATTTATTAAATTGTCGCGTAATTCGGCGTGCCTCATGGCATAGGCCTCCTCCGTGTATTGGAGGGTTTGGGCTATAGTTCCCACGCGCGCCCAGTGCGTATTGGGAACTTAACACACACCATTGAATTTCTTCGCAGATGTGTGCAGGTTTCCTCACGATGTTTTCCTTCACCGAAAAGCTCATGGCAAATTACAAATGTAATTTTCGCACATAAATTCCGAAAAACTCAGAGGTGCGAGCCCGGTATTTGAACCCACGACGCTCTGCTTGAGAGGCCACAGGTCAAACCACTAGGCTACCACGGCTTTTTTGTGAATGAAACTTGTACTGTTACTATTTATTATAGCATTCTATTTTTTTCAGATAATACACAGTTTTATGAATATGGTGCATTACAAACAATTTCATGTAGATTTTCTACAAACAAAACAAAAAACCCAGACAGCATTACAACATTATTATTTATATTTATAACAATACATACATACATAGCCTATCAAAATCATAACCCTCCTTTGTTGACTTTGCCGTAGTCGGGTAAAAAATATGGACCAACTAAACTTACACACTACACACACACACACCACTACTTACACTTAACTTTTTGTTCATTACATTTGTGGAGTTTGAACACAATAGAGAAATAAATAAATATGAATATGAAACTTCAACAATAGCCGAAATCATTAGGTGCACAGTTGATGTTAAATCATAATCATCTGTTAAGTAGTTTCTTTAGACCCATACTACCCAGGAAATTCATGTGAGACTATCTTATATGAAGACATTTATGGGGATCATAAAGGTTTTACTGGTTTACCTTCAATAATTGATTAGTATTACCGCATACCTTCAATACTAACAATGTAAGCTCATGCTCACGCTTGGTATGTTTATTACTCATGCTTAGAGGTCTCATAAGTTTAAGACCGCCTCATAATCAGAATGGATTTCAGAGAATTGAAAAACTTACCTGGAACTTCTCAAACTGTTCCCGCTCTGCGTCCAAACTGTTCTTCTTTAGCTGAAGGACCCGAGGTAACGATAACGACGCCATGGGTTAAATACATACGAATCGTTGGCAGCAGGAAATCCAAGAGCACAATTAATTTTTGAAATAAGAGAGCCTTTCTTCCACTAAATAATAAACTTATTCAGAAGTCGTAGCACAAAAATCACGTCTAAAAACTCCACTTGATTATTTTTCACACTTCATAAAAATACCTAATACGAAGCCCAAATAGTTCCGTATTATTCAAAACTTTAAAATTCATGCACTTCACTTCCTACCTCATACACGTCTGTCAAAATTTGGTTGATTATAAATTGGATTGGATGACAATGACAGAAACGCAGACACACGCAACAAAACGCAGCGACAGAGACGGTTTACGCTTGGGATTACACAAACACCTATTTTGGTTTCCAAACGAACTGTGTCGAGACTCGAGACTTATCGATTAAATATCAAAAACTATCGATATATTTGTTTTGTGAAAATTTAAGCGCTCTTGGGTCGTATTAATTAATGTTATCTTTTAATTGTAATTTAACAACATTTTCTTTAATTTGTACAGTTGTATTGTAGAACTGTATATTATAACTGTAACCAGATTCAAAGAAACCTATTCACAACACTACTATCATAGACAATTTTTTTTTTTTTTTTCTTCTCTTGGACTTGGGCTTTTAGTGTTGCCCTTAGCCATATATCAAAGTTAGGGAAATTGGATAAGGAATAGTATTATGAATAGGGACGAAATTTGGAATAAGGGGTCAGGGTAGGTAGTGTACAGATACATAAACATATTATAAATATTATATTTTGATATTATTTTTAGAAATAAATACAGCTAAAGAATTATATATATTAGGAAAAGTCAGCAAGGAGGATATATTTGTGGGAAGAGGAATATTCTGGGATATTAATGATTCCATAAATGAACTTCGGTCGTGTAATGAGCAGGCCTTATACTCCGAAATTCGATTTTCGAAGTTCGTTTCGTGCCGTTCCGCTCTCACTAATAGTTATTAATTTTAGAGTGAGAGGGACGGCGTGATACGAACTTCGAAAATCGGATTTCGGAGTTGCCCCCCAGGATAGGAAAATGTGATTTAAATCGGCCACCTCAACTCCACAGTCACAAGTCTCACTATTTACAATGTTAAACCTAAAAAGATGAGAGGGAGCGCACGTATGACCTAGTCTCATTCGAGTCAAAATAGAGGTTTCTCTTCTGTCTAATTTTGAATTATAAAACCATGGTTTCAGCGGAATTTCTTTTTGAATACTATAATAATAGCTTCCAGTCTCCAAGGCACTCCAAAACCAAAAGAACTCCCAGGAGATCTGAAGGTATCTCTTAGGAAGGGCTAAAAGATCATGTGCATATTTTTTGTAAGGGAAAATATCCCCAGAATGAACAGCCTCAAGAGCCAGCTGGTCCGCCTTTTCATTCCCACTTATCCCGGAATGGCTCGGCACCCATACAAACTGAATCTCAAGGCCTTTGATACTGCATTCGTGTAACAGAGCCCTAATGTCAAAAATCAGAGGATATATTTTTTTATATTTAAACGGAGAATGTAATAACACTTGTAGGCTGCTTTTTGAGTCAGAAAAAATTACCATTTTCCCTAATTTCATCATATGAGCATACTCAACGGCTTTGAATAGCCCGTAAGCTTCACCTGTAAAAACTGAGGATTCCGGGGGAAGTTTAATTTTTTGAACTATATTGAATTGATGATGATACACCCCAACCCCAACACAGCTAGTTGTCGAAGGTTTGGATGCATCTGTATAAATGTAATGCCAATCAAGCCAATGGGTGTTAAGTAATTGGTTAAATGAAGGTTTTGCATGTGAACTATTCTTAATAATACCTGTATCGAGTAAAACTGCTGGTTTAAGTAATAAGGCTTCAAATTTTACATTAAATAGAGGAAGAATCGTATATCGATGGGTAGAAGTTGTATGAGGTAAAAATTTTAAATAACTATTGATAATGACAGCGTTTTACCTACCAATAAAACGCTTATTAAATACTTACCTTATTTGAAAACCTTACATTTTAAAATGAGAGCAGCGCTCTATTTTCGTGCCGGAGGCGGTCATACTTATTATCTTTTTCCCTTATATAGCGGACTTTTTTATTTGCTGGCAACACCAGGCAGCGTAGACATAGCTTTAGATATATATACGTGCTACCTTCAGGTTTCCCTCATTGCGTCTTAAGTACAAGCTTTGCAACTTTATGATGGAACGAGTTATAACCAGGCAGAGCTTGTATGTAAGGTTTTCAAATAAGGTAAGTATTTAATAAGCGTTTTATTGGTAGGTAAAACGCTGTCATTAAATTCTGTACCGTTATTTGAAAACCTTACATTTTAAAATGAGACCTGTTTGTTATCGCCTGGTGCCTTAGATGCCAATGTGATCTTAGTGAATTCTAATAATCTAATAGGTTGGCTGAAATTATCTACAATTTATGTATAATTCACTGAATAATATGTATTAGGGGATTTGCTAAAAATAAAAAAGGGTTAAACAGTTTAATTAGTTTATTTTTATTTATGCCTCAGTAATTATATCCTTATGATTATGTGATTTAATTACATTTTACATTTCGTAAACCTGATAATTATAACATGATCAACAAGTAGAGAATAATCTAGTCACAGAATCTCCTGCAGATTGATTTTCTTTAATCATCCTCTTATAATATTTTGTGAATGTATTTGAAGAACGCCAGTTTCCACATCTTAAAATTTCATCTAGCGGGCAATTTAGTATCCACTTTTTTGATGCTACTGCTGATCTGATGCTTCCTGGACTGGCAGTAATTTTGGCTTCTTTCAGTAGAGATTTAATCCAGTTTGCGATTGTAGTTTTGGATGCAGGCTTTGGTTCTCCGCAAACACTGATGAAAAGATTTTTAATCGATTTCTTTTCTCTTCGTTGTTTGGATAATTCTATTAACAGCTTTACCCAATAAACGGGGTCTAAAGCTTGTGATTCCTGATTACTGAAAAGAGACCATCCTTGTTGGCGGTAGTCGGGTCCGTCTGTTTTTGAACCATATTTGGGCCAAAAAATTACACAATTATCTTTTATTTCACAACTCTCTTTTTCTACTGTAAGTAATGTTAGGTCGTGAACTCTCCTACCTGAACACAGTAGGAGTAAACAAGCGGTTCTTCTGGAGCATTCGTAAAGACTTTTGAGTATCGTAGCGTTAGTAGTCTTGTTTAGCCAGTTGGATAAGATGTCGATGTCCCAGATGGGAGCTTTTTCATGTCTTGGTTTTTTGATTGCTATCGATTTCATGACTTGACGGACCAGTGGATGAGCACTGAGTTGTCTAGATTTGTCTGGATCGCACAATGTTGACACGACAGATTTATGCAAAGCCATTGTACTGAGAGAAAAGTCGTGTTTTTGAAAAATATCTGTCAAAAATCTAGCTAGGTCGGTGCCGTTCGGGTTACTGTAATTAACGCCGTTATATTGGGCCCATTGACACCAACGCTGCCAAGCTGGTCTATAGGTTTTCATAGTCGATTCCCGCCAACTAGATTTCAGGAATTCCTTTTGTTCTGGGGTCCAGTTTTTTAGTGCCGAATCCCACCCCCACATTTCCAGATCTCCATGGTCATGTTCAGCACTCGGGGTGGGGGAGCCCCTGTTGCTGTGTCGATCATAACTTCGTTCAGGTTTTGAATGGTGAAGGGGGCTGCTATTGCCCGTTGTTTGAGGTCCGGCCGCCAGAAGGCTTTTTCCCACTTGGGTACTATTATTAGATAGCGACCTCTTGCGTGATTTAGGTGATTTAGAACCCGTGGTATTAGAAACGGGGGTGGAAATAGCCATGCCAGAGGATAATTCCACGTTCGACTCAGAGCATCGTGAAACTCTGCGTTCCCGTCTCTTGCATTCAAGCTTACGTAGCGTGGGACAACGTGAGCCTGCTGTGAAGCAAAGAGGTCTATCACTGGAGTTCCGAATCTTTTGAAGAACATCTGAGTAAATTGGGGGAGTAGATGCCACTCTGGCATTTTCTTTTGGCGTGATAGGTGATCCGCTTCTACGTTGTACAGACCGGGTAGGTGATGCAACGATAGGAAAATGTCCCGTGCTATTAAAATGTTGTAGAGTTTGGCTGTCAGATCGGAAAGTTGTCGAGATTTGGTTCCTCCTTGGTTTTTGAGATATGCCAATACAGTTCGGTTGTCTGACTGTACTGATACTGTCGTATGTGCAAAGGTTGTCATTTGAAGAACTTTGTAAATCGCAAGCATTTCTTTCACATTCGAATGTAGTAACCTCTCCTGAGGCGACCAATAACCTTGTACTGACAGGTTGTTCAGCTGGGCGCCCCAACCTAGTCCGGATGCGTCTGTGGTCAGGTGATGTGACACTGGATATTGGTGAATGACGGATGCGAACATATGATTTTGCAACCACCATTGAAGTTCTTTTTGTGCTTCGTGGGGTATTGGAAATTGGTTGCTGTGATTGGTTTTGAGGAGATGTTGGCAGAAACGCTGTAAGGATCGATGGTTTAGGCGTCCGTTTTTGACGCAGAAACTTGCAAAATTCAGGGACCCTATTAGGCTTTGCATTTGTTTGAGATTTGCTGTCTTTCTTGCCAGTAAATATACCAATTTCTTTTGAAGGGCTTGACTTTTGTCTGATGGCAACCATTTTAAGTTTGTAAGGGGGCTCCACATTATGCCCAAGAATTGAAGTGTTCTTTGTGGGGTTAAGACAGATTTTTCGGTGTTTATGTGCCACCCTAGAGAGGTCAGAATATTTAATGCTAGATTTATGTGGGATTCTAGTTCTTTTCTGTCCTGGGACACTATCAAATAATCGTCCAGGTAGACAATTACTCTGACGTTTTTGTTGCGTAATAACTGAGCTACCCAGTTGCTGAGCATGGCAAAAACTTTGGGAGCTGATGAGAGGCCGAAGGGCAAGCAGGTCATTTGCCACAGTGTTCCCCTGTAAATTAGTCTTAGAAAGCATCGGTGGGCATGGGCTATCGGGAGATGGAAATAGGCGTTTGATAAATCGATCTTGGTCATCCAATCTGACGCCTGAAGAAAGCTTGGAATTGTCTGTATGTTTATTAGTCTGAAATTGCCTACATATACGAATTGGTTTAGGTTTCTTAGATTGAAAATAGGACGGTGTGTTCCGTCTGGTTTCGAAGTTAGGAACATTCGAGATATGAAACTGGGGGTCAGCGGGGCTGATTCTAAAACCCCCATTTCTATCAGGCGATTCATTGCTAGGTCCATTTCGTCTGATGCTAATGTTATTTGGGGGTGATTGGTTAAGCATGGCATTCGAAGTATTGGTTTCGTATAAAATGGGATGCGATAACCTTGTATTATTTTTAATATCACCGGACTTGCCCCGTATGCCTGCCATGTGTTTGCATGTTGTAATATTTGACCTGCTTGAAACATCGAGTCAGAATTTTTTCTTTCCTCGAGAGTCCTTCTTAGAATCATTGTATGATGGCCGAGATGAGGCACCATAAAAGCCTGATTTATAACCCCTTGAGCCTCGTTGCGAGCGAAAATTTCGATTACCCTGCGCGGGCGGTCTTGAAAATGGTTGTTCATATCCGTATCCAGCTGGTGCAGCAGAGACCGGTTTACCAGGTTGTACAGGTACAGGTGGGTAGTATGGAACCTGCGCGGCTCCAACATGTGGTGGGTAGAAATAATTATTTAAGGCCGGTTGTGTAGGTGTTGGAAAGGTGGGTTGATTGTCCTGCGCGGACAATAAGTACCTGGGTTTTGTGCCTTGATTTGAAAAAGCCTGCGCGGCTTTCTTATTGAATCGTGGTTCAGTTTTTAGCGGCCAAAACACCTTGCTTGTACCGCCTTTCTTTTCTAGTGTAGCCGAGAATGTGTCGGCTTGAAAAAGACTGTCGCATGACGGCGGTATTTTTCGGAGAGTTTCTTTATTAAATTTATCTTTTACTGATCTTAAAATACTATCGCGCCTTTGTTGCACTAAGTCGGCTCGATGGCCGCATGCCATTTGTAATAGATCTGACGAAATTTTCTTGTAGTCTCCTTCCAAGAAAATTTCGTTTATCTTATTTTGTATTGTTTGGATGTCTACGACTTCGGCTGAACCTATCCAAGTCATAAATATGCGAATGCCTTGTTCCATAGCATCGCGTTGTTTCAATAAACCTGAAGAAATAGCCGCGAAGCCCCTTTCAGTGTGACTAAGGTTGTTAAAAACATCGTACGGCTGAATTTCCTCGTTAGACTCTAATTCTATGAAACCGGGGGTAGATACATAATTTTTTTGAACTTCGGAATACCGAATTTCTGCCCAGTCTGACGATTCGAATCGTTGAAATTGTTTCAAGGAAGCTAAGTGATCTGGAGCCGACTTTGGAACAGATGGTTCCTTGGTAGTTGTTTCTAATGTCATAGAAAATTGTTCAGGGGCTTTAGCAATTTTCGCGTTTATTTCTTCCTGGTTGTTTTTATCTGACTCATGGTCCGAAAATAGTTCGCCACTTACGTTTAGGTCTATACCATCGTCCCCGTGGACTTCTACAGTTTCACTTGGTGACGGCGGATTTTCTGTTGGTGGAAAGCGACTCGACAGGAAATTTTGTATATTTGCGACCTGTAGTGTTAAGTTACTCAAAATATCTTCGTAACGTGTGCGCTTATTATTTTCAACAGAATTTTCGAACTGAGCTTTCCTTTTATTTGAGGGTAGTTCTGTATTTCTTTCTTGGTCTCCCATGGTTAATCTTTAAACAAAGAAATAAAACCCGGAAAGCATTTAAGGTAGTCACTCAAGGAATAAAGGTAATATTCTATCTTATAATTAAGTAAAAATAACTCACCTGTAAGTATGACCGCTCCTAGCGAAAATCAAGACGCCAATGAGGGAAACCTGAAGGTAGCACGTATATATATCTAAAGCTATGTCTACGCTGCCTGGTGTTGCCAGCAAATAAAAAAGTCCGCTATATAAGGGAAAAAGATAATAAGTATGACCGCCTCCGGCACGAAAATAGAGCGCTGCTCTCATTTTAAAATGTAAGGTTTTCAAATAACGGTACAGAATTTAATAAAGGGAGGCCTTTTGTTGTGCCAGTAAGAAGAAGATTCTATTTCTTTGTATAGAGAAGATAGTTTAGGTATAATAGGATGATTTGAAAAATGCATAGATCGAAAAATAAATCTGTCTGCTAGAAACTGTTGACGTAAGTGTAACGGTGGATCAACACACTCCACCTGCATCGCATTGACGGGGCTGGTCTTCATAGCTCCCAATATTACTCTCAAAGCCTTATTTTGAATTTTATTAAGAGTTTCGAAAGCACTATCTGTACCTGGACGTAGTAAAAAGGATCCGTAGTCCAATACGCTTCGAATGACAGCATTGTATACGAGCTTTAAGTAAAAGGGGTGGCTACCCCACCAAACTCCGGCTAGACATCTTATTATATTTAAAGAACGCTCACATCTATTTTTTATATAAGTACAATGAGCTTTGGCTGAGAGTCTTCTGTCAAATACTACCCCTAAATATTTAGCCTCATTGCTAAATGAAATGAGTGAACCATCGTAAACGAAATTCAAATCACACGTCTTTGTTCTGGTTGAAAACAATACCGCTGATGTTTTGGTAACTGAAAGCTCCAAACCGTTTGTATCTAAATATCTCTTCAGTTGTTTAAGATTGCAATTGATTACTGCACATGCATCACTTACGCATTTATCTGCACAGTACAGTACCAAATCATCAGCGTATTGTAAAGCTGACACGGGGTGTATTAAATTTGACTGAAAGTCGTAAGTATATATATTAAAAAGTAATGGGCTTAAAACTGAGCCTTGTGGCAAACCTTTCCAAGCAGCAGGCTTATTATGTAACTCGCTCGCAATCACCATCGTCTTCATTTTTGACAGTTGATGGCGAGATTGGTTTAAAAATGAAAACAATCGTTTCACGTAACTCAATCGGCTTGACATCGCACTCGAAAGCGATTGCGAGCCATTTTTGAAACCAATTGAACGAATGATTTGCCAAAAAGTCGTTTCACGTAACAAAAATGACAACTCGGAATCGATTTGAAGCCGATGGCGAGCCGTCAAACGAAAGCGGGGACGACTTTGTCCCCGTCTTGAGAGAATGGAGTCAACTTGAGTTCGATTTTTTCGATAGTTTATAAGTTATCAATATAATAATTCACTTACAAAGGCATCTTGCTAATTGCTAGGTAAATTAAATATGTTGTAGTGATGTTTTCCTTTGAAAGGCGATCGAAACTATAAAAATGGCAAGACGTAAAGTAAGATAAGCCCGCCTTTGTATATGTATCTTAATTTTGTGAATTGTGTTTGTTTATTTTTATTTTGTACAGTGTTTACTTATATACAACTACATAAACAAAAATAGGGATATTGAAAGAAGAGTGAATGCAGGAAACATGGTCAATGGAGCGCTGCGCGCCTTTGTGAGCAGTGAGAAGGTGTCAAAGAAGGCGCGTCTGGCTGTTCACAGAGGGGTGCTCGTTCCAACACTAATGTACGGTAGCGAAAGTTGGGTATGGCAAAAGAAGCATGAAAGTAGAATAAATGCAGTACAAATGAGAGCGTTAAGAAGTGTGGAAGGTGTATCACTGAAAGATAGAATAAGGAATAGTGTGATAAGGGAATGTGCTGGTGTGAAAGAAGATATAGTGACTAGGATAGAAAAAAATATGCTTAGTTGGTTTGGTCACGTAGAGAGGATGGATGAAAGAAGATTAACTAAACATATTTATATGGGGAGTGTGAATGGGTGCGTTGGGAGGGGAAGGCCTAGGCGGACGTTCCATGCTCAAATTGGGGACGTTTTGGAGAAAGGACAGGTCAAGAGTACCCGAAACCGACGAGCATGTATGAAGAGATTGATGAATGTGGATGAAGCGAAAGAGGTATGTCAGGATCGTAGCAAGTGGAACATAGTCTCTGCCTACCCCTGTGGGAAAGAGGCGTGACGATATGTATGTATGTATGTAAACAAAAATAAATCATCATGGGGGTGTTGTACCTATTCATTCGAAGAGGAATAAAATAAAAATGAACTTCGTATTTGTAATGTTTTATTCGCTTTAATTTCAAAAATAACTATAAATTTCCTAACAATTAGGTAATTCTTAATCTTACTTCTTAGTAATATTATAAAGGCGAAAGCTTTTAAGTTTTACCGATTTTATTGAAATTTAGTACAAAGACAATTACAGTCCCGGGGAAGAACATAGGATAGTTTTTACCCCGGAGTCCCGGAAAATAGCATAGTTCCTGCGAGATAACGATAAGCGAATCCATTCAGACGGAATCACGGGCAACAGCTAGTACCTAATACTAATATGATACTAATCATCATATCCAGCCTATACCTATAGTAGACTGCAAATAAGTAAAACTTGGAGGGGATAAGGGTCAGTGCGAATTAAAAACTTCACACACACCATTGAATTGTCTCGCCGGTGTACACAGGTTTCCTTGTTTTCTTTCGCCCAAAGGCTTATGACAAAATATGATTTCTGAAAATGAGATTTCTCGAACATAAATTGCGCAAAACACGGATGTTCGAGCTTGCGTTCGAACCCACGACCCTCTGCTTGAGAGACCATAATGTCATGCGCATAATGCAGCACCACAATAAACAATGCCCCAGAAATACGTACCTAGTCATGTACTAATTTTACAAATAATACTAATAAATCAACTTTATTGAGGCTTTACTACATTTTTTTGAATAACAAAAACAAGTAAGTACGAGTATAACAAAATCTGTATTGCTGGAATAATGGATTCAAAAGAGGTAGATAACAAAATAACCTGGATATTTTTTTAGTTATTTATTCCGCATAGAATTAGCAATTGACACATTTATCGCTATATTATATTATCAGTCATTTCAGCGTGGAGAAGGAACAAACATACTCACTCACTCACTCACATCCTCATATTTTCACAAAAATTCGCCTTATATTAGTAGGATTGATTTTAAATTATTAATATTATAAATATAGGCTAATATTTGATTCTATGCGGACGAAGTCGCGGGCAAGAGCCAGTAAGTAACATGATTTAAGCATAATCTAGACAGCCATTTAAACCCTTTTAAACAACTCGCTCTTCAATTTAGTAAAGGGAAAATCTTTCATTTCAAACTAAGTAAATAGTAGGTAGGTTTGTCCTTTTTTCACGCAGCAAAGAACTACGGAAACTGATCGATGCGATTTTTTATATCGAATAGTTTAGCGAATATGTTAGAAATATTTACCTAGTCTATGCTCTACTATGGGAAGATTGCTGTTGTGACAGCTGTCACTGTCACTTGCTCTCTCTCTCTTAAGCCTCATCCCGTAAGCCGTGTGTGCGTTTTTGTGTCGTCCCGAAATATAATTAATATAATGTAATCCAATTTAATCTTAATGCTTTATGACGCTGATGTTGTGAAAACTGTTTCATGAAGAAATAAACGGGCATCGAAAGTACTTCACAGTTTTATTTAAAAGGTATTTTCCAAGACGACACGCGGACCGCTGCGCTCGTCTCTCCAATAGGTTTTGAAGCCCAGAAAGTTTTGGAAATACAGAAGATTCTTGTGAGTACTACCGCACTACTAGATATAAGATGCCCGAATTACAAAATATTCAGCCAGCGTCAAATATGGGCGGCACAAACCATGTTGGCAACATAACCTCAATTGAAAGACTTGAAGGATTGTCAAACTATATAAATTGGAAATTCGCGATAAAGATGGTGCTTGTTTTGGAAGGTCTTTGGCAGTGTGTGGAGGGCACTGATACAGACGCCGTTCGTGATAGCAGAGCGTTAGCGAGGATATGCCTTAGTTTACAACCTGCTCTGTACCAATACGTGAGGAGCAGCACTACAGCAAAGGATGCATGGCAGAAACTCGCTGACAGTTTTGAGGACAAGGGCTTGTATCGACGTGTACTTCTGTTGCGCCAGTTACATCGCGTGGAGTATTCCCAATTCGTCTCCATGTCTGACTACATTGATGGTGTTATGCGCTTAGTCCAACAACTCGCTGACATCGGTAAGATTATCGACGATGAAGAAGTGGCAGAGATTTTACTATCTGGATTGCCTCAGGAATATGACATCATCGTGTCGAGTTTGGAGACGGCATGCTTAACGAATACTCTTACAAGTGAGACTGTTAGAACGCGATTATTACAAGAAGATCACCGGCGAAGTAATAACATTAATTCAATGGCTTATGTAGCCAACGACAACAGGAAGAGGAGGAGTTCTAGTGTCATCTGTACGTATTGCAAGAAACCAGGGCACCTCATGAAGCGCTGTTTCAAAAGGAAGCGGGAGCAGGGCGATCAAAGAAGACAGGAGGAGCACACCATGTTTGCCACTGCTTTCTCAGCGACTGCTGCAGCTTCTGAGGAGTTTATCATTGACTCCGGTGCGTCGTGCCATATGGTGAAGGATGACAAGCTAGTGATAGATGCCAAAGACAATAATTGCAATATTTCTGTGGCAAATGGCCAAAATATATGCAGTAAATCTGTTGGTAAGGTTCCTCTCTCTTCATCTGTTTGTTTGAATAATGTTTTAGTTGTTCCTAGCCTTTCTAATAATTTAATGTCTGTCAGTCAGATTACTGAAAAAGGTTATGTTGTTGTTTTTGCTAAAGATGGATGTAATATTTATAAAAATGGTAAAATTACCAGCAACCTAATTTTCTCAGCTAGTAAAGTTAGTGGGCTTTACAAACTTAAGGTTCAACAAGGTAGGTCCTTACCCCAGGAGCGTTCCAAGCCCCTTCATTGTAGGCAGGGGACAGTGAGTGCTCACACAGCTGCTACCATGCCATTAAGTTTATGGCATAAGCGTCTAGCCCACCTCAACATTGCAGGTATGCGTATACTCGGTGATGGGGATCAGTGTTCAGGTGTCGTTTTTCAGGAAGAAGATGGCTGCCTGAGCAGCTGCGTCTCTTGTCTGTCGGGCAAGATGCATGAAGCATCTTTTCCCCGGGCAAGTGCCAGACGTGCTGCTTCTCCTTTGGAGCTGATCCATTCCGACGTCGCAGGGCCGATGCAAGTCAGCACGTGGGGCGGAGCCCGCTTCTTGTTAACCTTTACGGATGACTGTACGAGGAAGACCTTCGGTTACCTCATGAAGTCGAAGAATGAAGTAAGTTCCCACTTTATTACTTTTAAGAATATGGTTGAGAAACAATTAGGTTTGCATATAAAAGTGCTTCGTACCGACAACGGTACAGAATATTGCAATAATGACCTTACAAGTTTCCTTAAGAAGGAAGGTATTATACACCAAACCAGCGTGCCTTATTGCCCTCAACAAAATGGTTTATCTGAACGTGCCAACAGGACCTTATTTGAGAAAGCACGCGCTATGCTGCAGGAGTCTGGGTTGTCGAATCGCTTTTGGGGAGAAGCTGTTATGACAGCGATTTATCTTAAGAATAGAAGCCCCACCTCTGCGTTGTCAAACAGAGTTCCTGAGTGTGTATGGACTGGATCAACTGTAGATCTCAGTCATTTGCGCGTCTTTGGCTGTGTAGCTTATTCTCATATTCCGAAGCAAAAACGTAGGAAACTTGATGCCAAGGCAAAGGCTTATATTTTTGTAGGCTATGGTGAAAATTGTAAGGGATACCGTCTATCTGATCCATCTGATCCTCGCATTGTCATTTATTCAAGGACTGTTTCCTTTATTGAAAGCGAGTTTTATGCAAAGAACACACAGAAGGCTGAATTAGGGGAGGTTAACAGTCTTAGTAATAATAATTTTATGTTTTATGACTGTTTAAATTTTAATGAGAGCTTTAACTGTGATAATAGAATTTTAAATGGTGAATCAAGTAATGAAATGATTAATAATAAAATTCCTAATGATCAATTAAAAGAAACAAACTGTGATAATAATAATAAGTATAGTGATAAGTCAAAAATTAATACTTCTGATGTTTCAGATGCGGATATTACACCACCTCCATGGTCACCGCTGTCTGAACAGTATTGTACTGGCGAAGACCGTTCTTCCGATGAAGGTGATGAAGTTTCTTCTCTGCCGGAGCCGGAACCTGCATGTCAAGGAGGAGAGCCGACCACATTGGAAGGTACCACCGATGTGTCTAGCTCTCAGCGCCCCGTACGTAGTACTAGAGGTAAATTGCCACAGAAGCTTTCTGATTATGACTTATCTACTATGTTGGCTGAGGCTAGTTTGGTAGACGATCCTACTACCTATGAGGAGGCCATGAGTTCACCAGATAAAGAAGAATGGTGTGAGGCAATGAGATGTGAGTATAATGCTCTGCTCAGAAATCATGTGTGGGAGCTAGTTGATCGCCCAAAGCAAGGTAACGTCATTAAGTGTAAGTGGGTTTTTAAACGAAAATATGATGCTGCTGGTAAATTTAATAAGTTTAAAGCGAGATTGGTTGCCCGTGGTTTTAGCCAAAAAGAGGGGATTGATTACTTTGAAACTTTTTCACCAGTTGTTAGGCACTCTACTTTAAGAATTTTATTTTCACTTGCAATAGAACTTGATTTGAAATGTGATCATATCGACGTCACTACAGCTTTCTTAAATGGCGAACTAGAGGAATTAATTTTCATGGAACAGCCAAAAGGTTTTAATAATGTTGATAATAATAAAGTATGTATGTTGAAGAAAAGCATATACGGCTTGAAACAAGCAAGCCGTACATGGAATTCTAAAATTCATAATGTGTTATGTGCGAACGGGTATGAGCAAAGCAAATGTGAGCCCTGTATTTATGTAAAGAGATCTAAAAATGAATATGTCATAATATCTCTCTATGTCGATGATTTTTATGTATTTCATAATAACTGTATAGATGGTGTTTTAGCGTTATTACAGAAACATTTTGAAATTCGGCATTTGGGAGAACTTAAAAATTGTTTAGGTATCAATGTTACTAGACAAAAAGATTGTATGATTTTAGATCAATCAGACTATGTCAAACGTTTATTGGCTAAGTTCAATATGTGTGAGTGTAAGCCTGTGTCTACACCATTAGCTGTAAATTCTAAACTTGATAAGTCAGATAAATGTTTAGATGAGAATATTTACAAGTATAGACAACTGTTAGGCTCTTTAATGTACTTATCAGTTTGTACTCGTCCTGACATATCCTATGCTTGTAGCCAACTTAGCCAATATAGTACATGCTTTGACATAGATCATTGGCGCGCTGCAAAACGTGTGTTGAGGTATTTGGCGGGAACAATAAATTATGGACTTTATTTTTGTAAAGAAAATAATTTAAATGTGAGTGCCTATACTGATGCGGATTGGGCGAATGATCTATGTGATCGTAGATCTTACACAGGTTTTGTTGTTAAACTGGGTGGCAACGTTGTTAATTGGGAAGCTCGAAAACAACGTTGCATAGCTTTGTCAAGTACAGAAGCGGAATATCTGGCAATCAGCGATGTGTGCAAAGATATCTGTTTTGTTCAGAATTTCTTGTCGGAAATTATTGATAAAACAATTGATGTTGTAGTATACAATGATAACCAGAGTGCTCAGAAATTGTTACTTGTAAAAGAATACTCGCATAAAAGAACGAAGCACATAGACCTGCGCTATCATTTTGTAAAAGATCTTATACAAAAAGGTTTAATGAATGTTAAATACTTACCAACAGATAAAATGATAGCAGACGTGTTAACAAAGCCATTGTGTAGTGTAAAGCATTGTAATTGTATCTCTGGATTGAATCTAAGAAATGTAAAATAGTTTTTCTTTAAGAATAGGGTTTCAATGTATTCCACTAATTTTGTTTCATTTGCTCTGTTAATGTTATGATGTCTGATTGTGGTACTGGATAAAGCGGTCTCTTGTATCATATAGGTAGAGTCATAATGTTATTCTTGTAAATAAGGGTAGAGTTTTGCATGATGAAATAATTATGTTCTTTATATAATGTAAAGGTACTCTATCCAATGTAGAGCATAAGGAGGAGTGTTAGAAATATTTACCTAGTCTATGCTCTACTATGGGAAGATTGCTGTTGTGACAGCTGTCACTGTCACTTGCTCTCTCTCTCTTAAGCCTCATCCCGTAAGCCGTGTGTGCGTTTTTGTGTCGTCCCGAAATATAATTAATATAATGTAATCCAATTTAATCTTAATGCTTTATGACGCTGATGTTGTGAAAACTGTTTCATGAAGAAATAAACGGGCATCGAAAGTACTTCACAGTTTTATTTAAAAGGTATTTTCCAAGACGACACGCGGACCGCTGCGCTCGTCTCTCCAATAGAATAGTTGTCTTCACTTTTTTTTGTGTTCCGCTAAATATGCCGCTGAGTGTATTTTGCTATTTATTGAAATTTATTGCTATCCCACTACTATTTAATTTTTCGGAATTAAAATTATTCTAAAGTATGTACACGATAAAATCTGTCCATCAATGTTATGGTAGTTACAGTCAGCGTCACATAGTATAAAACATCCAAGATGACCAAATACTTCGACACACCATACTATTTCTATGGTGTACGTCTACCGAACTCTTTGACCGACTTGGATGCTTCAAACTATATGAGGATGACTGTATATAACAATGAACGATATTTTCAAGCAGCACATTTTTAAATGATCAGTGGTTATAATAAGAATAAGAGAACTTTATTAGCTGATACGGAAACACAAACAGAATATTACAAATGGATACTTATGAAACTAGGCACATAGTAAAATACGATCTTATTATTGAAACGTTAAAGACATAGATGCCCACAGATCTATGAGTTTATTAGCTTTATATGTTTTATATTACTGTGCCTAAATTACCTTGAACAGCGGTTTTTGATAATCCTCACTCGTTTCCAATTTTAATGCTACAATTGTATTTTTATTTTTTTCACTCGTCAAGATATTGTATTTCCAAAAGAAATCATGATAACCGTTTTCTACTTGGGGAAGTCGGGAACACTTTCAGCCAAGCACCAAAAGTAGTTTTATATGGAAGGCATTTCTCTGTCAAAAAGGCCAAATTATCAAAGTTGACACACCTCCACACTCCCTCAATCTGAAGTCAATTAAAAAAATGTTAGCTAGGTATTGTTAAGAGACAATGTAATCATCACTACATAATATAAAACAAAGTCGCTTTCTGCCGCCTGTCTGTCTGTCTGTCCCTATGTATGCTTAAATCATTAAAATTACGCAACGGATTTTGATGCGGTTTTTTTTAATAGATAGAGTGATTCAAGAGGAAGGTTCAATATGTATTTCTACGCAGACGAAGTCGCGGGCAGAAGCTCGTAAAGTATAAAGTGGGTAGTCCAATTTAAAAATATATGTATTTTTAACAGAAAATCTAGTAGACTGTCAAGAAACGCTGTTCAAAGTAATTTAGGCACACTAAAATAACTTAAGCTAAAACTCACAGACACCCTAGCATTTTATTATGTTTGTATTTTTATTATGTAGTGTTTTATCGTGTATATAACTTTTATGTTCTTATCTCCATACCAAATCTCATAAAAATCGGTGTGCGAAGAGGTAATAGCTAATAGACACAATTTCAAATGAGAAGAATAGGAATATCTGTCTAGGATTAATACGATCAGTGGGGCGGCTCCCGGGCCCGGCCGCCGCGCTGGTGCCGAGCTCGCGGCAGCGCGCGCGCCTGCTGAGACACTGGACACACAGCTGGTGCTGAGCCCACTCTGCTATACTGTGCTCTGAAAATAATACAAACAACTATAAAACAACACTTTCCTTGTTCCTCGAAATGAAAATAAAGTTTTATATGTAGATCCATATTCATCTCTGACTGTAGCCAATAAAATGGTAGGTATGGTCATCCTCAGAAGTAGGTAACCTGAAATATTATATTTACAACTTTACAACACACTTTAAATCAACTTTCCTAGTTTTTTTGTTCTTTATTGTTATTTAATTTTAGTTTTAATAGTTTGTATTTTAATAAATGTAATTTTAATCAATTTACAAGGTACATTGGAAACTTAACCATATAGTTGGTTATTGCCACAAAGTATTTAAGTGTTCTACTTCCGAGTGCTGTCAAACCTCGAGGAGACAAATATACAAAAAAAGTGTTTTATAATTTTCCATCGAGTCGAACTCAAGTGTTCACTGTGTTATACTCCTTAAGGTATCCATGCAAATTTACAGGCTACTGTACTTATTTAGCTAAGAAATCTAGCATTAATAGATACTTTTAGAAAGAAAATATAACATCCTTCTTTTTTAAGGGGGATAAACTTAATATTTGTGAATTTATTTTGAGGCAAAAACAATTATTTTGTATTTCAAACTTTAGTTCAAATATTTAAATAATGATACTTTACACTTTATACTGTTTTCTCATCCTACAAAAATAGTGACTTCATGACCGAATCCGTGACTGAAAGGTTCTCGAGAGGAGACTACAGATCGGCAAGCGCACCAAAGGACGTTCAACTGAGGCAACTGGAGGTCTATGGGGGAGGCCTATGACCAACAGTGGATGTCCTATGGCAGATATGATGATGATTGGCAGATTGATTAACTGGAAGAGATCCCTTTAAGGGATAAGTTCGCCTTTGTACATCTATTTGTTTCATTATCTGTAAAATTAATGTGTTTTATGTACAATAAAGAGTTATACGTACATACATACATACATACATGATGATGATGAAGTAACCACATACAGTCACTTAAAATTAAGTCAACTTCCAAAGAGCTTACAAGGGCCGGCAACGCACTGGCATCGCGTAAAGCGCTGCTGGTGTCTATGGACGTGGTGATCATGAGAGGCCTTTGCTCAGTAAACTTTAATATGGTGAGAAAAAAAAGCAACATACATCTTCATATATCTCAGGCAGCTCCTTCAGGCGCTCCACAAGTTCCCGCTTGATACGGTCACCCTGGATACCAAGTTGGCGACACTGTGCAAGAAACTCCAACTTCATAGATGCCTCATTCTTTAGATAACTCTAGTTTTCTTTTCATATTCCTGGAAGTAGAGATTTCATATTTCAGAACACCAATAATTAAATAAACACCTGTGTTGATATATTAACAAGAATATTAAGTAGATCTATCTATCTAATCAGCCCACGTCCACCAACTGCTTGGCAAAGGCCTCTTCAAAAAAAAATTATATAAATTAGTTCCCCTTTACAGTTGTTACCAGTCTTCCTTTATGTAATACAGAAATTATGATAAAGACTACACACAATACATCACAAATGTTGAAAAAAAATCACTTGCTAGTTTTGAAGCAAACAAGAAAAAATTATAGTGAAGTCAAATCAATGCTTTTAAAAGTAAAGGATCTGCCAGAGAATCTGGTAGTGGGCAGGGGGAGTATTTGATGAATCTGACCCGAGAGACATCCAATGAGGCTGGCATAGCCACACAGGTGCACTTAAGCCTCGTAAAAATTTTAGATTAAAAAAAAAACCATCAACCTTCCATCAAGCGAGATAAGGTCAAATGTAAGCCTATTTAATGTAAAGAAAAAATCAATTTGACCCATGAAAATCTAACTATATTAAAAATATCTCGGTTCCTCGGTTTGGAGTATTACTTGCTATTACAAAATATTATGTTTAATTTAAATAAATCTATCATAATTTACCACTTAAGTCAGTGGCCGCTCATCTAAAAAATGACAACACTTTTACCTAAAACCCTTTCATACATAATTCTTTAGAGTGAATGCTGCCAAATGAAAATATCCAACACCGTTTGATCAATTCACTAATGAATTCATTCTGCACTTTCCTTTCACTTGGTGTTCAGACGTGTCACTTTGAGTGAAAGATGCAAAATGAAATAAGAAAATTAACAAAAAATTAATCGTCTGATATCACCTGATAAAGGTGATTTATATATGAATTCAATGTTTTCGCGTTTACTTTAAAATGCTCAAACTCAACAAGGACAACTTCAAAAACTTTTTAATAGCATTTGGTGCCGGCCTCTGTAGTACATATTAGTATTTATTACCTGTGCGGCGTGCAGCACGCGCCTGCGCCGCGGCCACTCCGGCATCGGGGTCTCGGGGTGAGGCCGGCGTGGGCCGCCACCGCCACAGAGCTGCTGCCCATGTCCAGCGACGTCTACAATGTTAATCATTCTAATATACCAAAATTCGATATTCGTAGTTCGTTCGTTGTCTTGAGGGGAAAGGCTGTTGTGAAAATTGTATACTGCTGTTTTCGTTGTATACCCATACTTATCGTTCGTGAGGGAAAATGTTTTTGTGATACAACAAACAAGTTGGAAACTTTACGGAACTTTTCATACCAGATGCACTGGGTGCTTTTATATACCACTGGAAGCACTACACATCGTATATCAAATGCACTGGGTGTTCATACGCCACTAAAAATACAACAAATCGTACTATAAGTTTAAAAAACTAAAGTTTATTTCGAACAAACATTTCCGGCACGATGTGTTCAATGCTAATCTATTTTCGTGTTGAATACTATTCTTACGGGACTATAATCACTCTAGAGTAAATTTTTTATTGTATTTTATCAATTTACCTATAATACCTTGCTTAAAACACACAGGAAAGCAATAAAACAATAAATTTAAAATAGTAAACTAAACTTACTTTGTTGATTGTTGTGAAGACAAGACACTGACCACTGACAAGATTTTTTTTTTTTTAATTAAGTTTGCGTTTAGTTTCATTCACACTGTATTTTAGGTTTTTGGTTATTAATGATAATTGTTGTTATGTAGATCGTAATTTTTTGATAAACTAAAATAACATACTAAATTCCATTATTTAAGTGAATAAAAACGCGAGAATTAGGGTCAATTGACTTAATAAAAATCATACGTCACTGAAGCTATTTGCAAAAACAAAACTTTTCGGTCCATTCACTCGCTTTCGTGATTGAAAGCGATTGCGATGGTAATCGGAATCATTTTTTTACGTAATACCAATGTTTCAAGGCGCTCGGAATCGTAATCACAATCGACTTCGACGACGATTACGATCGCGAGCGAGTTACGTAATAAGCCTGCTGTTCTGTATAAAGTATCGGAATCTAGGATAAGTTTAATAATTCTTTCTCGAAACATTACTGAAATAATATTTATAAGACGTGTTGGGACACTCAATGCTCCTAATTTATTTACAAGGATATCTATATTTACATTATCATATGCGGAGTTAATGTCTACAAAACAAGCTACTACTGATTCACCCTTAGAGTCGGCTAGTAAAATATCTGAAACCAGTAGGCCTACACAATCTGAAGTGCTTTTGCTTTTGCGAAACCCGAATTGACAATCCGGGAGCAATTTTTTAGTTTCAATTAGCCACTCCAAGCGATTTTTTATCAAATGTTCCAGTATTTTAACTAACACGGACGATAGGGCTATTGGGCGAAGTGAATTATGATCGTTGCGGGGTTTATTAGGTTTAAGAAGAGGCAACACTAACTGTGTTTTCCATAGAGGGGGAATCTGGCCCGACATAAAAATAAGGTTGAGGATGTCAAGATAATAACCTAAAATTTGGTCGCTATAGTCTGGCAGATAAACCACTGCAGCCAGATGACACTTTCAGTGTTGTCAGTTTTTGGCAAATATTAAATAGTGATGTGACTTAGTGAGTGAATGAAAGAATGAACGATGTAATGATATTAATTTGCGTCATAAATGAGAATTTTCAAAGCGTATTTTAATAAAATGGTTTGTTCAATAAGGTTTTTTTGGATGTTTTCTAGTCAGTAGTGTAAGAGCGCGATTTGGAAATGTGCCGAAGCATGTCAAATCAGTTACCAGTTTTCAACTCATTCCCCATTTTGCCATAAATAAAACAACAATTATCACATTAATATTTTTTCTACCTTTGTACTTTTACTTAAAAACTTAAATTATTCCGAATCAGTTTCACTGCTGCTGTCACTATTTACGTGTATTACAAAGTCATCGCACATTTTATCTACTATGTTAATATGAACCTTGAATGCCTCAAAAGTATCGCGCTTATTTTGAAATATACTAAACTACGAATGTGACATTCAGAAAATATTTCGTTCGTTCAATAATCAAATCATTCATTACGTGACCTTAGTCGAGCACTAGTGAAATAAATGTGGTATCATTATTTCGTAAAATGACATTTGGAAGTGTCATCTGGCTGCAGTGGTTTAGCTGCCAGACTATAGAGTGTACTAAAAAAGAGTACGGAATACCATCACAACCCGGTGCAGAGTCAATTACATAGGACAACACGCTTTTCAGTTCCGATAGCGAGAAAGGGTTATTTAAATGTTGACCATCGCTGTCGCAGGAAATTGATTCGATGGTTAATGGCATTGTTGACACAAAAGGAGGAGCAAGTTTATCTAAAAACTTGTCAACTACTGTGGGCTCTAATTTAATGGCGGAATTATCGACAAACGCTCCTCTAAATCTTCTAATTTTGCTCCATATTTCGGAAATGTGAGTGTTTGGAGATAAAGACGAACAAAAGTTTCTCCAGCTGTCCCTTTTTTTTTTTCTTTAAAAACTTTTTTGTTTCTCTCATTATGCTAACTAAATTGTTGTAGTTTTCTTCACTCATGTTAGCCCTATAAATTAATTCCATTTCCTTTCGCTTTTTTACAGCTGTACTGCATTCACAGTCCCACCATGGAGGACAGGGAATACGCATATCAGAAGATTTTTTAACTGGAAAAACTTCATCTGCTGCTTCAAGCAATAATTTAGCAAATTCATTGGAACTATCTATAATTTCACTAGGATGCCTTACAGCTGGCAAAATACTGAATTTATCATCCAATTGTTTTTTAAAATCATCCCATTTATTATTAATAATTACATGTTTTAATGTGCATGACCTTTTTAGAAACGGTTTATTTTTGAAGGGAAAAGATATTATCAGTGGGTAATGATCACTGCCATAGGTAGATGGTAGTACCTCCCAAGACAATGTAGTGGCAATTGAAGATGTACTTATGGATAAATCAATAGCACATATTTTCATGTGGAGCTGTTTGTCTAGTAGGTGCTCCAGAATTTAATATACAGAGATTAAGAGAGTCAACTATATCTAAAATTTCTTCACCATTATCACTGGAATCACTACATCCCCAGGCTTGGTGATGGCAATTAAAATCCCCTAAAATGATGAATGGAGAAGGAAGTGAGGCTAAAATTGATTTGATCTCCCTAAGTATAACTAATGAAGGATGAGGAATGTACAATGAAACTATACATATATTATTTACAATTGCAGCAATTATTGAAAAACTACTACTATGTGATGGTAATGGATGATATGTAAAATGAAATGAGTTTTTTACAATGATGGCTACACCACCATGTCCGTCTGACCTATCTTCACGGAGGCAAGCATAGCCAGGGATTTTGAAACTAGACTCTGGTCTGAGCCAAGTTTCGTTTAAAGCAATAAGAAACGGATCTAACTTATTAATTAAATGTAGTAAATCTGATTTTTTATTACTAATGCTGCGACAGTTCCACTGAAGGACTCTGCTTCTGTTGCTGCTGGCCATTATTGACATTTATGATATTGGAAATAAAAGTAATTATATCAGCAACGTTGTTCGGTATTAAATTTGATGAGGATAATAATTTAATGAGCTCCTGGATGAGCTCACTAATAGAAGGCTTACTAATGTTGTCTTTTTCTTTCCAAATAGCAGTACCATTGCCAGATGGATTTGGCATATCATAGTCTTTAACTAACTGGTTATGAGCATTTTGATCATAACCTTTTTGAATTTTAGATGTACCACGAGGCTTAAGAAATACGGTTTTTTTTATATGACTGTGATGGAGCTGGCTGTTGATTGGGACGAATAATTTGAGGCTGTGTAAGTGGTGGAGGGGTTAAGACAACATCAGCATAGGGTTTGCTGACCGAATGGTGCAGTTTTGATGCTTCGGCATATGACAAACAGCTTTGTGCCATGGATAATTTGATGTTTTTTTGTCTCTCAAATTCAGGACATTTTTTACTGATTGCAAAATGAAAACCAGTACATAAACAGCAAGACACAGAGTCTTCTTCGACGTTGCATGTGGAGCCAGAGTGACCTTTTGGCCACACTTGTAGCAGCGGGGTTTAGATCGGCATTGTGTTTTAGTGTGACCATATCGGCAGCAATTATAGCATTGGATAGTAGGGAAAATGTACAAATCTACAGGCAGAGCATTATAACACATGAATATTCTTTTTGGCAACACTTGACCATCAAAAGTTAATACTACTGTTTGAGATGGTTTCCACACAGCTGCACCCTCAACCATGGTTTTATAATTCAGTCTTCTCATTTTGATGACTTCTCCTGTACCCAAAGGTACCGAGATGTTCATCTTGATCTCATCTAAAGACCATTCAGCAGGAACACCCTTAACAATTCCCATCCTCATTACACTGAAGGAAGGGATAAATGCTTTATATTTGTTTTCTGTGAGGTTTTTGTCATTTAGAAATTTGTTAGCGTCATCAAGGTGAGAAAACGAAAGAGTAACTCGATTCCTTCCAATTCTTTTTACGCTGCCATTAATTATGTTTTTGTATGAGTGCTTTTTTAGGAACTTTCCAAAAGAAATGGGATGAATCGACGTGCCGTCATTAGGTGCATCCTCTATTTTCTGTACATGCACCAAGAAAGGTGAACAGTCGGTAGCTATATACATTTTTCTGAAGTTGTCTGTAGGCTGAGGCTGAGGTGGCGGAATGTTGTTAGTTACGGGGCTATTCTGCTCTGTTGTAACTGGTGTGTCAATAATGGAATCATGACTATCACAAATACAGTCATTTTCCGTCTTGTTAGAATTTTTATTACTACGTCTTTTTTTGTTACAATGGCGGCATACCCTCCTTGACGGACGAATCCGTTTTCTAATTTTATTAGAATCTACTGATACTGAGCCATCAGTAGTGTGGTCAGTATCCATCCATGTTGTCACTAATAGTTACCGTGTGGAATACCTGGGGGACACCGCCCCCAGGGTCTTCTGGTTCCTCCATACACAGAGGTATGGAGGTTATATAATAATAAAATCGGACTTACCAATAAGAAATAATATAAGTAATAATGTCTAAAATAAATAAAAGTATTTACAATCAATAAAATGAAGTTATTTACACTACGCTGACCACTATTTTTAAATTAAAATTTTCAAGTCGGAAAAAACACGCGCGCTCAACTCGAGATTTCCCGCCCTTTTTCCCATAGACAATTTTATCATAGCTTTTCCATTGACTCACTCTTTCCAATCATTTCATTCGGTCATTTCGGATAGCTGTCCGTCATGTCATTCACGTCCAGTGTTGCCGTTAGCGTACATTTTACACATTTGACGTACCTTTTTAGCCTCCAATGTGTTATGTGTAATGGGGTCCACTTTACGTACCTTTTCTTGAAATCCAAAACTATGTGTAACATTTTATAAACCGCCGCCAAACAGTTGTGGCAAAACTGAGAGCGATAGAACCTGTGTTAAGAATTGAGTAAAAAAATGCTTATGTACCTTTTTATCCCAAAATGTACCTTTTCAGCGCTGTATATGTACCTTTTGGGAACTCAGCTGTGGCAACACTGATTGTATCTTGGCAACACCGTGGTTTTGTCTCTCGTCTCTTCCGCCATGTCGATACGTTGTGTTGATTTGCTGTAACTTATTAAATAAATAATTAATCCGAATTCATAGTCTTTAGAACCTGCCCACTGCACCCTACTACTACAAAGATTACGTATTTTAGGGTGTAGGTATAAAGCCATAACCTAGTGGTTATTTACTAACTACGAGACCTTAGGTCCAGGGGTCTACTCACTAGTGCTAAATTCGAAGTACATTTCATACTGTCCCTCTTTTTCTAATGTAAAACGCTATTAGCGTGAGCGGGAAGGCATGCTACGAAGTTCAAATTTCGTTTTTCGTAGTATAGGGCCTGGGTTCGAATCCCGGTCGAGTCAGATTATTTGTATACGAATGTTTGTAGTCGCGTCTTGGATGTTTATATGTATTTAATAGCGCAACGCGATCACGCAACGCCAAGTGGAGTGCCAACTTGACGCAGAAAGAAACGGGGAGCTTTGGGTAAATAGGTATCGCCCATCCAATAGAATAAGGACACCCTAAAATTACAAAAAAAAACTTATTTAGATTTTAATATCGAAAGTGAATAACGATGTTATATGTCGCAGATATAAAAGACTGAACTATTTTAATAGGTAAGTACGCCAAATATTTATTGTCAAACTGGGCGGTTATTGTAAAAGGATAGAACTAAATAGGAAAAGTAAAAAAATAACTACGTGATGTAATAGTTATTTGTTATACAAGGAGGAAAGTTGTATTTTACCTGCGAGTGTTTCAACACACGAGCGTAAAATAAATTTTCACCTTACTACAGCGAGGAAAATAAGAAAAAGGGTTTGTACTATCACTCATTTTTAATAACAAAATAACTAGAAAAACATGCGAATATTTAACTTTGACGGCTTAGTTGAATAGTTTTAACTTAATTTTTTTTTAATTATTTGAAAGAAAGAAAACATTTATTCGTGATATAAATTACTTACAGAAAAAAAAGAAGTAACAGCAATATACAATCACGAAATGGTTCCACCTCAGCATAATGCTGGCCTTACAGCCAGCGCTGGTCTTCCGTTGGGACCATCAAGTGCTACTGTCAGAACAAACAGTGAACCGGCATTAAAATCTTTAATATGGCTGAATGGACAATAATTCCTTTACCTATCCTGGACTACACTGGACCTACACTGGATATCAGATAGTAAGAGAAACACTGGGTTTATAATACCGTTTACAAGACAATAAGCCACCGGAATTTTCCAATTTTCGTTCAGACAAACCAAGATAACATACGCCTGAGTGGCAATTTCGCTTGATCTTGAGAAACCAGCCCCGAAGTCAACGACGCCGACAGTCTTTTTCCCAGTCCAAATAGTTTGATGGCGTAAGGCAATCTCCTCAGCAATAAGTGTGCATATCAATCTATTACCTGTTGCTTCGTATTTTAGCTTTCAATATATCAAGAGCGCATCAACTAAATGCAGGATCTGCGGAATCATTTTCGTACCATTTTCCTAGCACTCGAGGATGTGGCAACGCTTTATTGAAAACTGCTCTGATGTATTTATATATGCCACTGGCAAATAATAATGCAATGTTACTGCAAATTTTTTCAGTGAAGCTGGATATTATTCTGCTCGATTTCGATTTCAATTACTTCAGCTTTAACTTTCAATTCGTTGTTTGTATTGATCTTCTCTTCAGTTAAAAACTTATTTTTCTTAAGTTGTTGTATAATACTTTTTAAGGAAAGAATTTTTCTTGCAAGTCTTTTATTTTTACGTGTCAAATTATTATTTTTCATTTGAAGTGTCTTTTTCTCTTGTTCAAGTTTTCGATTTTTCAACTTCAGATACGCTTTTCGCGGACTGTCGAATATTGAATCCGTGTCTGATACATCGACTCCATCCAGACTGGTTGGGGACGCAATACGTTGTTCATCATTATCATCATTCTGAAAAATAAGAGAAACTGCTTTGTCACTCGTTAGAAAATGAAAATACACTTTTTTAATAATTTTATAGCAAAAAAAAAATGAATATCATGGGACAATGAACACCAATTGATCTAGTCCGAAACTAGGCAAAGTCTGAACTATGGATACTCGAGAACGAATAAACAAACTTGTACAAATAAATTCATACTTAAATACACATTAAACATCCAATCCAAGACGCGAGTATAAACATTCGTATTCACCATACAAATAATCTGACTGGACCGGGATTTGAACCCATTTATACTCCGAAATCCGAAATTCGAACTTCACAGCATGCCTTCCCGCTCACACTAATAGCGTTTTACATTAGGGTAAGAGGGACGGTATGAAATAAACTTCGAATTTTGCACTAGGGAGTAGACCCCCTGGACCTAAGGTCTTTTAGTCCGTAAATAATAGGTTATGGCTTTATACCCACACCCTAAAATACGTAATCTTTGTAGTAGCAGGGTGCAGTGGGCAGTTTCCAAAGACAATGAATTCGGATTAATTATTTATTTAATAAGTTACAGCAAATCAATACAACGTATCGATATGGTGGAAGAGACGAGAAGACAAAACCATGGTGTTGCCACAATAGACTTAGTAACAAGGCATAGAGTTAAGGCGGAACCACATTATTAACACGCGACGCGACCCGACGTGTCGACACCCGACGTGCACCGTGCACATAACCAACACCCGATGCCACGACACGCTAGCAATTTCTTTAGCTGACAGCTGTGGAAGTGTGTAGTTCACAAACACATGCATACATTCTGCGAATGTTCTCGAACAACTGACGCGTGGCATCGGGTGTTGTCCAGAACCACACTGCGCGTGTTGCGTCGGGTGGGGTGTTTACCCCCACCATCGGCGACACGTCGATCTGGCCCGTCTGGGTTGGGTGGCGTGTGTGCGCGTGGCGTCGCGTCGGGTGTTGACAGTGTGGCTCTGGTCATAGAAAATAATACAATTTGATTCGACTCAACACGCGTCGCGTCGCGTCGGGTCGCGTCGGGTGTTAATAATGTGGTTCCGCCATTATTGCATACATTCAAGGCGGAACCACATTATTAACACGCGACGCGACCCGACGTGTCGACACCCGACGTGCACCGTGCACATAACCAACACCCGATGCCACGACACGCTAGCAATTTCTTTAGCTGACAGCTGTGGAAGTGTGTAGTTCACAAACACATGCACACATTCTGCGAATGTTCTCGAACAACTGACGCGTGGCATCGGGTGTTGTCCAGAACCACACTGCGCGTGTTGCGTCGGGTGGGGTGTTTACCCCCACCATCGGCGACACGTCGATCTGGCCCGTCTGGGTCGTGTGGCGTGTGTGCGCGTGGCGTCGCGTCGGGTGTTGACAGTGTGGCTCTGGTCATAGAAAATAATACAATTTGATTCGACTCAACACGCGTCGGGTTGCGTCGGGTGTTAATAATGTGGTTCCGCCATCATGCCCATTCACTATCAAATAATAATCTTTAGAAAATTACCTGCAAAATAGGAAGGGCAGTTTTTTTTACTCGACGATGACCTTTAGAAGTTTCGTATACATCTTCTTCTCTAAAGTGTGCAGAACACACTGTAGAGTAGGCAGATGGCATCCAGCTGTTCTCATTTCTGTAAGTTCTTATCGCTTTTATCCATTTTTCTTTTTGTAGGGCGTTTTTCGGAAGTCTATAACAGTATATATTTTTTATATCGAAACCTAACCAAACAATAATTTATCTAAAATTATAGCTTCTGCCCGCGACTACGTCTGCGTAGAATTATACATGTAAACCTTCCTCTTGACTTAAATCACTCTATCTATTAAAAAAAGCCGCATCAAAATCCGTTGCGTTGTTTTAAAGATATAATTTAAGCATACAGCACATATATACAGGGTGCAATTTTTTACGTGATACAAAAATAGTGCATCAGGTTTAGCACATGCTGTAGAATATAATGCATTTACTCAATTGTTTAAATTAGTCTTATTTAAAACTTCATATTTTTCTTACAAATAATTAAATCACAAACTCAAAGTATGGACACCCTACATTCAATGACAAATCAAATGACACTTCACCAGTTTTATCAATTATCTTATCACTATTGACATCTAGTAGATAGTTTCCGTACGTAATTACCGATTCGAAGAAAACCTTTTCAAAAAAGAAAAGCTCACTTCAACTTCTCGGAACACCTGTCTTAGACGAATCTTTTTCTACTTTTTTAGATAGTAAAATTAAAGACGTCGACGAAGTTTCAGATCGCTTGACCAAAATAAATGCTCACGTAGCGTACACAGTAATGCGATACTGCTTTTTGTACCTTGTAGTTGCAGCCACTTTTGGAAATTTCCCACCCTATTAGAGAAAACTGACAAAATTATTCATAACCGTTTTAATCACTAACGTAAATTTAGATGAGTTCATGGACCCAGGCTTCCCTCTGTTCCCAACGGTTTTGGGACGAGCCGCTCTGTAGGCTGGTACTTACGGAATAGCTTGTAAGTACCAAACGACAACCAGTCTTTCAGAGCGCACTCGGCTCCTCGCCGTTGCCGAGTGGGAATCCGAGCTGTGGCTCCAAGCCCTGCCGTCATCACCGATCGGGACACTTTTAGATACTACGACTTTCCGACTCTCCGTTGCTCTCCACCTGGCAGTGACCTGCGTTGCCCCACACCGCTGCCGCTGCGGTAACTCAGTCGACAAACTGGGTCACCACGGTCTATCTTGCGGCAGAAGTGCAGGGCGTGTTCCTCGACATGCGAGCCTTAATGACATCATCAGTCGGGCCCTAGCCATCGCGGGAGCGCCAGCCATTTTAGAACCGACTGGCCTTGCCCGCGATGATAGCAAAAGACCCGACGGCATGGCCCTCATGCCATGGAAGTTGGGACGGCCGCTGGTTTGGGAGGCAACTTGTGCCGATACTCTGGCACCATCCCATCTTCATGGTACCGCAACAAAGGCTGGCTCTGCCGCAAACTCAGCCGAGCTCCTCAAACGGCGAAAATACACAGACACAGCCATAAATAGTGGCTACCTATTTGAGTCGTTTGGGGTTGAGACTATGGGGCCCTGGGGGTAAAGTGCCCACAGGGTCATTAGCCGCGTATTCACTGAGCGAGCCGCCTCGCGAGGCAACCTCGGACGTTTGCCGTGCAACGATTGCCGCGCGAGGCAGCCTCGTGCAAGAAATCCTACTGATCGAGGCTGCCTCGCGCGGCAAAGCCGAGCCACGGCGAGGCTGAGACAGCATTTGATTGCGCGCTAATATTTCTCCACGCATCTTCTTTTAGTTCTCTATTTGTATAATCGGGACATTGCGCATCCCATAATCGTCTATATTCACCATGTAGTTGTATTAATTTAAGACACCGCTCTTTATCCATGACGCTAACACGCGACAAACAAGCGAGGCAAAACACAAACGTCTTGAGTGAGCGCGGCAAACGTGCTGAGGCGCCTTTGAGCATGGACAAAACAGACACCGCGCGGCTCGGGTCGAGGCACGCTCACCCGAGGCAAGAAGTGCGTTTGCCTCGGGCGAAGCACGTCCTAACAGGCCGAGGATTTGCCTCACGAAGCTGCCGCGCGAGGCGGCTCGCTCAGTGAATACGCGGCTTTTAAGGAATCCTCCATGCTCCATGGTCAAGGCGACGCGTGACCAGGAGGCTGCATCTTACCTTGCGCAAAGGATCAGCATTGCCATCCGACGTGGCAATGCTGCCAGCCTTCTGGACACGCTACCCATAGGCAGCGATCTGGGGCAAATTTTATATTTATAGTTTTTATTTTTAAGTCTAGTTTTTAATTTTAGTTTATAATTATTATTTACTAGCTTCTGCCCGCGACTTCGTCTGCGTAGAATTAGCAATGTTTTAACATGTTTATCGCTATTCCGCGGGAATCATGCAATTTTCCGGGATAAAAAGTAGCCTATGTTTTAATCTAAGGTACCAGCTATCTTTATTCCAAATTTTATCTAAATCCGTCCAGTCGTTTTAGCGTGAAGAAGGAACAAACATACACACTCACTCACATCGTCACATCGTCAATCACATCGTCACAAACTTTCGCATTTATAATATTAAGTAGGATCAGTTATGTTAACCTGTTTAGTTAATTGTTTAATTTAAATAACAAAACCGGCCAAGTGCGAGAAGTGCGAGTCAGACTCTCGCACGAAGGGTTCCGTACCAGAAATACTCTGTTGTATGGGAGCCCTTTGGGTACAAAACCCTAAAAATTACCTTTTCAAATTGAATAACTTTCTCTTAAGGAATCAGTCCGTTCAAAAAAACACGAAACAAATCTGTCGCTTAGTTGGATTTACGTAGAGGAATACATTTTTTTTACGCCAATCTCAATTTTTAAGTATCAAAAGTTCGTATTGTAACTTTGTAACCTATCATGGGGTATCATCGGCCTTTCTTGACTACAGACTAAATTACCGATAATGCCCGATTGCATCACACAGCCAAGTTGCGAATATTTGCAAGTGGCTCTAAATTACCGTGTGGTGATTGTTCATTAAGACATCCTATCCTACTATAATATTATAAAAGCGAAAGTTTGTGACGATGTGACGATGTGAGTGAGTGAGTGTGTATGTTTGTTCCTTCTTCACGTTAAAACGACTGGACGGATTTTGAAAAAATTTGGAACGAAGATAGCTGGTACCCTAGATTGAAACATAGGCTACTTTTTATCCCGGAAAATTGCACAGTTCCCGAGGGATAGCGATAAACATGACAATTGCTAATTCTACGCGGAAGAAGTCGCGGGCAGAAGCTAGTAAATAATAAACGAAGTAAGTAAGTATACAACATTTATTTACAAAGAAAACAGTTTATTTCAAACGTATTTTAATAACTGTTCAAAATGACCGCCACCTTCCTGCTGGCATAAGGGTGCGACCAAACCGCCGCGTATACGCAGTGACGTGCCGTATGCGTCACGTTTTCTTGCCGTTTCTTCATACATTTTGTTGCGATTCCGTAACGTCACCATTTTTTAAGCGGCGGTTTGGTCGCATCTTAACTCCGCACGACCGTCTTAAATTGACTTTGTTTGCGATACTCCTTGGCTCTCACAACATCAAACGCCTGTACTATTATTTGGCGAAGCTCTGCAACAGTATGAGATTCTCGTTCGTAAACTTGCCTTTTAATCTCACCCTATAAAAAGAAGTCTAGTGGGGTGAGATCAGGCTACGAGCCTACGAGGTGGACAAGCGATGGGGCCATTGCATCCGATCCATCGGTCGGGGAACTCCTGGTCTAAGTAATTTCGAACCCGTAGTGAAAAGTGTGCGGAAGCTCCGTCTTGCTGAAATTATAGGTTCTCTAGATTTTCGTCAGGAACTCCGATCAATAATCTAGGTAATACGTTCCTTAGCAGCTCCTCGTATTTAGGCCCATTCAGTGTACCTTCAATAAAGTGCGGCCCTATTATGCAGTTGTTGATAATGCCTGCCCACACATTAAGCGAAAAGCGAGTTTGGAATGCATCTCTGCGTGTGACATGTGCGTTTACATCACTCCACCAGTGTTCATTGTCGATGTTCAACAATCCAATTCTGGTAAAGGTCGCTTCGTCTGACCACAAGATGTTGAGATGTAAGTGATCCAGTACCTATTGGCAAAACTGCATCCTTTTGCCGTAATCCGCGAGAACAATATCCTGCACAGGCTGAAAGTGGAAAGGATGTAACCCTTGTGCATTCAACAGTTTCCAAATAAAAAATGGGATGTTCCAAATCGAGCCGCGGCTTGCCTTGTGCTGGCTTGTTGGTGGCGGTGGAAGTATTGCAGTACGCGAGTATGGAACGCTTCCCAGTACCGTGCTCGTCATCCGCTAGCTCGGGCATGTTCTGGGACCGTAAACTGTCCATAGTCCCTTAAATTTTGGACATTGCTGTTTATAAGACGACGAGTCGGGGTTGGAGATTCCGGATATTTTTCATGAAACAATATCTGTGCTTCCACCGTACTACGGGTCGCAAAATAAAACGACACCATGTCCAAACGCTCAATATGCGTAAAAAGATAAGCACGAGGCATTTTTTAAAACTTGGTAAAATTTTAGATATTACAGTTGGATGATACTCTTTGACAGTTGTCGAAGTTATTAGTTTTTTATTTTCAAATTTATGGTATCACTGAAGAGTATTTACTGTAAAATTGATACCAAACTTTTTGCTCTATCTGTAAAGTAGTAGGGTGACCATTCACATGCAAAAAAATTAGGATATCTTGCCACTGAAATAAAATCGGAATAAAGCAAGTTAACAAACCGAGACCCCGTAAGGCCAATTAGTTGTGGGGAGACGTATATGAAACACTAATTTTGTATCACGTAAAAAATTGCACCCTGTATACATATGCGCTATACTTGCTTACAAATGGAATGACACGTTAGGCTGATCTTTTACAGTTGAAGTGTAATTTTTGCAATTTTTCATGACACATGATGGCATTTTTATAGAACGGTGACACTTGACTGACACGTAATAATAATAAGTGACCGCCACCGAGCGCCGACCGCGACTAACTAAACGCAAGTCAGGCAAGGCAATGCAATTGCCTTACTTTTCTATATCGTATCTACCTCAGTTTTATATTATATATACTAGAAAGGTTTAGGTAATTAACTAAATGTAAACAATCTTGACATGTCTTTTTATTGAAATACTTATACACTTTAAAAATGTAAATCTTTACACTTTGCAAATTAATTAAGAAAAGTAATTTCTAATCACAGAATAATATTCTGTGGTTATAGGTTATAGTCGTAGTAGTTATACTGCGGCCTTAGCACGCTAAAATGTAGACAAATATATGTCTGTGGATAAAATATATTGTCACGACATATTTTATCGCGGGCCCTAACATGCTATGGACGAAACATAAAATTAACCCTAGGTTTAAATTTTATCACACGACATAAAGCAGTGTTGCCAACGATTTAAAAAAATGCATTTCGGTCATTGTATTCGTTCAAACGCTCAGTGTAATTGAGTCTTATTTTAACATTCTACCTATTAAAGATGTCAAAGAATCTTAGCGGCTGACTCGTAAATAGTGTTTATCGTGATTTAGTCGGATTATCGCATTTGTCGTGATTGGCGGCTTGGTTTAGGCATGTCACATATGAGTGGTGGTGGTTCATTTTTTTTAATGTTTGCCGGATAAGTAGGTTAGATGGTCTACTTACGGTTTAGTTAGTTTCCAGCCTCTACAGTAATGTAATATTGATTACAATAGCACAATAATTGAACATAACATAAAATTAAACATCATTTCACACAGTTCATTCAAATCAAAACAATTCGTTATTTAATTCTAGTTTATCATGTTATTTCTTTTGTAACTGTATATGCGTCGGAAATCACTGAGCCCACCGCAGCACGTTTGGGCACAAACAGAGGTTACGATTCTCGCCTTTTGTATGATTAATATCGACATAACTGCCTCTTTTTAAATTTATAATTATCATTGGCCATAGTATTAAATTTGTCGCAGTCCTCAAGCCACCTACATAAATTTATCCCAACTAACTGTCAAAAGGGTATTAATTATGTCTACATTTGGATTACCGTGCTAGAGCAATAGACAAATTGTCTACTCAGTCGTCAAGTGTGGATAAAATACCGCGACATAATTTAGCGTGCTAGTCACCGCGACAAAATATCGTTTGTCGCTCATTTGTAGACAAAATGGGTAGATAAACGTTACCGTGCTAGCCAGGCTGCCATAATTAAATTCCTAATGCTACGGCCACATTAGCGGGATTCGGCGAAGGTTCGCCCTATCGCGGCATGTGTGGACAGACAGTTCGCTTTATCCCGAATCATTCGGGCGAACTCGAACTGTGTTCGGGCTCCTGTCGGTATCTAGTGCAGATCAAAGGATTTTATCGCGACAGAGTTCGTGTTCGTGCAAGTGTCTACACTTCGTACTTTGAAATTTCTGAAATGTACGTCAATTTTGACAAGTGTCATTTCAATAATTATTTACAGCCTGGCTAGCACGGTAACGTTTATCTACCCATTTTGTCTACAAATGAGCGACAAACGATATTTTGTCGCGGTGACTAGCACGCTAAATTATGTCGCGGTATTTTATCCACACTTGACGACTGAGTAGACAATTTGTCTATTGCTCTAGCACGGTAATCCAAATGTAGACATAATTAATACCCTTTTGACAGTTAGTTGGGATAAATTTATGTAGGTGGCTTGAGGACTGCGACAAATTTAATACTATGGCCAATGATAATTATAAATTTAAAAAGAGGCAGTTATGTCGATATTAATCATACAAAAGGCGAGAATCGTAACCTCTGTTTGTGCCCAAACGTGCTGCGGTGGGCTCAGTGATTTCCGACGCATATACAGTTACAAAAGAAATAACATGATAAACTAGAATTAAATAACGAATTGTTTTGATTTGAATGAACTGTGTGAAATGATGTTTAATTTTATGTTATGTTCAATTATTGTGCTATTGTAATCAATATTACATTACTGTAGAGGCTGGAAACTAACTAAACCGTAAGTAGACCATCTAACCTACTTATCCGGCAAACATTAAAAAAAATGAACCACCACCACTCATATGTGACATGCCTAAACCAAGCCGCCAATCACGACAAATGCGATAATCCGACTAAATCACGATAAACACTATTTACGAGTCAGCCGCTAAGATTCTTTGACATCTTTAATAGGTAGAATGTTAAAATAAGACTCAATTACACTGAGCGTTTGAACGAATACAATGACCGAAATGCATTTTTTTAAATCGTTGGCAACACTGCTTTATGTCGTGTGATAAAATTTAAACCTAGGGTTAATTTTATGTTTCGTCCATAGCATGTTAGGGCCCGCGATAAAATATGTCGTGACAATATATTTTATCCACAGACATATATTTGTCTACATTTTAGCGTGCTAAGGCCGCAGTCATACAATACAAAGCAAACGCTGCCTCCATCTTTTTGTTTCTTTGCGCTCTTGGTTCATTTTCCCGTCAAATTAAGAGTAGCGCGACATAGTTCGCCCGAAGTTTTTATCGCGATAATTTGGACTAAGTGCGGCCACATAGTTCGTGGCTATACGAACTCGAACTTTTTATCGCGACAAGGCGACACGAACCTTCGCCCGCTAATGTAGCCCGGGGGTTAGTAATATAATAATATAATATATCCAGTGGCACAAAACGGCTACTGATACTGACTATGACTGGGCCATACAAAATTTGTATGGCCCAGTCATAGTCAGTGTATTACAAATATTTGCATAAGTACCAAATAGTACCAATGTAAGGTCCAAATTTGTGCAAAAGAGCCGCTGCGTGTATAAAAGATAATGTGAACAATGATATATTAGTTAGTCTTTTTATATATACAATACCATTGAATGTGAATGCATTCTTTTTAGTCTGTGATACTGTGAAATGAATGAATAATTATTATATAAATACATTAAAAGTACTATGATTAAAATTTGAAGTGAAGTATTCAAACTGTGGTTCAAACCACAAACTCTTAAAGTGAAGTGTCCAAACTGTGACAAACAAGTGAAAATGAAGTGAAACCAAATAAAGTATTGGCTTAAAAGACCTAGCATCCAGGCCATAAAATATTTAAAACAATAAAAAATGAATGATTATGGCCACAGAAACAGCCATGAAAAAAAAGACAGGATTATAGAGAGAGGGGTACCACAACTCTATTCCAAACTTAGACGAAACAATAGTGCCATCTGGATTTGTTGTGCGGCAACTGGATTTTATTTTTGTTGTAAGCAAAATGTGATGACGCCAAATAGAGTAGACATGGGGAAAAGCGTTACATTTTGATATCAGTGACTGACGATCCCGTTCCAAAAAAGTCACCGTGAAAAGTCACCGTGACTTTGTCACGCCTGTTACTCGTGTCACTGCATGATATTTGTGTCAACGTTATTTTTGTCACACTGTTATTTCATCGTGATTTTGTCACGCCGGTTACTCATATCACCATATGATATTGTCGCAGTGGTATTATGACGTGATTTTGTCACACCGTTATCACACAAGTAGTTGATCCAAAATAACCTTTACACTTTTACAGGCTTAGAACTGTCGCACATTATAAGTAAAAAATAAATACATTTGGGAAATTAGTTTATAGTCATCATAATCATCACAATCATCATCATCATGTCATCATCATCATCATCATAATCATCATCATAGCCATCATCATCATCATAATCATCATCATGTCATCATCATCATGTCATCATCATCATCATAATCATCATCACAATCATCATCATGTCATCATCATCATCATCAACATAGCCATTATCATCATCATAATCATCATCGTCATAATCATCATCACCATCGTCATAACCATCATCATCATCATCATCATCATCATCATTATGGACGGTGTTCATCTTTCTCATGTGTTTTATGTAGGTACAATAAAGAGTTATACATACATACATAACATACATCCTTTTCTACGAGAATGCTTCATTAAAACAACTCTTTGACACGGATGAGTGTGCAAGCATTCATAATTTTATCGCTGTCTCACTCGCTCTCAGCCAGCAGGCATCATCCGATGTTCGCCACGAAGTTCCGAATCCGAACACTCCCGACTAAGCCCGATTAGAGCCGAGTCACGTCACAGTCAGTCACTGTCACTGCATCGCGTCTCGTCACTGCTTGCGCTAGGCGCTAGGAAGGAACAGTAAGGAACGTATGTGATTTTGTAACGTTGTTATTTTGTGAAAAGTCACAGTGACAGGTTTTGAAGGCGAGTCACGGTGACTTTGTCACCGTGACGTTATTTAACCCCCATGTCTAAAATAGAGCAATGTTGACTCAGTGGAGTCAAGGCCCTTTTGCGCTACTCTAGCGCACACAAACAAAGAAAATGTTCTAGTTTTAAGTTTTGGCTTGTATGTTTGTTTTATGTAAGCTTGATTGTGTGTGTTGGCAGTACCAAATAAATACTCTAAGCAAATAAACGTTTTATCTATCTATTTACGATATTTTTAACCCTTGGAATGTATACTATATTATACGAGTTCTAAGAATACCTTTTTGTATTTTTTTTTAACGTGTTCTTTTTTAATTAGGTCACTTTTAGGATGTGGATTTTAATGTATGTCATAAAAACAAATGTAGTTTGTATTTTTTTTAATAGCCTATTATAGTGTCCCACTGCTGGGCAAAGGCCTCCCCTTCTTTTTGCCACTCGTCCCTGTCAAATACATGCTCCTGCCACCCTTTTAGGGCTTGCAATCCGGATAACCGGATGTCCATATTATCCGGATATCCGGACATTTTCAAATCCGGCTAGGAGGCACTTCTTTATCCGGATAATTTGGATAATTCGAATATCAATCTCATTAAGCAGCTGGGGCATCTACTTTGCTTTCGAATCGCTTTCCTTTTAATTTTTCTTTGATTTTCGGAAAGAGGTAAAAATCACAAGGTGCTAGGTCAGACCCTTTTCGATACGCATCCAAATCGTCCCGCCATCTCCTCCTTGGTCTGCCTCTGCTTCGATAGCCATCTCGCGGGATCCAATGGTTGGTAATTTGGGCCCATCGCTGTGGATGCATCCGGCAGACGTGACCAGCCCAGTCCCATTTAAGCTTGGCGGTCTTGGCACCCACATCTAGAACGCGAGTTTTGGAGCGCAGTTCCGTGTTTCGGACTAGATCCCTTTTGCGAACACCCAAAATGCTGCGCTGCATTGCCGGCTGGCAAACCTTGAGTCTGCGACTTGAGGCTGCCATAATTAAATTCCTAATGCTACGGCCACATTAGCGGGATTCGGCGAAGGTTCGCCCTATCGCGGCATGTGTGGACAGACAGTTCGCTTTATCCCGAATCATTCGGGCGAACTCGAACTGTGTTCGGGCTCCTGTCGGTATCTAGTGCAGATCAAAGGATTTTATCGCGACAGAGTTCGTGTTCGTGCAAGTGTCTACACTTCGTACTTTGAAATTTCTGAAATGTACGTCAATTTTGACAAGTGTCATTTCAATAATTATTTACAGCCTGGCTAGCACGGTAACGTTTATCTACCCATTTTGTCTACAAATGAGCGACAAACGATATTTTGTCGCGGTGACTAGCACGCTAAATTATGTCGCGGTATTTTATCCACACTTGACGACTGAGTAGACAATTTGTCTATTGCTCTAGCACGGTAATCCAAATGTAGACATAATTAATACCCTTTTGACAGTTAGTTGGGATAAATTTATGTAGGTGGCTTGAGGACTGCGACAAATTTAATACTATGGCCAATGATAATTATAAATTTAAAAAGAGGCAGTTATGTCGATATTAATCATACAAAAGGCGAGAATCGTAACCTCTGTTTGTGCCCAAACGTGCTGCGGTGGGCTCAGTGATTTCCGACGCATATACAGTTACAAAAGAAATAACATGATAAACTAGAATTAAATAACGAATTGTTTTGATTTGAATGAACTGTGTGAAATGATGTTTAATTTTATGTTATGTTCAATTATTGTGCTATTGTAATCAATATTACATTACTGTAGAGGCTGGAAACTAACTAAACCGTAAGTAGACCATCTAACCTACTTATCCGGCAAACATTAAAAAAAATGAACCACCACCACTCATATGTGACATGCCTAAACCAAGCCGCCAATCACGACAAATGCGATAATCCGACTAAATCACGATAAACACTATTTACGAGTCAGCCGCTAAGATTCTTTGACATCTTTAATAGGTAGAATGTTAAAATAAGACTCAATTACACTGAGCGTTTGAACGAATACAATGACCGAAATGCATTTTTTTAAATCGTTGGCAACACTGCTTTATGTCGTGTGATAAAATTTAAACCTAGGGTTAATTTTATGTTTCGTCCATAGCATGTTAGGGCCCGCGATAAAATATGTCGTGACAATATATTTTATCCACAGACATATATTTGTCTACATTTTAGCGTGCTAAGGCCGCAGTCATACAATACAAAGCAAACGCTGCCTCCATCTTTTTGTTTCTTTGCGCTCTTGGTTCATTTTCCCGTCAAATTAAGAGTAGCGCGACATAGTTCGCCCGAAGTTTTTATCGCGATAATTTGGACTAAGTGCGGCCACATAGTTCGTGGCTATACGAACTCGAACTTTTTATCGCGACAAGGCGACACGAACCTTCGCCCGCTAATGTAGCCCGGGGGTTAGTAATATAATAATATAATATATCCAGTGGCACAAAACGGCTACTGATACTGACTATGACTGGGCCATACAAAATTTGTATGGCCCAGTCATAGTCAGTGTATTACAAATATTTGCATAAGTACCAAATAGTACCAATGTAAGGTCCAAATTTGTGCAAAAGAGCCGCTGCGTGTATAAAAGATAATGTGAACAATGATATATTAGTTAGTCTTTTTATATATACAATACCATTGAATGTGAATGCATTCTTTTTAGTCTGTGATACTGTGAAATGAATGAATAATTATTATATAAATACATTAAAAGTACTATGATTAAAATTTGAAGTGAAGTATTCAAACTGTGGTTCAAACCACAAACTCTTAAAGTGAAGTGTCCAAACTGTGACAAACAAGTGAAAATGAAGTGAAACCAAATAAAGTATTGGCTTAAAAGACCTAGCATCCAGGCCATAAAATATTTAAAACAATAAAAAATGAATGATTATGGCCACAGAAACAGCCATGAAAAAAAAGACAGGATTATAGAGAGAGGGGTACCACAACTCTATTCCAAACTTAGACGAAACAATAGTGCCATCTGGATTTGTTGTGCGGCAACTGGATTTTATTTTTGTTGTAAGCAAAATGTGATGACGCCAAATAGAGTAGACATGGGGAAAAGCGTTACATTTTGATATCAGTGACTGACGATCCCGTTCCAAAAAAGTCACCGTGAAAAGTCACCGTGACTTTGTCACGCCTGTTACTCGTGTCACTGCATGATATTTGTGTCAACGTTATTTTTGTCACACTGTTATTTCATCGTGATTTTGTCACGCCGGTTACTCATATCACCATATGATATTGTCGCAGTGGTATTATGACGTGATTTTGTCACACCGTTATCACACAAGTAGTTGATCCAAAATAACCTTTACACTTTTACAGGCTTAGAACTGTCGCACATTATAAGTAAAAAATAAATACATTTGGGAAATTAGTTTATAGTCATCATAATCATCACAATCATCATCATCATGTCATCATCATCATCATCATAATCATCATCATAGCCATCATCATCATCATAATCATCATCATGTCATCATCATCATGTCATCATCATCATCATAATCATCATCACAATCATCATCATGTCATCATCATCATCATCAACATAGCCATTATCATCATCATAATCATCATCGTCATAATCATCATCACCATCGTCATAACCATCATCATCATCATCATCATCATCATCATTATGGACGGTGTTCATCTTTCTCATGTGTTTTATGTAGGTACAATAAAGAGTTATACATACATACATAACATACATCCTTTTCTACGAGAATGCTTCATTAAAACAACTCTTTGACACGGATGAGTGTGCAAGCATTCATAATTTTATCGCTGTCTCACTCGCTCTCAGCCAGCAGGCATCATCCGATGTTCGCCACGAAGTTCCGAATCCGAACACTCCCGACTAAGCCCGATTAGAGCCGAGTCACGTCACAGTCAGTCACTGTCACTGCATCGCGTCTCGTCACTGCTTGCGCTAGGCGCTAGGAAGGAACAGTAAGGAACGTATGTGATTTTGTAACGTTGTTATTTTGTGAAAAGTCACAGTGACAGGTTTTGAAGGCGAGTCACGGTGACTTTGTCACCGTGACGTTATTTAACCCCCATGTCTAAAATAGAGCAATGTTGACTCAGTGGAGTCAAGGCCCTTTTGCGCTACTCTAGCGCACACAAACAAAGAAAATGTTCTAGTTTTAAGTTTTGGCTTGTATGTTTGTTTTATGTAAGCTTGATTGTGTGTGTTGGCAGTACCAAATAAATACTCTAAGCAAATAAACGTTTTATCTATCTATTTACGATATTTTTAACCCTTGGAATGTATACTATATTATACGAGTTCTAAGAATACCTTTTTGTATTTTTTTTTAACGTGTTCTTTTTTAATTAGGTCACTTTTAGGATGTGGATTTTAATGTATGTCATAAAAACAAATGTAGTTTGTATTTTTTTTAATAGCCTATTATAGTGTCCCACTGCTGGGCAAAGGCCTCCCCTTCTTTTTGCCACTCGTCCCTGTCAAATACATGCTCCTGCCACCCTTTTAGGGCTTGCAATCCGGATAACCGGATGTCCATATTATCCGGATATCCGGACATTTTCAAATCCGGCTAGGAGGCACTTCTTTATCCGGATAATTTGGATAATTCGAATATCAATCTCATTAAGCAGCTGGGGCATCTACTTTGCTTTCGAATCGCTTTCCTTTTAATTTTTCTTTGATTTTCGGAAAGAGGTAAAAATCACAAGGTGCTAGGTCAGACCCTTTTCGATACGCATCCAAATCGTCCCGCCATCTCCTCCTTGGTCTGCCTCTGCTTCGATAGCCATCTCGCGGGATCCAATGGTTGGTAATTTGGGCCCATCGCTGTGGATGCATCCGGCAGACGTGACCAGCCCAGTCCCATTTAAGCTTGGCGGTCTTGGCACCCACATCTAGAACGCGAGTTTTGGAGCGCAGTTCCGTGTTTCGGACTAGATCCCTTTTGCGAACACCCAAAATGCTGCGCTGCATTGCCGGCTGGCAAACCTTGAGTCTGCGACTTTTTAGCTTTTTGAGGTTAGGTAGGATTAGGATGGGAAGAATACACATGTCGAAGAGTTTACGCTTTAGTGACAGAGGAAGGTTGCCCTTCATTAGCGTCTTCATGTAGTATGTGTCTTTGTGTAGTATTGTGGTTTGTATTAAATTAACTAAAACATTACGTGCTAGAGTATTTTCATTCTTAACTGTCCTACTTGGTAAACAAAATTCTAACCTCAATGTGCAAATTTTTGTAAAGAAAAAGGTGTATTATGTTATCAAATAAGACAAAGGCAATATTTTGTACATAATTTTGCTGATATTTTATCTTCAGTTCCTTTATTTACGACGAAATAGTAAAAAAAACAAAAATGAGACGTTTTGAGGTTAGAATTTTGTTTACCAAATAGGACAATATAAAATTACATCATAAATAGAGAGGTTTTATTTCTTTATTTATTGGTTTCTTTTGAAAATCCTAATGATTACAGAAGTTAATTATCTAGGTTAAAATAGGTACAATATAATTGTATATCTATACTCATTCATAAAGAATAAGAAGCATATTTTGTTGTTAAAATTATAAACAACAGTGATAAGATAAATTTATAATTCAAATCATCTAAATAGTTTCGACATCGTAGTCAACGTTAGATAAAAAAATATGGACTCAAATTTTGAAAACATTTTCTTTGTATTATTACAAGAATTAAAGGCATTTGCACTGTTTTTTTAGTTCGTTTTTGAACGCTGAACCAGTTAAGTAATTACTTGACGTACCAATACATTTTTGATTACGTTGCTATAGCTAGAGGACAGGTATATACAAGAAATCTTAATATCAGGATCGCACGTTTTTCTTTTAAGATTTTTTTATGAAAATGTACCTAACGTAAATATAAACTAACTACTTATTGCAGTAAAATTACTGCAGCTACAACTAATAAACAAAATTAATATTAGTTGTAAGGAAATGAAATAATTCCTTTAGAATTTAAATAAAGATCCATTATAAAAATTACAGTAGGGTAGGAAAGGAATGTGACGATATGTTAATCATATTCCATATTCGGTTTATTTAAGCATATTCCAGACCCAACGACAAGCTGAAACCACGACAGGTATTGTCCAACTTACAATAGATACTACTGCTGTAATTATGTCTACAATCAGATTATTTTCCTCCTCTGCCAGTGTTGAATCTCTATTATTATTACTCGGTGAATATATATTCGAAACATTGCCACATCTAAAAGGCAATGTAAGTTTTTGATGTTTTCGTAGCTGTTCGTCCGTCAGTGGCGTCGTCATTAAACTATGCAGATCGTCTGTTACGGGGGTGTAGTATACTAGCGACTTTGTATGGCGTGTCATCGCTACCAGTATGTGAGGTGCTGACTCGTAAAGCGGGTCCCGCAAATTTCGCGACATTCTTACTATGATCACGTTCTTTGCCTCCTTTCCTTGATACTCGTGTATAGTGGACACGTTATATCCAGCCCTCCTCATTTGCTTTTTTTCAGCCTGTTTAAATACAAGATATTTGGTATCAACTTCCTTCTTGGGAACGTTTTCAAGCGAAGTGTAATTTATACACTTCATGCTACGCAAAACTGTAGACGTGGAATAAGCACCGCCGTTGTATTTGGATGATATGATAGCCATCACGTCTACCGGACATCTGTGGGAGATGTTTAAGGTTTCCGTAGCTGTGAAGAACAATGATGATTTATCGTATCGCAAATCAATGGAATTGACTCTGTTGATGTACTCGAGCTGGTTAGGGTCGCCCAGCATATGCATTATTTGGCAGCGGCTGTATAAACACACTAGGAAGAGCTTTCCGGGATGTTCCATCAGCGCCTCATCGACCCAGACCTCTCTGTACTGGCGTCGACTGTGAAGTAAATAGGAGTCAATAGTCCGGTAAGATTCTCTTAATTTGGATGACATGCAGTTATTATTCTGGGATATACGTGAACGGATGTCAGCGGCCCCCTCTGCGCCTGAGGTAAGGACTAGACTGCCGCGCACGTGATTCTTTATTATGTATGTGGTCTTCCCACAACCGGGTACACCGACAATCAATCTCATACGGGGTCTTCGGAACGCATTAAGCTTAGAATATGCGTCTTTCGTTTCCCTTACTAAGTTTGGTTCCTGCATCAGTGTTGTATATTTACCGACTAGCAGTAGTCTGTTACCAGTAACTTTGTCTTTTGCCACATGAAACTCTTCAAAATCTTCCCCATTGTAGCAATATTTGTAATTTGGCTCATTTGACTCAACCAGCCATGTTTTCGCTACTTTATCGTAAACAGCGAACACTTCCTTGTGCTTTTGACAATCTAGCGTGATTGAACTGCTTAAAGGAATTTGTAATTTCGAATACATGTTGGAATACACATGTAATGCTTCCTTAATGACATATTCCCACAATGTTTTGATTTCAACTATTGCGTTAAATATGTAGCTTTCAGTCTTATCATAGTTTGACAAATATGGAGGCTTAAATATTGGCTTTGGATACATGGGCTGTGTAGGAGGTATCCATCTAACATTTGGCAAAGGTTTCCCAAACTCAGCGGCAGCAAGGGCAAGGGAGGTTTCCTGATACTGAAATCGAGCCGCAGAAGCATATTTGTCCGTAATACTCCGTAGTGAAGGGCCATTGACTTCAGCCTTAAGGTGTGATAATGATACTCTAATATCAATTTGAGTTCTCTCAAATACATAATTGTTGCTACTCATGTCTGTAACAGAAAAGAGAACTTTAAGTTTTTCTTATCCCCTTGAAAGCGTTTCAGTGCGGTAAAGTTTATCGGAAATATATTTTATGCGAACATACAAGGACGGATTGTTTACTTGCGATGTATTTTAGGCTTTATATAAACTGAAACACTTGCCCTTCTTGAAGGGGATGTTAGCACTGAAGCCAGTAAATTTTTAATGTTTAGGTATTAGACGGAGAGCTGGCAACACTAAATAGGTAGAATAGAGATACAATTTATAGAGTTACGAAATCCCTTTACTTAGTATGGCATTATTAATTAATTCGAGCGCCTGGCAGCTTTTCGGCGGTGGGTGTGAGAGTGGATGGGCAACGTAGAAAGAGAATGGGATAGAATGCTGGATATCTTCTATTTCACTCGCACAAGAAAAGAAGAAAAAATTACTAATTGCTAGTGACAAAGAAAGACAGAGCTTGTCATTTTCTGTCCCTCATCGCGTGCCGGTTATTTCTTGTTTTGCAATTTGAATTGCAAAACAAACTTTGACCTTCGTCACGCGAGATTCGGGCGTTCGATATTTTTGCTTATTTTTCTCAAAAAATTTAGGCCTGATCAAAAACAATTGTGAACACGGTCAATTCCGTGATTATATATAATGGTGCAGTGCAGTGTCCTGGGGTGTAGGAGCAACAGCGAAACGAAAATTAATGGATTATCTTTTCACTCGTAAGTAATCAAACATTTTGGTTGTTTTTGTTACTAGAACCCATTTTTCACTTGCTGCGGTTCGTGGGCGTGGTTCTTATTAGTTGACATAAACATACAAACGTGCTACAAGATAAGTTATGTATTATTTTACGTATTTTCAAAAAGGATATGTAACATAACCTCAAAACCTAGTGTTGCCGCTTATTTCCTGTGAATATTACCCTGTTTGCGGGGTAAATAGATTAGATTATTTATTTAGAGTAGTAGTAGCAGTAATGGTAAAGTATGATGTAATAACCTTGAATCTGAATACAGATTCCCTTTTTTCAGGTTTTGCGGTGCAAAGCAACGCCTGACCTGATTCAATAAATTATCGAAATGATACCAAAAATACGGGCTGTTGAAATTGACCCAGTAATAAACAGCCGCAGCATCATAGATATTCAACACTTGAACTATCACTATTATCAGGAACATACTATAAACGTTGAGATTTGTTTTGTGCCTATGAATGACCCATGACTGTGAATAAAAAATGTTCTTCGTTTAATTTTTTTTTTCATTGTGCATGCATTTGATCTCAATCACGCCTGATGGTAAGCATCACCCTCGACTTGAAGACAAAAGTATTTAGTTAAGCCCACCTCTGCTAGTACCACAGCATTGTTGAGCTTCAGCTGAAAAAGCACCTCTCTTCTTTTAGAACACTCTTCCTCTTGACATGTCATTCAAGTCTTGCACATAAAATGGGGTAAAATCATTAGAGGGTAACCCTGATTTTTCAAGGACATATATTGTCTGTCCCTTTCGGTGACATGCTCAGCCTCCGTCTATTCATCCTTAGTCTAAGATGGGCAACAAAGGGCGTGGGGGGAAGGGGGTGGTTTTGCAACTGAAGGTGTGCAATTTACAGAGCTCTAACTTTGGTGTGATATAATAGCTAATTATATATTTAATTCGAATATAAAATTGCCAGGCATTTTAATTGGGGGAAAAGTAGGGCCGTGACATCCAAGGTGCGGGAAAAAGTGCCAGTCACCCACCGCTGAAAAGCTGCCAGGCGCTCGAATTAATTAATAATGATAGTTATGGCATAAGTACTAACTAAAGGGATTTCGTTTCGTTGCTCTATAATTTTATACCTATTTCCGTAGCTAGCTCTATGGTTTAAGTGTTTTTTTCGTTCACGGAGATTGGCGATAGGTTTTATGTGCACAAAACAAAAATATATCCTGTGCACACAATGTCGAAGCCGCAGTTGTTGTTTTATCTATTTCAAACAACTCTTGCTTAGATAGATTACAACAACCACAGCTGAACTTTGTGAGCTGAAGAGCCGTTCGCCTCGTAGCCGTCGTTACGACTTCATGGCCACTTGGCCACGTACGTCGTGAACTATTGCCGTGAATAAACGGGTTGATTGTGGAACTAATTATTTTATAATTATAAATATAGGTATATACCTAAGAGTGCACCGCCGCCGTCACTTATATCTTAGGTACTTCTTACTATTTTAATGTAATATTTTAACGGACAGCCCAGTACATCGTCTGACTCAGAAGGTTGTCATCTCGCCGAAACAATGAATAATATTAATCTATTTGGCGTCATCACATTTTGCTTACAACAAAAATAAAATCCAGTTGCCGCACAACAAATCCAGATGGCACTATTGTTTCGTCTAAGTTTGGAATAGAGTTGTGGTACCCCTCTCTCTATAATCCTGTCTTTTTTTTCATGGCTGTTTCTGTGGCCATAATCATTCATTTTTTATTGTTTTAAATATTTTATGGCCTGGATGCTAGGTCTTTTAAGCCAATACTTTATTTGGTTTCACTTCATTTTCACTTGTTTGTCACAGTTTGGACACTTCACTTTAAGAGTTTGTGGTTTGAACCACAGTTTGAATACTTCACTTCAAATTTTAATCATAGTACTTTTAATGTATTTATATAATAATTATTCATTCATTTCACAGTATCACAGACTAAAAAGAATGCATTCACATTCAATGGTATTGTATATATAAAAAGACTAACTAATATATCATTGTTCACATTATCTTTTATACACGCAGCGGCTCTTTTGCACAAATTTGGACCTTACATTGGTACTATTTGGTACTTATGCAAATATTTGTAATACACTGACTATGACTGGGCCATACAAATTTTGTATGGCCCAGTCATAGTCAGTATCAGTAGCCGTTTTGTGCCACTGGATATATTATATTATTATATTACTAACCCCCGGGCTACATTAGCGGGCGAAGGTTCGTGTCGCCTTGTCGCGATAAAAAGTTCGAGTTCGTATAGCCACGAACTATGTGGCCGCACTTAGTCCAAATTATCGCGATTAGACATGGGGGTTAAATAACGTCACGGTGACAAAGTCACCGTGACTCGCCTTCAAAACCTGTCACTGTGACTTTTCACAAAATAACAACGTTACAAAATCACATACGTTCCTTACTGTTCCTTCCTAGCGCCTAGCGCAAGCAGTGACGAGACGCGATGCAGTGACAGTGACTGACTGTGACGTGACTCGGCTCTAATCGGGCTTAGTCGGGAGTGTTCGGATTCGGAACTTCGTGGCGAACATCGGATGATGCCTGCTGGCTGAGAGCGAGTGAGACAGCGATAAAATTATGAATGCTTGCACACTCATCCGTGTCAAAGAGTTGTTTTAATGAAGCATTCTCGTAGAAAAGGATGTATGTTATGTATGTATGTATAACTCTTTATTGTACCTACATAAAACACATGAAAAAGATGAACACCGTCCATAATGATGATGATGATGATGATGATGATGATGGTTATGACGATGGTGATGATGATTATGACGATGATGATTATGATGATGATAATGGCTATGTTGATGATGATGATGATGACATGATGATGATTGTGATGATGATTATGATGATGATGATGACATGATGATGATGACATGATGATGATTATGATGGCTATGATGATGATTATGATGATGATGATGATGACATGATGATGATGATTGTGATGATTATGATGACTATAAACTAATTTCCCAAATGTATTTATTTTTTACTTATAATGTGCGACAGTTCTAAGCCTGTAAAAGTGTAAAGGTTATTTTGGATCAACTACTTGTGTGATAACGGTGTGACAAAATCACGTCATAATAGCACTGCGACAATATCATATGGTGATATGAGTAACCGGCGTGACAAAATCACGATGAAATAACAGTGTGACAAAAATAACGTTGACACAAATATCATGCAGTGACACGAGTAACAGGCGTGACAAAGTCACGGTGACTTTTCACGGTGACTTTTTTGGAACGGGATCGTCAGTCACTGATATCAAAATGTAACGCTTTTCCCCATGTCTATAATATTTTTATTTATTGTACTGTAATGTGAAATCTGTGAACGCCTGAACGCTTTGAATGAGTAACTGAATGAATGAAAATAGTCATAGCTGAACAGTAATAGGAGATACATTTACACTTCAACGAATGTGCGAACTTACAAAGACGATAGCGCCATCTGAATTTCAGATCTGACAATTTGTGCAAAAGATGAAAATTCCGTTTGAAGCAAAGTACGATTTGAGATGTCAGCGTAAATTATAATAGACATTGACGCAACAGGCTGTACTTTTAATAAAATATATGTGACTAAAGGAACTGAGGCGTTCCTCTCGAATTAGATTTGTTAATTAGTGAGAAAAGAAGTCAAATCAAAGAATTTATTCCAGTGTTGCCGTTAGCGTACATTTTACACATTTGACGTACTTTTTTAGCCTCCAATGTGTTATGTGTAATGGGGTCCAGTTTACGTACCTTTTGTTCAAATCCAAAACCATGTGTAACATTTTATAAACCGCCGCCAAACAGTTGTGGCAAAACTGAGAGCGATAGAAGCTGTGTTAAGAGTTGAGTAAAAAAATGCTTATGTACCTTTTTATCCCAAAATGTACCTTTTCAGCGCTGTATATGTACCTTTTGGGAACTCAGTTGTGGCAACACTGTTCACGTCATTGTTGCAAACGCGATTGCCGCTAATTGATATTTTGTTTGGCGCACGTTTATATTTTGTCTCGGCGGCGTGTTTTCAGCTGATTTTATATACTTCAATTGAAGTGCATAATGGAATTCCTTGAGTACAACGATGTATCTGCAGAGATTAAAGGCGCTATGGTAAATAATCGCCCTTATTTCAACCATTTTCTCGTTAATTATCAGCTGCTTTATAAAAGTATTTTTTTCTCGTGCAGGTTCCCGGGAGATTAAAAATGACTGATCAAAACATAGTATTCAAAAACAGCAAGACCGGCAAGGTGGAGCAGATAGCGGCTAATGACATTGATCTGGTCAATTTCCAGAAATTCGTTGGTTCTTGGGGTTTAAGAATATTTCTGAAAAACGGCACTCTACACAGATATGGTGGTTTTAAAGAGGGGGTTTGTATTCTGATATATCTTAATCCTTCTGTTACTTATTGTTTAGCTCCATTTAGTCTTGATTTATGACATAAAATGATGATATTTATATTAAATCTATCCTGTTGTTTATTATTTAGATTCAGCTTGCACTACTAAGAAAGTGCAATGGCAGTAAAATTTTATGGTCTAATAGTTCATACTGAGTTATGTGCACATGACTCAGCCTGGGAATGAGTGTGGATGTTGTTATTTAAACTAGCTATAGTAGTTACACAATGTGACTAGTGATGCCTTTCATTCAGACTATCCATCTAAACTCCTTGTCCAATCATTGTCACAAACAAATCTTTCACAAGAGTCAAATAAGTTTAAAATCCACTTCACTAAAACTGACTTTCTTGTGCTGAACCAATTTAGAAATTACGAATAGACCTTTATATTAAAACAAAAAAATATCAATTTAAGGAACAAGAAAAAGTAGCCAAATTCTTCAAGTCCAACTACAGTAAGGACATGCTGGAAAAGGAGCTGTCCTTGAAGGGCTGGAACTGGGGCACGGCCAAGTTCAACGGAGCCCTGCTCAGTTTCAACATCGGCTCGCACACTGCCTTTGAGATACCCCTGCATTACGTCTCCCAGTGTAACACTGGCAAGAATGAAGTTACCCTCGAATTTCATCAGGTAATGGTTCTGTTTAAAAAATGCAGCAGATTGAAAAAAAAATGGGTCATATGGTATGTTACATGATGTGTGTTATGGTGTTAATTAGTTGTAACAGGCTATTTTCCGCAATTCAATGTCTTATACTGCGCCTATTTTGTGTGGTATTTAAATGTACATATATTCAATTTACCTTGTTTTCTTAGCTTGTATCTGTGCTTAAACTTAAATAAATAAAATTCCTTGCAGATAGATCAACAATAATTGTTGTTTCATCAAAAACTAAAAAAAAAAACCCTTTTTACTATCTGACAAAGGTCTCACTCCTATTGTGCAAAGGCAGCAATCCATGCATTTAACAATATATTCATACTCCGATTTCAGAATGATGATACCCCAGCATCTCTAATGGAGATGAGGTTCCACATTCCAACCAATGAGCTGGCTGGAGACATGGACGCTGTGGAGGCCTTCCATCAACAGGTCATGAACAAGGCCAGCGTCATCTCTGTCTCTGGTGACGCCATTGCCATCTTCAGGGAGCTGCAGTGTCTTACACCTCGGTGAGAATTTGTTGATATTTTTAAGATTAAGAAGAATAAGAGAGGATAACTAGTCATCCTGTGTTATGAACCTGTGACGAAATTTATACCAAATAAAATCCATTGTACATTTCAGTTGAAGTGACCTCACTTCAGTAAGAAATTACATAGATGAAAAATTACTATTTAATGCGTAATAGTTTCACATATTGTGCAATCATCATTCTTAAACTGATTGAAAACTTTGTATTACAACAAAATGAAACCTCAAATTCATGTTACTAACGGCATCTTTCCGGAACAATTAAAAATATCCTTAGTTAAGCCAATTCACAAAAAAAACAATAAAGAAGATATAGAAAATCATAGACCGATCTCTTTGATACCAGTTATATCAAAGATATTTGAAAAAGCAATGCATAAACGTATAACGACCTTTATCAGTAAATTTAATATAATTAAATCTGAACAACACGGGTTTCAAAAAGGTAAATCCACAACATTAGCTGCCTTTTCCTTGATTGACAAAGTCTTGGGCTACATGGATAAGAGCATACCGGTTACCGCAGTCTTCTTTGACATGAGTAGGGCGTTCGATTTTGTATCTCATGAGATACTTTTAAAGAAGTGTGAGCTTTATGGAATCAGAGGCATAGTAAATGAGTGGCTGAAAACTTACTTAAGAGATCGAAAACAGTTTGTACAAGTATCAAACATTGATGCTAAAAATACTATCACGGCCTACAATTCTTCCATCAAAGCCAACAAAGTTGGGGTACCACAAGGTAGTATACTAGGACCCTTGCTCTTTTTACTATATATAAATGATCTTCCTGATATAACAGAGTTTGACTGCATACTTTTTGCTGATGATGTATCTATTATTATCCCACTGTCTGACATAAACGAATATAATAATGACATAAATAATACAATTAGTAAAATTATAACATGGCTAAATAATAATAACTTGAAGGTTAATATAAATAAAACGACATACATTCAATTCATAAATCATAATGCCAAAAAACAGCCACTAAGGGTAACTTTTAAGAATGTAGTTATAGAAGAATCCTGTCAAACTACTTTTCTTGGTATTCTACTGGATGAAAGATGCTCTTGGACTAGTCATATCGAAAAGCTATGTAGCAAAATAAATTCTTTTGCATACGCCTTATGGAGGTTACCAAAGATCTGTAGTAGGAAGGCTGCCATTCAAGCTTACCACGGATATGTCTGTTCCCTACTTAGGTATGGCATCCTTTTATGGGGCAACTCGCATCAGGCAAATCGGGCACTGTTGGCTCAAAAACAATGCATCCGAGCAATCTGCGACGTTGATGTTATGACTTCTTGTAAACCATTGTACAAAGAACTTCAGTTAATGACGGTGCCATGCATATATATACATGAGATATGTGTGTTTGTAAAAACAAATCCAGGACTCTTTAAGACATTTCAGGATGTTTGCAATTTCAACACGAGGAACCCTGATACATTAGTTGCACCTCGAAAAAAAACAGCTCTGTATGGCAGAAACACCTTTTGCATGGCGATAAAAATTTATAATAAGCTTAACAGTAACATTAAGCAGTTGCCTTTAAAAATATTTAGACATAAACTAAAGGCATGGCTTGTAGAAAAGGCGTTCTACTCTGTGGCTGAATATTTTTCCTCGTTTGACCAAGAATGAATGTATACCTGATTGATTATTTTAATTTTAATTGTACCTACCTTTTTAAACTGTAAAATTTTGCATGCCAGTTACTGGTGAAATGTGTGAGCTCTCTAATTTTATCTGTGTTCCATCTTCTGTACCATGTTTCAAGCGAAATAAAGTTATTTGTATTTGTATTTGTATTTGTATTTGTATGAGCAACGGCTTCTAATGTAGAATGTTTTTCATGAATTTGTTTAGGTTGATGTAGTTGAGTCAAGGAATAACCATAAATCCTGAAACTATTAGGAATGAGCAAGTTTGATGTCCATAAGCATTGTACCTGCTCCCTGCTCCCACAACTCATGGTCTTTTGGCTAATCTTTACCTGAAAAAAGCACTTAAGCTTATTAAAAAAAATGCTAAAAAATAACCTAACATATACTTTTACAGTGGTCGCTACGACATCAAAGTGTTCCAAACCTTCTTCCAACTTCACGGTAAAACCTTTGACTACAAGATCCCGATGTCAACGGTGCTCCGGTTGTTCCTACTGCCCCATAAGGACACGCGTCAGATGTTCTTCGTGGTCTCTTTGGACCCTCCCATAAAGCAGGGTCAGACTAGGTACCATTATTTGGTGCTGCTCTTCGGTATTGAAGAGGAGACCAGTTTGGAGTTGCCGTTTACTGAGTAAGTACTATCAATGAATTGAGAATTTTACTAGATGTAGGTAAAAGTATGCATCACAGATTGATGAGGATCCGGGTTTGATTCCTGGTCATAACTTAACTTTTTGGATTTTTCTGTGTGTTCTGATGTTCAGTCATTTTGAAATATATACTATTATATATATATATTGGCACCGTGCACGACAGTAGCGCCCAGATCTCGAGAAACGCAACTTTAGGGGATTTGGTTAAATAGGAATGACAAGTCCATATTACTATACATATTAAAAAATTAAGTAAAAAAATTAATATATATAAAAAGGCAATAAATAGCATTTATTTAGAGGCATTTGTTACAAACAGTAATATGAACTCAATTCTTGCTTGGCATGCTGGGATTTAATTCTCTTGAGGTAAGGCGTAACTACGCTCTCCTGAGTATGGCCTGCGGTGTCTTGCGTGGAGACTCTGACAGTGTCGATCTGGTGGCACAGCTAGCTCGCCTGCACGTTCCATTTCAGACTAAATTTAGTTGTAGACCACGTAAACAACATCTTGTGGCGGTGCCCTCAGCACGTACTGTTGCTCGCGTTGCGCTATGTCAATGCCCTTCTCGCATCAGCTCCAGAGTGTGACGTATTTGCTGGTCGATGGCGGAGTGTGTGCGAGGAATGTTTGAGGTTTTGTGAGGTGATGGATGCTCGTCCGTCCTCTTGTATCTGATTTTTATTGGATTTTTATTTTTATTTTTGTATTTTTGCCATTTTATTGTTTTTTTTTTTGTCTTACTTAGTGCCATAGTTCTTCTGTTATACTTTGTAAGTTTTTATTAATAAATAAAATGAAAAATGGATGTCATTATAAAAAATTGTTTTGAGAGTGTAAAACACAAAATAAGTTTACTCCAACTAAACTATGAAAGGAAATAAATTGGTTTTAGCTGAACTCGTTAGGAATGTAGAAAAACGAAGAACTAATGGTTATTTAATACGAGCCAACATAATTCGCCAAACATCCGTGACCTTTACTTTACACCCTATAAAACAAGTTTGATAATGACCCATTTTCAAAGCAACATTGTCAAGTTTCCCCTATTGTTGCACATTTCTGCCACGGCATGCGCTGTGATCATTTTCTATACCCCCACCATGGACGTCGCACGTTCGCAATAGGTTTGCCGTCTTCATGTTTTGACATAAAAATATAATGTTATTTACAAATCGAAATAAATGAATCTAATCATATAATAAGGTATTTAATTTGGTTTCGTTTTGTTGGTATGTCTATAAGTATGTGAATACTTGTAATTTGCTGTTGATGTGTTTCAGGGAAGAATTAAAAGAAAAATATGATGACAAGATCTCAAAAGAACTTTCGGGGCCTACATATGAAGTTCTAGCCAAAATAATGAAGGTCATCATCAACAGGAGAGTTACGGGACCCGGTGATTTCCTGGGGTATGTGTTGCTATTCAGGTTATTCTTATAAGAACTCATCTTATTCTCATGCTAAAAATGCGAAGAAAATTGAAGACACAAGCAATATCAAAAATTAAACGAAATTATACTGACGATCTGCTGCTGCTAATGTAGTGCTGTGTATGTATGAATGAAAACCAACACTACTAAGGTCTTTCCATTCTTACCTGTCCTATTTGGTAAACATAATTCTAACCACAAAATGTCTCATTTTTGTTATTTTTTAACTATTTCATCGTGAATAAAGGAACTGGAGATAAAATATCAGCAAAATTATGTACAAAATATTGCCTCAGGTTTATTTGATAACATAATACACCTTATTCTTTACAAAAATTTGTACATTGAGGTTAGAATTTTTTTTACCAAATAGGACAGTTAAGAATGAAAATACCTTATGTGTACTTAAATCCAACAACTTAAGATACTCTTTAATGACTTAAATGTGTTGCAGACTTTTTTTACATTCATTTTACAACATGTCGGTAGATTTTATTTTATTTAATGTCCTGTAAGATTAGTGTGTGCTTGTTTTTCGAATGTGTGCAAGTATCTTCATCTATCTATCTCACTCTCTAAAACTTATATTTGCGTTCACGATGTGGCGCAACACGCAACAGTTGCGTTGATCAAGACCGTTCCCGACTTATAACCGGTTTTAACCATTGATTATCACAGTTAAGTCCTCTGTTGAGAGCTTAAATACTCCGCAAACCACATTGTTGTTGTTTTGTACTGATTTGTGGTGTTCAATAAAGAGTACTTGTATTGTATTGTATTGTTGTCCATGTTGCAGACACCACAAGACGCCGGCGATAGCGTGCTCGTACAAGGCGGCGGCTGGCTACTTGTACCCTCTCGAGAAAGGTTTTATCTATGTCCACAAACCTCCTGTGCACATACGTTTTGAGGAAATAGCTTCGGTCAATTTCGCGAGAGGCGGTGCGTCTTCTACCAAGTAAGTGCATGTTGTTTTTAAACTTTCCCAATTTTATAATTTATAATAATTGAACTCTTGGTACTTCTCAGCTGCTGTATAGTGTGTCCGAAACGTCGAGGTCGTTTTAAAAATGTTTAGTGTTATTTAAAATCGCGGGAGCTTATAGTAATTACAGGCTGTTTGGTAACCAGGTGCAAAGCTTTAAGACAATATTGACTCGTTTCTATCAAATTCTGGGTATTTTCATAAAAATTCAAAATTTTCAATTAAAAAAAAAATATCAAATTTCGGCTAAGACATGTATGGCTTAAAATGTTCAAAAATACCACAGCTATCACCCCCTTAAAGCTTTGCACCTGGCTACCAAACACCCTGTATGAGTATACAATGTTGTAACTAGTTTGGGAGTTAATTTGAATCTAATTTTGCAAGTCAAATTTGGTATTGAAACTAGATTTTTGGTGTTGAAATCAATTCACACTAAGATCAAAAGAAAAGCCAGTGAATGTGACTCGAGATTATTGTTTTAACACATTCACTGCCAAGATTGTCTCCCAGTGCCGTTGTCATTTAGCATTCATTAAACGCACATATACGTTGGAGGCCCTTAGGGCCTGTCTCACCACTCCTTAACTGTCAGTTGTCTATGATTCTGTCTCTATTTATTACTACGAAACAGACAGAGACGTCATCATAGACACCTGTCAGTTAAGGAGTGGTGAGACAGGCCCTTAAAGTCTCAAAGGCGTTAACTTTGACCGTCACTACTACAGGTCGTTCGATTTCGAGATCGAGCTGAAGTCGGGCAGCGTCCACACGTTCAGCAGCATAGAGAAGGGCGAATACGACAAACTGTTTGACTACATCACCTCCAAGAAGCTGCACGTGAAGAATACTGGCAAGAATGTGAGGAATATGGCTTTACAAAGTTTTCAGCTTTGAAATAAGTACTGAGGTTCTCTATTCGGTTTTTTGAAGTGAAAACTTCTTTAGAGGCGTTGGGCTCTTTTTTGGATGGGTAAAAAATGTTAAACTCGCGTCAGACGTAAGACTGAGGGAGAGTTTCAGTACCAGGATATCGGGATCCTCAAAGAGCTTATTTTGAAATACGAATGAAGCTAGAGTCGCGTTCGATTTTTGATGTGTACGTTAATTTCGTCCCTTTAACGTATGTGCATTTGGCCTAGTGGTATAAGGTGTGAAATAACAGTGCGTTCTCTCAAGTGACTGCAGTTCGAATCTCGTGTAGAAAAAGTTTTTTTCAACTTTTTCTTTTTGCGCGAGTTTGCGTGTGTGTAGTTTTTACCTCTGCCGGCATTCCCGGAGTACTACTTGGTGTTTTTTTTTGTAACCTCACAGCTCGGTCATTTCTAAACCAACTGGAAGAAGCCTTCGTTTGAAAGGATATCTATGTTTTCAGATTGGTCCTGTAGAAATTTCATTAAAATCAGTTCCGCAGTTTAGTTTTTATCATTAGGAAATTTGGCCGATACTTAGGTTCTATTTACAAAGCTGTGGTGTTCTAACGAATTTAAAAAAAAATGGGTGATTCAAGATGCAAAGTTCGTCAGCAATGTAAGTTTTCACCTTGGACTTGTGACAGAATTTGGTCTTGATTTCCCTTAAAACATTACCATTACAAATGCGAAACTAACTCTTGCTGTTGTAAACTTGCTACAATAAAAAAAAATCTCAACGCGCTTCATTTTTATTCTATTTTATTATTTTGCGATCTACTTTAAAGATCAATAGGGTGACGGCACCAATAATGGACATGACCCAATAATGCACAATAACTCTTATATAAAAGACACTAAGCCATAGTTATTTATTTTACAGCAGTCAATTTAAAACCATTATCATCTTTAAATTAAGAATGAAGTGTCCATTACTGGCGCTTGTCAGCTTAAAGTGTCCAACACTGATGCCGTCACTAACTAACTAATATCTCAGAGTCTACCTAGGAGTATTAGACGTCAAAAAACCTACTATGAAACTCAGGGACGACTTGCCATGTTTTTCGGTCTTGGACAGAACTGCTGTTTATTGAATTTTTGCAAACATACATACCCCCTTATTCATAAACGCTCTGTAGGCTTCTACTAACTTAGCAATCGTTTGTCCTTATCTGTCACTTTGACATTTATCTTTCACAGATAAGAACAAACGATTGCTAAGTTAGCAGAAGCCTATATGTAGAGCGTTTATGAATAAGGGGGCCAGACTCGTTTGCGTTTGTCGTCGACGGAAAGTTCGAGAATTGTATTATAGCAAGCTGTTATCATGTTTCAGGACAAAGCGCTGTACGACGACGACTTTGGCGACTCGGACACAGAGAAAGAGCCCGACGCGTACCTCGCTCGCGTTAAGGCAGAGGCCAAGGAGAGGGACTCCGATGACAGCGACGACGAGAGCACCGACGAGGACTTCAACCCTGACAAGGCTAAAGAGAGCGACGTTGCCGAGGAGTAAGAATAATACCTTTTTTAGTGCATACCTCTAAGGCTGCATTCGGAGTTTTTATTCCAGGAATAACACTTACTCTCAGATACTAATGTCAAGACGCCATACTATTTTGTTTGACATTAGTAATACACAGCGTCGTTACTATATGTATAGGAATTTTGCAAAATCTATTATTATTGGTCTACTCTAAAGTCGCCGTCAGTAGAACTTGCGAACAATGTAAACAAATTTGAGTTCTAAATGACTAATTTCCATTCTACCTAGTCAAATACTGCTAAATCTACGTATTATTTTAATCAAATCTTGCCACATCATTATCCTAAAGTTCCTTAACCATTAAAACAAAAAATGGTGCTATAATATGGATATTTCATTGAATGGTTTGTTTACAATGTTCGCAAGTTCTATTGATGGCGGGTTTACATCATAATATCATAAGCAACCCTCTCAACTTTTTATACCTAAGGTCTTCGGTTGGGCATTGATAAGTCTGCCAGAGGATTATATTGGCTCTTTGCTGGACTCCCTATACTGTTATAATTTTACGTAAATCTGTAGGTACTTATGCCATGGCTTGTGTTTCAGATACGACACTAATCCGTCGTCGTCGGAAGATTCGGACGCGTCCAATGCGTCAACCGACAGCAAAAAAGAGAAGAAGAAAGAAAAGAAGGAAAAGAAACCGAAAAAGACGATAACAATCGTAAGTGGATTAATTAGTTTTAATGTTTTCTTCTTTACATTTAAAAAAATCTATAATATTTTTCACTTCCACACTAACCGTTTTCATTCAAAAGTTGTTGATCCCTTTAATCCCTTGTCTTATTAAGACAATATGTCATATATTTTTTGACACGGCGATACTGGCATGTTCGGTATTAATTGACAACATTTCATTTTTATAACACCTGAAAATGTATATATGGTTCGAAAGCATTTTGCCTCCTGATCACTGCAATATGTTTATATAATTTTAATATCGCTTATTATAAAAAATAAAAATTAATTAAAAATATGTCCTAATTTTACCAAAACTACCACAGGATAGGTGAAACACCTTTACCTTTTTCACGAGAAAAAATAAGCGACCATAATTTTGTATATGACAACTTCAAAGTACAAGGGGGGCAACTCTGAAATTCTATTTTTGAAGTTCGTTGCATATCTTCTCTCTCACTCTCAAGTTAATGACTATATTAGTATGAGCGGAACAGCACGAAGCGAACCTCGAAAATCGAATATCGGAGAATAAGGCCTGACATTGACAATTTGAAATTGACGTCAGTTTTTTTTCTATACAGAAAAGACAAAAGGATAAGTGTCTATTCTGTGATAGTATCGGAGTTACGCCCTTTTAGAATAAGCAAAAATTAATAAATTAATTATAAATTAAATACAAACCCTAGCGAAAAAATTAAACTGTCAGCATGTTCATCTTTTCAAACAGAATACAGAGAACCATTAAAATTATAGGCTCAGAAATATGAAATGTTGTCAATTGGTAGTTTCAAAAAAGACATGCAAAAGAGTCCTTGGCGGCCTATTTGCAAAATAAACTTTTGACTTTTGACTAATCTTTTCGGCCGCTAAAAGGTAAAAAAAAAAAACATTTTTGCTATCAGTGCATTAAACCATCCGACCTAAGGCGAACATATAATACACAACATGACGTTCGTTATCTTTCTACCTTCATCATATACCGTATGACGGAAATTAATGTTGAACGCTATCGTGTTTTCTCTGTATTTATATCTGGACCCTATTTCATAAAGCTACAAGTTATAATTTACAAGCGGAAGTCTCTTTCTGACCCTATGTGTTAGATAGAGACTTCCGCTTGTAAATTGTATCTTGTAGCTTTATGCAATAGGGTCCTGGAGTCAACACAATCCTGTCACTACAACATTAGATGCTCTAAAATTTCAGTCCGAAGCTCCGCGTAAACGCAAAGAGAAATCGAAGAAAGAGAAAGACGTGAACGCGCCGAAGCGCGCCGCCACAGCGTTCATGTTGTGGCTCAACGACAACCGGAAGAAGATCACCGAGGACAACCCCGGCATCAAGGTCACGGAGATCGCGAAGAAGGGCGGAGAAATGTGGCGCGAGCTGAAGGACAAGTCGGTCAGTATACTTTAAGGTCGATTTAGATGAAGACTATTTACAGCCAGAGTTGGGAAAAATTATCTATTTACGAAAAACCGGGAAGATAACCAAATCATCTTTTATTTGTAGTAACTAAATAATCCGTCATTTGTTATTTTAAATTTATGTAGATCAGTTTCATTTTCATCTAGATAAATTAGTTGGGATTTTAAATGATAAAAGATGACGGTCAGTGTGACGGTTTAACTCGGCGTGACATTCTGTATAGGTACATTTATTATTATAAGCTTACTTCAATAACAAACGAGGTCGGTTATCTTCATCTAGATAATTTATCTAAATAAAAAGTTGACAACGCACTATTTGTGATTGAATTTATCTTTGAATAAATTTATTTGAAATAATTATCTAGATAAGAAATTATCTAAATAATGCCCAACTCTGTTTACAGCCGCCTAACAAAGGCACACTGTATTCAGTTCTATTGAACACGAGTCTATTTTTCGGCGCCAGTGACCTCCGCCCGCGTCTCTCGCTGGCCCTCTCTCGGTTGTGGCGGCGTGCTAATGGCTGGTACTGAAAAGGCACCGTGTGAACGGTTTGCTGGTCACTGGCGGCGAGATTTAGGCGCCTGAAAATAGTCATTGTCTAAACGGTCTGAAGATGTGACGGTGCTTTTTTTAGGCGCCGTAATTTAGGCGGCTGTAAATAGTCTTCGTCTAAATCGACCTTTAGGGATTTAGTTGTAGTGAGTAGGTACGTATAATAATAATATTTATTTATTTCGAGCAACTACATGACTCATCATACATTATTGGGTTAGTACATGGCTTATTCTCTAAGTGTTAGTCTCATTATATTATATAAATACATTAAAAAAAAAACAATTCAACAAATATTCATAATGCGCGGTTACTCGCAATCGCATGCCATCTCTTTCCAACTTCATAAACCGTCTGAGTAAAATGCGATAATGGAGATTCTGAGGGGTATGTATTAAAATACATAGAGTTTGAACGGGTTAAAATACATAGGTTCAAATTAAATTTTTGCAATTTTCATAGTAAATGTTAGTAAAGTGTGACGTTCCATTCTGCCAATAAATACAAAAAAAATAACTTCATTGTTTACAGGAATGGGAAGAGAAAGCCAACAAGTCCAAAGAAGAATACAACCAGGCGATGAAGAAATACAAAGACAGTGGCGCCGCGGACGAATTCAAACAGAAGAAGAAGCAAGCAGCCAAAGAACAGAAGGCAGCTGAGAAAAAGAGTAAGGCCCCGTCCAGCAAGAAGGCTAAGACCACCACTGCAGGCTCTGGCTCTGGCAAATTCACCAGCAAAGAGTACATAGAGGATGACAGTTCCTCGGACTCTGGTGATGATAAAGCTGATAAAAAGAAAAAGGATTCTAAGGATGTGAGTATACAATGTTTCGATAACTTCAGGTTCAGTTATGAAGTCAAAGTCGAGCTTTGGCACGGATCTGTGCAAAAATTAAGGCTCTTTTCTATACTTTTATTTTATATGTAAAGTTGGTGTTATTGGAGACAAGCGTAACTAGATTGCTTGTATTCCGTATATAAAAGATTTTGATATAATAATATATTTTAAGTATAGTTCTAAATTTGTAGATTTGACCCCTTTTATGAACGCTTTTATCTATTACTTTGATATTCGCTTTTGACACAGACGAAACTTGCGTGGTTTTATAACTTATATATTATGAATAAGGAAAACCCAGGTCGACACTAGACTCTTAACCTTTCCGGACGAGTGTATATTCAGCATTTTTACTACATTATCCTTCTATCTTCCAATATTGTTAAGAAGATGATGGACAAATTCAACTTTCTGTGGAACTCTTCTTTCATTGTAGTAATCATCATAGGACGATAATTATGTTTGACTGGTTCAGTCAAAACTCTTGAATATTCAATTTGTAAATTACTTCTGAATACTAATAAATGATTAAAATTGTCAAAGGACTAATATTTAAATTTGAATGATAAGTGTCGTGTTGCCATTCGCCTGCTGTTTGGTTGGCTTGTACTTGATTGTTATTATTGAATTTTTGCTGCGAAAGGAGGATGATTAAAAGTATGTAAGGTCAACTAAAGCACTAACACATCATCTCTAGGACCCACTTTCTACTAGCTGCTTTTATTTAGTACATAGTTTAGGTGTTTACAGTGTTTTTATGCGTTAAAAATTAGGCATTTAAAATAGCACGATGAAACCGAGGCATTATCACTTAGGACATATTGGATAGTGAATAATAGACTAGTTTTTGAGTCAGTTTTAGCGATCATAAAGTAAGCATGCTTCGTAGTATATTGTATATAACTGCCCCTAATTCCTATCCTACTGATAGTGACATACAAACTAGTATTCTGCAGTTAGAAACTCGTACTATACAGTAAGTAGTTAGAATGTTATAGAAGTACATTTTTTGTTTCAGACCAAGGATTCCAAAAAAGAAAAGGCAAAAGCGAAAAGTTCGTCGTCCGAAGCGTCATCGGGCTCCGGAAATGAGAGCGGCAGCGGCAGCGACTAGAAAACTAGATATACATAGTTTTATTTGAAATAAGGAAGATTGAATAAAGTGATTAAAACCTTTGTACTTGTAGACACTTGGATACCCAGCCAGTACTTATTGTTATAAATTCGGTAAAGTATGAATAAGGTATGAATGAGGACCATGTGTTTTTAACTGTCTGTAAAATTTTGTAATATAATGCAGTTGTTCCAAAGCGGCTTAAGGATCCTAATTTCAGGTGTTATTTGGACGCTGGACCAATTATATTATAAACCCTAGATTCACTACGAGCGCTCAAAACTCGTCCCGAGCAGAGTGCTTAGAATCTGTCATTAAGCACTCCCTGGCACTATGGAGCTGTCAATATGATTTACGACGTGCTGTCAGCTTAAATTTTAATAATGTCGTATATTCTGGACACGTGCATTTGAAATAAAACTGTAATGTTTGTGTTATACAGTCGTATTTCGAATATTTTAAAATGTGGTTGTAATATCATTTGGCATTTGCGACTTTCATATATTTGGAATGTACTTTTGGGACAAGTTTTGGCAGTGATTTTAGGGTGCGACCACACCGCCGCTTAAAAAACGGTGACGTTACGGAATCACAACAAAATGTATGAAGAAACGGTGAGAAAACGCGACACCTACGACACGTCACTGCGTATACGCGGCGATTTGGTCGCACCCTACGTGGCGGTGCATCTAGGCTTAATAATATCGTTGCGCTGGACTCGGGGTTCTCGTACCCACACCCACCACACGGATCGTCTTTTGTTGAAGTCGAGGTATGCTCAACATGTTTCAAATTAGCTTTCATTCCTATAAAATACACACAGCTCTCAAACCGTAATTTTGTCAAAAAATGCTTTCATGGTGCAAAATTTGGAACCATTTCAATGCCAACAATTCTTTCGTTCTACATGTTCTACAAGTTTAGTTGCAAATTTTTGTGACCTTATCCATTAGAAGCAACACTTGTCACTTCTAATATCAAAACCATCGATCTTTTTATCAATGTCTCAAATTATTTGAAAATAATAAAAACATTGGCAATTTTTATTGTGTAAGTTAAGTGTCCCAAAATGAAAACACTCAGTAATAAATAGTGTGCCTTGGACTGGCTCTATTGTCACATCACTACATAGTATAAAACAAAGTCGCTTTCTCTGTCCCTATGTCCCTATGTATGCTTAAATCTTTAAAACTACGCAACGGATTTTGATGCGTTTTTTTTTAATAGATAGAGTGAATCAAGAGGAAGGTTTATATGTATAATACATGCATAATATACCTATATGCTAGCTACATGTTAGAAAACGTGTGCATTGTCTCTTTGCAAAATGCAGTTGTGTGCGTTGAGATTTGTGTGTGTGAGTCGAAAGATACGTAAGCATGAATATCTCAACGCACACATCTGCATGTTGCAATTAGACGTACTAAACTAGACTGCAGAGAAAATCTATACAAGGGTTTGTAACCGGCTCGTTGAGAAACTATATTGTATTGTCCTATACAACATTCGAATGGGTGTATATATTGTTGAATATAATACACGGATCGTTTTTTGTTGTAGTCGAGGTATGCCTGACATGTTTCAAACCCATTCGTGGCTCATCTTCAAGGTGAGCTCGAACGCACGAGCAACCGTGACCTCAACGTGTACGCTCGGGTTCGGGCTTGCCTTGAAAAGGATCCATGGATCAAACTTTGGCTACGATTATGTGACTGATCCGTGTATTTTATACATATAATAATTATGTATGTGTCTCACGACAATTTTATTGCAAATGATGTATAAATTGTATTATTTTCCTTGTTTATTTTAAGTCCAATAGATTAGAACGGATCGCAAAAGCAATTCGTAAGGTATTACAAAGGAATAACAATTTACTGTTTAAGTACGTGAATTTTCATTGAAAACTTTTTTTTTAATTTCACTCGGTCCCAAATAAATTGTAATTTTGCTTAAAGCTGTGCTTTAAGTTTATGGACCTTTTAATTCGTGCGAAGCAACTTAGAAATGTAACATTTCACAATGATGAGTGCCCTGCCTAAAAAACAAACTAACAAAGTTTAACATGTTATTTAAAAATAGACGTACTGCAGTCATCATCAAAATGTTAACGACAGTCTGCAATGGAGTCAGTTTGATGGACTTTGATCACCTTGCCCATTGCAATGCTATTAATTTTTCAATTAACATTTGATCATTAGGACAAGTTTTTGAGTTGCGCCGTACTTTGATTTGATGTTTGTGATATTGTTTGTAAACCATTCCTTTCTATCTAATGATCTGTTTTTACGAATTGTGTACCTGTAAGTATAGTTATGATTGTTCATTTACGATTTGGCAAAACCCATCTATCTAAGTAACATCCTAGCTTGCTAATTATCGTTTGTAAATCTCTTTCTCTCCCTCCCGACGTATTACTTTAAGATTTATTTAAAATAGTGAATTTTATACGTGTTACACCACCCACTGAAAATTTGAAAACTGTTCTGAATCAAGAATAGAATCGATTACAATATTACGCAGATTCAATTTTTTTCTTTTTTTTTTGTCGTGCCCAGTCTAAATTGTTACAAATGCGACACTCAACTCATTAATATCTATGGCCATAACATTGATTTAAAAGTAAATACGACGAGCATGTATGAAGAGATTGATGAATGTGGATGAAGCGAAAGAGGTATGTCAGGATCGTAGCAAGTGGGACAAAGTAGTCTCTGCCTACCCCTGTGGGAAAGAGGCGTGACGGTATGTATGCATAATATAAATCAGTTGGGGTGTCTGGCATTTTCAGGTACCTTGTAGAATGAACGTCCTCCATTCGCAAAAAGTTCACTTATTTTTTATAGCGCTCTGAATATGAACACGTGTGTTGAAATACAGTTGTCGGATACATTGGAACTGTCTAGATGCTAGTTAATATGTATTTGAACACGCACTCACGCGTTCAGGTATTTTTGAATGATTGCGACAGTGAAATATGATACTCGTGTTGATTTACTACACGACGGGAGCGGATCAGAATACATAAAGTTTAAAATGTGTAATGGGTAAACACATAATGGTTCAAAATATATAATATTATTTTCTGTAAGACTATTAGCTAAATGAACTTTTTTGATATCGTAATCTATATATTGGTTTAGGTTAGGTTAGGTTTGTTTTATAACAATCCTGTTAATTTGTCACTTTCTGAGAAATATATTTTGAACCATTATGCATTTTAACCCATTATACATTTTAATATTTTTAATACGTACCCCTACACAACTTTCTAGCAGATTGTGCCAAATAAAACACCATGGTGTCCTTTGCACGCATATTTTATGCTCACGACTTGATTTTTAGTTACCCTTACAATCTCTATGTTATGGCATGTTTTCTACGGGATGTAATACTTGTATAAATCACGTTTTTATCCCTTACGGGGTAGACAGAGCCAGGTAACAGGACCTAAAGGCCACGTTTAGCAAGTTTGTGGGCGTGTAGGTGGAAAGGGGAATCAAAATAGCTGAGTTGCTAGCCGCATCGCCTATAACATGATTTCTACGATTTTCGCCGTTTCCCTCGATGGGATTTTACCACCGGCGGGAAGAGCAGCAACCGGTACATTCTATGTTTTTTCTTTGCTCCCAGACCAGAGAAAGTGTGATTTTGAGTACCTAATCGTGTTGTTTGTCCTGTAGATTACGATATTAGAGGCTCTGAGTTATTGCCACAAGTTACAGTAGGTATTCACGATAACGCCCATCATGGTTATTGTTGTAAGTACTATGTTAGTAATATAAAGCTGTGATCAATCCATGCGTCTTCGCGGATGACACTATGTTACAATATACTAGATGTATTTGCATATGTTTAGCCGCTCCAATATAATTTGATACAAGAAGAAAAAAGCATTCTTTAATTTTTAATAATGGTGCGGTTTTTGTACTCTATTATAAAAGGTATGTTAATTAGCGAGCAGGTATTAATTCCCGTTTAAATGTAATTTGCCTTAATTGAGAGCATTAGTACGATAAATAACTTGATTTGGTTAGTAATTGTCTGTTTGTGTTGTAATGTAATTTTGTTAGAATTATAACATTAGATATACGTTTATTTTCATGTTTTATTGAACAAACTTCCTGAGTATATGGTTTTCCAGATTTTAGGCATTAAAGCATAGAAAGTAAGCTTTTATGCTCATAAAATACAAAAACCATGGATGCCCATTTTTTTTGCAAGGCGGTGTAATAACAGGCACAGCACGCAAAAGATGAATGAAATCGGAGAAGTGCCACTCCGAAATTCGTAGTTCGCGTCGTGTCGTTTCGCTCACACTAATAGTAATAAATATGGGAGTGAGAGGGACAGTATGATTTTCGTATCTTGTTTATTTACATAAGTATATTTCGCGATAAGCTTTTATCTAAGTATAAAAGATTTTCGGCTTTTTAGCGCATATATGTACCATACGCTTTGTAATGGGTGCAAAGCAAACACTTTTTAATTTTATTTATTAAATAAGTAGCTAAGTAACTGTATGTTATGTACGTTTTTATAATATGATACTTAAGTAAATAAATAAGATAGATGAGCGCGTAATTTTTTTATAGAGACGTTAAAATGGCGCGAAACCCACCGCGTCCTAAGCAGGCCTTCACAGGCCTTATACTCCGAAATTCGATTTTCGAAGTTCGTGCTGTTCGTTCCGCTCTCACAAATAGTTATTAATTTGAGAGTGAGAGGGACGGTGTGATACGAACTTCGAAAATCGAATTTCGGAGTAGCTCCCCAGCCGTAGCCGAGCCGGTACAATCGCATGCCCAAGGCAACGCTCGTTCGAGCATGCGATGGGCCCTTTTTTTACCACCTTTTGTATGACCGGCTGAGGGGAGCCGTGCGGTTCCTTCTTTGCAGGGGTTAATATCATTGCATAAATAACCGATGTCAATAAGTACATTTGATACAATTCCTTGCACCTTTATGCAAGTCGATGCATTTAATAATCGGTAAGTAAGACTAGTGGGGAAGCGATGTGAACGCATTGAATTATTAAAGTAGGGAAGCAGTGTGAGAATTATCGTTAAGTTCATAAAAACGGTCACAATTTGGTTTCGTATAAAAAATGGCGTCATTGAAATTCCGTTAATATGCTGCCTTTTCTTAAGTAGGTACCTAAATGACGAGGCTACAAAAAGGTTAAGGTCGTTATTATTAGCAGTCGAGGATTTGCCGACTGCAGCATAATCATAGGGCCGTTACCCCATTGAAAAATTAACATAGGGATGAAATTGACTATAGCGTCACCGTGGTTCTTATCAAATAAGTAAATACAACAATGTCTAGTCGAATATACCTAAATGTAAACTTTGAAGATATACAAGATCGTCTATACTTAGTTGGTCTACACGATTATGTGCGGTGGCGGTCATGTAAGTATTTATAGGTTGAATTTTAGTTCTTCATAAATTTGTTAAGGACTCTGTGCACCTAAAATGAACCTGGTACCTACTTACCCATGGCTAATAATAAAAAGATTAATAAGATGATTGTTTTACTAATTTTTCAGAAAAGACTCGGCAGTGTCAACAAGCAAGACAAATTCGCCTATTTTGGTACCTGTTTTTTGGATTAAAACCAACGACAAAGAGGGTAGTTCTCTAAATTCTAAGAAAGTAATATAACGAATGAAAGATGTCTATGGACATTAAATTTAGACAAGTCAAATTAAAGCGTTAGTCAAAGATTTAGTGGAGACAAACAAAGGCTCAGGTAAAAGTGTTTATTGTTATTACCGTTCCCTTGCCTTCCCGGTAGGCCCCAGTTAAACTCTCATGGGAAAGAGTACAAACAAATTTAGTTTTTTTTTGTACCAGCTTATTATCGTAAATAGTGTTACCTATTCCTATTTCGTTAATTCGACAACGACGAGGCCGTTTTCTACTGGTACTTAATAATTATTTTATACCTTAAAGACCCGCCTGAAAGAATTAAGAAAAACTTAATCATTCCTCATATAAAACGCGTACCTGGTGCGATTCGGTATGAATAAGTGTTTGTTTGCTAGTAAGTATGGTTTGTCCCAGATCGTAGCAATTGGGCTTATAGTAGGCCGCAAATAAGTAAAACGTGGAGGGGATATGCGCAGTATGAAAATGATGTTGTTTTTCATACTGTGCATATCCCCTCCACGTTTTACTTATTTGCCGCCTACTACACGAGCGGAAGGCGAGCTTTCTTTGTTACTTCCCATGGTGTTAAACACCATCAGCACCATCACCTATGCAGTTGGTCTTATTAGCTACCAGCGTAAAGTAGGGACTAGGGTTCCATAAAAAATAGAAGAAATTGAATAAAGGAGTAACAATATAACATTTCCACAAAAAACTCTTGACATAATCACGGAAAAAATGTGGCAGTTAAGTAGAAAGTGGTGCGCAAGTTTAATTTTATAGTAGAAAAGCTATATATAGTAAAATAGAGTGAGGGCGCCGCGTTCTTCCTAATCATCATATTATTTACGTGAAATGTTTGAAAATAGCATCATTTACATATAAAAGTTTAGTTCCTCTCTCGTCTGTTTGCTACTCTTTATTTTTATACCTACTCTGGTAGGCATCACATGTATGTTATTTACATTTAACATGTTTATTACAATAATGAACCTAATAAAAATTCATGAAAGGCAGAATACCATGCCATATCACTATTCTTGAGTTTTTTGTTAAAACTGTCTTATACTACTCATTTTTAAGTGTAAATACCTACTTATATCTATGATATTAATCTTCTTAATATTTATTAATAGGTACATTTAAATTTAAAAACAACTGATGACAAAAATAATATTTTTAATCAGTCTTTGAACATAAAATAACATAAACAACAACAAAAATCACATGATAATAGAAATTTAGTACTTATAGCTTTATTACATTGTTAGTATTGACATAATTATTATATGTAATGTAAATAGTATTAGTAATTATTTTAATACCAACAATACAATGATTTCATGCATTTACTACTTTTTTTATAAAACAATAAATAATAATCTTATGTCTAAATTTACTTTTATTTTTTACCTAGAAATGCGATAAAAAACAATCATTGTCTATTACCAGGGCCCTATTTTATAAAGCTACAAGCGGAAGTCTCTTTCTGACCCTATGTGTTAGACAGAGACTTCCGCTTGTAAATTGTAACTTGTAGCTTTATAAAATAGTGTTCAGGAATCTCAAAATGCAATACATAATTTGTAATATGGCAATACAATTTTAAAATGCAGCTTATAAATATACATGTATACACATTAACTCCTTATTGAGTTAACAATTTACAGTAATACTAAGCAATTGATTCAAGATTTTTTTTTAGTAGCCCAATTAGAATAGGACTCCACGGCAGTGTTGAACAAATTCATTTTCCTGACTTTTTTTTGTTTCGCAATTTCTCTACTGCCTCTGTGGTGATCTTGATCTTATGCCCTTTTAATTTGGTTAACTTACAGAGAGAGTGAAAGAGGCTCTTTAGCAGTGTAAATATCTGCTGATAACTTTACAACAGCTGAAGTGAAGTTAAATGCCATAAAAATCTTTAGAATGCAACAGTATGTCTGCAAAATATTTTTATCTCTAGTTTTAACTTTGTTCCTGTCTAAACATAGGTTTTCCACTATTTTTCTGTGCCATCTTTTTCTTCGGAGAAAATAGGGCAATGTTCATAAGATTCATTTTCCTCAAGAAACAGGGATAGGATATTTGTTTATCTTTTACACCCTCATCTCTCAGATATGTTTTATATGCCAAATAAACATCCTTTCCTGAGTTAAAATTGATGTCCAGGTATTCCTTCTCAGATTTGCCATGGAAGTAATGCGAGGGCAGTTTAGGTAAATTTTTCAAAAAAGTTTCCACATGTATTAGCTTTTCTCTGTTGTACTTTTCTTTGTTATTCTTTCTCACTGGTGTGGAGACTATGCCATGCTCATTGGCTTTCTCGATCCAGCCTAAAACAGTTTTTTCGCCCAAACCCAGAGTGTTAAGAAACATTTTTTTGCAAACCGGCCAGTGTTGATTATTAATTTTTAATGAATACTTTATAGTTCTGTTCCTTCTAGACTCACCATTTGTAACTGTTGTGGTCCTCGTGTAATAGATATTGACAAGGGCGCTGATGTACGATTTTCTTTGCTGCCAGGACATTTCAGACCAAAAACTATCAAAACATTCTTGTCTATCTCTGTCATCAAGGAGGTTGCATTTTCGTTTTGAGCTTTTCTGGCACACGGGCGAATTGCAAGCCGGCCCCATAGTCCTTTTCTTTCGCTCCTCATAGCCTACTTTCACGCCTTTTATCCGTTTCTGGGTCAAATAAGGCTTGCCTTCTTCCCTCGCTTTTTTCACTTTGTTTATTTCCCAAGTAGAGCTATCGCCGATCTTTTTTCTTGTTCTTTTGACTTTAGGTAGTCCCGGGGTATCCTGAACGACTTGCATGCGTTCTGGATCATAATATTTACTATTTTTAACTAATGCCATCATTAGAGAGTAACCGCGGTTGGATGTATCCATTTTCCTGAAATAAAAAACATGAATAAGAAAACATAAAAGTGCATATAAGCGAGATTATAGGATAAATATAGGACTTAAAACTTACTTTTAATTCAAACAAAACATCCTTTTGTTGGAAATAGTTCGTTTCTCGACATCTTTACTTTTAGTGACGGACGACGGAACCGCAGGCGGCAAACCATAAGCGCAAAGCGTTTAGCGTGGCTGTGGGGTCACAGTGAGTGGCTGGCTGGCTAGTAAGGTTGAGACGTGGAAAGTAATGGAAAGGATGAATTAATTGGCATAAAATACTTACTTATACTTATTTTTGTTACTTATAAATTTGGTTGATTGTTGTTAGATATGTAATTTTTGTTTTGACCTTGTCACACGGCGGCCACGACGTACAATACAAGTACAAAATCCGCGTTCTGGAATGAACACAGAGGCACGACGTCGTCTGTACACGCGTCAATGTGTGCGTAAGATACACAGGGTTGAGTATATCGCAAAAACCTAGTAACTACTATATATGACATCAAATAATTAATAATAAATAATATTGTTATCTACAGGATGTATCAGACACCCCCTAACAATAATCCACTGGGATATATAATCATAGCTATAGAAGCTAAAAAAAAAATATAAAAAAAATTACTCCAATTATTTTTAAATTTTTTTTTAGCTTCTATAGCTATGGTTATATACCCCAGTGGATTATTGTTAGGGGGTATCTGATACACCCTGTATTTATTTAAACTTACTTACTTAAAATCAGGCCCCTCTTCTCCACTGGGCACTATGGGCACGTGCCCAGGGCCCCGCGATCGAATGGGGCCCCCTAGTTCCTGCCAGATTACCAAATGATAACCGATATTTAGGTCATAGGGGCCCCATGATCCTAATATGCCCAGGGCCTCAAATAGTTTAAAGACGGCCCTGCTTAAAATGTGTCTGTCTGTGTATTTAAGCATTATTATTTTCAATTACAATAGATGTACGACAACAAACTTAAGCGAATGATTCTGTAGTTATTTCATGTATTAATCGCGATAATTTCAGAAATCATTAATTTACTAAATTTACTAACACATTAGTGACGTGCGGCCGACATACATCGCGCTGCGCACCTTATTTGTTTCCTTCCAGCAGCTTTCCGGCAGCCTGCGCTTGAGGGGTGGGGTAACTCGAATCGGTGCGGGGTGGAGCGTGGCCATTCTGTACGTTAGTACTATTATATATTCTGTGATCTTGTGCAAGTCACATCCCCACAAAAATAGCTGGCAGAAAAAATAATTGCAAGAATAAGCTAAAGTCGACTCCCGCATATGTGCTTCGTGACTGCAAGTGTCCATTCCATTAGCACCTGTGTTGTATATTTCTATACATTAGATAACTCGCCTTCTCGTTCATTCATTTGTATCTAAATAAATATGTTTAAAATACATTTGGTAACAATATTTTTAGAAAGAGAACGGAACCCTTATAAGATCACTTTGTTGGCCGTCCGTCCGTCTGCAACAACCTTTTCCTCAGGACCGAGCGTGGACCGTGGAGCCGTGGAGCAAGGCATCGTCCTAATAGAATAGAACGCGAATGCGCGTACATCGCGCGAGTAAGCGATGCGATCATCGTGTGTTCGCGGGATGGCAAAAACTGGGTGTCCTAATAGAACGCGAATGATCATCGCGCGAATTGATTAAATTGATAGTTGATAAAGTACACCTATAACTATTAGGACACATATTCCAGTTTAATATGTTTGATCGCGCGTTCGTACGACTAAAATTCGCGCTAACCTACGATGATCGCCCATTCGCGTTCTATTAGGACGATGCCTTAAGCTGAAATTAAAATCAAATTAGTACTATAAATTTAACGTTAAAACTAACAAACAAAAAGTCGCTGGGCGTTCATCGCTTAGACGCCAACTTATATTCTCGGTCGCTGTCAAGTACTACCATACCATTTCTTATCTGTGGTAATGTAAAAGTGTGCGAGCGAAATGCAGGAATTAGAACGCTATACAAATCTGCCTGTGTCTCCTTTGCTCTTGTCTTCCTTTTGGTTTTAAAACTATGCATCCATCAAAATAACTAATACAACTTATAGGACACTTACTATTTTAATTTATTTCAAAATTACGCAAAACGTCGAATAGCTAGTGTAGCATAATGTCCAAAATACAAAATTTAATGTCAACAAATACTGATAACTGAAATACCACTTAGGTACTTATCTATTGTGTATGGAATACAGCTAGCCCAAGTAACATAATGGCCAAAACTCATTTTTTTAAAAGCGGAAAAAATCTGTCGTCGTTTTGAAATAAGAGTTCTACCAAGACAAGATACTCGTTCTCGTGAGGTCTTTTAGTCATACTTATTTTTTCCCTACTTATCCTATTTGTGGCGGCTACGGAACGAAACCCTACACTGAGCTTGGTCTCGTATACTCTTGGCTTTTTTTGGACATTGTACGATTTGGACGTTTTGCTATTTAAGTGTCAAGGGATCTGGCCGGTATTAAATAGATAATTAAAGTTTTCGCCTTCAAGTTTTAGTTCAAATTCAAGTTGTAGGTTACCTACTTACATCTGTCTAGCCTGTCTAGTTAGTTAAACACTGCATCTTATAAGCACAAGCGTTCATTGTTTTTAGTTTTCTGCATACTTGCAATGCAGGTATTGCATGTCTTGTAGCATAGCATAACTAATGTTCAAAATCCTACAAGATATCTAAAAACACTGATAACTGGTGTATCTAAGTACTTAGTGCTTAGTCTTATAAGTATTTGATTATTTTCGATAACAGTTAGCCCAAGTAGCATAATGACCAAAAAAAATTGTAAGAAGGGGTATGGACATAAGTTTATGTCAAATTATTAACACTATGGATTTAAAGTTCGAAATAATTGTTTTGAATTTGAATAATACCCTATACCGCCTATTGTTACCTTATTACTTCTGTATACCTTTTTTCTGTTTTGATTGTTAAATGTGGTGTTCAATAAAGAGTTATTGTATTGTATTGTATTGTAATACCTAAGTAAGTAGGTAAGTATATGTAACGAGAATGAGGTATCTCGTTTCTGCCTATGAAACTGGTTATGTGTCTACCTACTACCTACTTGTCTATCTATTCGAAAGAGCCTTAGCCTCGTTTTCATTTTTACGCACCATTCTCGGACTAACTAAACTAAATAAAAAGTCAAGACTGAGTTCTGCCAACGGCAACTGACCACACCAACTTAATCAAGTTTGTCACTCTGTCTACCACGTAAGGGATAAAGACTTGATATATGTATGTACCTATGCATGCAATTAGCGTCGGTCGAACTACTTACTGACTGAACTGAAGGTGCGAACCCGCGACCTCTGATTCTACCTCCTCGCAACCTCGTCAATTGTTCATAATAACATAATTTAATTTTTGTTTTGTTATTTAGGATTTAGGTCAGGCCAATTTCATTTAAATCCGTTCAGCGGTAGTACCTAGTGATTTTATGACAAACTTCCAAACGTAATAAAACCCTTCCTAAATTTTAACTTTGGATACCTAAGTACCTGTGTGCTAGGTTTAGATAGTTTTTTAACTAATTAATAAAATGAATACCTACCAGAACTATTGTTTTAGAGAACTTTCTTATTTACCTATATGATTATGACACGAACTAGGTAGGTACGACGTACTTACGCAAATAGACAAATGTACGCTACGCACAAACCTAAAATATACTTAATACTACCTATAACTTATTTACCTACTTAGTCTCAATTATAATCTCAAATGTTGCAACGAAACTGCATGTGCACAGTAAGCATTTAGTATTGTACGCGACAAAATCTCATGTCGTGGCTTCAAATGAACCGGCATTTGATTCATTACTTTTCACTCATGGGTGTTACAAATACACACCCTTATTTCTGTATATATAAAAACTATTTCGTGCCTTTCATGGTTCCTACAAAAATCAAATCGTAAACAAACGCATCTGCCATTCAAGAGCTATGTTTTATTGGCATCTCTTTCACACTACGTTTGCCGCGCTTTTGGTTGTTTTCATAATAAACGTTGGCGGCATTTAAAATGAGGCGCGAGTTAATTTTGGTAGTATGCTGGTAAAGGGATCCTCGAAGGACTGGGTCATTTTTTGATGTACTTATAAAACTTTTGTTAGAAAAGTGTCAAAGAAAAAATAAATTGTATCGTTTTTGATGGATTACCTTTGATATTTTGCTATATTAAAGCATTTTCTCTAAGAAATTTGTCGAATAAAATTTCTGAAGTAAATGTATGAAAATTTTTCTGCCTTGCTAATTACGAACGTAACTAGTTACAATAAGGTCGATTTCACTAAAACCAGTTTCGTAAGCATGTCACGGATATACGTAGTACAAGATGCTACATTGTGCGCGTGCAGTTGGCAGCATTGAATTTCTAAGCCAATCACAGGCGTTGTAGATGGCGCTATAGTAGTGACGCGAGTCGACCCCAAGCTGCCTTGCTCTGGGAACATTGCTTCGAGCTCCATACATTTTCTTCTGGTTCTCTACTGTCTACAGTTTGGTTGTGCACCAGTTCAAAAATCATTTCAAAATTTTTGCCATAAGGTAAGTTAGATCATTTTTCTAATCAAAGTCAAGTGTTTTACTGTGTTTAATAGTATTTATTACCACGTATTTCGCAAAATTAGGTTTTGTTCCACGTTGGAATTCTCGTTCAAACATGGCTCTAGCCCTCGCCATACTTTCTTAGTACGCGTGGGTACTGAGGACGCCTCATTTTAAATAATTAATTTCTCCTTTGTTTTCCATTGGGGGTCTTGAATACTTCTTCTACAACTTTCAGCTTAATAGTGATTAGATTATTGGGTAATGATGTCATGTTCGGTTATTGCGTATTTTCGACACAAAACGTGAAAACAAAATGGCTCGTACAACCCAAGCCTAGGCCAGTGAACTCGTTATATGGGTGATAACTGATTTCGACGTTTTCTACATCAAATTGTTCGTTTAAAGAGTGCGTTTTAGTGTTTTTGATTGTAATAATCGATTAATTAATGCTGGCATTGTGTAAATTCAGTAATATGAGCCCTAAATACGTTTCCCGCCAAAACGACGCCCTAAGTGTGCCATGTACCTAGTCTCATCGTACAAGCCGCTCTTACTGTGGAAGGCATGGGCTGCATAACCTGTTGCCTTTCAACCGAGGGCTATTTTTTCATTTTATAACGATTTTCTCTATTACAGGAAAAAAGTTAAGATGACGGACAAGCCTAAGCGTCCTATGTCAGCATATATGCTGTGGCTTAACAGTGCACGGGAATCAATCAAGTCCGAGCACCCCGGACTTAAAGTCACCGAAATCGCCAAGAAAGGTGGCGAAATATGGCGGGGGATGAAGGACAAGAGTGTAAGTATAATACACTACATCAACTGCATCTTTTTTGTATTGTTTGCGTAGTAATAGTAATTCCCAAATTATAACCGTTGTTTTTCCTCAGGTATGGGAAGAGAAGGCGGCGAAAGCGAAGGAGCAATACACAAAGGACCTGGAATCGTTTAACGCTAACGGCGGAGGTGGCGAGGGAGGCGGCGCCAAGAAGGCCACAAAACGCGGAAAGAAGGCTGCCAAAAAGGCTGCGCCACCCGTAAGTTCATTAAATTTAATTAAAGTTGTTTATCTCACCCACAACCTCCGCCTTGTTGAAAGTTTAAGACTAAAACTAATAAAACCTTTTATTTTTAGAAATCCAAGAAGAAGAAGGATGAGTCCGAGGAAGAGGATGGTGATGACGATGATGAGGAGGAGGAGGAAAGCGAATGATCTCCCTGCCGCTAAGATGTCTGTTCATAATGAGTAAATTTACTTGGACTTAATTTATTACAAAGTAAAACGGGACTGATTTTCCAAAATCTGTATAAACACTTTCTCCATGATGTGATTATAATTTTCTGCTGAAATTCCATATAAAAGCTGTAACAATGAAATTATTTAGTATCTGACATAAAATTTAAGTTTTTGTATGAATTTGTTCAAGTGAGATGGACATTAAGTTGTAATTGCTAATTATTGATGTTGTTTCTTGACTCTTTCTGTAGTGTTGAATGTTAAGGTGTAATTGTAATGCAGAGTTTGGAAAGTCGCCACTGGCTAGGATTTAGGTCTAAGCCTCACAAAAAAAAATAATGTTAAGTGTTAGCATGTATACACCGGGGAATTGTACAGTTAGCCCTCCCTCGTTAAGTTCGCTGTGACTTGGATGCTCACTTTAAGACATACCTCAACTGGATGCATCAACCTCTGATGCCTGGAATATTGACTGTAGCTGTGCTTCAAGTTTTTATTATGCCATAACTCAGTGTTAATGTTACTCATTTTCAGTAAACATGGACAAACTGTTTTGGTCAGAATGTATCCTACAAAAGGTAAATTTAGAGACTTATTTCATGGAAAGATGTGACAGCTTATTGTTAATGAAACCTACCTCTTCTCATTGTAAATTTCAATGCTGATAATGGTACCAAACTTTAAGCTAAGAACAGAAAGCATGGGGCGAGACCCCATGCTGAGCAATTTAAATAATTTAGGAAATTGATGTGTATGTTGTATTTTTAGTTAGTAAATAGGTAGGTTTTCGATGTGATTTGTCTCTCAAATTTTACATTTGTGTTATTTTGTAAATGAGAATTAGCATTCCTCATGTCAATACGGATTTTACATGTTCAATAAAGTAATTTCATATAAAATAGTTCTATTTTTCAATTTGTCTTTTCATTCTTGTATTTGTTGACCTATTTTCCCCATCGAGCTTAACCAGAGTAGTGAAAACTGTTTCGCTATCGATTCTCATTTAAAACCTTGCGTGAAATTAATCATAACTTGAATAATTATAAGTAAATACTTTAATTTCAATCCAGGTAATGTAGTAAGTAGTAACGTAGATTTGTCGATCTGCTTGGCTACGTACGGGCAGTGTCATTAACAGTAACATCATAAATTCCTGTTATATTTTATCTATGTTAGATGGTAGTAAACTAGTTGATTGGCAACAATAAACGATTCCCATTGCTCTTTGCCATTAAGATTACTTGCAATTAAATTCCGATATAACCAAAGCCGAAGAAACAAAATGGTGACCGCGATAATAACTACCACAAGTCACGTGTTGTCTTATTGATTATTAGCAGGCGCGGAGTCCTCGACATGCTGATTGCAATGTTTTCATACATACATACGTAATCTAATTAAAAGATTCGTAGTTTAGGTTGAGTATTGAAATTTATCTTTGCTAGGATAACGATAAACTAGAACAAAGGCGAATCGCGTTCGTGTGGCGTGTCATGCTATGACAATTATGACAAATCATTAATAAAATCGTGTGGTTTTCGTACTTTAATTTGGTGTTGCCCAGCTTACTCGTGTTTTTGTTATTGAAATCGATAATTATTATTATTCTTATAAACAGAAGAATAATTTTTAGATAGTAAATTAATTAATTAACTCACAAAAAACTAGAAAAGGGAATAAATATCTCCTGACAAAATTGTTATTGTATTCGAGCAGGTCGTAGCGGCACACTTCTTTATTTTTTTTATGGGAATCCAATTCATTATCAGTTTATATTACGGCGTGCTTTATAAAAATAGAACCGATTCTATCGATCGATAGATATGTATGTGCATCGTGCATCTCTAGTATTGTCATGTAGCTGTCAGTTTGAAACTGAAATTACTGAAAATGACAGCCAAGCCCAAACGGTCAAGCAAGCCATACCCGTGTAGTATTTCAATTTAGTATGTTCCCGCTAAAACAGCATGCTGGCTTAAATATTATGATAAATGTGTTATTAGTACAGAATGGGAATACGGGGTAATGTGGTATATGTAATATGATTACCAAAAAGAAATCGAACGATATTCGCATTGCAATAAAATTGGCTTTTTGAACGGTTTGGCAATATGGGAAAGGTGCCTTTACCTTTTTGCAGGAGAAGATAGGATAAAAAACAAATCGAACGTTGTGTAGTTCGGTGCGTGTATTTTTATTTTTTTATAATACTATTAAAATCTTATCAACATTGTTCTTAATTTCCAAATTAAGTAGCAGCGAACACGTTTCTACGATAGTTTAGATCAAAATATGAATTTATTTTTAATCATCAGTTGTACATTTTAAGGTAAATAATCGACGATTATCTTAATTTTCTTGAACGGTGTCATTGGTTTTAGCGACTGTGCTGTGTATTTAAATTTAATTTGCAATCACAATCACAAGGTTCAGTGTCATTAGTGTGGCTTTAAATATCAAAGTCTATCCGCCGTTATTTTGTTTCTGATTTAGGAACTAACTAGGACTGTCATCTTAACTGATAAAGCGCTTATATTAGAGTACCGTAAACAGGGTCCATGGACCCCTTAGGGGTTCGTAGCATGTGTGACAAGGGTCCGCAGCAACTCTGGTAATCCTTCACATATTTACTTAAAGTAATTTCTAATATTAGTGACATTGTTTTCTTTTCCTATAGTAAGGTTAGGCAGGGGTCCATGGACGTTTTGGAATTCTGAAAGTGGTTCAAAAAGTTTAAGAAACACTGGCTTACATCGTCGAATATCCAGAATATCTATCATTCTAAGGAAGAAATAATAAGACTGACTAGAAGAGATTTCTTAAATTAAAGGGATAAGTCTGATTGTATTTGTTTTATGTCTATTTTGTTCATTAAAGAGTACATACACACGTAAATAAGGCTTCAGCAAAGGGGGGGATTGTACATACAACTGCATTTGCAATCCTCTAGTGTTGCGGGTGTCCAAGGGCGTTGGTGTTTGCTTACCATGTTGTATGTAATCTATATATATAAAAGGCAAAGTCCTGACTCACTCATTAATTGATCATTGCCCAGCCCAAACCACTGGACCTAGAGACCTGAAATTTTGCAAACAGATACCTTACACAATGTAGGCATCCACTAAGGAAGGATTTTTGGAAATTCGACCCCTAAAGGGGTTAAATGGGGGTCCAAAGTTTGTATGGGGCGACGTGATTCCTTAGTCCGATCTACTTCAAATTTTGCATAAACATTCTTTAACAGAATTGATGGAACATGTGTTTCGTATTTTCTTGATATTCATCCCCTGACGGGGTTTAAGAGGGGTAGAAATTTATTTTGGGGTCGATTTGCTTCGAAGTTTATATCAATACTCCTTAGTGCTTATGATTAAAAATAAATTTTATTTTGACACAGTCATGTTTGAAATCTCAATCCATTGACGTAATATTTTTAAACAGGACCGAGTAGGTACTCGCAACTGAAAAACGAGCCGACCGAGATAGTATGGAGGCGCGTGTACCTTTCTAACAGGACTAACAATAAAAGTTTTTTTTTATCACTACACAATATAAAACAAATTCGCTTTCCGCTGTCTGTCTGTCCCTATGTATACTTGATCTTTAAAACTAAGCAACGGATTTTGATGCGGTTTTTTAGTAAATAAAATGATTCAAGAGGAAGGATTATGTCTATACAAACAAATAATGAAGCTAAACAGGGTCAAAAGTCTGTACATAGAAGATATTTTCTGAGGATACTTTAGAATCGATTACAGAACACGTGTATATTTGCGAGCGCATCACGTGAAAACGGCTGAACGGATTTTGATGCAAGCTTTACTAATCTGTTGAGAAAATCACCGGCCAGGTTATAGGCTACTTTTTATCCCGGAAAATTGCATAGTTCCCGCGGGATAGTGATGAATATGTCAAAAATCGCAGCTGCCTAGAGTCACAACGTAAATAAATATTTCTGTAGTATCATAGAGGTCACCAAGCTTATATTACGTAACTCGCTCGCGATCACCATCGTCTTCATTTTGACAGTTCATGTATGGGCTGACGATTGGCTTCGGAATCAGCTAGCTGTCACATTCAAACAAGAACTGTCAAAATTAACACGATGGCGATTGCGAGCGAGTTACGTATATGTCTGCTGGTCAGGAGTACCCGAAACCGACGAGCATAAAGGAAGAGATTGATGAATGTGGATGAAGCGAAAGAGGTATGTCATAATCGTAGCAAGTGGAACAAAGTAGGCTCTGCCTACCCCTATGGGAAAGAGGCGTGACTGTATGCATGTATGTATCATAGTGGTGCACTACGGAGGGATTTTTTTTAAATTCCCACAGGATAGGGAATAAATGGGGTTTATAAGTCCACTGAAAAGAGAGCCTATCTCTATACTATAATTACTAGTCATGAAATTTGGCACACAAGTAGGGAATCATAACTTCTGGAAATCAATTTCACATTTCATTTATTTTCATTTTTTGACTTTTCGAAATTCCCACGGGATACAGAGTAAAAAGAGATTTATATTATTACTTTGAAATATTCCTTATCTTTACATGTTATTACTAGAATCTTTAAATTTGGCATACCAGTAGATAATTATGATATCTGAAAACTGATTTCAGGAATTTGCGAATTTCCCGTGGGATAAGAAAAAAGAGTAACTTTACTGACTTGCTAACATAGTTTCTCGGTATTTGGCAGACATTCCTTAATGATCAAAGAGGTGCTCTACTAAGGAATTTTCCAATTTTCCCACGGGATAAAAGGACCGTATAGAAAATATAGACTTTGTATTCAGTAGATATGTTCTTTGAAGATCACGTAGGTGTCATAAGATTAGATTTTTCGAATATCCCACAGAACAAAAGGATGGGATAAAAAATAATAGAAGTGGGTCCTTGCAAGAAACTGGTTTATTTCGTTGAGGTAGGTAGGTACTTAGTACAAAATCCTTCGTGCCAAAGTACGATCCATTTGGCTGTTTTTGTACATTTTCGATAGGAGAGAAGAAAAAGTTTTAGCGCAAATTATGATTCTGCGCGGACGAAGTCGCGGGCAAAAGCTAGTAAACTTTATAAGACTACAATAGATTTTAGATACAACAAAATATGACAAAATTATTTATTTTATTATGTTTTTATTTTTATTTTCTTTATTGGGAAAACAAACAGCTTACAATAATGCATTAATTATTAGCACATAAGGGTGAAACATAAGCCAGCAAAGTTTCCACTAATAAATCTACACATAATCAGAAATTGGTACACAAAATCTAACAAGCTAATGACACTAAGCCAGAATACACATGTTGAGGTTTATAATTGAATAATATCATGTGTATTTGCTAAAGTTTGAAGAATTAACATGATACTAAACTAACTACATAGTTTCTTTGTATATTCTCCTTAATTTCCATTTCTGTGTAACCAACCAATCTCACACATAGAGATGATGACAAATGGTTATTCTTAGAACATACAACCTCCATACTTTTTTTTTTTAATCTAAGTTTTTTACGAGGCTTAAGTGCACCTGTGTGACTATGCCAGCCTCATTGGATGTCTCTTGGTTCAGATTCATCAAACACTCCCCCGCCCACTACCAGATTCTCTGGCAGCAAAGGAGTGTTTCAGGAACCTGTACACTCATACTGCATTTTCTGGTGTTGGAAAACTCAATGTTATGTTAATTGCTCCATTAAACAGGCTCACATCAGTCAAGTACCACTCTCTATTAACCTTTGTGACTTCACATTCCATCAAAAAATGTATTAAATCCTCAACCTTGCCGCAATGTGTGCACGTTGGGGATTGAACGAGTCATCATATTTAAAAATTTATTTAATGGCACATGACCTGACCTCACCCGAAATACACAACACATTCAACCTCCATACTTAGAACATAATATATCTATGTTTTTTTTCATCAGTTTAAAGTACCCTGTTTCTGTATGATATGTGGTACAGTTAGCAGTATGTCGGGAGAGGGCAGCACAGCGGGAGGCTCGCACGTGGTGTTGGTGACGGGCGGCTACGACCATACCATCAAGCTGTGGCAGGCTCACAGCGGGGTCTGTCTCCGCACCATGCAGCACCCTGACTCTGTATGTATTATTATTAGCCTTTATTCTGATACAATTCAATTAAATTTATCTTAACTATTAAAAAAGAAACATTTTTAGCTATTACTATTATTAATATTATTTTATTGTTATTATTATTATTTTTCTGCTCTCCATAGCTGGGCATTAACTCGTTAATCCGTTAATCGTTAATTAACGAAGTTAACATTTTGATTAACGGATTAACTTTTAAGTTAACTTTTAAAAATGTTAACGGACACGTTAACTTCCGTTAATATGCAGAAGTCCGTTAATCGTTAATCCTATGCCTACTATTTACCGCATGGAAACGCGGCGCGGCGCGAAAAACAGTTTCAGACAAGTATGAAACGACAAGTGCCGGGCGGCGCGTGGCAGCGAGTGAAATAAAAACAAAACTAAACTAAAACTAGATATATTTTGCCGGTGCGTGCGAGTGAGAAAACTGCGAAGAGATTTGTTTCGTTTGATCATTTCATTACTTAGCGCAGAACCTAAACCAACAGGTTTTATAAGTTCACCAACGCAACGATATAAAAATGCAATTTTACATAATATTAACGGATTAACGATTAACGTTAACTTGCGTTAATTCTTCTGAAATATAAAGCTTTAACGTTTAACGAAGCTAACTTTTTTTGTAGCGGAATAACGATTAACGAAGTTAACTATTTGATTAACGGTGCCCAGCTATGCTGCTCTCTATGTGTTACATCAGGTTAATGTGGAATGTAAGGGTTATGGATTATGCATTGTTAAAATGTTGATGTAACAATTAACATTTTATAGAAAGTACATTTTACAGAAATAAAGGTCTTTCAATAGTTTGTTCATGGCCATGGCTTTGGTACGACAATAATATAAGTTACGAGAACAACACTACAAACTATCAAAATATTAGATGGTGTGGAGCAGTACTTATATACAAAAATAAATGGAACAAATTATTCCAACAGCAAATAAATGGTTTAGAAATCCGGCCGGACGGGCAGATGGTGGCGGCGTGCGGGCACCAGCACATCCGCATGTACGACCTCGCCAGCACTAACCCCGACCCCGTCATTAACTACGAGGGGGTCTCCAAGAACGTCTCCAGAGTTGGCTTCTCGGTCAGTGTCATGTAACCTAGGTTTATCCCTAAGCGGTCTTTAAGCTTTTCGCCGCCGTGTCAAATACAAAAGGCGTCACCCATACGCTAGACTTCCTTTTGCGATGCCTTAAGTTGAACCTAAACTCAATTGAACGAATGTTGCTTTTGCATTGAATTCTTGTATATATACATATATAATCCGTATTTCGGAAACGGCTCCAACGATTTGCATGACATTTGATATGCAGGGGGTTGTGGGGCGATAAATCGATCTAGCTAGGTTTCATTTTTAGAAAACGTACCAAAAAAAATATGTAGGCGTGTTGGCGTTCAACCTTCGTTTGGGTCGTTGTCGTCGAAAAGGTGGAAAATGCTTTATGTTAATACTAATTAAATATTATTTCCGGATTTCAGGAAGATGGTAAATGGATGTATACGGGTGGTGAGGATTGCACCGCAAAAATATGGGACATTAGGTGAGTTGGTATTTTACGTCACCCTTGGCCGTAATTGGGATTTTACGCCCGCATCGTGGAGAGAAAATCTCACTTCCTGGCCAAAGCAAGACGTAAAACTTTATACAAACCACGGGCGGTAATTCGTAAAGCCCCAGATCGCATATTTATGGCCCTCACCTTCGGTTCGGGCCACAAACACCTGCGATCTGGGACAATTACGAATTCACCGCCCTAGGTCTGTAATGTACTATTCAATCACGTTCGTCCATTTCAGATCTTGCTAAGCTATTTTATTGTACAATCGAGCATAAATATTGATACAGCCATCATGTGAAATATATGTGTCACCTTGTTACCAACCTAATTGTTTTTGGCATAAAGGTATATAAATGTTTTTGAAGTCTTGGTAACGTACATATATTTATGCCCTTGACTGTACGGCCATTTCTAATGGTCATATTGCTTTGAAATTTGGCACTTATATAGATGTCGATGACCAAGGCTTAGCGAGTACTCTAATATCGTGACCTTGGGTCCGGCCGGAGCGGTAGTTTCCGTTCTACTGGGTTCTTATTTCTTTATTCTTATGGCATAAGTTACACCATAGAAGTGTTGGGTGTCCAGGATAGGGCGGCAGTTCCAGTGCCAGCGCATCTTCGAGGTGCCGGCGCCCGTGAACGCGGTGGTCATGCACCCCGACCAGACGCAGCTCATGGTCGGCGACCAGAGCGGCATCATACACATGTGGGACCTTCGCACTGACCAGAACGAGCAGCTGGTGACTACACTTCTTATCTGACTATCGTTACAATAAGATATACGATCCGGCACGTAAGTCTAGCGATGACGAGTCACGTGGAGGGGATCACCTACGGATACCGTATTTTGTACTTCTGCGCATACGAGGTCAGATTAGACTTATTATTCCATTGCAATAAGGATGAAAAAGTCTTAACATAAAGGAATCAATTAACTTTTGTTTTAATTAAAGCTCGTAACTATGCAGCCGCCTGTACATGTTTTTGAAGACTACGCTTTTGCCTGCTCGTAAACTTAGTCAGATGACTTGGTATCTTCTGTAGGGCTGTGACAGGACTGGGCGAAGTGGCATGAAACTGATGCCTTTACTCATGGGCTGGATCGGGCTTTTAACATCACTAGTATCAATATAAAATGTAAAATTACGTCAACATTTAATTTGAATGGAAAGATGTTTAATTTTTAAGTACTTAGGTATATTTTGCTCTGATTCTTTCCTAGGCGTTAAATTATGCATTAAATGTTGATGGCAGAAGATATTTTGACACTATTGACTCAAAAAATGTTGATTGGTGTCGTTTTCGGCTAATTTGGTGGAGCTGACCCCGAATTTGGCATAATATTTTGGATCCAAGAAGGCGGATGACATTTGTCAAACTCATGACACAAAATACAAAAAAACGGGCAACCATGGTTTTTGTATTTAATGTGCATAAAAGTTTACTTCATACTCAGCTTTAATGCCTAAAAAATCTGAAAGTGGATCGTAGCAAGTGGAACAAAGTAGTCTCTGCCTACCCCTGTGGGAAAGAGGCGTGACGATATGTATGTATGTATGTATGTAAAATCTGAAAAAAAATTGCCCGATTTTTTGCAAGGGGGTATATGTTGATGATTGTCGTTTTCGGGTAATTTGGTGGCTCTTGATTATTATTTTTTATTTCCTCGCATATGTGATAAAAATCATTGTGTAGGCAGTAAAATGATTACAAACTCGAGTCATTGAAAGCCCGACGCCTCTAACTCTCCACCACCCTCGGTGCACAATGTACTATAATTGCCAGATTCCGGAAGCGGAAGCGTCGATCCAGGACATAGCGATCGACGCGACGGGCCGCCTGATGGCGGCGGTGAACAACAAGGGCTCGTGCTACGTGTGGACGCTGGGCGGCGCGCCCGCGCGGCCCGTGCCGCACCAGCACCTCGCCGCGCACCGCAAGTACGCGCTGCGCTGCCGGTTCAGCCCCGACTCCACGTTAGTAGCTCCATGGCTCATTGTGACCTTCAATGGTCGAGGCTTTTAAGGTTGATTTAGGCGAGGACTATTTTCAGCCGCCTAAAAAAGGCATCGTCTAAACACTTTCGGCACCATTTTTTCGGCGCCATACCGCGTAAGTTAGTCGGCTGTAAATAGTCTTTTTCTAAATCGACCTTTATTTGTTTTTCACAAAGAAAAGTAAGCTTTGCTATGTCGAGAGGGATCAGTGCAAATTTTCTGTTCAAGGCTTTTCTAAGTGTTCTTTTTTTCAAATGCAATATTTTGAAGTTGATAATTGTAAAACCACGCCATTTTCTATGCTGGTAGCTCTTTGATAATTTAAGTTTTTTAATGTTCGGTGTGAAAAGTTGTATGAGCCACTCTGGAACAAAATTATTTTCATCATGGGCCTTAATTCTACTTTAGAATCCCTCGCTACATTCTGGATTCAATGTAGTGCCCTCGCCGTAAATACATCATTTTGCTCCCTTGTGACACAAATAACTATTACGTCGCCCCGGGCCGTCAAAAGTAGGCCAAATATGATCAATTGATCACATGATTTCTGGACGAGCCCTAAAAGCAGCATCACAGAGGCAATGCCAGTATCTCTGGTGTTACAGCATGCTGGTGACGACGTCTGGCGACTGGTCCGCGCGCGCCTGGCGCACCAGCGACTGGAGCATGCTGCGCGACCTGCGCCACGACTCGCAGCGCTGGGTCTGGGACTGCGCGTTCAGCATCGACTCGCGGTACCTGTTCACTGGTGAGACTCGCTAATACTAGCGTAGTAGGATGGCAGGACGGGCTAAGAGCCCCCTAGTTACACGCTCTGAATCGGCTGGGGCTTGAGCACAGGAGGAAATGATGGACTTGCTTACATTGAGGAAGGACCTCCATCTGATAAATTTGCCACGGGTCTCGGACGTCGTTACGCCAGTGGCTGATCCGCTCTTTAGACAGCAGTAGTATTTTTCATGTAAGGTCTTTTCATTCTTAACTGTCCTATTTGCTAAACAAAATTCTAACCTCAATGTACAATTTTTTGTAAAGAATAAGGTGTATTATGTTAACAAATAAACCTGAGGCCATTTTTTGTACATAATTTTGCTGATATTTTACATATTTAAAAAATAAGAATGTGACGTTTTGAGGTTAGAATTTTGTTTACCTACCAAATAGAACAGTTAAGAATGAAAAGACCTTAAGGTGATGATGATTTCATGGATGATAGATAGGTACTGTGGTAGTGTCAAAGAAAATTCTGTAATTTATTCAATGACAATAAGGCACAATGTTTCTGTGTGTTTCTATTATTGACTACTATATGGTTCTATCTATGCCTTAATGATTAATGCTATGGAATTTTATTAATTATCAGCCTCCTCAATTCCTTTAATAAATTCTCTATGAATTTAACGGAAGAAATTTAGTATCACACCGCAGTGAGAGACTGAGAGATCTCTCTGCTATTGAACAGGGGCCTTACCATGACGTCCTAATTCCGACTCAGTTTAAGTTTTAGCTGTCACTTTTAGTATGACTCTGACAGCGAGCGAACCCAAACTGAATCGCATTAAGACGTCATGGTAAGGCCCCAGGACACGATCAGAGCCTCTAGTGTAAGTTTTCGCATATAAAAACGTCTCGAACGCGTTCACGTAAACGTCTCAATTACTATGGAATAATTGGCAGCATACAGTATGCTTAGTGTAAGTTTCGGTCACTAAATACGTCTCGGCCGCGTTTGCGTTAAAATGTCAAATACTATGAAAACAGCTTGTTACCGTTTCGATCCGCAAGTGGCGCTGCAAATTTTTCCATAGTGACTGAGACGTAAACGCAAAAGCGGTTGAGACGTATTTCTTGTCTAGAACTTACACTAGAGGCCCTGAATTTGGAATTTGGTAACGACCTGCTCCTTTCCAGGGTCCTCGGACAGCTACGCGCGCCTGTGGGACCTGGAGAAAGGCACCCTGGAGCGCGAGTACTGCGGCCACCAGAAACCCATCACCGCGCTCGCCTTCCGCGACCAGGCGCTATAGCAGCTGCCCGCAGCCATCTGAACATACCCACCAAAACCAGTCAATGCCTTCAAGCTTATTCGACCAGTGATTCTTTTCAAATAGTGTGGTGTGTGTAGGACACAATACAGCTGGTTAGTTTCGACACTGTCGTTGGAAACACTGATGTGTCCCCCTACAAATATTTTGAGGAAAATTCACTTTTTTATACTGTCTTGAAAGCAAAATAATGTACTTTGTTCTGTCTAATTCTAATATCTTTGTTCCTTATTTTTATAAGTTATGGTTTTGTACATAGTTTTGATGTTCGGTGCGTAAAGCATTTGGTGTAAATAATTACTTTAATTAAATATAAATACATAATAATATAAGGATTATATTGTAAAGTAATTTTTAAGAAATATAATAGTGAACTTAAGTGTTTTTTTTTTTCAATAATAGTATAAGTTTCAGCAGGATAGCATTAAAAAGGATGTATAATTTTAATACATTTATTCTAAATCAAGATATAGTTAATTTCACAGTCCGCGTATATAAAAACTGTTTCAAATAATATTTAATATAATGTATCTATAACCGCTCCAGCTTATATAATTTCACAAACAACACTAAGAAATTATTTATATTGCACCTAAACTGAACTGTTTGACTTTCGATACTGATTTAGTGTTGATAGTTCGGCTCCGAAGTATACAGATTATTTATATATTACGTTATGTATGTATTACCATGTGTAATTATGTATATGACGCCAATGTACAGCCTGGCAAAAAAGAGTACAAATTAAAAAGTGGCAATACAGTAGTGTCGTCCCGTTTTCATATACCTATAGATTAGAAAGGGACGACACTACCGTATTACCACTTTTTAATTTCTACTCTTGCCAGCCAGTATCCAATCATTTGACAACATTTACAAAAGCCTAAAAACCTACCCGCGTAGCTAACATGACTTTTCTTTGAATTTCTGCGCCTGTTAAGCTCGTGTTAACTTAACATTTCGTCGCTACTTTGAAAAAGACTTAGCTCGAAATCGCTAATCTTGCCAAGTGAACTTTATTTACGGTATTTCAAGGTTCAGTTTTGTTTGAATATTAATTTAAAATACGAGATTTTTTCAAAGTAGTGACGATTTGTTTGTCTTTATCTGTCACTTTCACATTAATTTGCCTGTGCCAGACAGCGAAGGAACATTTTAAACAGGTCTGTGACACTTTATGAATACACTCGTCGAAGCATCCTCACATCACTAAATCAATATAGTTTTGTTTAATTTACAGAGTCATTTTAATTTAATTGCACTTGCATTAGATAAACCAATTCTTAAAATAAACTATTCGCACTAATACTGTAACACCTCTATTTAAGTAAAAAAATAAGTACTATCATTTAAATGCTCTCTGGTTATAATAAAACTTAAAATAAGTAGGTACAAATTACACTGGGAATGTTATAAATGCTTTTTGTCAATGGAATTTCGACTAGAACCAAAGTTAAGTTTAAATGAGATAATTTATCGTGATCCTCTCCTCTCTAATGTGCCCACCAACTAAATCGAATCCTAATACAATTACCATTCGTCTAATTTTGTTATTACTACAGTCTCGCCAAAATACTTACCTGTAGGTTGACTTGTTACGTTTTACATACACGTAATGAGGTGGGCAGTTTGGTGTATAACCTACACAAACTAATCAATCATAAATACAATAATTTCCTTCAGTCATAATAATCAAGTCACTTAACACTAAACGAGGCGTAAATAAAAACGTAGCTAAACCTGATACACATAACTTCAATATAAGATCATTGTCACCCAAGGGTTTTCTTAATTTAAAGAAGCACATAATATATTTTAGGCAGATTATCTCCGGCTGTCCATAACAAATAGACTGCAGTGCACTAGATAGCAAATGCAATTTTTTCACCGCAGCGCCCGTCCCCTTACAAATTTGATTCTCTTAGGTCTCTTAGGTCTCTTACTCTCTAGTCTCTATGTACCTATTACCTACCTTAGTTCTGTGAAGATCATAAATTTGTACACATCTCTTCGCTCTATTTAAATATGAGCCTGTACTCGTGCGGGAACTTTGTGGCCTAATCCAATTATGCAGACAGAGTCACGGGCTAAAGCACAAGAATAAAGACTAATAGAAGCGAAACTCAAACGGCTTTTACTAGATACAAAAGTGTAAACACTGCTATGTTAGTCACCGAAATTGAACAAGGACGAGGACTTGTTTATTTATGTTATTCCAAACCGAATTACAAGATGCAGAGACCGAAGAGTTGTTTGAAAAGGTTATCATGAAATAAAATAAACTTTTCGAAGTGACGCTGCCTCGCCTCGAATCAACACGTGCTCAACGATAGACGCAAGAGTTTCGCTCCTAATATTTCATTCCAAAGCTAATAATTTTGATCTCAGATCTAATTTTATATGAGGTCTAGCGGCAGATCGTTCACTTCTCCCATCTCGGAGCAGGGCTCCCCGGCGGCGACGTAGGTGAGGACGAACTTGAGGTGCAGGCGGCGGCCGGGGGGGCGCGCCACCAGCATGGGCTGGCGCAGCGCCGGCGCCTCGTACGGGTTGTAGCGCGCCAGCGCGGAGCCCGACGCGCCCAGCAGCCGCACCTTGCAGCCCTGGAGTTTCCAATTTGGTCAATGTTTGTGGATTAGGAGAGAGCGGTGAAATTTTATTTCAATTACTTTTTTGACAGAAATAATACTTAATTGATAATGCTATGACTAGTCGTCGAGAACGGATTCTTTTTTTACAGTTCTGCTCGGCTCGGCTAAGGATTTACCCAGATTTCGTTGCTTTAGACTAAAACTAAATAGCTCGTTTGCATGTCTCTCCATTTGTTTGCTACCCCTAACTAATCTCGCTCAAAGAATAACAATAAACTCGTCTTATTGAGGCATTACGAGTATACAAACGATTCAAACAAAAAATTATTAGCACTAAAAACAGGAAACAGGAAAATTAAGTCAAATCAGGACAAAGCTAATTAAACTAAGTAACTTTTGACCTATTAGATTAATTAGTGCTTGATAAAATGTTATTATCAGTATTAACAATCTCAATTACCTTTGGTACAACAGGCTGGAACTTATAATCTTCTATATCATGTTGACTATTATTCGTCGTGGTAACAATGATGACGTTGACATCGTCCCTTGGTTTGTCTTTACAGAACTCCAGCGTCACCGTCACTCCTCCTTCTTCTTTAAACACTGTCACTGCAGGGACTGCACTTAGTTCTAAAATTTTCACATCAACAGTGACATCTGTTAATGGTTCAACAGTATTTTTATCTTGCTCTTTAGGTTTAGGTTTAGGTAAGCTATCTAATAGTGTTAAGTCTTTGTTTGGTTCATCTTTCCATGTCTTTTCCACAGCAGCAGCAGTTTCTCTTATGTCCACCATAACATCATCAGGGGACATCAGTGGTGATTGTGGAAACTTCGGAATATTAACTTTTTCCTCTGGTTTTTTTGTAAAGAAATCTAAGTCGAAATCTCCATCATTCTTTGGTGCTTCATGATGTTTTGGCGAGGACTTCTCTAATTCTTTCATAGGAATCTTTTTAACAGGCTTACTGTAAATAATATATCATTTATTTAGTAAGTATAAAATTGTATCCATGCCTTAATCAACCTTGCGTGAATTTGTTTACTTTGCTACTCAGCTGACAGCAACCATACATCGTACACATGGAGATGGCAATTGGTTTAGGTTCATAGACATATTCATAGATTTTCGTAACACAGATATATCGGTTGAGACCTGAGCTTTAAGGTCGATTTAGACGAGGACTATTTTCAGACGCCTAAATTTCGGCGCCTGGAAAAGGCACCGTGTAAACACTTTCGGCGCCATTTTTTCGCGGCATGCCAGCGCTGGCGCGGAATAGAACACGAGTCTATTTTTCCGCGCCAGTGACCTCCGCCCGCGTCTCTCGCTACCCCCGCGACTATTTTTCGGCCTCGTGTAAACACGTCGCTGCCAGTCGCAGGCACGGCTCCGTGCCGTAAAGTAAATAGGGTGTACATTCTTCGGGTAAAATGGCGCCGAAACTCAGTGAAAACGAAATATTAAAGCTTGTTTAACTGTATAGAGAAGAATGTCTTTGTGATAATAGATGCGTCGACTATTGAAACAAGGAAAAGCGCCTAACAGCGTTGTAAACAATTACATTAGGAATGTCCATATAGAAGGATTGGATATCAATGAAATAAAGGCGAAAATTAAAACTATCATGAGTACGTACTATTTAGAAGTGAATAAAATTGAGAAATCGACAAGATCGGGTACTGGAGGAAATGTTTATAAGCCGAGGGCAAGTTGGTTCGAAGAATTTCATTGCATTCTTCCTCCAACATATTAATCAGCTCCTCTCGTAATAACGCGGATAGTTTGGTTATACATTGCCTTTTTAACTTCAGAAGTCCTGAATTCATTTTAAATGATGGTGACCTTAGCGTAGAAAGACTGGCGCGTAAACAAGGACTGTCGGTTGTGGCGGCGTGCTAACGACTGGCACTAAAAAGGCACCGTGTAAACGGTTTGCGGTTCACTGGCGGCGAAATTTAGGCGCCTGAAAATAGTCGTTGTGTAAACGGTCTGAGGATGTGACGGTGCCTTTTTTAGGCGCCGAAATTTAGACGCCTAAAAATAGTCCTCGTCTAAATCAACCTTTACACATTACTGACTGATGACATATATTATTTATATAACAGTAAAATGCATACCTGTTGAAATTATCTACTCGTTTTGCGTTGTCAGGTAGTGACTGTTTCAGTAGTTGTTCTCCTAGTGAATCTAACACATTCCAACCTTCTGTTTTGTTTGCTTTTTCTGCACCAAGAAGATCAACATCATCTATAACATAATTATAAACATGGTAATTTAATCACTACTCCCTATGTCCCTATGTATGTTAAAATTTTTAAAACTACGCAACGGATTTTGATGCAGTTTTTTAAATAGATAAAGTGAATCAAGAGGAAGGTTTTTATGTATAATACATGCATAATATACAGTGCGAAGCCGGGGCCGGTCACTAGTTACTAATAAACTATTCAAAGTAAACGAGCTAAATTTAAAATTTGGTACTTTCATGGTATTACAATAAGCAAAGACAATATAACCACTGGTTTACTGCTTCGTGACAATAAGTAACAAAGATTAAAAAGCTGGGAACCACAAATCCAAGGTGCGGAATATTGCTTAGATGGTCTTACCATTCTCTTTACCATTAGACATCAAATTAACTGGTTTCAACGGCTCTGCAATGTTAGTTGGTCCATCCTTAGCAGAGAATATATCTCCCAGCTCATCTATAGCCTGGCTCTTGACTTCATTGGCCACAGCGGCTTTATCCCCATCACCTATTGGTGCATTCACACCAGCAAAGTCCAGCAAGCTCTCACTATTGGTGGGCTTCTTTGGACCAGTATTCTTTTTAGTTTTCTTCTCAGCCATGAATCGCTTATACATTTCGCCTACTCCATCCAATTCATCTATTGAAGTTAATATATCTTCTGCAAAATAGATGATCCTTTGAATAATCACTTAAATAATAAATTAATTTATAACACTTATTTTCAAAAACTTTCAGTAACACTTTTGTTGATTGAAAATTTATTTAAGGGTGGATCAACAATTTCTTGTTGTTATTCTGTCCCATCAGCCAGGGGACAAAAGTAGTACAGTTTGTTAGAAGAAAATGTTGTCTCTTTACACTAACATGCTTAGTAGATGACCAATTATAAAAGAGGCATAGAACTACCGCAAAAACATGTTTCACAAAATTTTAACCCATAAACTTACGGTTCAAAGAGTGACCCAGGAGAAAGCAACCATAGCAATGAGTGACAAGAAAAAATTGATCCACCCTTAAAGACACGTTTCAAAGATCAAAGCCCGGAAGTCTGAGAAATGCTTACCAAGATTTTCTTGGTTACTCTCAGCGGCAGCCAGGCGCTGCAGCGCGGGCCGCATCCGGCCGCAGCGCGCGTACAGCTCGTCAATGAGCTGCTCCTCGTCCGGAGACGCTTCAAAGGCATGCAGCAGCATGTCTTGTAGCAGCCCCGCACTGTCCAGGGCCGAGGCTACCTCGTGAGCCCGGCGGCAGCTGGCCTCGCTACGACGTTCTTCCTGGTAATAAGCAACATAAATTTAAGTCTTTATTTTTATTTACTACTAGCTGTTGCCTGCAGCTTCACCAATGTTACAGTTTTTTTCAAAATTTAATTTTATAAAAACCTTGCCAGTCCCGGCATTCGTGGATTTTGCTCATAGCAACACATTTACCTATAAGTACATGAAATTTGCATGAATTTAATTTAGTTTACCCTATCAAGCAAAAGTAAAAATGTTTCTCAATAACTTTCTTTTATATACATTTTTTCCTTACATAGATTTATCTTATTAATCTCAATAAAATATTAAACTTACTTCTCGGACCATACTTTTGATAAGCCTGTTGGCATGTTGCAGATCCTCAGGTTTCTTACTCTGCAGTAGTTTCTGAAGCAACTTTGATTTCTCCTCATCCTCAAATATAGCATGTTTATTTCGGGGACTGACAACCACATCTTCTGGAGGCAGAGGCGGTGGGGTTTCCTTAATCACCCCTTGGTTTTTTAGCATTTCATAGGCAACTTTAAACTTGCTCTCTTTAGGGTATTCAATAGACCATGCGTGAAGCAGTTGTAATACCTAAAATGTGGTTTCAGTTGAATGAAGTTTTTTTATATAATTTACTAGCGACCCGCCCCGGCTTTGCACGGTATATTATGCATGTATTACACATATAAACCTTCCTCTTGATTCACTCTATTTATTAAAAAAAACCGCATCAAAATCCGTTGCGTAGTTTTAAAGATTTAAGCATACATAGGGATATAGGGACAGAGAAAGCGACTTTGTTTTATACTATGTACTATGTAGTGATAATTGGGATTGTTAATTTTTTTACAACATACCCTAATTTGAAAACCATTTCAATGCATTTTATAATTTCAAATTAAATTAGTTTACTTATCATCTGTAGCACAAAGAATGCTGTGAATGTAAACATTCATTCAATATTATATCAAACAACTATTCAATGAACTCACCTTGATCTGAACATCTGATGCTGTTCGATTAGCGAAGTACTTGGGCGACACGAGTTTTATCATCTCATTTAGGAACCTAAACTTGCCAATTTCTGCGTGAAAAGCTGGCCCGCATTTGCGCATACAGCGATCGACGATAGTGAGCGCCAGGAGGGCCTCGCGAGCGTTGTGCGTGTGGATGCGCGCCGAGAGCGCCTGAGCCGCCAGCTGCGGGCCCTCGGCGGCGTCCCGCATCACCATGCAGAACGCCTCTAGGGCAAAAGGGTCCGGACATGGCAAGGACTCGTGCGTAGCTTTCACTAAACAACAAAACGACTAAGAATCTTTTATAAAAACAGTACGAAACAAAGTTAGCAAGTCTACTTACAAAGTAATGCTTCCAAGCTCACCAGCGTCACATTCATTTTCAATCATCAAACATAAATATAAATCTGTTTGTTAGCTTATTTGAAAAACAATACTGCTGAATATTTTCCGTTTTATTGACAGTTTGATTTGATGTGACATCTGACATGACATTTCCACTCGCTGAAAAGTAGTGCTTGACACTGGTCAAAAGTTTAATTACCACACAAAAAACCGGCAACCCTAATAATTAATATCGGTAAATCGTTAATATCCGAACGACACTATGTTTGGTAAATCTGTGGTTAGCGTTGACAGCTGTCGCCTGTCACGTAAACTGTCGCTGTGACACTGTCAAATAAGCCAGAACCAGAAAGGAAAAGTGCTAAAAATATATTTCGAGTTTTGCGCGAGGCGGGTGCTTTTACTACGTCGAAACCACCATGTACGTTTCACGGTTGTCCAGGCTTCTCGCCCAGACCAGGAGTCTCTCTAGACCTAGGCAAATAGTGACGAAAAGAACGGCAACGACTACTCCCACTGGTGCAATCCTTCCTGAGCCTGAAAAGACTCCATTTGGTCTTTTGGGTCTCGTGTGCGCCGTGGTGCCTGGATTACTTATTGGAGCAGCGATTAGCAAAAATATAGCAAATTTCCTGGAAGAGAACGAGTTGTTCGTGCCTTCGGACGACGACGACGACGACGACTAGTGTGGATGTCTCGCGACTCGTAGGATCTTCCATTGTACATAATGTATCTTCGATATTATTTCGGGATATCTTCTTCTTCATACGCTTTAAGCGATATATTAAATTATTAGGAAAAAAAAGCTTTTCAACATTTGTTTATTTTATTAATAGATTTTATGATAGGTACAATTGTTACAAAAGCTAAATTAAAGTGAGTAATACATTTTGTGCTCAACTGCTGTATTTAAACTGTTATTGCACATAAATTACGACAATTCGGTCTTCTAATAACTTAATCTTATTCATGTTATTTACACAGTTATAGTATGCAAATTTAATAAATATTCAATATTTCTATGTACATTTTATATAAATAGAATTTGAAAAGTAAATGCATGAATGTCCAAATGCACAACTTGTAGGAGTAACAAAATGCAATCTCTGCTATGCTAGTCAGTTATGCCCAGAAGCAATAAGATTTATGTTCATTGTCTCATCATCATCATACAAGTGCTTAATATTTTAAGTGAAGATGACAAATAAAATGACTTAAAAAATGGCATGACTCAGTCTTTCATTGCTAACAAATATCTATTGATTCCTTGCTAATAATGTCTTTTATGGAAGCCCAATGGGACATTTGATTTAAAAAAAATTGTGCAAATCACTGCTGAAACCCTTTAAAATATTTTATGTTTAACAAGGCCATCATTGTTGTAAAACAAAGTTCCTAATACTGATACCTGTACAAGATCAAACGTATTTGGACGGCAGGAAATTCAGACATTACTTAGTTTATTTATGATATCAGCCAGTCCTACTTACATTATCAATCTTGTGATAAAAATACAAATAAATTACTCTTGCAAATTATCTCATTAGCATTCTTCTCTGACAATAATCAGCTGTCAGTTCATGAATTTGACCTTCTTATCAAATTAAATACAAGAGAGAGATCTTTGAAATTATTTCACTGCATATTTTTTTTCAGGTTAGTAACAAATAGGCTAAATTAAATACAATTAACCATGAATCTTGTAAGATATTAATTTTTGTTTCACAATAAGGTCCTTCCACTTTTCTACTCCAACTTTTTATTAGTTTTTAAAATTCGTTTCACAATCTTTCATATCTTTCTATATATATATGTATAAATCAATTGCTGTTCGTTTGTCTCGCTAAAACTCGAGAACGGCTGGGCTGATTTAGCTGATTTTTGGAAACATCAGTCCAGCATTAAGTCAAAAGTTAACTATTTAAAGTCAGTATAAGAAGAAAGTAGGTTGCGGCAAGAACATGAAAAAGATGACCGAAAAATAAAATTTTCAGTCTCCAAAAGATGTTAATAACAGTGGTTTGCCTAACCCTCAATTATTGTAACAATAATCTGCACACTCATATGACTTTAACTTGTGCTTCATGACAATGCAGGTTATTTGCCAATTTGGCGAAACATGTTAAGAAAACATTCGGCAAAAGTATGATTCGTTACGTATGTTATTATTTACTGCAAAGCTGTAATTTTTTACAAAATCCAAATTACTATCATGTAGCTTACGAAATTTAAGTATGAAAGCCCTTTGAATTTTGCAAAAATTCGGCATTTCCGAAAGTAAGGTCGCGAAATTATACTTTTGCCGAAGACGCATCTTGCGTAAAGCTAGGGTGCGACCACACCGCCGCTTAAAAAACGGTGACGTTATGGAATCGCAACAAAATGTATGAAGAAACGGTGAGAAAACGCGACGCATACGACACGTCACTGCGTATACGCGGCGGTTTGGTCGCACCCTTAATCGACACAAACTTAAGTAACCCATGGTTAGGTCATTTCACAAACTTTTGCCTGTTCTGCCATGTTTGACACGTCCCTGGTCAGGTTATAGCATAACCTGTCAACTATTTACTCCGGAGGCCTCTTGTGCTCCCCCCAGCCATGGAAGCACTTCGTGAACCTTCGTGACTCCTTGTTCTTGAGCGTTAAGAACAGTTTGCGAGGACGATCGGGCTGCAATGTCTTCATGTGTTGGATGTATACCTGGTAAACGAAATAAAGTAAGTGACGCCTGCAAGAGATGTTAGCTTTCTGTATAACGCGTGTACATTATTATTGAGATATATCTACTGATTATGAGATACTAATCTATGTTGATAGGTAATTTAAAATTTTGGTTCTGTATTTTTATTTAATTTACTTTTATTTATTAGATTGTAATGTCGTGTACATTTATATTAAAAGGTGTTAAGCATAAATTAGTCGGTCCATGACGCCCTGCAAGGGCACACCATAACAATTTATCACTAAAATCTAGGAATACAAAATTTAAATGACAATCATTGCTTAATATGTTAATTTAAATCATGCATTGTATCGTATTCATTAAATTAAATTTAAATTAGCTAATATTTATGTCAAGGAGTTTTATAAAAAGATAGACAATTAAATAAAAAGTGTAAAATGAAATAGGTAAAATCCGCATGTCAACCATTACATTAATAATTTAATAATAATAATATATAATTCATAGTAATAAAATGTCAAGATTTAAATACAAAAATGTCAGTCTTAATTTAACTATGTCTATGTAGATTACTTTTTAAAAGTAAAAAACTAATCTCTAACCAAGGGCTGATTTGCACGGTCTAGATCTAAAAAAAGAAACCGTTAAACCTGGGTTAGGGAGGACAGTTCCTCATATTCTGTTTGACCAATGTAATATGGCCCCCAACTTCGCAATGTTGAATTTCTTTGACGTATCATATCCTAGTTACCGTTGGTTTCCCAAACACATCTAACTTTAACCTTCACCGTTGAAATTCGCCTAGCTGTAGATGATACGAGATAATAAATATTTTCAACTATACTTATAAGTTTGTAAATTCCCACGAAATACATAACCCTTCTTGGTAGTACAAAAACAGCTACATACCTGTGCAGACTTGTATGCCAGTTTGATTTCCACCTCGGAGCACTTGGCGCCAAGCCACAGGAACACCTGCTCTCCGTTGTCGAGGATCATGATGTCATCATCAGCTAGATCATCCTGCGGACATAAGAATAGCATTATTTAGTCATGCTACATTATTTTATAGATAGAACATGCTTTTATGATGTGGGTATCGTAAACTGTCATCTCATCTCACTTCCCTAACATATTTATTACGCACCCCCATTCAAAACTAAAAAAGAAAATACCGGTGCCGTAATGTAATAATTGCAGGATATTCTTGTAAGTCTAAACTGGGCTTAAGAACGGCTTTAAAAAAAAAAACAAGGGTAGACCAAAGAGGAGACAGCGGGACGACTTAGATGCATATCGAAAAGGGTGGCAGGACATGCATTCGACAGGGACGAGTGGCAGAAAGAAAGGGAGGCTTTTGCCCAGCATTGGCTATAAAAAAAATACAAACCTGACAGAAGTCAGTGCACTTCTCGGAGACGGTGAAATAGCCTTTCTCGTTGGAGCAGCGGAAGAGACGCGTGTAGTTGAGGAAGTCCGCGTCCGTGTCGTACTCCTTGCGCCCTCCCAGCGCCACCCAGAAGAAGTTATCTGGTTCACTGCCTTCCGTCAGGATCTGAGACCAAATGGTTTCAACTATATCCTACTAATATCATAAATGCGAATGTTTGTGAGTGACTATGTGAGTGACTGTGTATGTTTGTTCCTTCTCCACGCTAAAACGACTGGACGGAATTCGATAAAATTTGGAACGGATATAGTTGGTACCCTAGATTGAAACATAGGCTACTTTTTATCCCGGAAAATTGCATAGTTCCCGCGGGATAGTGATAAACATGTCAAAGGTCGTAGCTGCCTAGAGTCGCAACGTAAATAATTATTGCAGAATACAACTATCAACATCAGTTCTGAAGTCTATTAATAACAACATTATTAGGAAATCTGTTAATTGGAAATAATGCTGAAAAACCATTCCTCAAAATAGTATTGTAATCAGCTTACATTGTAAAAAATAATCAATCCCAATTAATCAAAGCAATTTTTTTTTTACATTTGATCGAAAACGAATCTAGTTATTAGAGCTAAAATGACGTATTTTTGTTATATTGCAGTTTTCATCACTTTTTTTTTATATTAAAACCGACAAACGGGCATGCGGTGCACCTGATGGTAAGTGATCACCGCCGCCCATGGACAACCACAGCACCATTGGGACTGCTAGCGTGTTGCCGGCCATGCAAGAAGTGGTACACTCACTTCTTAAAGGTACCCATGTCGTAGCCAGTTGGAAAAACCCCAGCCGCCAGCCCATTCCAAATTTTACACGTACGGGGCAAAAAAGACCGTTTAAATCGTACTGTGTTGGAGCACCATCCATCGAGGTGATGTCGATGGAAACTACTTTTGAATCGAGTAGTACGGTGATGGAACTTGGCAGCTGGAACAAGGTTAAAAAGTTCTTCGGAGCACTCCCCATTATAGATCCTGTAGAACACGCAAAGAGAACTTACGTCTCTGCGAAGAGGAAGAGGGTCAAGTTTCACAGAGAGCATAGGGTCACCAATGCACACTTGCTCGTAAACGGTATCAAAACATACAGGTTAACTTGGCCGCAACGCCCCATATAAAACCCTCGGGCTTTTTTTATTACCATGAAACCCTCGGGCGGTAAGTAACTTTTTTTTAATTTGTTGCACTCCCTTACAGTTCAGGTTCAAGTACAACCAAAGAAGTGCATTAGCTCGAAATTAAAACTTTATCTAAAAAAAGTTATCTAAACAGGAATTTAATTGATATCTCGCTAGATAAATACAATACAAGAGGCATTTCATCTAAGTCCTCTAGGTTGGCCACGCATCTGCAATCCCTCCGGGGTTGCGGGTGTCTATGGGCAGTGGTGATCGCTTACCATCAGGTGACCCACTTGCTCGTTTTCCTTCCTATTCACATAAAAAAAATACTAATATTTATGATAAAAATTTGAATACTTTTTTGTATAAAACGTTGAATTTTTTTTTATCATATGCCATGCCATGGTTGTAAACGTCTTGGCTTTTAATGTTCCTGAACGCAACATTTGTATTATCTGGGGGTGAAAGCGCTCCATCCGCTTGAAAAAAAAAAACAGTCCCGAACTTTGTAAAATTGTGGTGTTGACTTGTTGTTGAGCTATTTAGTACCTTATTATATTTATTTACTCGCAAATGTGATGAAAAACATTGTATGTTTCACGGGCGGTACGGGAATTACGAACCTCGACTCAAAAAGCCCTGTCTTCGACTTCGGGCTTCTACTAGAGCCTCAATCGTAATTCCTCACTTACCGCCCTTAACACACAATGTACTATTACTCATCTAATTTTGGTTTGACGCCGTCAAATATCTATTGTGTATGAGTGCTCGTACCTGCAGGCTAACCCAGGGGTTGTTGAACTTGTGCTCGGCGATGTGTTCGACGAGCCGCGCGGCGTCGGCGTCGGCCTTGCTGCCGATCCACGCGTACACGATCGCCGACGACGAGTCGCTGCCGCCCTCTAGCGGCACGTTCAGGATGTAACTGTTACGTTGAAACACATTGACAACTAACATGTAATTTTTTTACACCGCAGGAAATCAAAAAAAAAAGTAAAAAATCAAGTTATTGCTGTTTTTTAATTTCTCTACTGAGCTGGCAACGTCGCATTTTTGGTGTTTTTTTTTTGCGATTATTTCACAGAAATTAAACGAAAGGTTCAAATGTGCGTTTGTAGTGCACTTCGTTTTTAGTGTATCAGTGTGTCCAATGCAATGATTAATCGTGATGGACTTTTATTTTCGTATTAAAGGGATAAAATACTATAATTAGGTTCAAAATCGCATTTGCAAAAAAACACCTTAGAAAAGACTTGAACAGAAAAGTTGCACTTTGATCCCTCTCGACAGGGAGCAAAGCTTACTTTGCCGAATGAGAGGTGTGAAAAAAAACTTGGGAATTAATAACTCGGATTTAAAAGGACGTAAAGTAGATACCAGAAAGCGCTGTTGAGTTGCTGCGCGTCCGCTTTGACTTGCACGAGGCGCGTGCACAGCGCCGACCCGTTGCTGCGCAGCTCAAACAACTCAACTGGCTGCTTGCCGCCCTCCTGCACACAAAAAAATAGTTATTTGTGTCACAAGGGAGCAAAATCATATATTTACGGCGAGGGCGCTACATTGAATCCAGAATGTAGCGAAGGATTCTAAAGTAGAATCTAGAGCGTAATGAGGGATTCAAGTGCTAACGCCAAAGATGAAAATAATTTTGCTCCCGAGTGGCTCATACAACTTTTTACACTGAACATTAAAAAATAATTTTTAATATAATTAAAGAGCTACCAGCATAGAAAATGGCGTGGTTTTACAATTATCAACCTTAAAAAATTGCATTTGCAAAATAATACTTTAAAAAGCCTTGAACAGAAAAGTTGCACTTTGATCCCTCTCGACAGGGAGCAAAACTTACTTTTCTGAATGAGAGGTGTGAAAAAACAATTACCACACAAACACAACGAGTTAACACACCACACCACCACAGGTTAAACAGGTTAGCTAGAAGAGATCCCTTCTTAGGGATAAGTTCACCTTTGTACTATTTATTTTCTGTGTACTACTGTATTTTTTTTTATGTGCAATAAAGAGTTTACATACATACATACATATTTTATTGAATCAGGCGTTACTTTGCGGAGGTCCATTTTGATGAACTCAAAATATTTACCTTGCTACTCCGCTACTTACGTGCAAGATAACCAAGCTTGTGCGAAATATATATGTTTTGCATGCAAACCCTCCCTCCACTACAGCCACAATCCCACAAACACGGTTATGTGTTTAACAAAAACAATTTTTCTACTACTACAATTTCTACAATTTCTCTCTGTTTTTGCTGTAGTCGGCGTTCGGGCGTGATTGAGTAACAAACAAACATCCATCCATCTATACTTTCGCATTTATAATATTAGTAAGATAACCCTCCTCTGAGGCTTCACCGCATTCAGTTCTGCACACAGCACTCACCGGCCTAGAATTCCTCTTGCCATCTTTTATAATGAACTTCCTGTGGAAATGCGACATAAACTTGAGGCTCTCCTGCTGCTGATGGGTCCTCACGACGTCCAGCCTCTTGCAGAGCTGCTTGAACTTGCGCTCCAGCCCAAAGGTGAAGGTCAACCAGCCCATGTTGGGCGCGAGCCGGCCCTGCCAAAAGTACACCACCCAAGTGACCGCGTCCGCGTCGGATTCCTCGTCGGCCGCCGAGCTTTCGCTTTCGTCTTCTGGCTGTGGGGTGGTATTCAGTGGACGATATGGAACAAATGCAAACGGTGTAGATTACGTTATCTAATATTCAGTCACTTTTTTCGGTTTCGGTTTCGGTTTCGGCCAATTTCGGCCAAAAATGTGATTTTGGCCGAAGTTTCGGTTTCGGCCGGGCCGAAATTACTTCGCGGCCTCTCGCGGCTCTCGCATCGGGAGCGCTCGGCTTAATTCGGGCACGCTCGGCCGGGTAGGTATAGGTAATGCACAGGCGGCCGGCCCAGCTGGGACCAGCGACAGTAGTATGCATGCAGTTTTTTATTTTGTTTAGCAAAAAAAGTAACTGTTCTCATATAAGAAATCCTTGCAATAACCTCTTCTTTACGATTTGTACAGTAATTTTGAATATTTTGTTTGATTATGATACGTCTTTAAAAATTTCGGTTTCGGTTTCGGCCGAAATCAGAAAAAAACCGAATATTCGGTTTCGGTTTCGGCTAAAAATCGTGTTTCGGTCGGACACTAGTTTATATGTACACTAACTAGTGTTGAATAAGTCGGAAAAAATCAAATGATTATTTCGGGAATTTATGGAATTTTCGTTAGGTAATTTCCTTTTTTTTCGGATTTTTACGAAAAAAAAAACAATAAGCATAATGACACACAACTGTGACAACTGAACTGAACTGACACCGATGTCAATGGCAAAGTAAGTCAATAACACCTACCCACCAGTATTAAGAAAATAACCGATTGAAACTTGTTTAAATCGTTTTATTCGTTTATTTCGGAAAAATTTAAGCGGAAAATGTCATGGTTTTTTCCGAAAAAATAGAAGCCGTTTGGAAAGAAAAGAGATTTTTTCCGGAAATTTTCAACGTTAACACCAACATACACTATCACATAATCTACCGCAGCAACGTAGAGGGACTCACCGCAGGCAGTATGTACCGGCAGAGGAACACGTAGCAGTCGCCGCTGTGGAACACGCCCAGCTCTGCGTCGGGCAGCCGCACGAAGTGCCGGCCCTCCAGCACGAACGCCTCCATGGCCTCGAGGTCCTCGTTCCACTCGTCCGCCAGCGTCGCGGCCTCCGCCGCCGGCATGGCGGGCTGCCGCGGCGTGAACAGTGCTGACAGGTCCGTTCTGAAAACGTCCAGGTATTTATTAAAGCTGGGTATACGTGCCGGCACGTAATTCTAGCGATGACGAGTCACGTGGAGGGGATCTGCGCACCCACGGATACCGTATTTTATACTTCTGCGCATACAAGGTCAAATTAGATTTACGTGCCGGCACTTATACTTAATCATCTTCGAGCCGTCGTACAGTCGGTGTTAAATATTACGTAACATCCAAAGTGACCAAAAAGTTCGACACACCGTACTATTTATATGGTGTACCGAACATACTTCACTTTTTAGGGTAGTTTAATTTAGACCCAGTGTCACTGTGACGATGTTGACATTTCAATCCGACAAAAGTGAAACGTAGAACCTCTTCGAGGGATATTTTTGTCCAGCCCGACAGGGGGGAGGAGGTCCTTTGACCGTGTTCTACCGTACAACGTTGCAACATTTTTGTCAAGATTTTTGAATACAGTATTTTTTACTTTGACATTGGCGAACTCATCGCATCGATCGATGGGGCCATATTAATAAAAGAAGAAAAAGAAGAAACGTAGAACCTTGTATTACTGAACCAGCGAGACATTTAATCTGGAAAGAACGGCCAACTAACACTAAGTTCAACGTTAAGCACAAGCACATTTGTAATAAGGTTCGCTTTCGGTTTCGACAAAAAAAAACATGTTTCGGTCGAACGTTAGTTACGCCCTGTAACGTGCAACAGTTACTGGATGGATTTCGTAACAAAGTAGACATTAACCCCCTCATTCATAAACGCTCTATAGGCTTCGTCAAACTTAGTAATCGTTTGCCCTTATCTGTGAAAGGTAAATGTCAAAGCGACAGATAAGGACAAACGATTACTAAGTTAGCAGAAGCCTATAGGGCGTTTATGAATAAGGGGGTAAATGTATCGCTTAACTGAGTCCTCGTTCACGCGGCTGCGGGGCGCGGCCGCCTCCCCTGTGCACTCCCCGCCCGCACCGCCCTTGCCCCTGCGCCGCGCCCGCCCGGACGCAGTCAAGCCGCCCTATAGTACTGTAGCGGCACTGACTTGGTCTCCTGCTGGCGCGCCCAGCTGGCCAGGTCGGCGCCGGTGCGCGCGACGGACTCGGCCGTGCGCGTGAAGTCCACCGCGATCACCTCCTCCCAGCCCAGGAAGTACGTCTTGAACACCTAATCATTATTCATTATTATTAATTCTGCCATTTTTCAATTAATAGGCACTGCTTACTAATCGTATACCTATCTAATGTGATGTTCAGATAAGAAAGAAAGAAAAATGTTTATTCGGTGCAATAAAAACAAACTTAGGGCCACTTGCACGGACCAGGGTTAGCGACTTAAGCCCCTGTTAGATGCTAACCCGGTGTTAAGTAATGTCAAAATGTATGGAACTGTCAAACCTAACCCCGAGTTAGCGATTTACCCCCTTATTTATAAACGCTCTGTAGGCCTCCGCTAACTTAACACTTGTTTGTCCTTATATGTCACTGCGACATTTGCCATTCACAGCTAAGGACAAACGATTACTAAGTTAGCAGAAGCCTATGGTGCGTTTATGAATAAGGGGGTTAATTTTTTAAGTATGAACTGTGCAAGTGGGGCTTATAGAAATAAATATAGTGGTATAACGTGTTTCACCTGTGTCTCGGTGCCCTCCTGCAGCCTGGTGACGAGCGCGTGCGCGGGCCGCGCCACCATGTTGAACAGCTCCTGCGCGAGCTTCACGGCCGCCGCGCGCACTAGCCGCGACGACTTCTTGCCGAACCTGCCAACAGCAAACACATTGTGAAACTTTTATAGGCATTTAACTGAAAATTTTGAGAAAATTATTCGATTCAGGCTGGATTCGACCAAAGTTTTTATTCCAGGAACAACACTTACACTCGGATACTAATGTCAAAGTCAAAACGCCATACTATTTTGACATTAGTATCATAGAGTAAGTTTTATACCTGGAATAAAAACTTTGGTCGGTTTGGGCGCATAACGTTCCACTCGCAAAACGTCCCTCCACAAAAATTACGTCCCATTCGCGAAACGTCTTCTCTGCAAATGATCTCTTATGTATAATACCCCATGTCCCGTCTGGAAAAAGCTTGTTTCGGTAGAGACTAGGAGTCTTCTCATGGGATAAGGATCGTTTTGCGAACGGGCCATTTTGCGAAAGGGACGTTTTGCGAACGGGACTTTATTTATGTGAAGGGACGTTTTGCGAACAGACCCTTTTGCAGAAGGGTCGCTATGCGTAAGAGACATTTCGCGAAAGGGACAAAGGGACATTATGCGAGTGGGACGTTATGCGCCTAAACCCTTTGGTCGAAACCAGCCTAAGGGTATTAAAATTGCGTTCTTAATCTTATCTTAACTTAACAATTGGAAAATGGGAATGATAATCGAAAATCAATAGACATCAAACTATAAATTTTAATTTTAATCCACGTTAGAGAATGTAAGAATAAGTGAGAATGTAAATGCTACACGGCCAGCTGATGCGAGCTATGGGCGCCGCCATATTGGCCTTCTCTGCACGCTCTGCCGAGCGCCTGTCACTTTATCCCCACTCCGCGGCCGGCTGTAATGCGACATGCGATAGATGGTCGGAAAAAAGTTTCACTTTATTATCATAAGTAAGGTTGATACGGCTTGTGGACTTTCCCCCTTGTTCATAAACGCTCTCTAGGCTTCTGCTAACTTAACAATCGTTTGTCCTCATCTGTGACATGTAAATGTCAAAGTGACATAGATTACTAAGTTAGCAGAAGCCATAGAGCGTTTATGAATAAGGGGGTTTGTGTCTTAACATAGACCAAATATGCATAAGTAATGTTCTAATGTTATATGTTTATTTTATAGATTTGTGTTTATTTTAAAGAAAAAGAGCGCATGCTAATGTGTAAAATCTCTCTTTGTAACTGATTAGATTTGTGCAGGCGTTATAAACGTTATCGTATCGTATCGAGTGCTCAAAAATGACTTATTATAACAAACTATGGATTTTTTATCTGCAATAAATGAATATTATTATTATTATTATTATTATATACTAATCTCCTTCTTCATAAACGCTCTATAGGCTTCTACTAACTTAGCAATCGTTTGTCCTTATCTGTAAAAGGTAAATGTCATTGTGACAGATAAGGACAAACGATTGTTAAGTTAGCAGATGCCTATAGAGCGTTTATGAATAAAAGGGTAATAGTCTCCGGTACAGAGTCCGGGGGCACGTGTCAGCACTGACCACACGAACACGTCGATGTGCGTGTCCAGTATGTAGACGTTGCGCGTGGCGAGCACGCCGCGCGCCAGCGGCGCCGCCTCGGGCTGCGGCAGCTCCAGGTAGCCCATCCCCAGCTCCACGCGGTACAGGCGCGGCGGCAGCCAGCTGAACTCCGCAGGCACGTGCTCCTGACACGACAAACCACCCGTCACAATCGACCCTATCAAAGCTTAAGAGGGCATCCCTATTGAGCTGGCAACGTCGCTTTTTTGGTGATTTTTTGCGATTATTTCACGCCTGTAGTGCACTTCGATTGTAGTGTATTAATGTGTCCAATGCAATGATTAATCGTGATGGACTTTTATTTTCGTATTAAAGGGATAAAATAATATGTATATCTCGCCGCTAAAGAAGTTTTCTCTTCAAAAACAATATTTATTTATTTATTTATTTATTAGATTGTAATGTCATGTACATTTATATTAAAAGGTGTTAAGCATAAATTAGTCGGTCCATGACGCCCTGCAAGGGCACACCATAACAATTTATCACTAAAATCTAGGAATACAAAATTTAAATGACAATAATTGTTTAATATGTTAATTTAAATCATGCAATTGTATCGTATTCATTAAATTAAATTTAAATTAGCTAATATTTATGTCAAGGAGTTTTATAAAAAAGATAAAGACAATTAAATAAAAAGTGTAAAATGAAAATGAAATGAATGATATTTCTCTATGGCCTGTAAACTTTTTAAAGAGCGACACAGCCTGCACTGACCTGCGGCACGAACGGCTCCCCCTCGTACCCCAGCGTCTGCCAGAAGGAGCGCGGCTCCTTCCCCGCAGGCTCCGCTATCAGCTCCGCCTTGTTCTTCCTCTCCTCCTTATTTATCTTCTCCGAGAAGAGACGCGCTTTGGATTTCAACGTGTTCTTCGCTTTCTTGCCATACCTGTGAAAAAGATCCATATATAGATCAGTAGGCTTATTGTCTAATCTAACTCGCTCGCAATCGCTATCGTGTTCATTTTAACAGTTCTTGTATGAATGTGACAGCTAGCTGATTCAGATGCCAATTATTAGCCCATACATGAACTGTCAAAATGAACACGATGGCGATTGCGAGCGAGTTAGACAAAAGCCTACAGTATGCTTAGTGTAAGTTTTCAAATTTGTATGAAAAGCGACCCGTTATTTTTGCTCGTCCGTACAGTTTAGAGTCTAAACTTTAGACTTTTTGAGTTGCCGCCATGACATCATTGACTGGTACCCTACTAACAACACTCCTAGCGCCGTCTGTGCGGTCGCAACGTTATTGTGAGGAGCGCGACCGACGTGAACGCATTCACCCTTGAAAAAGTACTTCCGATCAAAACTACTCTAAGAGCCTGTCTCATCACTACTTAACTGTCAGTTATTTATGATGACGTCTCTGTCTGTTTCGTAGTAATAAATAGAGACGGAATCATAGGTAACCGACAGTTAAGAAGTGGTGAGACAGGCCCTAATTCTCCTCGACTTTATAATCGTAAGGTAAACAGTTTATTTTGTAGTTTTTACCATACTTCTTATTCCAATAAATCGCATAGTTCTAATTCAGTGATGTGCAAACTACGGCCCGCGGGCCTACTCGAAGGAATTTAATACATTTTGACATAATTCTGGCCCGCCAGGAAAAAAGTTTGCTCACCACTATTCCAATGACTACATTATACTTACCACAAGTATATGACAAGTCCCGTGTCCAGTATGAACACGTGCCGCGCGTCCAGCGAAGCGGCCGACACCTCGACCGGCACCAGATGGACGCCGCTCCCGTGCGCGTGCACGCGGTACAACCGCGTCACGTAACGCTAACAAACAAAACCTGTAGACCGGCCGCTTAAGAGGCTGACAACACCAAATTTTGTTGAAATTGATGTTATTTAACTTTTTTAAGAAAAATTACACACAATAAAAATCCAAAAAAATATGTATGTCAATTTTCATCATATTTCAAACACGCTGGACGGACTCGATACATAATTGAACAAAATCGGCTCGATAGAAAATAATTGCAAAGATTGGTCTTAAAATCATCATCAAACGGTTCTATGTCTTTATTTTTTCGACGTATGGGTCTGCAATTAAAAACATGAAGTCAACATTATTCATACCTACACGGCTAACGAGTCATATTTCACAAATAATCTATACTTTTTTTTATTTCTTATTATTTGTGTCTTATTTGCAAGATTTTAGACGCGCGCCAAGCTGCCGAAATAGTTTCTTCTCTTTCACTAACAGGCATGCGATCCGTATGTGTGAAGAGTGACGCTGCTCAAGGTCATTTGCTGTTGATAGCGCCTTAACCGAGTCCTCACCCGCGCGGGTAGGACGACCGCGGACAGCGCTCTCGGCGCGGGCGGGGAGTGCGCCGGCCCCCGCACAGAGGCCCCGCGCAAGCCGAGCCCGCGCCCCGCAGCCGCGCCAAGAGGACGAGGTGGTACGATAGCTCAACACAATCCACTATACATTGGCATAACAGCTTTTGTACCATGATTAGAGCAAATAAAAACTTTGACTTTAAGACCTCTAAGCAATAATTAGAGTTCCGCACCTCGAAAGGAAGAACCCTTATAAATAGGATCTTTTTGCTGTCCGTCCGTCCGTCCGTCTGTCGAGACCCTTTTTCTCAGGAACGCGTGGAGGTATCAAGCTGAAATTTATATCAAACACTCAGGTCTACTGCCTCTTGGAGCTGTGAAAAAATCAAACTTCTAACTAAACCAACGCAATCAAAAGATACAGCCATTTGTGCCGCACCGCAAATTTTCGAAACTCGCAAGGGAATCCAAACCTACAGAGAACTTCCCGTGAACTTAGAATCTTGAAATTTGGTACGAAGCAACGTCTCATAGCGCAGACAAAGGCAAAATTGCAAAAACCGTAAATTTTTTACAGGTTACTTCCGTCGGTGCGCGAGTCCGACTCGCACTTGGCTGGTTTTTGTCACATACCGGTTCGTCGACAGTGAAGAAGCCGGAGGCGGTGTGCGAGCCCTGGATGTAGACCGGCGGCGTGGGGAACAGCGCCAGGAACTCGTCGGACTCGTCACCCTGCTCGTGCCGCTGCGTCCGCTTGGCGCCGAGCAAGTTGCGCAGGTTCACTGCGTGCATGGCCGCGCACGCGCCCTTGTCCAGCTACAATGACGTAAAGGAACTAACATTTGCCCGCGACTTCGTACGCGTAGACAATAAGGGTGCGACCAAACCGCCGCGTATACGCAGTGACGTGTCGTAGACGTCACGTTTTCTCACCGTTTCTTCATACATTTTGTTGCGACTCCGTAACGTCACCGTTTATTAAGTGTTTTTAACAATGACCGATGTGATTTATTCGCTATTCGATTTGCATTACACCAATCCCGATTCGCGACTGTACAGTACATACATGCTATACGAGCAATACACATACAGTCACACCTCTTTCCCACAGGGGTAGGCAGGGACTACTTTGTTCCACTTGCTACGATCCTGACATACCTCTTTCGCTTCATCCACATTCATCAATACAAGCAATATTTGTACATCATCATCATTATTATCATCATCAACTCCAGCCTATATACGTCCCACTGCTGGGCACAGGCCTCCTCTCAGAATGAGAGGGCTTGGGCTATAGGATTGGGAACTTCACACACTCCATTGAATTGCTTCGCAGTTGTGTGTAGGTTTCCTCACGATGTTTTTCCTTCACCGAAAAGCTCATGGTAAATTTCAAATGAGATATCGCACATAAATTCCGAAAAACTCAGAGGTGCGAGCCCGGGATTCGACCCACGACCCTCTGCTTGAGAGGCCACAGATCAAACCACTAGGCTACCACGGCTTTTTTATTATATTTGTACATATTTACTATACTTTGATGTTTTTTTTTATATAGGTGTTTTTGGGAGACGGCACTCCATCCAGCTAGGTGTATGTATATCAAGGGCTTACATACCGTTGCTTTGGAGCCTATCCAGAAATGTATGTCCCATGTCAGCTGGCCCTGTTCTTCGACGGCGGTCTTCAGAATGATATAACACTCGCCTTCGAAGAACTTGCCTTGCGCTACCTGAAATCAAGCAAGAACCTGCATCAAAACACACACATTTTTACTTTTCATAATATTTGCTCCGATCGAGAATCGAACACGAGACATCAAGTTTTATGGTCAAGTTAACTACTCGGGTCACCGGTCGTTACACACAGGATAAGTAGTGGCGTGTAGAGGAGATCGCCAGGGTAGGCAGGGTAGACTTTCGCATTTATAATATTAGTAGGATTTATTATTGTTACCTCTTCAACAGGAGCTGGTATGAAGTTCTCTATCTCCCACACCTGCAGGCCTGGCGTCTGTCCCGTATCTTCGTCAAAGAACTCAGAATAATCCAGAGGCGGTTTCTCCAAACTCTCGTCCCATCGCTTAGGCCTGTTTTAAAACACATTGAATCACATTTATGACCTAAATGTTTGGGCCAACGTCGGCCAACCTGAAGGATGCCGGTATACGTTACAGCGAGATGGAAGTACAGTCGATAATAGATATTAACACAAAAATAATGAAGGCCCTAACACACTGGGAAGCCATGGCAACGTTGCCAGCTACCGTGTCAAACAATTTATACATATGTGAGTGTCGAGCTCGTGGCAAGTCTTTTTAGCTCAGTCCGACCCAAGAACCGGAACCGGTTACCATTAAAGGGGTATTGGATAGGGTATTTTATAGAATTGTTTTCACACACCCTATCAATTTGGTAAGCATATCATCGGGGTACCCGAAAGAAATTCTGACCATAGTTAATTCCATAAGCGATTATCAAAACTAAAAACCCGGTTACCGTATTTCGTGATTTTAAAACCATAATAGAAAACGGTTAACTTTATTCAAACCGGGATCCGTAATGATAGGCTTAGCACAATGATAAGCATACCATATCATAGGGTAACAGTTTAATAGGGTTACCTTATAAAAAGGCTTAAGCAAATGAAGGGGTTTTCCGGTCCTTGGTCTGGCCTTAACACTTTATAGCTGGTTAGCGTAGTGAACTGACTTGAGTTCGCTGGTTAGCGTAGTGAACTCACTCGAGTTCGCTGGTTAGCGTAGTGAACTCACTCGAGTTCGCTGGTTAGCGTAGTGAACTCACTCGAGTTCGCTGGTTAGCGTAGTGAACTGACTCGAGTTCGCTGGTTAGCGTAGTGAACTGACTCGAGTTCGCTGGTTAGCGTAGTGAACTGACTCGAGTTCGCTGGTTAGCGTAGTGAACTGACTCGAGTTCGCTGGTTAGCGTAGTGAACTGACTCGAGTTCGCTGGTTAGCGTAGTGAACTGACTCGAGTTCGCTGGTTAGCGTAGTGAACTGACTCGAGTTCGCTGGTTAGCGTAGTGAACTGACTCGAGTTCGCTGGTTAGCGTAGTGAACTGACTCGAGTTCGCTGGTTAGCGTAGTGAACTGACTCGAGTTCGCTGGTTAGCGTAGTGAACTGACTCGAGTTCGCTGGTTAGCGTAGTGAACTGACTCGAGTTCGCTGGTTAGCGTAGTGAACTGACTCGAGTTCGCTGGTTAGCGTAGTGAACTGACTTGAGTTCGCTGGTTAGCGTAGTGAACTGACTTGAGTTCGCTGGTGGGTGTTGGCTCGCTGTCCCCGTGCTGTGTGTTCGCCTGCTCCTGCATGCCGCGCAGGATCAGCGCCGAGTCCCGCTCGCCGCCCGAGTCACGCCCGCGCCGCAGTCGCAGCTTGCGCGCTATCGGGTCCGACTTTACACCTGGTAGGTCAAACAAAATGCCGTTTTTGAAGTAGTATTTCGTCGTCATCGCCGTGGTCGATCCATTGTTGGGAGACACTGCTCGTTGCCTTAGAATTGCCACAGAACATTTGCCGGCACAAAAGTTGTAAAGCGGTTGTAAAATGTATGTTAAGTGGGGAAATTACGGGCACAAGAGGCATTTCATCTAAGTCCTCTAGGTTGGCAACGCATCTGCAATCCCTCCGGGGTTGTGGGTGTCTATGGGCAGTGGTGATCGCTTACCATCAGGTGACCCACTTGCTCGTTTGCCTTCCTATTCACATAAAAAAAAAAAAAAAAAAAAAATGTATGGAAAATGTGGAGTATTGTTGCATACAAAAACTCATATTCATGTCCTTTCATGACATTTTTTTATTTAGAAGAATAAATTTTGTAGCCCTATTGCTAAAGTGTAAGATTTCAAGATGAGATCATTAAATATCTCACATATTTATTGCAGAATCAAAGCTTAAATAATAACGATTCAGCAAGGGATCAAACAAACGAAAAACGTTAAAAAACACCGGGTAGCACTCCGGGAGTGAAAACTGCACACACGCACACTCGCGCAACAAGAAAAAAATATACAAGATTTAAACTGCGGTCACTTGAGAGAACACACTGTTATCACACAACTTACACCACTAGGCCAAACGCACATACGCTAAAGCGACGAAATCAACGTACACTTCAAAAATCGAACGCGACTCTAGCTTCATTGGTATCTCAAAATAAGCTCTTAGGAGGATCCCGATATTCTGGTACTTAAACTCTCCCTCCGTCTTACGCCTGACGCGAGTTTAACATTTTTACCCCTCCCAAAAAGCGCTTAACGCCGCTAAAGAAGTTTTCAAAAATATGACTATTAAACAACTCACTGCTAGGTGTGACAGGTTCCGCCGTAGCCGCCCCAGCCAACTGCAGTTGCGCCTGCAGCGAGAAGTCAATGTTGTAGTACTGCACGCCGGAGCCCCGGACCCGCTCCACGGGCTTCGGGGGCATCACCAGCTCGGGGTTCCCGTGCAGCTGAAGGCTCTCCAGGTCGCTCAGAAGGTGGATCGCGTCGGGGAGCGTTATCAGCTTGTTGCAACTCAAATTCAGCTTCTTGAGAGAGCCGCATCTGAAAGAGTTAATCATTGACTATCTATTAAAATCGTTTTTTTTTATCTAAAATTTTAACGAGGCTTGAGTGCACTGGTGACTATGTTAGTGTCATGGGAAACCACAGGTACCTATTTCAAACTCTGCCTTGCCCAGAATGCGAGGCACTGAAAATCGAAGATCAAATTTGTAAATAAGCAAACGGCTCTTTTTAACCCTCTATACAGAAAGAGGGGTGTTTTATAACTCGTTTTTGATGCGATCAACGCTTTCTGAAATACCATTATTTCCAAGAAGAATGCATGAAAAAACAATATGAATACAAGAAATATTTCTGCAGGTTGTTGGGTTGTTTGTTTTTCAGTATTATTTAATCATAGTTGACAATTTCTAAACTTTGATCTTTTGATTTGACTAAATTTTGAACCAAAAATTGAAATGAAAAATGATTTTAGGGATGTCAAACTGATCGAACCACCTGTTGAATTATTCTGGATAAAAATATGATCTGAAACGCTACGCTACGATACATTTACATTCAATAGACACATAATAAAGTATGGTGGTGCGTTCAGTTGTGAAATCGCACTGCATATTGCATGAGCCGAGGTGTTGGGGAATGATCCGTGCCTTTACGCACCATCAGACACGTCAATAAGCGTGCGCGAGCGCGCGGTTCATTCATTTATTCCAAATATTTATCAATGAAACAATATGGCCATTTGGACTGGCTATGTGGGCAATAGAAGAGAGTAGTGTGGAGAGTAGAAGTCATGTCGTATCAGGAAGTCAAAGAAAAGGCCCTGAAAAGGACCACTTGTAAATTGCTCCACCGACAAGAGCCAAGCTCTTAACTTTAAGAAGAAGATGTGGGCAATTGGGCATAGATTAGTGTTTTTTGAACAACTTTGTTGGCACCAAGTCTTAGGCGCATAAAGATCTAGCGCCTTACCATGACGTCTTAATTAAATAAATTCCGATTCAGCTTAGGTTCGCTCGCTGTCAGATCCATACTAAAAATGACAGCTAAAACCAGAACTGCGTCGGAATTGAATCACATTAAGACGTCATGGTAAGGCCCCTGTCCACTCGGAGGCATTACATATATGTTGTAACTCTTTATTGTAATACTAGCCAGCGACTTCGTCTGCAAAGAATTCGTTTATCGCTATCCCGCGGGAACTATGCAATTTTCCGGGATAAAAAGTAGCCTACGTGCTATTCCAGACTTTTCTCTATCTATGTGCCGAATTTCATCCAGATCCGTGGGGTCGTTCTGGTGTGATTGAGTAACAAACAAACATCCATCCATCCATCCATCCATCCATACTTTCGCATTTATAATATTAGTTAGATAAAAAATCGTAGTTACCGCGGGACAGCGATAAGCGAATTCTGCGCAGACGGACGGAGTCGCGTGCAACAGTTAGTGTTAGTATAAATTCGCGAATAGTATTATTTCCTTTCCCTTGTGCATAAATAGACAGAAAACGTCAACATTTGAAAACCTCACGCGTTTTTTAACCAACCTGCACAATCCTTCAGGTATCATCTCCAACAAGTTGTTGGCAGCCGAGAAAACCTCCATGCTGCATAGTTTCCCAACCCCTGAGGGTATACCCTCGAAGTCCAGCTGGTTGTCGTCCACATGCAACCTCTTGAGGTTCAACAGCTTGCACAGAGTGGGCGGCAGACTGGTCAACTTGTTTCTGGACAGGTTTAGGCTCTCTAGCTTCTGCCAGTTGTCAATGGCTGGAAGAAATTGCAGTTTTTTTTAGGGTTCCGTACCTCAAAAGGAAAAAACGGAACCCTTATAGGATCACTTTGTTGTCCGTCCGTCCGTCTGTCAAGACCCTTTTTCTCAGGAACGCGTGGAGGTATCAAGCTGAAATTTATATCAAATACTCAGGTCCACTGCCCCTTGGAGCTGTGAAAAAATCAAACTTCTAACTAAACCAACGCAATCAAAAGATACAGCCATTTATGCCGCACCGCAAATTTAAAAAAATACAGCCGTTCGTGCCGCAAATTTCCGCAACTCTCAAGCGAACCAAAACCTACACTACTTCCCGTTGGTACTTCCCGTGAACGCAGAATCTTGAAATTTGGTATGAAGGTAGGTCTTACAGCACAGATTAAGGAATAATTGCGAAAACCGTAAATATGTATGTATGCCTGTATATTCATTGACCAATATAAAGAGACCTTACACTGCGTACATTTTGCTTTGGAGCAGGGCTCTGCTTACACTGGTTTATATATAGATAATGATACGGAAACCTCGGTGCGCGAGTCCGACTCGCACTTGGCCGGTTTTTTTATCTAAAATTTTAACGAGGCTCGAGTACACCAATGGTGACTATGTCAGCCTCATGGGAAACCACAGGTACCTATTTCAAACTCTGCCTTGCTTCGAGGCTCTGGAGCTAAAGGCGTGTAAATTGCAGAATGCATTGTAAAATTAATCCCACCAAAAACTATTTTTTTTTTAACACATCCTTTTTTTACTGACGATCCGACCACACCACAGATATACACACAGCGAGATTTCATCCAAACCACAAAAACAACAAACTAAAATAAAAGTTCATGTGACTAGTTTTTCCTTGAACTTGGCCTTGATTGGGTCATAGGGCATTTAGTTACGTTGTTCCTGTAGCCAAGGCCAAGCCGACATTTTCGTATTACATTTTATATCTATACAAACAACTAAACCAGCTTCCTCTATTCCTCCAGTTTATCGCAAAAAAATAGGTATGTACACCTAAAAAAACACGCACTTCTGAAACAGTCCGAGAGCTGGTACCTGTATCTTAGATAAGGTATTTGATATAGTGTAACCTGTTCTAATTACAAGAACACAGAACTGGCAGAAGGTTAGTGGCACAATAAAATGACCTAATGACGAATTAAAATATAGACCGCTCATTTAGGTGGGATATACTACCTCCCAGGTGATCAAAAAAAGTTAGACATAATTAAAGCGTCAGATCCCCACTACCATTTAGCCAGGTTTGTTTTATTTGTGTCCAGATAACATAAAGGAAAAATCTCTCTAAAACGTCTACCAGCTCTCAGAATAAAGACTCGCAATTATAACCAGTTTCCATTTCTCTGTAACTAACTGTTTTGCATGTTTATACATGATGTATCGTAAAAAAACGCTGGCATGCGACAATGCGTGATCGAGATAGCGAACTCGAGAGAAATTGCTTACATAAGTGCGAATGCTATGCTATCATCGGCGCCATCTATTATACCTGCTTATACTAACAGTGTTAATACTTTCGTTTAATTGACGTAGGTATAATATAAAATACTCAAATAAGCGCATAAAGGTTTCTAAATTTTCTCTTTGATAAATAAAAAATATTAGACTCCCATCTCTTTGTCTATGGATTATGATTTAGCCAAGCAGCGTTGCTGCGGTCGCGAGGTTTTATGTTATTTCTATTGTCAATGGCGAACTGAAATAAAATACTATTGTTATTATAATACAACAAACAAAAGCAAGCAGGAAAAACGTATCTCGTTCCATTTGACGCAGCTTGTGAAGATATAATATTTTTAACCTATAGGAATACAAAAAAATTACTTGCTTTAGCTTTAAAATTGGCTTATCTTTAGAAAGTTTTTCTATGGCACAGCCCTCTCTGGTTTTGAAAAGCTTTTGGATTTATGTACCGCTTTTCCTAAAATACATCTTCTTTTGTTATATGCATTATTGATCGATGGATCAATATAATTGTTATAACAACAAAAATTTTAGGTAATCATGACCCCCCTAAGGGGTCCTGACGCGAGCATCAGCAGAGTAGCCTTGGAGTGGAACCCCATTGGCGGAAGAAGACTTGGTCGTCCCACTGAATCCTGGAAGAGATCCATCACGGCGGAACTCAAAGCTGCCGGGATGACCTGGGCCGACGCCAAAGAGAGGGCTCAGAATAGAGAAGTCTGGAGAAAGACTGTCGAGGCCCTATGCTCCACGAGGAGTTAAAGGATGAATCATCATTATCATTACCCCCCCTCCCCACCATGACTGACTTCCCGATATAAGTGCCGGAACGTAAGTCTAATCTGATTTTGTATGCGCAGAAGTATTAAATACGGTATCCGTGGGTGCGCAGATTCCCTCCACGTGACTCGTCATCGTTAAACTTAAGTGCCAACACGTATACCCTAGGAATTCGCAACCCACAGCTTGACAAACATTGGACTATTTATAAACTTTTCATTCGCTCCTGCAATGAACTTACAACACAACTGACAAGCAAAAATAACATCAATTTTCATACATTTTTCTATGAGAAGTGACCCATTATTGTAACTTGTCAGTAAATTCTGGCGTTTGCTTACCTTGTGAAACTTCAGTAATCTCATTATCACTAAGATTGAGCCTCTTCAAGTTCAGTAAAGAGTAGAGGGCATCTGGCACTTTGGTGAGGGCATTTTTGGAGAGGTCCACGTCGGAGAGATTCGAGAGGGTGTCTAGGGAGGTCGGCAGGTTGGCCAATGTGCGTTGCGTGTTGCGCATGTGCAATGTTTCTAAACTCTGCAACGATGGGAGCTGCCTGTTGGAAACAAAAATTGACCTATGTAGTTTATGTCCTAGCTAATGAAAAAAAACATTTTTTTTTCTTCTGTAAGTGGGCCAGACAGGGCTTTTCTACATAGGTATTTTTATAAACTAGTATCATTGGTTTTCGAAAGACCATCAATACATAACATTAATGCCAAGAAGTTTGGTAATTAAGCGCAGTAACTTTAAAAAATTGCAGAGGGGGTTTTTAATTAAAAAAAAATTACCACATTTATAATTTTTATTATACCAAACCTTGCGGTTATTGAAATATCAAAAATATGTTTTTTTTTTAAGAAAAGCTATGTGATTATTCTTATGTTCTTCAAAACAAAAGTAAATAAATACATATTCAAACATGTCATTCTAACTTCTTAAACACACAATTTCTCTTGCTTTGCTCTCATTATAAAAAAAACTTTTGAGATATTGAAATTAATTATTAAAAGCTTCTTTATTATTAGTTAGTCTTCTATTGTAATTTTTGGAAACATTTTTTTTGCCATGTAACCCTGTTTTTTATTTACCTTAACTGGAAGAGTCCCAGGGGATTATCATTAAGTATTAGCGTCTGCAGGTTCGCCAGCCTCCTCGTCTGAGGGGGCAGAGTCTCCAATAAATTGCTAGACAGATCCAGGAACAGCAGGTCTGTGAGTTGGACAAATAGAGTCGGTGGTATACTTTCAATCCTGAAAAAAATAGGTTTTAATAATTTTGAGCCTAATACAGCACTTAGCCACTAGTTCATACCAAGGTTGCTAAGGCATTAGAAATGCCCACAAGGCATTATCATTAACCGACTTCGAAAAAAGGAGAAGGTTCTCAATTTGGTGGTTTTTTTTTATGACAGTTCCTCCATCAGAAAAGAGCAATAAAAATTATTGTCACATTGACTTGTGAGTGAAAATAGGCTTTGATGTTTTAAGCCATACACTACAAACCTAAAGGTGGTAAAGAACTTTCTTGGTTGATTATACTTGTAAATATGTACCGCTTGTTCCCCATATATAACTATTTTACATGGTTCGCTAACGTTTGACCTAAAAATTATTGACAAAATGATCATTTAAAAAACTTAAAATATCTGATAAAGCGTAAACTTTTTAAAAAACTTATAAAACAAACCTAACCTAACCTAACCTAATGTGAGCCACACATAAAGGTTTTTAGATTTTTTTTAAAGTTCACGGTTTATAAGATATTTAAATTTTATCAAATGATCATTTTGTAAAATGATGCTTTTGTCAATAATTTTTAGGTCAAATGGAAGGACACCATTTTACATAACCAGGACATTTTAAGGTAAAATAATAACTATTTCTAAATTAAAATTAAAACAAACATGTTCGCGGTTTACGGAGTGCCCAAGGTCCACCACTGCCGCACCTAAACCTAATTTAATCCAAATTAATCATCCTACATTGGTTTACCAGTGCCATTATGTAACTTGGTTATGTGCGGAGAACAAGCTATAATTACATGTAAATTGTACAAAGAACACAGGGAATGAAGGTCATAGAATCATCTTGTAAATGTAAAGTAAAGCTTTGCTCAAACAGTTTCTTGTCTTTTAGAGATTAAAGTCACACACAACATGTTCACAATAAAATTACTGAAATTACTTTTTAATGTTAATTGAATTAAGGCAGTTATTATTTGCAACAAAGGGGTCAAAGTATTTTGTAGTGAGTCATATTTCATATTGTAATAAACACTGATTACCAAGTACATATTGAATTGATAAGGGTGTCTATTGTTAATTTTGTAAATTATTTTATAAATATACCTTTGTTTTGTTTTCATCATCCCCAGCCTATATCCCACTGCTTTTTTTTTTATCATTCGAAAAAATGTATTGCTGTGTACAGTCAGCGTCATATTATTTGAAGCATCAAGTCGGCCAAATAGTAAGATAAGATAAGATAATTATTTATTGTTCGGTACATTATATAAATAGTATGGTGTGTCAAACTTTTTGGTCATCTTGGATGTACTATACTATATGAGGCTGACTATACTGTCTGAATCTGTTTTTACCTGATACTTGTTGTCTAATAATAAAATTACAGGGGAGGCGATTTCAAATTCGAATTTCATAGTTAGCAACCTACCATCTCTCTCACACTTATTAAATGAGTCATTAGTAATGTAATGACCAGAGATCGGACAAATGGATGTCATTGTTGGCAATAATACAGACATGACTCTAAAGATCAATTAATTATTTTTACCTGTAATTTCATTTGTATACTTCGTGAAATATTAATCACAAAGTAAATTTAATGAATGTCAGCATATTAAATAAAATAAATAAACAAAAAGAGGTATGATATCTTTCTTTTACTATCCCATTGAAGTCTTAGCAATTATCACTAACAAATAAATAAATAAATTAATTAATTAATCTTTGGAGTTATGTCTACGTTATTGCGAGTAATGACACCCTTGTCCGGTCTCTGATAATAACTATTAGTGGCATGAAACAAACTTCGAATTTCTAACTTCAGAGTAGGTCTGCCATTCCATTACAAAGAGTTCACTTACTTGTTATGGCTGAGATTCAGTACAAGTAATGATTTAGCCTTGTCCAGTCCTTCAGGTACCGCCTTCAGTCGGTTGTGTGACAAGTCCAGGGTGGTCAGTTCCTCTAATCGGAACAGTTCCGCGGGAATTCCGGAACTCTTCACGCGATTGCGACGCACATTCAATGAACGCAAACATTTCAACTCAGTCAGCTCACCAAACAACTTTTCCAAGTTATTATTTTTAATTGAAAGATTTTCCTACAAACAAATAGAAATGTACTCAGCCACACTATTAAAAATAAAATGTTTGCTTTTGCTCTATATATGCAATACTACACCAATTAATAACTATATTTACCAATTTCATAAGCTTTCCTAATTCCTCAGGCACTTCGTTCAAGTTAGTCTTATCTAGCCTCAACCACTGAAGCCCTGTCATGTATCTAATAGCGTCCGGGAATTTTTCATCCTGAAATAATGAAACAATTAGGACAACAACAAAAATAGTAGGAAAGAGGTTAGGGATATGATATCATCTTATCTGGACATAGTTATTTTGTGCTACACTTACGCTGAAATCATTACAAGTGAAATCCACACCACGCACAAACGGCAATAAGCCTGTATTAGCCATGTTTACTGTAATTTAAATCATGAAAAAACAGATTCTACTCCTTCCTACCAATTCGAAAAAATAATGACTGATTGGTGAATGAATGAAATCACTTACTGAGTGAACGGTTGGTTGGCTGTCAAATCGTGTGTCGAGAAAAGTCATATACTTTACCACAGATAACAAATTTAGTTGTTTTTTCACAGATAATAAATTCAGCTGTGATAGATTTTGGCCTAGCAATAAACGTCCAATATGATAAATATGTTGAATACATATTTGAACTTTTTTTTTAATGATTAGTAATTTGGTAGAAGTATTGAAGCCTATATAATAATTATTAATTATCACTTACAAAAGTTAATAAAGTTTCCCATTATTACTTAAAAAAACCGATATTGTTTCACAATTTGGCAATCACTATTTATATTTTTAAATTTCAGTGCATTTTGTTTTGTCCTTAGAAATTACTTTTTCAGCCAAGTAACGCAATATTATTGATTTATCACTAACCTTTTTCAGGGATATTTAGAATAGATTAAAACTTAGAACAACAAAATAAAGAAAAATTAGAAAAGCAATACTCAGAAGCAAAGCAATAGTATTTTAATACTCGGACTCTTTTAAAAAATAATGTAGGCAACCACAGAAAAGTAATAGAAAGTAATATTCAATTTTATGCCAAAAATGCCTTGCCTACATCATTTTGGATCCTCTTTTTGCGTCGCGGGTTAAAAAAAAGGACAATTAGCGGAACTATGTTTGTATTCCACCATGCAGGATGGAGTCTTTGGTATATTGTGGTACCAAAACTTGATCAGATATATTTGAACACTTTCGATGCTGACGGAAGGATTAATTCATTCATTAACAATAAAAGAAACCATGTATTTATTTTAACAGTATTTTATTTCTATAAGTATCGTTAACAAAACATTATCTACAAAATGACTGAAAAATCATATCTATACAATCAATGCCCTACTCAGTTAAATACCAGGTAACAGGATTAGGAGTTCCACATAAAACCAAAAGCCCTCAGACTTAACATAACATGAACACAAATAATCATATATTTCGATTTGCTGCACACTTCATTTGATAAATGCATACTTATTTTTGAATAACTATTAGACCGAAATGTAACAACGGGTTACTTTAATCACAAAAGAAAATATTGCAATACACAAGGTTCCTATTTATTTATTCTATTTATATCTAACAACCTAACATTAAAGCAATTAGGATGACATTTGAAGTTGAGATGAGAAGGACAGTGTAATTATGACTGGATAAGAGTAATATTGTGACGGTTATGGTTTATCGTGGCATCGGTGGCATGTTTGGCATAGGCCCTGATAAGGCAGCATTGGTTCCCAGTAAAACCTGTAACAATTACATTAATTTTTAAAAATACTTAAGAATTGACAATTATTAATACATGTTGAATAAAATCTTTCCATGAAGAAAAGAAAATCTTATGTTATTGGTCTCACACTTTCTTTCATGCTAAACCTTTTGTACACCTAGTGCCATGCCCATCTTCAAAAGAAATCAATTTTATTTTCATCAATGGGATATCATGGCAATAGGCATATGAATGGTTAACCTTTCACCACCAAGCAGCTATGGTGTCACTCGAAACTGTAACCTTATCTCGTCAAATAAAGGTGCATTTTATTCTGGATGTACAGTCAGCGTCATATAATTTGAAGCACCCAACTTGGCCAAATAGTTCAGTATAGGTGAATAACTTATGTAAATGACCTGTTGTGTGTGTGAGTAATGTGTACAAATAGACATATTGAAGTTCCAAAGTAGAAAATGACTTAAAAAAAGTCCCATATCAGTTCAGTACACTACTACATACAAAAAGTTTTTACCATTATTTTTACCATATTATTTACTAAGTATACTATTAAAGTAGTATGGTGTGTTAAACTTTTTGCCCACTTTGCATGTTTCATACTATATGACGCTGGCTGTACTAACTTCATTTCATACCAAGTGTTGAAAAGGTTCAAATAAAAACTTGCCTGTTTCTGTTGCGACTTTTGCATTTCCTCAACTTGAGCTCTTTCAACTTCAAAGATGACAGGTGCAAAGAGGATGACAGATGAACTGGCCACTATCCACATCACAGAGCGGGAGAGACTGTACAATGATTTAGCTCCAGACCTAAACAGGAATAATCTTATTAAATAGAAAATTAAGAGAAATTGGCCATTATATTTCTGTAGCTAACGAGGAGAGGCAATAAATAAACATCAGCAGCAGTAATAATTAAATACTGCTAATGGATAAATAATTTAATAAAATAAATATCCAGCTTGCAATAAACTCATTTCAAAACTAGTTACAAGAAATAAACAAATGAATCTTAGATATGATGGTTAAAAATAAATTACCACGACTTAGTGGTGATCGTGTATGTTCCATTTCTAATGCAAACAGGGAACATCTCAGACAGCCCCCATAACCTCTCAGATAGTGTTTCATCCGGCTCCTGTGGCACATAAAATATAAAAGGTTAAATACCACAGTGGTCAAATCAATTCAATCAACATAACCTATATTAAAATTGTGCTTATTATTGTGTAATCACTGCATGAACTAAACACATGATAAAAAACTTAATAATTAAAATTAACTATGCCAAGGATTTTACTAAGTTAAGTAGGTATAACATATCACAATTAACTCACATCTTCATATTCTTTCAGGGATGGTCCCAACTCTGGTGAAGATCCAAGCTGCAATAAGAAATTAAAAGAACATTATAGCGATCTTAAAACTAGACCTAATCGACGATTTTTTCGTTAGTTAGTTGTCGTAATTACATACCACTGGAAGACAGAAATTATCTTCGGGCTTACGCTCCGGGGTATCATCTTTGCTCGCTGTCAAAGATTCCATTCCGCTATCACTCTGCTCCAGCTCATCGGTTAGTTCCATAAGCATGTTATGGATCGGGGAAAGTAGTCAATAGGTCGTAACAGTCCTAAGGGGCCTTTACGCGGACTTCGCACAGGAAATCTATATACTTTACTAGACAAAATCCTCGTGTTGCTAATATACTCGTTACTCGATTCCGTTCAGTCAGTCTGTCGGTAGTGTCAAAGCCATCAAGCAAGCAAGATAGAGTTGGTTGAAGAATGAATGAACTGAATGAAATGAAATTTATAAATTGCCACAGATTACACATAGGACAGGGCCCAATTTTATACAGCTACAAGCATGGACATCTACAAGTTACAATTTACAAGCCGAAGTCTCTAACTAACACATATGGTCAGAAAGAGACTTCCGCTTGTAAATTGTAACTTGTATTTTTATCCGACTGCGCGATACAAAAGAGGCTAACGTATTTATCAGTTTTTTTGCTTTGAAAAGAAAGGGGAAAAACGAGCATGCCTCCTTAAGAAAACAATAGGCTCATTTAAGAAAAAAAAAATAAGTCGAAGAACTTTGTATTTCAAGTGCATCATTGAATAGTCGTTAAAAATTATCGATAATGTGTAGATATTTGGCTTGATGATGTACAACTTCTTTAGAATACGCCATAAAAAGAGTATGAAACAGAACAGTAGTGGCTAGGTAGTAAAGCTAAAAAAATTCATACATTAATTATCGCCATGTTCAAAGCCCCATTTAATTTCAATTTGTACCGAATATAATATTGCATGCATACACTTACAATGGGTCTTGGCTGCGGGGTCAGGATTGGAGTTGGAGCACAGTCTTCAGGAGAGCTACAGGCACAAGGAACTTCAATAGACATTTTTTATGGAATTTGTTATTTAGTTATCATGACTTTACAAAATCGTTTTATGACTGATTTATTTCAAAAAATATTTCAAAATATGACAGTGTCAATTAGGCCTGTCATATTCCTATTTCAATTAATGAAAAAAGGTTTTGTTGCATTTTTTTCAATTACAAGAAATAGTTGTAGATGTGGGTGCAGCACTAGTCATTCTTTCTCTTTTCAGATATTAGGCTCTTCCTCTCCTCGCATACTTTACAAAATACACCTACTCTATTCTATAGGGATGGGTTATACTTGCTAAATCGCGTACCAGGGCTTAAAAGTACGTCCACCTTCTCATACCAGGTGCAGAAACCAGGTATCAAAATACTTTCAAATTATTTTCTGTCCAACGTAACAAGTCGAATACTTGCTTCCTTGCAAGTTTAAACCTTGTTGTTATACAGATAAGATTCAAAATATTTCAATCAAGACGTAAAATACTTTGAAAGTATTTTATATCGCGTATAAGCGCAACCTGAACCTTATGTGTATGAAGTAGTACTTACTTTGAAGGGACTGTATACTTGAATGGAAAAATACTTTCAAGTCTTGCAAGTATATCGGGTCAGTACCTGGTTGGTATACTTGCAAGGAAATACCTGGTATCAAAACCTGGTAACGTAAATACGCACCATCTCTACTATTCTACACTCTGTTGTGTAGTCTATGATTGTAAGAAAGAATAAGAAAGAATCCCGATTCCATTTCCAATCCCAAGTTCCCAATCATATTTAAATCATTTCTTATTAGTCTTTGCAGTAACTCGACGACTAAATTCAATGATTGATTTTATTTAAAATTACTAGCTTAACATATACACGATATTTTGAAAATAACTTAAAAGTTAGTATTAATTAAAACTTGATACCGAAATTCTGTGATTTTCGATCTTCGCAGTGAGTGACAGTTCAGACAGGCTACTTGTCATTTACATTTACTTTGATTTGACTCATTTAAAATTTTAGAACAATTTCACCGGATTCCCTTGAAGACTACGTTTGAATAAGGTAAGTTTTTATCTTTGATTTAGTTTCTTTTTCAGTACCTACACCTTCAGGGAATTTTCTTATTAGTCAATTTTATCGGCTCATTAAAAAGTTAGGATTTACTATTTTAGCAACAAACTTCAGGTTTTGACCTTAGGAAAACTTGTTGCTCTTGTCTTAAACTTTACTACCAAGATACGGTTTAGGTCACACAGAAACAAGCAATTTTCCACCTTGTCACCTTGTTTATGACAACTGCAATTTATTTCAATATTCTGATATCCTATATCCTATATTATCAGTATAATTGGCGGTTCAGTGATTACTGATGCAATCTGAATGAAAAGTAGTACATCCAACACCCTGTCGCAAATTAATACTGTGGCAAATTGTTCAAATTGTTGTTGTAAGGAAACTGGACCAAGAAACCAATAAATGAACAAACTTTCACCTTTGTGAATGATTTTAGTACTTGCTTAAGAATTATTGTTTCTGCAGAGTTCAAGAGTGACTTCTTAAAATTTCATGACATTTGACTTTTTATCTAAATTATTCCAAATTATAGGTATTACTATTAAAATCTTAACCTCTTAAGTCCTTGCATACTTCTTTGTACAGACTTCCTAGTAAGAAAAACTGCCAAACACTTGTATCATGATACAAGATATGATATAGATTGTAAAAAGAACTTACCTAAATACTTATTCAAATTAAATCCAAAATCACAAATCCCAAGACTAAAAGCTGAGACTTATGGGATTAATACCACTTTTGCCTTCTAATGAAAAATGTTTGGTACAGTCAAGGGCATAAATGCATATGTGTATGTTACCAAAACAAAAATATCTATACACTTTTATGCCACAAACAATAAGGTCAGTGACACATATATTTGACATGATGGCTGTATCAATATTTATGCTCTCGACTGTACATAGAAAATAGTAAAAAAACAAATGTTTTTTACCTTTGGTTCAAAAATGTAACCTGCAGGTTACTTAGGCATGACATTAAGTAAATAATGCTTTATTGTATAAAGAAGCATAATAAAGTATACTTACCCAAGTAGTAGGGAAGTGAAGTGAACCATGTTCAATATGTATTTTATTTAACAATAGCAACCCACAGTGGCTTCTCATGGAACTATTGGTTTCACCCAGTTTTCATGTAGGAAGTTTAATCTCATGAATCTTCTTTACAAAGTAGTAAAAATAATCATAAAGTAAATATTTCTTAAAAAAAGTGAATAACAGCAGGCTTACTATAAAAATAATACAAAAAAGTTGTTTTAGAATGATTTGCACAAATTGTCCGTACTCAAATTACCTAGTTATTAATTGTTTATTTTAGGTACCTAAGTAGTAAGTATTTTCCTGGAAGTAATTGACTTTTCCACTAGTGTGAGAGCTACTACATACCTACCTACATGTATCAAGTCAATCCAACCCCATGAAGTGAGTCAAAACTTATTAAAGGCTAACCATGTCAGTTTTTTTGAAACTTAAATTTATTTATGATTTTAAGGTATATTTTCATATCATTAATCAACAATTGAATAATCTGCTTTTAAATAGCATCTTAATCTTATTTCAAGGTTGGCAAGTCAAAATCAAATCTAAAAAAAAAAACATTCATTCATCATCTCATCTCATCTCATTTAATAAATGGTGTGTTAAATAAGAGAGATGTGAATCTAGAATTTAAAAGACGCTTAATTACTCTTCTTTAACCAGTTTGATTTGGATGCTTTGCTTTTATAATTTGGAACAACAGTATAACCTAGCTTCATCGCAAATTGAGGCTAAGAATATGACCAACAAAAATAACTCATGCTGCTGCCTCTGGGTTTAATTATAAAATCATCTGCAATGCCAAACATGCTGGCTGGATATCTTTTGAACATTGTACAATGAATGTATGTTATGCAGATTTCTCGATTTTTACTCTGACATTGTTTCTACTTTCTTTTCTGCAAGTAACAATATGCACAGCTTTTGTTAATTGCTACTTTAGAGTGTTAAATTTATTTTGTGTAGTTTTTATTTTGTTTTTTTCTTAATTTACTGATACCTAACGGCAATGTAGACATATATACTGTAGTAAAGGTAGAAACTAAATGTTGCTCTATATGTAGGAAAAAATCTACCTACTCTCTAACATATTAATTATTTTTAATGAAGCATTTAAAGATTAAGAATGAAAAAGCTGGCCTACATTGCAGTGTGTGTAGTGCCACAATAAAGAGTAGAAATTGAACGAGGGCGCCACTTTCTACGTAATGCTACGATTTTGACGTAAAATACTTGTGAATATGGCAACAATTTTGTATGAACATGTTTAGTTCTTCTCTCATCCGTTTAGTGTTGCCATAAGATGCATAAAAAGTTTAGTTTCCTTGTTTTGTCTAGTTGCTCGCACAATTTTATATTAGCGTGGGTGGAAACATTGAAACTAAAGGTTTATTGTACTGATTGGCCGTTGTAAATATAGCAGCAAACAGCTGTTAACAGAGCTCACAAATCCCAGATAGCGTAAGTTTATTTACGATCACAATTCTACGTAGTTTTAAAAATAAATGGGCTATTGTTTTGGTAAAACTTAAAATTAGTTTACTAATCGTCATATCTTTGAATGAAATTACGGTCTCTTCCATCTTTCCTGCGTGAAACTCCCTCGCTGGATCCCGATTTTTTTAAATCATTTCATTCGAAAGTATCACTCGAAAGTGGTGTAAATCTGCAGCTCAAATAATTTTTTTGACGAGTTGCCTAGATTAAGCGCCTGTTTCACCACACTCTTAAGGTCCAGATATCTAAGTTATCTATGATTCCATCTCTATTTATTACTACCAAACAGACAGAGACGCCATCATAGATAACTGGAGAGAGTGGTGTAACAGGCCCTAAATAGAGCTGTAAGTTTTTCCTAATCTACTCGTATTTCAAATTCAGCAATAGTTTTCACCACGTTCGAGTAATGTTTCACATAATGTGCTTTCAAAAACAGCCGCAGGTTTTCACACGGTGTTTTCCTTTACTGAAAAGCTGATGGTAAACCTCAGATTCCGAAAAACTAAAGAGGCGCGAGTCTGGCTTAGTAGACTCACAATCAGAGGATCGAGTGTTAATTATGAAGTAGGTATAAAAAAATATAAATTTGAGATTATGGGTTATAGATAGACCGACTGTTTAAATGAGCCATCGCCCGCGCGGCTCAGGGGCGGACAAAGGGGGCCGAGAGAGGTGCGGGCGGCAGGCGCACTCCCCGCCCGCACCTCTCGGCCCCCTTTGTCGTCCTACCCTGCGCCCCTGCGCCGCGCAGGCGAGGACTCATTTAAGCGGGCGGTCTATAGTCAGAAGTTCTAGAATCGAACCACAAGGTTACGACCAACATTAGAACCGATGCACCATTCACTATTGCAAAACAAGTTGAAGTGCAGCGTAGGTTTTACGCGAAATGCAATTCGTAGTACCTTGTGTAGAACTAGATTGTATTATAAATGGTTTTGCAAGAGGTTTATTTGAACTCTACATTATGATGAAATTAATGAAACTCGTTAAAAGATACAGCGCAGTGTTCTTCACAGCATCTTCGTTGTTTTGATTACATCACTAAACCTTTAATGCTAACCGATTTAAAGCATTTAGCGCTGTTTTTTTGACTTCTTATATGCTGTAACATCATATAAACCAATCGATTGCTCTGTTACTTTCAAAACCTACTTACTGTAGTTCTAGCACATTGCAGCCAGGGGCGTGCAGGGCATAGAATAGGCAGCGGGAAGGTAACGCACCACAATTCTTTTTAACGTGTGATAAATACACCTTATTCATTCCCGCACTCGGGGCAGCAACGGGGGTATATCGGGCTCTCCAGCTCACCGTTGCTTTCCCTAATAGAAGGAGGGGAGAGGCCTACCGTCTAAAAACCGACATTCCCTCCTGGCCATGGACTGTGTGCGTTACGGGAACACTAGGTGTCACTGCGACGCCCACTGACCGCCCCGGGATGGGGCAGATGACAACGGCAATTACCCTGGCGACCCCCCACTGTATGTTCTAGCTTGCAGCACAGTAAGGGAAACATCTACGCAACACAACCTTATTTCCAAAGGCAATTTTTATAAGAGCTATAGTTAGGTAACTATTCAGTGTGGTGCGTGGCAGAACTGCGTCCCTGCAACGTCTATTCACAGGCCCCAGTCCGTCCGACCTTCGGCCACAGTATATATATAAGCTAAAGCAGTAGGGAAGTTAGGCCTACTTTTTGAAATAAGTACCTACGCTCCAATAAAGCGTTAGGGTTGTCGATTTAATTTTTGTTAAATTGAATAGTTTTTTTTAACCAAGGTTTGCCCTACCTATTTGACAAGTTATCCTTCAAGTGTAGTTTTCTATAACATATTAGTACATATACTAAAGATGCAAAATGATAACAATGAAAGTCCGTAGAACCTTTTTTCACCAAAAACACGGTCTATACTATAATATATGGCAACTACTTACTTATCATCTAAACAGCCAAACGTTTTATTTAACAGAAACAGCATTTGTCGGAGAAGTGACATCTGACATTTCTCGTTATAAAAATAATATATACATTTTATTTCATAATAATATAGTATCATTCTTACCTTTCAACATCAGCAGGGAGTTCAAAAAACGAAAGCTCGGGTTTTGAAGAAGCCGAGTTCAAGCAGCCGTACACTTCGCAATACGCTCTTGGCATGTTTGAAACGAACACGGCCGCTCGTCTCAATGCGCTACTCGCGACTGACGGCACCGCGAGATCCGCTTAGGGGCCGTGTAAAAGCGTGTGTGTGCGTTCGTTTCGACCGATTTGTTCGTAGATTCCCTACTGCTTGTGCTTATATGTACTGTGCTTCGGCGCACGCCGGGACTCGGGCAGGCAGTTCGAGTAGAGACACAAAGTGCGCCCACTATTAGAAATGATTAGATTATGGTGGGTGACATAAAAATGGCTGGAATAGAGCTTTACTTAAACGTTATAATTGTGCAAACAACTCAACTTATTTCTAATTAAAGGTGTTTACTCGTTTGCTTTAAAAATACACCATCAAAAGTCTCCTGGACAGCTGTCTGGGCGGTTGCCCATTATTCAGTTTTATCTCGGAAACGAATGAAAGCGTTTTTTCAGGGTTTCGCGATGCATAATTTGTTTTCTGAGAAATATCTGAGTATACATTACATTATTTATCTCAATACCTAGTGTAAGGTATTTGTCTGTAGAAGCGAAATAATGCTCTTATTCTAATACTAGGTATGTATCGGGTCGATACTATTTTTTGAAATAGGTAGGTACAAACTCCCGATGTATAAATTGCTAAAATGAATTTCTTATCTTATTTACTCACTGACTGAACAGACAACGTAGCATAAAGAAGGAATGGTCCTGTCTCCTATCTGTTAAGTTCATTTAAAGTCATTAAATGCATAAATACATACACAAATTACGTCTATATCCCTTACGAGGTAGACAGCTTAAGGTAACAAAAAATGAAAATCATTTACAAAGCAGGGTTTTTAATGACTGTATACGCATCATCCAATCTTCGGGCACTTATAAAATTTCAAGTCAATCCGATTACTGGAAGTGACAGAAATTCGACATGCAAAATTTAAAACGGAAACTCGCTTGTCAAAGGCAATAGCGTATTTCTTAGGGTTTAAACTCCTCTACAAGGTCTTACAGTACGTTTCACTCAAGCTTTACGTCAGCAAAACAGCTAGGAACCCTATTAAGCACTAGACTAGAATAACTGCACTTGGAAGAATTCCCATACCTATGGCATTACACTTATTTCTTTCTTACGCAACGCTTCCGCGTTTATTCAATAACGTCTATTGTAGTCGTTTACGTTACGTTCTTATATCACTATCAGTGAGGCTAAGGGTTTCTTTGTTGTTAAGTCAATTAAGTAGATATCTTTGAAACGCTCGTTATTTCCGGTGGACCTTGCTTTGAGTGTATTTTCATTAAATGAAACGTGTATCCCTGGAAGCTGTTGATTATAATGCTCAGGTGTGATAAAATTGCATTAGAATAGATGCAAGGGTAAATTAAAATTAAACTTCGTTCGACTTAGCCTTGGCTTCCGTAAAAGTCCTTTGAACTATCTGAGGTGAAGTGCACAAGACAACACTTGACTAGTTCTTAAAAGCTGTTATTCGAGTGGACTTGTTTTGAGCTCTAGTGGTTAAATTGCCTTGAAATTTGATAGATAATACATCGATATGATAGATGGATGAGGATGATAATGCAAGTACAGTCTACAAAAAGTGCAGTCAGACAAAAATATTGTATATATAACAAGTATTTTTTAACGAAAACCGGTTTGAACTTTTCATATCACAAGATTTCATTTATCTTCACCTGTTTTAGTGGGTATGAAGATGAAGCTATGTTTGGGACAAATCTTGCAAGTAAAATTTCACCCACTCCTAATGGTTGAGTGATAGGTAAAATTACTTAATTTTTTTTATGCTTATGTACATTTGATGACAAATAAAGCACAGTCGTCAAAACGTAAATTCAAATCAGCAAAAATACTTTTTTGACAGAAACTTATTGTGTGAAATGAAGCAACGAATTTATTTCTCCGGTTACGGCTGTTAACCTTCCCAGCTGATTCCGCTATTATGCGCGTTTTATGCTCAACCTTTATTTATACATTTGACGCATTTACGAGTCTACAATAGATACGTAGTTAATGTTGCAATGCAGTATACACATAAACGTGACGTTTGGTCGATTTATCGCTTAATGAGGCCTTCCTCTACCTCTCGTTGGGTAACAGGTTGTTCTTGCGCGATGTCACCAAGTTTCAGTCGCTTTACACGTGATATAATATACAGCTACATCTAGGGAAGGTTGAAACTGGGGTTTTGTCTTTTTACTTCATTCAGGGGTCATTAACTGTTGAACTAGGTTTTAGCACTAGACTCCTTTGCGATAATGATGAGTACTAATATCATCCGAGGATATCATCAATGATGAGACAATTAAGTGCATTTTCATTAGAAGATTTCGTTTTATTCTGATCTACCTATTGCCATCCAAGGAGTTCCTTTGCCACCCTAGAGTTCATTGCTATGTCATCGGCAACGGTTTTGACATCAAAGGCTATATCACAATCGGCCTTTTTTGTTTGATCGTCCAGTCCGACATAAATAGGATCGGACATGTCGAAACTATTATTAAGGGTTCCAACTTTGTTATTTTGATTACGGAACCCAAAATAGTAAAGCGCAAGGAATGCGCTTACGTTTTCCATTATGCTTAAAAAAATTACACTCCAATTTATTTTCGATTGAAATTAATAATTAAAATCTAGATGTTTAACAAAAGATTTCGCCTTTTCAAATCTTCCCGACAGAGTAAAATAAAGTCTGGTAGAAGGTAGGTATTATAATTCTTTCACTGATTACAGTGATCGTATACCTAGCGATGTGCCAAAAGAAAGCAAACAATCGTGTGCTCTTTGGCAAATATTTGTCACATTTAACATTGGTGGCATCTAGATTATTTTTATTAGTTCAGAAATTACATCGTGAAGATATACATAAGTTTTTTACGTTATTACTTCGCATACGTCGCTTATTGTCTTCGTTGACATTAGTAGAGGATGAATTTATTGAAGCCAATATTGATATTGTAAACAAGGCGAACTGTCTAGGGAAAATCAGATATTGTGTACATCGTCGAGTGCAAAGTAAGATTTTGTTATGCAATAAGGCTCAAAGTTTATCTTAATGTTATAATAGGTATGTAGCTTTGTCAGAATAATGATTTCATTTATAAAGAACCAAATCATTTGTACACCTATAAAGGAAGATCTTTGCAATTTACTTCAGTAGGCACAAGTCCATACCTAACTGTGCAGTGTCATATTATTATCGTCGAATCAGTCATCTTAATGATAGTTTACTCGACTGAACCATGACACGTGTTTCAACGACTATAATTACCTAACTCACCAATGTCATACTGGCTGACCGCCTCCATTGCATCCACATGAGTGCACATGCTATTGATACTAAATCAGCCATCTTAACGGTAGCTTTGTCGACCCGCTGTCGCCTCTGGGTATGTATAGCCTTTCCGATCTAGTGAGATGGAAATTATGTTTCTCGTGGACCTCGTAGGGCGCTGTGCCAAAGAATGCATTACTGCGACAAGGCACATGTAAGGCCATGGATAGTGAATCATTTCTCTTAAATATTGCTACTGCAGCTGTGACTAATCTGGGTCGATCAATTTTCCATTTTTAGGAATGCGATTCCCGCATAACAGGAAGTGTTGGTGGTGTATGTACACTTAGATGTCTTTTAAGTACTTCTATTTCCGAAATGATTCACACTTCCAGAGAACATTAGAAAACTGCCAATTGAGACGGCGTAGTGGTGTGCAATTTGTACCCTTTCAAAGATATCGATAGCAGCTGAGAAAAAATGTTGTTTGAACGTACGACTGCGAAGATGTTTACATTATAATTAACGGGTTATCATTACTACAATCAATCAACATGCTATGACATGACCTGGTGATATTCTACTCTTCAGCTCTTTTTCACGTGTCATATCATGCATCAACCAGGATAGCAGCGTGCATTCTCTATTAAGTACCTATTTATTATGCTTATGAAATTTATCATCTTGGCTCCAGACGTTATATTGTTTATTTACCTAATCTGATTTAATTTAATCAAAGCATTAACTTTCATTACTATTCTTAGATAGCACACCGAACGAATATAAATCTTTCGAAATATCAAATGAGTTTATTTGGCAGCCTATTTCGGGAATGATATTGCGTGTTTTTGGACGATTTCCGTTGCCTCAGTAGATTTAACCTCTACAAACAGGTAAATTGTGCCGAAGATAGACATGAACCAAAATAACGAAAATAATTTTCAAAGCTGCCTGAAATTATCGAACTATTGATTATATAGTCAGTATAAAAGTTCTGTTTTGTTGCTTTGTCAAAAGTTTGGAAATTTAATAAAAGGATAATAGTTTTAAGTTCACGAGATCGTCGTTTTGCTGAATGACAGTTATTAACCTTACGAAACGTCGGAAATTTCTGCACCTTGTTTACTTGAATGTTCTTGAGTGCTGCTCTGCTTCTCTTATCGCATTTGTAGCGTAGGTCTGGCAATAGCATTTATAAGCTCGGACCCCCAATGCTGTAGTTATTTTGTTGTGGTATCATTTGCTGAGCCTCCAGTCTTTATGAGCTTGATTATTCATTTTCATTTAAATACTTATTCAGCAGAAACAAAGTAAGATTTGACTTCTGCATGATACATTTTTGTACATCATAACATAATTATCGCAATCGTTAATCGTTATAGTTATCGTAATTATCCGTTACACCGTTATTGATTTCGAATTTATCACATCGATCAATCAGTTAGGGAGTGGAAAATTATTTTAAAAACTTTGTCATGTAACTGTCCATTGTTCAAAGCTCCTTCACAAAAGCAAGATGGATGACGCAACCACAGTTAGCACGCCTGTGTTAAATGCAAGTGGGTATATTTAAACGACTGTATGACCACAGTCTCATTGCTTGATTGGACGCAATGGTTATCGGTTTTTAATTTATAGTGGTTTCATCCAGCAAAGATCGGGTCTGTAAAGCTACGGGAGCAATAGTGATAAGGGGGAACTGTAAGTCAGTTAGATTTTCAAGGGCAGATAAATCGTTAAATTATTTCATTGCTGCATTGCTGATTGTTTGCCTAAAAAGTTTCCCAGTGTGCTAATGCTACGTTGTTTGTAGTGGTAGAGACGTTTAACGTTATAAGGTTGTTGTTCATCTGCCGGCTCGATCAACCACTTCGAACATCCTACAGAACGTAAATAATTATAGTACTCCTGTTTTGACATTCGCTTTCCATTCTCTGAAAGAGGACAGACCATTTAAATTTGTTGGAATATGAGGGAATATGACCATTTTTCAGGAGTAAAGCGTGCTAACGCATTTTCGGATATTGTATTACAGATAATTATGAGCTTAGTCAATTCACACACGGTTCTATTCATTCACCGAAGTTTTTCATAATTTCCCACAATTGTGGCAGATATATTATTCACACGGCGGCGACAAGCAGGCTGGCCATTAGGTACGCCGCCGATCAATGCCATGTCCAATCAACATGCGACAAAAACTATAATCAAATTATATGCGAATCACTGGTGCTGGTACAAATGAAATGATTACGGTTTAATGAGGTTTTTACACTCTGCAAGGTATCACCTGCCACGGTGAGTGGTCATAGACCTTGGATCTCGTCAGATGATCTCAGAAGTATCTGGAAATTATTCCAATTGCTGTATTTTTCCTTATTAAATTTCCAGTGAATCGCGACGAAAAGATCGGTAGCTACGACTACTAAGAAATGAATGTATTTAAAAAAAATAAAAAATGGATAACTTTACTTTGCTACTCCGCGATATAGTGAGGTCAAATACTGCGGAGTACTATATCGCGGAGTAGCAAAGTAAAGTTATCCATTTATTTTTGATATGGACCCCCGCAAAGTAACGCTGGAATCTATACAGTTGTCGAATCTATTTTATCTTATCTACGCTATACCTACACGTTGTTGTGTTTTGTGTTGTAAAATGGCTGTAGTTTCGTAACCAGTTAGTAAAGAGTATTTCTGTTATTGTATACATACACTGTGTTGTGGCAGATTACGTTTGAAAATCAGAACATGAAGGTTGATGATAATGATAAACACGAAGATTTGCTATGACGCAACATTGATTATACCTACTCGGTGATAAAACTGGTAATGTCCTGTTGCGTGCTGCGATTATTGATTGATAGTGTTATTCTTAGTTATCGTGATAATTTTTAGTCGAATGTCAAAATAAATTTTATACATTGAAAGTTATGATTATGAGAGCTTGTTGGCTGAAAATTTTGAAAAATAGCTTGTATACATCTCAGCATATACACTATCCCGTCTATCGCCGTTTTACAGGCGGCAGTTGTCCTCAGTTGAACATAATTCTTCCGCAATAAGACTTTGCATAGAGCGGACGCGCGCGGTACTTCGTCACCTCCGCAATTTTCCTTTAATCAAGTACTTAAGTACTTATACTTAATAACAATTTCCGTAGCACTTCGCAACCGTGACCGATTGACCTTGTCCTCGAAGTCGCTAAGACAATAATTTGACAATATTTCGTGACTGGGTTAAATTAATATTTGCTCATGTAGTATTTGATGGACGTATAAAGTCCCTTATGAATTCTTTGTTATTGACATAACGCTGCATCGTCACGGAGCTCACTGTATATCTACGCAGTTCACGTACGAGTACAATGTACTGACAGTAGATAGGTATACATTTTCTAAGGGCAGAAGAAATTTTCATTTAGCAATGAACAATAGCCTGTCTTCTTGTGCCTTTATCTTGTGAGACGTGTATTCACTACTTGATTGTTGTGATCTTTTTATCTCGGTAAAATTATTTGCTGGGCTTCTAGCGGTATCTACGGGTTAGTTAGGTTGGGTTGGGGGCAGGTTGTGATAGCCGCCCTACTTGGCGCGACTCCAAAGTACGCCCGTCGTCAATTCGCCGCAGAATTCTATTCGATCTTCTTGCATTCGTGAGATATTTTAGAACGGCGTATAACCATAGTAAGCTAAGCTTATAGTTTTGTGCACGTGTATGTAATTTGTGTTCATTCCGTGTGGCTATCTCAATATTTACAGTCACGAATACTATCTGTACTAACACTAACAGAATTAGGTGACACATTAACCGAATAAGTAAGCAAACCTTCGTTTGTTGATATTACTGGTGTGGTTGTTTGGTAATGACCCCAAATGACATTATCTTCATTCTAGTTCATACATAAAAAGTGTCTACAAATCCACATATGACTTTCATATACGTGTGCGCAAGCCTTATCTATACATTTTATCCTTAGAAGTTTTTAAGCAGAGTACAACTGTATATTGCAACTGTATAGTGTACAACTGTATATTGCATCTCACTTGTACTGTACTGCTTATAATGTGATATTGTATTTTTCTGCCACAACGCCAGTATCACGCCTAGCATTAATATACATGCGAACTCAACATCTGCCTTCTGCAAAGAGGTTCGGAAATATAAATATTTGTTTTGGATGTCGCGGAAGCAGCGTTTATCATTGTCGCTCGAGTACCTAGGTATTGTTTCTATATTGAATGATCTTTCTTGATTGTTCTATTAAAAAAAAAAACTTATTTGTCTAGTGATCTATCAATGTGCTTTTCAAAGTAGAATAATATTAAGGAATCCAGATCGTGAGCTGGTGATTAAATTAATCTAGGTGTGGGGCGACTACCGGTGCAATGCAAACCTTGCAGATTTTGTTTTATGCCCACGCTTTACGTTTAACCTCATGTCATATTAATCGTACAGCTGACATTGCCTGATTCTTTATCACTGTTTAGTCAGTGAATTGTTCATTGACAATTTAATACGCTCATTGGCCTTAGAAACTAGTCTTGCTTGTTTCGTTGAAATTAAATGAAATAGTCTATAAATGTCGACATCTGTAAAATTCATGCTGAAGTCTCAGATTAAAAATGCTGCTACTAAATATATTAGTGGCATGCGTCACGCCTGCTCGTATTATAAACTTAAAGTATGATATTATCAGAGACGGTTAATCGTAAAAGTGCACTATTTCCGTCATAACGTTAGTGTTATAACGGCGACCTGGCGCCCGAAACTGCTATTTGTTACATTTCGTTGGCCTGACTCCAAGTATCTATCTTTCTGTGGCACATCTTCGTCACATGCCAAAAGAAAGTCAAAGTTCGATGGCATACTGGGTACAGATATCATTCGTGCATCTGCAGATTCAAACGACACTCAGTTTTGGCGATCGCTCGCATTCGATTCTCACCATGTCGGCTATTAGGTGCATACAATAAAGCTTATTTATGGTTACATTAATATCTTGTAATAAATCGAGCATAATGATTTACGGTTTTTAGTAAAGCTAAATAGTTGTTAAAAAGCAGAAAGTTTGAACATGCCAAATTGCATTTGCAATTTATGCGATTGTGTTTGTGATGTTATCATGCCTCATCGAAATTATCACTTAAAATGCCGTTGAAATGGAGCGAAGAGGAGACGTTTACGTTTACAAACGAATACTTGAGCAGGTGGTTGAACTAGTTTAACTGAACGTATCTAAGTAGTAAACGCATTTCAGGATCTTACTTATTTACTGTGATTGACAAAATGTTTCCATCATTGGTCGATGTTCATGATGTGAGATCATGTCAAATTTTATGTCAGCGGCCTTATTGTTTATGGCATAGAGGCGTATAGATGTTTTTGACGTCTTAGTAACGTATACATAGACTGACGACCAAAGTAAAGGGTCGCTTTTCATACAACTTTGTATGGAAAGTGACCTGTTATTTTTGCACGGTAGTGTATATTTAAGCACTTGGCTGTACAGAGTCTAAGATGCGAGTGCGATCGACCAATCACATTATCATATCCTAGGGTATTTCCACGTCAATGAAAAGTATGAAAACGTACTACTTAATTAAAGAACGTGTAAAAACATGAATGCAAAATGTCATGCTTCGAGAGCGGGACACACAGCACAACGATTATATACTATACTGTATTTTTTTGGCCCGTAGAATTCTGACATTTCTCGGTATTACCAGTCATACAAACGTTCCTTAAATCCGTGGTAAGAAAAGGAAAAAATAAAAAAATTTAGAACATTATGTTGAAGTTGAAATACTTAAACTAACAATCATTTTTACATATTAGTAATTAACAGATATTTGGTTTAATTTTAAATTGCATAATTTTGACATAATTAATAATCTTTTTTTTTTGGGAGAATATAAATTGTTTGGGGTATCACTTTGAGTATTGTCATATATTACAAACCTTCGGTCTACGATTATAATTATATTGATTTATTTCGTAATATTTAATAAAAATAATGAACAGAACGTAAAACTTCAGCAGTCAAGTGTCATTCTTCCGGCAAAGTATAGGAAAATATTTTAATAGCTCCTCCCCCATTATCAAAATTACATTAAACCGAACAATCTCCTCACGTGTGTAATGTTATGTCACTACGTCGACATGGCAAAATATGCCTTGCTAAAATAAAGACGTGTTATGTATGTACGTATGTATGTGATAATAAGGATGACTTTTAAAGTTTTCAACTTAGATCTTCTGTACTCTAATTGGCCAATTGTCGTTAAAATAAAAGCTGCCATTAATTTTTAGATCCATTATTTGAGTACCTAATGTTAGAACGTCACCGTATTTTATTATTTTTATTTGTTAGTTAAGATAACGAAAGCTTAGTGTGACAATTTATTTGTTCAGCAGAAAAAAATGTTGGTGTCCCCTGAAACGTCTAATTCTGACAGCTGTCAGAATTCTACGGGCCAAAAAAATACACTATAGTAGGGTACTAAAACTAAATCAACGTTGTAAACTTTATATGTTGTGAGAGAATCAGCGGTTAACTATACACATATTTTCTTCTTCTTTCTTCTATTATGCTTTGAGATTTGATACAGTTTGTGAAACGCAAGACCAAGTTGAAATTGGAATTCCTGAAATCATAATATTTACAGAAGTGAGTTTTGGTACTACAGTTTCGTAAATAACGTCCATGTTTAACATGAGATCCATTACGACGAATTGATGTGCGCAATAAATATGAGATGAAAACTTCATATACATTTATTTATTTACTTTATAATCTTTTCGGAAATTTTGCACTTTAGTCAACCAATTATGTTTACCCGCTTAGTGCGTTTTAAAATAGCTCACAAAACACGTGCAATGGCGCGTTATACAGAAATAGCTTGTACAAGAAATTGTGAATGAGAAACTTCGTATTTTGTGAAGGAAGCAGTGCGCACTGTGCGCAGTGCAGTCATCTGGAAACAAAGCAACCACGTACAACAATAATGGTCATGTGTATCAAGGAAAACATTGATTTATTTCATTAATGGCATTGGGGGTGCACAGTTTTGCGGAAGCGGAAAAATCAGATTTTATGGAAATAACACATGTTTGGATAAGTCATCGTGTTCGGTTGTCATCGTTTTTGTTGAATTTGTGATCTTATCCTTATTTTGAATATTTTGTGACTAGTTTTTACTCGCGGCTTCACTCGCGTGAACCTTAGCCGTTAAAGTTTCTGAATTAACAATATTTTTATAGGATTTCTCAAAATTATATCTTGGTCATCATTTGCGTCGAATAAAGAACACACGTATAAAATGTCATGTCACTAGACTTAGCGGTCGAGATTTGAATGCGTATTACTGATACCGTCCCGTGGGAATATCGAAATAAATAATATCGAATGAGATGTGTTGTGTTGTTGCAGAGATCCACTATCTCTATCCTACATATAACAATTTTCATCCAAATCCATCGAGTTGCGTATATCATGCATGAAAGATTAACAAATACACGGAGACAGACACCAACTTTCGCGTTTATAATATTAGTAGGAGTAGGTAGGATATGAGTGTGCTGTATTTGAAAAGTATTGGTTATGTTCAATTTAATCAAAATTTTACAACTCTTTAACTTTATTTTATAATTCAGACATTTAATAAATATTTTATAAGGCATGACATCTAATTTTATTGTATTTTTGACATTGTTAATTAATAATTTTTGACTTTTAGTGATAAATTACTATTGTGTGCCCTTGCAGGGCGTCATGTACTTGCCTACTAATCTCATATAACATCTTTTACCATTGTACTTGACTTTGCAATGAATGAATAAATGATAAATGATCCAGCGCTGGCTTATCACATGACAAAAAATCAAGAGATCTCAAAATTGAATACAGCCCCGCTAGTAAACGTTTCCCTCGTCTGTTTAAGTATGACATTTGCCAATATAATCTTTAATACTTATTATAGTGTCAAAAATTATACATGATGCTCATGCTTTTTTGGAAGTAAAAGCAGTTCTCTTTCATATATGTTAGCATTAGTCTGAACTTACTGCCGTAAAATAAAAACTTTGTAAATGTTTCTTACGAGCATAAGCGTAAGTGGCTAATAAACATTCATTGTGAAGAAAACAATCCGGCCTCGTAACCGGCTAGGTTACTGAGGCGCCGTACGCATTTCTCCCGTTCCCCTCAGTCTGGTGGGTCTCGTTGGGAAAACTCGGCAGTTTTCGATAGCCCAAAGACCAAGATAAACTGGTTTAGCTCGTCAGCAAGTTGGAAGGCCGAGGTCGCAGGACTACATCCAATGAGGGGGAAGGGTGACGTCATTCTATGCGTAACGCCACCCACCCCCTATCCACCGCGAGCACAGGGCCAAGGCTTACCGTACAGATAACTTACAACTCAATACTGAAGAGCCGTGGCATTCAAGACTTTATTTAAAAAAAATGCCATGGAAAATTTGCATTGAGTTGAGATTCAAGGGCAGTCGGAAATACCTATTTACTTAAAGAAAATGCATGCTTTTGAGGGTTGTACCTCATATTATACGAACCATTTCGGGCCACTTTCCTGGCACGGTTAAATTTTTTTTAAGAAACATAAATTCCTTTTCACACCACCTGCTTGACAATGGCTAATTATATATCATGTAAACCTTACTCAAAGTAACTCATTATAGCCCTTGGCTTTAGCCGGGTAGTAATATTGTACTGAATTTCATTATAACCCGCCGGGTTAGTAATATGAATCTCACTTCTCATAGTTCTTATTATTATACCCTTAAAGTCTAATTTCGTAAAAATCACACGGCTCCGAAAATCGAGATGGCCATGCCACGGCATGCGGCGGCGTTTGATTTTCAAACGAATGAAACAAATTTCAAATAAAACAAAAGCCGCGAGTGTTTGCTGGCGCTGTGATATAGTTACGCATTAGAACTGCTAAGATTCCAAATAAAAATATTACAACTGGACCAATGTTGGAAATATAATTTTTAGGGTTCCGTACCCAAAGGGTAACAACGGGACCCTATTACTAAGACTTCGCTGTCCGTCCGTCCGTCTGTCACCAGGCTGTATCTCAAGTACTGTAATAGCTAGACAGTTGAAATTTTCACAGATTGTGTATTTTTGTTGCCACTATAACAACAAATACTAAAAACAAAATAATAATAATAAGTAAGGGGGCTCCCATACAAAAAACGTAATATTTTAGCCCGTTTTCATGGCTACCACTCGCCGAGCTAGATCTCAAGAACCGTAATAGCTAGACAGTTGAAATTTGCACGGATTAGGTATTTTTATTGTGGCTACAACAACAAATACTAAAATCAAAATAATAATAATAATTAAGGGGGGCTCCCATACAACAGAGTAGTTGTTGGCGTTTTAACAGAGTAAACGTTAACAGAGTAGTTGTTAGCCTTTTTTCTGGTACGGAACCCTTCGTGCGCTTGTCCGACTCGCACTTGGCCGGTTTTTTACTTTTAATTTTGTTTTACTTACTGTTGTTTAAATGAAATTCTTTTTCTAGTTGCCTTAGTTTTTATTGTCTCGCAAAAGGTGAGAAAAGTAGAGTATACTCCTCGGAGATAAAACTGTTTATGTCTTGGGTGCGTTTAAATTCTTCGCTCCTCTCAGGACTCAATCTTAATTCCCTCGCTACGCTCAGGAATTAACTCATAACACCCTCGCTGCGCTCGGGAGTTAAATCTACAGTCCTTCGGTACGCTCAGGATTCAATTTCGCGCCCGTGACATAATACAGTGCTTTATCCCCTCGGTGTACAATCTACTATTTCATATGTGATTCTTTGAGGAAACTCAAAATACTGATAAGAATACCTGATGTCTTCGTCAATTTGGGCGACATCCAAGTGGTATTTCCTTATGAATTTTCTCCGCGTTATCTGCTCAGTAAGCTGAGGGGCGTCTATCAATTTGTTTGCTTACTCGAAGGGCGTGACCCCGGGTATCTCGTAACTTGACCTTGGAGCTGATTTATCGGGAGACAGGGAGCGCAATGCGTCAACCCGGGAACGCAACCTTGAGTTAGACCAATGCTTCAGTCCAAGTATCTTAAGTACCAAGTATATTAAGTGTGTTGATATTTGTGAGGAATTTTCATTTTCAACTTGGCAAAATTTCCGAGCCATCTTTCTGGATTTAAGAGGGTAAATATGCGGTGGAAATAATTTTGTCCGAAATACCAATGCGAGAGTTGAATAAACTGACCGAAATACCACCTTTGTGTTAAGCGAATCAATAATTGAATCGAATCGGTGGGCTCGATAAATTGGGGGTAAGAATTCAGTTTAGTTTTCATTATAAATACTTTAGAGAAAACCTATTGTTTGTAAACGTCCTGTTATTTTTGAGGGTTAGTGTACAGTGTTAATAGGTTCCACAATAAACAGCAAACACGCAGCGTTAGAAGTAAAAGCAACTATGTAACTAGTTAAGTAGCGGAGTAGCAAGGTAAATATTTTGTGTTCATTAAAATGGACCTCCGCAAAGTAACGCCTGATTCAATAAAACTAACCAGCTCAAAAAAAAACATATACGTACAAACGTACAAAGTAAAAGCAAAATCAGCTTTAACAGAATAAACATTTTGGGATAGTTAGTTGGTTTCGCTTTTAACACGACGAGTCAGTAGTCTGTGATGTGAACTAAGCCGCTAGTAAAAGGAATAGCAAAGCCCCGCTAAATGACAGGAATGAAGAATGAACGCGTGGGCGAGGGGAGTCCGTGGGCGGGCGGGCGCCGCGTGGGCGGGCAGACCCCGCAATTTTAAACCCTTAAAGTTTCTGTACTAAGCTCACACAATTTATGCACCAAATAAAGCTGCCACCTGCTCCTATAAAAGCGTAAACACGCTGTTTGTTTCACAACAAAAGTTAACCTGCTTTTTAGTTTTAACTAAATAAGCGATGAAATTCCTGTCTGAGCTAAATCAAGTAAACACTTGAACAACAACTTCACTTCACTCACTCACTGTTCATTCACTGTTCTTCACTTTATTAAACAATAGAATAACAGACTTTAAACAGCAAAAGTTTCTTTGTTCGACTGTTTATTCATGTATATTCGTCGATATCGTCGCCGGCCGTGAACAGATGACGATGATTCTTTTATATTTGATATATAAAAGAATCACCGTCTTTTTCTGTTTTGATTGTTATATGTGGTGTTCAATAAAGAGTTATTGTATTGTATTGTATATTATACTAGAAGTTTTTCCCATACAATATAAACTAAATAAGTCCCTAATTAAGTGTCTTCTTAGCATACAATCAGTGTCGTCTAGTTTAAATGCCACGTTCCTCTAAGAGCCTTTATGTATTCCAGCCTTAGCGCTAAGCCCCGCTGATTCGCTGAAATATTCAAGTCCCTCGGGTAAAAGCTATTTTCTGATTCACCCAAGGTTATTATGAGAATCCCTGACGCGCTGTTCTGCTCATCACATCAAAATTTTGCCTCACCTGAACGTAGTATCTCTAGCAGTTCCATATTTCGACCAACGTAAAATTTTAGACGTTGTGTGTCTGGCGTGCACCAGTCGTGAAAACTTTAAAACGCGGACAGATTGGTTAAAAAAAATTGCTACTAATTCTGAATAAGAACATACATACATACTGTCCCGCCTCTCTCCCACAAGGGTAAGCAGAGACGACTTTGTTCCACTTGCTACGATCCTGACATACCTCTTTCGCTTCATCCACATACATCAATCTCTTCATACATGCTCGCCGGTTTCGGGTACACCTGACCTGACCTTTTTTCAAAACATCTACTTGTCGGTCCCGGAACGTCCGTCTAGGCCTTTTCCCCTTCAGCAACCACAAAGCAATTATTTTCATTTCTGTAATTATTTTTGGACACTGCATATGTGTGAATTCATTAATTCTCTTGAAAGTCCTGCGATGCAAAACCAGATCAGCGCTAAGGAATTTTCTGAAAACTTTATAAATAAATTGTCGGTTAATGACCGTATTACTTGCTACTTACGTCAATCAAGTATCTCATAACAAAATTATACAAAAGGTTTACTGAAATAGCTTCATAATTGGAAGCAATTGGAGCATGCAGGCTTCCTAGATTGATTATTAATTTGATGATCGTGTCAGGTCGCAGGTTGAGTCTACCAATGGCCTCACGTGGTCTGAGGGGACACTTTAATTAGAGTGTCGGGGGATCTCTGGCAGATCGCCAACACGAGGGATTCGGCCTGCTTGAAATTTTGTCAACGGCCTCAATTACTCACAATTGTTTGTGAACATGTTGTAAATGAATTTTCACCGATATTGGTTGGCGCATTTGTTAATTTTATTTGAGTATTCATCGTGCCCCAAATTGAAATAAATTGACATCTACATTTAACATCCACCCGCATTTTTCTTCATTCTACCCGTAATCAAGATGCAGGCAACTGCGTCAAAATATCTGGAGCTCATCAAGGGCAAATTCCGTGGAAAATATATCTAAATCGATAGGTATCTTTAGGTCTGTATGTACTTTGTGAATTAATCAGCTAATTGAAAAATGACAGTTCAGCCACAACACAACGCCTCTACTTCTGTTATTATTTAGTAGAACTTTTGTTTTTACAGAGAATAGCTATGAATAATTCAACGTGGGCGGCTTCAAGGACACCCTCACCACCGTAACGAATTCTCTGAATTGTTATCTGATTGAACTTTAGGCTTATTTCGCTTTTAATCGTCATTGTAAGTACATAAAATTACGCCTTTATTAAAAGCTCACATGCTTAGTTTTGATTTTGACCTTTTGGATTAAACAGTTTCGGTGTATTTGATCATCGAACACTTTCCGGTTTAAGGTCCAGTTTCCAGGTCCGCCTAGAAAAACATTTTCGACAAAGCTGGCACTGGCACAGGCCGAAGTGAAGTGAATGGCACTACAATGTTAATAATTGTCTGCCAGCAGCTGCGTGATTCTTTAAAGGAGCCTCGTCTGTGAAGTGATTGATGTGCTCAAAAGTTAGTCATAACTTGATCCTTTCAAACGTAGATATTATGTACAGTGAGGTGCCCTGATGATGATGCCTGCTGGCGAATGGCCAAGTTATGATTATTTCAGTTTACGAACTAGGTTCGTTTAGTAACCGTAGCCATATGCTCACCTTCGGTTCTTATAATTATGATCATCTATTCTGATTTAATACCAGAACTGGAATATAAACAGTTGTTTTGTTTCAAAATAAGGTACAAAATATTTAAGTTGGTTTTATGTGCCCGCATCGCGTCATTGATAAGGGCAGCTTACTTCAACCGCACGCCATTCTATATTTGGTGCTTAGCCGATAATGTGAAGGTTAATTCGTACTATTCATTTTTTACATTAATATTTCATTCGGTATTAACGTCCGATGTGAAGACTGATGAGATTTGATGCGGTTTGCTGACCTTCAAAACACGTATTGAACTTGAACTTTTCAATGGGTTCGCATTCGAAACATTAGTGAATAGTTTTTCTAAGTCTACGTCGTCTAATTTAGGAATGGCTTTGACTGTGTCAAGATAATGCTCTGATGCTTAATTTTTTTGATTATGTGAACGTTTCTCTTCCTGTATACTAAAAGTTGTAGTTTTGTTAACTGACAACGTACTTTGTGATTATATATCAAGAGCTTTATCCTTGACAAATATTTGTTATACTGTCTTTGATTTATAATGGAATTTTACTTAATCCGATCCCCACTGTTATCGTAGGTTGTTGTGTAGATAACTCGTAATCTAAGCAAAGAGTCGATGCTAAGGCAGAGGCTATTGGATTGGGAAATGTAAGCCTGGTTATTCTTGTGAATAATTTACGGTTGCATCAATATTAGCTTTTTACTTAGGACTAAACTTAGCTGCAAACATTTGTTTTGTGGGTTGTACGTCCATATCCCCATTATTAGAGGAAAATATGGCTTTAATGTAAGTTTAATAATGGGTACATTAACATGATGTAAAATGTAGAAATATAATAAGCTATGCTAATATGCTTGCTGTAATTTTGTTTTATGGAATTTGACGTACGTTTTTTTAAAAGCCAATGAACCGTTATTAGTGCTAACATTTCTTGTGATTGTTACGTCTGGGTGCTTTATTTTTACTTCGTTGAAGCAACCAAGTTCAAAAACAAACAATCAAAACAAATATTTCCGTCATTTCGTTCAGCATAATTATCTATTAATAATTAGTCTGGGATTTAGCGTTATCTATCAGCGCATCAATCAATACTTAAACGAGGATATTGTTTCAGGCTTCAGTTGCACAAAGCGTTCGAAGCAAACAGTGCTTATCTTATCTGTTAAGTAGGCCTGCACGCCGTGCTTGGTGACATTCTGTAATATGTTGGTCTCAGGTGCGCGCTGTTCGCTCCCCGTTGCTCCGGACTCTCGCGGCTTCGCTGCATCGATCGCCAGGTTCGACGAGGTGAGCTAATTAATGCCACTTGCAAAAAATATCCCGTCGAATTGAGGAGCTCTTTTTTTTGAAGTCGGTTAATGATAAATTACCAAAGTGTTAAAATTATTCTGGAACATTTCAGCAGATTGGTTTAGCTTGATTAAATACTCCTGTTTAGGTGTTTCATCGTTTGTTTAAACTTTGAACATTGACCAATGTAATGTATGAAGTATTTGTCAACCACAATAAACAAAACCTTTAAAAAATACAGGAGTGTTCGAGTTGAACTAACCCAACCCCCTGTCGGAGTATTCCGGATTACTTTTATGACACAGTGTAAGGAAAAATCAAATTAAAAAGTTACATGATTTATTCTAGATTTGGATTTTTGGTGCCGGTGCTTCTAAATATTTTTTGATCACATAGCGCCATTATACATTTTTGAACCGATCTGTTACCATCAATGATATACCTCTTTTATATATACAATATCATTGGTTACCATACTAATTGACTGACAGACAACGGAAAGCCTGAAAACACTCGAACTGAGACACATTATTGATTAACATCAACGAGGTAGACTTTTATATTTGTAGCGTATAGCAGAAATAGCAGAGTGAGAGTTGTTTCACTGCAAACCCTAAGTACAATATCTAAATATATAAAAGAAGAAACTGACTGACTGACTGACTGACTGACTGACATATCAGCGCACAGCCCAAACCGCTGGTTCTAGAGATTCCAAATTTGGCACGTAGGTTCCTTATAAGGTCTAGGGGTGCACTAAGAAAGGATTTTTCAAAATTCGACCCCTAAAGGGGTTAATTGGGGGTCCAAAGTTTGTATGGGGAAACAAGATTAGTTAGACTATTTTATTCGAAACTTCACAGGAGTATTCCTAACGACAAATGAGTAAACACCTGTTTCAGGTTTTTTGAAAATTCAACCCCTATAAGGGGATAGGGGGTGACAAAGTCTGAAAATCAACGTGGGTATTATTATTATTATATTATAGTGGGTAGTATTGTTTGTACGGTTTATCGGGTCGCTGATTATGAAAACAATAACACACATACCTACCTGACACACACACACACACATATTCCCACAGGAACGGGAAAAAACGGGATTTTTTGTTTTACAGGTCGTAGAAAGCTGAAATTTAGCATGTAGGTTGCTTGATGAGTGTAAGGAAGCACTAAGAGACAATTTCCTAAAATTCCCACGGGAACGGGAAAAACGGGACTTTTCGTTTTACTGGTTGTAGAAAGCTGAAATTCGACATGTAGGTTGCTTGGGGAGTGTAGAGAAGCATTAAGAGAGGACTTTCCAAAATTCCCACGGAAACGGGAAAAACGGGATTTTTCGTTTTACTGGTAGTAGAAAGCTGAAACGTTACTTGGCATGTAGGTTGCTTGAAGAGTGTAGAGAAGCTAAAAAAGATAATTTTCCAAAATTCCCACGGGAACGGGAAAACGGGACTTTTCGTTTTACTGGTTGTAGAACACTGAAATTCGGCATTTAGGTTGTTTGGAGAGTGTAGAGAAGCATTAAGAGAGGAATTTCCAAAATTCCCATGGGAACGGGAAAAAACGGGATTTTTCGTTTTACTGGTCGTAGAAAGCTGAAACGTTACTTGGCATGTAGGTTGTTTGAAGAGTGTAGAGAAGCTATAAAAGATAATTTTCCAAAATTCCCACGGGAACGGGAAAACGGGACTTTTCGTTTTACTGGTTGTAGAACACTGAAATTCGGTATTTAGGTTGTTTGGAGAGTGTAGAGGAGCATTAAGAGAGGAATTTCCAAAATTCCCACGGGAACGGAAAAAAACGGGATTTTTCGTTTTACTGGTCGTAGAAAGCTGAAATTTGGCAAGAGAGTTCCTTGGGGAGTGTAGGGAGCATTAAAAGATCATTTCCTGATATTCTTAAGGGAACGGGATTGAAATACTCCTGGTACACGCAAGCAAAGTCGCGGGCAAAAGCTGTTTGTCAGTAAATGAAGTCTACGCGGACGAAGTCGCGGGAAAAAGCTAGTTCTTCTTATAAGCTGCTTAGTGGTACTGGCCACTCTGGCTAGGGCCATTTATGTTTCCATAGATTTTACGAATTAATATTTTACGTGACTTTATACATACAATAAAAAATAAAACGTTCACTATGGCGGAAACAATAATAAACAAAACAAAAACATTGATTTTTTCCTGCAATGGGCACTAGTTTCTTTCATTTCTCTCACTTTTGCGGTGCTTTTAATATGTAATGTAACATCTGTAAAATGAGCGGTACTTTTACAGATTTATGTCTGTTCTGGATTTTTCTCTTAGCTATCTTAACAAAAGAACAAGCAAATAAACATGGTGCCTATTAACGCATCGTCGTCAAAGGCGGTTTGACGTCAGAGCCATTATTTTCTCTACCAATTTCAGCGGTTAACCAATTTCATGCCTCAATTGATTTGAACTGTTCCAGTCTGCGCTGGATGACATCTGTTTTTCTGTCTTCCTCTTACGTCATATACTTACCTACGTTTAACTTCATAACATTTTCGATTGTGTTTTTTTTAATAAGTCATAATCATAATCCGTAGGTAGGGATCCTGTGCTCTATTAGTTTGAGCCCTGGGCCCTTACTTACGTCCTAATTCCGACTCAGTTCAAGTTTTAGCTGTCATTTTTAGTATGAATCTGACAGCGAGAGAACCGAAACTGAATCGCATTAAGACGTCATCGACGTAAGGCCCCAGTTGTTTTATCAGGTATGATTGCTATTGTTTCAAAGTTTTTACATAGTATAATGACTTTTAAAGACAAAGTCAGTCAGTTGTGAACAATTTAAACGACCTAGTGTTTTGGTAGTAAAAACAAACTCAATACAACACTAGTATTGATACAATAGTGTTGTGGATGTTGGTGTTTTGTTTTTATTGAATATAACGACCTTTGTGGCTTTGTTGCTACAAACAATGAGTCGAAATGTTGCTGATGCATCAATGACTTATTCTTTTAACGAAATCTTAGATGCTTATCGTTTTGCCCAAAGGGGTGCAAAGCCTAATAAAATTGTGGATATCATTGGTCGAGTATAGGGGTCAGTTGAGTGGGGTTCATTCACTGGCAGCGGTGGAACAGGTATGGGGGCGAACGGCGGAGTGGTGTCGGGCGGTGAGGTAGGTCCCGTCCGGAGTCCTGGGCTGGCGGGCCTGGGCTCGGCTGTGTGCGCGGCGGGACGGGCGCGCGCTCACGCGACCGGGCACACACGCGCGCCGCGCAACATTGATTTACTCGCGGTTCGCGCGATCGTCTCAGTCACTAGTGCGCAACGCCAACGGAGACAACGTTCCGCGCTCTACAGCGCTGCTTTTATTTTGCGTTAATTTTTTTGTGCTATCTTAAGCTTCAACAAAAGATCCGGTTATAAATTGCCTACGTTATCAGATTTATGTGAACGTTACGGATGAGCTGCGTGTTTTTGTTTTAAGCTCTTTGTGAAACGGCTCTTGTGCTCTACCTACTTTGGTTCCTGTGTGTTGAGTAATATTCTGTGTCAGTTGTAGTGACTGTGCTTGAAAAAAAAACTGAAGATTTCATCGCGGACGTGTTCCAATTTAGGATTTCATCACGAGCGGGCTCAAGGAAGTGTATAGCCAAGTGAGTCGACACTTAGAAAATAAGTGATATGCTCTTAAGATCTGTATGACCATGATATTCCAACTGTAATTTGAAAGCCTTGACTTCCTTCACAGCTGGGTGCTTACAATTCTGATTAACATAACGTTTTATAACGCTGCAGAATATTGTGAAACATTTAAGCCGTCTAAAATTAGTTCGGTGCTCTACAGCGAAATCCCCAGCCGTGTCGCCGTGTTGACTGTTGCTAGAGTGTTTGATTGGGTTCATTCATCGTGTGTCGCTTGCAGCGTCGCTTCGTGCTGCGGGAGCGACCTGCACTCGCCACCACGTCACCGCCACTGATCGCCGAGCGCCCCACGATCCATGGCCTCTTATCTCGCTTGTCGTCACGCCATCCGCCAATCGAACCATTGTTTCGTCAAATTCATACTTTGTTTTTCAGTGTTTATTTTTGCTCTAAAAACCGCTCTACCACATTTTGTTTGCTTAAAACGGCAACTGCCTCGGCCTCGCTTGTTGAGCCAACGAAGTGACACTTCCATTCAGCTGAGAATGTTGAAAACAGGTGTTGGAATGTGCATTCCCATTGTCGTATCTGTGTTTTTATTTAATTTTATTTTTAATAATGTTAATCATAGTTTAGTTACTCACCTTAGGTATGATTCAACAATTTTAATCTACGATTGCGATTAGGGGGTACTTGAGACTTTTGCGTCATTGATGTTTTGAATGAATTGACTAACGTATATCTACTATATCGATAAAATAAAATATCAATGAGATGGGAATTAAATATGATATTACTGTTACAGAGATTTTAGTTATAAATTATTGCGGTTTATGATTTCAGGCTCGGTTTCCTGATTCATACACACCACAGCAGGAAAAATACTCCACATAGAGCTAAAATTTGTCGTGTGATTGGTAATAAAACTAGCAGTTAAACTGTCAGTTTTAAGAGATAGGAGATCCCTTGCCCCTGTACTCCATATTGTATGCTTTGACTTCAATTGATGAAACTGGTCGAACTGGTTATGTGATATGAATATTCAATGCACCCTCTCACGTACAGGCTTCCCTGTCAGGTCGTTTGGCTGTATCTGCATCAAGCTCTTGTGTATACTTACACGCTGAATGTTTTTTTTTAAATTGGAATGGTCGAAAGTGTAAGGTCGTCAGTTGCTAGCCCGCCGTTGCCTCGTGCGTAGTGAAAGTGTGTTGGGATGCAGGCCCCGACCGGCCTGCTGCTGCCGGCGCCGGCGCAGCGCTGTATGTCGCAAGTACACGGTTCCTTCTAGAAAGCTGAGGCATTTTCCATCGCTATTTGTTCTGCTTAATTTCATATTTCTCATACACTTTATTCAGACGAATAATACTATTTATTATTAATGCCATTTCCGTTTCGTATCGGTCGTGTATGGTAATTTTATCACGCTCTTGGTTTGGTGCCTTTGGAGGTAAAATTACCGACGAGGACTTATGAATGTGTTTATTCTGAGCCTCTAGTGTAAGTTTTCACATAAAAAAACGTCTCGAACGTGTTCACGTAAACGTCTCAATTACTATGGAAAATTTGGCAGCGCCACTTGCGGATCGAAACGGCAACAAACTGTTCCCATAGCATTTGACATTTTAACACAAACGCGTTCGAGACGGTGTTTTGTGACCGAAAACCTACACTAAGCATACTGTAGGCTTATTGTCTAACTCGCTTGCGATCGCCATCGTGTTCATTTTGACAGTTCTTGTATGAATGTGACAGCTAGCTGATTCCGATGCCAATTGGGATTGTTCATTTTTTTACAACATACCCTGATTTCAAAACCATTTCGAAGTATGGGGCTTGCGAACTGTTTTATCTTACTGGCGTTCAAAAATACTCAAGGATTACGGATATTTTGCAAAAAAAATATTTGACCTTTATTCGACCTTACCGAGTGGCTGTTGGTAGTTCCAAAATATAAATCGGCAAATATCTAGTTTGTCTATTAAATTTATATGTCAACTAGTTATCAGTGTCACCCAATGTCAGTAAAGTAAATATTGTTTTGTTGAAAACTTAAAATTGTCGGTCGATTTAAAACGAAATAATGGAATTTACAGAAAATTCTTCGTTCCAACCTGAAATAATGACTCTAAAAACAGCTCCAAAACAATAGATCGCACGGATCCGAGAAGATTTAAGAGAAAAGTGGTGTCGCGAAGTAAATGTTGAATACTTCAAAGTTTATAAGTACACAATATTGTTGCGATGATCATTTCGATGTAAGTAGGTACCAAAACACAATGCCACATACTTCCACATTCATAAATTTTCAACTCATTATAACCATGATCAGGATTTAACGCAACATACAATAAGCTTGTAGGTAAACCAAAGGTAAACAGTATATTTGACATTGAGATGACAGTCAAAACAGTTATGAAAACTATTTTTTTTTTAATTTCCAAAGGATTGTGGGAAAATTGCCTATTTCAGCCGGCCGTATATAATTTACGAAAAGTCGTATCTGATTTTTTTAAGCAATTATATTAATTAAATTAAGCCATGAAATGATAAAATATTCAAATTAGTTTCTTAAAGTGCTCCATATTTTCTAAAAAAAATATAAAAAGGGGGGGTTAAAAAAAATGAACAATCCCAATTGTCAGCCCATACATGAACTGTCACAATGAACACGATGGCGATTGCGAGCGAGTTAGACAATAAGCGTCTAAAAATACAGGTCTTGTATTTTTTTTGGTAGTGTTTGATGTTGGTTCAGCTTATTAGGTAGGTTTATGACTCTAACGCGATAACGTTGATTGGCACATAATACACAAGTAGATGTATGTTTGTTTAAATATTTACCTCCATAAAAAGTTTTAAATTAATATGCTTTGGCAATTTTTTTGTCTGTAGACACAAAAAGGCAACATAAAGGCATATGGCGACATAGGCATAACATAAAGGCATATACCTATGTCAAAATGACAGATAAAGACAAACGAATGTTAGTTAAACGAAGTTAACAGAACCTTAATAAACGTTAATTCATGTTAGATTACACTACTTAAGAATTTCCGGGGATCGAACGCGTGTGATGTATTGTATTTTACGGAAGTAACGTTGTAGCTGGACTATTATTTGTACAGGAAATGTACCTACTTTGTGTATACAAAGTAATCAAATCAAATTTTATATTTTTTACTGTCTATAAATCACCGCAAATAAATAGTTCGGTATGGTAATTAACGTTGGCTTGCGCGCCGCAGTTGGCGTGAGTTGAAGTTACGTTTTGATCGCGTGCTGGTCACCTGACTGCGTTATATTATAGCTTTCAATCGTAGCCGTTAGTGTGTTGAACTTATATCATTAAAATCCTCAAACGCCCGATGATTTCATAAGCGGTTATGGAGATCAAAATCATGTACACCCGACTCTACCTACTGCCAAGATAAGAATGTCTGTAGATAATTTTAAGCATCACAACCGCTCTTCCACTTCCGTTGCTGACTGTAACACTAATTACAATTCGTCTATCTTGTTGCGTAATCGCTTTTTCGCCAATAGACGTTGTGTTTTTTATTTGACCGTTGTCAGGTCAAGCTCAAGGTAAATGAAGTGCCTACTTAGATTGATACACATTGCCGAGTGTGTCGTCGTCCGGCCGCTCTACAATCAAATCGGTTCCCTGACCGTTAGCATCGATAAATACAGCTTTAGCGTCGATTCAGTTGAAAATAATTACAGTAGTAATCTCTCAAGTCTTAGTGTCAGATATTATTTTCGTGTCCTTTCTGGTACGTCCATGGGATCTCTTGAAAACATTTATGAATGAATATGATGATTCAACAATTTGGCTTACGTCTGCTTTCATTTAGATGGAACAAACCGCGTGACACCTGTTTTCGTCGATGATATGATGAATGACTCTTCTTTCACCACCTTTGCCTAATATGAAATGAGAAATGAATTTCGCGAAAGCTTGTTTTCGTATTGCGATTTGCGAAGACGGTATATGTTTTCACAAACGTAAAAATAGCTTAAGAGAAGTTATAAATGGTTGGCGCCACGAAACGGCGGTCACGGTGCGTAGATATCCACATCCACATGAATCATCGGGATTGATTATAAGTGAAGGTTTCCGGGATGAGATGGATTTATTGAATGCGATTAGAAATAGATTCTCGATTAGCGTTGTTACACTGGCACTTGGCAAGTGATGGTAGGGGACGGTGTAGAACGTGAGATCAATGAAGCTTTGGGAGTAGCGACTGTATAGAGACTGATACGGGAAATACGGGAATGTTCTAAGATGGCACAGTTAGCTGCCAAGTGCGGAACGCACACCCGGCGCACTGTATCCGACCCACTGACCTGGTTGATAGTAACCCACATTATGTGAATCCGCCGCTCCCTAGCCCCTAGGACATTTCACTGGCACAGCTTTGTTGTGTTGTGATTGTGACACATGCTTTCGTTTCTGCAAGAAAAAATGTCTTAGTTGATTTGTAAAGTTTTGCACGTGATTTTCACAAAGTATACAATTTTCAATGGTGTGTCACGTTTGGTGAATAATTTTCAGCCATGTATGTCGCTCTATTGTTCTTTAGTTTCAGTTAAATGTCTGTTATTTTATATTGATTGAATGGATTCGCATTCCAATAATCTGTTTATTATTGTGCGAATAACTGAGCTTCTATGTATTCAAATCTATTTTCTGCTTAGTCTCAAAAGTCTCAATATTATCATTTTCCCGCAGAATTTGTATTCGATTAGGTTTCTAGGTCAAGTTTTGGATAATTGGTTTAGCATTGAATGCGGATTCGTTTCCTCTGTCGTCTACCTCTTCCTGGTTAAAGTTTTCAAGTTCTTTATGGAGTTAATTGTTTCTTCTATACGCTTCTTGCTGTCATTTCTATCGCAAAATTAGATTTATGTTAACGTTGTTCGTTCAGTAGTTCAGTATTTTATCACTACGCAGTCGTGAACTCAACTATTTGCCGATGGTGACACAATGCGGTCGTGTTCAGAGAACCGGTTGTGCCCGGTTAACATTTGAGCGCGACCTTATTATCTAACGTCTACAATCATTTATCCCCTGCACTCGTACCTACTTGAAATTAAAGTGATCACTCAGTTCAAAGTCGACGCAACATATTTGCCATACCACCTCTACGTTTGTTATTCTTATCAGGAGTTTCAAGGTAGACTCTCAACTTGGCTCATGTCAATATTAACGTAAACTTTTATGGTAGGTATCGTTTTTTATATGATGATTTTTATTTGACGACCGGATGGCCTAGTGGTTAGAGAACCTGACTATGAAGCTTGAGGCCTCGGGTTCGATCTTCGGTCGGGGCAGAGATTTGTATAAAAAATATGAATGTTTGTTCTCGAGTCTTGGATGTTTAATAATATATGTATTTACAAGTATGTTTATCCGTTGTCTAGTGCCCATATCACAAGCTTTGCTTAGTTTGGGACTAGGTCAATTGGTGTCAATTGTCCCAAGATATTTATTATTATTATTATTTATTTTAAAGACATGATTATATTATTATAACGTTAACAACAAATGCTCGACCTTAGGCCAAGTTATTTTGGTACAAACAGCTTCCTGGCGTATTTTTGCGGTAATTTATTTTCGTTTTGCTGTGTTTTGACGTACGATTGTCGTGTGTTTCTGTGGTTCGCTAGCAAGCGGCAGATGGTCGATAAAGGCGGGGCTTGTACGTCACCCAGATTCCTCGCGATGCGCCGGCGACTCGGGCATCGCGTCTAATTTGGTGACGCCGTCCGCGCAGCGCTGCGACGCAATCACCGCCGCGCGCGACGTCACGTTACTTCGACGAGAGAGAAAAAACGTTCTTACGCCTCGACATTGGCAATGAACGTGAACCACAATATGTTTTTATCCTTTGTCCTCATCATAAATAGTGAGCGGATGGAGTGGGCGATATCTATTTGCAAAACAAACAATAGTAACAATTAAATTAACACCGATTTAAAATGGTTTTGAATATGAAAAAGCGGCCATCATTTGCGACAATATCGTCGACTATACACTATACACGTGACTAGAACTGAAGTAGCTTCTGTAGTTATTTATAAACTGTTCTAGGATTAGTAAGCAATGGGAAACAAATACCTTAAACACTTGAATGTAAGTGCTAGTTATCAGTGAACTCATACCAATACCAATCTCTTCCCTTACCTATTTTATTCTCATCGACTTGTATGACGATGAAGGCAAAATCAAGGCAAATCAAGCGACTCTCGGACGATTAAGTAAAGTGCCTCAAAGAGCACGAGGGCATGGACCGGTCAAATGGGATCGGCTCACGCGCACCGGTTCCCCGAACCCGCGTCGCGTGCATTGTTCTGTCTGAAACTAGAATAAATCGCAGTCTGATCTTGTGGAACACTGCCTTAAACCACTTACGGGTTCTTTGTTCTCTGCTTGCCCGCAGCGATAACAACCAGCTGATCTCGCTCTTGAACTCTATAAGGTATTATCTTTGAACACAAATTCTTATGACCGATAAGTGAATTTATCACGAGCAATAAACTTGAGAAAGCAAACTATTGAATATTTTGTTATTCTTGCATCAAACTGTTTTTATGCAATGATTGCGGTCGGTAGCTAAGGTCAGGCGGCTGATTCCATCAATTTGTTTACCATCTGCTGGAAAATCTCAAGTTAGGTTTGATCTGTTTAATGCCAATTGCCAGACGTGCGTAATCCATCATTATCGATTTAATAAGTCATATCAAGGAAACCTACTGGGTACCTACATACGTACTAGTCAAATACGACGTGGAAATGTGTTTTATAGCGTTACGATATCCCTCGGTAATAGTTGTACGATACATTTTCTCATTAAGGGGGTTGCTCTTCCATACAAATCTTCCGTGCAGCTGCATTTCGTCCACAGGCTTAATTTTAATGCGGTTTTTTGAGGATAGTTAGATATGGATAAATTGTGTGCGCAAATTACAAAAAGGTGTGCATTTATCATACCTAAATTGCAGTACGATGCAGTAAATTTCGATGCATTTTACAATAGTGTGAGTAGCTAGTGTCAAATAAAAATAGTTGTAAAAACCAATCGACTATTTCGAATAGTCACGTGACCACTAATGTGGCTCAGTGGTTATGACTCAAAGAACTGAATAGTTAGTGACCAAGTTCAAATCCCGAGGCCGCATTTGCTTTTTTTATATTTTCTAAACATTTTTTTTAATAATTTACAAATTTAAAGTGAGTAAGTCCATCTCATTGAGATGTAGGAAACTTTAAGTTAAATTCAATATTTTTCTTGTCAAACCAAATCAAAGAAGCTAGGTACTACCTAAGTGGTTTTAAAACAACCACAAACTTAGCAGGTTGATTTAGGGCAATTTATGCCCATTATCAAACCTAAACTTGGCAAAGCTTTCATACCTAGTAAGTACTTTAGTATTAGGATCACACGTGCTTATTACTTTGGCATAGATGGTGGCGCCTCGCAGTCATATTGCCACCTTATAACATGTTTTGCCTTATGTACTAAGAAAAGGTACTCAACTACAGAAATTACACCTATTAAAATAAAAAAGTTCTTCTAGTTAATTACACGAATGCTTCTCACGAGAATCGAACCCTAAACCTCTGCATCAAAACACAGCCATACACCACGGCAATGATTTTAAAATCCGACAGGTGCTAAATACAAAATAGGCCGAGTAAATAGGTTTTCTCAATTATAGAACATTAAAAAAAAAACATGCGAGTCAAAAACCTGGCTAGACGGGTAATTAAAAAAACAATGACATGAAATTGTCATAAACTAATGATTGGCAGAACGTGGTGTCTCAAAATAAAAATAATCATTTTATTCGAAATAAATTGAAGTCAATTGGAAGTAAAAGATGTTACGAGTTACGATATTGTACGCAGCGTAGGCATTTATTTGGACGTACAGGTATGTACTTATCAATTAATCATAATATTTTTTAAGATACAATACTTCAACGTTTGTGTCAGATTGGCACAAAATATTTTGTAAACGCAATTAAAGTGCACAGTCCCGGTGTCTGCATGTAATCAAATCTTGGAAGTGAATTTTGACCCACTTCTAATTGATCAGATTGACGTGAAATCTGGCATAAGTACTTGTAAGTCAGACTTGTAAGAAGTACTACAGTAATCTTGAAGTGAAATTCTGGTATCGTTCCCGCTGTTGGAAACTCATCAACAGAAAGAGTAACAACCATCCATGCATTACGTTTACGTCTAATTATAACTTTTAGAACTCAGAGGAATCTGTAGTGCTCTAATCGAACTTGCTATTGACCAGGTTTTTTAGGGTTCCGTACCCAAAGGGTGAAAACGGGACTCTAATTACCTACTAAGATTCCACTGTCCGTCTGTCTGTCTGTATGTACCGTTTGTCTGTCACCAAGCTGTATAGTATCTCATGAACCGTGATAGATGAAATTTTCACAGATGATGTATTTCTGTGGCAGCTATCAACAAATACTAAAACAATATATTTTTGTCCATCTCTCTATGTAAGTAAAGTAACCAATGTAAAATAAATAAATAAATAAATATCATGGGACAAATTACACCAATTGACCCAGTCCCAAAATAAGCACAAGGCTTGTACTATGGGTACCAGGCAACGGATAAACATACTTATATAATGTAGGTCAATACATACTTAAATACATACAACCCAAATGACCTCACACTGCTTACATTTTGCTTAGAAGCCACGCCGTCTGTCTGTTTGTCTGTCTGTCTGTCTGTGTCACCAAGCTGTATCTCATGAACCGTGATATGGCTGTCAGCTATCATGATTGTCTAGCGACAGTTGAAATTTTCACAAATTACGTTTCTCTGTTGCCGCTCTAACATCAAATACTAAAAACAGAATATTTTTGTGAGTCTAAGTATGTAAATAAAAAAATATAAAATTACCTCATAAAGAGTACATCTTGCTTAGGAGGCAGGGCTCTGCTAACACTGGATTTTATATTTACTTGCCGAATTTGTACGAATCCCTCGGTACGAGAGTCCGACCCACACTTGGCCAGTCTTTGGTGTTCGGAACACAAAGGAGCTTATCTATTACCAAGTTCATGCTGTACCATGGTTTATTTTATGGCCACATTGTTCAAATTCGTCCGTCTATGGCTGTCTATCTGTCCGTCTGTCCTAACTTTATAGTTTTTTTACCCATATTAGGTAGTTATATTTTACTCATTTTCATGCTGGTCTGGAATGTACCAGTTGCTTCGCTTCTCGCGCAGATGGTAAATGCAAGAATCTTAGGAATCATATTATTATTATAGGCGATACGGCAATCCGTCACTAGCTTGATTCCGCTTTCCACCTATACGCCCACAATCATGCTTGTTCTTGATGGACTTAAGGTTTTGTAACCTTAGGCTCTGTCTACCTCGTAAGGGATAGACGTGATTTGTGTATGTATGTACAAATTTTACAGAGTATCCGACCGGCGTCCGAATACCGAATTTGCCGTCAAAATGATAATTAAAAACTATACGTACGTATGTATACATTATAGAAAGGTATAAGAAAGGTAAGTAAAATAAACAAATAGAAAAAAAGGAACCATTGTAGAAGCACTTATTTTGTCTGTCTGTCTTTCCGTCTGTCCATTCTTCTGGACCATTTTGTGACAATTTATTTATCTGTAGGTTTTTATTTTTAGCTTTGTATGTTTATATAGGTACTTACTTTTGTTTTTTAACTACTTTTGTGATTGTCATAAATAAACTTTTTCTTTATTTCTTTCTGTCTGCCTGTCTGTCTATCTGTTCGTCTGTTTGTCTGTATGTATGTATGTCTGTCTGTCTGTCTGTTCGTTTGTCTGTTTGTCTATGCGTTTGTCTGTTGTCTAACCATCCATCCGGCAGTCCATCCGTTCGTTTGACTGTCTGTCTTCTATGCGTCCGACGATCCATCCGGCTGTCTGTTTGTCTGTGCATCCGAACAACCGTCCGTCCATCCGTCCATCTGCTTGTTAATCTGTGCGTCTAATCATCCGTCCGTCCGTCCGTCTGTCTGTCTGTCTGTTTGTATGTGCGTCCAATCATCCGTCCGTTCGTCCGTTCATATGTCTGTCTGTGCGTCCGACCCTCTATCCGTTCGTCACTGTCCATCTGTTTGTATGTAAACCTGTCTGTCTGTTTGTCTGTCATTATAAATATTATTCATCCATTCGTCTGCCCATCCATCTGTATCCTTTTGTAGTACTGACTGTAGAATAATTTTTCAGATTCACATTGGATTCGGAAGGTACTTAATTTTTGTCTCCAGTAACAGGAAATAAGTGAAGCAAACATCCACTGGACGCGAGCGTATCTTACTTGCTACTATTGCGCAAGAAGAGCAAAAAGTTTACTGCTGGTGTGATGTTAAAAAAAAATTGTTGGTTCTAAAAACACATGAAACATTCTGTAGATTTTTATTGGCGTAATTTGTAATAACATAACATAATGAGATAAAAATAACTAGGGAAAATATCAAGACCGTGAAATGCCAGATGTCCAACAGCGGAGTTTTGTCAACCCTGTTCTGAAGACTTGAATACTTTTCGGCCGTCTTTTATGTTCTCATTACCTATGACCAGTAAAGCAAAAGGAAACTGTATGATACAGGTGATATTAATATCACCGTCCAAGTTTTTACGTAGGTATCATACGCAATCGTATAGGTACCTACCGTAAGTCGCAGGTTCACGGTGGATGTAAGCCGCTTCCAACCGAGGCAACTGGAGCTGTATGAAGGAGGCCTATGGCCAACAGTGGACGTCCTACAGCTGATATGATGATGATGATGATGATGATGATGATGATAATGATGACAGGTATCATTTAATGATACTATTTGCAATATTTTAATACCAAACTGAAAAATAATGCTTGTATTTGTTGTGTTGTTGCTTTCGACGGTGATAAAAAAAGTCAGCCTATATAATGCCAAGTAGGAAAATAAGTTATGATTGTTTTTTGTATGCATGTAAAAAATATTATTTTGTGAACAATAAATAATAAGTGGCAAATTTCCATTACATGCAATTCAATTATGAAACTTGAATGAATGAATGATCTGTCGTGTAAAATTTTATTTATTGAATATGTTACGTGATCTACAGTCACCAGCATAAATAAGTGATCACTTTTGTACCTTGTCACTTCAAAGTCATGTTTGAAAAACCATGCGAAATCATGTAACGACTGAAAGCGACAAGGTAAAAAAATGATCACTTATGCTGGTGACTGTACAAACTACAATTTCGTGACATCTTTTAATAAATTATTAAATATTTTGAGTTTCGTATTGAGAGACTCGTGTATTTGAAAATGCTTGTATTTTTCGTCTTATTTCCCTAGGTATTGACTATACGTGGGACTGCCTATACAACGGGTTCCATTTCGTACCTTCTAACAATAGTTTGATCATTTGTTCATAGGTATATATGTATATACTATCAATCAACAGGCTAGCAACCCATCGCTCGATTTTGATTCTCCTTTCCACCTATACGCCCACAATCATACTAAACGTGGCCTTTAGGTCTTGTTACCTTAGGCTTTGTCTACACCGTAAGGGATAAAGACGTGATTTAAGTATGCATGTATGTACTATCAATAAAAGAGCCCTGCAGGAAAACTTGAGGAAAAAGTAGTTTCAGTAGGTAGTTACTTCTCACAAAATTTTAGTATGAATTTTCAGTATCTTGGTATGGTTTTTGTAGGAGCATAACTCTCTCAGAATTATAATTAGTTAGGCATAATTATCAATAACTAGTCAGTGTGTGTTATTTCAAAGAAGTTATCGCGTTTAAAAAACATAATAGAAATAGACAAATATAAATTTGATCATTACTGGAAGCATGTAATTCTGAGGAAGTTATGCCCAAATGAAAAAATTAGGTATCAAGAGACTTGAATCTCCATCAAACTAAAATTTCGTGAAATTTGACTGAAAACGCTTTTACTCCAAGTTTCCTCCGGGTCGGGTTCCTATATAAAACCTACAGTAGAACGTTTTCACGATCAACGCGGTCAACAGCACAGTGAATTTTCTTGTCAGTTCAATCAAAATGAAACTTCACTAAGACATTTGCAGTGAAAAAGTTCAACAATGTGTCAGGACTTGATTTGTCACTACCCAGGAATAAGTACATACTTAGTACGGATAAAACTATTCGTATACCTGTTACAGCGTGTCAAATGTTTATGAATACTGAATAGAATAGTGATACAAATTATTTCAAAAGTGACATCTCACTGGTATTTGGTTTCAAATCAAATTGAAAGTTTTATTTGAAAAATATATCTTTTTTTTAACTACCAGCGCTTTGATAAATTAGCCCTTGTGTGCGCATACCACATGTTGCGTGGCGCATTTACTTATGAGTCGAATGATTTCGTTCGTAGTAGCCATTACGCCATAGGTACTATGGCAGCGTGCACGTTTTTTCGACTTTAGATATCAAACACAAAGTCGAATATCTACCTACTATAAAAAAATATAGAAAAATATAGGGACTTACCCGTGGCCCACCTAATTTGTCCACCCGGAAAACCAATACCCAGCTTCCAATACCCAGAAAAAAGGAGCTCCGCCCCAGAGCGGAGAATTTCACTCCTCCGTAAGGTCGACCGCGGGGTTCCTATTTCTATTCAGTTTGCCCTTCGGGCATTTGAAAATACCTAATGAACCTAACCTAATTTTACTATCTCAAATGAGAATTCTTATTTTTATTGACCCGAAATTCCTAATGGCACAACCAGTTGCGCACAACATACAATGTAGAGTAGGCTCATGAGGAAAGCGCTGATATAATACGCGTCGAGCTGCAATTTTATTTTTTCGCGTGTGGACTAGACACCGTAGTACTCTGCTTTATCCCACTCTAGGTAACGCTAATCAAAACCATCGACGGATGAAGTTGGACTTTTGTGGAAGTAAGTATTATAGTAAGTAAAAGCGAGTTCAGATGGATTAGATTTGTTTTGGAGTTGTCATTATTTTATTTGACGTACCTACCTATTGCAAAGTCATCATAATTATCTAATATTATTTTTTCCTTTTATGCGCTATACGATGAATTATTATAAATATGAATTATGATGACATAAGGACATAACTTAAAAAAGGCAGCTCACAACTCTGGAACAAAATTATCTAACCAAACCCCTAACTAAACCCTTAGGCCAAGAAGCATTCAGACGTAGTCCCTACCCGCTATGCGTAATTATTTTCTTTGTCTGAACCTATACTGCAATGCATTTTGGTGAAAGGATCCGAATGGCTAGCACGAGTGACTTCGTCTCATCGCTGCAACCAGGTTCATTCTCAAGTTACCTATTTACGAAAGGCGCGCCTGACTCGAAACCTTACGGCGCTAGCTGTTTAGATGCCCCAGACGAAACGCTTATAAGTTATAATGCATAAGAGTATTAATAAATGTCAGACGATGGTGATGATGATGTCTCTACGTGTGAACGAATATCAAATATGAATCGCAGGTTCCTACATACTGATAGGTACTTTGAAGATACTAGCAATGACGGCATATGAATTTGCCGCTAGAGGCGCTATTGTAAATGAGGTATTATACAGAAACATAAAATTAGTAGTACCTACAAGTTGCATATTCCGGCTTTACATAACGGATTTTTAGTGTTATTAAGATTGTTTCCTTCCGATTATTATCGCAGACATATCTACGACAGGTTTATTAAAAGAGAAAAGAAGAGTTATGAAAATTAGGAGCCAAATTAAGCAGGCAAATAAAATGGCAGCTAATTTAGAAGATAAGATAGGACTGTGCAACACTGTGGGTAATAAATAGCTTGCTATTAAATATTAATTAAAAGAAATCCTGAATAATGTGATATACCTTACTCTACAGTGGCGCCAACTAGTGAGTACAAATACGATAGCCCTCATTCTAACAAAGTACAAAAAAATTGACTCCCTGGTATTCAAAAAGGGTTAAAGGTGGCATTGATTCACATATTTGCATCTGCTAGACTCATATGTAATATTTATAACTAGCTGAGCTAGTAAAAAATATTTCGCCTTAAAGTCAGTTTTTGTCTGAGATGGCGCTGCATACGAAAAATTAAAGTTTTTTTGTGCATTTTTCATATTTTTGATTAGATATTCAGCTATTCGTGGAAGAGAGAAAGCCAACAAATCAATAATCATAAAAATCCGTGCAGCTATTCCAAAGTTATCAATAGTTAAAATAACACGACTTACTTTTGTACGTATAGATTTGTAAAATTTCTGGTAAAAGTAAAGTTGATATAAAAACGTAAATATAACGTGAAAAGTTACGCTAACAGCTTAGCAAGGTGTTGCAATATTTTTCCACCCGCCAGTGCCTCCTATTTGCATGTGTGTGTAAGACCTAGTATCTGTATAAGGCCGTTAATGACACCAGCGTTTGTGCAGCTATTCTCCGAATTGGTGCATAATTACCATTTGAGTGTAGTCTCAAAAAATCGGCCGTATTGAATTGTGTGCGCAAATTAATTGATAATCTATAAATGTATTAAGAATTTTCTAAAAACTACAAAAAACCGACAAAATTGATTATAGCGCCATCTAACGGGACTTTTACAATGAGCTAACGCGAGCATCCGCCTTAAGCCATTTGTTTTTAAACGTCATCCATTGAACTCTGTAAGTAAAGTGACAACGTAATATTTAACTTAGATTCTCCGATTACTTATTTATTAAGTCAACGTTTACTGTTCATAGGCTACTTGAATATGTATTTTATACGACACAATATTATTGTTCTAGTACGTTCACAATATTTACCGACCTAATTCGCCACCTGACTCATCGTTTCGTTGTACACAAAAGCTTATCGCTACGTATTTTAAAATAGAACTTTTGTCTCTAACACTTAATCCCTCAAAGGGAACGTATATTTACGACAAAAGAATCGTCGCAACCTTGTCATTTGCAGATCTGATTCAAATCTTGCTCAACATGCGAACCTGAATTTCGCGATAGCTTAGTTCTCTCTCGACTCCATCTGAGGTTACGTAAAATTCTACGTAAGACGCATAGATGGCTTTTTGGCGACTTGGCCTTACGCAACCGAATAATAGGGGTCCATTAGTGACGTCAAAATCAGATTGACAAAAATGGCCATGTTTTGTGCCGACTATTCAACTAGAAAGCGTTCTTATTTAATACTTTAATACCCGAAGCTTTTTATAGGGTTTATAATGAAAAGACCGGTCCAAACAATAAATGACAAATGTTCCAATCAGTTCCATCTAAGTTTTCTTCCTACCTTTCCTCCTTAAAACAGTAACAGTAATAGTATTTTTTACTTCCTGATGAATATAATTTTAGGATTGCGTTTTAGGAATTTTCGAGATGGCCCTACCAGAGGCCGTTCTGTCTATCGCGTTCGGAGTTACAATTGCATTTTACCTACCGCTATCTCATGCCGTTTAACAGATAGAAATGCTGATTTCGATTGTGACCGCGTACGCGTTTGACAATAACACAGAGGAGACTGCTGTTCGGAGCTGACTGTGTCTGAACTCAGTCTTATTCCAGTTATCGGTTGTTGCAGGTGGACAGCGGCGGCGGTGGCTCGGCCGAAGTAATGGTGTACTCTCTTGGCTGGGGCATGGGCGAGCCGGAGCGGCGCGGCGCCGACCGCAAGCGCTCGCAACCCGCTGCCGCGCTGTCGCCCGACGACGGCCATGAGGTGGATGTGTTGCCGCTCAACAACCAGGTAATAATAATGCTCATATATACATAATGAAGTCTGATTACGACGAGCGGAAGGTCAAAAGTGTCAAAACGACCCGTGGTTTTCAATGCAAGGCGTTGTCATTGCACCGATTTTTTTGCGAGCTCCTGTCATATTAAGAACCGCATATTTCTCTCCATTTTTGTTGCAACTCTTGGAGTGTACACCACCGGAAAAAGATTACAATTTTAGCCTAGTAACATGAATTGGGTTTCTACAAGTTGTATTGTACCTGTTTCCGGGTATTTTGTACGGAATGTATACTTTTTTTAAATTTCGTTACAGGAAAATTGTAGCTTCCTTGTTTCCATGTTATGGCGTGTCGCATAGCATTGTTTCATTGAGTTTACCAAGTTTGAGTCAACCGATCGCAGGGGGCGTTGTAATTTTGGAACAAAGAACTTGAGATAAATGGTTGTCATTTGATTGCATTGGTATATACCTAGCTGTAGTTTACGTTATTGTCGTTATTTTGTTTAGTTGTAGTTTCCTCTGACAATACTTCTGAGTACACCCTGTTCCATATTGCCAGTTGCTGAAAGATAGATCGATAGGGGTCGCTGACCATTTGTTGTTATAATAGAAGTGTACTCTTAAATGCAGAAATTGTTAGTGCGCACAAGCAGTTGCAGTTGCTATAGCGGAAAATATGGCTCGCACTATACACGGATATCTTATTTAGGTTTACAGACTTCAAGCCACGTGTTTATTGTCTTAATGTTTTGATCTTGAAATAAGTGTTGACCGCGTTACACCGGTTTTGTTGTGAGCGATGCCAGAAGATACAGGACAGCCGATATATTTTGGCTATGGCGCCGAATTTTTAGCGCTTTAATTTACATTTGGAGAGAGATGTTAAGTACTAAGTATATTAGAAACATTGTGTGACTCAAATTTATTTTATTCATTTTAATTAGATAATACGTGTAGTGTACCAGGGATTGTAAGTATTATATCGTAAATTTTTTCGGTCTTAATTCTGTTCTATTTTTTAAGAGGTAGTCAGTCGGAGATTGGTATTCGTGATCACTATTATCTCCCTCTCCTTCCAATCCATATGCCAAAACTCTGATTTTATCTGTGTATGATCTAAAAGTAACATCAAAGCTTTTCTTTGCTTTTCAATTTGCTTTTGTAATGCTTTGATTGTAAGTCAGTGGAATCCATTGAACTGTGAAACTTCTTTTCTGTAACCTAGCTCAGGAGCAGAGAAATGATCGGGTATACGGGGATTTATAAGCAAGTGGCCGGGCCTCGAACGCCCTCGGGCGAGCGGTCAGGTGGAGAGGGTCAACGGCACAGCCGTCTGCGTTTTTTACTTATTGTGTCCACGGTCCTGTTTAATGCGATCGCGTGTCGACCGCTTTTTATTACGTTTTGTGTGCTATATGCGACCTGTTTTTGTGACAAAGGGCAGTATTATGGTCATTTGGTAGAGTAGCCGGGCACTGGTCAGCAGTCTGTACAATAACCTTACATGGTAGAGTCGAACTAACTTAACGTCTACCAGTTAAAGCTAAGTGAGACTTGTTATGGCCACAAAAAAAGGTGAACAACTAAGAATTCATAAAAATATTACGACAGTCTTTATACATGCTGCAACTGCTGCAAATGTTGAGTTCAAAACTATCGTTCAACCTAAATTTTCCTATGTTCTTGCATCCTCGGTCTCTTGACCGTTTGAGCAATTCTGAAATCGCTAGATTTTGCCCGATTTTAATAGAAAATAGAAACTTCTCACAGCTCCGTGAAATTGGGATTGTTCATTTTTTTTAACCCCCCCTTTTTATATTTTTTTTAGAAAATATGGAGCACTTTAAGAAACTAATTTGAATATTTTGTCATTTCATGGCTTAATTTAATTAATATAATTGCTTAAAAAAATCAGATACGACTTTTCGTAAATTATATACGGCCGGCTGAAATAGGCAATTTTCCCACAATCCTTTGGAAATTAAAAAAAAATAGTTGTCATAACTGTTGTGACTGTCATCTCAATGTCAAATATACTGTTTACCTTTGGTTTACCTACAAGATTATTGTATGTTGCGTTAAATCCTGATCATGGTTATAATGAGTTGAAAATTTATGAATGTGGAAGTATGTGGCATTGTGTTTTGGTACCTACTTACATCGAAATGATCCTCGCAACAATATTGTGTACTTATAAACTTTGAAGTATTCAACATTTACTTCGCGACACCACTTTTCTCTTAAATCTTCTCGGATCCGTGCGAACTATTGTTTTGGAGCTGTTTTTAGTCATTATTTCAGGTTGGAACGAATCATTTTCTGTAATTTCCATTATTTCGTTTTAAATCGACCGATAATTTTAAGTTGTCAACAAAACAATATTTACTTTACTGACATTGGGTGACACTGATAACTAGTTGACATATAGATTTAATAGACAAACTAGATATTTGCCTATTTATTTTTTTACAACTACCAACAGCCGCTCGGTAAAGTCGAATAAAGTTCAAACAATTTTTTTGCAAAATATCCGTAATCCTTGAGTATTTTTGAACGCCAGTAAGATAAAACAGTTCGCAAGCCCCATACTTCGAAATGGTTTTCAAATCAGGGTATGTTGTAAAAAAATGAACAATCCCAATTGGTGTTATTTTCAACCGCTGCGCGAGAGTGCTTAGATAGGACATAGATCCAATGGTATAATATTCATTAATACTAATCGCCATATGCTCACAACTCGGTCTTGTAATAGTATGGCTGTTGCGAGCTAAATTTGTGCAAAATCGACATCAGTTTGTTACGAATACTGAGGAATTCGCATTATGTTTTCAGCACATTGTCCTCTTATCTGATAATAATTGTTTGGCAACACTTTTGTTTGCAGCTCAAGGCTTTCGGGTATCAGTCAATATAAAATTGTACGCTTATTGTTTACTATTATCACATGACGTCAATTCTGTGACGACGAATTAAATTTTACCATTCGAGCACGGACAATAATAACATCTGCTATTTTGATTCTAAAGTGACCGAACCAGTTGTTTGTAGAATGTATTTAGAACTGATAGTTGTTTTTTGCGTTCGTTATGTTATGTTCTTGTGCAAAGCATAAACATTATCTTTAGGTAAACTGAAAATGCTCGTATGATCTGGCGTCATGGAAAGTGCCTGCTCCGCCGTTGGCAGCGATGACGGTGGTGTGTACAAGTGTGAATAGGATTAACTGTTTTAATGCGTTCGCGTTGAAGTGAGTGATGTGTGGTATAGTGACGTGTGCTGTAGCGTGTGGTGTTGCAGGTGGGCGGGCACACACGGCTGCTGGTGCTCAACGACAGCACGGTGATCAAGCCGCTCAACATCCGCGAGCTGCATTTCTACATGAACATTCCCGAAGACATCCAGAGCTTCGTGCCCCGATACAAAGGTGAGCATCCTCCTTTACCCCGTTGAACTGTATTTGCCCGGAACGCTTTTACGATTCGCTGAATGCATCATTATCATTCATTGCATATCATTTTTGTTTTATATATTAATATTAATAAAACCGTTTTGTCAATGCCTCGTTTTTGTTTAAACTTCGATTGTGTTGTTTGATGTTATTTCATTTTTGGAGCACTAAGGAAATTAATATTATTGGAACATGTGATTCGGGAACGTTCACAGCTTTATGAGTGCACGGTCGGGTCGCATGCCCAGACGAATACTTACATCGGTATTCATACATCGGAATGCGTGTTGTCCGCCTCCGTTCATTTAGTGTTGGAACTGGAACGTCTCTGTGACTTGTTTTCGGAATATTTAATATCCGCTATTAATATATGGCACGAACTCGTTCGTCGACTCCTCGTTGCCGTTGAATCTTATCGTCAGTTCCGATTACAATCTAATCGCGACGCCATTCGGTGCCGTAGCGCTGCGTAAAACTGTGAAACAAAGGCCAACTGTACAATAATGCAAATATAAACTTTTTCCTTATTGCTCAACTGATCGTGACCATCATTTATTGAGTATGAGTGTGAAAGACCGTGTGTTTGTCGATGTCAGCAAACCCGCCACCGCTTATGGGGACTTGATGCAGTACATAAATTTACATGTTGTAATTCAACATTGATTTTATTGATACAGTTTTTGTCCTACGTCAATTATCTTGATTTACTTCGTTAGAAGCGATAGGAGGATTACCATTTTCATACAAAATTAGTATTGGCATTCCAACCTCTCCCAAAATGTGATCCGATTTTTTCGTTTCCTTATTTCCATTTACATTTCTTTTTACAGTTTTCATTTTATTGTTACTGAAGTTCATCTTTGTTAATACATTAAGAAACCCTAAATTATTTTAGCAGAGAAAAGTATATAATATGATCTAGTAATATATTGAAGGAATACTAAAACTCGGTAACATTTTGGAGAAGAATTTTATGCAAATATTGTATGAAACTGTTAAATCGACATTACAATGTTATGGCTGTGAGGACTGTTGTTTAGATAAATGTGTTATTTTATTTCTTAGCTTTCTTGTGCCTAGGTTTAACATTATGTTCAATTTATTTAATAGTAGGTACCTACTACCTCCATTTGAAAATGATGATACTTGGTTAGTATTGTTTTGATAGATAATAAAGAAACAAACTTAAGATTATACATTCAATATATTATGTTCACAACAATTGATTATGCAATAAATAATCTGCCATAGAAAAGCTAATAGCTAGAATTTTTTACATTTTCCGTCGCAGTATTCTCAACTTAATTACGATTCGATGCCGTTTACGACTTACACGTACAAATTGTTAGTGCCGTCGCATGTGTACGGGACGTCGCGTCGTAATAGATAGAGAGAGATACGATTTGATGTGCACTACGCGTTAGTATGGCGGTTGGCATGCCTCTCGGTAGAGTGCGGGCGGGCGGGTTTGCGCGAGCGGAAGAGGAAGCGGGAGCGGGCCTGGGGTCAGGAACAAAATATTAGTTTCCTTGTTGTCGCAAGGGCTGCGGCGCAGCGGCGGACGGAGCGGCTCCGGCGGCACTCGACACTACCGCCCCTAATAGCGCCCTATAGCGGTAAATTTACATTTTGGGTTTGTAAACCTTTACTTAAACTACATTCACGACCATCACACGATACACCTACACACAACACACACACACGCTGACACGAAACAAACTATTCGGAACACCACTTTTAACATTTCCCGAAACACGAACTCTACACATGAAACACATCACAAAAGATATACAAACCCTTTTTAAAATGTAACCTTAAATCTTCACTGTATCATCAAAATTAATGCTGCCAACTTGCACTATAGTAAGTTCATATTGATTTTACAACGAAATCATTGAATAAGAGAAGAGGTTTTGTCGATCTCGGCACACGTCCGAACGGCGTCAGCGCCCCCAGAGCCTCATCAGGGTGATTCTTGGCCGGACAGTGACGAACATCGAAACTCTTCTTGATTAATTTGTTACCCAAATAAATTTATCGTCAAGTTCTTGATCCTTTTCGAGACAATTTATTGCTGATTAAAAAGTGTTACTTGAAAACGTTTGTGTGTGCGTGGTCAGTGTAGTGATGGGCAGGCTGTTTGTTGCAGGGGTGATGCAGGCATCCATGGCGGGCGGGAGCAAGCCGGACAAGCGCTACTCGCCCTGCTTCCGCGACGAGAATGGCCGCAAGCAGTCGCTGGGCGGCAAGCGCAAGCGCGACGACGTATTCAAGTGCGTATAGCACCGCCGGCCGCGTCGGCCCCGGCCACTGCTCGACACTTGTCATGTGTCCTTTATCATATTTCAGAAACTTTGACGACCCGACCGGCCCCCGGCGTCGCCATTTATTCATACGCATATTACATATACCACTAACGCGACCGGCGCGCCCGTCACACCGCGCCACCGAATGTGACTCGCGTCGCCCAGTCGTGGTAATGATAATTTGATTGCAATGTAACAATATAACAGATTACACCATCACTGTGTTTCATTATTTCTATACTGTTCGCGGCACCGTTTGTGCTCATGCTCACGGCGGAGCTCTAAAGCTACATTTCCTGTTGCAGATTTAAAGTTCACCGGAATGGCAATGCGAGCGAAGTGCTCAAGAGTATAGCGTACATGGACAATTCTAATAAACAATGTGAGTACACCCTTAGCGTATTCGACATCCACCCCTATTTATACAAAAATTTAACCATGGGAAAATTGACACCAAACTAAGCAAGCTTGTAATATGGGTACAATCTAACTAGTTAAATACATATTAAACATCCAAGACTCGAGAACAAACTTTCGTATTCATAATTTCTGCTTCGATCCTGGGACCATAAGCTTTCACCATTTCTTTTTATCAAACGGTAAATGATGAAGGTAGAAAGAGATGGTGAATACTATCGAACGTCTGTATCTACGTTAGACAATATGCCTTGAGGTATGAGGTTTCCTAACTACTAGGACGTCTATTCGTCTTTAAAATGCTACACTGACGTGTTCTAATCACGCGATCAACACTTAACGAGCGATATCATGCGGCATTATCGACCGCGGCGTTTCCAAACTGGTGCGAGTCGCAACGGTCACTCCGAACAGCTGGCTTCAGCAATAATTGTTATAAAAACACGAGATCACGTAATCCTATGACGAAACGCGATAACCGCGATAACACAGTTATTTTCATCTTCGCAGGTTGTTGCTAAATTGTGTTTTAAATAATCGCGTTAAAGATCATTTTGTGACGTGTGAATTGCCGTGCAAACTGATTTGGCGTGTTTTCACAGAAAACTGGGTTATGGGTATTTTACGGCATTTATCAGTGTCATTCATCAATCATTTATCTGTTCTATCAACGTATAGAACGGCTGGAATTGGTATTTCTTACTGAATGCACTACTACAACTATAAAGCCTGCGGAATAGTCAGATAGGGTGATAACAGAGTTTTTGTAATATCGGTTTTAAATAACACTTTCTTAGATTAGATAGTTAGCTTATTACTTAAGCCGTATAAAAGTTACGTACGTTATTGCGTGAGATGTCAAGTTACACTTTACTTATCTTTAAAGATCACGACGAGTTAGAACACGTATAATTCTATTAATAGCAATCAATTGATTATCTATTAAAATTAGCTAGACATTTTTATTGATTTATCAGAAATACAGAGTACTTGAGTGGGAATGGGCAGGCCATATCGCTCGTAGAACAGACAACTGTTGGGGTAGAAAAGTTCTCGAGTGCCGACCACGAGCCTCCCACTAGGTGGACCGACGACATTGTGAAAGTTGCGGGAAACCGGTGGATGCAGGTGTCGAGTTGTCGTTCATTGTGGCGTTCTAAGGGGGAGGCCTTTGTTCAACAGTAGATGTCTTCTCGCTGATGATGATGATGATTATGATGTGAAATAAATGGAAATCTCATATTCCTTTATGGAAATAAATGAAAAATAAGTTTGTACATAGCACAAATCACACAATATAATCTAAAATTAAATATCTTACTTACTTTACCTGTTTTATCAAATGTTCGATACAGGTATAATTCACTTACACTAATAGATGGTGTTTATCCCCTTCGTAATAATGAGTCATACATGCCACAAATGGCATGACGCAAACCATATTTACGAAACGACCAGCTAGGTTATAAATAAAATTGTTCAAAAACAAAAACCCGACTGCTAACAAATGACAAAAATACCATGATTGACTCTGGCAAACTCGCAGCTAACATTGTGTTTTTGTTGTCAGATTTCCTAATGATGGAGAACATAACGTCGTCATACCGGCGGCCGTGCATCTTGGACTTGAAGATGGGTACACGGCAGCATGGTGACGACGCCAGCGCAGAAAAACGGTCCAAACAAATAGCCAAATGCGCAGCAAGCACTTCTGCGTCATTAGGGGTCCGTCTATGTGGCATGCAGGTTAGTTCCTTATCTAGATTTATTTAGGGTTCTATGCTAATTTTACCTATGACAGGTAACCAAGACGCATACTAACGTAAAAGCTAACGCGAGAGATATTCAATCCCTGCCTCAAGTGCTTTTTGAGTGACACCTGTCGGTGTTATGTTTCTTTTATTCCAGAGTTCCAGACTATTACTGTTAGATAGGTATAGGTATTTAAATTAAGGATTGTCTTATAGGTATGTTCATATCGAAGTAAAACAAAATTAAAGTAAAAAAAGTTGTTTTGGCATTTCTTTGGATGATTAATATCAACATCAATAAATTATATTGTATCAACCTGCACTTAACAAGGTCATTTAATAAGTAGATAAGCTTTGCAGTATTAGTCACAATGGCTCACTGTTAGCAACCTATGCTATTCGAATACCAAATAAAACTTTTTCGGTGAGCTAACACTATTCGATTCACTGTTATCACATACCTACCTATACATGTTTCTCACAGCATTGTTTCTTAAATTGCGTGAGACAATTATAGGTATTATAGCGTTGGAATTATACTTTTCATTCCTCTAACAGGCTTGTTAAGTGGAAGCCGCAGACAAGCAATTTAATAATAGTCATGACAGCTTGCAACAAAGATGATCTCAGCTTTACCACATAGCGATAAAAACGTTTACAAGTATCTGAAACGTCTGAACGGGTACTAAAACGCACGTGTCTGTCCTGTTATATAATGTATGTTGGCACCATTACTCGACCAAGACTGTTCCCCAATTGGACTATTTATTGCTGTTTAATACTATAGAAACAACAATGGTGTCTAAACATCAAACGCGTACGAGTCAAATTCATGATTGAGTAGGGTATGATTTGTATTGTTTTCCCTTGTTTTGTAGAGGTACAAGATGTATTATAAATAGAAAAGTACAATGAGACAGATATAATCAAAGTAGTAGATAGCTACATAGGAAATTATAATAAGTGACAATAAGAATATATTATATAATATTTATTTGAGTAACAAATGAAATTCATTTCTTGATCATGATAATGGAGATATAATTGTCGTATTATTAGTATGTAATGTACCTATATGCAGAAAAGTACATGATGTTCATGTTGGGAACTCTTGCACGTAATGTGTTTTGAGGCTCTGGAATCTGAGAACGATACCGTACACGATAAGCGTGTTTAGTTAGGTACATTCTTAAGTCAATGACACTTGCCACCTACTTGTAATTGTTTACTGTTTGTTACTAATTTACTCGTTCAGGGTTCAAGGTTGTTTTTAGTAACAGCTTACACGCTTATACAGCTTCAGGTGTAAATGTGGATTAAATAAATCTTATAATAATGTGATTAGCGTTATTCTAAATTATAGTCGATAACGAATGTTTGTTTACAATATGACGTCGGAATATGAGGCGTAACGTATTGTATCGATTATGAATTTTCTAGAAAAACATTACTCAAGAATAAAAATTAGAATAATTTATTTGTTGAAACTCTTTCTACTTTATCGAAAAGTGAAAAATATTATGTGCTTCATAATCTTTAGATTATGATATAAATATTAAAATAAAACCTTCCACGTGCGCTTCGGGCTAAGCGCATTGCCGTGTAGGGTTCCGTACTGATAAGCGGCAATTATTCGATAATAAGTATTGGTAGACTATTAGGTACTCGTTAAAAAGCCGTGATAAGTGGTTTGACCCGAACCCAAACACGAGCTCGCACCTTTTCAAAGAAGGAAAACAAGTGTAAAGATTCAGGGGAGTAGATCTGTACCCAGCAGTGGGTAGGATAAAGGCTGGAAATGTTTTCTCGGTAACTCGAAGAAAATATAGCTGTGGTATCCTTTTAACTTCGTTATATGTACTAACATAATATACGCGTATACAACCTAAACCTACTCTTTTTGTGTAAACCATTTACTCTGGCCGTCATAGTTATGGACTTCAATATAGTATTATGAAACGTTTATCAAGCCTATCTAGGACTGAAAAGTTGCTGAATTTATAGGCAGCGACGGTTTCTGATTGCATAAAGCGAGGTCATAAAGTTTCTGCGACGATGGTGCAATGCACGAGTTGGTTTAGCTAGCATTGTATTTGTGCCAGCAATATAGTGTTAAAATATTTTATTTTATAGCTAAACAAACGACTGCTGTATTTTATCAGAACAAACACGATACTTGACGACAGTGAGTCAGACCGAGTCTTTCATTCATTTTATGGCACGGCTGTAAAGCTGATTTAAAACGCCACGCCATTCCTCAAACATGCGACTGAAAAAGATATCGTCATTACTATCTACATTATGAAAGTCCTACTACCAATCGCCTCTAATAGTGTTTCTGCTAGGATATTATGACAATCGATAAAATCTAGGTGTGACTGAGGCTAGCAGAAGGCTACTATTGATAAAAGCTCGGTGTTTATTGGTTTCCTTTATTCAAGGTTTCTTAAATTTGTTCCGGAATATTTCAGAAGGTCTTTCGGTGTGTTTGACTGAACACCCTTTCAAAGATTTTTAGTTAAATTTTTGTTTCAAAATTTACTCCCGACTTTGTCGCGGTTCACTTTGAACTTTGATCAATGAATGTACCTACGAAATACATTTACAAGGCTAATAAGTCACATTAATCCAACCTGCCGAAATTAAGTTATAGCCTCGCGTCCAAGTTGTAGTAATAATAAGTCTTCTTTATTATGTATTTCTTTTAATTAATCTCTAAGTACAACATTCAATCAGCGCCATTAAGCTTAGTGTGTCGTCACTGGCGTCGCGCCCAAAAACTGCTGTCAGAGTGACAGCTGCTATTCGTTCATCAACCTGATTCTCACAACACAAGTATAGAATAGTTTCGAGTGATTTAATATGAACGTTCGTTCGTTCCAGGTGTACGTGCAAGAGACGGGCGCGTGCGTGCGTCGCGACAAGTACTGGGGGCGCGCGCTCTCTGAGGGCGGGTTGCGCGAGGCGCTGAGCGACTTCTTCGCGGCGGGCGGGGCGCCGCGCGGCCGCGTGCTGCGCCAGGCGCTGCGCCGGCTCGACGCGCTGCGCCGCGCCATCGCCAAGCAGACCAGCTACAGGTTCTATTCGTGGTGAGTTGGTGACACCGTTGCCATAGATTAGGCGGTCGATATTATCGTGATACTGGGCCCAATTTTATAAAGCTACAAGTTACAATTTACAAGCGGAAGTCTGTATCTAACCTTTATAAAATAGGACCCTGGTTTTCCTTCCCGTCTGATCCATGCCATTGTCCAAGTCACGATTCAAGTTTGGAGTGAACGGTCGCCAGCGCCACTATACGACAGCTATCAGTGCGACCGTTCTTTTTCGAAGGCTTTTTCTCGCACCGTTCCGTAAGCTTTTCCCTTATACGTTACGAAAACCTTATGATTAACGGTAGCGTCGTGTTTGTATTTTGTTTTTGATACATTTCTGCAACACGTTGATTGGTTAGCGATTACGACGTCTTTCATTTTTCAAAAAGAAAACTACGACATTCCACACTTCACGTTACTTATTTGTATCTTTTTAACGGATATATCGCCGGGGACGCATGTACCCAGTACTTTGTATCAAAGTTAAGCATTAAACCAGTGTTTTATTTTTACAGTTCACTACTGATCGTATACGAGGGTGACGTGTCGAGTTTCCCGGACGAGGCTTGCGGCAGTTACTCTGCGGACGCGTCGAGCAGTTCCACCGACGCGCCGCACTCGCACTTCGACATGTCCACGCTACACGACGGGATATCTGCGGAGCGGGATCGCGAGCCCTTCCCGCCGCACTCTGAGGTGATACATCTACCGACGCTCATACTAAAGCCGGGTATAAGTGCCGGCACGTAAGTCTAGCGATGACCTTGTATGCGCAGAAGTATAAAATACGGTATCCGTGGGTGCGCAGATCCCCTCCACGTGACTCGTCATCGCTAGACTTACGTGCCGGTACTTAAATACACGAGCATGCAGGTTTTTAGTTATCACGTATTTTGGAGTGCGTATGCCTGGCTCGCGTTACGTACGTGACGGTTGCCCTAATAGATGGATCGTCGAGGGACGATTGCGTAGGCGTAGATGATCGAACCCGATTTGTGTCGTCTCAGGAGACCATGGGCGGCTACGAGGAGGGCGAGGTGGGCGGGTCCGGGCACTCGCCGCGCCGGCAGCCGCCCAGCCCCGACTCGACGGACAGCTGGATGGCGTACTCGTCCACCAGCAGCGAGTCGTGGCGCGGCTCGCCGGCGCCCGCGCCGCCCGCGCCCGAGCCGGGCAAGCGCGCGCGCACGGCCGCCGAGCCCGCGCCCGCGCCGCCCGCGCCCGAGCCGAGCTCGGAGCGCGTGGACATCCGCATGATAGACTTCGCGCACACGACGTTCGCGGGCGCCGCCGCCGAGTCGCCGCTGGCCACGGCCACGCCGCACCACGGGCCCGACTGCGGGTTCCTCACCGGCATCGACAGCCTGACGCGGCTGCTGACCGAGATCCTGCAGCCCTACAGTTAGTGAGCGAGGGCGCCGCCCCGACTGACCGCGCCGACGGATCTCTCCGCGTGCTCGCGCACTTAGTGAATGTTGGCGGTACAGACTACGTTTGTTTCGATGTAAAGAATACTATTTTTAAAGTGGGACCCAGTAGGTAAAGTCGACACGTTCGTATTTTTAAGTATTACTTTTAAGTTATTCCAGAATGATGAGCTTTTGATTTGTTCCCTTGGTGATTCTGCGTTCGTGACTATGAAATTGGGTAGCCATTCGCCGGTAGATTGTTATAGAATACTTTGATTCGTGTTCCGAACGATCTTGTTCATTTTGCATTTAGTTCCAAAAGTGCTTTGTAATTCTAGTGAGTTTTAAAAACTATATTGTTACTGATCGTTTTGTAGGACCTAAATTAATAGTATTGTAAATAAAATAGCCCAGTCACTCATACCAAAGTCGAAATAGTAAATGAATTGAATTAATCATTTGGTTCCGTGTGTAGCAGGATAACTTGGAGTATTTTCTTAAAAAGAGTACCTTTATGTCAATCACTACTTAGTTATTACTCAAGCTGATGGTTTTCCGGTGAAGTTATGTCATTCAACTAACTAACTGATAGTGTTATGTGATTCCCACCCAACCTTTTTTTAGACTAGTACTCTTGTTTTGAAAATACCGTATTACAAATTCTCAATAGAAATGTAAGTAGATATACATATATTGAACTGACCACTGAGCGCTGTTATTATCTTTATCTGTGTTTAGCAATCAAAAAGAAAACCATAATTTGAACATTTTGTGTCTAGCGTAAACGCTATAGAAACAAAATGGACATACTTGACTTAAAATCTTTTTTTTTCTAACAGTATTACGAATGTTGAATAAATAAATAGTGAGGATGAATACGTGTAAGATTTCGTTTGGTGAATTAATTTTTATTCCGAATGATAAAATGTATTGCCAATTGTTAGCTATTTACACTGTGGTAGCAATGGGTTGACGTAAGTTATAACTCTTAATGATAAATGTACATAGATGTTTGTTCCCGCCAGGGTCAGTGTAAACAGCTAGCTCGCACAACGACGCGTGTGACCACTAGTGTTAGTTAGCCAACATTCCTTTGTGCTGCATTCGTCATTGTTTGTCCTTTTTAATTTTATTAGTGGGATAAATTTATGAAAAGTACCTGGTTTAATTAGGATGCTAGGTTGTATTGCAAATTATCATTTTATGTCTGTTATTTTTAATAACCGTATGACACTATTTTGTTAAATAAATTTTAGGTATTTTAATGTTGGTTTTATTGACATCCTTGAACATATTTTATAGGCTATGTAACCCAAGAAGCTTCTTATGGGATATTTTTAGGATGACAGAGGAATGTGTCTAATGGAATGGCACATATTAACGCATAAAAACAACAATCGTTATAACAACGCAAAGTAATCATAATAGGTATCAGAATGATTACCTTATGTAACAAGGTGTGTAAAAATCAATCTGGCCCTTATTGAGGCTATGGGTCGTGGTCCGCCAAATTTGGTCCACACGGAAAAAATGCTGCCATTATTTCGAATCACTACTTATTATTTTAATACAAAAATAGGTAGGTTCGGTTAGTTAGATATCTTCATTTGCCCGAAGGGCAAAAGAAGATAAATACGATATATATGAGGCCTAGGTTCTAAGTACAAATTTCCGCCATACGATAGATAGGTAAGTTGATATGAGATTTAGAACAGTATAAAATCAGGTGTACTAAAACTATGAGTTGACTGTCGACCGTAACCGTAACTAAACAGTGATAAATAGTTGCATTCGCGTGTCATCGTGCGAGGGCCTGGCCTGCCAGAGTTACCCTCCTACGGTCGACTACGCCTCCGGTCTGAGCACAGTCTCCAATGTGCCTGGTGCGTACGTTTAGCATGTAGCCGGTCCGGGCTTTATTTATCTTTATTTAGTGTTGCCGTACGCAGATGCCCTAAGCATGACACCAGCTTTGGGAGCGAGGACCTCCACCTTCCCCATAGTCCTGGCCTCATTGCTCCAACTCGTAATCGACCCTAGTTACAATGACTTGGGGTATTTATTTCATTTGGTGTAAATCGGCTGTCCGCGACAGTATCACCATCCAAATGATGATGGATGTTTACCGTGTGTAAAAGTATCTTGTAATAAGGAATGATTTCAAACGGCCGCTTCTTTTAAATTTTTGATATATAAAGTAATGTGAAAGTTATTTCGTTCAAAAGGGCCAAAATGTCATTACCAAGGGGTGTCCGCTTTCCAATTTTCGGTAAAACTTCTGCAAAAAGTACCATTTAACTGACGTTTACGGCTGAAGCTACTATTTCCCTAAAAAGTTTCATAGTTATATCATACAATATTGATTGCACAAATTAAAGCGCATCATATAAAACGGAACAGCAACATCGTACATTTTGGTTCCTGTTTAACTCATCATCACCGTGGCACAACGTAACGCGACATATAGCTCTGCACTGAACAGTTCTGCACAACCCCCGCCGCTCCCCCCGCGTGCCTCCTGTCACCATTCAGAAGGCAGAATGAGCCCACGTAGCGCAAAGCAAAATTAAGAATTTATTTATTTTTTACAAAGTCGTACCGTGGTTTTTGTCACAATAATATTGTCATTCCCTTGGGTCTCATTCCTCGGTAAGTATATGAATTGTTTATATTTATCATATTTTATCGTATAGCCTAACCGATTGATTATATTCGTACTTAGTCCGAGATAACTATGTAGTTCCGTCCTTTCTTGCTACTTGAACGCGACGTATAAAGTTAAAGACACCATAAACAAAAAACAGCACCTGTCAATACTAATCACATATGTCATCTGTCATTTCGCGCTGGAGCGCAATCGACACAAAAGATGTTTTTTCTTTCGGGAAAAATACTTTTTATTGTATCAGTTATCGAAAATATTATATTGCACCATGCCAAAAAGAGAAATACTGCAATTAGAGAAAAGGCTGGATAGAGATAGGAAAAAGTACGACGCAATTTCTACAGAACATCGGCTTCTCCAAAGGGTAAGTGATTAGGATTAATATAATACAGGGGGTTTAGGCAAAGAAATATACATCTCTCTTCCTTATAATTATAAGTTCATTGCAACACGGGAAAGCTTTTCCCAAAAAATAGTTACTTACGAAGAGATGAGAACGTACGTACATTCCGTGGGAATGCTATGTACCTACACGTCTCACTGTATGGAGACTTGAGTATAATTAACTCTGTTTAAAAGCATTATCGTGTGACGATTTTGCTATCTATCCGTTGGATAGTCAATACTATGGCCAATGGTCAAACCTTGACATGTTTGTCACGATCCTAACCTAAATTGTTTGGGATAAACAAATTTTTGTTTTGAAATTCAGGCTTGGTATTTACTTTTTGCCTGCATATAATTCAGCTCAAAAACCAGAGCTTGACCCAAAAACGGAACCTGTAGCATCAGAATTAGAAACTCAGATTACTTAATTAATAAGCAAATAAATAATTCTGATCAAAGTGACTCAGAAGAAGTGACTGATATTTTGTCGGCACTAGGTGAGTCGAATACTGGTGAGAAACAGTATGGAGACAAGGTGCATGATCAGTTTTATAATACAATAAAGTATATCATTGTATATTGCCTGCCCAAGTAAATTAAAGAGAAACTTCTCGAGTCATTGCTGGTCCCTATCAACTGTAAACAGTTAGAAACGGGCTTGGCAAGTGTCAAGTTATTCACAACTTATCAAAGACTTTGACAGTCTGAATATCAATGCATATACCTATGCCTAATGCATAAATAACACATAAGAAATATTTAAGGTTCCAATTTAATTCGGGTTATATAAATACAATTGCTTACCATTTGGCATAAGCACCGCACCATTCCATTTCACAAATTTGTTAAAGCCGGTGATAGGATATCTTAAGATAAGACGGCATTCGCTTACTGGTTTATGTCAATGATCTGATTTGTCTGGGCTCAACTTATGATGAATGTGTCAGTAATGAAAAAATTTTAAAAAAGACATTTACTATGTCTTGATTTTGTCATAAATGGGGAAAAGAGTAATTTTACTCCACTTAATATCAGAATTTTTTGGTTTCCAAATAGATTGTAAAGGTGACATTAGCCCATACAAATATAAAATGGGAAAGACTGCGGAGGATAATTTAGAATTATTTAAATTTAGATTACTGCTTAGTTAGGAACTAGGATGTTAGGTAGTTTAGTTTCAGTATGGATGACAACATCTTAGGGTGTGTAATGTTCGTCATAACAACGATTTTTGCAAGTTTTAATTTCTCATAACACAAATATCAGAATTTCAATCTCGAAATATTGAGATCATACAAAAACAATATACATTTAAACAAATTGCCGAATTTCTCAAATCATAATATCAATTTGCATAAAATAATAATAATTAATTAATAATCATAACGGGTCCCCATGGGCCCGTGATCGGAAACCCGTACCAACAATAATAATAATAATAATTAAATAATAATAATAATAATAAAACAAAAAAAAAAAAAAAAAAAAAAAAAAAACTAACATTGAAGGCTAAGGCGGAAGCTACGCTACGCTTCGCTCCCGCCTTAGCCTTCTGAACCTAACCTATCCAAATCGCTTCTGCTCCGAACCGTCTTGCTCGCTCGCTTCGCTCGCTCGCACAATGCAAATGTTTTATGCATTCGGCACCAGCCAAATTTAAATATGCGACAAGAGATAGTTCGCTTACTTATTAAACATATTTTGCATAATGTTATACCCTCTAATCATTGTTCTAAATGTCGTTATGGATTTTAACTATTATATTGAATTATCGAATATTGAAATGAATTTATTGCAATCGTTGTTATGACTAATGAATGTTATATTGCTGCAGCAAAATTTAGGGCTTTGGAATGGTTGTGGGTAATTATGATAACATTATTACCATTGGCCAGAAGGCCAAAGAAGATCTCACATGGTGGAAGAATAATATTAGGACTAGGCCACATAAAGCAATATAATTTTGCTTTAGAGATTTTCCCAGATGCATCTTTAGTTGTTGGGGTACAGTATGTAATGGAAAGAGTGCTAAGGGAAGTTGGCCCATAGAAGAAAATAAAAATTACATTAATTATCTAGAGTTATTAGCGTTATATTTTGCTTTATGATGCCTTGCAGATGAGATTTTATTACGAATTGACAATACTACTGCCATTTCCTATATAAATAGGATGGGTTCTATTCAATTTCCACTGTTAAATAACCTTGCAAGACAAATTTGGAATTGATGCGAAGCAAGACATCTATGGATTCTTGCATCATATATTAATTCTAAAGATAACTCTCTGAGACAGATTATAAATCTCAGAGTTCAAATCAGGATATAAAATGGGAATTATCACAAGAAGTCTTTCAAACAATAGTTGACTCAATAGGGTATCTATCTATTGATCTGTTTGCTTCTCGTTTTAATGAAAAATGTGTTAAATACATTTCCTAGCACAGGGATCCATTTGCATGGAACATTGACGCCTTTACAGTCGAATGGAGGAGGTTATTTTAAACATTCCCTCCATTCTCATTAATCTTAGTAAGTAAGTAAGTAAGTCATTTATTTGTGATACACAGGTAAATTACATAGGATCTACAATAAATACAATTAGTGTGCTCTGTGATCTACCATAAAGGTGTACAAATGTTAACCTTAAAGACTAAAACAATATCCAACACAAAATTTAAAGTAGCAATAGATACAATACATCATGATTAATTATTATATTATTATTCATCATTACAGTATAATTCATAAATTATTTATTATTATCATTCATCATTAAATTATCATATTTAAAATTATTATTTTTGTCATTCATAATTACATTAGGAAAAAAGTTAATACAGATAATCAATTAAAATAAAATAATTGCTAGATTTTCCAAGTATTATCTGCGAAAAATTCGTCAAGGGTATAGTATGCCCCGTCCATGAGCCTTTCCTTCAATTGCTTTTTAAAGACAGACAGATCCAATTTTTTGAGGGCTTCGGGCATGAAATTATATATTTTAGATGCCATGCCGAGGATACCTTTTCTTAATAAGGCAGTTCTGCCTTTTACTACTTCCAATCTATGTTTATGGCGAACACTTCTAGAATTATTGCTACTCCTCAATGGAAACAATCGAGGATTTGATTTAACAAAGACTGCAACCTCGTACACATATAAGCTCGCCAGAGTCAGTATTTTCAATTCTTTAAAATAAGGCTTGCAGCTAATTGCCTGCTTAAGGCCACAGATTGCCCGGACACATTTCTTTTGTGATATAAATACTAGGTGTTTATTCGTTGAGTTACCCCACAACATTATACCGTACCTAAGAATTGACTCAACGTAGCCATGATAGGCCAGCAATGCGGTTTTTCGGTCAGTAGTTTTTGAGAGTTTTCTAAGAGCAAACACAAAACTGTTTACACGTTTGCACAATGATTCTTAAAAGTATTGCGTAAAATTAAGACCGATAGAACAACAGGAATATTAGTATTTCCAGTATGGCCCAACCAAGCCTGGTATCCATTGTTAAAATTTCTCATAGGCTCAGAAGTATGGTCACCACATCCCTTACATCTTCAACTTACCCTGGGGGCCTGTATATTATCAGGGAATCAATGAAGAGAAGAATGATACCTAATAGTATCTCTAGCCAAGAATAGCTTTAAGCAATATGATTCACATTTAAGACAGTGGTGGCAATTCTGTAAAACTCATAATGAAGATGTAGTAAGCGTTGTTGTACCCAAGATTATATCATATTTAATGTTAGTATTTCAAGAAGAAGCCAAACTTTGAATTGCTAACGGTTAACTTGGTCTTTAATTTTAGATAGCCATAATTATAGATCTGATAATGACGATAGAATAAAACGCTGGTGTAGGGGAGTTTATAAACTACTCAAGTAATCATAATCAAGTACCTGGGACCCAGCCACTGTTCTGTCTTACCTCAAATACTGGTATCTGTAGATTGCAAACTGTTGAATAAATATCTTTTGTTATTATTATTGTTATTATTATCCTTTAGAAACTTTAAATTTAAAAGAGCTCACTTTAAAGTCTATTGTATTAGTTTTGACTACAGGACAGAGGGTCTAAATGCGGTCGCTAATTAATTACAGTAGATTAAATTAAATTATGAAGAAGGCGTCGACATATTTTTATCAGATATCCAAAAAACGTCAGCTTCAAGACGGTTTATGAATAAATTATCTCTACCATGTTTCAGTAATAATCCAGACTTTTGCCCGGTATAGACCCTGTTAGAATATTTGAAAAAGAACTAATGACTTAAGACAGATAGTGACTGCATTAAATTATTTCTGACTGTAAAACTTCACAAACCAGCTTCAACACAAACAATAAGTAGATGGCTCAAATTAGTGATGAAAGACAGTAGTATTGATGTCAATAAGTTTTCTTCACATTCAATTAGGCACGCAGCATCGTCGCCAGCATACCGTACAGGTCTCACAACAGACAGTTTTTTAAAAAGCTGTTGGGTGGTCTAGCAGGTGGTCTACCTTTGCGAGACATTATAACAGACCTCTAATCATTGAGTGTAATGCACAAAATGTATTTGCCCAATCTGTGGCATTGCCTAATTATTCATTAAAATAATGTTAAGATTTTAAATTTAAATGTAGAATGTAAACTACCAAAGGCTGATTTTCTTAGGATTTCCTGTGGTTTTAAAATTATAAGAAGTAATGTTACTGATTTTTGTTGTTTTAAATAATTATGTTCATTTTGATTTATTATTAAGAAAATAAATACCTATCGAAATTTAATTTGGATGTTTATAAATATGTTTATTTTTGCTCTAAACATCTACATAGTTATCTCGGACTAAGTACGAATATAATGATAGGATTAAACGAACTTACCTGAAGTGAAGTTCGATCCTGATTATATGAAGTACTTAGTCCGAGATAAGGGAGCCTCCCGCCCTCCTCACGGATAGTCACTTTCTTACTATCCCCCTAGGCCTTATTATGACGACTCTAAACGTAATGACATATGTGATTAGTATTGACAGGTGCTGTTTTTTGTTTATGGTGTCTTTATACGTCGCGTTCAAGTAGCAAGAAAGGACGGAACTACATAGTTATCTCGGACTAAGTACTTCATATAATCAGGATCGAACTTCACTTCAGGTAAGTTCGTTTAATCCTATCATTATAACGTAATCAATAAAACATTTTGGAATATCTAATAAGGTACATGCTAAAGTGAAAATAGCTGAATTTGTCATTACCAAGGTGGTCATTACCACTGATTACCGTGGACTTTTTACCCACGGAAAGGACGATGATTATGGAATCATCGTCATTAAACCATGGGGTAATGACTATCTGCACTTAATTCTGTAAAGACCTTGCTTTTATATATTTTTCCATTTTATATCTGTCCACACTTTGTTAATTTAATTGATTCTGTATTTTTCGCAAATATTTATCACGTTTTTTATGTGTTTCAGTGGAAGAAGTAAATAAATATGCCAAGTAAAAAGGAGATAGTAAACAAGAATTGCTAATAAAAAAACGGATAAGTAGCTGAAAAAAAGACGCGAAAAAATTAAATCTAACAATTATTGTACAGACAGATTAAGTAATAATGACGGTCTTTCCGAATATGCTGGTGGATTCAAAAAAGACATTTAAAAGAGCCCTTGGCGGCCTATTTGCAAAATAAACTTTTGACTTTTGAAGAGAAAAAAAACAAAATTATTGAAAAACAGATTATTTTCTACTTCAAAGAATTTCAAATGTGTAAGCTATATATTAAGCTACTAAAAAATCATTATGCTACTCATATTTTGGTATTTTATTATTTATTTGTTTAATATTTACATTCTTTTATTTAATAACCAAATTGATTAAATACTTCGGTACTTTGAAATACGTCAAAAACTGTACAAAGTAATTAGAGATAGGAACATTTGTCATTACCATGTGCTATCGTCATTACCAAGCATGCAAAATGTCATCACCATGACGCTTAAAACATTGCGGGTCCATATCTTCAATGTTTGGGCTCCTAAAAGATGGCCTTTATTTTTTTTATAACCCATGTATGACAAACTGTCAATTAAGATTAAGTTTGTGATTGAAAACAATTCTATTTTTATTTTTTTAACAAACTGCCAAATTTGCACCAAATGAAATAAATACCCCTTGCCTGTGTGCTTCCAATACACACCCCGATGAGCACCCAGGCTCCAGTCCAATGTCCTTGTCTACCAATGTACATTGTACTGCAAGATTGGATTACTTGTTGATGGAAACTACTAATGGTCATGATTAGTCTACTCATCGTTCCACAACCTATTGCATTGTCAATTACTCAAATGCCAGCAGCAGATTACACTTACCAAAATAGCGCCTGGCCGTTAACAAGTCCCGCCTTCTGGCTGGGCGCCGCGGTCTAAAAAGTATATAAAGTGTGCCAACATAACCAAATTAGTTTAAGCATAAGCTAAAAGCAGTATTGCCAGTGCACAAATAGATAGACTTTTATAAGGATGGAGACACACCGATTCTTTTGCGACAACTCGCGCCTTGCGCGACTAAAGGGGCTCCGCCTATGATATGCTCACAGACATCATTATAAGATATGCTATATAAAACTCGATAACCTGGTGGACAATCTGTATATATTAGTCGTTTATGATTATTACTAAGCGGCCACAGGCCCGCATCGCACGCATCGGACGCATCGGACGTAACGGATTTTAATATCCCTTGTATAGGAACTCATACAACAGAAACCTATGAGTAGATTTGCTGTTTTCACATTGATGCCCCTGTTTTCTGTTTCATTCCTTATTGTTACTGTTTTTCAATTAGTGTTCAGCGTCACGTTTATTACACTATAAAATAATTGTATGATTTTAAGAAGGAAAATGAGTGAAAATACTGCTAACAAACGAGTTATAATGATTGCTCTTCTGCTAACAAACACGCTATAATGACAAATAATTGTTCTTCATCGCTTTCCTCCATTCTCAAAAAGGACATAATCTCACGGAGGCCACACGTGCGCTCACTACGAAAATCCGAATGATCTGAGCGGCAACTACGAAATTCGTTTTTCGAAGTTCGTGACAGACCGTCCCTCTCACTCTAAAATGAATTACTGTTAGTGTGAGCGGAACGGCATGAAACGAACTTCAAAAATCGAAATTCGGAGTATAAGACCTGGCATCGTCAATCCGTATGCTGGTACATCACGTCGGTAACTGTGAACATTTTATCCGTTTGATGCAATCCGTCCGATGCGTGCGATGCGGGCCTGTGGACGCTTAGCATACTGACGTATTGGACCTAATTTCACGACACTGAAAATTAGAACACAGAAAAATCCGAAAAGTAAAGCTATGACCGGGAATCTAACCCGGAAAAGTAGGTAAAAATAAAAAATCAAGAATTAAAATTCTACCTATTCAAAATTGAAGTTTTTTTAACTTATCGTAGCCTTAACATGGTTGGTCCATTTTATGCTTAAAAAAATATTATTGTGAAATGAACGCTCATTGAGGATACATAGAGCATGAGTGTAAGATAAGAGACATGGTTGTATGAATGTTCTTCCCTTTGCATATCAATAAATGAAAAAATAATAATGATTAAAATAACACTCCCGCCATTTCTAGGAACGCTGCAAATGCGTTGCATGAAACAAAATTGTTTTTGTTTCGAACTAAAGATCTGTATAAGTACATTGCATTGAATTTAGCAAGAAATATTTGAAGTCCACTCAAACTTATTGCTCAAAACTATTTCGTCTTCGATCATGGCAGCGGAGTCTAATGAAATGCAAGCTATTGAAAAAATTTCGGCTGTAGTTGGCGAATCTCAAGTTAAAATAATTCTTTCGAATCAGTGTATTAAAGGTAAGTACTTAGCTAGCATGGCATAATATTATGTATTAACACTTAGGACAAGGTACATATTAATTTAGCGTTACTTGCCTTATTTAATGTAAAATTAATTACTTTCGATATTACAGCCCAATCTTTACTAGTGAATAGACTGAAAAAGCAATTCGAACGCCAAAAAGAAATCGCCAAATTTATTAGTTCAGACAATTTGAAATTGGAGGCTGAAATAAAAAATGCTGAACAAGATATAAAGAGGTAGGTATTTACTTATACCAAATAATTAAACTAGTACCCGGATGACCCGTATTTTTTTTGGGACGTTTCCTAAAAATGAAGCCTCGTTAATGCCTAGTTCGATACCAAATTTCATGACAGTCGTTGGAGCCGTTTTCGAGATTCAGATTATATTTTATATATATATGTATATTATGAGCGGCACTTGATACTCATGGTAATTTGCCTACACGGGTATAATGACAAACAAAGTAACTTACCGAATCAGGTTGATATTATGTTCTCGGGATTCATCTCAGGGGTGCACATAATGTACGTAATGTACCTATGAAACATAAATTATAAAAAAAAAACTTTTTTTTTTGGGATCAATCGGTATTACCAAATTTTTATGAATATTGGATAACTACAAAAAGCTGGCGCGTTGCGTTGCGCCGTGTTCGATTAAACAAATAAACAGGTATTAGGTCTTCATCTTCACGATAGGATAAGCTCTGAAAAAACTCTTATTAGTACCAGTTGTAAGATTAAATATCCAGCTTCTTTTGGCTTGGAAAATGGAAGAGCCCCGCAGCCCGCAAAGTTAATGTTATTTACGTCCACATTTAGTCTAACACCGCCATTTAGCAGAAACTGACGAAAATAAACGTTTATAATTTGATCAAAAGAGATGACTATTTCAATTACCTAAGCTAACCTTATACTAACTATGTACAATCGGCTCATGAAAATATTCAGCATACGTAGGTACCTACCTACTTGAAACCCTGCTATCCTTTGAAATTGAAAAAAAATAAATTGTAACTTAATTACATAACAAGTGCTTAGCATGTTCGTAGGCCGACTGTAACCATAAATTTCTCTCATCGGACGGTTAAATATCTGACATAAATACATGGAGCCAAAATGGAACATCGTCACAATATGTTCCATAATTTTTACGACATTGTGTGCTTCTGCTTACATCGTCATATCATATATAGTATGAAACATCCAAAGCGAACAAAAAGGGCAAAAAGTTCCACACACTATACTATTTCTATGGTGCAGGTACCGAACTTTTTGGCCAACTTGGATGCTTCAAACTATATTACGCTGATCGCTAACTGTACTTCAAAATATGTTGTGGCCAATTAACGATGTGTCGCTAAATAATTGAGTACTACTTTTTAGCTTGATGCTTGCACATCAAAGCATAAAATCAGCTAACGTTGAGCTGGAGAAGGAGTGGCAACTAGCCAAGGAAAGAACTCAAGAAAATATCGGTCGTATACAGTCAGGAGAAATAAAATACGAGGAGTTATGGGAACAATGCAAAAGTAGATACGAAAGCATTGGTTTTGTACAAAATTGGCTACAAGCAAACAAAAAATCAAAAGTTCTAACTGAAGATATACACATTCTTGAAAACGAAGCCCAAGCACTTTTAATTGAGATTAAAGCTAAAGAGGTCGTTATATCTGAATTAGACAAGAAACGTATTATAGAGTTAGCCGAGTACTTAATACAAGAGAAGCCTAAAGCAATGGATAAAATATTGAGAAAGTCTGTAGAACTTAATGAGTTGAGTAAACAGTTGGAGCAGCTCGTAAATAGGCGGCACACTATAAATTCAGATGGTAATGATACAGCAGACTGTATTAATGCCAACCCACAGACCAAAACAGTCTCTTCAAAATTGACTGCCAATTTAAAAGTCGATAATGTCTGGCCAAATTTGAATCAGAATTTCAATAACAATGCAGATACATTGGTAAGTTTACATTAGGAAGAGATAAAGAATGTTGTTCTTATAAAGAGAGTAGGTAAGAAACTAATTTGACAAAATTCACTTCTTTTAGATACCGAAACTGCAACCCATGAATATAGACTTGGACATGCTAAGCGTCAAACTAAATCAGGTAAGATTTGTAAATAGATAATTTAGAAACTCCCAACTCCAAACGATTAGGTACACTTCGTAATACTTTGCGATCTTTCTCGGGATGAGGAGGATAACACTACAAAATTACGGACTGTAACGCTGAACGAAAGAAAGTGCGTCTATATTTTCTTAATGTCCTCCTACGTTTAATATTTAACAGTGTCATATTTTCGATCTTTTTAGATAAAAAAATGTGATCTAATGGTAACCAGCCCGATAAAAGAAGCAACAGTAACCACTGTCTCAAAGGATACTGTCATGGATAATGGACGCGATGATCACACTTCCAACTATTTCAATCAATCTGGAAATAATCACCAGGCCGACGAATCTAAACACGACAAATGTGAAAATTATTCTAAGCGTAAATTGATTAATATTTTGGACGATATTAAGCTCAACAAACAAGAAGCATATAATCTAGTAACAAATATTAACGTGGAGAATTTAAAAGGAGCCAATGTTATTACTGGTAATGGGAATAAAATAATCGAAGGTCCACCTGAATTTGTTACTGATAAGGTGCCTATTAAAAAATATTTTGATATTAAGACGTAATGATGTAGGTAGGTATAGAATAATATTAATATCACGTGCCTAACTATAAAATTACAGGCTTCTAATAGCATCGCAGTTGTGCAGATGAAAGAAATTGATTTAACATCTTCAAATGCTGAAAATATTTTGATGCCACCATCAGGATTTCTAGACCAATTACGGGTAATATTTTAATTCAATATTTGCAGTATGTTGAATATTGCAGATAAACTGTTTCATAGTACCTATCTAAGTAGTGAGGTGAATATCTACTTTTTCAGGGTTCCGTACCTAAAGGGTAAAAACGGGACCCTATTACTAAGCCTTCGCTGTCCGTCCGTCCGTCTGTCACCAGACTGTATCTCAAGAACCGTAATAGCTAGACAGTTGAAATTTTTACAGATTGTGTATTTCTGTTGCCGCTATAACAACAAATACTAAAAACAAAATAAAAATAATAATAATTAAGGGGGGCTCCCATACATACAACAGAGTAGTTGTTGGCGTTTTTTGCTGTATCTCATGAACCGTAATAGCAAGGAGGTTAAAATTGTCACAGATGTTGTATTTTTATTGCCACAATAATAAGAAACACTAAAATTAAAATAATATTTAAGGGGGGCTTCCATACAACAAAAGTATTTTTTTTACCGTTTTTTGTTCGATATTAATAATGGCTACACGTAGACGCTAGAAATAATTACAAATATATTCTGGTACGGAACCCTCCGTGCGCAAGTCCGACTCGCACCTGGCCGGTTTTCTTTAACAACTTTTGACTTTAGACTTTAATACATTTTGATAGCAAATGTGTTTTAGAGTTCTCAAGAAAAAAAGAAGAAAGTTTCGTTTGAATTGCCAATTACCATGCAAGAATTGGCAACAGAAGCACGAAAAGAGGTTTCTATGGACATCGACGGTGACGTAAATGAAACACTTTCGGCAGCTAACAGCCCGTTGGAAGTTAGCGCAGTAAGCGATGAGAGCTTCACAAAAATTAAAGACATGATTTTGAAGAAGCACAACTTAGATTTATCGCCTCAGTTTGTTTATGGCAAAAATAAAGTTACCCGTGTAAGTTGAGTTTTAATTGCACGAAATTTGAAGTGCAATAAATTATTAATGTTTTTTTAAATAACTCCTGGTCTTTTTTTCAGAAAAATGAAGAAACAGTTAAGTCAAACTATTTTAAACTTAGTAATGAAGAACTGCCTTCTATTTCCGGAACATATTTCGAAAAAGAAGAAGCTACGATCACAGAAGTAACCGAAACAGATGAAAATGACGTAGCCGGTGATAAGCCAACACAGATTGTCGATTCAGAAGAAGCTGAAAACAAGTCAGTTGAAATGGAAGTTAATGAAGAAAACATATCCAGTGTGATGGTGGGTACCAAAATATGATGAAATTACAAATAAAAATAAAATACCAATATGAATGTACCTATTTAAATATTACATTAAAATAAAGAGAAGAGTATTACAGTATAATAATTCTTATTCTTTTTTCTTATTCAGGTTAAACAGGAGCCAATTAATAGAAATCCAGTAGCAGGACTTTTGTTCACTCATGGTGCACATGGAATACCTGATTCTCTAGATGTCTCTATTAGTACAACCGGGTTTGAAGATGGGGATGCAGATTTTCCTCAATGTATTAAAAACAATTTTTATGTACAATACCAACAAACACATTAATGGTCAACTATGATTATCCACATTGATTTATAATAATATTCAAGACATTGAAAGTTATTACAAGGTGTATGATGTAACTTGTAAAACATTTTTTGTTTTCAGATTCAAGCCTTCTGTTGTCTCCAAAAGCTGATTTGCCAATCTCTACTAATGATAAAACTGATATTGCTTCACAAGATGTTCCAAATTTTCTTTCAGGTACCTTTGGGTTATAATATTATTAATGTAAAGTAATGGGCTTGCAGGAGGGACTTCTATGCGGGCCCTTCCCATAGTTGCTTAGGGATCACAGAATATGGAATATTATCATCATCATAAACAGCCTTAATTAGTAAACTTAAGTAACTGTTTCAGGTTTGCGTAAAACTGGTCTTTCCTTTTTTGGTAAGATGACTGCACCAAATTCAGCCAATGCAGAAGCTGGACCAAGTGGAGAAAACAACTTTAATTTTGCTTTCGGAACTGATGATAAGAAAACTAGAGGTGGAATATTCAATATGTTTAATTAAATTTTATAAACAATTAAAACCCTAATAAAACATACTTCAGATCTTTCAGGCATTTGCCTTAGTTAGGTTCTGTAATCTTTAGGTTTAAATGGTACCTACATTTTTCATCTTTTCTTGTCTTAATGTTTTAGTAAATTGTAACTCAGTTGATTGAATAAATTGAACTATTTGTGAAAAAATTACAATTTATTATTATAAAGAATCTCACTTACATTGCTACTGATGGAGTTGACAAGCTCTTACTGCTATTAACTGTAATAAAATAAATAAAGGAGCAAACACTTCACTGTATTCAATAGCAGAATCACCCTGCAGCTTTCTACACAAAAGAAACTTAAATACAAATGTCAGTCCGAGAAATATTGCACTCCAAGACGCTCTATACAGGGAGGCCTTGTAAGAACTTTCTAAATTCATTCTGATACAGACAATGCAACAAAAGTAAGCATTCATTGCATCACTTACAAACAATGGGGCAAATATAGTCCACCACGCACTGCTCACTATGCCGTCAATCTTTAAGGCCAACAGCACTGAGAATATTGTGATTGTGATCAAGTTTATCCATATCTCAAACACTGTCAGTCCTATCCACTGCACTATTTCATTCAGTGTGAAAAACATCTTGTTCTACTGGTTCGCTCCAAGCATCGCAGTTCTGAACACACGAATGTGAATGGAAGATGAATGTCTCACTTGAGCTCCAAAGTCCAAGTCATCAGTCAGTGGCTCCAAATCATCTGAATAGAGAATTATAACATCACATTGGCCATATTAATCACTCAGGTCATACAAATTAATAAGATCATGTCAGCTTAGAAATGAAATAATTTAACATTTTGGTTTAAATTTAAAGTTAGTTGTATGTTATCTTTGGTTGTCCTCTCTTAATAAATTATCTGCATTTTTATGAAAATTACATGAATTGAACATAAAATTAATTAGAATTAGCCAAATACTAGCTGTTGTCTGAGACACACTTTCTGGAGAATTTGTTTATCACTGCGCTACAGGAATGTGATAATACAGGTTATAGACTACATGTGTGCTATATTTCATCACAATTTGTTCAGTAGTGGTTACAAGAGCAACATAAAATATACAATACAATATAATACAAATAATCTTAATATAGCATTGTAAAAATTGTTTACATTGTGTACCTATGGTTCTAAACGTCTTAAAACCTATCCTATGCTTTTGCATGTATTATAAGATAAAACAAAACAATGATCAACCCATCTGCAATGTTTACAAAATTAATTCCACTCACCTACAACATCCACAGTGCCAGTGTTGACCTCAATCTGACATGTGCCTTGGAACAGTATTTCAAGCTGAAGAGCCAAATTGCAGCAACGTTGTATGGCAGCCCCGAGGCCGTGCAGTATTAATTCCTTCTCGCCCTTGGTTAGAAGATCACAACACTTGTCAAGCTGGGCCTGAAATTGCCATTGTATATCAATTATAAACAAGAAAAACATTCCCAGTAAACAATTTGTAACGGAACAACGGGATGTTGATAGTTTACAACAACATATTGCACAACCTACCTTAAAATTTGTCTTTTTCGTTATGAAAACAACGTTTTCACCATCGACAGGTCGTACAGGCAAACGCTTTTTAACAGCATAATTTTTGTTAATATTTCGTTTGGGTTTTTTCTTTGTTTCTTCTTTATTTCCAACGTTTTCATCTGCCATTATAAAAGAAACCAATATCGAAACATATCACTATCATAACCTATAAATAATTTTGACACGATTTTGACGTTTAGTTTGTTGTTTTTTCAATTCCTTCTTCTAGATAAAAGGCAAAAGTATAGAACCATACAGCCAAATCTTCATTATCATTATTTTAAACGAAATCGAATAGAAGTACAAATTAAAGCTAAGTTACATTACTCTGTCCATTCAGCCACTTTACACCAGTAAAATTTAGAAACGTCAGTCTAAGAGTTACATTGTTGAAAATTTGGTAAGGTAATCCTTAATTATTTTAAATGAATTGTAATGTTCCAGTAATTGAAAGTTTACGGCACAAAAATAATAAATGACAGTTTTACCTCCGAATTTTGAAGTTCGTATCACATCGTCCCACTCACTCTCCTATCAATGACTATCAGTGTAAACGGAATAGCACAATTTGAACTTCGAATTTCAAACTTAAGTATAAAATTTAACTTATTTAATCTCGATTTGTTTTAATAAGAGAAATAGCTCAAACAAAGAGAATATAATCACTACTGTTTTAAGCTCAATCTCCATCCCGCGTCATTCTGCCATTTGCTTAGTTTGCTAATGGTTTTATTTGCCAAATTCTCTAAAAAAAATAAGGTTGGTTTGCTACTAAAACCTAAAACTTGTGTATGTAGGTATTCAACCCGTAGAAAGAATCAACCTTCCCAGTAACTTCATTTGGCTATGTATACTTACCTACTTGTAATTTTTTTTGACATATTACTTATTTTGGTTGGTATTTTCCAGCAAATAATGATCTGAGTTCCGGATGTCAAATTCTACTTATTATTTAGGCTAACTGAACCTTTTAAATAGCTTCCAAATTTATAAATGATATAAAGTCCTGAGATTAGAAGTAAATTCAAAATTCGTCGAAATGGGAGGGATCTGCTGTGCGATTTGTAATATAACCTCGCTTATGTCCATAATCTTTCATGCATTTGAAAGGTACGTAGTGTTAATTGTATTAAAATATAGTTTAGCTAGTATTATAGTGGACAGTTCCATGGTTACTCCGATAAACGGTACAATTTGTGAGTCAACATCTTAGATTTCTAAACGACACTGAAAATTAGAACACATAGAAAATCCGAAAAGCTATGGCCGGGAATCGAACCCGGAACTTCATCATTCCGTGACGCGTGCCTTACCGCTACTCCATCCATAGCAGGTGCGTTTAGAAGTTTAATTTCTAACGGGTAAAACCATAAAAATAAATTAAATAAAAGAAGCAGAAAAGTTGGCAGGAAAGTGGGCAGCGTGAGTATGAAAACACTAAACTTCACTTCTCATCCTCCTACCGTTACCAGCGAGTGCATTATCTACTTACTTAGTCTACTCATAGTCCTGCCTGCCACAACAGTAATAGGCCACCCAACGAAGAAAACCCAGGGGAAAAACTCGTGTAGGTATAAGCGAATTTTGGTATAGTTGTATGGAATGGTGTTTTAAACCACATATGTATTGTATATTAAGTGCTGATGGGTGGGGGTGGAGCTAACGGTTGTTGGGGGATGGGGGGAAAGGTCCCATTTTTTAGTTTTTCATAAATAACTCTTATACCTACAAGATATAGTGACAGATTTATGGCACTAGACATGGGGGTTAAATAACGTCACGGTGACAAAGTCACCGTGACTCGCCTTCAAAACGTGTCACTGTGACTTTTCACAAAATAACAACGTTACAAAATCACATACGTTCCTTACTGTTCCTTCCTAGCGCCTAGCGCAAGCAGTGACGAGACGCGATGCAGTGACAGTGACTTGACTGTGACGTGACTCGGCTCTAATCGGGCTTAGTCGGGAGTGTTCGGATTCGGAACTTCGTGGCGAACATCGGATGATGCCTGCTGGCTGAGAGCGAGTGAGACAGCGATAAAATTATGAATGCTTGCACACTCATCCATGTCAAAGAGTTGTTTTAATGAAGCATACTCGTAGAAAAGTAAGTATGTATAACTCTTTATTGCACCTACATAAAACACATGAAAAAGATGAACACCGTCCATAATGATGATGATGATGATGATGATGATGGTTATGACGATGGTGATGATGATTATGACGATGATGATTATGATGATGATGATGATGATAATGGCTATGATGATGATGATGATGACATGATGATGATTGTGATGATTATTATTATGATGATGGCTATGATGATGATTATGATGATGATGATGACGACGATGATTGTGATGATTATGATGATGATTATGATGGCTATGATGGTGATGATGATGATGATGACATGATGATTGTGATGATGATTTTGATGATTATGATGACTATGAACTATATATATATATATTTTTATTATGATGATGATTGTGATGATTATGATGACTATGAACTAATTTCCTAAATGTATTTATTTTTTACTTATAATGTGCGACAGTTCTAAGCCTGTAAAAGTGTAAAGGTTATTTTGGATCAACTACTTGTGTGATAACGGTGACAAAATCACGTCATAATAGCACTGCGACAAAATCATATGGTGATATGAGTAACCGGCGTGACAAAATCACGATGAAATAACAGTGTGACAAAAATAACGTTGACACAAATATCATGCAGTGACACGAGTAACAGGCGTGACAAAGTCACGGTGACTTTTCACTGTGACTTTTTTGGAACGAGATCGTCAGTCACTGATATCAAAAAGTAACGCTTTTCCCCATGTCTATATGGCACTCGCATAGCATGACACGTGAATACCTATGTATGGCGCACGCCTCACAGAAGAAATGATACGGGGGCGCGTTGCCCCTTTAATAAATTTTCATACAAAACTAGCGACCCGCCCCTGCTTTGCACGGTATATTATGCATGTATTATACATATAAACCTTCCTCTTGATTCACTCTATCTATTAAAAAAAACCGCATCAAAATCCGTTGCGTAGTTTTAAAGATTTAAGCATACATAGGGACATAGGGACAGAGAAAGCGACTTTGTTTTATACTATGCAGTGATGTAGTGACGTATAGAAGCGTTGCGTTGCAGAGACGAGAAGCGACGAGGGCGACGTTTATTCCGTCTGCATGGCTTGCCCGTAAGAAGAATAGCCTTTCAAGCGCAGCGACATCAGTAGATCTACTCCAAAATTAAAAATTGTGAATTCGTTTCGTGCTGGTCCTCTTACACTAATAGTCATTAGTACTAGGAGTGAGAGGGATGGTACGAATTTCGGAGTAGACTTCCAGAATGCTATATTACATTATTTGCTGCGCTGTCGCACTCACTGCTGCTTCCCGTTGCACCGTCGTAGACCCGGAATGTACGCTTGGAATGCGTGACCTGATAATTCGTGTACCGTATACAAGTTCAACAGGGGACACAAATTACAGGGCGTACGTTGTAAGACTTGTAAGGTCGCTCATTCCAGGTTGTACTTTCGGAATCCATACATGGTAACAATGTCAACCCCGCTTCTCCGTTCTGGCTCCACAGTTCTAGTTTCAGAATTGAGTGGAAGACGTGCTTTCTGTCACGCGTATGACTAACAGTTGTTCTATTCGCCAGGATTTCCATGTGCACGATGTGTGCACTGTTAACTTGCTGCATAATGTTCACGATCATTGCGGTGCTGATATCCGGAATCGGTATAGGATTCCACTACTGTGTTGTGCAACATTCTGTGAAAGCTATGGGTAATTTTGCTAACTTTAAATAGAGTTGTCTATGTTTTTTAGAAATTGGTCCAATAGTTTAACTTAAAAAGCACTCTACGGGTGGTAAAAAAAGCTGATGGCAATCGTGGACCACCACTGATAAACAGCCGCAACACAAGAGGATTGCATCTGCAATCAACACATCCGCGTTGCAAGCTTTTAGGGCTAGATATAATATCCGATGTGCCAGTAATATCATCGGCTGCCTTACTCGAGTAAGCGCAAAAGTACAGCGCAAGCACTGCTGCTTGGCACGATTAACGCGAGTAAGAGGGTAGTAGCTACGACAGGACTTGCCATTCGTGTTCATTATTTCTTTTTTGTATTTATGGTTACAGAGGAAGCTGCAAAAGCCGCTGCGGCGCTCCGGACTGGTCCAGAAGATCCCCTCATCCGAGCAGTAGGCGACATAAAGCCCGACTCCAACCCCTTGCGAAGCGGCATGGCGCACCGCATCGCTCGCAGACACGCTGATCAACCCCCCATTAAAAACCTCACTGAATCCATTCTAAATAAATTAGTTTATTCCACCCCAAAAATCACAAACTACACCAGCTGATATTCTGAAAACAAAGAGTAGAAAACGGCTGAGAGGAACAAAATTTTCAATACCTACAAAATTTGTTTGTTACCTGGAAAGTGGCACCTTCATTCATTTTTCTGCTCTCTTGTTGCACTCTAACTGGTATTTACTGTTAGTGTTTGTTGTAAGACGCATTTATTTATTTAATTATACTTTTAAATGTTAATTGATGAATTAATTTTCATTTAACACCATAATAATACATTTGAATAAGCAAGTTCGGTTCAGTGTGTTTACCTGCCCGTCTGAGCCTCGCTCGGCACCATTCTAGTTAACCTACTACCGTTATGTAGGTATGATGGAGCCTACTATACCTGTACCTACCCAATACAGTCAAGGGCATATAAATATGGATGTTTGGGGGTAGGCCACAATAGAGAGATCTCTCTCCAGGCATATGTTATGCCTGTGGACCGAAGTCCGAAGGAAGAGAGTTGGAAGTTGTATTTATGCATCCGTGTTACTTCGTTAGCGCCATGTAGCACAATGTGACAGCTGTCACTAGAGCTGGCGCTAGCTACTCGTGCGTCGTAGTGGTTATGTAGCGGCCAACTAGGTGGCGCTATCATGTCGCCTACTGAATGCAAAAAGGGCCGAAATCAAAATTTTCGGTTTTTGAGTTTATTCCAGAATCGTGTTCGAATTTGATTGTTTTACCGTATACATTAAAGACTATTTTCAAAAGTTTACTCTAACGGAATATAGAGTGCATAAATGCCCTTCTTGCATGTGACAAAATGGTCTACCCTGATCATGCAATAAAGGCATTTCTTAGTTGTGCCCTTATTGCACAATTATTCCAGTTAAAATTTTGAGTTGTGTCTTGTGATATTATATGTATATCATACTTATGACCTTTGATTTAGCATAATGAATTCACGAAAATTATACTTTTGCTATAATTAATACCTATGACTGATTAGTTCATAAAACAATGTTCTTCTAGGTATCTTAAATCTAGGGGTCCATACGGATACACTTCGACCCATTTGTGGATCTTTTGTGTAATTACCCTTCCTTCGCAATAATCCATCACTTTTACCACCTCAACAATGGGTTGGGTGGTAGTGCCTTGAAATCTCCTGGTTCAGGGTATCTGAGAGGGGGAGGAGTTTCATTTTTAGTCTGGCGAGGGCATCACACATTCCCACATAATGTGTTCCATTGTTTCAACCTCTTCGCCACATATTCTACAATCGTTGTCGTTATTGTCCTATCGTTATCTTTGCTAGTATGTATTTAGTTCTGAATTGACCTGTGAACGCCCCCATTATGTATTGGAGTTGTCTTTTGCTAAGTGTCCAGAGTTTTCTGGACCAGCTCGGGTTGACATTTCCTATGAAACGCTTTGAGTGCTTTAGACCTGACAATGCTTTCCACTCTTGTTGGTGTTTGGCTTTGGTCTGGTCGTTTATCGCCGTTTTTATTGTACCCTGAGAGAGTTCCACAAATGGTTCGGGTGCGATGTACCTTACCTACTCGTTGTTTGACACTTTTCTTGCTAGCTCGTCTGCTTTTGTATGTTTGTATGTATAACTCTTTATTGTACATAAAACACATTAATTTTACAGATAATGAGACAAATAGATGTACAAAGGCGAACTTATCCCTTGCCTTGTTCTTTTTCATTGCCGGCGAACCCTTTGTGTCCTGGAATCCACACCAGTCTTACTCCGTTGTGTCTTCTAAGCTTATTTAGTGCTTTGCTTGCGCACAGGCTATTATCGCGTACGTCTCTGCTTGGAAGACGGTTGCGTAGTTCCCCATGTTTACGCTACTATTATCCTCCTTCGCATGAATGCCTGCTCCCGTACCGGATTCCATTTTGGATCCATCCGTGTACCATAAGTTGCCGCTACCGCCAGGTAGTGTTAGTCCTTCGGCCCATTCAGCCCTTGTGGGAACGTATACCTTGAAGTTTCTCCGAAATAATATACTTCGGCTGCATTTTGTCGCAGCTCATCGTTGTTTTATACTGTCAAGGATTTTATTTTGTTCCATTTTGGTGTGCTTCGTCCTTAGAGCTCAATCATTCCACAGACCACTCATCCTCATTCTGTGCAATGATTTCCGCACCTCAGATTGGATAGCAATATGCAGTGGTGGTAGATCCCATAGGACCTCCATTGCCGCCGTTGGCGTTCTCCTGAACGCCCCTGAGATGGCCATGCAGGCCGTTCTCTGGATTTTGCCCAGTGAGTTCCTGCATGTCGTCAGTTTTCCCATGGCCATTAGGCCAGGCAACCGTACAGTATAATGGGTTTTACCATCATGGTATCTCAGTACTTTTGGGTTAAGACCTCATGTTTTTCCGTATGCGGATCTACACATGCCAAAGACTCTTGTTGCCTTTGTCATAGGCTAGAATTACGCCGAGATATTTTGCCTCACTGGAAAGTTTCAGTTCCTTACCATACAATTTTAGTGTTCGCGTGTTTTTAAGGTACCTTTTCCTGGTGACTGGTACTTTCACTGTTTTGTTCGGATTTATGGAGAGTTGGTGTCTATTGCACCATACCTCCACTTTATTTAGAGCATCATCCATGATACCTGCTACCGTACTTGGGAACTTCCCGTTGACAAGTATTACCAGGTCATCTGCATACCCTACTGTTTATACCTACTGGGCCTGTGTTGAGCTTCACCAGTAGTGAGTCTACAACCAGGCTCCATAGCGTTGGTGATAGGACTCCTCCCTGTGGTCATCCTATCGCAGCAGTAGCTAATATTTCTTCCCCTAGCAGGGTTGATCTTATTATAGTCTACTGTTTAGCATGTAGTCCATTCATCGACAGATAGTGGGTTCGATGGCCTGATAATATGTGGTGCAATCGAATGCTCCCTCCACATCACGAAACGCAGCAAGACAGAGTGATAACAATGTCACATCGTGCCAAAATTTTTTATAAAGATTATCACATTTACTATTTATCCTGTGATTTTTATTGAAATTAGCATTTCATTAAATTTTACACTAATTTATTGCATTTGTATTATTGATTATACCTATAATAATTAGCATGACTTCAGGCACATCACGAAATTGCACAAAATACTTTCTGCAACAAAGGCACAACACTAAGTACCTATGTTTAGGCACTTATAATTTCAAATATATATTATTACAAATGAAATTAACATATTCATCCGAAGCTATCTATGATAAAGAAAAAGAAAATCCCATTGACACATACGTTTTTCTGAAATAAAAAAAAACCTAGCCAATTTGGTGGTCATACACCTGTTTCTCAAAACTTTAACTAGCCGTTTCTCGACTTATTGGTTTTTTAACTTGTGCCCTTATTGCATTCGGCAGGCGATGTACATTATCATGGGCCATGGCGTCGAAAATATCTACACACCGTTTTGCCACAAACAATAAGGTTCGTGATAAAAACGTACACATTTGACATGAGGGATGCCTCGATATAACACAAATCAATAGATTTTCCCGAACGAAAATAAAGCCTCTGACAAATCAATTTCTCTATACATGCAAGACTTAGAGCAACACGGGCTTCCTACGGATACGGAAGGGAGTAGCCATTCGCCGCGGTCCCCTCTGTCAAAGTACAAGCCCAAGTACTATTATTTATTGTGGCCAAGTGGGCATACACATTTTATAAGACTAGGCGCGCTCGGATTTCAAACTAGACCGAATCGAGTCGCGCGGGTGAACGCTGCAGTGCTTAAAACTCGTCACAAAATAAAAGGCCCGTTTTGACAGTTCACGCCCATGAAGTTCTCTATTTTTTACCGATCGAAATGTTCTGAAGGTAGTTACACAGTTAGTGCACTTTACAATACATATTCAAATCGATCAAATACTCATGCAAACTTGAATCGATTTATAGTGAGTATTGAGTACCGAGTCGTATGGTTACATCACTAGTTACGTCGCGAAGACAAACGTCAAAACGGGTGTTTTATTTTGTTTGTGTCGAGTTTAAAATGCCGAATTGTTCAGTTTGCTGCTGTAAAAAGAGATCTGGGACATCAAGCTTGCAAAAAGATGGTGTTACATTTCACATGTAAGTAAATTGTTATAGTATTATTTCTATTTAATTACATTAAAACAGCAGTCTTACATTTTATCATAATATTATTGTCGGATTGGTTTACCAACATCGAGTCCGCTCACCCGTAAAGAATTCGGATCGGTCAAGCGATAAATCCGACTTCTCGCCGATGAACAACTTAGTTATGTTACCTTAACATAATATGTGTCGATAAATTTAAGTAGCGATTGGGAGCGCAATATTAGGTCAATCCACAACATTGCTTTGCGATATCGAATAAATAGTAAAATTCTACGACGCATCTTATTTATTACAGGATTTTCACACGACACCTTGCAATTAAATTGCAATTTAAATTTGACCCACTTCCCAGTGTTCGATGGAGCTGGAATTTTGCTTTCAGTCGGTGAAATATAAAACAATTATCTGATTATCACATAATACTAAAAAGTTAAAAGAAAAATATATGGAAAAAATAACAATAGAATTAGGCTTTTACATTATTGTAAAGAACTAAAAAGTAAAAAAAAAACATAGATTAAATTTAGATATTTTAGTATGATTCGAGTACAATAAATTAAACGGAGCAAAAATAATATAAGTATATCAACGTGTATGCTGTTGAATTCATAAAATTTATTAAATCAATAATTAAAGAATAATATAAAAGTAATATACAACATACGGTCCTCGAATTAAATTTGAGCGTTGTGTTGTGGCTTGGCCCTCACCCTCATCCTAATTCAAAAAGTTGATGTCAAGTAACTACCTATTCTATATAATAATATTAAATTAGCAATTAGTTTTTTTTTTACATTTTGTTTTTACAGCTTCCCTAAAGATCCCAGATTAAGAGATTCATGGAAGAAATTTTGCAATAACACTCGAACCTGGAATCCGAAGAGGACAAGTGTGATTTGCTCTAGTCATTTCCGGGCATCTGATTTTCAAGACCTTGCGAACAACAGGAGAAGATTAGAGGAGAATACAATACCAAGATTAATAGCAGACTGCATTTGTGCCGTAAGTCAGTTGAGTGCTTTCGGTAAAATAATTAACTGATAAAAAATGCACCTCACTGTTAAATATATTTATTTTCCAGAGTCATCCATTACCCATTGAACCACCTTACAACTCTGTTGAAGCTAACATTTCAGTAACGCGTAACTTGTTGACACCTCTGGGTGAATCATCATCTCAACCACAGCAAGTGAGTCACTATTTACCTAAAAAAATGTTAAAAAGAAAAATTTGCTTCAATAATGATGAAATGACTTGGTTTATGTTTTCACGACTGTTTGATGTTGTTGTATTTATATAATAAGTTTTGGTACAATTTAACGTAACATGTATTATATAAAGCAAGTTAAAGACAAATAAATTTATTTTTCACACCTCTTATTCAGGAAAGTAAATATTGCTCCCTGGCGAGAGGGATCAAAGTTCAACTTTTCTGTTTAAGGCTTTTCTAAGTGTTTTTAATAAAAATTTAAATTTAAAAATAAAAATTTGGGATGTAACGGAAGTAGTTTTATCGGAACCGGAGCCGGAATCGGAGTTTTTAAATTTGCTTTATCGGAATCGGAACCGGAGTCGGAATCGGAATCGGAAGCAGGGTGACATGAGAGAGAATTATTATTTAAGGACAAATTTAAGGAAAATATGGTAGGTGTGTAATATTGACTGAAAGGCTTAACTGATTATTACGATTCAGGTTCCAGTCAGCCAGTGTTGTCACACTTATAGACGCTCATCTCATAGTTTGCGTATTCGATGGATCGAATAAAAAAAACATCGATATATACTCGATGTTGAAGTATTAACAATACATCGGTTCAATACGATGCATCGTTACTATACATCGAGTGTTTACAATACATCGATGTATATCGTCCATCTCTAGTCGGCACACGCCGCCCCACTCGCCCGCTATCTATGCTTCGACCTCCGATTCAAACCTTCGATTAAAAAATGTCGGAGCCGGAGTCGGAACCGAAAGTATAATAGTAATCGGAAGTTCCGACTTAACGGAACCGGAACCGAAGCTCCGTAACATCCTTAGTTTTTATGCGAATGAAACTTTTGAAGTTGATAATTGCAAAACCACGCCGTTTCCTATGCTGGTAGCTCTTTAATTATATTTAGAATTATTTTTGCAAGTTTTTTAATGCTCAGTGTGAAAAGTTGTATTAGTATGTATGTATGTATGTATAACTCTTTATTGTACATAAAACACATTTTTTTTTTTTTTTTACTAGTAACAAGGGAGCAAAAATATTTTCATCTTGTGCGTTAACACTTGAATCCCTCATTACGCTCTGGATTCAATGTAGCTCCCTCGCCGTAAAGGGCATGCAGTACCAGTCCGGTTCCAAGAATTTCATTTCCTGGTGCTGAGCGGTCCCGGTACCGGGATTCCTGGTTCTTCCCGGTTCTTGGTTTATTTTGCGTTTTTTTTCAAATAAATTACATTTTATCAAGTAACGTATTGATAACTTAATAAGTAATAGAATTATAAATAATTACCTAGGTACAATTACTAAGCTGTTGTAAGGTCGTTTTGTTATTATTGATTATAAAAATGATTTGAAACCAAATTACTTAATAAAACCGTTTCAGAATTAAACACTGCTAAACGTAGCCATGTCTGTGGTCCAATAAAAACAAGCGACATCGATGTTTTAGTTTAGTTGTAAAAAAATTACCATAACAGTAGGTAGTCCTAAATCTTTGAGTAAATCATTTTATCGCCGTAATAAAGTAAGTGTGAGTTGAAAGGGTTGAAACTTGACGTGACCCTATTAGAGGTTTTTTTAAAACTAAGTTCCTGTACCGCAGATTGTGAAGGTTTTGTTGATATCATATTTATGCGTTTTAATTAAAAATTATATTTTATCACAACAAATAAAATATTGTGAACTGTTCTGAGATAAATAAATAAATAAATACTTGGGAACAATTCACACAAATTGACCTTGTCCCAAAGTAAGTGAGATAAACATTGTTATTTATTATAATTTGTTAGTTGTTGGACTTTTGTGCATGATTACACATTATTCGGTCAACTAAACATGGAACATCACAAAAACAATCTTTCGGATGCTTTGGAGCCACCTGCTCTGACAAAAATGTATGTTTTTAAAGAACCGGGAGAACCGGGATCGAACCTTTGGTACCGATACTTTGGACACTATGAAATTCCCGGGATTCCCCGGGAAGTTTAGAACCGGTATTTCCCGGGCGCATGCCAAATACATCATTTTGCTCCCTTGTGACACAAATAACTATTTCTTATTTACCAGTTACTTAAAATAAGTACTAAAAGCTTACAAAGTAAAATAGAACACGGACTGTATAATAATCTGTACTTTTAACCTGTTTATACCAGATTCAGACAGCGGCCGACATTGAGAAATATGCTCCGAAATCTACATCGCATCTTAGTACACGAGAAAGAAAAATGCGAAACCAAATAGAACACCAAAAGAAAAAAATAAAGCGACTCCAAGCTAATAACCTTTATTTAAAGAAAAAAGTTTCTAGCTTGGAAGAAATTCTTCAGTCTCTCGATCAAACATTCATCATCAAGACAAAGAAAAACTGATCTTGGAAACAATTGGCTTTGAAGAGAAAGATTTACTTCAGCGGCAACTAAAGAAAAATGAAAGTGGAAGGCTGTCAAGGGCTAAATGTTTGACCAGTTGAGATGTTTCGCTCTGACTCTTAACTTTTATTCTCCAAAAGCATATAAATATATAGGTACGTCCGAAAAACTTTTGAAACATGTTTACACCCGCGTACCTTGACTAAATCGTACAGTAATGTTGATGGTCGACCAGGTTTTACGAAAGAGACATTAGCAGCTTTAAAACATAAAGCTGATGCCAATACGGCACCTTGGTTTTCGGCGAAATGAAAATAATGTCGAAAACAGAAAGCCCTCCTAGTGACAGACAGTTCGGTTACGTAAATTATGGGTTCAACTTAGTAACGGACAATTCGGATGAAGCTACAGATGTCCTGGTTTTTTATTAGTAGGCATCAATGCTTCATGGAAGGTTCCTATTGGCTTTTTTTTAGTAAAAGGCACGAATGCAAAATTAAAGACACAGCTAGTAACTCAGGCATTGGAACTGGTTCATGAAACTGGAATTCAGGTTAAAGCATTAATTTGTGACGGCACAAAAACAAACTTAGCTATGGCAACAGTTAGGTTGCGGCTTAGATGCAAGCAAATTACAAACTACCATACTAGATCCCACTACGGGGCAACGGGTTTTGCGGGTGGTAGGGCCTTGTGTAAGGTCCGTCCGGATCGCTACCACCATCTTACTCGCTAATCCTGCCGCTAAGCAGCAGTGCCTGCACTGCTGTGTTCCGGTGTGGAGAGTAAGACAGCCGGGGAAATTACGAGCACAAGAGGCATTTCATCTTAGCCCTCTAGGTTGGCAACTTACCATCTATACTTACCAGCAATACTTACCATCAGGTGACCCACTTGCTCGTTTGCCTTCCTATTCATATAAAAAAAAAAAACGAGTTAAAGTTTTCGCATACAAAAACGTCTCGAACGCGTTCACGTTAACGTCTCATCTCAATTACTGTGGAATAATATGCAGCGCCACCTGCGGATCCAAACGGCAACAAACTTTTTTCATAGTATTTGACATTTTAACGCAAACGCGTTCGAGACCTATTTTGTGACCGAAAACTTACACTAAGCATACTGAGCCTCTAGTGTAAGTTTTCGCATATAAAAACGTCTCGAACGCGTACACGTAAAAGGTCTCAACCACTATGGAAAAATTAGCAGCGCCACTTGCGTATCGAAACGGCGATTATTTAATTAATATAGAATCCAAATAAACGTTTATTTCTCTTTTACACAAATTATGGGTGCCAACCATAATACTCTTAATTAAGTGTAGCTAGTTACTCTAAAACAGGCCTTACCAGCTGAGATTATAGCGCTAACTAGACAAAAAACTTTTCAATTTAACAAAAATTAAATCGACAACCCTAACGCTTTATTGGAGCGTAGGTACTTATTTCAAAAAGTAGGCCTAGCTTCCCTACTGCTTTAGCTTATATATATACTGTGTAGAAGGTTAGCTGCTGTTCTAATTTTCAGTGTCGTTTAGAAATTTACTAGTATTGCTACTTTAGCATTACCTGTATATAGTTAGAATAATATATATATTATAATAATATGATAGGTACAACACTACCAAAAAAATAAAATCCAACTGTTTGCAGTAGGTTGTGTATTTCTGTTATAACATTTTCCTACGTAAACAGTCGTTATGGGGGAGCTACTCCGAAATTCGCAATTCGAAGTTTGCATCATACCGTCACTCTCTCCTATAAAAATAAACACTATTAGTGTGAGCGGGACAGCACGATACGTACCTAAATCGAATTTCTAACTTCGGAGTAACTTCGTACTAGGCGACGGTCGATATATGTGTTGGTGGCACTACATTGAAGTCATTTCACTACTTACTTTCTTAGCAATGAAATTTTTAAATACTGAAACATCAAAAGAGCCTACTCTTATCGTGCACTAGCACAATCAGAGTTTTCTAACATTCTTTTGGGACACATAATTATACAAAAACTAAGTAGATTATACCAAAGATATTTTTTTCCACATTGGCTAAAACGCTAAACCATCGATTGTATCAATTAATCCATTACAAAAATCTGAGTAACGGAATAACAACTATAGGTACAAATTAAGTACCTAACGTAGCCATAGGTACAGAAGACTGTACATACTCTACCCAGCTACCGACTACGCCGCGTTATATACGCGGTACTCTCTTAACTTTGCCTACCTTTGGGAAGCATTTCAAGTTTAGGCAAAGTCAGGCAAATCATTGTAAATAATTATAAAAATCGGAATCACATCATTTACACAGGTAAACCTTGTCCTGACCTTGACCGTCGGTATCGACCGATGATTCTTCGCGCTAGTTCTTTTTCGTGCGGCAGCATCTCTGGTCCGTCACGTGATCTACACAAAAGTACACCATCATGCAATGTCAAAGTAGGTACTTAATAATATTCAAAAATCTTGTGACAAAATGTTGGCAACGTTGTACGGTAGAACACAGTCAAAAGACCCCTCCCCCCTGTTGGGTTCTTAGTCAACGGATAATGATATCTCTCAGAATCTGCCAGGAAATCATTAACCGAAGCCCAGGGTGCACCGGACCAAGCACTGCTCTTCCCCTCGGACGGATCCAAAAAGGAACCGCAGCTCTTGACCACACGCGGAGGTAACCCGACTCGCACCCCAGTAAATACATATTTCATCTCTCATACTCGGAAAGTGAGGCAAATCATATCTGACATACGGGAGGATAACTATTATTTTCTTCCCTAGGGTAGATATGAATTAAAAAAAATAAAGGCATTGGCTGTCAATGGAACACATACGCATTCAGCCAAGCATTACGGCATATCCATGTTTTTTCTTCATTAAGTAATAATAATTATAAATTTTATAATGCTATTTAGTCAAATATTATTTTTATTAATTTATTTACATTACTTTATTTTCATTTTCATTTTCATTTAATTTTCATTTCATTATTCCGCTTAACTCGTGGTTCAACTGACTAAAATACCTACTTTATCTACAGTTTTTCTCTAATCATTATATAAAACATTTTAAATTGACCTATGTGTTAAAAAAAACTTGATTTGCTGCCAATGCAACTAGTTTAGAAAAAGCGAGCTCGAATTTGGCGCGAAAGCATTCTTCATTTGGTAAAACTTTACATAAAAATATAAATAAAAAATGAGTAAGTAAATATTCCTGGAAAAACGTGACGTTTTCCTTTATGAACTGTACAAATGTATGAATTAATTTTAGTTATTTTTTTATTTAATACATTTTTTCTCATATACTTACTTATGTATATATTTTTTACTTTCCTTGTAGTCGAAATGAAAAGTAGAGTGTTTAACTCGGGAAAACACCAATATCACACTCGAAATATTGGCACCCTCGCATGCTCGGGTGCCAAGTTACCTCGTGTGATATTGGTTCTTTTCCTCCCTTGTTGAACAATCTACTATTTCTTATCAAATACTTATGCCTTGATCACACGTACCAAGTACAGTAGCGAGGCAGCAAATCGGTGAGTGGGCATGGGCCCTCGGCCTAGTAAACAAAACAAGGTCCGAGTGATTCCCTCATCATTTACTAGGCAGTATGCCGGTCACAAAATACGTCTCGAACGCTTTTGCGTTAAAATGTCAAATACTATGGGGAACAGTTTGTTGCCGTTTCGATCCGCAAGTGGCGCTGCCAATCCCATAGTAATTGAGACGTTTTTATATGCGAAAACTTACACTAGAGGCTCTGAGTTCTCTTCACAAAGTACACCCGAAACGAACCGAGCACCCGGCCGAGGGTAATCACTCGCTACTATACTCGCAATGTGTGATCAAGGCATTATATCTAGTGATAGATAGAGCCTGAAAAAACTTCTGGTTTGTTTGAAGTTTCTGCCGAAACTAGGACCATAACCGGAGCTATTAAGTTCATGCGCCCCCTTGCGGCCTTCGGGAGCAATCGAAGTCGTGGAATGCCACTTTCCACATTAGAATAGATAGAGACTTACCTCCTTATTCATACTCGTAAACGCTCTGTAGGCTTCTGCTAACTTAGCAATCGTTTGTCCTTATCTGTGAAAGGTAAATGTCAAAGACAGATAAGGACAAACGATTGTTAAGTTAGCAGAGGCCTACAGAGCGTTTATGAATAAGGGGGTAAGACTTTTAGAGCTATTAAACTACATGTAAGTTCAGCCGAAGAAGCGAATATAACAAGGTGTATGTATGTATTAGGTATGTTTAAAGATTATTAAGTAGCGAGTTATTCTTATAGAAATGGGCAGTGAAAATGAAATAAATGCAACACAAACCTTTCGATTGGCAAAATAGTAATAGCAGTTGGTTCCGTCTCATATGTGGCCTCTGTGACATATGGAACCTTTTTAGCATATGGGGCTTTTTTAACATATGTGGCCTCTTTGGCATAAGGGCCTTCTTGGACATCAGGAGCTTCTTGATCTTGGCCATATGAAACCCCTTTGGCATAAGGGACCTCTTCTTTATACGGGGCCCCCTTGGCATATGGGACCTCTGGGGCATATGGGGCCTCTGTGACAAATGGAACCTTTTTGGCATATGGGGCGCTTTTAACATATGTGGCCTCTTTGGCATAAGGGCCTTCTTGAACATCTGGAGCTTCTTGGGAATATGGAACCCCTTTGGCATAAGGGACCTCATTATACGGGGCCCCCTTGGCATACGGGACCTCTGGGGCATATGGGGCCTCTGTGACATATGGAACCTTTTTGGCATATGGGGTTTTTTTGGCATATGTGGCCTCTCTTGCATAAGTGTCTTCTTGGACATCTAGAGCTTCTTGGGCATATGGGACCTCTTTGTCATATGGGGCCTCCTTTGCATATGGGGTCTCTTTGGGATACATAATATTTTTGGCATATGTGGCCTCTTTGGCATAAGAGCTTTCTTGGGCATCTGGAGCTTCTTGGGTATCTGGGGCCTGACGGGCATCTGAGGCCTTTCGGTCATATGACTGCTCTTCAGCATTTAAGGCCTTTCTGGCATATGAGCTCTCGTGGGCATATGGCTCCTCTCCGGCATCTGAGACCTTTCGGGCATACGGTTCCTCTCCGGCATTAAGGGCCTCTGGCGCTACTCGGGTAATTTGGTCTTCATCAGTATTTAAGGCCGCTTGAGCATCTGGTACCTGACGGGTATCTAGGGCCTCTCTGGCATTTAGGGCCTCTTGGGCATTTGGGTCCCCTCGGGTATATTCGTCTACTTCGGCATATGGGGCCACTTGGGCATCTAGGGCCTCTTGAAGATCTGGGGACTTTTTGTGAACTTGGATTCCTGAGGGCACGCCAGGCACTTTAGGGGCACGAGGGCCACCTCGGGTCTTTCGGAGCACGCCATTAGCCCTGTAATTTTTGTTAGTTTGAACCTCTGAAAAATGATTTGACAGTAAATTAATTACCAAATAGAGCCACATAACAAGAAAATCGTGGCGTGAAAAGGTTTGGGTGCCCGTTTTTTTTTTGGAAATGGGTTTAGTTATACAGGGTGTATCAGACACCCCCTAACTATAATCCACTGGGGTATATAATATAACCGGGTCTCTATTCTTTTCCCGAATTTCATATGCCATAAATGTATTGTTTGCCATAATGATCATTTGCCATAACCCTTTTTTCTCTTTATTTGTTAATTATTCAGGATTGTTATGAAACAAACCTAACCTAACCTATAGAGTTCTACAGGATTGCCATTACAAAGCTTCTGAAAAAATTACAGTTTCAGAGAAAAAAAGGGTTATGGCAAATGATCATTATGGCAAACATTACATTATGGCATTTGAAATTCGGGCAAAAGAGGGGCTCCGAATATGACCATAGCTATATGAGTAAAAAAAAAAATATTAAAAAAAAATAGGAGTAATTTTTTTTATGTTTTCCATAGGAATTGTTGCAGACTCCTTGCACCGCCCTCATTTTACCTTTCTTATATTTTCTTATTGTTTTTTGACATGCTGTTGTCACCCGATTATACGAAAGAACCTAGGTAAAGAAATAGTTTTTTAGTTATTATTTCAACGGAAATAAAATCCCGTGTCCGCGAGGAATGATTACAGTTAATACTACCATTCCTATAGAAAATATTAAAAAAATACTGCAATTTTTTTCAAAATATATTTTTTAGCTTCTATACCTATGGTTATTTACCCCAGTGGATTATTGTTAGGGGGTATCTGTTACAGCCTGTATAATTTTAATTTTTTCTTCCATACTCAGGCCGTACCATGACGTCTTAATGCGTTTCAGTTTAGGTCCGCTGGCTGTCAGATTCATACTAAAAGTGACCGCTAAAACTTGAACTGAGTCGGAATTAGGACGTCATGGTAAGGCCCCTGGTCTGAGAGTAAAGCGATTATGTTAGGAATCATGTTATACTTAGGCGATGCGGCTAGCAACACACCACTATTTTGATTCCCCTTTGCACCTTTACGCCCAATCATGCTAAACGTGGCCTTAAGGATTTGTTACCTTAGGCTCTGTCTACCCCGTATGGGATAAAGACGTGATGTATGTATATAATTTTCATTAATTATAAGTACTTACCGTACAAAGGTTCTGATTGTGCAAATGGTGTTGGTTTTTCAGGGAACTCTGGCGCACTGGCATTGCCACCGGAGCGGCGGCGCCGGCGCCAAGGCGTTTGCGGATATCGTGGGCCTTTCGACAAATCGTTTATCCATATATCGGATACCCATTCTCTGGACTTTTCTGTAAAAAAAAACATAACGCAATAAATTTAGGGCGAGAATTCCCAAGCCTTTGCATTGTGTCACTGTGAAGGGAAAAACTTAAATTTTATGGGACAAGATATAGATCCCAACGGTAGGTTATAGTTAGGTATATGGTGTTCACTAAAGGATCTTAGTCAGTGGCTTGACTATAGTTGGCAGGAGTGGCAAAGCGCTACGGGCCGCTAGCTCTACGGGGCCCCGAACTGGATTGGTCGGTGATGCACTTCAGTATATTGAGGAAGGATCCCCCATACTTTTTTTTTTAATATGATAGGGGGACAGCGAGCAAGGGGGTCACCTGATGGAAAGTTAATCATCGCCGCCCATAGACACAACATATACTTAAGGTGCGACCACACCGCCGCTTAAAAACGGTGACGTTACGGTATCGCAACAAAATGTATAAAGAGACGGTGAGAAAACGTGACGCCTACGACACGTCACTGCGTATACCTACGCGGCGGTTTGGTCGCACCCTTAATCGTATACTTATGATGAGTTTGCCACGGGCCCCAGATGTTATATACTACCTAGTTACCTACCCACTGCCACTGCATAGCTACGACACCACGCGAGAGCTGTGTCGTGCGCGAGTTAAGGTGGAAACACATTTTTAACACGCGACGCGACCTGATGCAACGAATGTATGCGCATGGCGTCGCGTCGGATGTTCATAGTGTGGTTCTGGTCATAGAAAATAATACAATTTGATTCGACTCAACACGCGTCGCGTTGCATCGGGTCGCGTCGCGTGTTAATAATGTGTTCCACCTATAGACCACCCAGTGCTGGATTTACACATTTGCCGCCCCAAAGCTACTCAATTTTTGCCGCCCACTCGTGTCGTGTCCGCAGACTTATTTTTTTTCTGTAATTTTTTATTTACGCCAATATTGCCGCCCTAGGCTTCAGCCTTTTTAGCCTCTATGGTCAATCCGGCCCCGAGACCACCCGTCTTTATCTTACTACTGTTCGTTTTAGAAAGAGAAGGGTACTCGTCTATCTCGAGCGCGACACGCCTCATAGGAACGTTTTGTTGTACTTACTAGCAAAGCCTGCGAGTTCTTGCTGCGCGTAACCGTATCCAATCGAAATACCGTAAACCATCAAAAGCATGATTGCAGATAAAAGCGTCATGAGAGCGCATGCGCAGCACGCCCAAGTTAAAACTCTGAAATAAAATAATTCTGTAGGGTGATGGCACCAGTGTTCGACACCTTAAGCTGACAAGCACCAGTAATGGACACTTCATAAATAAATAATAAAATAAAATAAATTGACTGCTGCAAAATTAATTACCCTTAGTTTTTTTTAATAAAGAGATATTGTGCATTATTGGGTCCTTGTCTATTACAAGTACTGTATGTAGGAATAATATTTATTGAACATAAACATGTAGCAATAACGATTAAATGCAAGCCAATACAGATGTACAAATGCGAACTTATCCTTAAAAGGGATCTCTTCCGGTTAACCTTCGAACGATTGACAAGAGATAATTATTAACAAAGACCGATTTTTGTACGGCCATGATAAGCATAAATTGTTAGCTGTACTTACAAGTTACAAACAACTTACAAAATATGATTTGTTATTTACCTTTCGAAGCAGAATGAGATCATACAGAACGCAGAATATATTAAACCCATGATTCTAGTTTTTTTAGCGCAGATAATTAAACCTGCGAATTGAACGTTTGAAACAAAAATTATAAATACTCGTACCTACGAGTATGTAGGTGAGGTCAGGAAGGTCAACAATCTTAACGTGTCTTTTTATAGAATAAGTATACCTAACAAAAGAAGAAACACATCTATAGTAAGCTACATTATTCCAGATTTAACACTTTTATACCGGAAAAGCAATAAGCTCCCGCGGGACACAGACGAAGTTGCAGTGAACCGCTAGTACAAAAATATATAGCAAAATATAGCAAACAATCCTATATATTAAGTAAGCATAAACTACCTAACTGGGCTTACCTGTAAAATACGTTAATTAAAGAAGTACCTAAATAAACACAAATAAACAAACAATAATGGATTAATGTCAATACTGTCAATCAATTGTGTCTTCTGAAGCCTGCAAACAAATTGTTACTGGCAATTTTATTAAAAAGCTAGAGGCATATGGTCGCCTTGTTGCTGATGTTGTTGTTGTTATATGCTGTGTGGCAACTCCGAGGTGGCACAGTACCTATACAAAAAGTACTCTGTGGTGGCAACTTTGACAATAGTTCACTGGGGCGTTCTAGTCCAAGTGAGTTCGTTGGAGGTGCGGTTGAAGGACTCAGCACCCAAGAGCCCAAGACCCGTGATCATACAATTTTTACGTCTTTCGGGTGCGAACTCTGGGGTTGATAGCCATCGTAGTGTTGTTTGCTTGATCAATGATTCGCTAGGCTATTCAAATAAAATCTCGACCCCTTCAGGTGTTACACAACTTTAACACAACTCTATATAATAATGTACCTAAAGCTGTATTGAAAAGTGATCTATTCCGCGAGAATAACAAATGAAAACAATTAGTGTAACCATTTTCTTTATTTCGGGCAATAAAAAACCAATAAAATAAAATATAAAAATAAAACAATGATTATAAAAATATAAGAATAACTTTGTACACAATAACATCACTTATTAACCCGGTTAAGGCATCTAAAAATGACAGGCTGTAATTTAAATTTGTCAGTATATAAATTTTTAAAATCAATAAACAATGACGGATCATCATCATCATCATTGACATTACCACTGTCGCATGGCTCTGACTAAAATCCATGAAGAAACTGATATTCTATACCTACTGTAAGTATAGAATTAGTGTCAATTCACTTAAGCAAACATGAATGCATAAAGCGTAAGAATGTCGTCATCCAGCAATGATAGGAAAAGCTGTAAGATCTTTGACTGGTCTCAAAAACGGTTCGACGGTGGTAACGTTTTTCGAGCGTCGAAACCTTCCAATAAGTTGTTTGGCCAGTTCTTTTTCGTGTGGCATCAACGCGGGCTGCGCTGGCGGTCTGTAAATGAAGACTTATTCAAGAGCGTCGCTAAGGAGTGGGCTGGGGAGGGCTGCGGGCCCCCCTAGAGAAAGTTTGCACTTGTTGCATAAGCTCTCACTCGACTGTACCTGCATAATTTTCCCATTCCCATCTAACTAATATTATAAATGCGAATGTATGGATGGATGGATTGATGGACGGACGGATGTATGTTTGTTTGTTTGTTACTCAATCACGCCAGAACGGCCCAACGGATCTGGATGAAATTCGGCACATAGATAGAGAAAAGTCTGGAATAGCACATAGGCTACTTTTTATCCCGGAAAATTGCGTAGTTCCCGCAGGATAGCGATAAACGAATTCTTTGCAGACGAAGTCGCTGGCAACAGCTAGTCCTCCATACTTCTACTAGCCCCCTTGATCATCGGTTGGTGACGCCCTTATGTTTAATACATGCTAAGTAGAATTATTCGTCGAAGTATATGTAAGTTAAAAGTGGCAACGGGCAGACCACATCGCTCGTAGAACAGATAACCGTTGTTGGAGAAAGATTCTCAGGTGTCGATCACGAACTGGAAGACGCAGCTTAGCGCCTCCCACTAGTTGGACCGACGATATCGCGAGTTGCGGGAAACCGGTGGATGAGGGTGGCAAGTTGCATGCATGAGAATGACCGCTGTCAAATGTGACTAAGCTTATCAGCTGAAGTAACGCAACACAAACCTTTCAGTTTCCAAAACTACAATAGGAGTTGGTTTTGGTTCCAAAAATATTTTCTCTCCCTCATCCCGTTTGCGATAAACCTCTGAAAATATGATCAAATCATCAACGTGGTGTTTAAAATGTTAAATATTGTCTTGAATTAATTAATTCGATTGTAGTAATAACCAAGTTGTAATAAAATCTAAATTACCGAGGATGGGTTTCGGAGGGTGGTCAACCGCGGATCTGTTGACTGCAACTAGCCGTACGACCGGTTTGGATTCCATATCCGGTCCATCGCCTCCAGACCGCCGCTTGGGAGGTCCTGGTGTTGATCTCGACACCACTAAAAAAGAAAAAAAAAGTTAAATTAAAATTGTCGTCGGAGTCATTTATCTACGCACCAGAGATCGGTACTTACTAGCAAATGATGCGAGTTCTTTCTGCGCGTAATGATAACCGACTGAAATACCGTAAACCATCAAAACCAGGACAGTAAACATTAGCAGCATTAGTAAGAAAGCGCAGCAAGTCCATGTTAGAACTCTGAAACAAAGTAGTGCGTTGGATTACAATCACCTAGGGTAAAGGTGCCAGTGTTGGACACTTCAAGCCCACAAGCACTAGTGGACACTTTAAATTAAAAATAATAAAACGACTGTTGCAAAATAAATTACTGTCCCTTCGTTTCTTTTAAATAAGAATTATTGTGCATTATGGGGTCCTTGTCTACTACTCGCCTCGCCCTAGACTAAAGGTGTCATTGATCATTCGTTCTCAAGATTGCAGCTCAAAAGTGTGCCGTGCTGGCAAATTAGTTCTCACAGACGCTTTGAGAGCTATTTTCAGTCATCTGCGCATGGACCACCACAGTGATGTCTCAAAATATTAAAAAACTGTATGCAATTTGTGTTGTTTCTAGAGAATAAATAATTGAAGAGTTTACTCAATTAAGTTCTAAATAACTAAGTACATTTGTAACTAAATTGCTTTTCATACCTTTCCAAGCAAAATGTGACGGTACAGAATATAGACTGTATCATACCCATGTTTGAAGATAGAGTTAAATACTTTCAAGTCGCGAATGAAGGTCTGAAAAAATAATCATTTTTAAATCTGAGACGACAATAAACATTAAAACGGAACTAGTAGAAAAACATACCTTCTCTCCACTTGTCCTATATGTAGTTTTGGCACAGAATAGACCCTATGTTCAACATGCAACAGTTACAATCAGCATTTAGAATTTCTTAGTTTAGAATAAGGCTAGCGAGCAATAGACCCGCTAAAACCTCATGAATTAAATAAAGCTAGAGTGGAGCGGATATTAGTTACACAAGGCAACAAATTGTTGTAAAAATGTCCCTGTACACATAACCGAGGTAAAGCGTGAATGTATTTTGACATTGTCAAGCGTTTAAAAGAAGTCAGTGCGTGCAACCAGCCAGTGTTACTCAGGTATTAGTTAAGTTTATTTAAAGTAAAAGCTCCCAACTATTCAAACAGTAAGTTTTAGATCTCGAAAATCTCTTTAGCTGTTTTATGTTTTCCTATGGCTTTCCTATCCTATCAGGCTTTTTTGTGTAATATTTTTAAAGTGCTCGCATATGGCAACAATGTTGCATGAAAACACTCAGTTCCTCTTTCATCTATTTTCGACTATTTATTGTCCTTAATAGGGGTTATAATGCAATGAAAGAAAACTTTACTAAAATTCTTACTTATTTATTATTCAACAAAGTGTACAATAAAATTACAACAGTCTTCAAAAAGGTTAAGGCACTCACAACCTATAAATACAAAATCTTTTTTACGAATAAAATAAATAAATTCCTCGATTTTAAATGTATTGCGAACATTTTTCTGTCTTTTGAAACAACAACGAAAATAGGGTTTCTTCGATCAAATGTATAAAATAAATACAACAGTTACAATATCAAAAGAATATCAGTGTAGAAATAATTACGTAAATACAGTGTAAACTCCGCGACGTTCTACTGTACCATTACAATGGTATACAAGAAATTATTAACAGAGCCTCTAGTGTAAGTTTTCGCGTATAAAAATGTCTCGAACGCGTCCACGTAAACGTCTCAATTAATATGGAAAAATTGGCAGCGCCACTTGCGGATCCAGACGGCAACAAACTGTTCTCATAGTATTTGACATTTTAACGCAAACGCGTTCGAGACGTATTTTGTGACCGAAAACCTACACTAAGCATTCAGGTTACCCAGGCCATTTCGCCCCACTGTACGTTCCTAACACAACTCTTGAATAAATAACTTCCAAATAAAACATGCTCTATACAAAATGTACATTTCTACTTAAACAGACAATAAAATTGAGCTTATAGAGAAATTATGTAAATGTCAAATTACAATGTGTAGCTTGGCATACAGTATCCCATTCCTGCAGTCTTTAAGGGCCCTTATACAAGACGTGATCGCGGCTTGCACGCGGCGAGCAAATCGCTGAGAAATCGCCGGCCAAATCGCTAGTGTGCAAGGGCCCTAATTCGTGCGGTAGCTGTTGCTAGCGCTGACAAAGATTTGTATCACGGAATGAAGGAAAGAGTTTGGATGAACCCTCACTCGCATTTTACTAGAATCGGTGTCGCTGATTATCGATGGTCCACGGTCTATGGTCCATGTTATAATATGGTAAATGGTCCAGGGTCTAAGGTCCACGGTCCACGGTATATGGTAAATGGTCCAGGGTCTAAGGTCCACGGTCCGCGGTCTATGGTAAATGGTCCAGGGTCTAAGATCTAAGGTCTACGGTCCATGGTATATGGTAAATGGTCCAGGGTCTAAGGTCCACGGTCCGCGGTCTATGGTAAATGGTCCAGGGTCTAAGGTCCACGGTCCGCGGTCTATGGTAAATGGTCCAGGGTCTAAGATCTAAGGTCTACGGTCCATGGTATATGGTAAATGGTCCAGGGTCTAAGGTCCACGGTCCGCGGTCTATGGTAAATGGTCCAGGGTCTAAGGTCCACGGTCCGCGGTCTATGGTAAATGGTCCAGGGTCTAAGGTCTAAGGTCTACAGTCCATGGTATATGGTAAATGGTCCAGGGTCTAAGGTCCACGGTCCGCGGTCTATGGTAAATGGTCCAGGGTCTAAGGTCCACGGTCCGCGGTCTATGGTAAATGGTTCAGGGTCTAAGGTCCACGGTCCGCGGTCTATGGTAAATGGTCCAGGGTCTAAGGTCCACGGTCCGCGGTCTATGGTAAATGGTCCAGGGTCTAAGGTCCATGGTATATGGTAAATGGTCCAGGGTCTAAGGTCCACGGTCCGCGGTCTATGGTCCTTGGTATAAGATAAATGGTCCAAGGTCTAAGGTCCGCGGTCTATGGTCCATGGTATATGGTAAATGGTCCAGGGTCTAAGGTCCATGGTCCACGACCCACGGTACACGGTCACTGTGTATGCAACATGTCCCAGAGGGGCAGCTCGGCCAGCGCGGTGTGCAGTTCGTGCTGCAGCTGAGCAGCAACCGCGGGCGCGGCGTGCGCGGCGGCGGCGCCCCGCGTCCACGCCGCTGCCTCGTTTGCCACGCCCGACAGAGGGCCCAGGCCTGTCACGTGCAAGTCCATACCCCTGTGAGAAGGATTATTTGATGAACAATATCAATTATGTCAATCCTCTATCGAAGATATACGAGTCCATCTATTGCTCTGGCCCACTTGCACAGTCCAGAGTAAAAAAAAAAATCGCTAACTCGGGGTTAGGTTTGACAGTTCCATACATTTTGACACTACTTAGCCCCGGGTTAGCACCTAACACGGGGTTAAGTCGTTAACCCTGGTCCGTGCAAGTGGCCCTTAGTGAGACATAACATAGTGTTTTCCACCTCTCCCTTGAATATTTCTCTGCTTGAGAGACCATAGGTCAAACCATTAAGTTAGGTACCATGGATTTTTACCAGGTTAGGTGCCGTTCAACAATAGGTTACAAGATGACTAAAATTCATTTTGGTACACCATATCTCTTTGTTCCAACGAGACTGCCATCCATTATCTAAGTCCCATTTTTTAAGACTAACCCAATATCATTCATTCGAGTCTGTTTCCACGAATAGTAGAGGAAGTTTTAATTTTTATCAGCGTCTGCCTGATTGTATATATGTATACCTAGCATTAAGCTATGAGTGTGTATAATTGTGAACGTCTATGAAGTCTTCCCTTAAATACTGGCTTGGCGTATTTATTATTTATCCAAATATTTGCGTCAGTGAAGGGGATGCACTATATTGTTTTTTGCGTATGCGACGAAGATGCCAATAGCGAGTATAACTTATCATATTTTTGTTTATGTTGAGGTAATAACTGTTCATTTAATTTATGTAATAAAAAAAATATCATGGGACAAATTACACCAATTGACCCAGTCCCAAACTAAGCAAAGCTTGTACTACGGGTACCAGGCAACGGATAAACATACATAACATAATGTAGATAAATACATACAACATCTATGACTCGGGCACAAACATTCGTATTTCATCATACAAATGTCTGCCCCTACCGTGATTCGAATCCAGGACCTCTAGCTTCAAAGTCAGGGTCAGTAACCACTAGGCTATCCGGTCGTCAATAATAACGGTCGGTCGGTAATAACTGTTCATTTAATGTATGTGTACGTACTCTAGCCGCAGCACCCGCAGGTCGTCCAGCTGCGCGTAGGGCTCCCAGCGCGCCAGGCCCACGGTGACGGCCAGCCGCAGCTCGTTGCCGGCGAAGGCCGCGGCCAGCCGCCCGCTGCACGACGCCCCCAGGGCTTTGATGCGGTACTCGTCATAGCCGATCTGAACACAAATTCTATGCTATAGTTCTATGTTTTACATAAATTATTCGCGTTATTTTAAAAAAAATTGTTTTGATTTTAATTGTGATTCATGTTAGTAATTATTGTAATTTTATACTACTGCGATTTTACTGTTTTAAATTTAATTTTTTTTATGATCTTGACATTTTACTGTACGTATTAATGATATTGTAACATGTCATGTTATTTATATATTATATTATTATGGTTTTATATATTTTTGTTGTAAATTTATCATTCATACTTTTATTTAATTGCGCATAAAATGACTGCTTGCCTTTTTGTAAACCTGTACCAGGTCCCCTTTTTTATATTTTTATATGCAATAAAGAGTTTACACACATACACACTTTTCAAAAGGTCCTAAACACCAGATAAAGCTAATAAGTAATGGTAAGTAATTTCAGTGGTGACCTGTAGGTCCTTGATGGCAACAGTGACGCTAAAGCTGGTCCGCATCGGGTCGGGGCGCGAGACGCTGACGTCGCACACTCTGTTCACCGTCGCCAGGTTCTTCACCCAGCCCGCGTCGGTCTCTAAACGCCCGATGAAAGACGTCGACCCTATCTGAACAAAAATAGCGACAGTTAGCACTCCGGGAGTGCCGGCAGAAATGAAAACAGCAGCTTTGATTAGATTAAAAACGTACGTATTATCTATATTGACAGACCTCTAACAATGTGCTGATGCCCTAGTACTTTTGCTCCACGACTCAACAAAAAACACTTCAAAAATCGAACGCGATTCATTCGTATTTCAAGTTAAGCTCTTAGAGGATCTGATATCCTGGTACTTAAACTCTCCCTCCGTCTTACGCCTGGCGCGAGTTCAACATTTTTTACCCATTCCAAAAAGTGCTCAGTGTTAAAGAAGTTTTCACTTAAAAAAAAAAAGTTTTATTATATATGAGGTCACAAAAAATTGTATTAACACATTCACTGCCGGTATGCGAGGTCTCTCAGAATTAGACCGGTATATTTCAACAGGTTCTTGGGTTAGTTTGTACAATTTGTGGGTTCGATCCCCAGTCGGGGCAGATATTTGTATGAAAAATACGAATGTTTGTTCTCGAGTCTTGGATGTTTAATATGTATATAAGTATGTATTTATCTATATAAGTATGTTTATCCGTTTGCTTAGTTTGGGACTAGGTCAATTGGTGTCAATTGTCCTAAGATATTTATTTATTTATTTAGATTTTTCATCATAATTTTTTATTCAAAATTAAGTCTTACACTTTGACCATCGACCAATGTACTCGTAATTACTTAAAACTAACCTAACCATCTGCTCTCTCTCTCTCTCTCTCTCTCAAATATCATGAAATAATTGCAACTCGATACATTTTGGTCTTGGGGCAAGCATTACCAGAGATGGACGACAATAATGTAACCTTGTGCATGAACGTGGCGTGCAGCGGCGGCAGCTCCAGCACCTCGCGCCGCGTCTGCAGCAGCGTCCGCCGCATATTGATGAGGACCATGTCTATCACCTTGTTGCCATTCGCTGCCAGCTTGCTCACCATATCACTGGAATCGAATTAGCATAGTTTAGACTTAAAAAATAAACCTGCAGGGCCCTATTTTATAAATTTACAAGTTACCATTTACAAGCGGAAGTCTCTTTCTGACCCTATGTGTTAGATAGAGACTTCCGCTTGTAAATTGTAGCTTGTAGCTTTAAGGTGGAAACACATTGTTAACACGCGACGCGACCCGATGCAATGCGACGCGTGTTGAGTCGAATCAAATTGTATTATTTTCTATGACCAGAACCACACTATGAACATCCGACGCGACGCCATGCGCATACATTCGTTGTATCGGGTCGCGTCGCGTGTTAAAAATGTGTTTCCACCTTTATAAAATAGGGCCCAGGCTGCGTTATATTGCGGTACTGGGTTGACAACTTCAGATCCTCATCGGGCATTGTAATGAAAATTACAGTATTTTTGTTGCAAGTCTTAAACTTAGCTTGTTCCCCGTACATAACTAAGTTACATAATCGGCACTGGTAAAACCAATGTACGATGATTAATTTGGATTAATTTAGGTTTAGGTGCGGTGGCTAAGCCGCGAACATGTTTGTTTAAATTTAGAAATCGTCTTTATTTTACCTTGGAATGTCCTGGTTATGTAAAATAGTTATGTACGGGGAACAAGCGCTAAACTAGGCTTAAGATCAAGTGGAAGATCAAGTTCTTTTGTACCTGTAATATTGTTTACCTGATATTTAAGAAAATAAAGGATTTTTAATGATTTTAAATTTAAATTGAGGGCATTCCTACTTGACCAGTGCTACAATTAAATTAATCTGCCCGTGCGCGAGTTATTTCCTGAACCATAGTTAATTTTTAAAAATATTAATTTTTACAAAATAAATTATTATTTTTGTGGTTAAGAAGAAGATTAATTTTGTATTGTACATTAATAAAAGTTAGGGCACACAATTTGAAAATCTTGTAGTACAATTTACCAAGAACGCCATAAACTAGGTATTTGATTTGATTTGCAATTTTTCTGGCTTAGAGAATAACTAGCAATCTTAATTTACCGTTAGCGAGTATTAAAAATTTAAATTTACTCATTGAGTTGTTCCGGATTCAATTAAGTTAATCAAATTACAATTATATCAGCCAGAAGCGACCAGTCGCCAAGTAAGTTTGCAAGTTACCAATTTAGCTGATTGAGTAAATTATTGACGCTCAATTAACCCACAGAGGCTTGAGTAATGGAGTATTAACGTTGAACCGCATTTTATGTTGACAAAGTTTCTTATTTAATTAAAAGCTTATGATTGGACGATATGAATGTGGGCGTCCAACTCGTCCAAGTATCTAACGAACCACATATTGCTTCGGACCATTTTGAAAAATAGTTTTCAAACATTGTTTTAAAGACGTCCAGATTGTAGCGTTTAGAGGATATAAACGCTGGCAGCTACCCTGTGGCCCTGTGGGGTTACCTGTAGGCCTCCAGCAGGCTGGGGTTGCAGCCCACCAGCTCGGACACGCTGGCGGTCTGCCGCAGCGCGCGCGCCAACTGCCGCTGCAGCCGCTGCCGGAGCAGCGCGAACAGCGGCAGCGACACCGCCGCCGACAAAGGCAGATCATCTGCCAGAAATAACTGTTATTTGTAGGCGCGTTTGCAGATATCACATCACACTAATATTATACTTAAAGAATTTTGAAAATTTGGAATGGAGATAGCTGGTAACCTACCCGTTAGAAATAAAATTTCTAAACGATACTGAAAACTAGAACACAGAAAATTCCGAAATGTAAAAGCTATGGCCGGGAATGGAACCCGGATCCTCATCATTCCGTGATGTGTGCTTTTACCCCTACATCATCCATAGCAGGTGAGTAAGCATTCGAATAAAAAAAAACCGGGTAGCACTCCGGGAGTGCAGGCAGAAGTGAAAACTACACACGCACACTCGCGCAAAAAGAAAAAACTTTTTCTACACGAAATTTGAACTGGTCACATGAGAGAACGCACTGTTATTCTACACCTTATACCACTAGGCTAAACGCACATACTTTAAAGCGACGAAATCAATGTACACTTCAAAAATCGAACGCGACTCTTCTAGCTTCATTCGTATTTCAAAATAAGCTCTTAGAGGATTCTAATATCCTGGTACTTAAACTCTCCCTCCGGTAACACAAAATATTTACCTTCCTACTCCGCTACTTACTTGCAAGATAACGCCCTTACGTCTTACGTCTGACGCGAGTTTAACATTTTTTACGCGTCCCAAAAAGTGCTCAGCGCTTAAGAAGTTTTCACTTCAAAAAAATGCAAAAGTGGTCGATATTATGGTTAAGGAGAGACTAAAAAATATAGCCAATGGCATTTCTTAGACCATAGTAGTCTGTGCAGTCAACCGCATCATTACCACTCACTTTCTTTTTCACGACTTTTTACTTCTTATACAAAATGCTGCTTTTGATCGAATTTGGTTGATTTTTAACGTTTTAGTGAACACCTAGATAATCGTGACCTTCGGAATAACAATGAAGCAATTTGCCTTCATTGTTATCATTAAAAAGAAGCTACACCTGTTATCTGTTCTATATTCGAATTTATACACAAGTAGTGTTGTTAGGCATGTCAATAGTCAATAAGTAAGTTTCGGATTTCAAGAATAAGACCTTAGGTATAAAAAAGGTAAATGTTTGTAAAGAAAAAAATATATTACGTTTAAATTAAATGTCAGATATATCCAAATCATGGTAACTTTGTAGTAAATTGTTCGAAACAATAAGTTCCTGTGTTTATAAAAGTTAAACTATCTATTCTATAGTCATCCACGTAGACGTGTAGATTTGTCAACATTACCCCAACGACACGACATAGTAATAAGAACTGCCGCAGGCGTCATCATTAATGGCACACTGGGGGATAAATTTATAAATTGTTTTTGTTTATTTTATTATTAAATTGTTTTAAAGATTATTCTTAGTTGACATTTCTCTATAGTATTATTGTAAAATTTAATTAAAATTTCATTTTGTACTTCTGACGATCCCTAGTGGAGAACTATTATTATTTTTGCGTAATTTTATTGTGTCATTTGATATTTCTATTTTTATTGTATTGGTATTTTTTATCTTTGTGACATTTACTTTGCATTCTCTATTAATAATATGAATTATCTTTGCTTGACATTTTATGTAAACCAATGTATTTTTTGTATTGAATCCTACTACTATTATAAAGGCGAAAGTTTGTAAGTATGGATGTATGGATGTTTGTTACTCTTTCACGCCAGTACGGCTTAACGGATCTGGATAAAATTTGGAACAGACATAGTTTATGATTTGGAATAACACATAAGCTACTTTTTATCCCGGAAAATTGCGTAGTTCCCGCGGGATAGCGATAAACGAATTCTTTGCAGACGAAGTCGCGGGCAACAGCTAGTAAATAATAAACTAAACTAAACTAAGTAAATACCTATATGTTTCGCCAGCTGTTCTGTGGTGATGAATTCGTATCCTCCATTTTTTTGCGGCGAAGGCCAAGACAACTGCAACAAAACGACAATTGTTACTTTCTCTACATTGTTGTAGAGTCCATAGAGTAACTTTTTATGTAGAGTCTACAGCAAGAAACACTATCAGATTGGATGTCTATTGCTCATGATGGTTTATTCGGAAATTTCGTTAATATTGTATGATACGAATGTAATAAAAACAAAGATTACGAATTTTCGAACAGATATTTGCTTATCGCAATAAGTCATTTAGTCTAAAATTCGATAGAGGCTTCTTTGTAATGGATTCGAACAATAAATTGAAACAAGCACATGAATTATAGCCCAAGTCCTCTCATTCTGAGATGCCTGTACTCAGCAGTGGGACTTATAGGCTGAACTTGATGGAGATGGCTTTCGAGAATGTGCTGTGCAGTGAGAATTTTTGTAAAGTGTATTACGATCCTAGCCCAGTGGCGTAACTACAACGTCAGGGGCCTACTATAAAGAAGTGCATCATCCTCCCTTCTGTGCTCAAGGCCAAGCCAGTATGGGGCCCCGTAGAGCTGGGGGCCCCTGGTATTTTGCCACGTATTTTGCCACGCCTCTGTCCTAAGCCTAATCTCTATGGTGTTCATTCGTCTAAAAACTGTATGCTCACCTTAACGAGGACCTCGTCGTGCGTGAACTCTATCCCGGGGTTGATGTACGAGAAGGAGTCATCGTCCAGTGTCAGTCCAACGCTCACGTCTGCCGTAACGTTCGATAGTGATATGCTATAAATAATAACCTTTATTTATTTATCCCGCACAATAATTTAGTGAGCTCTTCAGCTTTGGTGAAGGAAAAACAACCAAAATCAATTCAATGGTGTGAGCCCGCGTGAGACAGACAAACACCTTTGGGGCCTTTTCTCCCTCTCTTTGGGTGGGTCCTCTCATTCGGAGGTGCCCAGTTGTCAGATGTTATAGGATGATTCTTTTATGAAAGAAATTAAGAACACTTAACAGAGTGAATACAATTATCTAAATTACCTGCGCCCTTGATATTAGACAGACCTATAAGTATTAAATAATGAATACAGTGAAATGTTGAATATTAAGTATGGCATAGTTTTAAAAGTGCTTCAAAAGTTCACATTCAGTATGGCATCAATTTTCTGCGAAATTTCTCATGTTCCAGTTACATAGTGTTAGTCTTGCAGGTGTCCATGGGCGATGGTGATTACTTTCCATCAGGTGACCCGTCTGCTCGTTTGCCCCCTCTTATATATATATAAAAAAAAAACATAATATTATACATTATAATTAATTTTTTTTGAACAGTGTACATACAAGTTTATGTAACTATTAGGGTATTTGATAAAATCATTACCAATAAAAACTTGAGAGTAGACCGAAAAAAAATGAACTCACACTACATGACCCTCTGATAAGACCGGCACAAGGTTATAAAGGTTCTCGTTGAATGCACCGTAGAGGCCCTTAACATTGACTTCCCCGAGAGCACATCTCAGACTCAGCATCATAGACTTGAGATCCAGCGACACACCTTGCATGTGGAATGTTGGAGGTTTCATCAACTCCAGTGTTGTCAAATTGCTGAAAAAACATCTTGGTTATTTTAGTGACCTTGACACTTGGCATTGTTAAGGTCAAGGTATGAGTAAACCCTTTTTATGTTCAACCAAGTATAATAATATAGCTTATTCCGAATTCGCTAAAATTTCAGTAAGTACATGTTGTTGCTGTTTTTTTTTTCAACCAAGTACCTAATTTTGCAAAATTTTTCATATTTCTTGTTCGATCAAAACTTGATGTAATATAAACAGAAGTAACAGAATACACAAAATTACTGTACATACTTACAAAACATACAACTCGTGATTCACTTGAAAGCCGCTTGAAACAAATGTGAATTAGTTAATGAACAGAGGCGTAGCTACCGCCGTATCTGCCGTATCAATTATACGGGGCCCCCGGGCCACGGGGGCCCCCGACGTGCGTAAGCAAAGATAAATGTGAGAAATCTTTACCCTTCATAAGGGCCCCCAAATATTTTTTTATACGGGGCCCCACCAAGGCACGCTACGCCCCTGTTAATGAATGAAAATAAAGGTTATTCTACATTTATTTTACCAATCACCAAGGACCAGAGATGTGCCCGTCTATAATTGATGTGTAGAGCCAACTTAAGTGTGGCTTCTAAGCCCTAAGGTTTTGTAATGTTAATTTAAAACAACATTAATAGAGAAGAGAAACAGACATACAAATTTTCTTGCCCAATTTAAACAAAACAAAACAACTTTAAAAATTAAGTTTTGTCAAGAAATCTAATTTGATAACAAAAAGTAAACAAACTCACACTTGTGTGTTTTTGGCAAAGTATGAAGTATCTTCCAATGAGTCTCGTATGACCTGCTCTCCATTTTTAGACTGTTGTAATAGAACATTTGTGAAGCTCTGAAATATAATACAACTTATAAATATCAGAATATAATTCCTACCATGTTTTTAAAGGGCTACAGTATAACTATGTGTACTGTGCCTCTTATATTGGTTTTGATATGATAAGGGAAGGGCCTTCCACTCATTTCCAAACTATATCCTGTACTAGAATCACTGTGTAGAGGACTGTTTAGAGGATAGAGGTGGTAGAATTTAATCGAAAAACATTAATGAAATGCCGTTTCGTTCATTTAAGGATGGAGATAAGGATCTATGGCACATAATGAGACCGAAAGAAGCAGAAATAAACAACTATTAGTACAAATACATTAGGATATTTACTCTTTTGATAACATTTTGCAGGTCAGGTTGAACTTTTGTCAATAAATCGTCCAGTTCCTTTGCGATATCCACGGTTTCTTCTTCAGACATCTTATAATGAACATGCCCTTATTTCTTGTGTCACAAAAGATTTACTGGGTAAATATTAAATAAAACTATCATGACCGAGCGTTTGGAAACATATTGCACGTTTGACTGACTGGGCTGATGCAGAGGTACGAACGGATCACTGACAATAAATTGTTGTGTTGTCACTGTCAGTGTCAGCTGGCTGTCACTGTTACTGTCACATTTACGTTTTGTTCGTAGAATGTGCGTGTAGCGTTTTGTTTATGTTAGCCGGTTGGTTAGGTGAGGCCTTTTGTGCAGGACGACCGACAACCGAGTCATGGACGTGCGTTGGACCCGGTGACACACTTTATTTAAATATCTATTGCATAAATTAATAAAAGTGTGTCAAAAGTGCACTTATATATATATTAAAATTTTTTTGCCACTCAGTATAGGTACGATCGCTTCGTTTTATTTAGTTTACGTTTGCATGTGTAAGTACCTTCTATCTTCCATTTTCTTGTCGGATACTGGGAGCAAAGACTCTCAAATACTTTTGATAGAACGAAGAAGCAAAAAGTACAAGTAAGTACCTAAGTATACCTACCTAAATTGCACAAGCACAATTTTTTTTATTATAATTTTTATAATAATATAGCCCTTTTATTCCGGATTTGCTGCCACTTCAGTAATTCGACGTGCCTCATGGCATAGGCCTCCTGCATTTATTGGAGGGTTTGGGTTATAGTTCTCACGCGGGCCCAGTGCAAATTGGGAACTTCACACACACCATTGAATTGCTTTGCAGATGTATGCAGGTTTCCTCACGATGTTTTTTCTTCACTGAAAAGCTCACTATGACAAATTTCAAATGTAATTCCGCACATAAATTCCGAAAAACTCAAAGGTGCGAGCCCGGGATTCGAACCAAGGTACGACAGTCGAGGGCATAAATATCGATACAGCCATCATGTCAAATATAGGTAATGTGTCGCCGACCTTATTGTTTGTGGCACAAAGTTTTATAGATGTGTTTGACGTCTAGGTAAGGTATACATATATTTATGCCCTGGACTGTACTAAGCAACATACTATAAGTATTGTAAGCTGTGTCCTTTGACGTATTACCATACTATACTTACTTAGTTGTAATGTTGACCAACAAAAAACTCTTTGCTGAACATTGTTTGGGTTAAAAATAAAACTAACTGCGCATAAGCGGAATTCCTTACAGAAAAGTTAATTTAATTGCAACATCAAAAATTTAATATTATCCTGTTCTTCTTTCATCTTTTTTCAGTTTGGTCAACGAGAACTTTTCGTCTACTTTTAGTAACATCTTTTCTCCCTTTGCATCGCCTTGTTTTGGAGGGAATTCCAATTCTATACTTTCTCTTTTGGAAACGATGTAATCTTCAGGTTGTTTCTCTCCTGCTGATTCTTCTCCTTGTTTTTTATTTCCACCATCAGTTGCTTCAGTGACCGGCTCATCGTCAGCGTTAGTGACATCGCCAGTATCGCCACCATCATCGTCATCTTTATTACCATTTGATGGATTATTATTATTAGTCTCAACTGATTCGGAATCATCTATAGTCTTGTACTTCGGATCATCCTTTCCAACGAGAAGAGTATCTTGATACAAAATAAAATCAAGTTAGTATTAGTTTCATCTCAGATCAAATAAAAAATAAAGAAGTTCCACGGATGGTGAAGTGAAGGCAGTTTAGTATGCTTTGGCTCGTGTATACAGTTACACGCACACAAATGTAAACCAAACTCGCCAGTCACTCTTGTTCACCTATGCACTACGCACGATGCGAGGCGTACTTTAAATCGGCCTTACTTTGCCATACTGACAAGTACACTTTCACCTACTTTTTATTAGGTCTTAGCGTTAGATTATAAATAGATGGCGTCAGATAAATACAACAAAAATAAAGGTGGTAGGGCCTTGTGCAAAGTCCGTCCGAATCGCTATCACCATCTTACTCGCTAACGCTGCCGCTAAGCAGCAGTGCTTGCGCTGCTGTGTTCCGTTGTGGAGAGTAAGACAGCCGGGGAAATTACGGGCACAAGAGGAATTTCATCAAAGTCCTCTAGATTGGCAACGCATCTGCAATCCCTCCGGGGTTGCGGGTGTCTATCAATTGAATTCAATTCAAATCAATTTATTTACCAAGATAACATTGATCTCATTTTCATTAGTAAATTATAAGCTTATAAACTAAGGTCTATGGGCAGTGGTGATTGCTTACCATCAGGTGACCAACTTGCTCGTTTTCCTTCCTATTCACATAAAAAAAATAAAAAATACATACACAAATCACGTCCGTATCCCTTACGGGGAAGACAGAGCCAAAGGTAACAAGACCTAAAAGTCACTTTTAGCATGATTGTGGGCGTATAGGTGGTAAGGGGAATCAAAAGAGTGATGGGTTGCCTGGCCTTTATTTAACATACGCGATAGTTGTCGGCGACAAGTGTCAATTTTGTTTACCCATAAGTATATTTGCGGATTGCATATCGAATTGTCACTTGTTAAAATTGTAGACTCGGTGAAATAGGCGATAGGGAGCTCATTAGTTAGGCGTACACCGTGTAGATAGTAGAGTTGTAATTGTAAATAAAAAAGACTCACTACAGCGAGCCAAGGAGTCAAGTTGCTGCAAGTAGTGAATCATTGTGCTGCTCATAATCGAAGAGATTTGGTGTTCCAGGATGTTTTTATACTTCGCTATGTATCTGTTGGCAGGCCCTTCAACTATCAGCGACCGTGCTCTGTAAATGTTGGAAATAGATTGATCTTATTCAACATAGCTCACAGTTAACTCATGAAAATTTTGAGCAAATTGCCACTTTGTTAGTATTTAGTCGTATAATAAAAATTGGGCGTACAGTCACCAGCATAAATATGTGATCACTTTTGTACCTTTTCACTTTAAAGTCATGTTTGAAAAACCATACGAAATCATGTAACGACTGAAAGCGACAAGGTACAAAAATGATCACTTATTTAGGCTGGTGACTGTACTTGAGGCACACGACTGACGTACGTTCTGGCCTTATACTCCGAAATTCGATTTTAGAAGTTCACGACTGACATTACGTTCTGGCCTTATAAACTCCGATTTTCGATTTCGATTCTCGAAGTTCTTTTCGTGCCATCCCGCTCACGCAAATAGTCATTAATTTGAGAGTGTAAGGGCCGGTACGATACATACAAACTTCGAAAATCGTAGTGGCTGGCGTATAAGAAAAGTGTTATCCTACTAATATTATAAATGCGAAAGTTTGCGACGATGTGAGTGACAATGTGAGTGAGTATGTATGTTTGTTCCTTCTTCACGCTGAAACAACTGGACGGATTTGGATATAATTTGGAACGAAGATAGCTGGTACCCTAGATTAAAACATAGGCTACTTTTTATCCCGGAAAATGGCATAGTTCAAACTTGGATAGCGACAAACATGTCAAAGGTCGTAGCTGCCTAGAGTCGCAACGCATATAATTATTGCAGAATATACTATCAACTCTCTGTCTCTTGCATAGGTACTATTTATGGTGCATACTCAGAGACGGGTGTCATTAGCTCGAAGTGCATGTCGAGGGTGGGAGAGTCCCTCACGACCCTCAGAGCCAGGCGGCCGGTCAGCTCATCGGCATCCACCACCAGCAAGCCGAAGAGCGGCGGCAGTCCGCTATTCAGGAACATGCTGTATTTGTATTCAATCTGTGAATTCGGTTGCAATTTAGAAAAGTTTCGTTGAATGCGGTGTTTACGCTTGGATACTACCGAAGAATAAATCGCGTAACTATACCGCTGTAAATTTAATTGAATTGATGCAGTAAGTGGTAACTAATTTTGTATTCTCATTGAGACTCAATGACAACCTGACACAACCCAACACAACTTCCTACTGCAACATTCCCCGAGCGGTTCAACTTAGGGATCATTAAAAAGCGAGCCTACCTGTTCCTGAAAGGGCCGGCAACGCACCTGTGATTCCCCACGTCTTGCAGGTGTTCCTGGGCGATGGTGATCACTTTCCATCAGGTGACCCGTCTGCTCGTTTGCCCCCTCTTATATATAAAAAAAAGTACCTACTCAAGACGCTCAATTAGTTATGCAGTAAGTGGTAGCTAATTTTGTATATTTATTCAGACTCAATGACAAGTTTAGTATGTACTCAAGACACTTAATTAGTTATGACTTAGTTAGTTATGATGTTTGATATACGACAGGGAAATGTTTATTAATTATTTTTTTTCGTTAAAAAAAACAGTAATAATACTAAATAACTTAATATTTCAGTACAGATTGTTAAATAATTATTTCAAATACCTGTCTATCTATCTATAACAACCCGCGTCTGATATATAGAGTTGCTAAAATTACCTATTAAAATTAGGAGTTGGGAGCCAATACCTTCAGGCTGCTGAATCCGACTATAGTATCGAGATAGCGAATATTTTTCTTGTCGATCTTCCCTGTGGCAACGGAGCGTCGGTAAACGGAGTCCAATCCACGTATGACACCGTCGTACAGACTTATCTCCTTCAAACAAAAAAAAGGCAAAACATAAATCCTACTAATATTATAAATGCGAAATTTTGTGATTGACGATGTGACGATGTGAGTGAGTGTGAATGTTTGTTCCTTCTTCACGCTGAAACGACTGAACGGATTTGAATAAAATTTGGAACGGAGATAGCTGGTACCCTAGAGTGAGACATAGGTTACTTTTTATCCCGGAAAATTGCACAGTTCCCGCGGGATAGCGATAAACATGTCAATTGCTAATTTTACGCGGACGAAGTCGGGCAGAAGCTAGTAAATAATAATAATAATAAATATCATGGGACAAATTACACCAACTGACCCAGTCCCAAACTAAGCAAAGTTTGTACTTTGGGCTTGTATTGTGCTTGTACATTTAACCAAGCGTAAAATGTAACTGGCTGAACACGTCCACAAATTAAGAAATGAACTAGACCATTGGTCTGTTGGCCCCTCGCCGAATTACAAAGAGAAAGAGACAGCGATATCATCTAAATTCTAAATGATAATGATGTTATCCAGAAGAATTGCGAAACTGATGTGGTAGTGGGCGGGGCACATTGCTCGCAGGACCGATGGCCGAGGGGGTCAGAAGCAGTCAGAAGGTTCTCGAATGGCGTGCGCGGACCGGGAGACAAGCTGTTGGTAGGCCTCTAACAAGATGGAGCGACAACTTGATCAGGATCGCGGGATCGCGTTGGATGCGGAAGGCACAGGACCGGTCCGAGTGGAGAGCCGCGGGGGAGGCCCATGTCCAGCAGTGGACGTCTTTTGGCTGACATGATGATGATGATGAATGATGTTATAAGGAGCGAGATACCATTTCGTGGACGGTGTATATTTTGAAGTCGGGTATCATGATGCTGGACGAGTTCACTTGCCGTAAGCGCTTCTGCACCCCCTTTATAACACTGTCTGCGAAACGGTTTCTAGCGATAGTCTTTTCGTTTTCATACAACCTGAAAGAGAAGATTTCAACTTTAAATCTACTTAGAATTTAGGCTAGATACAAGTAGGTACAATAACTAAATATCTTTACGTTTTGTGAATAGTAGAGCCAATTTTTGAAATTACATTAGCGTGGATAAACTGGTTCAAGTATTTAATTTATGCGTGGATGACACAATTATTTAAGGACCCTGTTCCACCACTCTGTGTTAAGTTTCTGATATCTTAACAACCAGGGCCCTATTTCATAAAGCTACAAGCTACAATTCACAAGCGGAAGTCTCTTTCTGACCCTATGTGTTAGATAGAGACTTCCGCTTGTAAATTGTAACTTGTAGCTTTATGAAACGGGGTCCTGGACTCCTCTCAGAATGAGAGGGCTTGGGCTATAGTTCCAGTTGTTTCTGCTTCGCAGTTGTGTGCAGGTTTCCTCACGATGTTTTCCTTCACCGAAAAGTTTTTTCGTCACCATACTCTACTAGTATTTTTAAATCCAGCAAAATATTTAAAAACTCACTGGTTTTGGGGATTCACGTTAGTCTCCGGCAGGTCGAGATAGATCAGGAAGTCGTTGAAATAGTCCTTCAGCCAAAGGTCTAGGTCGTTCTGCATCCTTGACAGGTAAGTCTCTGGCCAAGATAACAACAGAAACAAATACACGGTGTTTTATAATAATTCCGTGAAGTTAATTGAGCAGCAGGCTTATTACGTAACTCGCTCGCGATCACCATCGTGTTCATTTTGACAGTTCATGTATGGGCTGACAATTGGCATCGGAATCAGATAGTTGTCACATTCATACAAGAATTGTCAAAATGAACACGATGGCGATGGCGAGCGAGTTACGCAATAAGCTAGCTGGTTTCAATTTTAACATTCGTGACTAAGCACTGACACCTGAGGCGGTGGTAGCCTTTCATAATATATTGTATTTTAGTCCAAGTATTTATTTATGTTATTTGATATTCGATAGTGTAGATGTAAGTTTATTGGTTAAATTTTATTCCGTTATTTATATATTATTTTATTATGGTTTTATAATGTACTTTAGTTGTTAATTTATTAAGTACTAGCTGTTGTCCGCGACTTCGTCCGCGTGTGTTTTTTGTGATACTTTATAGCTATTCTCGATATCAAAATTATTATTATTATACCCTTGCAATAATATGTACTAATCCTGAAATAGGCACATTCAAATAGTTTTCTCGAATAGGTACTATTATGTATGACGGCGGGGAACTAAGCAGATCGGTAGGTGGCTCGTCACCGTCGTCTCGTAGTGAGGGTTCCATGTTAGTGTGGCCGACAGAAAAAGCGCAGGTCTCAATTTAACGACTTTGTATTTCAAATCAAATCACAGCAGGTAGGTATTTAGAGACTGTGAACGTGACAGGTTCGATGGGGTCGAAAGCGACTGTTCTCGATGGCGGTCGGCAATCAAGTGTGCTCATCGACTCTGTCCTCGTGTAATGGCGCAAAAACGATACTAGCGCCACCACACTGCGTTCACTGCACCTTACAATTTAAATCAACCAATCAGAGGTAAGATCCGGTACTAATTAATCAAATCAACAACTATATTGTTGTCAATATACGCGCGCGACGACACGGCCAGACTGACCGGTTACACGTCCTCGTGTATACCTGTAACAAAAGCATAGTTTGGAATATCCGTTCGCTCGGCTTACCCTGACTAAAGGGTTGTAATTCACAACACAAAATTAAATTAGAAAGAAAGCCTCAAATACTGAACACTACACATTATGCACAGCGAATAAAACAGTATCTACTCACACAAACACACACAGAAACTCAACATATTAGCAGTCATTTGAAATTACTTTCAATTATAACCAGGTCCTCATGGACCAACCACTAGGTCCCATGGACCACAACCACAAGGTCCCCATGGACCACAACCACAAGGTCCCCATGGACCACAACCACAAGGTCCCCATGGACCAATCATCACACCACACCTCCAGTCGCACATTGCGCCCTGATCGACCTTTAAATAGGATCGCAGTTACAACTACGCTGGAGTCATAGTGAAACACTGTCCTCATGGACAACATCAACTGTCATTACTAAATTGGCCGCTGCCACAGCACCGGTCGCACATCGCGCCCTGTTCGGTCTCTAAAAGGACCGCAGTTACAACTACGCCGGTGCCGTAGCACGCGCAACCCAAAAACAAAATGAGATAATGTGTGTGTAAGTCAAGTCTTAGTTTCACTGTCAGAATTCGATTCTAGGTCACAAACATCAAGTTCAGCAGGTACGGTAAATATGAGCGTTGCCGACGCCTGTTAATCGCACGTTAGTTGCACTACGCACTCCCGAAAACCGGATCGCTACACTTAGCTTCACAAGAAAACATTCAGCACCGCTATCGAAATAAAAAGGGTACGACTCACCAGATTGTGTTAGTTCGCCACGGGTACCGGTGATCTCGCAAATGTTGACGCTCGAGCGCAGCGCCCCTGGCACCACCGCCGCCGGTGCTGACTGCTGACGGCCGCGCCCTTGCCAGGCGCGTCGAGTCCGTTGCCTCCTGTCTTGATGCAGTGAGGAGCGATGTGGCCTTTTTCTCCGCAGTGATAGCAGGTCATAAACTTTTGCGGGTCTTGAGGGGAGCTTGAGAACGACGATGCGCGTGCATTTAGTGCTGGTTTGTTGTTTCTGGAGTAGCAATCGACAGATTTGTGCCCAAATTTATGACAATTGTGACACTGAATCCGTTTCTTTACATCTCGTGGAGTGAAGGTTGTCCTATTTCGTTTTATTTCGTGCGTGAGGGTATTTGAGCTTCGTTCTTGTTTTAATGTCGGTTTTAAATGCTAAGCGGTTGATTCTACCGTCAATTTGTGCAAGATGTGCGAGTACGTATGAAATGGCGATTTATTAAAATTTCATGTCCTTTCATTTGGCCATTAACGATGTAATTAAACGACTGGCATTGGTTATTCGGTGAGGCAGATATCCACAGTTGAGCACCAGGATTGTGGATCGGCGTCCGTTAGACCAGGGTTAAACTCGGGCAGCTTGATTGCCACGGCAGACAAGGATGGTAGGGCCTGAGCAGATCCCACTTCTGATGACGGCGGGGAACTAAGCAGATCGGTAGGTGGCTCGTCACCGTCGTCTCGTAGTGAGGGTTCCATGTTAGTGTGGCCGACAGAAAAAGCGCAGGTCTCAATTTAACGACTTTGTATTTCAAATCAAATCACAGTAGGTAGGTATTTAGAGACTGTGAACGTGACAGGTTCGATGGGGTCGAAAGCGACTGTTCTCGATGGCGGTCGGCAATCAAGTGTGCTCATCGACTCTGTCCTCGTGTAATGGCGCAAAAACGATACTAGCGCCACCACACTGCGTTCACTGCACCTTACAATTTAAATCAACCAATCAGAGGTAAGATCCGGTACTAATTAATCAAATCAACAACTATATTGTTGTCAATATACGCGCGCGACGACATGTACATTCAGATTTTAAGTATTTGTGAATTTTTTTTAAGCAAGCCTACCTTGAAGTGTTTAAGATACATGTTGCGCTAAGGCCCAGCAGCGCAGCGTTATATGTATATTCTTGGGCAGAACCAAAACAATAAAAATCTTATATAAAGTCTGAGGACAGAAACTTTTACTATTTCATTTACCAACTTTTTCACAATAAAATTCTGACATGTTCGTAGCGCAGGCGTAAACGCGCCGTTGGATTTTGCTTTTTTTAGGCAAAGGTACTGAGAGCATACAGCCAAGCGTTTCACGCCGCCCTCATAATAATATCAGCTTTTCAAATAAGAGTGCGTTCGAAAACCGAACGCGCTGTGAATAATAGCGCAATAAATAAAAACAAAGTAAAGGTATTTCATATTGAACTTTAGGTGTTAGGTAAAGAACACAATTTAGGACGCCAATTTAGGTTTATTTAGGTTGGACAAAAATGTCTTCGTTGAAAAAATACCTGTGCAGAATGTAATTATTTTACTAATGTTTTTTCACAATTTACACACTTTTCCGGCTTTATGTCTTATGTACATTCGTATCTATCTATTTTCTTCGTAGTATTATTGTATTTGTAATTATTACCAACTACTTTACCGAGGAAAGCTGATTTTCTTGAGTTCTGCTATTTTTTGCGTAATCAACTCAAAAATCAAATTTCAAGAAAACTGAGAAATTATATTTATCTGTATTAGATTGGAAGTATATGCAGCAACTTTAAAAGGTTAAACTTCATTGGTTTTTATTTTATAGGTGTATGAAGTTCATTATTTTTTTAACACAAAACCCTCTTTTTGCGTCTCTGGGTGAGATTAAAAAAAAATGCTAAAACAGGTATTTCTTTATTTTTATTATTGAGTATATATTCTGGGTTTCATGATTCTAGAACAATCTAATTTTTTTTTCATACAAACTTTAACCCCCCTTTTTCTAAAATTTCTATAGCCTAGATCCTATTCTGAATGTATTTAAATAGATTTGTGAACATTTCAACAATATCCGTTCAGTACTTTTTACGTGATGCTCAGTCAAACAAACAAACAAACAAACAAACAAACAAACAAAAATTTTAAAAATGATTTTAATATGTTCAGTTACTTATTTTAAGTCACCCTGGTCGGTTTTTTTTTTAAATATTCAATGTACAGATTTTTTGGTCTCAACGATTTTATTATATGTATAGATTAATACTATTTGGTATGACGGTAGGTCTTATAGCACAGATTAAGGAATAATTGCGAAAACCGTAAATATGTATGTATGTCTGTATATATCAGTGATCAATATAAAGTAACCCCACACTGCGACACAATGATACGGAACCCTCGGTGCGCGAGTCCGACTCGCACTTGGCCGGTTTTTTTACTTACGTATGTTTCTTCGCTCCAATGTTACTGTCGTCATTGAAGCCGTATTGTTTTCTTTCATATACTGTAAAGGGACAAAATAGGAGACGGTGTGAAAATGAGTTTAGGTCAAGGGTCTACGAATAGTAGAAACTTAAAGCAGCTCTGCTAACAGAATGAATTTTAAAGACCCCTTTTTTCCAGATATTTTATTGTATGCTTCATAATTTGCTGAAACTGTTAATTGTGTAACAGCTATAAACATTTCTGATTCTGATTCTGATTCTGATTCTATTGAAATGCTTCGTAGGTGTACTTATGCAGCTTTCCTCACGATGTTTTCCTTCACCGAAAAATTCATAGTAAGTAAATTTCAAATGTGACTTCCAATGATATTATAAACCCTAGATGCACCGCCACGTATAAAATCACTGCCAAAACTTGTCCCAAAAGTACATATTCCAAAAATATGAAAGTCGCAAATGCCAAATAATATTTCAACCATATTTTAAAATTATTCGAAATACGACTGTATAACACAAAAATTACAGTTTTATTTCAAATGCACGTGTCCGGAATATACGACATTATTAAAATTTAAACTGACAGCACGTCGTAAGTCATATTGACAGCTCCATAGGGCCAGAGAATGCTTACTTTTATTTTCTAATTAAACGAGATATAGTATTTTATCCCTTTAATACGAAAATAAAAATCCATCACGATTAATCATTGCATTGGACACATTAATACACTTAAAACGAAGTGCACTACAGACGGATATTTGATACTTTCATTCAATTTCTGTGAAATAATCGCAAAAATCACCAAAAATGCGACGTTGCGAGCTCAGCATGGATGCACCCTCTTAATGACAGATCTAAGCACTCTCTGCTCGGGACGAGTTTTGAGCGCTTGTAGTGAATCTAGGGTTTATAATGTCATTGGTAATTTCTCAAATACATTCTGAAAACTCAGGGGCGAGAGGCCGGGATCAAGCAGGCTCAGAATAATTTTACTCAGGTAAGCTGCAAACTGGGCTATTTCTATAAGTCCTCTTAATTACCCAGTAGCTGTGTGTAGTGGTGGCAATAACGGCTGTTTTGCAATAATGAATAACAAGTGTTGTGTTATTCTTAAATAGCTGTTATTGTAAACTGTTGTCTGTTATCTTGTTTTATTGCTGTTTTACAAAACTATAATGAACTTATTATTAAATAATTGTTATACTTATTTCATCGCGATCGCAGCGTAATAAAAACGTACGGGAACAAAAGCACAACAACGCTCTGTTAATTTTACTGACTGACAACAAACAGCAACAGCTAATAATGATACCAAAAGTCAGTTATTTGAATTGCGATTGCGATGCGAGCTTGCGCGTATAGCGCTATCGCTATCTCTCGCACACACCTACTTGATTTGTTGCGCACTCGCTTGCGCTTCTATGCCAAGTGCGGCAACAGTGCGCGTATGAACAACGTTGACAACAGACAACGTATAATGATAACAGGATAGTTGACGATTCGATAATGTGTTGTTCGTTGCGTGCAAATAATGCATTACGTTATCTGCTGTTGTAATAACGACCACCACTAGCTGTGTGCATTATATGTATATTTATAGATATACCTGTTAGACAGCAGAGAGAGAGAGAGAGAGATTGAGGTAGGTCTAGATGAATTTATATTTTAGCTAGCTTCAGCTCGCGACTTCGTCCGCGTAGAATTAGGTTGAAGAACTGATGTTTGAGTTATATTATGCAAAAAATATTTACGTTGCAACTCTACGCAGCTACAACCTTTGACATGTTTATCGCTATCCCGCGGGAACTATGCAATTTTCCGGGATAAAAGTAGCCTATGTGCTATTCCAGACTTTTCTCTATCTATGAGCCGAAATTCATCCAGATTTGTTGGGCCGTTCTGGCGTCATTGAGTAACAAACAAACATCCATCCATCCATCCATACTTTCGCATTTATAATATTATAGTTAGACTAGCTGTTGCTTGCGACTTCGTCTGAAAATAATTCGTTTATCGTTATCCCGTGGGAATTTTCCGGGATAAAAAGTAGCCTATGTGCTATTAAAGACTTTTCTCTATCTACGTGCCGAATTTCATCCAGATTCGTTGGGCCGTTCTGGCGTGATTGAGTAACAAACAAACATCCATCCATCAATCCATACTTTACGATTTATAATATTAGTTAGATTAGATAGTTAGATTTATAGATATACCTGTTAGATAGCAGAGAGAGAGAGAGAGAGAGAGACAGAAAGAGAGAGAGAGAGTCTAGTCTAGATAAATTTATATTTTAACTAGTTACCCGCATGAGTATAGCCTTGGGCTGTAGTTCTGAAATTATGTGCTCGACATACAGTCTGTCGTTGAGCAGACGGTATCTCCCCTCCACTTTGTATTCGACGTCCCTTAGCAAGAACCTGCGGAGACATCATCCTGTACATAACAGCATTATAAACTAAACGATATTGTATCGTTGAGATTTTGTACCATCGTATTACATAGCATACATATAACATCGTATTTGTCGCCTTATCTCTTAATTTATTGAATCACGCGGTAACTTACGGAGGTCCTCTTCAATTAACAAAAATATTTACCTTGCTACTCTGCTACTATACGTGCAAGACAGCCAAGTTCGTGCGAAATATTATATTTTTTTATATGCAAACCCACCTTCCTCTGCTGCTACATAAAACATACGTAAATCCCACAAACCTACACACATAAAAATTTCAAAATAAAGAAGCACACAGAAAATAGTACAAAGGCGAACTTATCCCTAATAAGGGATCTCTTCCAGCTAACCTAACTATCCCTTACACCCTTAGAGTATACAATTACACTGTAATATATTATACTCTAAGCTTAAACCACACAAAACACTGACGCGTTTCGGGCCTTCCACGAGTCTATTTTCAAAGCTCGAGTATACCGCGATCACTCGGGCACTCGTGAGTCGTGTTTTGAAAATGGACCCGTAGAAGGTTCGAAAAATGAGCGAGACAGTTGGAAGTATAAGTAGGTACATACCTACTTTCAAGAGCACGATAATTTATGGAAACACTTTATCTATACCATTTTCATTCTTACCTGTCCTATTTGGTAAACAAAATTATAACCTCAAAACGTCTCATTTTTGCTATTTTTTAACTATTTCATCGCAAATAAAGGAACTGGAGATAAAATATCAGCAAAATTATGTACAAAATATTGCCTCAGGTTTATTTGATAACATAATAAACCTTATTCTTTACAATAATTTGCACATTGAGGTTAGAATTTTGTTTACCAAATAGGACAGGTAAGAATGAAAATACCTTAATGACCCCCATAATGATCATTTGCCATAACTCTTTTTTTCTCTGACACCGTAATTTTTTCAGGAGCATTGAAATGGCAATCCTGTACAACTTTATAGGTTAGGTTAGGTTTGTTTCATAATAATCCTAAACAATTAACAGTTAAAGAGAAAAAGAGTTATGGCAAATGATCATTATGGCAAACAATACATTTATGGCACATGAAATTCGGGCAAACGATAGAGAATCCTTTTAATCCATGCTTACTCAAGTTCTCCGTATGTGGGCGTGTAGAAAAGCGTGGAAAGATCGGTGTATGTGGTCGCACGTTCGTAGTCTCCCAGCAGATGCAGGTCGTTGAGAGACAGGCGGAGGGTCAACAACATGTTGCTCAGGTCGTTCTCGAGCAAGTTGACGCGGAAATGCGTGTTGTTGCGGAGTTTCAGCCGGTGGAAGAACCTGCGGGCATGATGCTTTAGGGTGGAGTTAAAATGTCTTCAAGATGGAGCTGCATTAAAACTGTTTAAGAGGGTGCATCCCTACTGAGCTGGCAACGTCGCATTTTTGGTGGTTTTTTGCGATTATATCACAGAAATTGAATGAAAGTTTCAAATATGCCGTAGTGCACTTCGTTTTTAGTGTATTAATGTGTCTCATGCAATAATTGATCGTGATGGACTTTTATTTTCTTATTAAACGAGATTTAGTATTTTATCCCTTTAATACGAAAATAAAAATCCATCACGATTAATCATTGCATTGGACACCTAAAATACTCTAAAAACGAAGACCACTACAGATGCACATTTGAAACTTTCATTCAATTTCTGTGAAATAATCGCAAAAAACCACCATATATGCGACGTTGCCAGCTCAGTAGGGATGCACCCTCTTAAAACCATCGAGGAAGCAACCAGAAGAGTAATAATTACGGGCTTAAATAAGTACACGACTCACACCACTCATGTACACCATTCTAACAACTAGTTTGCTGGGATATTTTTTCCTGTTATTGTGATTTTTTTTTTTAAACAAAAAACGTGTAGGTTTTGTTCACTATGCCACGATATTTACTATCAATATTGAGAACTAACTTCTGCCCGCGACTTCGTCCGCGTAGAATTAGCAATTGACATGTTTATCGCTATCCCTCGGAAACTGTGCAGTTTTCCGGGATAAAAAGTAGCCTATGTTTCTATCTAGGGTACCAGCTATCTTCGTTCCAAATTTTATCCAAATCCATGCAGTCGTTTTAGCGTGAAGAAGGAACAAACATACACACTCACTCACTCACTCACATCGTCACATCATCACATCGTCACAAACTTTCGCATTTATAATATTAGTAGGATAAGAATAAGAATCATTTATTTGCTAGAATACAGTATCAGTAACGTGTTACAATCTATATTATATCGTTTACAATCTGCTTGCAGCTGCCTGCCCAAATCTAGTGTACTTAGGCTGCCTAATCAAAGTGCAACAATGTGAACATTTTTTCGACTTTCAATTTTTAAATCCTGAAAAATATAAACAGGGGCGTTCAGTCACACTAACTCGATCACCTCCCGAAATATTCTGGGTTAATTAGGTTAAGACACAGGTACTTGTATATGTCTACTTAGTGTTTCACTCCAAACTTAAGACTTGAGTAGTCTCAGCCTTAAGGCTAACTCATCCCAAAGTAATTCTTCCCTCTCCAATGAAACAAGTACTCAATTCATTAAAGCCCGAAGCATTCGCAGGATTCAATAGTAACCTCGTTAACGTAAATGGCGGGCAATCAAACTCGGCGGGCGGAATTAGGCGCACGCCGGAATGCTATGATGAGCGATGAAAAATTGGGTCAAAACATACATTCCAGTCATGTAGTATCTGAGGAAGTAGTCGCGTAATTATACCCTGTTTACGATAACGAGTTAGTATAGCCTATTGTATACTTTGTTCTTTGTTTCTGTATTGTTTTGTACTGATTTGTGGTGTTCAATAAAGAGTATTTGTATTGTATTGTATTAAGAATAAGAATAATTTATTTGTTGAAAGCAGGTGTACATAAATGATCTTAAAGCTAGTCAGAATCTCCACTTTCTACCTAAAATAGGCGTATAAAATTAAAATGACTGAAATAATAAAAAATGACATGCATAACAATAAAATAACAATAGTAAAATGTCAGTAGGCAAGTGGGAATGAGTAATAGTTATTTGTTATACAAGGGGGGAAAGTTGTATTTTACCTGCGAGTGTTTCAACACACGAGGCGTAAAATAACTTTTCACCCGTGTATAACACAAAACTTTTCACCTCACTACAGCGAGGAAAATAAGAAAAAGGGTTTGTACTATCACTCATTTTTAATAACAAAATAACTAGAAAAACATGCGAATATTTAACGTTGACGGCTTAGTTAAATAGTTTTGACTTAATTTTTTTTAATTATTTGAAAGAAAGAAAACATTTATTCGTGATATAATTACAGAAAAAATAGAAGTAACAGCATATACAATCACGAAATGGTTCCACCTCAGCATAATGCTGGTCTTACAGCCAGGGCTGGTCTTCCGTTGGGATTGGGACCATCAAAAGCTACTGTCAGCACAAACAGTGAACCGGCATTACAATCTATTAAAGATGGCTGAATAGATAATAATTCCTTTACCTCTCCTACAAGGGATGAATTTTATAAAAAATATATTTCGGATGCGTTTTGTTCGCATACCTATTGACTTACTTGGACTGTCAGAACATTTTATCCGTTTTTACAACAAGAATGAAGGTTAATGTTGCATGCTGATATTTAAAAATTAAAATAAAGTTGTAAGACTGTATTTAGTGTTTTTTACTCGATGCAATTCATTAATTGTTATATAAAAAATTCAGCACTTTTAACGTTTTACGTTTTATTAGCTGTCAAAAATCACTTAAGCTTCCTTCAAATGTGTAAATCCTGTACTATATCTTTCTAATCTGTGGTCAAAACTCTTTCTCCACATGTGGATAAAAAGCGATTTTCTCAATAGGTGTCAAACAAACAAAAAGTGCCTTCCGAGCCAGTGAGGTGAAAAATATTATTGAACACTGATAAAGAACAGCAAAAAATAAGAAAAAATAATATTAGCGAAATTCATGTCCAAATGCAGATTGAATAATAGTATTATTAAAATAAAATTTATACATAGATGTCCCAATTAATTCATTCTGGCTTTTGTTTAATAAAATGTTCCGAGCAACTATAATAAAGTTTGGCCATGCACCAATTGAACAATTCTTTTTTAAAAAGTAAAATGTATAGCGCTATCTTTTTTCCACTTTTGTGCGCAAGCAAAAGGAGAAAAAAGAACAGTAACCTGTACCTTACTGCCAGGGTGCTAATCTGAAATTAATAATTCCGTCCATTTCTTTTTCATTGTAATGGCGATTAGTGTGAACGGAATGACATTATACGAAGTTCGAATTTGGTATTTCGGAGTATAAGGCCTGGCTCGGCCTGCAATGTTGTCGATTGGAAAATTTATCGTAGGTAACTAACAGTCTTGTGATTACTTTTATTATTGTTTTATATTAAAATAAGTCACTTAACAATAACTGACTTCACAAATAATTATCAATAACATTTTATAAATATAATAGATGTTGCCCGCAGCTTCACCCTGTTCTAGTTTTCTTTTGGAAAAAATATCTTATACAGATTGTGTCCTGACAACAGAGAGCACAATTATAATATAATGATTTACCCAATTTGGTGCAGCCGCTCGGAAGATATACGCGTACATTATGTACATTTCGAAAAATCATTTTTATTTATTTATAGCTACTGGTGATGACTGATAAAAAGACAAGAAGTTTGCGTGTCGTGATGTAAAATGTTTATCCGAATACAATTATGTTAAGCGTTTGTAAAGTCAACGTTTCTTTTGATCTATACCCTTTTAAATCATTATCTCTATAAAAAGGACCGGTGACCCCTACCTACTCGAGTATTAATGACCACGCCGATATTCTTTTCGATTCATTTTCACAGCATTACTTGTAAGTGAATTTGAATAAAGACGTTATCTGTTACTCGGGGCCATTTCCGTCAGGAAAAAGGTTTCTTATGGCGGAGACCTCTCGCTCTCAACCTTATCTTGTTTCAGTTCGGGGGACGATGTTGCCATCGATTAGTGTTACACAAAATACGGCCCACGCATCTACAATTAAGTTACTATTTTTGGTGGAGGCGGATCTCATTACGCCAGTTAAAATCGAAACTGAAAATGTAAAAAATGCGACGTAGGTGGTAGCGGTTCTTTGGAAGAAAAGAAAGAGAAAAGGTGCTTTGGAATAAAAAGTCTACCCTAATTTGGAATACAGGACACGCGTCGTATTAGATATTCACTGCATATACAGGCCATTGCGAGCCTAAGTTGTATAATATTTCAGTAGTTACGTGTTACTTATTAAATTTAAGTAAGTTTATTTACTCGTTGACTATTATCACATTTTATTTATTTATTTATTCAAATGTGCAGAGCTTCTAACGTAGGTAAGTTTTTGTTACACAATCGAGTTCATGTTAACGTCTTAATTGCAATGAGGAAATTGGCAGCGCCGTCTAGCGGAAGCTTCTACAACTATTCTCATAGGAATTGACATTCTATCGCGAAGGCATTCGAGACATGTTGCAACAAAAACCCTACATTACGCGCTCTGTTACAGTAACCGCATGTAGTTCGCGTTCGGTTCCCGCTGCGCTCATGATGGACACTACAATTTGCATGTTACGTGATTGTCGGTTGCAACACGTTTAGCTAAATGTATTAGTTTCCCATATACGAGTAAACCATCATTAAAATAAGAGAATCTTGCAAATCAAATTTCAAATCGAAAACTTTTAAAGCGACTTCCGACAAACTCCAAATTTTCAACCAACACTTCATACAGTTGCCGGCAAACATCTTGAGCCTGACCTTGAATTCACAGAAGTGAATTGTACATATGCGAACTTACCCCTTCCACGTCGTTCTTGCTCAAGAAGTTTGCCGTAAGCTGTATCAAAGCTTTGTTGACAATGCAATAATCAAGTACCGGTGACAATAAGTGTGAATTGAAAATTACCACAGTAACGTATGAAGTTAAATAGCCTACTTGTACGTACTCCTTAGATATTTCAAGATCTTACAAGACTGATTGAGGCATCCGCATCATGCAGTAGCCCCCGAGGTTGAGGCCGGCCGGGATCAGGTTGGGATCGCCATTAGCGTTCTGCAGCGCGCGCTCCGCTATCGACCGTGTTTTCAGCATTGCCTGTTAATTAACACTTACTAAAAATACAAAATAATAAACAGTTTACATTCTCCTTTTCGCCGCCATATCAAATACAAGAGATGTCACCCATACGCCGGATTTCTTTATTGTGATGCCTCAAGTTGAACCTAAATCCAATTGAACGAAGGTTGCTTTTGAATTGAAGTAATGGACGTATGTATAGGTCGTTGGCGTTGAGAAGGTTAAAAAAGATCGAAATTAATCGTATCTATGCAAACTTTAATGGTGAGTTTTGTCGTTTAACTTTCAGTTTTTATGAATAAATCTTTACTACTCATATTTTTATTAAAATGTGGGTTTTCTTAGATCATGACTTGGGAGATTTTACCACCTCTAATCACATCACTAGAGTCTCTACACTCGGTAGTATCATTTAACTTTAAAAGACCCACGGTAACACCAGGGGTATAGCCAGGGGTACGGTGGGTATGAAAGAAGGTAAGAAACATATTACAGCAAATGAATTATTTTGTCAGCATCTGGCAAAAGCAAAAGTTAAAGCGATAGATAAAGACAAACGGATGTTAAATGATGAAAAAATTAAAAGCGCTTGTGAATATAAGCGTTAATCAGTAAAAACGAAGGAATAGTGGGCTTAAGCAACTTTGGTTGCGAGATTTAGATAATATAGTTAGACAGTCAGTGAGTTCATAGATTGTCATTCAAGTATCAAACCCATAAGAGTGAGTGAGATAGCAAGACAAACCCGAATGGCATTCTAAGAGCTCACGGAATGTAGTACATGGAAAAAATTTATGTTAATCAATCCAGTTATCTAATCATTAAAACTACATCTTAATAATTTTAACTTACAGTAAGCATTTTTTTGTCAAACTGTTTGGAGTTGGCGGCTCTCTGTTCCCGTCGTTCCGTTGCGAATTTCTCTGAAATGAAATTCAAGTAAGATACAGTTTTCCTTTTTTATGCACAGAAGGCGGTTCTTTTCAAAATAGCAATTTTGTATTTCATTTGTCATTCGTAATAACTGTAACAATGTAATAATGGCCTTTATCATATTTTTTTAGGCACACGTTACTTATTTAATATTAGTTTTGTTCTAATTATCTGAACGGTGAAAGTAGCCTATTTTTTTGCGTTTTTAGCGTTGCAGGTAGCGTGTTTGACATTAGTATGGGCTTGATCAGCAAACGGACCAAACGGCCGCATCGGCATAGATAAACCCTAACTAATATTATAAATGCGATAGTTTGGATGGATGGATGTTTGTTTGTTACTCAAACACGCCAGTACGGCCCAACGGATCTGGATGAAATTCGGCACATAGATAGAGAAAAGTCTGGAACAGCACATAGGCTACTTTTTATCCTGGAAAATTCCCGCGGGATAGCGATAAACGATTCTTTGCAGACGAAGTCGCGGGCAACTGCTAGTACTTGTATAAGTTGTAAATGAAATGAAAGCTTTATACGCTCTAATCATCAGATTAGACGTGTTTGTCAGTGTTGTATATTCCAATTTAATTTCGGATACTAATCACCTATTTTGCAGGACAATTAGAATAAATTTAGTACGAATGAATTACCGTCTAATTTATCCATCTCTATGAAATGTTCATGAGCTTCTATCGGAAACCAGCAACTCCTTGATTTCTCGTTATCGTCTCCAGCGGGTTCATTCGGTGACCCAACGTCATCCGTTTCTTTACCGTCATAAATGTTTTCCTCATCATCACCTTGCATTTGATTTTGACTCTTTTCGGCAACATCGTTTTCTTCATCATCTAGTCCTACAGAATCTGCTGATTTTTCGTTTCCATTATCCACGGCTTCTGCAGAAGTGTTTTGTGTTGATTTATCTTCTGTGTCCACTTTGTTTAGTGCTGGTGATTTACCGCCTTTTTCTTTTGATTCTGATCCAGATGATTCCTTGTCTGTGTCTGATTTGTTTGAAGATGGTTCACTGTCTGGTGCTGAAGGTTCATCATCATTCGCTATTGTGTCAGGTGCTCCCGCATTTGATTTTGGAAGCGGGTCACCATTCTTATCGACTTCTAATAGTAAAGATGGCTTTCCACGCAGAGTGTAGTCTGAAATTTATAGTTACTCAATAAATATTGATTGTGTTATTGTAATTATTGGAATAGATAAAGGCAGTTGCTTTTATATTCGAAGCGATCATGCATAACATACCACCGTTATCATTTCGCATATGAAAATATTTACTTTGAACTAAATGAATGCAACTGAATATAAAAATAAGAATACAAAATTTAGAGTTTCCGTAATTCATTGCTGTTATGAACATGTTTCATTTCTAAATCAATAATTCTGTGTCGTATATCCCATTATTTCTTATCAAAAATTGAAAGGTTTTTGCCGAATGCAAAATAATTAACTTTGCCTCGTAATCAAATGTGTAGTTTATTTTGATATTTTAAGACATGCCACAATAGAACCTTAACCATGGTGAAAATTCAACAATTGTTCTTAGCAACAGTGTTTGTAATAACCATTGAAGTTTTCTGCTCAAAATTGATAGGAAATATTTTATCAGAATATTATGAAAGCGGTTCGTTTGAATCACTGTTACTAAGCAACACAGGTGTTTTAAATTGTTTTGGGAATTAATAACAGCCAAGACTTCATTTTCAGAATTATTTAAGACATTTAAAGAGGAATGGGTGAAATACAAGAAACCTTTCGAAAATGCAATAAAAACGGTAATTACTTATGTAATAGAAATCTCATAGCATTTGACACTCCACCGCGAACGCGTTCGAAACATATTTTGCGACTGAAAACTTTCACTCGCATCGTACAATATTGTATGAAAAGGGACTCTTTATTTTTGCTCGTCAGTATAATTCGGTGTTCGTTCGTAATCGAGACGCTAAAGGCGATTTACCTAGCTAGACATAAACTGACGGGCGTTTCTAGATATGCAACCCTATGTTGAAATTTAACACAAATTTGTCTGCCATTTATTATTTTCAGATTCTCAAGGAAAACTATGGACAGAAGAGTATGAACATCTACATAAAACATCCTCGTAATAGCCTAACAATCACAAGAGGATTTTATCTCTCTGACAACATTGTCCACCTGTTAGTATTACATTTAGGTACAGCTATAAAAAACCACATGACAATATGAGGCCATTGTCACTATGTAAACTCTATCATAAAGGGCCTGTTTCACTAATCTCTGTCAAGTTTCTGATACTTTAAGTGTCAGATGATGATACCGTCTCTTTTTGTTTTGAAGAATAAACAGACACGTCACCATTGATATCTGACGTTGAAGACACCAGCCCGTCTAGCACGACAGCGCACAAGAGTTGCGTCGCGCGCGAGATAGATTATCCGTCTCTTTCTAGCACGAACAGTAAGAAAAAGACGGGCAATCTATCTCGCGCGCGACGCGACTCTTGTGCGCTGTCGTGCTAGACGTGCAGCGTGGCTAGACAAGTGACATACGCATCGAAGCTATAGGTATTTGTTTCGCTAGGTTGCGTGGTTTTTCGTAGGCAATCCAATACAATTTCATTCTATTTTCTTAGCATTAGCGATACTAGGCGATACTCAAAAATGACTTCGTAAAGCCACACTGGAGTTCAACATAGAGCGGTGAAACAGGCTCTAACTCTTTTAAAACCTTGCTAAAAAGGTATAATGATATTTATTCATTTGTTAACCTTAACCAATTAATTAGAACTGGGATTTTCTTATAATTTTTTACGCTAGTAGGTACCTAAATACCAGTGGCGTAGCGTCCATAGAACTCGATCCCACCGGCTTGCCTATTTTAAGGCATTTGGGCAATTTATTGTGCAGAATTAGAGGAAAAGACTAGTTAAGTTCCCTTCGGCTTGCCTTCTGATATACTTGACGCCACACCACTGCTAAATACCTACTTCACAAGTTTCGTGTAGACTTTATAGCACAAGAGCTAACAAAACATTTTAGAGTAGTATTTACATGGTATGTCTAAACGTAAAAATAGATCTGGCTGAATGTCTGGATGTAAAACAGTTTTTAAAATTGCAGTCTGTTATGCAACATGGTATTAAGGGATTGGCCAAACTTGATCATGCCAGAGGTCTCTTTGTCGTTGCCTGGGAACATGCTAAAGGTGGAGGCTACAGTGGGGAAGATGTTTGTGGACACAAATTACCGCATGATGAGGAATGAATCGGCTGTGTTGTATTCCGAGGCCGAGCTTGACGAGAGAAAGAACTCTCCTTTCAGTCTCCAACAGGTGCAATCTATGGGGAAGCTGACGTACGTATCATACAAAGTGTCTTTGAATTATTCTAGTATATCGAACTAATCATTCTAAGCCAACCCTTTGTTATTAAGAATGGAAGCTTTGTTTCTTATTTCATGGCAATTAATGAATTCACATTACATTTTAAGTATATCATGACGACCGGATGGCCTAGTGGTTAGAGAACCTGACTATGAAGCTTGAGGTCCCGGGTTTGATCCCCGGTCGGGGCAGATAGTTGTATGAAAAATATGAATGTTTGTTCTCGAGTCTCGAGTCTCGAGTAATATGTATTTAAGTATTTATTTATCTATATAAGTATGTTTATCCGTTGTCTAGTACCCATATTACAAGCTTTGCTTAGTTTGGGACTAGGTCAATTGGTGTCAATTGTCCCAAGATATTTATTTATTTTTATTATAGAATATTAGGTATACTTAATTATGTTTAACCTTTTAAGGTTAATTGCGGAAGACTGTTTCCTATCCGGATTCTCGATAGTGACATTTCTAGGGAGTTCAGTGGCTGTTGGGCACAGCACGTACCGTATCGTCGACTGCAAGTTCACTGTGGAGGTAAAACAGAATATAGTAAAAGAAGGTTTTGCAAAAATAAAATAAATACATGTTGGGTTAGGATTGATAGGTCCTCGAAGCAAAACGTCCTCGTGGAATAAAAGTCCGTAACGTATTAGGTCATGGGAGCAAAACGTCCGCAACTTAAAAGGCCCTGTGTCAACAAATCAAAATGTACCATTGATCAAACGTCCGCAATTTAAATGACCACGGGAGCAAAACGTCCGCAATTTAAAAGGTCACGGGAGCAAAACGTCCCCAGTTATTTATTCTGTTTGAATAACAATAATTTTAAAATTATATGCTTTCATTAGGTACGTCTAATAATAAACGCTATTTAAAAGAGTAATCCTTCTAATATTATAAATGCGAAAGTTTGTGAGTGACGATGTGACAATGTGAGTGTGTATGTTTGTTCCTTGTTCACGCTGAAACGACTGGACGGATTTGGATAAAATTTGGAACGAAGATAGCTGGTACCCTAGATTAAAACAAAGGCTACTTTTTATCCCGGAAAAAGTCAAAAGTATTTATTGTTTGTGAGAGATGGGTTACCTACATTGATGATTGTTGTTGATTGAAAATTGCATATTTCCCGCGGGATAGCGATTGTCACTTGTTTTAAATTAAAATAAACAACATACCTACCTACCAAGTTTGGGCTCCTCCATATATGATACGGTTGAATCATTATGAAATGTGTAAAGTATACCTAAAATGATAATAATTAATAGCCTCAACAAACCCAAGGAAAGCAATTTCGAAAATGTTTGCATTAAGTATTTTTTTACATAATATGTAATTATATTATAATTTTAGGTATATTTTACACATAATGGTTCAACCGTATCATATCTGGAGGAGCACAAACTTGGTATGTTTTTTATTTTAATTTAAAACAAGTGACTGAAATATATATTGATGTAGAATTGGCCGTTTCATCAGATACCACACACGATAGGTTTCAGAACAAAAAAAATATCGCATACAGAAAAAGATGACGTCATAACTCCTCTCCTTTTTACGGTTCCGTAGCCAAATGGCAAAAAAGCCGTGGTAGCCTAGTGGTTTGACCTGTGGCCTCTTAAGCAGAGGGTTGTGGGTTCGAATCCCGGGCTCGCACCTCTGAGTTTTTCGGAATTTGTGTGCGATATCTCATTTGAAATTTACCATGAGCTTTTCGGTGAAGGAAAACATCGTGAGGAAACCTGCACACAACTGCGAAGCAATTCAATGGTGTATGTGAAGTTCCCAATCCGCACTGGGCCCGCGTGAGGACTATAGCCCAAGCCCTCTCACTGAGAGGAGGCCTGTGCCCAGCAGTGGGACGTATATAGGCTGGAGATAGAGATAGATAGCCAAAGATAGAATAGAATAGATACCTAAAGAGCCTATTAGTGTTCTTAAAGTTAATAACACATGTTACAAGAACCCGGCTGATATTTCTGTAGCACTAAATAATTTTTACATTGATGGAATAAAAAATAACAATAGACACCAGGAACACTGCTTTAATATAGACATGAATACAAGTTCAATATTTATGTCTCCAATCACACCATATGACGTAAATAAGACGATCAATTCTTTAAAAAATACCAATAGCGTAGGATTTGACGAAATAAGCACCAAGGTGATCAAGCATGTGAGCAGCGCAATCTCTTCACCTCTGGCGCACATTATAAACCTAAGCTTGACTACTGGTGTTTTTCCTGAGAACTTAAAACTTGCCAAAATTAAGCCAATGTATAAAAAGGGTGATAAATCAAACCCCGGCAACCACAGACCTGTCGCTCTGTTGCCAGTAACATCAAAGGTTTTCGAGAAGATTATTTATAATAAGTTAGATAGCTTCTTTGAAAAATATAAAATACTTATTAAAGAGCAGCGGGGCTTTCGTAAAAACACTTCCATAAATGTCGCTATATATGATCTGGTTAGTAAGGCCATCGGAAGTCTCGATAAAAGGCAACCGTCATGTGCCATCTACATGGACATGACAAAGGCATTCGACCACGTAGACCATCAGCTCTTACTCAAAAAACTGTACAAGTATGGGATTCGCGGCATTGCTCTGGACTTAATGAGATCGTATTTAGGAAATCGCGTACAATATACTGAGATCTCACAGATAAATCCTACTACTAGGGAAGTAAAAACATACACGTCGAATCGTCGGACAATTGAATATGGTGTTCCACAAGGTAGTGTTCTTGGACCTTTGTTATTCTTAGTGTATATCAACGACATTGTTAGGTCTAGTCAATATCCAATGATATTATTTGCTGATGATAGCACGGTATTTATAAATCTTGAGAACTGTGATGATTACGAAAAGGAAGTAAACATGAACTTGGAACACATCATAAAATGGTTAGAGTCCAATAATTTAACTATAAATTTAGAAAAAACTCACGTAATGCAGTTCAGTCAGAGAAAAGTAGCTCCAATGTTAAATGTTAATTATGAAGGTAAACATGTAAAAATAACTTGTTTAACTAAATTTTTGGGTCTACATATTGATAGCAATATGTCATGGGAGGCACATTCCATAGAAGTATGTAAAAAATTGTATCGACATTCATATGCCCTTTATAAATTATCTAAAACAGCTGATCGCTCTACAGTTCTCACAGCTTATCATGGGTTTGTGGCCTCAGCCCTACGATACGGATTAATTTTTTGGGGAAACTCCACATACCGTGATATATTATTCAGAGCCCAGAAACAATGCATAAGGTCTATCTGTGGTCTTAATGCTACACAAAGTTGCAAACCTTTTTTTAAATCATTAAATTTGTTGACATTTCCTTGCCTTTATATATTCGAATGTTGCGTATTTGTAAAAAATAACTTGGACCTTTTCAAGTATCAAACGCAAACCTCAAACCTTCGCCCAAGGAAGCCAGCATTATACATATTAAAATGTAAAACTGCATTGATGCGAAAAAGTGTTGTTATTATGGCCCCAAAACTGTTCAATAAACTACCAGAGGCAATACAAAGTGTAAATGTAAATAAATTCAAGTACTTATTGTCCAAACTACTTTTAGAGAAGTGTTATTATAGTGTCGTAGACTATTTAAACGATTCTTGACATGCTGTAGAAATTTTAATTATTTTAATTTTTAACTTACATCACTTATTATTTGAAATTATTATTTTTTGTGTTATTTTTATTTTTTTATTTGACATTTTTGTATCATGTAATTTAATTTAGTATCTCTGACATTGTATTATGAAATGTAATTTAATGGATTTGTTTGTAATTTAGTAGTCTGACATTTTGTACCTAATTTGAAATATTTGCATGCCGTTCCTGAACAGTAAGATAAGGAGGACATAATTATTAATGTAAAACCTTAACCTCACACCCTTTTCTAGCAAATAAATGTTTTGATTGATTGATTGATCAAATGGCAAAAAACGGAACCCTTATAGATTCGTCATGTCTGTCTGTCTGTCCGTCCGTATGTCACAGCCACTTTTTTCCGAAACTATGTATAAGAACTATACTGTTGAAACTTGGTAAGTACATGTAATGTGAACCGTATTAAGATTTTCACACAAAAATAGAAAAAAAAACAATAAATTTTGGGGGTTCCCTATACTTAGATCTGAAACTCAAAAAAAAATTTTTTTTTCATCAAACCCATGCGAGTGGAGTATCTTTGGATAGGTCTTCCAAAATGATATTGAGATTTCTAATAAATTTTTTTCTAAACTAAATAGTTTGCGCGAGAATCATTTCCAAAGTGGTAAAATGTGTCCCCCCCCCCTGTAACGTCTAAAATAAGAGAATGATAAAACTAAAAAAATATATGATGTACATTAATTACCACGCAAACTTCCACCGAAAATTGGTTTGAACGAGATATAATATAGTTGATAAAATCGCGGACAAACATACATACAAGTCAAACTGAGAACTCCCTTTTTAATTTTTGAAATCGGTTAATAATACTTACGTGTATTATGCCTTAAGGACGTTTTGTTTTTTTGTCATTTTTTGTTGATGACGATTTGCTTCAAGAACATTTTTAATTGCGGACGATTTGATCCCTGAGCATTTCTAATTGCGGACGATTTGCTCCCCGGCCTTCCTTCCCTGCGGTCCTTCTCACTAACGGACATTATGCCTAGCAGACTAAATGCAACACAGGACGTTTTGCTCTCAGTACGACCTGCTCAGAATTGGATTTTTTCGCTGACTGTAGTGACGATGACACAATGCTTGAATAATTAATTAATTAATTGAATGCTTGTCATAGATGTTAAGGGTGCGACCACACCGCCGCTTAAAAAACGGTGACGTTACGGAATCGCAACAAAATGTATGAAGAAAAGGTGAGAAAACGTGACGCCTACGACGCGTCACTGCGTAAACGCGGCGGTTTGGTCGCACCCTTAAATGACTTCTCTTGACTGTACCTGCATTATATTTAATCCAATATACACACATTAAAAATGTCTAGGTATATTTTTTATTCCTAGACAAATTTGGTCTTTTGACTCGGTAGTAATATGCCTATATTGAAATATTCAAAATTGTCTAGGAATAAAAAAAATAACCCTAGACATTTTTGATGAGTGTATAATGTGTATATGGACTTCGTATTTGATCGTTGCAATGACCAGCAAGATTTGTTCTTAAACTAACTTGCAAACAACGTGCGGGTGGTAGGGCCTTGTGCAAGGTCCGTCCGGATAGCTACCACCATCTTACTCGCTAATCCTGCCGCTAAGCAGCAGTGCTTGCACTGCTGTGTTCCGGTGTGGAGAGTAAGACAGCCGGGGAAATTACGGGCACAAGAGGCATTTCATCTAAGTCCTCTAGGTTGGCAACGCATCTGCAATCCCTCCGGGGTTGCGGGTGTCTATGGGCAGTGGTGATCGCTTACCATCAGGTGACCCACTTGCTCGTTTGCCTTCCTATTCGCATAAAAAAAAAAAAAAAAAAAAAAAAAAAGGTAAAAGAGAAAAAAAGGTAAAAGTAAAAGAGAAATAAACAAAAGAAATCAATATATCATCATCATCATCATCTCCAGCCTATATACGTCCCACTGCTGGGCACAGGCCTCCTCTCAGAATGAGAGGGCTTGGGCTATAGTTCCCACGCGGGCCCAGTGCGGATTGGGAACTTCACACACACCATTGAATTGCTTCGCAGTTGTGTGCAGGTTTCCTCACGATGTTTTTCCTTCACCGAAAAGCTCATGGTAAATTTCAAATGAGATATCGCACATAAATTCCGAAAAACTCAGAGGTGCGAGCCCGGGATTCGAACCCACGACCCTCTGCTTGAGAGGCCACAGATCAAACCACTAGGCTACCACGGCTTTTTAATCAATATAGGTAACAACAATAAAAACAAGTGAGGTATTTACCCTGTACATAGGTACACAATCCAATCTTCTTTTTAACAGATATCTTCGGATGTCGGATCGCCGCCCGTAATAGCACCATATTTTCCAACAGGACCACGTAAGTATACGTATCCTTTCATTTAGACCAGCTATTCTCTACGTGTGCTCCGCGGAGCCCTGGGCCTTCACAAAGAATGTGTGGGGGCTCCGCGCAGCTCTATGTTAGATAAAAAACAAAAAAATGATTCATCCAATTTTTAAATTTTTTAAATCAATTAAGAAAAAAAAAGATTATTAATAAAGATTGTTAAATTTTTTAAGGGCTCCGTGAAATATTTAGCTGTCCAAAAGGGTTCCGTCACCAAAAAAGTTAGAGAATCATTGATTTAGACTATACAACTCTGCTAAAACCCACACATACTGAAAAGAGTAAAAATAGTATCGATTCAATTCTAATGACTTTGACTCTTATTGCATTTCGTATGACAAATCACTAATGTATTGCAGAATTGGATAGCCCGTATTTACCACTCTATTGGTTCATCGATTTTTTTAGGCGCGTTGCTCGATGTGAGGATATATTCATGCAAAGTTCTGTGCTTCTGTGTCAACAGGCAAGCAGATCGAGAGTCTCTTATCCATTCCTATTCGCGACGAGATGGTGCAAAATCTCGCAGGAGCTTTGTACAGTTACATGAACACATCTGTCGTCTTTGAAAAGAAGCTGACTGAATACAGGTATGAAGTTTTAAGCTTCCGCGATTTTCACACATTAAACTATCATCGGGACTGGGTGCGTATTAAAATACATACAAGTTTACGTGCAATGTGCATAATGGTTCAGAATATAATTAAAATTATTTTATTGAATCAGGCGTTACTTTGCGGAGGTCCATTTCAATGAACAAAAATATTTACCTTGCTACTCCGCTTCTCATTTTGAGTAGTAATGAAATTTTCATAGAAATGGTTACTTAAGGGAGTCCTACTAATTTTATGAATGCGAAAATTTGTGAGTGAGCGTGTAGGTTTCTACTTTTTTCACGCTGAAACGACTGGACGGATTTGGGTGTAATTTAGACCGGGGAAAGCTGGTAACTTAGATAGATAGGCTACTTTTTATCCCGGTAAATTGCATAGTTCCCGTGGGATAGCAAGAAAATTGACCCATTACGCATTTCGAACTTTATGTACTTTTTGAACTGCACCTCGGGACTCGATCACTAAACTTATCTACTCGTGATCATCGTCGCCGCATACCAGCCAAAACGTCGAGAATATATTATCTATTTAATAACTTATGTACTTAATCACTTTCTTTTACTTCTTGTATACGAAACTGAATACTTAAGTTAAGAAACCGACTGTACATGGTTTAAGTCCTGGATATGATAGTAGTAATAAGTATGAACTTTAAAATATATTATTTTAATTTAACTAATAAAACTTATTTGTGGCATAGCATCAATCAACGCAAACTATTTAAGCAAACTTCGAACTATTTGACTCGCCTTTGTGAAAATTTGAACAATTTGACGTTAGAAGCACAGAAAGGCACCATAGAATTGAACGACTTCGAAGACAGCATGGAAACGAAGGTATTTTGTACTACCATATCACGTAGAGAGGATGGATGAAAGAAGATTAACTAAACAGATTTATTAAGGGAAGTGAGAATGGGTGCGTTGGGAGGGGAAGGCCTAGACGGACGTTCCGTGATCAAATTGAGGACGTTTTGGAAAAAGGCCAGGTCAAGAGTACTCGAAACCGACGAGCATGTATGAAGAGATTGATGAATATGGATTAAGCGAAAGAGGTATTCAGGATCGTAGCAAGTGGAACAAAATAGTCTCTGCCTACCCCTGTGGGAAAGAGGCGTGACGGTATGTATTTATGTATATATAACATTCGCATGAACACTTTATGTTTCTGTTTTGTATGATAAAGTAAGAGTATATATATCTACAACCTACAATTGTTTATTTTACAGGTGGAATTGTATATTTTAATTTGTAGAAACCCAAATAAAATTTGTATTGTATTTGTACCCAACCAAAATAAAATTGGTATACAAAATACTAACCTCAATGTGCAAATTATTGTAAAGAATAAGGCGTATTATGTTGTCAAATAAACCTGAGGCAATATTGTGTACATAATTTTGCTGATATTTAGGGGAGAGTAGTGTAATGGCGAACGCGGGGTAATTCCGAACGAGGTCGTTTCAATATGACAGAGACAGGTATTCAACCATCTCTCATACCCTTCCACGAAAGGCTCCTCCGCTCAGTATCGGACATGCAGTTGTACAGTTACCAAGCACTCTTTGTTCACGGTAAGCAAAATCGAAAATGTTATCGTAATGTCATGTAATTTTTGCGTTTACTAATATTCGCGTTGTGGCTACTGTGTGTGTTGTATAATTCGCTTGTTTTTTTACTGAAATGTGTTAGAATAGAAGATTGGTGCACACCTAACCCCACAATCGTTACGATACAATAACCTTGACAAATATTTTTCATTTTAGTATTTGGGCATACGGGGCAATCGCGAACGAATTGGGATGGACAATGACGAACGTTCGCCAATACCCCAAGAACCGGAACAATCACCAGTACAAAGGGCCAACACTGCATTGAATCAAGTAATAATACTTTCTAACATTGTTTCTGTGCCGCAATTGCCAAAAAAGAAAACTAGAGAATCATTGCGAAAAAAACATTCAATACTTAGTCATTACCAGTACTCCAATGCAAGAAGTTTTGGAAAATAGAAAAAAAACAAGAAGATTTACAAAAGACTGCTCCTAAAAGTAAGAAGGAAATAAAGAATTTGAAGAAGTTTGAGAGTAATTTATGAAAAAATAAGCAAAAAAGTCTACAGCTAATAAAGAAAACGATTATTATTGCTTTGTATGCAATGAAAAGTATTACTGATCCGCCAACAGAAGACTGGATCATGTGTTACAAGTGCAAGTCATAGGGACACGAGAAATGCACAAGCGGCGAGAGTACATCCAGAGGGTTTTTGTGTGATTTGTGTTCTTAATTATTAGTTAAGATGTTCTGTTCGTGATTACCCCTAGGTGTCCGTAATTACCCCACAGCTTGGTCGGAATTACCCCACGCCTGTCGGGTAAATTCGAACACTAAGGTTTTTGTTTTTGTTCTAAAAGTTGATCTTATTTGAAGATTTTATCACTATTAGTAATAAGAGTCTGTAACTGATTAGACATGCTAAATGATAAGCAATATACACGTTTTGATTTTTGTACTCTCTTGGTTTTATTCACATTCCTGCTTAGGTGTTCGCAGATACCCTGCTCTCCCCTACCTCCAGTTCCTTTATTTACGATGAAATAGTTAAAAAATAACAAAAATGAGACGTTTTGAGGTTAGAATTTTGTTTACCAAATTGGACAGTTAAGAATGAAAAGACCTTAGTATTAGTGATTTCAGAGCGGCGAAAAACAATTGACAACTTCCCTCTCGCTGAAAGAACTAAAGTTGTATGGGCTGGACACTGCGTATGCGTCGCGCACCGGCGGCTCGTTCGAGGCGTCTCAGCTCAGTATTGCCGACAGCATCAGATTCCACTCTCTGCAGGTAAAACAGTTACAGTACCGCAAAGTCGGGATACTTTGACCAAACGGTGGGTAACTTTGGCCCATATGAAAACCACATACGGGTCTTGGAAACTAGGCCAAACGCACATTCGTTAAAGCGACGTAATTAACATACACTTCAAAAATCGAACGCGACTCTAGCTTCATTCGTATTTCAAAATAAGCTCTTAGAGGATCCTCATATCCTAGTACTTAAACTCTTCCTCCGTCTTACGTCTGACGCGAGTTTAACATTTTTTACCCATCCCAAAAAGTGCCCAATGCCGTTAAAGAAGTTTTCACTTCAAAAAATTATAAAAACGTGGGCCATAAGTGCCATAATTTCAATGCAATAATTAAACCTGGATCGAGTTATCCCATAAGCCAGAGTTACCCACCAGGCCTAAAGAAACCAGACGTTACGGTATTATTATATTTATCAAAGGTTGTACCAAATATCTAATAATTTACATATAGTGTGTATATTTTATCTCTCTTGCCCGCGACTTTGTCCACGCAGAATTAATATATGTATCCCAGGAAACTTGAATTTACTCGATAGGACTTCCAACAATTATCATTATATATTTCAACAAATTTACACAAAACCTTGTCAAATACCTCAACCGTCTTCATGACACAAACTATCTATTGGCGTAAACCTCATGAAAATCCGTTTTGGAGTTTTTGAGTTTATTGCTAACAAACAGACAGCAGACGCAGCGGGGTACTTTTTTTTTAATATGTAGTGATGTTGTCCTATTTACCAGCAAATTACTTAATAAGGAAAACTTACCCGATTCTGATAAAATGCCTTTTAGAGAATCACACAAAATTTATTCACTTTCGGAGAAAGTACTCGTAAAGTAGCGGAATACCAAACAACAATTTGCACCACGCCAATTATTATTTTACGAAGACTTAAAATTGCAACGAGAGTTGTTACTGTATGAAAATAAATATAAAAAGGTTTCATAGTTTTGTTTTCAGAGACCAGAGTATAATAAGTTAACCATTACCTTCGATATATGTAAATTACTTATACCTACGATGCCCAACATCACACGGGAGGAATTTGACGTTGTAATTTGTGTGCCATGCTTTACGTATTGCACACAAATTACAACGTCAAAAATCTACCCACACAATCAAATTTAACACACGAATCGTATTAAAAAAACATTCAGTTAAAACGTTCCATGACATCATTATAATAATAGTAAATATCTTAGCCACATCTAAACATCATGACAAATCATTTCAGAACAATTAATTTCAGCCTATCATGGCTATAATCGAAATATGATTAAGATTAGAATACGGAAGCACTTAACGTATTCACTGCCGGCAATATACCTATATGCGTTTTCGTGAATTATACGCCCAGTGCCGCTGTCATAATGTTACAGGCATTTGAACGCACATTTGAGTCTGAGGCCCCTGAAGAAGTCTCGGGTTTGGTAGCTGGCAGCAAATACGTTAAGTCCCATGTAGTGATTTAATTTACAGATAAGAGGGAAAGCTTTCTATGACAATGGGACCCAATCAAACACGCATAACTTTGCTGTGGAACTCACAGACGTAACAGTAAACATCATAGTTAACATAGAAAAAGAAGGTTCTAAATCAGTCAGCAAATTTGATGTTCTATTTTCCAGGTAAGTATTTTTAAATTAGCATCAGATGTATATTTTGATGTTAATAAAATAATTACGTGTATTTATTTTTTAGGTCTTTTGATTTCTCTATTCTACCATGGCAGACTAATATTGACGCGAGACATTGGTACCAAGCGCTTGTAAGCGGTTATATAATTAATGAAGTCCCAGCACGACTTACAGAACATTTATCAGCCGTACTAACACCCGCTGCTAACGATGAAGAACAAGATGAGTTGAAGTTATCTGAAGAAAACTTACAGTCTGGTGAAATAGAAAGAAAAATAAAAATCATACCTGATGATGATACCGCTGCTGATGTCACTAAGGAAAATAGTGATACAGAATCAGTTGAGGATACTAAATATCAGAGCTCTGGTGGAAGTGATGATCAACCCATAAGCAATCAAGGCGATGAAATGCCAGATAGTAGCGAAGAAAAGCATGAAAGCTTATCAAATAAAACCCAAGAAAACGATGTTGGTATTTTGGTTACAGCTCCTGAGGCTCTCTTAGAAAATGGTGATTCTGGAGGTGATAATGAAGAGTCGGATACTGTTACAGCTCCAAATTTGGTTTCCCAGGCACCCAATGGTTCAGATTCAGAACTTTTTTCTGATGACAAAGGTAAGTCAGATGCCTTTTTGGACAAAAACTTCTTCTCTGACGACGGAGGGAATAAACCCTTTTTCTCTGATGACGGTCATGATAAAATGCTCGTCTCAAATAGTGATGGTGAGAAAATGTCTATTAAATCCGGAGATGATGGAGGGAAACATTCTGTTAAATCTGAAGCCGATGTAAATGATAACTCCGACATCGCGGATAATAAAGAAGAGAAACAGGTTCTAATATTCGCGTCATCTGAAAATGACAAAAATCAACTTAACTCTGAAACGGTAGATAGTAAAAATGACAAACAAGTTTTAATATTCGCTTCATCTGAAAATAACGGAGATCAACTTAATGATGAGACTGCGGATCAATCAGTACAACAGTCTGTACCAATTGAGAGAAATGGTAAGAATAGTCATAGACTCACACACCAACAGGCCGTAAACAAAAGAATAGGGACAAAAAAAATACCCAAACGCAACAAAAAGGAATCAAATAACCTAAAATTGCCGCTAAGAAGGAATCCGAGGGCTAATACTACTAAAGCACATATTCGAAAGACAAGCATGCAAAGCGTGAATCATGTCCAGGCATCTAAAGTTAACAACACGAAGTCGGTTCAAAATCAAGCACACATGTCGGATAACGAAATACGTTGAAACTTATGCTTTGTATTAAATAAACATCTATTTACTTTAGGGTTCTATTTTCACATTATCAACCCAATTTTAACTAAAACAAAAGAAAAGTCAGGTTTTCCTAATTCTTTGCATATATTTCAAAAACCTCGTTTGTTATCGTTCTTAATGTAAGGATATATTTAATATAGTCGCCATTACATAAATCGAAGCTGTCTATAGTACCGCAATTCGATACAGATTTAGGTAAGTACGCGATTGAAGACAACATCATGTATCCAAGACATCTCCGTCGAATATAACAGCGATTATACCTAACCTAACAATAAAGCATCCATTTATTTTACAGAAGTTTTATTATTATTAAAAAACAAACTATTAAAAACCGCCATAACCGGCCAGGTCACATTTGTTTTCAGTAATAGAAGTCAGGTCAGTTCTAACGAAAACGTTGATGTTTTGGAAGAACCTTCAATTAGGTATTTTTGTAAACAGCACTCTCTTCGTCACTCGAGTCGGCGACCAGTTCGTCGGGGATGACCGGAGTCTCAGGCGTGGTCATTCCCCAGTGACGCATCGGGATGTACTTGTATCTATGCAAAAATGGGCTAGTATTAACCACGTCAGTATAACAAACCTTACACGACCCTAATGTGGTAGTTTTATAAATGCCAACTAGTCTTGGGTAGGTAATCAGTCACTAATCAAATGCCGACATTTAATTCTGTATTATATTCCTATTCTAAAATCACTTTTATTAATTTCAAATGATCACGTTCACTACGGGACAAATTTCACAGAATTTTCAGCTGGTGGTTGATTCTAGGGTTGATGAGGATTCTGTTTCTGCTTCCTCATAATGAGGAAGTTCCGCATTTTTTTGAATTCCTCTACCGCTACCGCTTCCACATAAACGAAATTTAAAAACTTCCCTTTCGCTTCCTCTTAATTTTAGAGGAATATTAGAGGAATTTAAATTTCACCGCGAATCTAACTAATATTATAAATGCGAAAGTATGGATGGATGGATGGATGTTTGTTTGTTACTCAATCACGCCAGAACGGCCCAACGGATCTGGATGAAATTCGGCACATAGATAGAGAAAAGTCTGGAATAGCACATAGGCTACTTTTTATCCCGGAAAATTGCGTAGTTCCCGCGGGATAGCGATAAATTGCAGACGAAGTCGCTGGCAACAGCTAGTATCGCATAATTTTCACTCGCGCGCTCGTACATTTTTGGTCAATTTTGATTGTTATCAATCAATCAATCAATCATTTATTCAAAAGAACATTATGGTTTATGTACATAGATGGTATTTAAAATTAACTCTATGTTTTCTATCATTTAAATAATAAATAATCAAATACTGCGTTCTTTGATCTATTTGAATTTTTAATTTTCAACTAGTAATTACTGAAAATAATTATGCCACTCTCAAACAATCCTAATCACTCTTTTTTTCCTCATCAACCCTAGTTGAATCTACCAAATCGCGCGTGTTGAAGTCGTCTCAAAATTTCACCAAAATGAGATATAGTATAGTTAAGATCGTTACGAAAGCTTGCTCATGCGTTGCACCTTACCTTAATAAAATAATGTACCATTTACGTCTACCGGCGAGCACTGCATCAAGCAGGTTTAAACTTTTCGCCGCAAAGCAGTTCTAGTATCAGTCGCAACTTTCTGATAACTCTATCTTATAAAAAATTAAGGTACATTTTACACTACATGTAATTCCATATCCCATATCAGTTCAATGGCGGCGAACAGGTTAAGCACAAGTAAATACCCCAAAACAAAAAAACAACTTACGGTGCCTGTTTTCGATCAGCGACGCGTAGTTCCAACTGAGCCTCGGTGGGTCTATAATTGTCATTATACGACGTTTTTTTGGGTACACTGGACACTCTGTAGAAAAACTCGTCATTTTCCCTCACACCCTCTAGAGGCCTGAGATGGTCAGGAGTGCTGCTGACGTCGACATCCACGGGCTCGAACCTCCTCATTATGATCTCTGACGATCCTGTCTTCCAAACTGTTGTTTCTACTATAGGAAATGGCGATGCGGTGACGCGTCGTTTCGGAGGAGATGTTAAAAGGTAGTACCCCTGTAGTTAGGAAATAGGCATTATGGATTTTCTTTAAGATAAAATTGGCTAAAATAATAAGCAAGGGGATGACTGTTACGACATTAAAGTTAATATATGTCTACGACATTTATTACATCTATGATACATAATCACAGATAGTTAAGTGAAGAAGTAAAAGGAGAGTGACAGGGAATTTCGAACTTGGTAGTAGAGATGCTATTAACAAGACTAGCGCATTGGTGATGACTGTCCTGCTCAACCTTTTGGATCTAGAAAGCTGAAATTTTGCATAGAGGTCCCCGCCATGACGATGACAAATAAGAATTACAGGTAGCGAATATTTCACACGATCAGATCTAGAACAGGGATGAAGTTGCTGAAAAAAATGAGGGTATTTACAGCCGCTGTCGTGGGCATCTCGACTTGGACCTCTTCTTCGGCCGTCTCAGGACGCTCAGCGTACTTGGTGAGCTTCTCGGCGTACTGCCGCGTGTCTTGAGACTTGCTCCACGTCTTGCCCAACGGCTTGGGGTTGGCCCTCGACTCATCATCGTAGTCTCCGCCGCCGCCTGTCGCGTTCAATGATGGACTGTCTGTAAAGTACAAGCTCCGCAGGTCAATTCAAGGATACGACTGATCATGCTGCTCAAGGCGCCCACAGATTACCCTGTTCAACCATGGTCTATTCATCCTTACGTGTCTTATCATGTAAACAAACGTAACATCAAAAGTAATAATAGACAATGACTAGCGATTGGAAATGTTGATAAAATAAATATACATAAAACGTGACCGATTATTTCGCTTTAAAATAAATAGAACTTGCATCAGGTTTTCGATTTTGTGGCGCTACTCAGGTTGCAGATATTTTCGAGTTGATTCATTCGTTCCTCCGATTATTGAAGAAAATCTTATTAAAAATAATATTTTGCAGTGGTTATTTGGTCAATTTTAATACTTTATGAGTTTCTTTAAGTCTACAACGACATAACTATATGTACCTAATCCAAGAGAAAAGTGTGACAATGTTTTTGAGAAGTGTTTGTTTACATGATAAAACACGTAAGGATGAATGGACCTTAATACGTTTTGTGAAAAGCATACAGGTCTCTTAAATTGTTCCGGATTTTTCATTGAAATTTTTGATTCAAAATTTACTCCCGCCTCTGACGTGGTTCACATCGAACATCGATGGATGTTTGGAAATACTAGCTGTTGCCAGCGACTTCGTCTGCAAAAAAATCGTTTATCGCTATCCCGCGGGAATTTTCCAGGATAAAAAGTAGCCTGTGTGCTATTCCAGACTTTTCTCTATCTATGTGCCGAATTTCATCCAGATTCGTTGGGCCGTTCTGGCGTGATTGAGTAACAAACAAACATACATCCATCCATCCATCCATACTTTCGCATTTATAATATTAGTTAGATTAGATTTGTCAGTTATGATTTAAAACTCCCGGAAAAAATTTACAATGATATTTTAATTAAACTAATCCGACCACCTGATGAAATATTCTGGAACAGTTTTATTTTAAGCGACCCTGTATCTTTTATTATGGCTTGAAAGTTTTTGTTCACTGTACAGTCAATCAACAGTTGATAAACAGACTCTATCGCGAAAGTAATAAGAGAGTGTATATCATTTTGAACTCTTCGATTGTATATCAACTTCTGATGCTGACTGTACTGTAAGTATACAAATAGTAAAAGTTAAATTGGTTAAAGTTTGAAAAAAAAAAGAATCGATAACATTAAATTAAATATATATATAAACCTGCCAAGCATTAATTGAGTAATCATACGTAGGTATATAAAAAAAAATATGCCAAAAATGCCTTGCATCATTTTCGAAAAAGGCTGATGCTCTTCAAACTGCTGAACTTATTTTTACCAAACATGGCTTGACAACCATCGAAATGAAACTGGCTGTGAATGAAAAAAAAACTGCATCGAAATCGGTCTATCCGCTTAAAAGCTGCGATGCCACAGACAGATACACACAAACACACACACACAGACATCGTAGTCAAACTTATAATGTCCCTCTTTTTGCTTCGTGGGTTAAAAACGATATACTTAAGGCAGAATAAGACAAACTACGCATGAGAGATGAATATAGAATGAGGCAGAATAAGAATTGGACAAAAAACGGATTAACATGATACCAAATATTATGAATTCGGTTGTGTTGAATGTTAGTAGATAATATTATCTGGAAGTATAGCTGCGGTAGTACAGCTGAAAGTTCGTTTTCATGATTTACATCTCAAAGGTTTCCTCTTTCCGGTTCTTATTGTAACATCAAAGACACATAAATAATATGCGAATTATTTATACCTAATGTCTAGGTATCGCTTCTATGCTGGGATGTACCTACCTAAGTAGTTAGTTGATAACGTTTTGCTGCTCATTTAATTTTAATTTTGACTTTCGCCATCAACTTGGGAACAGTTTAGTTTTTTAGTCTATTTATTCATACTAGATACTAAATTGACAATTGCAATTGTGAAATAATGATACCAGCTTTTATTGTTTAGTGGTGTACTCGAAACTATCGACAATGTTTGTAGTCTGAATTCTGAATACAAGAGGTTTGGTCATGTTATATTTTAAGAAAAAAATACGATCAAATCAAGCAAATTTAAAAGCGAATTTAAAAGTTTATTAGTTTATTACACTAGCTTATACATACAAAAATCTATACTAAATTTAATTTATCGTTAACTTTCGATAGTGGTGGCACATCACTATTTTTGAATTTTTGAATTGCAAAAAACAGGCAACACAGGTAATGTCATTTTAGTATCCATTCAAAAATAGCTTAATTAAATAGATTTTAGTTTAAATATTTAATAAAAAAATGTCGCGTTATAAATGAATTTTTAGATTAGGGGTAAGGGGTTGAAGTCTTTGACATGAAATGCAAATAACAAAGGTGTTGGCCAACATACAGTCTCCGAATTAGCAAAATTGTTACTTTCAATTTGTTCTACTACTTACCTAGAGTTAACGCAAATTGTATCGGCAACTTGTTACTCGAGTGGCCCTAATTTAGTAAAGTTAGGAAAAGTTTCAGACCAGATGCGGCTTATTAACCTATGAACCTTGCTGGCTTTTAACCTAATGTCAGGACTAAAAGTTTTATTTTCAATTTCTTACAGTTTATTGACCGCCCTTAAAGAAATGCGCGCGGTAGGCGCGGCCCTCTAGGCAACACATCAGCAATCCTCTGGTGTTGAGGGCGTCCTTGAGTACTGATTATCAGGTAACTAGGGTTGCCAACTATACTGTTTTCAACAGTATTATACTGTTTTTCACTAAATTATACTTTTTAACAAAAATAAAGTATACAAAATACTGTTTTCAGCATGCAAACACATTACCTATAAGTGATAGTATGTATTTAAAACAATAAATAAATAAAATACTGTTCATTTTTCTGAAATACTGTTTAATATTCTTCACAGACCTGAACATACTTTATTTCTTGTAAAAAAAGTTGGCAACCCTACAGGTAACCCACTTGCTGGTTTGCCACCCTATCTTAGAAAAAGGAATGATCGAAATTTGTTTTTGTAGGGATTTCTTGGGGCATTATAATAATATAGAGTCCATACACCTGCTAAGTAATTCAATGGTGTGTGTGAAGTTCCCATTCCGCACTGGTCCGCGTGGAAACTATAGCCTAAAGCCCTCTCATTCTGAGTAGAGGCCTATGCCCAGCTGTAGGACGTATGTAGGATGAAGATGATCATGATGATGACTACCCCTTACCGTCGCCTTCGAAGTCAGGGTTGAGACGACGCGCCCTTTTATCTACTTTTGGTTTTTCCTCCGCTCCCGTTAGGGGGCTTTTTCCAAACTGCCCTCGCCGCATGTACACAGTCACGTCCGATTCTGCAAATAAATATTATTATTATGTAAGTATGTCTTGTTTTGACGAGCGGATGGCCGGACCGGTGGTTAGAGAACCTGACTATGAAGCTTGAGGTCTCGGGTCGGGGCAGATATTTGTATGAAAAATACGAATGTTTGTTCTTGAGTCTTGGATGTTTAATATGTATTTAAGTATTTATATTTATCTATATAAGTATGTTTATCCGTTGTCTAGCGTCCATATCACAAGCTTTGCTTAGTTTGGGACTAGGTCAATTGGTGTCAATTGTCCCAAGATATTTAAGATATTTTATGTCTGTATGTAAATTGTACAGAACAACAGTGCATACGTGCGGAGTTAATGAAACCAATATCATAGGACAAATCAAGCCCATAAGAGTGAGTAAGACAGCAAGATAAACCCGAATGGCATTCTCAGAGCTTACGGACTGTAAAAGTTATAGTTGTTAAGAGGGTGCATCTCTATTGAGCTGGCAACGTCCTATATTTAGTGATTTTTTTGCGATTATTTCACAGAAAATGAATGAAAGTTTCAAATTAATGTCCGTCTGTAGTGCACTTCGTTTTTAGTGTATTAATGTGTCTAATGCAATGATTAATCGTGATGGATTTGTATTTTCGTATTAAAGGGATAAAATACTATATGTCGTTTATTAAGAAAATAAAAGTCTATCACGTCAATTATTGCAATAGGCACATTATACAGTAAAAACGAAGTGCACTACAGACGGACATTTGAGAAACTTTCATTCATTTTCTGTGAAATAATCGCAAAAAATCACCAAAAATGCGACGTTGCCAGCTTAGTAGGCACCCTCTTAAGCACATAATGAAGCTGATAGGGTACCGGAACAGAATATTGACCAAGTGCGGGTAGTTCGAAAAAATCGCTCGGCTAAAAACGATTTTGATACCCTCATACCTGCAGTCTACACGTGACCACTGACCACGGACGCTGCATCGCGGACGAAACATCGATGTAATTAAACATAAAATAATTGCCCGATAAGAAAAGAGTGACCGAGAAGAACGTAACCATAGCAACGAGTGACAAATAATAGTAGATTCCGCGATCAAGTCTCAAGTGGTAGTTATAGTTGTAATACTGACTTCCGAAGGTGAGCCACTCTGCCATGCAGTAGTTGTAGCCGTAAGCTATTCCAGCACCACAGGCGATGACCATACCGAAGCATATTATACATCCCAACCAGCAGGTCAGAAGGAATGTTATCCCCCTGCAGACAATACAATTTAGTACACAACAAGTACGAAAAAAAACTTACCGTAAGGTCGGGTTATTTCGGCCATGGAGGTTTTATTATTGCTTTTCAATCAATCATATTCAATCATATTGTCATGTGATTGGGTGTAGCTAACCACCCTCATTTTTATGGTTTTGTCAAACCCTTCTTATGCAGTTGGATGTAAAGAGGACGTAGGAAATCGGGAATTAGGGAAAACAAAATACCAATGAAATGTAGGAATCGACGAGCATACCATAAATTCAAAGTTACAATTAATGATAGGCTATACCGACTTATTAAAATAATAACAAGCATGTTGAAGTCACTTGAGTTGTATGTAATCAAAGGCTATTTCCTAATAAAGTTTATTTTGGTACACGAGAAAAATGGTAATCAATACATACAATAATTACATTTATAAGTTTTTTGGTATCACCGCTTACTTAAATCGTTAGGTGTGTTCGGTACATCGATCTCGGACTAACAGAGTCCTAATTTGGAAGGCAAGTTACACGCACGTTTACTCGCTAATCCCGTCACTAAACAGCAGTGCACTGCTGTGTTCCAGTGTGGAGAGAAGACAACCGGTGAAATTACTGGCACATAACTTATTTCCAATAAGTACGATGATATTTGTGTTAAGGCCCATTTAGACAAATGCAAGAATTGACAACATTTCATATTTCTGAGCCTACAATTTTAATGGTTCTCTTTATTTTGTTTGAAAAGACGAACATGCTGACAGTTTAATTTTTTCGCTAGGGCTAGTATTTAATTTATAATTAATTTATTAATTTATGCTTATTCTAAAAGGGTGTAACTCCGGTACTATCACAGAATGACACTTATCCCTTTGTCTTTTCTCTACAGAAAAAAAAAAACTGACGTTAATTTCAAATTGTCAATGTCAGGCCCTATTCTCCAATATTCGATTTTCGAGTTCGCTTCGTGCTGTTCCGCTCATCATACTAATAGTCATTATCTTGAAAGTGAGAGAGAAGGTATGCAACGAACTTCAAAAATAGAATTTCAGAGTTGCCCCCCTTGTACTTTGAAGTTGTCAAAAATACAAAATTATGATCGCTTATTTTTTCTCGTGAAAAAAGCAAAGGCGTTTCGTTTCACCTATCCTGTGGTAGTATTGGTAAAATTAGGACATATTTTTAATTATTTTTTATTTTCTATAATAAGCGATATTAAAATTATATAAACATTGCAGTAATCAGGAGGCAAAATGCTTTCGAACTATATATACATTTTCAGGTGTTATAAAAATGAAATGTTGTCAATTGTATGCCATTTTAGTTACATTGCGTAGTTTGACAGATCGGTTGAATTCGGTTTACCCCGGCGACCCGTAATGTAATGAAACTTGCATGCAATTCTTGCATGTGTCTAATTGGGCCTTTATTACTCGTAACACACACGTTCTTGCACACTTTTTTTACACAATTTTGCGTAAAATACGTACACACGATGCTTTTAGCCTCTAGTGTAATTTCCCATACAAAAACGACTCTAATACATTCACGTAAACGGCTCAATAACCATGGAATAATTAGCAGCGCTACGGATCGAAACGACAACACAAAGTCTTCATAATATTTGACAGTTTAAGAGCGAGCGTTATTCCTTCCCACTGAGCTGGCAACGTCGCATTTTTGATGACTTTTACGATTTTTTTCACAGAAATTGAAATAATAGGTAGTTTATAAATACAAGTTTTTTGATTTCAGTGCATCATGATTGACTTTTACTTCAGTATTAAAGGGAAATAAGGATATGCTTAGTCGTGTCTCGTTTACTAAGAAAATAAAAGTCCATCACGATTAATTAGTGCATTAGACACGTTGATATTCTAACAACGAAGAATAAAATAGACGCACATTCTATGGACATTTGTTGTCTGATAATAAATAATTTTTACTTTTTAATTTTTATTTTATTTATTGTTTTATTTCAAACTTTCATTAAATTTCTGTAAAAAAACACCAAAAATGCAACGTTGCCAGCTCAGTAGGAATAAACCCTCTTGACGCAAACGTGACCGAGAGTAGGTACCTATATTTTGCTGCGAAAACTTAAAATAGTCAATTTATTTGGTTGAACGTGTCACTGTACATCAACTCTATATACTAGATCACTTCTTTACTGTCTTAAGCTAAACAAGTTATTTCATTTCGTAGGCGTTCGAGACATTTTGTTGTACAAGAACTTACACTAGGAGCTCTGCACGTGCACAGCTTCATTTTTCCGTTTTTTCGGGTTCCGTACGCAAATGGTAAAAACGCGACACTATTACTAAGACTTCGCTGTCCGCCCGTCTGTCTATCCGTTTGTCATCAGGCTGTATCTCATGAACCGTGATAGCTAGACAGTTAAAATTTTCACAGATGATGTATTTCTGTTGCCGCTTAACAACAAATACTAAAAAAAGAATGTTTTTATGTCTGTCTTTATAAATAACCATTATAAAATAACTACACATTTCCTACATTTTGCTTAGGAGCAGGGCTCTGTTAACACTAGATTTTGTATTAACTTCGCGAATTTGTATGGAACCCTCGGTGCGCGAGGCCAACTCGCACTTTTCACTTTTTATTTTGGCAGCCTTAAATAAGAAAGTTAGAATAAATAGAATACCCCGAGGCAACATTCATCTCATCTCATTTAACTTGCGGCCGACATTTTATCATTTCCGGAACAAAAGAGGTTATTTTCATCATTGAATTTCGTCGACTCAGTTGGCAACGTAGGCACTCAGTTTTACTTTTTGTATATAGAATAACCCCCTTATTCATAAACGCTCTATAGCATTCTGCTAACTTAGTGATATTTTGTCCTTATCTGTGAAAGGTAAATGTCACAGTGACAGATAAGGACGAACGAATCGAGCGTTTATGAATGAGGGGGTATGTAAGTAAGTACCTAAATATTGTTCATGATAACATCAAATTTCCTAGCAAACAAAAGTTTAGATTTCGGTATCATGATGGTGAAAAGTTATTCGTGAAACCTGTTTTTAAGAAGACAAGTCCATCACTTATTTGTGTTTACATTACAATTCGGTTATCGCTGCTCTGTGGGTAATTTAATTAACTATGGTTTAAATTTCTGAACGACACTGAAAATTAGAACACATAGAAAAATCCGTAGAGTAAAGCTGTGGCCGGGAATTAAACCCGGATCCTCATCATTCCGTGATGCGTGCTATACCGCTACACCACCCGTAGCAGGTCATAGCTTTACTTTTCGGATTTTTCTGTGTTCTAATTTTTAGTGTCGTTTAGAAATTAAATTGTGTAGAACCGTAAAAATAATACAAATAATCAATAAGTAAAATTCTCGATTCATTTCATAGTAATTATGGTTTTCCAAGATTAAATGTAGCCTAGAACATTCCAGACCTTATCCACTACCTAAATACTTCTGTGTCTAAAGTCATACCATAGGTCATTGCGATAGGAGGAAAGAACCTTCAATCAAACAATAATGAAACCAAACCAACTAAGGGTGCGACCACACCGCCGCTTAAAAAACGGTGACGTTACGGAACCGCAACAAAATGTATCAAGAAACGGTGAGAAAACGTGACGCATACGACACGTCACTGCGTATACGCGGCGGTTTGGTCGCACCCTAAGTACGTGAAAACATTTAAAGTCACGTAAGAAGTGTACCAAATTTTTATGATGGTATTTACAAAGGCTAAAGACGAGGTAGACATATCAGAAAGTGGTTTTCTAACGTATATGAGTAATAAATATTCGGTTCAGATGTATAGAAAATTGAATACACATGTAGAGATGGGCCGACTATTTGGCGACTATGCGGCAAAAAATGACGACTATTCGGTTGTTATTTATTAAAAAAAAAGTGCATAAATAAAACCACGGTGACTAAATTAAATGTCTTCTTAAGTACTAATAATTGTAAGCAAGGCAAAATTTTACTTCAAAAATTTTGCAAAAACACGCTAGGTTGAAATCAACTGTAGCAAAATGTTTACATTTGACCCACAAGTATGCGCGAGTGTTGTCAATTAGCCGAAGGCGGACAATTTTATCCGAACGGCTGTAAAAACGAAGTGAGTTGACGAGTGCCCAAAATGATCGGCAATGTCGACTAGTCTGCAAACTAGTCTGCTGACTATTCGGCATTTTTGGAACCGACTAGTCTAGCAGTCGGGTAGTCGGCAAAATCCATAGTCGGCCCATTACTAAAATGTACCCATTAAGATCCCGTACCACCGGCTGTACCAGCTTAGCAATTCCCGAGGGCAGACAAACGAGGGTTTTCCCACAATATTTGAAGACAAGCGTATACAGGTTGCTATTAAATATTTACTATTAGCTCCACCCGCGACTTCGTCCGCGTAAAATTAGACTTAAGAACTGATGTTGATAGTATTCTGCAATAATTATTACGTTGCGACTCTATGTAGCTACGACCTTTCACATGTTTATCACTATCCCGCGGGAACTACGCAATTTTCCAGGATAAAAATTAGCCTATGTTTTAATCCAGTGGCTGGTAGCTGGTAAGCTATCTTCGTTCCAAATTTTATCCAAATCCGTCTAGTCGTTTCAGCGTGAAGAAGGAACAAACATACACACTCAGTCTTTATAAAATGACCCTAAGGGAGTTAATGGTAGTTAAATGGTAGTCAGGCCTGGTTTTTGTCCTTCTCACTCTCCTTTTAACCGCTATCAGTGTGAGTGGGACAATACGATACGGAATTCGAATTTCTAATTTCGGAGTTAACAGACACCGAGCGTTCGTTCAGCCGCACCACCTATACTCTGAAATTCGATTTTTGATGTTCGCTTAGTGCCGTTCCGCTCACATTAATCGTCAATAATTTGAGAGTGCGAGGGACTACATGATACGGATGATACCAGCTTCGAAAATCGAACTTCGGGTCATTGACGTACAATAAACAACAAGACTCCCAATCACGCTCAAAAACTGTCGGAAGCAAAAGTCTGCACGACGCGTCTATTGTGCAGAGTTTTGGTTCAGTCGTATTTTGACCGCGCTTCGATAACAATGTATATGTCTCTTTCGCACCGTAATCTCAAACGCTTGAGAACAAGAGACAGACAGGTACCCAGCGCGTGGCGTCGTGTCGTTACTTCTCACGATCGTATGCAATTGACATTAAACATTACTGCCACGAAATAAGGTGTTAATTTGAACGAATATGTTAATGTTATCTGTTTAAGTTGATGTGTTGACACACGCAACACATAGACAACGCCGCTCGGACGTTTCTTGAGGCACTTTTGGTTGCGATTGGGAGTCTAGTTGTTTATTGTAAGTCAATGCTTCGGGTAGCCCCCAGTGTTAGACCAATAACAGCAAAATAAAGTCACAATCAATTCAAATTTACCTTTGAAAAAAATCTAGTGCCCAACCGAAACAGCTGCAAATGTAGCACATGCCAACACGAAGACTCTAGCATGGGTCTTCAAAAGTCGTATCAATTTTCTTTTTCTGCAGTCAAAACGTTAGCGTAAGCCGTGTTGAGACCATGAACACGGGATCTGAAAAAAGAACAGCTTTAAGCTATACACTAGGGAATGGAGCAGCCCGGCTAGCACGAGAGACTACCCGTGAACCCGTCTCTTTCTAGAACGAACAGTAAGAAAAAGACGGGCAATCTAACTCGCGCGCGACGCGGCTCTTGTGCGCTCTCATGCTAGACTTGCTATGAAGCAGTGTTTCACCGTCGGCCTTGTCGACACATTCCAGCAGGTGACATAGGGGTCAATTACTGGTCAGTTATACGTATAATCGGACCTTAACACGACGCTAAGGGTGTGCATCCAAAATAGTGGGGAGGAGCTATGGTACATCATACAGGATGACTTTTTTCATCACCGTCAAATTTTGTTGTAGCTACCTAACTATCACTGACATATTCCATTTATTTTGTGAAAAACAAATTGATAAGCCACGTTTTCAAAAACAAGTTTCCTCAAATTTAATTATCTGACGAAATTCTGCAACGTATTTTCGTAACAAGCGCCATTTTTAAGTGCTGTATGACATGGATCGAAATTTCTATAAAACATTAAAATATTACTGTTTATGAAGTGCTCAATTAAATTAAAAATGAATCATTGAAATCGTTTCACGGCCGGCGAAACTTCATAACTATGAACATGAATACATAAAAAACGCTTAAAAATAACAAATAGGTACCATAGTGTCCACTACGGTAAGTTATTTGCGAAGCGCTGAAACAAATGAGCCACGCACGTGCTCGCGAGCTCCGCTCTTTGAGACCGACGAGAACCGGCCAAGAGCGAATCGGACCGCGCATAGGGAGGGATTCCGTAGAAGAGATTAAGTGACATGGTTACAGAGATCTTAATAGAGAGACCTTAATAGGGTTGATGAAGAAGTGGTTATGAGGAAGAAGAAGCGGGAGAGGAAGTATTAAGCACATAGTTTGTGGAAGCGGATGAGGAAGAGGAGATTTTTATGAGGATGAGGATACGGATGAGGAAGAGAAAGAGTGATAGGATTATGTGAGAATGACTTATTACTAATTGAAAATTAAAAATTCAAATAGATCAAAAAAACGCAATATTTGTTTATTTATTAATTAAATGTTAGAAAACATAATTATGCACATGGGAGGTTTATTTTAATGAAAATGTACGAGCGCACGAGTGAATACGCGATATGCGTGGTGAAATGAAAATTCCTCTAATATTCCCCTTCATTTAAGAGGAAACGGAAGAGGAAGAGTTTTTTTTAATCGTTTATGTGAAAGCGGTATAGCGGTAGAGGAATCAAAAAAATTGCGGAACTTCCTCATTATTAGGAAGTCGAAACGGAATCATCAACCCTAGACTTTACGCATAGTTACTGAGCAACAGTCTGGGATCATAGACAGAAACAGCTATGTGTCGCCGGAGATGCCTAGCACTGAATTCCACCTTAAGGGTGCGACCAAACCGCCGCGTTTACTCGGTGACGTGTCGTATGCGTCACGTTTTCTCACCGTTTCTTCATACATTTTGTTGCGATTCCGTAACGTCACCGTTTTTTAAGCGACGGTGTGGTCGCACCTTAAGCCGGGTACCCATCTGCGAGCTGCAACCATAGCTGTAGCGCGTTACACAGTAGCCAAAAACCATAGTATGTATGTATGTACAACTCTTTATTGTACATAAAACACATTAATTTTACAGGTAATAAGATACACAGATGTACAAAGGCGAACTTATCCCTCAAAGGGATCTCTTCCAGTTAAACTTCGAACGATTGACAGTATATTATATTGCAGCAATGTATAGTATATTGCGGCGGGCTGACGAGCCAGGTTTACATTAGCGTTTTTGGTTACTGTAACGTGCAACAGTTAAGGTTATAGTTACCAGATGAGTGAGGCATCAAGGATACTGTATTTGTCATGCTGCCTACGGAACCCCAAAGATCCACCTGAATCATTCATGAGCTCACCATTGTGGTCGGCTCCGGCTCATTTTGTATGCACTCGGTTTGGTGACGAATGGTGGAAACATAAAACTGTGGCTTTTGTTAATTGTTCAGGAGTGGTCGAGCCGTGTAATATACCTTGAAGAAGCTAAACATTAAAATTTTTCGTGGCGAACATGGAAGGTGAATTGGATTCTTAAAAGCATATCACTTGAAACTACCTCTCCAAAGTGGTTTATAATCTGTTAATTGGCATAAAACTACCGCTCACATAAAATTTTTGACTATAATAGGCAGGTACTTAAGAATAAGACTGATAATTTTATAATGCTCCATAGATTAAAATAAATAAATATTATGTTTTAACTACGTAATTAAATATGTGACTGACTCATTATATAATAATTGTCTGTGTCCCACAGTAGTTTCATATCAAAGTTTATACAAATATCGATCTTTAGTTCCTTGCATTCCGACATTAACCTTATATAGAGCAAATAACAGTCCGTGGCAATTAGTGGCTAACCACATCCAGGCATCTGTTTCTCGAACACAAATTAAGAAAATTCTAAGAGCATCCCCGAGGAGTCACTTCAATTAAGTTAGTGCAATTTCCCACAGAACTAAACTTCTGGTCGCTATATTCTGGAACAGTGTTAATCCAGTGGGTGATCTACAAAGAGCGTGCCTGTCCGTTCGCGCTCGCTCCTATGTTTGAGACCGAGCCATATATACCGGGCTAGGATATGCCAAATGAGATTGCCTAAGCGAATTTTGTCCGTGACATGATCACTGTGATCACTGTTTCACGACCATGGGAGTATACCATTTTCATTCTTACCTGTCCTATTTGGTAAACAAAATTCTAACCTCAATGTGCAAATTTTTGTAAAGAATTAGGTGTATTATGTTATCAAACAAACCTGAGGTAATATTTTGTACATAATTTTGCTGATATTTTATCTCCAGTTCCTTTATTTACGATGAAATATTTAAAAAATAACAAAAATGAGACGTTTTGAGGTTAGAATTTTGTTTACCAAATAGGACAGGTAAGAATTAAAATGGTATATATTTGCAGAGTCCGATGTCTTGTTGTCAATTTATGTTTCGAAAATCACCGGCCAGATGCCATATTGTCAATCGTGCTCGATCGTTTATGATCTGATGTTTCTGAGGTTCGCGCTGAGAAGTTTAGAATTTTGTTTACCAAATAGGACAGGTAAGAATTAAAATGGTATATATTTGCAGAGTCCGATGTCTTGTTGTCAATTTATGTTTCGAAAATCACCGGCCAGATGCCATATTGTCAATCGTGCTCGATCGTTTATGATCTGATGTTTCTGAGGTTCGCGCTGAGAAGTTTAGTAATTATTACCTACGTCTGCGTTGAGGGTTAGCGTGAAGAAGCGGGAAGAAGACCCTCCTAGTTATTATAGTGACTGCGTATGGACAGCGGAAGAAGTTGGTGCACTGTTCGTGGATTGCTTACTGGGTTTACACTGTGGCCTACAGGTAAAGTTAAATAGAGTGCAGGTTATATATAGTTATCAGTACAGCTAACTAACTATAATGTTGGTTCGGTTTGCGTTAGGTGCTTCCAATTTAAGATTCACAAATAATTAGAGTATCTTCATTAATTTACGACATAAATTGACCACTTATAATGAAATAGGTACGTACCGTAATCCAATGCTTTCATTGCATTTAAATATTACAAATTAGGAAATAAATTGCTAAGAAGTTTATCAACACAGTATTTATATGTACAAAATGTCAGAAATTGTGATGTCTAAGGGTGAGCATAGAGCAAGAAGATTTTTGTTTTTAAAACAATAACTATCAACCTCCTTTTTGGTTGTGGTCCGTGTGATTACTATAGATTTACAATGGTCGGTTCTCATCAATAAGGGTGCGACCACACCGCCGCTTAAAAAACGGTGACGTTACGGAATCGCAATAAAATGTATGAAGAAACCACGAAGAAACGGTGAGAAAACGTGACATCTACGACGCGTCACTGCGTATACGCGGCGGTTTGGTCGCACCCTAATATTATCAAATAGCTCAAGAGCCGTCTTTTGTAAAGTTCGTAATTAGGATTTCATCTACTTTGTTTTATAATCTGAGGCTAGAACTGACACAGATGTATTTAATTTTGCACAAGACAGATTTGTTATTTTGTAAGGTTTGTAATTGTAGAATACGTACATCTTGCCCTGTCTACTAATTTGTTTACGGAATCAAGTTGGAAGCCAGGACATTGTACAAGGTTCGTCAGGATCAAAATTCGAAATTCAAAACTTTTATTTTGCAAATAGTAGGCCGCCAAGGCGCCAAGGGCTCTTTAACATGTTTTTTTTTAAACCACCAGGGGCCTTACCATGACGTCCTAATTCCGACTCGGTTCAAGTTTTAGCTGTCACTTTTAGTAAGAATCTGACAGCGAGCGAACCTACACTGAATCGCATTAAGACATCATGGTAAGGCCCCAGGACCAACTTACTTTGAAAGACCATCGTTGCCAAGTAGGTAAGTACACAAAAATTAAATTCTACTTATCGGATCGCTACCATCATTGTACTTGCTAATTCTGCCGCCAAGCAGCAGTGCTTGCGTTAGTGTACCTGAAATTTCTGGTACTTGAAGCTATTTCAGCCGTCTGTGCTGTCAACGCATCTGCAATCCTCTGGTGTTGTCGGTGCTTACGATTTCATACAAGACAATATTGCCACGCTTTACAACAGTTTCTATACGTTTTTCGATATTTATATTCTATCCCGTAGATTCCAATAAATATCTAGACGTAGACGTTTTTTTTTCTAAGAGTTATTTACGACGCAGAGGTAAGCCGTAGCCAAACAAATCACGATCGAACCTAAGACAGCCACCTGCCATTTGGGCTGTATTATATTTATGGCTGGATAACACCTGCAGAGACACGCCGCGAGAGAGGGTGCTTCAATTAATATTTACTTGTTTAAAAAAAAAAAACCATTTACTTATGTTACTCGTCCGTCTTTGGAGTCATCGAGTTAGATATCGCACCTACAGGGCAACACTATCAATTTGCCTATTTTTTTTTTCTGGAGAAGCATTTAAGGGTTAGGTGGTAATGCCTAGCAACTTTCTATTTGGCCTTCACCATGTTGCGGATTTTCAGTGGTACTGGTTTATTTTACTGGCAACAAGAACTCTTTGGTAACAGACGTTAAAATTAATTGAATGTCACTTGTATAAACGAGAATAACATATTTGGCAATCGTAAAAGTTTATACCACAAATATGCCAAGAAAGATATAAGAAAACATATTTTGAATACCTACAATAAAATATTTACATCAACAAAACTACGCAGGATTGCATAGCATGAAAATAAACAATACCTATTTTGAAATTGGTCGTTGACACGACCAGTATTGTCATAACCATAATGTGAGGAATTTGTAGAAACATCATTTCAGAGCCAAATAGAAAGTTGTTAGGCTATACTTTAAGCGACTTAAGCATACCTAATTCAATTAAAAAAATATTATGCAAAAGTGACCCTGTAGGTTTTTTTTCAAATTTCACTCAATCGGTCCATTAATATTTTGTATGTTCGAGACCAACTTTAGATTAGCATCATACAATCTTACTAATATTATAAAATGCGAAAGTTTGTGAGTGAGGATGTGAGTGTGTTATGTTAGTTTCTTCGCGCTGAAACGACTGAACGGATTTGAATCAAATTTGGAACCCTAGATTAAAAAATAGGCTACTTTTTATCCCGAAAAATTGCATAGATACCGCAGGATAGCGATAAACATGTCAAAGTTTGTAGCTGCCTTGAATCGCCACGTAAATAATTATTGCAGAATATACTTTATACAAGTGATTAGGTAGCACCTAGGTTACTACCCAATCTCCTATGAATGTCGTGACAAAACTATATTTCCACGCCGACATATAAATCTAAAGTCGCTGGTCTAAATATAAAACAACTTTTTTCCTATATAAATCAAAGCCTGTGTAAACTTTTGCTGTAGTTTGTATAACAATATTTAAATATTACTTCTTGCTAATCACATAATAAATGATCTTACTGAATGGTTTGTTTCCTTAATAATTTTACTTGCATATAATAATTATTTTTAAATTTAGTTTATTTGACTTGTATAAGTGGCTAAGTGGAATATTAATATAGGTAATATGTTTTTTTTGATAATTGAATCTCTGCCAAGTTTCTTGCGGCGCATTCTTCGTATTTTTCCGAAAACGTTAATAGTATCGAACAAAATATTATGTAAAGCGGCCTATTTTCGATCCCTTGTTATCATTTGATTCCACACCGCTCCTTTTGTATGTAACCATGTGATTGGTCAATTCGTCCAAATGGAAACGTGTCTTTTAAGTCCCCACGTGACTACCGTTAACCGGGGTGAGTTTGATAGTTTTGGGGCTACTTTGATCGTTTTAAAATTACTATAAAATCAATATTGTCCACATGCGGTGAAAGTTTGTTTGGCATGTAGATGCAAAGGCGATCGATGAAAACATCGATTGGAAGCAGTAAACGCATATAAAAATTAATGATTTCGTCATTATATCTACTTTTAAAGTCACCCCGGTTTATGGTAGGTACGGGATGAGGATGGAGTATGTCAACGGTTATTTTGTTATTCTCTCAGCGCTTGTACAAAAATAAAGTAACAAACACAATTGACACACATCTAGATAGGTAGGTACACGTTCAAACGTAAGTTTATGTCTTTAAGAGATCTCTACTAATGAAACTTTGAGTGAATGAGAATAGTCTTAAAGTAGGGATCGACAAAGAGTGAGTTTAAAATTTGAATTCCTACTTACTTTTATCTACTTTCCTGCCCTAAAACTGCTATTTCACGCTTTCTGTGAAAGTCCAAAGGCGGATATGATTGCTTACATCACGATCATGATATCTCACGTCTTATTTGTCCTTTTTCAACACAATAGATGTATTACAATGAGACTACAATTTACCACACATTCAATATCCTCAGAATCTGAAAACGAAGGCAAAGCGCGTGATCCTATCCATACACAAATTAGTTTCGTTTGAACAAGTCAAACATTATCATAAAAAAATAAAAGCTTCATTTTCACGGAATCACGTGCGTTAAAAAAATGCGAGTGGTATGCCACTGGCAGGTAAGAATTTTAATGGGCGCTTACTGAAATGAGTTGTCTATACGCTCAGTCGAATGCTAACCGTAGCGCAGGGCGCCCGTCCGCCCGCCCTGCACCAGCTTCGCGAACATGTGATTCTGTATTCAAAACTTTAACAGAAAAAAAACTAAAAGTTTTTAAAAGTGTCTTTGACTTCAGTGACTTGAGTGTCCTTGTGCGTAGTTTGGCCCAGACGGATTTTCTTAAGGTGAGTTATTATTGGCATTTTTTATTTGAATAGTAAGCGTTCGATCTGGAAGTCAAGCCATCGGAATACGACTCTTGGTTGAGCACAGTACTGTGTTCTTTTGTTGCGGCCAATGTGGAACTTTGTCACGGCAAATTTGAAAACCACTTCCCTCGTTAAATGAGGAGTAAATATGAAAGTTGTGATAATAATACGCCGTGAAGAGTTGAAGTACAAAATTCTTCAAACATTCTATGAGATACTTTAAGGTATTTTATTTTATTTCTAGGAAATAAAATGCATATTTAACAGTCAATTGAAACGATTATACAGTGTTTGTTTTTTGTTTTTAATTAGTTTGATGACTTTTGATAACTTTTATTTGATAACCATACTTGAAGATGGTCATTCATTGTTCTCTTAATTAGTTATGAAATTGAAGGTTTTTATGTTCTATGAATAAAATTAACATGAAGTTAATCATGACGAGGGACTGAATAAAGAACAATGGGATTGAATGTATTCTTTCAAATTTAGCAATGTGTTTGAGTTCCCATTCTGTTTTCATGTTCCATACAGTAAAATACATACATCTTATATCTATATATATCACGTCTCTATCCCTTACGGGGTAGACAGAGCCTAAGGTAACAATACCTAAAGACCACGTCTAGCATCATTGAAAATGTATGGAAGTAAAGGGAAATCAAAAGAGTGATGCGATGCTAGCCACATCGCCTACAACATGATTCCTAAGATTTTCGCCCATTCCCTCGGTGGGCTTTTAAAATACATACATACATACATATCGTCACGCCTCTTTCCCACAGGGGTAGGCAGAGACTACTTTGTTCCACTTGCTACGATCCTGACATACCTCTTTCGCTTCATCCACATTCATCAATCTCTTCTTCTTTTTCTTTTAAAATACGAGATGCTATTTAATAAAATAAAATAAAATACAGTAAGTATATGGTACCTACACAAAAACAGACGAAGTTAATAATGAAAAACTATTATAGAATTAAATAATTGACGTGTTTAATTTCCAATTTAAGGTGAATCGAAAAATTAATGGACACAAACAAGTTAATCCTTTAATATAATAATTGGTTGACATTTCATAATAATTCAAGAGTTCATCTGATTTACTGTTTCACTGGCTTTTGCCATTAACATTTAGAGATAAACGTTTCGGCGGCTGCACTTGTCGTACAGTGAGAAACTAATCAATAAGTGCTCACGACGAATTTAATTTGAGACTTAAATAATTTAAATAGTGTATTGACCAGCAAGCTTAACGACTCAGTGTAGGTAGGTAGATCATGCGGCTGTATGTTTAGTGTAGGTTTCCCGTCACAAAATACGTCTCGAATGCGTTTGCGTCAAAATTTCAAATACTATGGGAACAGTTTGTTGCCGTTTCGATCCGCAAGTGGCGCTGCCAATTATTCCATAGTAATTGAGACGTTTACGTGAACGCGTTCGAGACGTTTTTATATGCGAAAACTTACACTAGAGGCTCAGGATGGATGACTTGACTTTTCACTTCAGAAATCTGTGAGTTGTCTTTTATACAATACTAGCTTCTGCATATTATACATACATATAAGCCTTCCTCTTAAATCTCACTATCTATTAAAAAAGCCGCATCAAAATCCGTTGCGTAGTTTTAAAGATCTAAGCCTACATAGGGACGACAGACAGACAGCTGAAAGCGAATTAGTTTTATAGTGAAGGAAGGAAAAAGAGCAAGTGACTCACCTGATGGTAAGTGAATACCACCACAAAAGGATACCTGCGCAACACCAAAGGATTTCAGACGTTAACAGCTTAGAGGGCTAAGATCTCGGAGGCTAAGATGGAATACCTCATGTGTCAGTAATTTCACCAACTGCCTTGTGACAATGTGCAGTTTCCAACTACCCTTCCCTTTCCAAAATCATAACTCACGGTGATTGTTCGGGACGCTCGGCAGAATACGACCTGCCTCCGAGCTTGATACATATCGCGCGTGTGTGTACCGAATTCTCAAAACGAACTCAAAAAGGGTGAATCTCTACGCCCCCCGTGTCGCGTGTGGCTTTCGAAACCAAAGCCTATGAAACGCGAGTGAAAAGAGTGAGTGCACTGTAATTTGGACAATTCGAAGGACGAGCTGTGAGTACCACCCCTTTGCCCTTCTTTAACCCCCTACACATTGTCACAGCCTAACTCTTCACAACGGAACACAGCTGAATTTTCTTTCGGTGTGATGTTTAGCGCTTATTTTCGTATACAAACACTATGTATGTATTATCTTCTTATGAGTAAATAATAAAGTGGGTGAGAAAATCGGCTTTGGCTATCACAAAGGGTTGGGTAGCTAAGTAGAGGCGTTGGCACCGGCTCTAGTGCGAGTTGGTACGGGTTGAAACATCCGTCTAACTCTTTATTCTCAAGGGAAGACCGAACGAACATCTGATCCTTTCCCAACTTGTTATACAAGACTTAAGTGACAAGAGTTCCTTGCGTAAGCAGATGTAGATTTGTAATCTAACTGTCTAACTAATATTATAAATGCAAAAGTATGGATGGATGGATGGATGTTTGTTTGTTACTCAATCACGCCAGAACGGCCCAACGGATCTGGATGAAATTCGGCACATAGATAGAGAAAAGTCTGGAATAGCACATAGGCTACTTTTTATCCCGGAAAATTGCGTAGTTCCCGCGGGATAGCGATAAACGAATTCTTTGCAGACGAAGTCGCTGGCAACAGCTAGTGTTTAGATATGCGGCTATTTAAAGAACTGTTGCGAACTCTTTATTGTATTTATATTGTTTATGTTTTTATATACTTTTTTTCAACTCTTGTCTTGTCAGTTTGTTAGTTGAAGAAGAGCAGTAAAAGAGTCTGTCAGTTTGCTGGTGTTTTCATTTATCCATTACTTATATTTGATTTTCCTTAATTTAATTATCATACAGTCCACATTTCGTACGCTTCAAGAACTAAGTAGCATTTTACCGCGACTTCATCCGCGAAGCTCCCTAAACCATCTTTCTTAGCAGACGCCTGCATCTTAATAACTCTCTGCGCGTCAAATTTCAGTGCAATTCGTTCAATGGTTTGAGCTATGGGTTGATCGATTAGTCAGTCACAGTTGCTTTTTATATAAACACAAGTGGATAGTCGACAGAATAAGTATAAATATTTCATGTAGAGGATGACAGGAAACCAACTGGGAAAACTAGTGCTAGCCTTGAACTTATATTTAAGTGACAAATCGCTTATCTATTCATACTTATATTTCAGAGTTGCGTAACGTATATACCTATACCAAAACAAAGGGTTTGACTGGTGATTATAAGTCAAGGACGATCCGACTAGATTCATTCACGACGGTGGCGCTTCCCGCATTAACAATCTATGGGTCATTCGTTGTGACCGCGTACTTTTTATAAATCATAAGATAAGATAAGATATAAGACAGGATAAAACGTAACACACGTAGTCATACAGAACACAGGAAAACGCGAGTTTAATATAACGCGACACCCGCATTGATGACATCGCAAAGAGATTGCTTTTATTATGCATCAAAGGGCGTTAAATTCATATCGCCGCCTACGCAGCTCCTGAATAGCCCTCACCTTATACGTACGAATTCCTGAATTAATTATGACATTTATGACGTCACTGGCTGTGTTGCCAGTTTTAATCCGGTAAAATGGAAAGGTTCAACTTAAAAGTGGTGAGGGTTTTGTAATTTCGTCGGCTAAAGCGGAACTCCTATAGGATCACTTTGTTGTCCGTATGTCAAGACTTCAAGACCTTTTTTTCTAGGGATTCGTGTCTGCTACCCCTTAGAGCAATGAAAAAAAATCAGACTCCCAAGTCTGCGCAATCACGCATCCATTTTTTAGAAAAGTTGTTTCCACACAAACTGCTGTGGAATCAAAACGCATGGTCTAGAAACTTAATTATTTGTCCTCTGTTGGTGTCCTAGTTTGAAATTTGGTGTTATGGTAGCTACAACAGAACCACCACACACGAAATCAAAACCGATATCGTTGCATCGTCAGCTACATTAAAACCAGTATGTGCGAAGAGTTTCGCTGCCCATGGTCATTGGCAGTGTGTGTATAGTTTAAATGCCGGTTTTTACGTCTTTTACTGTAACCTGGCAACTCGACATGTTACACATACATAAATACTATCACCAAATCCATGCTTATGTTAATTTGCTGCGCTGCTCTGAAAAGGATTCTTTTGACGATTGTACAATATCCGGTTGTATGGTAGTTACTTTAGCAATGAATTGATTTGTTTAGGTTTTTATCGAAATAAGAATAAGATTATTTCAGATGCACAGGGCAATAGATTATGTTTCACATGCAGTGAGACCACAGTTATGAAGTTGGGCGTTTTTCAAAAAAAACTGCACAATGATCATTTTTTCCAGATTTTATTTTCCCAAAATTTCTACTCCAGTTCATCACTTTTTTTAAATATAGGTATGTATGGAACGTGACGTGCAGGAAAAAAAATCCATAGTAAAATTTGGGACACATTTTTTTCTTGTATGAGAATCGATAGGGTAGAAAAATGTACATGTGGACTTTTTTTGGAAAACGCTCAGTTTCAGTACCTATTTTAAAAAACGAATTAAGCGATAGTTTAGGTATATGCGATGATAATAATTTTCAATACAAAAATAAATTTATAGCGAAACTTTTAAGCATGACCCCCAAATGACCCCTCGGTCCTCGGTACCTTTTTAAATGCAAAAGAATTGCAGACGTTGCGATGAAAATACTCCAAACATCCTATCTGCACTCTGGGTGCTCTGTGTAAAATACAGTTAAGTAGGTGTACTGTTTAAGTAGGTATGTATAATGTATTTAGTTGAGTTGTTTCAACAAATCGTCACAGATCGTTGAAAGTCGTAAGCAGTCGCCAACATGTCAAGGTCGCTTCGGATTGTTATGGTAAGTAGATACTGTAATAAATAAAGGCATACGACAGCCGAAACGTACCTAGATTTCGTAGATACTATTGAGATAGGTTTTAATATGCCCACATTCAAATAAAAAAGAATAAGTAATTCTGTGTCAAATTGATTGTTATTGGTTGTTGTGTTGCAATGTCACTTCTATTTTGTATTCCTTGTTATACAGTTGCTTTGATACAATAAACGGTGTTTAAACAAACCAAAGTTTTTCTCACGTTGAGATAGCTGTCCCCACAATGGTTACGGGCCCAGGAAGGACAAACTGAGGATTTGTGGATATTGAGGATATTGAAAATTGAAATATCGAAATGTCAACCGTCAAAATTGAACAACTCGCGCAAGATAACTATGAGACGTGGAAAATCCAAGTGGAAGCGATTCTTATAAAGAACGATGCCTGGGGCTATGTGAATGGCAACCCCGTAAGACCAGCAGAACCAGCTACGGCCATCGAATGGGAAAAAGGTGACGCGAAGGCAAAGTCAGACCTAGTCCTATCGATCAGTCCGAGTGAACTGAGGCACCTGCGAGGATGCAAAACATCGCGAGAAGTATGGTTGAAACTTGAAAGCATACATGCATCAAAAGGACCTGCGAAAAAGGCGACATTGTTGAAAGAATTATTGCTTCATAAAATGTTGGATGGTGATGACATTAGAGAACATGTCATGAAATTTTTTGATGTCAGATGTAAATTAGCTGACATGGGAATAGAAATGAATGACGATTTAATTTCAGTCATGCTGCTGTACAGTTTATCATCTAGTTTCGAGAACTTTAGATGTGCTATAGAGTCTAGAGATTCGTTGCCGGATCCAGAAACGCTCAAGATAAAGATTTTGGAAGAAGGAAGTTCCCGACATCAAAAAGAAAATGTAGATAAAGCATTTCTTGTAAAAGGGAAGAAATCTTTTAAACCAAAGAGTGGTACAGTCGAAGCGGATTCGAAATTCAAATACAAATGTTTTAAATGTCATCAGCACGGTCATAGGGCTTCTGAATGTAACATGAAGAAAAATAAGAGTCAATGCCAAGAAACTTCTAAGTTCGTATCAGCAAATAGTACTGCCAGTGATATTTGTGATTCCGATGTTATAACTTTTAATTGTTTTTCAGATGATAAGGCTGCAAGCAACGAGAGTGGAGATTGGATCATTGATAGTGGGTGTACGTCATACTTGTGTAACGACGCGAGTAAATTTGGTGATACGATGTTACCCATGTCGTTCAAGCTGAATTTGGCAACAAATATAAGTACAAACGTACAAGGAAAAGGTACTGTAAGATTGTTTACATGTAATAATGGTTCTAAAACTGTGGTCCAATTGCCCAATACACTTTATGTTCCGGATTTGCGATGTAACCTGATTTCTGTAGCAAAAATTACGGATCAAGGCTATAGTGTCACGTTTGAAGATAGAGTAGCTAGTGTGAAAGATATCCATGGTGACACTAAGCTTATCGCAAATCGTAAAAGTAATTTATATTATGTTAGGGAACATCATCGTGAAACAGTATCGGCGATTTCGGGAAGAGAGGTCGATTTGTGGTTGTGGCATGAACGGTTAGGGCATTTGAATGCAAAAGATCTTGTTAAACTTTTAAATAAATCTGGCATGGATGTCAATATGTCAGATGCTTTAAAGTTGTACGATTGCAATGTTTGTATGAGTGGGAAAATGAGTGCCTTACCATTTTCGAGATCAGAAGGTCCCTGTGATGAGAAACTAAAGATAATTTATTCAGATGTTGTTGGACCGATGCAACATGAAGCCATAAGTGGCGCGAAGTATTTTGTCACATTCATCGACGACCATACAAGATGGTGTGAAGTATATTTATTAAGCAAGAAAAGTGAAGTTTTTAATGTATTTAAAATATACAAAAATTATGTCGAGAATCTGACCAGTAAGAAAATTAAATATCTTCAGAAAAATGGAGGTGGCGAATATTGTAACCGTGATTTCGACGAGTTCTTGAAGAATGAAGGCATATCACGAAGATTGATCTGTCCTCGAACCCCAGAACAAAACGGAATTGCAGAGAGAAAAAATCGTACATTAGTGGAAATGGCGAGATGCATGCTCATTTCGTCGGGACTTTCGTCAGGTTTCTGGGCTGATGCTGTTGTGACGGCATGCCACGTCAGAAATCGATGTCCAACACGGAGTCTTGGAGGAGACATACCTTTTGAGAGATGGTTCGAGCGACCTGCTAAGATAAATTATTTAGAGAGGTTCGGATTGAAGGTGCATGTATTGGATAAAGAACAAAGTAAAGATAAGTTTGCTCCACGTAGTACTGAAGGTATCTTTGTGGGATATCCAAGAGATCGAAAGGGTTACAGAATATGGTTGCCACAGCAACGGAAGATAATAATGTCACGAGACGTCAAATTTCACGGAGTGAAGAGTGAAAGAAATGAAGAGAATAGCTTGAAGATAGATCCCTTTGTGGTGAAAGCAGAAGAACTGGATACCAACGTGAATCGGTCGAATACAGTTGAAATAGAATTTCATTCAAAACAGACAGATGGGCATATCCATCAGCCAATTCCAGAACCCGAGATCGTCGCAGAGCCATCACATCATGATCATCAGGAAGGCGATGTTCACGATGATGAAAGGGGGGGAATGAAGAGAGGTCCAGGTCGACCACGAATAGAGAGAGGTCATGTTGGACGCCCAAGAAAAATTTACCGAATGGTACCTGACGTACCACCGGAGTCAATTACAACCATAGAAGATAGTAGTGAATCCATGGAAGAATTTACAGACTGCCAAGACTTTGCTGGAGTCGCGGAAGTGACAATAAAGCAAGCCTTGTCAGGCAGTGAAAGTAAAGGATGGAAGGATGCTATTTTATCGGAAGTAAGGAGCCTAGTGAAGAATGACACGTGGGAAGTAGTTAACAAACCCATGAACCGTGATGTCGTAGGCTGCCGCTATGTTTTAACAACCAAGCTGAATGTCGATAAAACTGAGAAGAAAAAGGCGAGACTTGTAGCGAGAGGCTTTAGCCAGCGATATGGTATAGATTATCATAATACCTTCGCTCCTGTCGTCAGGCTTGATACAGTAAGACTGTTAGCTGCACTTGCAGTTGAGCTGGACCTAGAGATTCATCAGTTGGATATTAATACGGCATACTTGAATGGTCTGTTAGAAGAAACTATATATATGAAGGTGCCAGAACTTTTAGAAGAATGTTTAGTAAAGTTAATAGAGACAGAACCAGAAGGTTCTGAAATTCATGAACGAGCTAAGACAATGTTGAACGATTTAAAGGCTGGAGGTGATGTATGCCGATTGAAAAGGTCGCTATATGGACTCAAACAAGCCGGTCGTCAGTGGAACATACGACTCAATGAACAATTGAAACGTATGGGATTGCGACAATCGTTGAATGAGCCGTGTCTTTATTTTAAAGACATAGATTCTGATATAAAACTTTTTGTTTTGGTGTATGTTGATGACATCCAAATAGCTTGTCAAAAAAGAGAATATATTGAAGAATTTAAAAAGATACTGGCCACCGAGTTTGAATTAAAAGATTACGGAGTTGTCAAATACATGTTGGGAATAGAGTATGAAAAATGTGACAGTGGCATTAGATTGTCACAGCGAAAATACATTTCCGATTTGTTGACAAAATATGGAATGAATAACTGTAAATATTCAGTTTCCACGCCAATGGAAGTGAAAAATAAGTTTGTTGTAAACGAAAACACATGTGATAAAAATGAACAGTATCCATATAGAGAAATTATAGGATCTTTGATGTACCTATCAACAGGGACAAGACCTGATATCACGAACAGTGTTGCAAAATTGGCACAATTTTTAAATTGTCCAAACGAAGAATGTTGGAAGGCCGCAAAACGTGTGCTGCGATATTTGAGAAGAACTATAGAATACGGACTTGTGTTTATAAAAACAGGCAAGTCATTACAGGGGTATTCTGATTCGGATTGGGGAGGATGTTTATTAGATAGACGGTCTTATTCTGGTTATGCTTTCATGTTAGGTGGCGCGTGCATTTCGTGGAAGTCGCAGAAGCAAAAGTGTGTGGCGACGTCCACATGTGAGGCCGAGTATGTGAGCTTATCGTCAGCTATGAAAGAGGCAGTATATTTAAATAGCTTGTTAAGTGAAATTGGACTTGGTAAGTTGGCACAGTTAACCCTACATGTAGACAATCAGGGGGCAATTTGTCTTGCTAATGATCCGATGTTCCACTCTCGAAGCAAGCACATAGATATAAGGCACCATTTTATAAGAAATGTTTTAAAGAACAATAGGAGTATAGAATTGTCGTACTTATCTACCGATTCTATGCTTGCCGATATTTTGACGAAAGCTTTAGATAAAGCCAAGCACTACAAGTGCATGTATGGCTTAGGGATTAATATGAATATGCATATTAAGGGGGCGTATTGAGATAGGTTTTAATATGCCCACATTCAAAATAAAAAGAATAAGTAAAAGTGTCAAATTGATTGTTATTGGTTGTTGTGTTGCAATGTCACTTCTATTTTGTATTCCTTCTTATACAGTTGCTTTGATACAATAAACGGTGTTTAAACAAACCAAAGTTTTTCTCACGTTGAGATAGCTGTCCCCACAGATACGTCATGTGTTGAAAGAATTTTTAAGTTTATAATGAATATTTGAGTTCTATACAATACAGTTATACAGTTAAAGGCATTTCAGTCAGCAAAGATGAGACCAAAAAGAAGATGTAGGTTTGTTGATTCCCCGTGACCGATAATTGAGGAAGTCTCGAGTACTCTTTGCCCAGCAGTGGGACGAAATATGGGGCTAATAAAAAACCAAACTAGTAACAAGTAGGTACTAACGAGGGTCGGGTAAAATACACACAAAAAATGGATAGTCGCACTGTTTTCCTTGTTGTTAAAAAATATATGGGTAACAATAACAAAAGCAACAACGCTGTGAGTAGCCAATTATTAGGTGGGTCGCGGTCGCGGACGAGTTTCTATTATAATTATATGACAAGCAAAATAGACAAAGTAAGCCCTTGCCATGGCATAATAGTACATTACACCCTGAGGGTGGTGAAATAAAGAATGTCTTAGATCGCAGAAACTTGACGCACGAGCCAAAAGCGAGGGCGATAAACATGCGACCTGAGGTTTTCTTTATCACTGACCGAGGTGTTTGGCCAGGAAGTCGAAATTTCCTCTCGCGTAGCGGGTGATAATTAGCTACTTATCGGCCCGGGGCGTCGTAATATAATATACTTACCTACCTACCTCTAAAACAGAGACACGAGGTTTCAGATGACCGCTTTATTACTTTACAAAATATGTACTTAATTAATTTGGGTGTCGTTGGAAAGTCATAATGAGCGTATGTGGCTTACCATTCCCATTAGGCGTGTGATTGTGGTAAAACTGTTACGCATATAAGTAAGATTCTCCGTTTACAGTTTGTTCAGTTTCTGCAACAATTAACTTAGGTATAAACCTCAAACAAAGACTTAAGTTTTCATTGTAGTCCAGAATCTTTTGTTTACGCAAACACAGGTGGGGTTGTAAATAAGAACATTCTTCTATTCATGAAATTCTCGAACTAGCCAACTTTCTCGGCACCGGGTTACGTCGGAACACTTCTAACATTCTTGGTGCATAATTTCAATTTTGTAAGGAATGCCTAAGGTCAATTGAGCGAAAAATTGTATTCAGAAAATAGATTACATTCGACCGGTAAATGAAGTTAACTACTCTACAAAATAAACTCTATCCAGTTTTATGATGAATAAATCTTTTACACTTGGGAAAATGAACAGGAAGAGAAACTTGTTAAAACAAATAGAAGTGCGTGTGAATCACCTTTTTTGTTTTTGCGGTGTTTTGTTTTTATTTTAAGCATAAATTCCGGAAATACTTTGTGCTTTTTCGGGATAGTAGACGACGTTATTGTGAGATAGTGAAGTTTTTCAATATAAATGTGAAGGATTTTTTTTTGAATTGACTAAAGAGTTCCAGAGAGCACCATTTAACTTCTAAATACAAGCAAGTTAATACAATTTTATTACAAGTATAGATAACATCTTGTGAGGGTGCGACCACACCGCCGCTTAAAAAACGGTGACGTTACGGAATCGCAACAAAATGTATGAAGAAACGGTGAGAAAAAAAACGTGACGCATACGACACGTCACTGCATATACGCGGCGGTTTGGTCGCACCCTAATTCAACTAATTAAGCCATATCGCATTCACAGCAATATCTTTAGTTATATTTTTATGGTGGTGGTACCTTGGGAACGGAAATAAAATATTTTTCTTTCTTTCTTTCTTTCAATGAGGCAAGATCCTATCTTCACACTCGAACGATAGTTCGAATTGACAACATTTCATTTTTATAACACCTGAAAATGTATATATGGTTCGAAAGCATTTTGCCTCCTGATCACTGCAATATGTTTATATAATTTTAATATCGCTTATTATAAAAAATAAAAATTAATTAAAAATATGTCCTAATTTTACCAAAACTACCACAGGATAGGTGAAACACCTTTGCCTTTTTCACGAGAAAAAATAAGCGACCATAATTTTGTATATGACAACTTCAAAGTACAAGGGGGGCAACTCTGAAATTCTATTTTTGAAGTTCGTTACATATCTTCTCTCTCACTCTCAAGTTAATGACTATATGAGCGGAACAGCACGAAGCGAACCTCGAAAATCAAATATCGGAGAATAAGGCCTGACATTGACAATTTGAAATTGACGTCAGTTTTTTTTTCTATACAGAAAAGACAAAAGGATAAGTGTCTATTCTGTGATAGTATCGGAGTTACGCCCTTCTAGAATAAGCAAAAATTAATAAATTAGTTATAAATTAAATACAAACCCTAGCGAAAAAATTAAACTGTCAGCATGTTCATCTTTTCAAACAGAATACAGAGAACCATTAAAATTATAGGCTCAGAAATATGAAATGTTGTCAATTAACTGCACTTGATGTGTGAATCTCGGGAGAAAATCATAACTTGGCCTTTACTCTCGTAGACACTATACGCAGTCAGGTGTCCTATTGTCAATGTTAAAATAAGACGTGCGACAAAACACCTGACTCGTTAGAATAACTGCTAGTAAACGAGTTTGATTGAGCCCTCAAGTTACTATTGTCACACGATCAAAACGATTGCGAACGTGGTTGATTTAGAGAGTCCCCGAGGTTGTGTTGAAAGTGTTTTTCGTGTTTTTGTGTTGGTTTTCGATATTCAATGTTTGCCGATTTTGTTGCCCCTTCGTTAAGGATTGCCTTGTTTCGTGAACTTGACTTTACTTATATAACTTCCATAAACATTGTACTAAATCCATGTACTCGGAACTACCTTTAATCTTGAAGAAAACTCTCATTACCCTTAAGCTGGATTCCGTGAAGTTTCATTTTAAATTAAGCTTATAACAACAGCCCGCTTCGTTCTTGTTTTGAAAAGAGATTATTCTGTTCATAAGATAATATCTGCTCGTTCTGTTTCTTAATTAGTCCCATAATGAGAAAAATACTTTAAAGCGATGGTTGTTATATCAATCGGTATAAAAGACACGACTTAGCGAGCAAACTCAGTTTTGCACAAGAACTGCACGACCTGGGGCCTTACCATGACGTCCTAATTCCGACTCAGTTCAGGTTTTAGCTGTCACTTTTAGTATGAATCTGACAGCGAGCGAAACTAAACTGAATCGAATTAAGACGACATGGTAAGGCCCCTGATAGCTCCATTTAGTTTTTGACAACGGTCGTCTAGTTAGGAGGAGCGTATTCATCCTTACTCCACTCCGTTGGCTCTATTTCCTAATGCGAACTACCAAGGAGGGGAATTTGCTCTACCGACATACAGTTGCCGAGATACTACCTAGGCCTCTTCAAAGCCAGAGTCATTCATCATCATCAGTCTGAAGACGTCCACTGTTGAACAAAGGCCTCCCCCTTAGCACACCATAATGAACGACAACTCGCCACCTGCATCCACCGGTTTCCCGCAACTTTCACGATGTCGTCGGTCCACCTGGTGGGAGGCCTGCCAATACTGCGTCTTCCAGATTCATTAAATTTTATGTATGTTAATAAAGAATTCCTGTTTATCCGTATATAACACTGCTCTAACATTAATCTGACATTTACGAGCAGGCTAATGTAAAATAGAACACTAAATTTTGTTTAATATCACGGCACCACAATAAACGCTGGCTTTAACAAGTTTAGTTAAGTTTAATATTAGTTTAGTTTTATTGATACTCAATCTTTTATCATATTCAGACGTAAGGCTATCAGCTGTATCGTTAAATCCACTCTAGACAGCGTGGCAGGCTGGAATTTAAAATGTGTCTACCAGTTTATCAGTTACGGCCGTAGGTAGTACGTGGATCATTCTTAATGCACGATGAAGGTATTTTTATATTTTGAGTACTGCTTCTGCCTATTAATAGAAAAATTTTACCACCGTAAGGTGATTAAAATAAAATTATGACCTACTCTGTAGAAAATGTTGGAAATTCCGTTGATGGTCGGATCATATAATCGTGAGCTACAATACCATTAAACGGGTAGGTAGGCAATTTGGTGTTTTTTTTTTGCATTTTGTAACTAAAGAAAACAACTGACGGAGTACTGAGGTAACAAACAAAACAAAACGACCTCTTCCTTTTCTTGAAGTCGGTAAAACTTTTTTTACTCCGTCCCTTAAGATCCTTTTTTACCCAACCTGCAGGCCCTGCAGCTCTATATATGATAATTGCTGTTTCAATACAGTTAATATGAGGATAATATAAAGGAATAATAACAGGTAATTTCCGCTTTTGCTACCTATGATTATTGCCTAACACGTAAAAGCTGTAACGTAATCTAAATACAGAGGAACTATCCAATAGAGTAAAAATATCCTAAAAATTATTTTTATGAGTGTAAATTTGAAACGAAAGTGCGGAACAACTAGGTACGGCGATTGCTGCACTCTAATCGACCGTTTCACGAACAAGCACAACATTAGAGATGAGAAAGTTACAATCGATATCAAAATAGTAAGTAAAAAATAATGGTAGAGAACATAAATAGATGTTTTAAACTTCCGCGATTTTCACTCATATTTTAGAACTTTTACGCTGTTGAGTCCCGACAATAATACTTTAAATAAAGAGAGTAAATCTCTTTATTTTCTCAAACCATCGCTAAAAGCTGCTAGTATGGTACCTATAAGTTTAGTGACAAATCACTGACGTGTTGGTTGAATAGTAATGCAACCCTATTGGTTAACTTATCCAAGCCTAAAAATTACTCTTCGCCAAGGTCAACGCGAGTAAAAGTTGTAAAACCGTAATTGTGTTTTCCCATTCCATAAGCTCTAGATTTCTAAATGATAATAAAAACGGGTGATGTCATCGATACGGTTTATTTTTGTAGTTCGACCTTCAGACGATATAATGAGGGAAATGTATTGATTGATTTAACGTTTCCTGCTTCACTTTATAGGTGCTTTCATAAATTAGGTAAACTGTACGAGTAGTGAGGAAACTCGCACGGGATGCTTGATTATGTTTACTTTTCGGTTTATAAAAAAAAACTTTTCTCCAACCTGCTCGGAAATGTGAGTCTTACTGTCAAAAACAGCTTCCAGGAAAGAAAAACACAGCTGTAGTGGCCGGGAAATAGTGGCAGCGGCCGGGAATTTTTCATTACTGCACAACTATTTAACTTTTTAATATGTTATGACTAAGATCATTCACCACAAACCGCCAAATGATCGTACAATCATATGGAACCAGTGCGTTTAAAAGTGTCATAAATATATACATATATATATATATATATATATATATTTACCTAAAGATTAAAGTTGTTGAAAGTAATTAAAGTTGTCTGATTTTTTAAGCCAATGTAATTTAAAATAGTTTTATAACATTAAAATTTGCACTTTTAGTTGATTTATTACAAATTTATAGTTAACAGAAATATACTTTAGAATGAAATGGCGTTATCAGAAGAAAAATGTGAAATTACAGTGTAGCTACGTACTGTTGCGGGAGTAGAACATTGCGACAATTTTGTTCAATTGCATGCATGTCAGTGGAATATTTTAACATTTTATTTTATTTCCTCGCATTATTAGAGAAAAGCACTATACATGCCTCGGCGGAAACGGCAATTGACAACATTTCATATTTCTGAGCCTATAATTTTAATGGTTCTCTGTATTCTGTTTGAAAAGATGAACATGCTGACAGTTTAATTTTTTCGCTAGGGTTTGTATTTAATTTATAATTAATTTATTAATTTTTGCTTATTCTAAAAGGGCGTAACTCCGATACTATCACAGAATAGACACTTATCCTTTTGTCTTTTCTGTATAGAAAAAAATCTGACGTCAATTTCAAATTGTCAATGTCAGGCCTTATTCTCCGATATTCGATTTTCGAGGTTCGCTTCGTGCTGTTCCGCTCATACTAATATAGTCATTAACTTGAGAGTGAGAGAGAAGGTATGCAACGAACTTCAAAAATAGAATTTCAGAATTGCCCCCCTTGTACTTTGAAGTTGTCATATACAAAATTGTGGTCGCTTATTTTTTCTCGTGAAAAAGGCAAAGGTGTTTCACCTATCCTGTGGTAGTTTTGGTAAAATTAGGACATATTTTTAATTATTTTTTATTTTTTATAATAAGCGATATTAAAATTATATAAACATATTGTAGTGATCAGGAGGCAAAATGCTTTCGAACCATATATATATTTTCAGGTGTTATAAAAATGTAATGTTGTCAATTCGTGGATTCGTATTTATTAACGGACTCCGCTACGCGTCGTCCGTCAAACTATATACTCATCCACGAATTGCTATTTCCCGGCCTAGGCAGTAATGTACTATTACTCCATTATTATGTAAGAAAGCCTACGGCGCCTGTTTGCCTGCCTGGTTCGCAATAAACTCAAAAACCAGTGAAATAATTTTTATGCGGTTTTCACCAGTAGACTGAGTATTCATGATAAGATAATTGACAGTAGTGTCGAGAAAAGTCAAGCCACCTGGGATATAAGTTTAAATTCGGCGCGGACGAAGTCGCGGGCATCAGCCTAGTTTGTTAGGAATATCAGAACCGTAAATGGAATAAATCTCGGTGATTTATACTTTATACAAGCTTTTACAGTCTTAAATAGGCTAGATAGTCTATCATCATCATCATATCAGCCATAGTACTTTCACTGTAGGAATGTAGGATACGAACCTCCGCAGTTGCGTCGGTTGGAAGCGGCCTGCACCCACGGTGAACCTGCGCCTTTAACCAGATCATCCGTTCACCTCGTTGTCCTACGCTGCGCTTGCCGATCCGCTGTCTCCACTCGAGAACCTTTCGGCCCCAACGGCCATCTGTTCTCCGTGCTATATTTTAACCACTATTGAATAGTACTTTTGGGATTGTTACACGTGCGTGAGCCAGTGCTAGTATGCACAAAACGTTGGATAAATAAGTATCTTCATATAAAACTTCCAAAATTATGCCCATCCACAGGATTATGATGATCATCATAATCCTGTCCAAATTAATTCGTTGTATGAGTTCTATGAATAAAACCTACATTATCTCGAGTACTCGAGATAAGTACAGCCATAGCGCTGCGATATGGTTTTTAATAACAATATCCCTTTCTAACTACACAATTAAGACAGAGAGCGCTTCAATGAAACGAGTAGCGTTCTGTTATTTTATCGTAAATGAATAACAGAACTATGAATGTGAGTGTGTTATCTCATTCAAAAATTTAATGATATACGTAATCCATTCATAACTTAATAGGTTACGCAACCTGATAGTACTATTATCCATTACATTCCATTCTAACGGTTTTGTAAACAAACAAGTCCCATGAATTCCCCAGTGAAGTCCCAAGTTCATGAATATCATTAACAAAATCGTAGTATAACATTCAGGTGATGTGATACTAATTGCATAAAATGAGTGACTGTGTGGGAATTGAGATGAATTTGTGTGGGAATTGAGGTTTATTTACAAAGGCGCTAAATGGATTCGAATGGAGTAAATAATAGTGCGTGTATTAATGGTTATAGCTTATAGGTTACCATCAAAAGGATTTTTTTTGACAAAAAACTACAATCAAGTTTAATTAATATTTGAAATAATTTCGTTTTAATCATCATCCTGATCAAATTCAGGACACAAGTTTAGTTTTATGACGTAAAAAAGATGACGGTATTGCCATGATAACACTTCATGAAAAAAATCCTTCTCACATCTCTTAATTGCATGATTCTATATCAAAGTTGTACAGTTGGGCGTTACACTTTAGAAATTCATTAGGTCACTTGTCAAACTATGTAGGCTTGTGTAGCTTCATTGGTGTGTTCGTGCATGTATTTTTAATTTTGTCCTATATTGAAACTTTTCTTTAGATCTTAACTATATCACTCTTTTCATGATGTGTACACATGGTTTTGAATTGTAAATGATGTTTAGTCTTAATTATTTACACTACTGTATCACTTGTTTACAATTTGTTTTGTGTGCCAAAGTTAATAAATAAATAAATAAATAAATAAAATAAATAAACTGTCTACTTGAACCTGCTCAATAATTCCTAACCTTTATTTTAAGTAGCATTCCACTTTATTACACTGCCAAGGTTAGAAACACGGAATAGTTAAGCGTAACGCTTGATTATCGACAGGTAGTATTAAAATAATCTCCTTCCTTGATATGTAAAACTTTAATTTGGGTAAAACTATTTTTATAAATACCGATTTATTTCGTGGTTCATAGTCGTGAGAAACACCGAGTGTTTAACTTTATTAAATTGTAAATATGTACAGTGAAATAAAAAGGTTAAAATTATTTAATGTTTCATGAAATGGTTAAAGAAAAGAGCTAGGTACCTACAAAGCTACAATTTTAAAACAAATTAAAGGAACATCAACTACAAAGTGCTTTTAGTATAAACCGCAAAACCGACATGCTTCTACAAACAGAGTTTGTATTTATTCGTGATACAGGGGCCTTACCATGACGTCTTAATGAGATTCAATTCCGATTCAGTTTAGGTTCGCTCGCTGCCTGTTAGGATAAAAGGGTGTTTTTTTTTGTTAATCGATTTTTATTTCGTCAGGAGTCAGCGCTGATTAAAGCCAAAAAGTGAGAGGAAATAAGAAATGTCTTACGATGACACAAATAATTAGAAAAGTTGTTGCTTATTACGAACGTATCGTTTTTCCTTTTCTACTAAAGTTTAATTAAAGTATTCAATTTTAAATTTAACAGTTGTAAAGTAAGTATTATTTAGATTATTTTTAAAATCTAAAGATTTTCAAGCATGTGCCTACCTACGTAAATCATAAACTGAAATATTATAAATGATAAGATTGATAAGGATGGCATTTCACAGAAAGTTGATTCAACAAAAACCGTAAATAAACCGAACATGCGGGCGCACAAGGCTTTTCTGCACCAAAACGACAAATGTATGTTGTACGGTCATACATCAATACAGGGCACGATTCGTGGAGTGTGCGAGAATTTAGGGCTCTCTCATATGTCAATGACACGCACGTTTGCCTCACTAACCTTGGTGCGTTGACATCGATTGCCCCGTGAGGGTAAGAGTGAGTTGCCAGAATTCGTTCTTGAAAAGTCTTTGAAAATTTATAAGGCGACGTTGTGAAAATCCTGTTTTTAAAAAGAAAGTTTTCACACGGCTCTCTTCCGAAAACCTGCCAGTGTATGTAACCGCTATTGAGTACTAAAATTACCTAGCTAGAATAAAAAAAAAGGATTGATAAAGACATTCTATTTCCTTATAAAACAATACAGGTATTGTGTGTTTGTAATATAATTGATTTCACCTCTGAATACTTTCACATAGAAAAATATTCATCTAGAAACTTTTGTTTCTGCTGGTTTTACCATCGTTTGTGCTTTTAAGCTTGAGTATAAGCTAGAGGTAGATAGAGCAAAAGTACATCAAAAAGTATTGTATACAATAGTTACATAATTAGCTCTTAAAATCTGGTACCTTACTTAGGCCACTCGGCAAGCCTCGTGGCCTAAACACGGTACTCGACTTTAAGAGCCTGCATTATACAACGATTGTATAAAATACTATTACGTTTCAATAAAACTCTTTCAACCGAATTCTAGAAAAGAAAAACATGACTGTAACAACCAGCAAAACCAAACATAGTCCGAAACAATTGTCGGAGCATTCTTTCGGCTTTTTATACGTGGGTTATTCGGTTGTTATACCAGCAAAACCATCTAGATAAAGGACATTGACAATTTTTTTGATAGTGGAATTTTATTATGATGTTTTAGAGAAATGCTAAGCGTACCTACAAACCGTAGATGTTACGATTTTTCCGTAGGTCTAGCAATGGCGACTAAAGTTCCAACTACCACTATAATAACTTATATTGCTTGGTAGTTTTTCCGTAAATTGCTTCAAGTCTGGTAGCGCTTGAAAAGAGCGAAGTTTCTTTTTACGAGTTGAATGTTCTAGCCTCCTATCATTCCTTAGGGCCTTGGTATACCTAACTACAGAAATGTAAGTGGACCACATTATGACGCATTGTATATTTACATTTAGAGTAGATTTTTATCAGTAATGCCTCTCATGTTATAATAAAGATTTACCTAGGTACTTAATAACCGGAAAAATCGTGTACAAAACATCTTTTATCTATATCTAAAACACCCAATAAAAATTACCATCTGGTATTAAAAGAAGCCTTAAAAGACCCTTTACAAAATAAGAACGTCGACAATTATGAAACATCGTCCATAAAATTGCCATGTAATGAGTTGGCGTCCATAAATAAAACGATTAAGGCTTCCGTGTATTTTGTAAGAGTTTTATTTACTTCTGTAACAATGCTGTAGCACGGTGATTTAGCAATAATGTGCCATTTCTAGTGAATGGACTTCTCGTTCTATTTCTTTAGGTTTTGTGCGACAGTTTGGCTGAAATGATCTTATTTTTTCATAATATATATAAGATGTTCGTGTATTGTTTTGAAAGACGCTCTTTATTTGTCCGTCTATATAATTGCAGACTCAAAGTGATTGAAAGATTTTAAAGAAACTTCTTTATATTATATTAATCCCTAATTACTTATAAATTTTGCTTATTACCTAATTTCACTCTTTGTCTTCACGCCGGAGCACAGCAGCTCAAGCACTACTGGATTACCGCGTAAGATGGTGGTAGCAATTCAGGCGGACCCTGCACAAGGCTCTATCACCCAGAATCCCATCGTTGGGCTTAATTTTTAAGCTTTCGTAGCTTGTTTATTCACAAGCAGCTTCAAGCACGATCGGCCGTGAGCCATTCGAGCCATGAAATATGTACGGATTCGGCCTCGGCAATAGGCTACTTGTCGTGAGGGTTGCCACTCGTTCCAAAATATATGTATATGCTCTACAAAAAAAAACCAACAATTTTATAGTGAAATCAACGGATCATTCAAAAGTTGAGTCTGTTCGATAGGTATTGGATGATACTTGGCGGCTGCGATACGAACACTACGTGTGAACGCCATGATCCGGGAAAAACTATGGATCTGAAACGTGTTGAGCAGACTCGATTCACGAGTGATCCGTTCATATCACTTTGTTTTAATCTGACGGTATTTTTGTGTTAAGAATGTTAAGAATGACTGAAATTGATGACTGATTCATTACGCCCAGATCAATAGAACACCACAAATCAATACAAAAAAATACAGAAACAAAGAACAAAGTATTCAATAGGCGGTTTTATCGCTTAATAGCGATCTCTACCACACTCCAATAAGTCAGAGAAATAAGTGGAGACAGCTTGAGTAGGTCGCAGAAACAAGTAGACAGGAGAAACGCAGGTGTAACAAAAACAACAAAACAACAATACAATACTAAAATAAATATAATACACAGCTAAATAAATAAAATAAAATAATACATACATACATATGACATTATCAAACAATGTCAATCTACTTAGCCTCTGACACAAATAAAAGAAACTGAATAGACATTATATAAGTAAAAAACAATAAAAAAAATCTATACTAATTATTATGCATAGGTTTTTCTGGCAACCCTACCTGCGTAAACTTCCCTATTGTACAGCTTATCGACTGTCAATTGCCGGTTGTATTGAAAGAAGCGGTACTTAGCGAACTTTCCCGATAGCGACCAAAACGCGTGTTCACGACGCTATTTCTATACCATGACTTGCATTGTTTTTAAATCGAAACAATTAGGGTGTAATAGGTTTGAAGACTTTCGCTGTTCGATCGATTGCATGGCTAGTCTAGTAAAGAACATTAAATAGAAAAATTCAGTCATATTTTATCGTTTGTTTTCAGAATATTTTTATCGATGGCTCACGCGAGTACGGTAAAGTACTATTTTACACGTTACACGACATTCTACGATGATCACTGCACCTGAGGCTGTGTTTGAGGCATATTATCGTACCTTTTTCACAGTCGGTTAATATCTTCCACCTGGGTCCCACCCACCTTGCACTGCCATTAAGTGTTATCGACTTATGTGTGCCGGAGGAAAAATTTAGAGCTCAAACTCTACCGAGCAAAGTTTGCACCTCGCTGGAATGCGCCGTCCCGCTTCCGCCTGCTTCCCCGCTCACCTTTCCGCGATCGCCCTGTCGCGTCATCACAGCTAGCACGAGAGCGCGAGAGAGCTGTGTCGCGCGCGAGATAAACTACCACTACCAGTCTCTTTTTTATAACGAATAGTAAAAATAGACGGATAGGTTATCTCGCGCGCTGCCGTACAGGGGCCTTACCTCATGGATGCATGGGTCTTAATGCGATTCAGTTTAGGTTCGCTTGCTGTCAGATTCATACTAAAAGTGACAGCTAAAACTTGACCTGAGTCGGAATTAGGACCGAGTTACCATCCGTCGATGCCGATACCCGTCTTACAAATTTTCGTTTCCTATTTGTTAGATTTTAATTATTTGAACTGTTCTTGTTCTTGTTAAGACGCGAGGTTCAGATTCAGATTCAGATTCAGATTCATTTATTGCTTGAAATCAATGTAAATACAAGATGTTGTTATCATACAATAGTTCATTACTAACAAACAAGGTGCAAACTTAACTCGGTCAAGTTGTAACTATGCCTCATAAATGGTACCCAAGCAAACGCGATTCTAGCAACGCCTCCGCCTGTATACGATGAAGAGTCACGTGGAAGGGATCTGCGCACCCACGGATACCGTATTTTATACTTCTGCGTATACAAGGTCAGATTAGACTTACGTGCCGGTACTTATAAGTGCGCTTAAGTTATGACTGAGCTAACAGCTTATTTTTCCGTACACAATGAGACTACCTGTTATCAGTCGCTTACTATCGCGTCTTCATTATGTATTAGCTGCGAGGTATCCTATTCTGATGCAGCCTAAATGGTAGCTCAATTAGTAACACATGACTTGGAATTTGTATTAACTTACATCCATTAAACAGTTCACATGTCCTCGACGATAGATTACTTCGTACCCGATCCTAATGTTGTCCACTCTGATTCAGCCGTTTGTATTCATCCCTGTTTCAACGCTCAAGCCCGAGGACTCCCTCGGGACTCTGTTTTCCATAGCAATTCCAATTGCAGGGCACCGAGGGACTTCATTAAGACTAAACGTCTTATATCTTTATTTATTTCATCGTTTTCACGAAATCCTCGATATTCAATATGACTATTTAATGATAGCATTAAGGCTGCATAATATTCCGTATGCATACGATACAATAACATAAGAAGAAGTACCAATTGCTGCTTTTCACTCAAGACATCTCATTTAAAATGTATTGCAATAACGTGTCCCTGCATTAACCAAGCCACTTCAATGCTTTTATAAGAGCGCGAACTTGGTACGACATAATTATATTTTCATTTACATGTCCAAGCTCACCTTGTAACCAATAGGCAATAGATATCGATCTTACAGCAATTTTAAAACTATCAAAGGCACCTTATAGTACCATACCGTAAGTCTGAGCTGGAAGCTGATATTGACTGAAGGTTGAAAACTCCTAAAAAACTTAGTTAATCTTTGAACTACCTACGTTTTTAAGCAGCCCAGTCAGGTAAAAAGAATCTTTTTTCACGGTACCTTAAATAAACCATTTTCAACTTTCGAGGTTTTATTACTATAAAGATACAATTGTTTACAAATAGAAACAGACGTAAAAGAAAATAGCGTTGCAAGAGATGTACAAGAATACTCGAAACCGATTTAATTTCGAATAAAATTAAAATCATCAGAAACTTATCCGAGAAATATCATGTTTTACAATTCTTATAACCCAAGGCGCTTGTTCACTCTGATGAAATTTATGGATCTCAAATGCCCTCTAAATTTTGTATATAATATCTTGTCTACGTCATTGCTTTTTTCATAAAAAACATAGTTCTGATAGCTTAACTAGGTATATTATTATTATATACCAGGGTGGAAATAATTTGTCTGATTTTAAATGTTTTTTATAGTGTAGGTACCTTTACTGAAGTAAATGTTTCTTTCTAAATAGACACTACAAATTGGTGCAGGTTTAAACAAACCAAAAAAAATGTCTGCATGATCAAACACCCTAGATTTCAAGCCAAACTTCATCCGAGGATGCGCGAGACCCAAAAACAGCACAATATATTTACAAGTTTATGGAAATTTGGTTTATCTGTCTATCTCATTCGGCAACGTCATCCACTTCATTTAATCCCTTCACTTTTCTTATCACAGGCAGTTTTCCAGATTCTAAACCTTTATGAGCAATATGGCCGAAGTATTGCAACACTCCTTTTAGGCAATGGTCGAGAGTCGCTTGCTTTTTTGGACTTTAACCTTCTTTGTAATAAATATTAACTGTGAATGTGACGGACCTTCAAAACTGTAAAAAAACACGCTCAAGCAATAAATGATTTTTCATTAATTCATTCATTTAAAATCGAGACGTCCAACTTCGGGAGACTCCACCAGCTAGAGATTTCAAACGTGTCCACTCTTCATCAGCCCGTAGCTCTGCTTTTAAGATCCAAGCTAAGGAGCTGTAGAGAAACAGAAAACCGACCGATTGACAGAACTGCGTGGAGTGAATCATGAAATCGTCCATCCTAACCTACGTAACCGTAAACATCGTAATATTTTTAAACGAAATAATATTTAACGTATGAATGCTAAATACACTTCCACTTTCCATCGCCAAGCCCATAATAAATCGGCCTGTAAAAATAATGGTGTATTTCACAAGCGCTATTATTTTTATGTAATCCGTGATTAAGACATATTTTGGCGCCCAGACGGCCATTAGAGCCGTGCCCGTTGAACTATAAATACGCTATTTCTGTCAACTTGACCCGGTCGCATTTTGATAGTGAATTTTTACGACAAACGCACTAATGCCATCGCTGCATTATTTAATTACGCAGATTTATTGTTGATAATGTTATTGATTAGGTGTCCGATCATTTGACCGACAAAGCTTAAACAAATGTATTGTTTGACCTTTAATTACTGCTAAATCGGAAACTTTAAAATAAGTCTGAAAACGCATTAGGTTAGGTTATATACCTATGTATGGAACGTGACGAACAGGAAAAAAATTATAGTAAAATCTGGGACACACTTTTTCCTGTATGTGAATCGATAGTGTAAACGACTCTGAGTAAGAAAAACCGAAAATATTTTAATTCTGGAAAATATGACATGTGCACTTTTTTTTGGAAAACGCACAACTACGGCTGCTATTATATTGTAACCGACACAATGAGATAACTTTTAGCAATGTAAAAGGCATATAATTGACTCTCGCGAGTATTAATATTTATTATTATGTAAAATTCGCGAAAGTTAAATATAAATATTAACATTAACTAGACCTTACTTAGTGGTTACTAGTAGATGCTTTTAAATACTGACGTCACAATAAGTACGGAAACTCTTACACGCTCGATTTGTCTGTGACTAATTTATTCGCAGTTCTGTAGCCAATGAATTTTGCGCTTGACACACGTGATGTTTTCTAAGCGTTACTCGTGTTACTGAGGTAATATTTGACAATTTCACCTGATCCCGGGGTGACCTGGTTGCACCGGGATGGCACAGCGGAAGGGTCGTTCCGGGCGGAACGGAATGCCGGAATTTCATGGCTGTCTGACGTTTGCTTTTGCTTTATTTATCCGGAGTAGCGTAAGCAAATGCTGGGTTCAAAAGTTTAGGAACTAAGTTAAAACATGACGGAGGTGAAGAATGAAGAAAATATTTATTCATAAAATAATACGAGTAATGTCAAAAGAAACACAGTAAAATAATACATAAAAAGAAAACAATTAGTCTAATAGTCCGCCCAGTGTTAACGTGGTGCAAAGGTGCCCATCACACTCGCAGCATTACCACGTTGTACCGCGATGGACAACCTTTGCACCAGAAACGACCTGGAGCGAGGGTCAAGAATGAAGGAATGAAGTAATTTACACAAATAATATTCAAACAGTTTTTTGGTGCAGCAATCGTAGAATTTTGAAGCATTGGATCGTTCGTTGTCGTTCCACTAAGATACTCACAAGATAGGTACCTTGTATATATAATAGTTAATTAGGTACCTACTTACCTCGAAATCATACTCCAAGCTAAAAGGCCCAACGTTGCTACACACAAATTTAACCAGACAAACTGCGAACTCACCCTTTAACTCACTGCGGTTATATTAAGGGCAGGTATAACTTTGTATCCTAGCCTAGCTATTTCACAGGGACTAATATATAAGCACACAACAGTTAACAATAAGTTACTGAGCCCAGACGATAAACAACTGCCTGAAATTCCCAGTTGCATCTAAAGTACGAAGGGAAATTATGAACATAGTTGAGTATCTTTATGATCCGGTCCACTGAATATTATAATCGTTTTTAATACGTGTACTCCAAATAAACGAACCGAGGGATTTGTTTACTAGACTCGAGAAATTCGTTGGAAGTAGCCGACCAAGTACCATCAGCCAAATAAGTGGTCTACCACCCTAAGGGTGTCAATTGGCTGTCAACTTAAAAGTTGGACTTTAGCGACTATTTTGTTTGATAGGAAGTTGGACGAAAAGTGGTAGACCACTTCTTTGGTCGACCGTACCTAAGTGCTCTGCTATTTTTATGTCGATTTCTATAGCAGAAAAAAAAACAATAAGGCTTCTGAGTACTTGTCGGTTAGGGTGCGACCACACCGCCGCTTAAAAAACGGTGACGTTACGGAATCGCAACAAAATGTATGAAGAAACGGTGAGAAAACGTGACGCATACGACACGTTACTGCGTATACGCGGCGGTTTGGTCGCACCCTTACCACGTACAAATGACATTGAACCTTCGGTACCTAGTACCTACTACAACCACATACACACATAAATCACGTGTTTATCCCTTACAACCGCAAGTAAGACATATGCGCGCTAGACCACTTTATGGTTATCTTTCACAGCTTTATGCTTTCCAAAATAAATCCACTCGAGCCAGCAGCAAACATAACATTGCACATGCTGTCACAGTTCTAGAAAATATTGCAACATATTTTTAACACGCTACCGTCCTTGGGTTTGCCGCACCCGAGTCTAGGCACTAGCGATACTTTACATTGATTTACATGCCGCTGTAATGGATTAAATTAGAATGCACAAATGAGCGTATAACATAGTGGACAATGAGGACATAGAGTTGTAAATAAAGCGAAGCTAACTAAACCAATGTAGAGATTCCGTTGTATACCTATACCATTTTCATTCTTACCTGTCCTATTTGGTAAACAAAATTCTAACCTCAATGTGCAAATTTTTGTAATGAATAAGGTGTATTATGTTATCAAACAAACCTGAGGCAATATTTTGTACATAATTTTGCTGTTAATTTATCTCCAGTACCTTTATTTACGATGAAATTGTTAAAAAATAACAAAAATGAGACGTTTTGAGGTTAGAATTTTGTTTACCGAATAGGACAGGTAAGAATGAAAATGGTATACTTTGTACACACACACGTAAACATTTACCCCCTTATTCATAAACGCTCTATAGGGCTCTGCTAACTTAGTAATCGTTTGTCCTTATCTGCGAAAGGTAAATGTCATAGTTACAGATAAGGACAAACGATTACTAAGTTAGCAGAGGCCTATAGAGCATTTATGAATAAGGGGGTTAGTAGACATTATATATTCGTCGTCCTCACCCGCTCCCCGTTCTAGCCCGCCTCGTTTTTAGGGTTCCGTAGCCAAATGGCAAAAATAGATACGTCATGTCTGTCTATCTGTCTGTCTGTCTGTCTGTCCGTCCGTATGTCACAGCCACTTTTTTCCGAAACTATAAGAGCTGCATTAAGATTTTCCCACAAAAATAGAAAAAAAACTATTAATTTTTGGGGTTCCCCAATATTTTGTTTGAAAAGATGAACATGCTGACAGTTTATTTTTTTCGCTAAGGCTTGTATTTAATTTATAATTAACTAGCTGTTGCCAGCGACTTCGTCTGCAAAGAATTCGTTTATCGCTATCCCGCGGGAACTACGCAATTTTCCGGGATAAAATGTAGCCTATGAGTTATTCCAGACTTTTCTCTATCTATGTGCCGAATTTCATCCAGATCCGTTGGGCCGTTCTGGCGTGATTGAGTAACAAACAAACATCCATCCATTCATCCATCCATCCATCCATCCATCCATCCATACTTTCGCATTTATAATATTAGTTAGATTAATTAATTTGTGCTTATTTTAAAAGGGCGTAACTCCGATACTATAACAGAATACACACTTAGCCTTTTGTATTTTCTCTATAGAAAAAAAAACTGACGTTAATTTCGAATGTCAGGCCCTATTTTCCAATATTCGATTTTCGAGGTTCGCTTCGTGCTGTTCCGCTCATACTATATAAACATATTGCAGTGATCAGGAGGCAAAATGCTTTCGAACCATATAAAATATACATTTTCAGGTGTTATAAAAATTTGTGGCGACTGCCTTATTTTTGTATATAATATTGTAAATAGTATTAAGTTAGTTTTTCTTTGACTTCCGTTTCCGGTTTCAGTGGAAACGGGGAGCTTGACAAAACTCACGCATGCGTGCGCTCTCTTCTTATCAGACTTTCATGCACGAAGCTGTGTTTAATGTCGCTCCGTCTAAATGTAATTATATGTAAATACTTTGTGTAAATAAATTGTGTATATAGTGAAGTGTGTGATTTTTAATCATCTACTAAACGATTCCTATAAGTGGTGACCCCGAATCGTGAGTTTTTGAACAGTTTTATACCATTTCACATACGGCGGAATAATGCAATCGTCGAACAATGACAGCAGTGAAACAGAAGACGGCGGCCGCGGCGTGTGCCGTGTGGCTGTCAAACCGCCTCCTTTCTGGCCTGACAGGCCGGCAATGTGGTTCGCTCAGTTAGACAGCCAGTTTGTTTTGGCGGGTATCAAATGCGACTCTACAAAGTTTCACTATGCCATCTCAGTGTTAGACTTTAAGCAAGCGGCTGTCGTTGAAGAGATTATTACGAACCCTCCGGAGTCAGGCAAATATGAAAAATTAAAGCTAGAATTAATAGCGCGATTATCCGTTACGCGAGAGCAGCGTTTGCAGCAACTATTTTCTAAAGAAGAGCCAGGAGATAGGACGCCGAGCGAGTTCCTACGCTACTGCCGTGGTTTAGCCGGCGCCGACGTTTCAGATGTGGTAATGCGTTCACTTTGGTCTAGCCGTCTGCCCCCATATCTGCGGACTGTTGTGGCCATGCAGCCAGAGACTATGGTTCTAGATGAGGTGGCACATATGGCGGATAAGGTGTTTGAAGTAGTACCTTGTGCAAATGGATCTCTAGTCGCTGCTGTCTCCACACCCATTGTATCTGCTCCTACCAGGATAGACGACTTAGAGCGTAAAATTGATGACCTCATGCTTAAGATTGAGGCATTGTCTTCGAAGCAAGGTGTGCGTCGTCGAGACCAAGACAAGGCACGGTCACGCAGCCGTCGTCGTTCCCGTTCGCAGAGTCGTGCTGGGCGCGAGTGCTGGTACCACTGGAAGTATGGTGTTAAGGCAGCCAAGTGCATTCCGCCCTGCTCCTATTCAAAAAACTAGAAAAGCGGTCGCTTGATGCGGCCGATGAGTGTGCGTCGGTGACGAACCGCCTTTTCATCACGGACTCTACTTCTAAGTTACAATATTTAGTAGATACCGGGTCCGATTTATGTGTTTATCCGGTAAGTTTTTTGCGTGCACAACGCCGTCATAAGACAAATTATGAGCTTTATGCCGCAAATAACACTGTAATTGCCACATATGGTTGGCATAGTTTGTCTTTAGATTTAGGTCTACGCCGCTCTTTTACTTGGCGTTTTGTTATTGCTGACGTGAGCAAACCTATAATAGGTGTCGACTTTTTGTCTTTTTATAGTTTGCTTGTCGACGTACGTAATTCACGTTTGATTGATGGCACTACATCGCTCACATCAGCCGCCCTAGTTGCCTCTGCGTGTCTCAGCCCGCAAATCAAACTCATTACAGGTGACTCTCCTTATCACAAGCTTCTTGAAGAGTTTCCCAATGTAATGCGGCCTTGTGGAGGTCCTTCAGAACGTAAATGTAAGCATCAGACGCAGCATTACATCAAGACAACTCCAGGACCCCCCGTGTTTGCGCGACCTAGGCGGCTAGCACCTGATCGGTTAAAAATTGCGCGTCAGGAATTTGATGACATGGTTCGAGCTGGAATCGCGAGACCATCTGACAGTCCTTGGTCATCCCCCTTACATTTGGTGCCTAAGAAGGATAAGGGCTGGCGTCCGTGCGGCGATTACCGCGCACTCAACGCACGTACAGTACCTGATAGATATCCAGTTCGCCACATTGCAGATTTCTCGCACAACCTTTTCGGCAAGGAAATTTTTAGTAAACTGGATTTAGTTCGTGCTTATCATCAGATTCCGGTCGCGCTAGAAGATGTGGCGAAAACAGCAATCACGACTCCCTTCGGACTTTTCGAATTTCCATTCATGAGCTTCGGTTTGCGCAACGCAGCGCAAACGTTCCAGCGATTCATGGACGAAGTCCTTAGGGGTCTTGACTTCTGTTTTCCATTCATTGATGACGTTTTGGTAGCTTCAACTAATGACGAGGAGCATCTGAGACATCTGCGTATCGTTTTTGAGCGTTTTAGTGAGCACGGTATTTTGCTCAATAACAGTAAATGCGTATTTGCGGTTCCAATTGTTGAGTTTTTAGGTTATCAGGTGTCATCGCAAGGCACTAAGCCTATTGGTGATAAAGTTAAGGCTATTGAGCAGTTTCCACAGCCTAAAACAATAAAAGAGCTACGCAGGTTTTTAGGTGCATTAAATTTTTATAGGCACTTCATTACGGGCGCTGCAAAATTACAAGCTCCACTTCATGCCCTATTAGGTGGTCCGTCGGTTAAAAGCAACGACAGTATTAATTGGACTGCTGCTTTAGATGAAGCATTCAAAGCTTGTAAGGCGAGTTTGTCGCATGCGGCACTTATAGCGCATCCAAATTCGTCAGCTCCTTTGGCAATCGTAACGGATGCAAGCGATACGTCCATTGGATCGGTTTTGCAGCAGCAGGTAGCCGGCCACTGGCAGCCGTTAGGTTTCTTCTCGAAGAAGCTTACGGTTGCTCAGACTAAGTACAGCGCTTACGATCGCGAATTGTTATCCATATATGAGTCAGTCAAATATTTTCGTTATATCCACTCACTTGATTGCGGTAACTAGAGCTACCAACTTTGGTAACCTACAAAATGATTCTGGTAGCCAGAGCTACCAGACGACCTTTGTACAATTTTTGATTTTTAATCTGTGAAGGGCAGTTTCGAAGCGGTTTAAACTATGTCCAAAACATACCCAAATAAGATGGCAACACAGAAAAAAATTGGCAGGCAACATGATAGAACTAAAATATTTTTAAATAGCTGTCGTTCTCAACGTTGTGAAAAAGTGAAGTTGCGTAAAAGTGGACAGTATTTTGAAAATGCCGTAAGTATTCAAATTTATATTTTACTATTAAAGTTATACATTAAACGATTCAGTGTTTATCCAACTATCAGATTATAGCTATATTTCAGTACCAATGAATAATTATGAAATACAATCTCACTTCAAAGTAGTTAAGACAGATATTTTTTCGGTGACTTGCTATTGAAATGGCCAACATTTTGAAGAATAAAGAATATTTCTCGTAATATTCTAGTGAATAAAACAGTTTAAATATTAGTTGCTTAAATAAACATAAAATCATTAACGTCTATGACTTATTTACCCAGGATTAGCGAATAAAACAAGCAACGGTCCATGTAAGTACGGGTGGTAGCCGTAGTTACCATAATCAGTTTAGCCAACTACTCGCTTTGACGTTGTAAGGCATAGAGCACACCCGACGCGCTGCGAACGCGATTGGTGCTTTTGTGATTTGTTCCTACTTACTAAGTATTCATGTTCAATCTGATACTAGATTTCTTTTACTAAAATCCTATATGCCGCCGGCGGGTAAAAATACTCAACTTTATTTGAAATAACATTTTGGGACACAATGATGGAATAAGATTATTTGTAAAAACACATTTGAAGTTCATAGCGGTGTTTTGTTTTTTATCATTTATTGTTGTATTTGTTATTGAACATAATCAAATCATTTTAAGATGTATGTCAGGATCGTAGCAAGTGGAACAAAATAGTCTGCCTACCCCTGTGGGAAAGAGGCGTGACGGTATGTATGTAAGTATGAACATAATCAAATAGCTTGTTTAATTTTTAGATTACGGAACCACGAGAGCGGAGGAGATCTTCAAGGGCTGGTGCCAAACCATGCAGGCCGAAAGTGATGAAGACGAGGAAGATGATATTGGTGATATTGATGATGATAAGCAAACTCCCGGCGTTATCACTTGCGGAGAGTCGCTATATTACCACCAAATTTTGCCGAAGACGTTCGCCAATGGCTGGAAGACATGAGATATTCACAGCCACACCTGGACCCACATTTTTTTTTTAGATGACACCACGACCCCATTGTTTACATACATACTACATTTTATAATCATTAATTTGGTGTCTGGTCATTTTAGTCAAGCAAAAATACAATACAATTCCAACCACATTCGATCGTTTTTTTATTCACTGCCTAACAGCAAGTATGCTAAAAAGCTGTTTAAATGCCTAATCTCCATAGTAAGAACTTTATTTTATCATTTAATTAAATATACATACAAAATACAGTCTAACCTAGAACCACCTTATTTTTTTGAAGTCGGTTTAAATAAATAACGACTAACATAGGTAAAGACTCGAACATAAGTTAATGAAAAGTAGGTAAAAAAATTGCAAATATTACGTTTTTTACATTATACTATATTTATAGACCACTTAAAATAGCGTAGGTATGCGCTTAATTCTAAAACACTGCATAGACCTGGCGGCTCCGTTGTGTTCCGACCCTAACGGGCGGCCATGTTGTATTTTGTATTTGAATCGGCAGTTGGCATGGTAACGTCGCATGTGTTTTGTTTTTTGCGTACCGGCTTTGTTTATTTACCTTAAAATCAGTGTGATTCTATGTATTAACGATTTTCTTTGTGTAATTGTGGTTTGCTAGGTACAGACTGTGATTTATAATGTGTTTGTTTTGTGTGATATTGTGGTTTAAAGCGTTTTTAGTTCAACTGGAAATCAAAACTTCGGTGGTACGTACATAATTTTTGTTATTTTGACTCATAGAACCGTAAATTACGTGATTATTGCAAAATATATCTATTCTAATTTATGATTATTAGTTGCTTGTTCTAATTAGAACTTTATTTCGGTTCTGGAGTTATAAAATTAGCCACAAATAAATCACGAAACAAAGAAACAATTTCGCCCCGTCTTGCGCAGTCTTGCGTCACATATTTAAAAATGAAATGATGTTTACTATATTATTTTATATGAACACTTATATAGTATTTGGCTTCAAATGAAAGAACAACTAATCTACTTTTTTTTGCATGCAAACAAAAAGGGTGTTATCGGTTTAGATTTTTTTCTAAAAATACATTTCCGCTTGAAGTCTTCAACTTTATCAGTGTGTCTGTTTTACGCATTTATTGTAAATATTTTCAATATCGTAACCCATAAAATAAGCAACAGCAATAAATTCTTTGTTTCATTGGCTTTTTTGTGTATAAAAAACATAGCAAATGGTTCAGTAGAAGCCAAGTTATGAATTTTTAAATAAAACACGGCATTTCGCGGAAATTTTCACAAATGACGAAGCAATATAGGCCACCATTTTTAAAATCCAAAATCAAGTGAGTGGATATGGTCGAGACGAAACCTTTCTTTATTCTAACTGACCATAAACCAATAGTTTCCATTTTCAAAAAGTCTCTCGATGCGTGTTCTCCGCGTCAATTCAGATACATAGATTTTATATCTCAATTTACTACTGACATTCGATTTATATCTGGCGAAGACAACGTTGTTGCAGACGCGTTATCGAGGACTGACGCTATCACAGACGGACTAGACTTTGACGCTTTAACTACATCTCAGGCTACGGACAATGAACTTCAAACACTACTTCGTACTGGTTCATCGTTGAAATTACAAAAGGTTCAATTTTCCCGTTTTGCTTTATTTTGTGACGTTTCCGGCCCCGTTCATCGTCCGTTTATTACTGCTCAGTTTCGTAAGCAGGTTTTTGATATTTTGCACGGACTCAGCCACCCTAGTGCTAGGAATACCATCAAGTTGGTAACTGAGCGCTATGTATGGCCAGGTGTTAAAAAGGATTGTAGGACCTGGGCGCGCTCATGTGTGGCGTGTCAGAAATCCAAAGTTTCCAGACATGTTCATGCCCCAGTACATCAATTTGAAATCCCTTCAGCTATGTTCGCACATGTTCACCTAGATCTTATAGGTCCACTTCCTGTATCTAACGGTTTTAGGTATTGTCTCACTGCCGTTGATAGATACACTCGTTGGCCTGAAGCTATTCCTTTAGTTGACATCACAGCTGAGAGCGTTGCCAAGGCTTTCATTTCAACGTGGATAGCACGATTTGGTTGCCCTGAAAAAGTAACAACTGACAGAGGTAAACAGTTCGAATCGCATCTTTTCAACCAGGTGTCAGCGTTGACAGGTACTACGCATCTTCGGTCTACTGCGTATCACCCGGCTGCCAATGGTTTGGTCGAACGTTTTCATCGCCAATTGAAAGCAGCAATTATGTGTCATGCAGATGAAAGCTGGTCTGAAGCCCTTCCACTGGTACTGCTGGGTATACGCAGTGCATGGAAGGAAGATCTGTCTGCTTCTACAGCAGAACTAGTATACGGGGAGCCTTTGCGTCTGCCTGGTAATTTCTTTGAGCCATCCGCTGAGCGTGTTCCAGATTATTCCGATATTGCGTCGCGGTTACGTTTACGTATTAAAAACTTACAGCCCTCTTCTGTAGCCAGACACGGGTCTGAGAAAATATTTATTTTTAAAGATCTGCAAACTGCCTCTCATGTATTTATCAGACAGGATTTGGTAAGGACATCGTTACAACCACCTTACGCTGGTCCTTTCCAAGTAGTGGAAAGGCACCCTAAATATTTTTTAATTAATGTTGGAGGTAAAAATACTTCTGTATCTATAGATAGGTTAAAACCCGCTTATATGTTGACAGACAAATCTATAGTGTCTCCTCCTTCAGCTACTATCGTCCCAGCAATTGCTCCACCGGTAGTGACTCGTGCTGGTCGCCAGGTGCGTTTCCCGCAGTTTTATCGACCGTAAAGGTCTCCGGTGGGGCTGATGTGGCGACTGCCTTATTTTTGTATATAATATTGTAAATAGTATTAAGTTAGTTTTTCTTTGACTTCCGTTTCCGGTTTCAGTGGAAACGGGGAGCTTGACAAAACTCACGCATGCGTGCGCTCTCTTCTTATCAGACTTTCATGCACGAAGCTGTGTTTAATGTCGCTCCGTCTAAATGTAATTATATGTAAATACTTTGTGTAAATAAATTGTGTATATAGTGAAGTGTGTGATTTTTAATCATCTACTAAACGATTCCTATAAATTAAATACAATACAATACAAACAATACAAATATTTTTTATTGAACACCACAAATCAGTACAAAACGATTAAGTAAAAAATCGTAAGTAACAGCTATTAGCGCCTAGTATTTATGGACGACATTTTTATTATCCTAATCACTTAACAGTGGGTAGGTACACGACGGTGAGCGAAGCATAAAGTCTTTCAAGCGTTAACTTGATGAGGGGTTTTTAAATGCGTAATCACATTTTCAATGCGACTTTACAAGCTTTTGCAATCACAAAATGCATTAGAAAGAAAGAAAGAAAGAAAACATTTATTGACACAAAACGACACATAAAAAATAAAATAAAAAACAAAAAAGAACATTTCAAAAAACAAATCATGTGCCGCAAGTGCCAAAAGTTAGTGCATTAGTGATAAATGAAACTATTTAAGTTAGACTTTCAACTCATATAATCAACCGTGTATTACACCCGTGTACATATTTGAACACGTCGTCGAACGTTGAACGCTTCCTATTGACTTGCTTAGCGGTAATGATAATACGGTAATGTTAAAATCATCTAGCTCTAATTGACTAGATCCAATTAGAGTAGATTTTATCGACGCCGACGTAAAGCCTTTCAGCGTTATCAATATTCTATAAGGCATTTGAGATATATTAAATTTCAGAGTCAAAAGAACGAACGCTTTAAAAAATGAAATAAAATGTGCTCAGAAACGTGGAATAAAACGGCTTAGAAATTGAGCCCCTTTTTGCAAGATTCAATAAAATATGTTGAGTTGCCAGAAACAGGTCTATTGAAGTCTATCGATATCAAAAAGAACCTCTTTACCGATAGGTTCAGAATATTGTCACAAATAAAAATTGGTTGCCTGTAAAGTCGGTATACGGGCGAAAGTTTTACGTGACAACGACTTTGAGTGGTAAAATAATTTTAATGTGAATATTCATTCGTATAGTAGGAAGAAGGACGTGTAAACTTGTATGCAGGCGCCTAAGCGAAATAGAAGCGCAAGACATGAACCGGTGTGTATGCCTATCTCTCTCACTCTCTCTCTCTCGCTCTGTCTCTCTCGCTCTTAGGCGGGCTAACTGTGCTCGAGTGGAAGGGACGCGTGCCTTTCACTTTTTATGTCTGTCTCTCTCGCTCTTAGGCGGGCTAACCATGCCCGCGTGCCTCTCACTCGCTCTCATTGTGAGCGCATAACGTGAGCGGAGCGTAACGCAGTTTCTTGAAGTGTCACCCGGCAAACCAATTTATAAGACGTTGTCACGTCAAAAGTGCTGAAGAGGGATGTAAAACTATGAAATTAATGCCGTATTACTAAGGTTTTATACAACTTTGTGTCGGAATTGACACAAAGTTGATTATTTTTGCTCGTTCAATGCTTTCGCTCAGAAAAGTTTCGGCCACATTGATAAAAAAAGCAAAAATCTATTTTTGTATTACAATAATGAAATTCGGGCTTCCGGCGAGTTTGCAAATAACTTCGTAACAATGTTATGTAACCCGTATAAAATTATCCCTACGCTATCTTGTTAGGAAATACAGATGAAATTCTAAAAAACCAGGAGGTGCCCGGTTTTGAATTCCCCCTCTCCATTTCGTAAATTATATTCAAGTTATTCAATATACCAATAACACACAAATGCGAAAGTGACTATAATATCTCCTTGTGTTCGCTACCTCTTTACGGCAAAATGTCTGTATCAATCATAATGAAAATTGGAACAAAATAGTTGGATCCTTAGGAAATAATAGGTAATATAATAAAAGGTTCACTTTTATCCCGGATGCATAGAATAGAATAGAATAGAATAGAATAGAATAGAATAGAATAGAATAAATGAATCCTTTGCAGACAAAGTTGTGGATAACTACTTTACATACTTTAATACACAAAATCAAAATTATTACTTTAATGAATGATTCCCCGTTGTTAAAACTAAAGGTAACAAATGCAGTATGCAGTAGTTCAGTGGCAACAACCGCTCTAAACTAGCTTTTCATTTGTTTTTGTGTTCGTTTATGTGCACTTGACAGATCCTCTTTCGATCCAAAACTATTCTATGAGAGAAACCGAGCTCACTGTATAAATATTCCTGAACGAAATGCGAGGTTATGCAACGAATGTGTTGAGTTAGGCTTCGCGTTTTCGTGCCAGTGTTTGTGAGCAAAGTGACACAAAATGTTATTGGCTTATCGAAAACGTTTCCCAAGCGACACGCTACGTTAAGGTATAATGTTTGTTGTGTGAATGCGATAGTATTAGTAATTAGTTAGCGTTACCGAGTAAAGACGGAAATATTGAAAGCGTTTGCTGAATCTTTTACGTCAACTAATCACCGGGTTGTCCATTGCTTGGTTGATCTCACTTCCAGCGGGAAAATGCGTTAGTTCTATTAACAGTCAACAACAACATAATGTATCAACAAGATAATTGGACTGTTAAGGGGGCGACGGGACAATTTTAATGACTTTTCAGAGTTCATGTCTTCTGAAATTATCACTCTTAATTAACCAAAAAGTTGCTAGGGAACCAGTTATATTTTTGGGATCTTTTGCATCTAAACTCCATCAATATCGTTTAATTCGTATTAAATATTATTTAGCCTACATTATCGAAACTACGATTTGTCAAAATCGGAGGAATAATACCTACATCTAATTTTGGTGTTCTCTTAGAATAGACGTCAGTTATTGAATTCTAACTGCTTTTGGACTTGCTGTAGTTGGCATTAATGTTATTTATCAAATTGAGACCATAAATAATAATTGAGATTATAAGAAATAAAAATAAAGTCTTTGTTGCTCGGATTGATTGTAAGAAATGACCCAGAAATCTCGTAGAATAGATTTTTAAGAAACGTCTAGTTTTTTTAATCAAACGTTTATGACTAGGCGGTGAAAGCTGTATGGAGATGACGCAAATGTTTTGCCAACCGTTCGTCAAGGAAAAATAATCGTAAACGCCCATAATAGTTTTGGACTCAATATTCAGTAAAAATATAATTCTCAAAACACTGACGGAGTTGAAATGCCGCATAAAAGTGTCGTTAGAAAAAAATCCCGCGCACATACAATTCACTGCGTTGTATCATTTCAGCTGCATTTCAGAAGTCAATGAAGCACATTTTTCCAACGTTTTGTTCTATTGTTTGTTCTAAAACAATAAAAGTCGCATTGCATTAAAGTACATTAATTTTTCGAGTAGGTACATAATAAATTAAGGCTAAATGTTCTTATTAAGTGCAAGTAAGGTTCTTATGAAGCAAAAATTGGATTAGTTGCTCGAAAAACCTAAAGGCACAAATTTTAAGTCTGTGTGCACGATGTAGGTAGTTATTATCCTAAAGAGTATGTTACTTAGTTGGTAGTAGCTTGGTGTGTTTTCTTTCTGCACAGATTCCTGCTCTCAGAATTATTCCAGAATATATCAGCAGGTGGTTGGTTTATTGTGATTGAACACTCGTGTACAAATTTATAAATAAATAAAATAAATTAATATCTTGGGACAATTGACACCAATTGACCTAGCCCCAAACTAAGCAAAGCTTGTAATATGGGCACTAGACGACGGATAAACATACTTATATAGATAAATACATACTTAAACACATATTAAACATCCAAAACTCGAGAACAAACATTCGTATTTTCATACAAATATCTGCCCCGACCGGGGATCGAACCCGGGACCTCGAGCTTCATAGTCAGGTTCTCTAACCACTAGACTAGGCCATTCGGTCGTCAACATTTTTCGTCGTCGTATTAAGTCACCTCTATTATTGTAGTACACTTTTGACCATCGACAAATGTATGCAAACGTTTGACAAGCAAATTGAAAAATCCTGAAAAACATTTTACAGGCGTGTTCAGTGAAACTAATACAGCCGTCTGCGGATTAATTTTAATTTTTCACAAAAATAAAGGTATACCTTTTTACGGCATGGTCAGCAATGATTTCCTATACCATGTCCAAGATAACGAGTTTACAGGGTTCTCTCTATTGCACTTTTGTATGCAAATGAAAGGGACAAAGGAGGGTCGGTGGGCGTTAACAATTTCACTTCAGTGCTAGGACAGTTATACATGACAGTAAGTATGTTCGTTTATTCATGATCATGACACTAGGTTTGTGACTTATATGTATAGCTGACCAATCGCGTGCTTTCTGAAGCGTATTGAAAGCGTAGGTACCGAATGTGGTAAGGATTTTCATCTTACCCTTGTAGTGAAATGAATGAAAATTAGAGCAATGACAGGCCGTTGCGGTTTGCGTCTTGTAATCTGCGTCTGGATGGCAGCCAAAGGCGATTGAGGCTATTCGTTCCATGTGAGAGGCGATCCCAAATAAATGCTGATTGCATTACCAGATGAAACCAATCTAGTGGATACACGCAGTCTTATCACTTTCTAGTCTCGCACACCGAGGGTTTCTTACACGTTGTGAGCCTGAGAAAACTCACTGACACTCGTATGTACAGGTGGCGGCAAATAAGTAAAACGTGGAGGGGAAAGGCGCAGTATGAAAATGATGTTGTTTTTCATACTGCGCATATCCCCTCCACGTTTTACTTATTTGCCGCCTACTATATGTATGTATATAAACTCTTTATTGTGAAAAATAAACAAGATACCTAAATACAACTGACAAACACTCAGATACATGCACAAAGGCGGACTTATCCCTTTCAGGGATCTCTTCCAGTCAACCTTTGAGTGGATGAAAGGAGTAATTACCTACTTTTCTTTGACACGCGTCAACAGCTGACAAATTTTTAAATCTCGTCTGTCGTAGTTGTATCTATTTATAGTTATATCTATGATACCAAAACATCAAAATATTTATTACACGCAATATCACCCAAGTGCCAAGTTCATTCAGCTTCATTCAGCCGTGTATTGAGAGACAGGATTACTGAGATGATCGCCGATCATCCCACTAAAGCCTATATAAGTATATAATTGACATCAGCTATTTGCAAGAGCTCAACTCTGTCCAAAATGTATCTTGCTGGATTAAGAAATATTCAGTTTTCTTAAATTAACGTTATTTTTATGGCGCCTAAGTTCAAACGAACGTGTACTATATTTTCATTGAGTTAGTAAACTCTACGTTTTAAAGCTATAGATTTACCCCCTTATTCATAAACGCACTATAGGCCTCTGTTAACTTAGTAATCGTTTGTCCTTATCTGTCACTTTGACATTTACCTTTCACAGATAAGGACAAACGATTACTAACTTAGCAGAGGCCTATAGTGCGTTTATGAATAAGGGGGTTAGAGTCTGGAAAATAATTGCGAACAAACAAAAAAAAAAACACTGGTCAGTGTAGCGGTAGATGTTTTTGACGTCTTGGTAACGTACATATATTTATGCCCTTGACTAAGCTGTACCTATAGGTGAAAAGCTAAGTAAAAAATCTGTTGTATCTGTGAGAAAGGGTGTCTCACCGGGACGCTACGGCGACATCGCCAGCTACCGTCAAAAGAAAATCACATAGAAATGTATTTTCTACCACTTGGCGACGCTTTGGCGACGTCGAATTCGCTACTCTATGGATTCCCTGTCTGGCAGGGTTCTTATGTGAGCGAATAGATAAATTGATTTTCTAAATTAGAAAAAATACTTAAGCTCCATATAAGTTCTGGGGCCTTACCATGATGTCTTAATGCGATACAGTTTAGGTTCGCTCGCTTTCAGATTTGTACTAAAAGTGACAGCTAAAACTTGAACTGAGTCTGAATTAGGACGTCATGGTAAGGCCCCTGTACACTACCACATGTTGTATATCCTTCACTTAAGAGGGTGCATCCGTGCTGAGCTCGCAACGTCGCATTTTTAGTGATTTTTTGCGATTATTTCACAGAAATTGAATGAAAGTATCAAATATCCGTCTGTAGTGCACTTCGTTTTTAGTGTATTAATATGTCCAATGCAATGATTAATGGTGATGGACTTTTATTTTCGTATTAAAGGGATAAAATACTATATTTCCTTTAATAAGAAAATAAAAGTACATCACGATGAATTATTGCATTACACTCATTAATACACTTAAAACGAAGTGCACTACAGACGGATATTTGATACTTTCATTCAATTTCTGTGAAATAATCGCAAAAAATCATCAAAAATGCGACGTTGCGAGCTCAGCACGGATGCACCCTCTTAAGTTCACCTTCACCACCTTCACTTCACTTTATAGGAGTTGTCAAATGCGAAAAAGTTATATAATGGTGATAGCCATATTGTTCATCCATCATATACGATGCTTGTTCTGTGTTTGAATGCGAGTGAAGGTTTGTTTTCTTTTTGGTTCTCGTTCGGAGTATCGTGTCCGTTGGATCCGCTATTTCGATTCGAAGCGCTGCTGGTGTTTATTTTTGATTTACGAGACGAGCAGACACGAGCACCAGTAGATAGAAGTGTAACGAAACCAAAACAGTATTTCAACGTGGAATATAATTGTTGTATGATTCCAAAGTATCTACCATGCTGGTGTGGGAGCAAAGGAGAAAAATAGAATGTACCAGTTGCTACTCTTCCCGCGCAGGTGGCAAAAGCTCATGGAAAGAATTGGCGAAATTCTTAGGAATCGTGCTGTAGGCGATAAGGCTATCCATCACTGTTTTGATTCCCCTTTCCAGGTGGAAATCTAAAATAAAATCTATTGCTATTTTCCCACAGGTACTAGCATAAAACTACCGCTTTTACTGGGCTGTCACCTTTGGAACGTGACTTGTGCCAGGTGCAAGATCTTCTGTCGTGATCTAAATATATAAAAGAAGAAACTGACTGACTGACTGACATATCAACGCACAGCCCAAACTGCTGGTTCTAGAGATTCCAAATTTGGCACGTAGGTTCCTTATAAGGTCTAGGGGTGCACTAAGAAAGGATTTTTCAAAATTCGACCTCTAAAGGGGTTAAATGGGGGTCCAAAGTTTTGTATGGGGAAACAAGATTAGTTAGACTATTTTATTCGAAACTTCACAGGAGTATTCCTAACAATAAATGAGTAAACACCTGTTTCAGGTTTTTTGAAAATTCAACCCCTAAAAGAGGATAGGGGGTGACAAAGTCTGAAAATCAACGTGGGTATTATTATTATTATATTATAGTGGGTAGTATTGTTTGTACGGTTTATCGGGTCGCTGATTACGAAAACAACAACACACATACCTACCTGACACACACACACACACACACACACACACACACAAATTTCCACGGGAACGGGAAAAAACGGGATTTATTATATTCGATTCCGAGTGACCCTATCTAAAATTTCGTACACAAGTAGAGAGACTACAAAACTAAGAAAATAATTTCAGGATTTTTGAAAATTCTCTCGGGATAAGGAAAAAACAGGATTTATAGGTATATTCAGTTCAACGAAATCCTATGAACTTTAATTACTAGACTTCAAATTTGGCATAGAAGTAGGTGATTATAATAGTAAAAAACAGTTTTAAGGATTTTCGAAAATTCCAACAGGATAAGGAAAAAACAAGATTTATATTCAGATCTACGGGATCGATTTTTCGTTTTAATGATCGTAGAAAACTGAAATTTGACCTTCAGGTTCCTTGGGGATTGGGGAGTATAGGGGAGCACTACCGAAAGGATTTCCCAAAATTCTGACGGAAATGAACGGGAAAGAACGGGATTTTTTGGTTATACTGCAGTGCAGGTTGTAGAAAGCTGAAATTCGACATGTAGGTTGCTTGGGGAGTGTAGAGAAGCATTTAGAGAGGACTTTCCAAAATTCCCACAGGAACGGGAAAAACTGGATTTTTCGTTTTACTGGTCGTAGAAAGCTGAAACTTGGCATGTAGGTTGTTTGATGAGTACGGAAGCACTAAGAGAGGACTTTCCAACATTCCCACGGGAACGGGAAAAAACGGGATTTTTCGTCTTATTCGTCGTAGAAAGCTGAAACTTGGCATGTAGGTTGCTTGAAGAGTGTAGAGAAGCTATAAAATACCATTTTTCAAAATTCCCACGGGAACGGGAAAACGGAACTTTTCGTTTTACTGGTTGTAGAACGCTGAAATTCGGCATTTAGGTTGTTTGGAGAGTATAAAGAAGCATTAAGAGAGAAATTTCCAAAATTCCCACGGGAACGGGAAAAAACGGGATTTTTCGTTTTACTGGCCGTATAAAGCTGAAATTTGGCAAGTGGGTTCTTTGGGGAGTGTAGGGAGCATTAAGAGAGCAAATTTCGAAATACTCCTGGTACACACAAGCGAAGCCGTGGCCAAAAGCTATTTGTCAATAAATGAAGTCTACGCGGACGAAGTCGCGGGAAAAAGCTAGTTGTTAGATAAGAGATGCGTCGCAGAATGTTAGCTTTCCACGTTTAGGGGGATGTATCATAAGTCCCAAGCTTTGAACGTAAAAGTTTTACTTTATAATTGAAAATGAGACTGTCATAATTAATATGTATTACTAATTTCTACCTGTCCAACGCATAGCTTTCTTAATTAGAGCGTCATTTCAAGCGGCGGACTTCAAATTAAAATTACCTCTACGCTATTCCACGGGTACCTACCTAAATATCGTCATTTTAGCTTTAAGCTTTATCACAATGTTGCTTGATATTAATTTTGTACGGTGATACCTCTGTTCTGGATAAATTAACGCAGAAGCATGGTCGCAGCAAAAGTTTTGAACAACACACAGTATGAAGTTTTTAAAATTTGTCACTTTGGCTGTCCTGCCACCCATTATTCCCATCTAGCAAAGTTTTAATTTATCTACAAGTGCTCCAAGACAATTTTTTGACCTTTATAACATACTAGCTGTCGCCAGCAACTTCTCTCTCTCCAGCCTATATACGTCCCACTGCTGGGCACAGGCCTCCTCTCAGAATGAGAGGGCTTGGGCTATAGTTCCCACGTGGGCCCAGTGCGGATTGGGAACTTCACACACCATTGAATTGCTTCGCAGTTGTGTGCAGGTTTCCTCACGATGTTTTCCTTCACCGAAAAGCTTTTATAACACTCTTGTTGAGGATACCCTTACATAGCACCTACTGACCGGATCACTTTTATTTGTTCCTTTGTTTTTATCTGGACTTTTGTTGCAATATTAATCGTGTTATTTAAAATGCATTTTTCAATAAGCCGTGTTCACCGTGCGTGGCGTTTCAAGCCATAATCCTTTTATATGGATATTACAAACAAACATGACAAATGGAATATTAAATTTGTTCGTATACTCGCTCACCGAAAAACCGGCGCATATAGAAGCGGATTTTGCATGTACAGCCAACCTCAGAAGTTTTGAAAGCAATGAAATGATTTTTAAACTACGCGAGCTTTCCGATTTTATAACAAAAGTTTAGCAAGTGGTTGAAAGAGAAAGAGGAACTAAATGTTTTCGAAAAATTTTTGCCGAGGTAAATCAGTTTACGTCAGAAAACTTGCTACTTATGTAAACGCTACCCTTATATTTAATTTCTCCTCTTTTATACACTTTTATTCCTTGTAGACCACCCTATGACTTAAGCGAAATAGCTACAACCACCGCAATCCTATCATATCTATAATAATATATTGTTAATGCGAATATAGATAATAATATTAATACGAAAGTCGAAATTTTTCTCGCCATTTGTTACTCTTTCACGTCAGAATAGTTAAACAGATCTAAATGAATTTTGGCACAGAGATGGATTAGTCTGGAACAAATAGGCTACCTTTTGCCCCGGTGCGTTATTTCTAAAATTATTTAAACACTAGCTGCTGCCTGCGACTTCGTCTGCAAAGAATTCGTTTATCCCGCGGGAACTACGAAATTTTCCGGGATAAAAGTAGCCTATGTGCTATTCCAGACTTTTCTCTATCTAGTTGGGCCGTTCTGGTGTGATTGAATAACAAACAAACATCCATCCATCCATCCATCCATACTTTCGCATTTATAATATTAGTTAGATAAAATTGTTCTTTGCAGATAAAGTCGCGGGCAAAACCTAATATTAAACACTCTGTCTTAAAAGTAATAAATGTACGTTGTGATTTTATAAAATTTGCCTTTTGCTGTTACCTGTACGGAAACACGCCAAACATATCATTGTATTTGTATGCAGTAACGGAGTATTCAATTTTCACTCGCAGCCGCGAAAATAATTAGGACAGATAACACAATGTTCAATTCGTTCGGTTGTTCGAAGGTATTTGTTGCTCTGGAATTGGAAATTAATGTCATAGGGAGCAAAAGGCCCAAATACAAAAAAAAAATATATATATATATAGGGGCAAATACCTTTATTCTTGTGAAATAAATAATACTTTTAGGGAAGTGGGGGAACTATAAATACGGTAAACATTAAAAGTTGTTACTGACAAAAAACAATTGCAAAGTACATAAATCTAAAATAATTTTTCAATGTGTGTAATAATGGCGGAACTTTGAAATTAAAACGGTTCGGGATTCTTCGGTATTTCAACCTCTCTCTAAATTGCGTCACTTTGTTATTAATGGCAAACACGCGTCTAAATACTCTCAGTGGGGCTTGTTTTTGTCAAAAGGCGCCCACAAAACAGAGTAGGAATTAAATTAAATGAGTGCAGCACCTCGCTACGCTATTTTGACGTTTAATTTTCGAATATGGCAACAATTTTGTATGCAAATGTTTAGTACCTGTTTCATCCGTTCTCTGCTCTTTCAAGTGGGAGTTTAATGTAGCAGTCATTTATACAGGGTGTATCAGACACCCCCTTACAATAATCCACTGGAGTATTATAACCATAGTATAGAAGCTAGTATAGACTTAAAAAAAATTACTCCATTTTTTTTTTAATTTTTTTTTTAGCTTCTATACTTGTAGCTATGGTTATATACCCCAGTGGATTATTGTTAGGGGGTGTCTGATACACCCTGTATCTTCGATAAGAGCAACCTAGCGATATAACCTTTGATAAATTATAAGATTTAACCTTTGATAAAATTATAAGATATAACAATAGGTCCGAAGGCGTGGGCGATGCCCGGGAGACACGCCCACTTAAAAAATCATACCCACTCATACTCATGTATCACCTCTTAAAAATAACGGACTGTCATTAATTAATCTTCACTTGCGACAGCTCTTGTAAATGCAGCCTGAAACACAGGATTTCCTAGTTCAAGCATATAAGTAGTTAACTTAGATTTATAAGGAAACTTTGTTCTTAGTTATAATTTTTGTAAAACATTTATGAATAAATTATCTTTACCTTTTCTTTATCTATCTTAAATAGGTATTAAATACAGGTACGTATAATGCTGACTTATTAATAAAGTACAATTTAATACCCACTGTAGAACGTTCTCACAGTAAACGTCACATGATTTTCCTTGTAAATTCAATGGAACGTCACTATGACATTTACTATGAGAGAGTTCTACAGTGGGCCAGGAAGCAATTTGTTCGATAGTACTTTCAAGTCACCCTACATACTTACTAGAGAGCGATAAAAAGTAAGAAATGGATGAAGGAGTTAATAATCCATCCATACATATAAATGCGAAAGTAACTGTGTCTGTCTGTGACGCTTTCACGCCTAAACCACTAAACCGATTTTAATGTAATTTGGTACAAAGATACTACAACTTAGGGAAGGACGTAGGCTATTTTTTATTGCGAAAAAATAATCAAATGGGTTGAAATGAAATAGAAAATGAAAGTTAGTATGGGAAGTTCACAATTTTTGAAGCTAGAAGCTTAAAACTTTGTTTGTAGGCTTTTCATTAGATATAAACAAATGTGACATTCAAAGACAAAAATTTTACCCTTAAGAAATAGCGGATGAAAGTTTCCAAGGAAGTTTAGTGATTTAGTTATTTTAAAAGAGGAATCTTGAATTTAACCTTTGCTACTAACTTTTTTGAAGGCGTTGAAATTAAGCTACTCGAAATATTAAATCCTCGCAGACGAAGTCGCGGGCTAAAGCTAGTTAACCATAATCTACTTCTAATGCCGTTATGATTTACGAATGACTCCGAAGCAGTTTCAATTTTGAAACTAAACCGTTTTTCGACATTTAACCATATCTAAAAGAGACTGGTGGTAGGACCTTGTCCAAGGTCCGTCCGGATCGCTGCCACCATCTTACTCGCTAATCCTGCCGCTAAGCAGTAGTGCTTGCACTGCTGTGTTCCGGTGTGGAGAGTAAGACAGCCGGGGAAATTACAGGCACAAGAGGCATTTCATCTTAGCCCTCTATGTTGGCAACGCATCTACGATCCCTCCGGGGTTGCGGGTGTCTATGGGCAGTGGTGATCGCTTACCATCAGGTGACCCATGTGCTCGTTTTCCTTCCTATTCATATAAAAAAAAATAGATTAGGTACTTATTTCTAGAATACTTATTTCTCTGACTTATTGGTTGTCTGGAAGAGATCGCTACGAAGCGATAAGACCGCCTATTGTATACTTTGTTCTTTGTTTCTGTATCGTTTTGTACTGATTTGTGGTGTTCAATAAAGAGTATTTGTATTGTATTGTATTGTAGAGCATGCTACTAAGGTAGGTACTCACTTATTGAATTCAATCAGTCAAAAATGATTTGGCGAATATTTGACATTTATTCGGCGGCATTCTTTGATTATTTGCCCACTTTCTATTCGGAATGTTGACAAGCCTTCTCTGGATTCGTTATTTGATTTTCTCATTCCAGTGATTTGTCGTCCACAAGTTAGCGTGTTCCTGAGGGAACCAATTGCTGAATAACCAGTCTATGTGCCCTTGTTAACGTAGTTAAGGAAAAGGCCAGGTTTTATGAATAAGACTTGTGGTATGTCTTTTTATGGGTACTACTGGTGTTGATTATTTTATTAAGTACTCAACAATCAAGATATAAAAGCAGCCTCTCGAAATTGTGCTGGTAAACAATGCTCAAAATTGCTTTGAGAACTGTTTTCAGCGCGTGAACCACCGATGCGAAACGATGTTGAATAAATTAAAGAAATGTTCTTATGAAGAGAAAAACCGGAAAATTTTGAGTCGGAATCGCGCACTGAGGTTTCCATACATTATTTAACTGTTTAAATATATGTATTTGAAAATCGCAAGAAACTAGTGTATCCAAGTTATGAAAAGGGAAGTAGCAAATGTATGTATTTTAAACATCCTCATAAGCTAAATCTGTTACACCCAAAAAAGTCACCACATTGCCATAAAAATGCGAGCACGTTTCACTCGACACTCAGCGAAGTGAGTGAGTAGTGACAGAATATTTTTGTCTAGAGCGTAGCACGCAGCGTGTAGTATGTAGAAATAGCTCTAGGTAAGTATCGACACCAGCTGCCAGCTGAACGGGATAAAATTAGACTTTAATAGCGTTTTTACACAAAATCTGTCGTTCCTTGTCGCAGCTAGGTCACTGTTATATTAAATATCCGCGAAACTGAACTCAAGGTCGCGTAACGCATTAATAAGGATCGTAAAATTTAGCCTACAGAATAGATTTCATTACGGGATGCGGAATATTAAGTACGAACGATCTTTAACGCGTTTTTATTCGAACGCAAGAAAAATGAACGTCTAAAATTTTGTAGCGAGCTAATGTGATTATCTTGTACTTGATGGACTGGATTAAACTTCGTACACGTTTCAAGTAAGCGAAGAAAGAAATTAGTAAGTTGAAATGATAAAAGTTTCATTGTTTAAAAGAAAATGAAAATAATTTCATTTCCACAAATAGATTCTGCTAAGAAACTTCTTCGTACTTTTAAACACAATTCACAATATTCTGAGAGAGCTATAAAGCAAGGATTGGTTTGTTGTTTTTCAAACGCGGTTTATTATATTTTTTTAATAGTTACAAATATAATGTTGCAGATTTTCGTTCCCTCAGGGTGTAGAAAAATGTGAAATTTAAATGTATTCTAACAATTTCCAAGCAGATCAGTGACCTGTTACTTGAATCGGAACAATTTCAATGCACGAATATCTGTAGGGGTTATTCGCTATCACGGCATGTCACTTGGATAGCTTTTATTTCTGACTATATAAAAAGAAAGTTTTGCTATCACAATCGCCCATACCCTTCGCGATGGCTGCAATCTGTATAAATGACAGTACTTTAAAAATTAGAAGGGGCAAAATTTTTAACGATTCGAGTAATTCTTTAAAGATGCTTAATTAAGTCATTAGGCGCTAGGAGGGAACAAGTGGCTCAAGAGCAAAATGTTCCAAAATCCCAACATAAAATAAATTTCAAATAACATCACAAAAATACTCTTACTTATGTAATACTCTAAATTCACTTATTTTCAGGCAAGCCTGTTAAAAATAGATACAATTAAAAATCCTAAGGCTTACGAGGTTTCGTGACAAATAAAATTGCTATAGTGCCTGCTGAGAAGCGACTGTTTGCAGTAAATTATTGGAGATTATTGTCAGGGGACGTAACTGAGCCCTGAATTCCAATTAATTGAATATGCTAAGGAAAGTTCTATAGGCGGTATTAAATCATTTATATAAAAAAAATCGGCTTCTTCGACAATAAGATTATATTTTATTTATAGATCGACTTTTCCCTGCGGCTGTTGTCTTGAGATGAAAGTGATCTTATTATCAACTTGTAAGTATAATCTACTTTTATCCTGAATCCGACAGTATAAGAAAATTTGTATTCGACATTATTATAATATGCCGTTAACGTTGTCTACCTACTCTCTGATAGGATCTGGTATCTATCTGTTCAATTTTATCTATCTTAGCCGGCCGGATAGCCTTAAGGTTAGAGACTCTGAAACCCGAGGTCCTGGGGCCTTACCATGACGTCTTAGTGCGATTCAGTTTAGGTTCGCTCGCTATCAGATTCATACTAAAAGTGACAGCTAAAACTTGAACTGAGTCGGAATTAGGACGTCATGGTAAGGCCCCAGGATACGAATTCGGTCGACGTATGAAAAATGTGAATGTGTGAATGTTTGTTTTTACGTATTCGACTAAGTGAGCTCCCAAGTCAAGAAAATGCGTTGTACTCAAAGACTATAAGTCTAAAACGAAACGACTCGACTGTTAAACTAATTACTTCATAATTTGAATATCTCTTGACAGTAACGACTAATAAAAATTCTACCTAATCAGCCTCGTACCCAGTTCTGGTTCATTCCATGGTAATAACAACGCGATACCAGCATATTATTTGCAGCGCAAGGATATTTGCGCACAGTGTGGGAATTCACATTGAAGTGCCATCAGAGAATTTTATTAGTGTTCCCAGCCGAAACTGGCTGCGAAATGCCACCGTTTATTAGACATTTACTGAATTTCAAAGAATTATTGTCATTCACTGTTCTATTTACGAAGAGAAATTTGCATGGCTGATTATTTTGGAATTTTAAATTGTATTTGTACTCGTAGAAAGCTGAAATTTGGCATGTAGGTTGATTGAAGAGTGTAGGAAAGCTATAATAGATAATTTTCCAAAATTCCCACGGGAACGGGAAAAACGGGACTTTTCGTTTTGCTGGTTGTAGAAAGCTGAAATTCGGCATGTAGGTTGATTGAAGAGTGTAGGGAAGTTACGAGTATAAGAGATAATTTTCGAAAATTCCCACGACAACGGGAATACGGGAGCAGAAATTCGGCATATAGGTTGCTTGGAGAGTGTAGAGGAGCATTAAGAGAGCACTTTCCAAAATTCCCACAGGAACGGGAAAAAATGGGATTTTTCGCTTTACAGGTCGTAGAAAGCTGAAATTTGGCAAGTGGGTTGCTTGGGGAGTGTATGGGAGCATTAAGAGAGCATTTCCCGAATTTTTTACGGGAACGGGAAAAAAACGGGATCGAAAAAGCTATCAGCTACACTAATATTAGGCGAAAGTTTGTGAGTGTGTGTGTGTATGTTTGTTACTTCTTCACGCGAAAACGGTCAGACAGATTTGTATAAAATTTGGAACGGAGACAACTTTCACCCTAGATTAACACATATGCTACTTTTTATTCCGGATAATTGAATAGTTCCCGCAGGATAGCGATAAACATGTGAAAGGTCGTAGCTGTCTAGAGTTGCAACGTAAATAATTTTATTATTGCTGAAATAACTATCAACACCAGTTTTTAATCTAATTCTACGCGGACGAAGTCGCGAGCAGAAGCTAGTATAGTATATCATAGGTGGCAAGGAACAATTCATGCGTGATAACAACTCGCTCTTGCAGGGCATTTTTAATGAGACGGTTTTCTCGTCTAAGAACTGCAGTTTTAAGTGCAGTTTTCACCCAAGTGTTGTATTAGTGCTCGTGTTATGCCCTATTTTATGTATATGTGTAAGTTCTTGACTGGGGCCGTACCATGACGTCTTAGTGCGTTTCAGTTTAGGTCCGCTCGCTGTCAGATTCATACTAAAAGTGACAGCTAAAACTTGAACTGCGTCGGAATTAGGACGTCATGGTAAGGCCCCTGTACAAAAATATTAAAACAAAACACAAACGACAAATGCAGATACCTAACCTAACGTTAAAAGGTAAAATGTTCTTCCTTTTATCTCTTGCCGATAATTTTCTCGGTACATACAGCATACATCAGCAAATTATGTACCTATCTATGTAACGTTAACATATTTTTCTCACCTTATAAGCTGTTCGGAGGTAACAAACTTCGCCTAACCCCTTTCATTTACCCTAATAAAAATTTAATGTCGGTATCATGTAACGCGTAGCACCCGTGTTTCCATTTTCACACTTTTAAAGGTTCAAATGTAGACATAGGTGTTTTCTCTCAGGTATACGATACGAGTACATAATTAAAAAACGTGCTCATTAAAATGTTTAGTAATTACAAAACCGTAGGATCTATTTGCTGATGTAGTTTTGTAAGGTATTTTCATTCTTACCTGTCCTATTTGATAAACAAAATTCTAACCTCAATGTGCAAATTTTTGTAAAGAATAAGGCGTATTATGTTTTCAAATAAACCTGAGGCAATGTTTTGTACATAATTTTGCTGATGTTTTATCTCCAGTTCCTTTATTTACGATGAAATAGTTAAAAAATAACAAAAATGAGACGTTTTGAGGTTAGAATTTTGTTTACCAAATAGGAATAAGAATGAAAATACCTTACTTACATGCTAAGCCTGTACCTACGTATTAACAGTTCGCACGCCAGGGGGACACCGAAATTCGATTTTCAAAGTTCGTAATATATCATCCCTCTTACTCTCAAATTGATAACTGTTATTAGTATGAACGGAACGGCACAAAACGAACTTTGAAAATCGAATTTCAGAGCGTACCTAAGGCCAGCTCCGTGGCATCGGGGGTTGGGGAAGTGGGGGGTGAGCGCCGTGCCCGCACGTCACTTCATACCCCTCACACGCCCTAGTGCGATGCCAGTATTGGGCTTGACGCAAGAGGATGCTTATTGATTTTGGACATTTTCAACCCTTTTTACAAGCTTTTCATTAACTTCACCTATTTGTTATGGTCAGATTGCTTTGCAATTTGGTACACATATGAAGCTAGAATTGATGACAATATTGAAAATAGAATATTGAAATGGTTTTAAACTTTTACGATTTGCACACTTTTTATTATTTTAAGTAAACAGGACTTAATGCTGCCCTACGTCGAGGTAATTAATGTAACGTGTAACACGCGATTAAGCCTAGTTTACTTAAAAAATAAATAAATAATGAATTTAAAATAATAAAATGAATGGAAGTACAGTCAACAAAAACTACGATCGGCATAAAAACTCGTAACTAATAAAAATGTAATTTTCATCATACTGTTAATTTCTTATTTAAGTTTATTCGGAGCTCGGGCGCGGATAGTACACAATACATAACAGGGTAATGGGATGCATGCACGGAGGTCTTGTCACATTAGCAGGAATTTAATGTAGATTCAATTAACGCACGCCAGACCGACGTTAACATGACGGTTGAGTATGATCTAGCTATTAACGTGCTAGACGTCTCGACGTTGTGCAATTACAATTACAATGTGCATGCTTCAATTGGACGCTACAATGCAATAGTCCAAATGCGATGAAAATATCTTAGAAGAATAGCGTCTATTTTTATAGAGTAGATTCATTATTCTTTTCCATTGGAGCACTGCAGTGCAAGTCGATAGCTTTAATAGCTTATGTCTCGGATATTTTTATATTGTTTATTACATTATTGAGCTTTAAATGAAAGCCATGACAAAAATCATGAATATACATGTATTTCCTAATTATGCGGGGTATCCATTTTAAAACTTAATGATTAGTAATTTTTCCATACTTACTAATGAAGAGCATTAAGGTATTTTTTATATCAATATCTGACATTAAATCTCTGAATTCGAATTCTGTTATTGGCATGAAACTGGTTATTATATAAATATTAAAGTAAGGACGCCGAGAAAGGGAAAAGAAAACAATATACGTGATAATAAAGAGCGAAATGTAAGAATACACTCATTGGATAGGTATGAGGTTGTATTCATATTGTAACGTTGGATTTAGTACCGCAATAATATTATATCATGTTGTTTTTTTTCAGTACCTGTCTAATATTTTTAAATGAAATGTTCTTGTATTTCTTATTAAAACAAAGAATTATAGGAATTACTGATACAACTTTTCTCTTAATAATTATAATTGTCCGCAACGATGGGTCCAAATTAGTAACAATAGGTTTCCGTGGGATGACTATCATCGGTGTAGAGGCCGACCAAAGAGGACGAGAGGCGGAAAAAAAGGGGACCCTTTGCCCAGCAGTGAGACACTATAAAAGATTGTATTGATCAGGGACCCCTTACAAGTTATCGAACTACAATTACCGAAGATATCGGTTAAATGTAGATGAGAATAAGTACCGTTTTTAGCTTATTTTCTGCACTGAACACAAACTGACTTATTTCCAGCAGTTACGTAACGTTTGGCTTTTTGGCACCCAAAGCAGGCTGATGGTTGCCAAAAGCCAAAACTATGTTCATGGACATTACTCACTCGAAAAACCATTCAATTGAAGCCTTTTTGTTTTTAGCTGAAGCGTCCGATGCCAAAATTCAAGGAGCTACCTACCTACAATAGATTCCGTGCAACACTAAGACAGAATAATGTAGTAGAGGGTTCGCTTCCACTAGCGTGAAGCAGAGCGAAGAATGAAGATTGAAGGAAAGAAAAAATAACTAAGAGCATCGAGAAGAGTATACACTAATGCGAGGGAATGCGGGTGGTAGTATCTCGTGCAAGATCCATCCGGATCGCTACCACCGTCCGACTCGCTAATCGTGCCGCCAAGCAGCAGTGCTTGCGCTGCTGTGTTCCGGCATGGAGAGTAAGACGGCCGGTGAAAGTACTGGCACTTGAGGTATTCCTTCTTAGACCTCTAGGCTGGCAACGCATCTGCTGTGTCACTGGGTAGTGGTGTTCAATTACCATCAGGTGACCCAGCCTTGTCCTCCTTGTAATATAAAAAATGCACCTTTTGCCTGCGACAGCATCTCTGCCTGTATAACGGTGATTCTTTTTGGTACTCCTATCGGCCACTGGATGTCGCTGTATCGGGTAGTAACCAATTCTAAATCGCGGTGTTAAGATTTTCTCAAGAAAGTATATTATTTAAGGGCTGTGAATTTCAATAAAATTGACATTCACCAAGACACCGTTGTATGGTTCCTATCCAAGGCGACGGTCAACACTGTCTGTGTTTTTCCTTCGAGTTGTACCAAGAGACACATTTTTGCGCTAAAAAATTAATACTCGTAGCTTAGCAAAAAAGACTAGCACGCTAGCTAAATGACAATAAGTGGTTTGAATGAAGCCATTAGCACCGCCTCGTTCATTCTTCATTTGGATGAGGTCACGCGACTTCGCGGCTTAAGGCGACATTGAAGGTCAACTATTTCTCACTTAATGTTTCTCCTGGGCTGCCATTTTAGTCGATTGAGTGGTGCAATCCTTCGGAGTTACCGGTGGGCCATGGGTGGTGCTCACTTCCCACCTGGTGACTTGCTCGTTTGCCGCACATGTGTCCGCACTGTCTCATAAAATAACACCGGGTAACACTCCGGGAGTGCCGGCAGAAGTGAAATGAAAACTACACACACGCACACTCGCGCAATAAGAAAAAAAATACACGAGATTTTAACTACGGTCACCTGAGAGAACACACTTTTATTCCACTCCTTATACCACCAGGCCGAGCGACGAAATCAACGTACACTGAAAAAAATCCAACGCGACTCTAGCTTCCTTCGTATTTAAAAATAAGCTCTCAGAGGATCCTGATATCCTAGCTAGTACTTAAACTCTCCCTCCGTCTTACGCCTGACGCGAGTTTAACATTTTTTACCCATCCCAAAAAGCGCTCAACGTTGCTAAACAAGTTTTCACTTCAAAAAATGCAACGCTCGGTTCAGACGTCATTCGACCTCCAAGAAATAGTACCACATTTTACGACTAAGGCTAAGCATATGTAGCTTAGGCTAGCAATAAGGTTTTCATAAATAGTGAATTCTAAGCAAGGCTAATGACTAATGCCTAAAATTACTGATTCTAAGTTGACTCTAAGCAGCTTAGCTAAGCAGCATCTCCATTAGAAATATTTGCTACAGCAATACAAGCATGTATCTCGGTGTTTGTCAATTGTATTTGTTTTATGTTTATTTTGCACAATAAAGAGTTTACTTACATACGTGCAAGCTTTTTATTTCGATATTCCCCAGGGTAAGTATGTACATATCGCGTAAATCTCGAAATCACAACGAATAGTTAATGCAGCATAAATGTCTAACTGTTGCCCGCGACTGCTCCTGCGCAACTGCGAGAACTTTACTATTTTCCAGGAATCCCAACTGAATCGGTATAGTAGTTTAGGCGTGATACCGTAACAGACAATCAGATAGAAAGAGTTACTTTCGCATTTATAATAAGTATTGAAGTAGGGATAACTGCTATTGAATTTTAGGTATTTGGGAAAATCCCATAATTTCGACCGCCATATCCGATGTAACAGGCGGGCGAAGCCGCGGGTAAAAACTAGTTTAATATACCAACACTTTACTCTGCATGTTCCTGCTGGCTATGCCCAGCCCGTTTCCAACATTTCCATATTTATTTTACGATCCCGTGAGCTCGTTACCTTAGCAAAAATAAACTGTATTTGGTTTATGAACGTATCATTTTGTTTGTAGACGAACAATGAACATGTCTCGACGTCAACGTAAAGGTCATAGTATACACAGACATACCGTACATTTTATCCTACTAATATTATAAATGCGAAAGTTTGTGACGATGTGACGATGTGACGATGTGACGATGTGAGTGAGTGAGTGTGTATGTTTGTTCCTTCTTCACGCTAAAACGACTGGACGGATTTGGATAAAATTTGAAACGAAGATAACTGGTATCCTGGATTAAAACATAGGCTACATTTTATCTCGGGAAATTGCATAGTTCCCGGGGGATAGCCATAAAGTTGCGGGAAACCGGTGGATGCAGGTGGCAACTTGTCGTTCCGTATGGTGTGCTAAAGGCCTAAGGGGGAGGCCTTTGTTCAGCAGTGGACGTCTTCAAGCTGATGATGATGATGATGATGAGCCATAAACATGTCAATTGCTAATTCTAAGCAGACGAAGTCGCGGGCAGAAGCTAGTACACAATAAAAACTTGTAAAAATTGTCTTAACATGGAAAACCGCATCTCTCTCATAATAAAAACAAAATTCGTGCAAGATGATGAATGGTCACTCAGTAAATTCACAACTTTTTTTGTGTTTACAGTTTTTTTACAAGAGTGATTTTCATTTTCGTCGCTCCTTATCTCATTTTCCTGGTACCTACATAGCCAAGATATTACTGAAGTTTCATCAACTTCCACAATTTGTACCGAGAGTTTCGATGCGTTGTGTTCTGTGCACGAAGTACTGACGACGGGAGTTCACATAAAATTCATCCTAAATTTTTTCTTTATTTTCTTTACTATATTTTTTGGAAAAACTACATACGCCACGCACCAACTCCATCAAGTAAACTAGTTGAACTACGTGCAAGGACATTAAGCGAGGCAGAACTAGAGTAGAGCTCGCGAAGCGATCGCCTAGGCGCCAGATGGCAAAAGGCACTCAATTCAGATGGCACGGGGCGCGCAAAAGTACTTAGTAAAAACCGCCTTCCAAAAGGACGCCAAAAACAGCCTCACATTCTGTTATAGCCCTTGGCTAACTCCTGCACCCTTTTAAACCAACCGCACTATGCCGCTCGCAGAACACCGTTTTAAATTTTTGTTTGCCTCCAGTCCTGGATTTACACATTTGCCGCCCCAAAGCTATTCAATTTTTGCCGCCCCACTCGTGTCCGCAGCTTTACTTTTTTTTCTGTATTTTTTTATTTGCGCCAATTTTGCCGTCCTAGGCTTCAGCCTTTTTAGCCTCTATGGTTAATCCGGCCCTATTTGGCTCGAACCAAATAAATAAATAAAATAAATAAATAAATATCTTGGGACAATTGACACCAATTGATCTAGTCCCAAACTAAGCAAAGCTTGTGATATGGGCACTAGACAACGGATAAACATACGCATGGCGAAGTGAGGCCGTTTAAATTACGTCTCAGCGTGCGCGTACAGTTGTATATATACATAATAAGCGCAACCAAACTTTGCAGCGCAAACTCGTTAAGACACACGCGACGCGGCAAGGCGTAGTTTCAGCCTAACTTTTCCGTCTGCAGAATTCTATCTTGACTTTCTATTTAGCTGAGTTTTGGTATACGGCACGCGTTACCATCTCTTGTCATAAGTGTCCTGTGCCTCTGCCTAGTTCTGGACAAGTTAACCCCTTTGTTGTACTACATGATAGATACCGCAATATCTACATATTTATGGTGTTAGTTGTCGTGTTTTGCGTCCCACCCTACAATAATTAATTGCCCACGATAATAAATTGAACAACGCAGTATATCTGGTACAGTCGAAGGCATAAATATCGATACAGCTGCCATGTCAAATATATGTGTCACTGACCTTATTGTTTGTGGCATAGACGTGTATAGATCTTTTTGGTGTTTTGGTAACGCACATACTTGAACTATTGCAATTACTAGTTGTTTCCTACGGCTTTGTTTGAGCAGAATTAAAAGTATCCCTGGCTGCTTGACTTTTCCCGACACATTATTCATCCATTGTATACAAAACTCTGACAAATTATACACTTAAACCTTGCTCGTGAACCACTGTATTTATTGGTGAAAACCGTATGAAAATCCGGTTAGTAGTTTTTGATTTTTTTGCGAACAGACAGACCGACAAACGCAGCTTTGTGATGATTAGGATGAGGTCCTGGATCTGTGTATTTTTTGCTCTAATTTTACTTTTAGTGCATTTTTTAACTTAGTCTCAGTGTGCATTCCTTGTTTAATCTGAATATATATTTTACCATTTTATATATTTTTTATATATCAAAACCAGATGATAATTTGTCATAAAGATGCTGAAAGAGTCATACACACCGAAAGAAACAAAAGTTGTCTCTCCTGTGGGCATAAAATTTGCGACTTCGAGTCGGCAAACTTAAGGTTTATTTAAATGGGCCGAAAGATGGCGAGGCGTCCCACACGCTGATGTAGACTTGACTTAAAACTATTGACTGTTGCCATGTCCACAGAGAGACGCGAACAAAAAAATGTATATGACCCGAAAATTAATTACACAATGGCTAATAAGAACTGTAAAGAAATTGCACTAAAGTAAATTACTCTGCAAAACAATTACTCAGCAGCAAGTTAGCAGCAAGAAGTAGGGTAGTTTGTTTTAATTACGCAACACAACCCTCAGCTATGTAACGCCGCAGGCATGTGTTATACTCGTATTAGGTATTACCTATGGAAGTAATAATGCTGGCCGGGGAGCAAAAAAAACATAGAATGTAAGATGAAAGCCCATCGAAGGAATCGGCAAAAGTCGTAGGAATTATAATAATAATAATAGTAGATTGTACACCGAGGGGATAAAGCACTGTATTATGTCACGGGCGCGAAATTGAATCCTGAGCGTACCGAAGGACTCTAGATTTAACTCCCGAGCGCAGCGAGGGTGTTATGAGTTAATTCCTGAGCGTAGCGAGGGAATTAAGATTGAGTCCTGAGAGGAGCGAAGAATTTAAACGCACCCAAGACATAAACAGTTTTATCTCCGAGGAGTATACTCTACTTTTCTCACCTTTTGCGAGACAATAAAAACTAAGGCAACTAGAAAAAGAATTTCATTTAAACAAAAGTAAAACAAAATTAAAAGTAAAAAACCGGCCAAGTGCGAGTCGGACAAGCGCACGAAGGGTTCCGTACCAGAAGAAAGGCTAACAACTAAGGTACTTGGGGGTATTAAGGCCTAGCTAAGGGAGATTCTTAATAAAATGAAAAATTGCGAACAAAATCAACATATTTTAATTTTAATCAGTCGGTAGTTTCATAAGCTACAAAATAAACTAAAAAAATGGCAGCTTCAGCCAAAAATAAAATCACAAAAAAATGTTTTGAAAAACCTTGCTAATAGGCCTTATTTTACCGTGGCAGTGCATAAAGGCCTAAGACTTTAACAACTTAAATAATTACAAAATACGTCGTTTATTTGGCTCTTGAGATCAATAGTCATTTAACATGAATAATTACGTTTATATTGCTAAGCATAGGTTGCATAGTAACCTAGATAACCTTTATTTAGCACCCAAAATCATCAGTACCTTCCGGTTACTTAAATATCAATATAAGGAACAATAATCAGTCTTAGAGAGTAACGTACTTAACAAATAAGCAAAATATGCAAATATTTGGCATAAACAAAAATAAAATTAATTATCTCACCTATAGGCCATATTTTACTGCAGGCCATATTTTACTGTTTGTAGGATAAGAAGGCCTACGTCTACTTTAACATAAAATTCAAGAATAATGATGATTAATTAGTGATTAAACGAACTTACCTAAGTGAAGTTCTATCATAATTATACGAGGGCTTTGTCCGAAGAGATTAGAATTCATTACATTTGTAGTAACACATAAGGTGTCGCCTTCACGCACTGGAGTTGAGAGTAGATTAAAAAATATATATATAAATAGGGAGAGGGTAGGTTGCTCCGCGCTCACATCTTTCCTGCAGTGTCTCATCACGTCATTTAGTTCAGAGTTAATAATAATAATAATAGTTAAGACAGAAGTGGACATTTGACACTTAATGGGGGAAGTAGTTTTGGGAGGGTGGGAGTCTAATCTCTTCGGACAAAGCCCTCGTATAATTATGATAGAACTTCACTTAGGTAAGTTCGTTTAATCACTAATTATACTTCGGGCTTTGTCCTCGAGATTAGAATTCATTACATTTGTAGATATTGAGAGTTAGTGTCGAATGTCAACCTAAAGACAAGTATACATCTCGTTTTTAGGTATGTCTCATTAAGGTGAAACTTACAAATAAAATACTGATTAACATCTGTTAATCAATAAACCCGTTTATTGGTACCTATTATTCGTTCAACAAATCGATTAATTATTATTATTATTTTGTAATGTGCATTCAAGTTTTATGCTATTTTGAAGCCTAATAGTTTTCAATAAATCGACTTCATCTAAATTAAGTTGTGACAAAGCTATGAGCAAGTATTGTCTTGCGTAATATACTGTAGTTGTGTGTAGGTACCTATAAGGTACGTTTAATGAGTTGGTTTAAGCAGATCTTCTACAATTTTTATTTCAGATACATTACCTAAAATTTTTCTATGTTAAGATATTTTGAAGCATTATTTAATATCGTTAGGTTACGCGCAACAGCGCTGAAAATAGCACTCAAGCGCGGCTTTGAGAATTGTTTTGCCGGCCGACACACTTTCGGGCGGCTGATGTTAAGGTCCAAAAAAGTCGATGAATCCGATGTCCATCCAAGGTAGACTTGTTCTATTGCTTAGAGGTTATAATGATAGATATGTGTGACATGAAATCCGTTTATGTTGATAAGGTATTAGTCTTATTGTTCCTATATAAACTTTGTGTTTTAATTAGGTAAGGTTGTAGTCTAATTGCTAAGTATGTATGTTCCGTCGATGTTATGGTCGTGAATCCATATATTCAAAGATTTGCGGGGACAATCAAATATAACATTATGAAGGTATAGGTACTATTTATAACTCAAGAGCGGCTGCGCAGGTTTTAATAATCGTTGATTTGATAAGTTTGTGTCTGCCCCGAATAGCACCATACCCGCTATTAAAGAAGAAAATAAATATTTCGTATATAACGCCATCTCTGATGACAAGACAGAAGACTGGCAGGTTAAACGAAGTTTTTCGAGTCAGCTATTTAACACATATAAATATAAACATTAGTACTCTTAGAGGATTGTAGAAGGTATTACGCTGGATTATCGAGAGCCCTTCTGAAGAAAGATCAAATCAACTTTAATAGGGTTTTGAAAATGCTCTGTAGGGTATGAAAGACTGGTAAGTCTCATTGGTGCTACTGCTATTCCATAATTATTTCGCTACTGTTATTATAATAATATAATTATTAAGTCTGGTAAGGGCTGCTAAGTATGTTAAGTAGACTGATGTTCCATTGCGTGGCTTTAAGAACTGGGTCGTTCTAAAGTACATAAAATGATATTTGGGAAATTAAAAGCGTAGTGATTGTGACAAGCTCGTATGAATAAGTGACATAATTAAAAGATACCGAACTGGAATCTTTAATTCCAGTTACGCTTTAAAGATTAAGGCTTTCCTTAATGCTGTTCGGGTTATTTTCATATTAGTGTAATTATCCTAGTGGATTATATTATGGGATTTAAAGGTATGGCCACATTTTGCTAATACTTGTCGCTTCTGCGACGGTCTGTGTATCGTACACATAGCCAGTTTTAATTCCGACTATAAAGAAAAAAATACTATAACATTACTTAACTCTTTCATAAAGAATGCAAGTCTCTAGAAACATACTTGAATTTTTAGTGAAATTCATGTACAAAAGAAGTTCAGTACCTATGAGCATATCATAGGGGTTTGTGTCGTAATATTCAATATTAATGTCACTAAGGGAACGTGTTGTTTTCGATAAATTATAATTATACACATTAGTTTTATACTTTAGGAGTATTCCGAAGTTCCGTTCGTTCCAATATCAAAGCTTTGTAGGATTTTTACGGTAGATTTGGAACTTAGGTACGTCAAAATGGTGCACTATGTAAGTGTGCATTATTGGTTTGACATAACATTGAGTTTGATACATCCTTACAGGTTTTTTTTTTTTTTTTTTTTTTTTTTTTTCGCAATTTAGTTGTGTTATTATTATTTAGAAGCATACTCAGAAAAAAATACTATCTCAGTCTATATCGACTGACTAAGTCAGTTTTGCAAGATTTCTAGTTTTGTGTCGTCCCATAATGGACATTGTCGAAGACGACAATGATGGAATGAAATACTTGCATAATAATTAACACCCATAAAAATAATGAAGTATAATTATATATTTGGAGGTTTAAACCTCTTAACCAAAAAATAAAAATGATAAATTAAGCACCACAACACCAATGGCGATCCAGAAAAAGAAAATCACATTGGTAGCATCATGTATGGCTATTAAAAATTATATAATAGTTTGCCGAAACATGTAAAAAAATAATAATGCATTTTTAGTAAATTTAAGTAAGTAAGTACTTACTTACTGAATGGTTTTTAGATAAATGTTTTTATTCTGTTAAAGAATATTTAGATAGTTATTCTGTTAAAAATTAAACTTATGTTATAAGTAGAAAACTATAAGTAATTTTAACTGCTTAGCAGTATGATCTCATTAATAATTATTAAGTTTAGTAAACTAACAGAGCTCAATTTATTATTAAATACTGTATGACAATACAAGATTTTTGCATGTCTGAGGGTCAGAACAGAGTGCGGTTGTAAGACTACAACTTGTGAACTGTATTCTTGAAATAAAAAATGTCATTTAATTTCATTTCAAATAAGTCATGACTGCATGTTCCAATTAAACGAACTTAGGTTAATGATCAATAAGTATTACCGAGCATTGCGTTGGGATATTAAACTACCTACGCAGAACGCAGGCATATAATATTTTAAAATTATAATTATTTTTAAAATAATATTTACACAACAGATTTGCGCCTCTTGGTGATCATTTTAAGTTTAGGTTAGGGTTTCATAGTGACACAAATCTTTCAAATGATTGTATGTATCATTTTATAACTCGATAAAAGAAGACAGAGTGTCTTTTTGCTTGAGGAACCTTTCTCTTAAATTTCAAATTGCTGAGTTATGTGGTTTGGAAATTTCCAGGACTTGTGTTAGATTGAACTGCGACCCAACAGCGCGCGAGCCGCGGTAGCGGCCGGCGAAGCGCCAGAACAGAATCTGTATTAGATTATATATTATGAACATGATTATCATTATATCATTATGGCGTAGAGTAGTAAGGTACCTGCGTAGGTTTTTCCCTTTCAATTGGGATTGAGGGTACCTAGGTATCATTTTAGGTGTTGTTCAACAAGTATATAGTGATCGATTTGAAATAAGATGGGATGAAAAGAAATCATTTATTGCCAATTTGTGGGTATTATGGGAAAAAAATACATTTAATATAATGTAATTTGATTCTCACAGTGGTTTGAAAAACCAACTTTTGTATCAAATGTGACAAAGTAGTCTCAGAACACAGGGTGCATTTATAAGGTGGTTTATATGAAAACGCACACATACGCACACACATAAATCACGTCTTTATCCCTTGCGGGGTAGACAGAGCCAGAGGTAACAAGACCTAAAAGCCACGTTTAGTATGATTTTTGATGAAAAAAGCGCCGTTGATTAATTAGGTACATAATTTGCATAGGGTTGCTGTATACTCATGGAGTACCTATAAATGGTTTAAGAAAACCTAGCCTTTGCATGAAATACTCAGGGTGCATTTTTACAAGGTAATGGTGTGTATGTTAGTCCAAGGCGCCATGAAAGGCTGTATGAAAATAGCTAGTGGGCCTGGCCAAAGGCGCTCCGGCGCTGTCCACCAGAGGACAGCAGAGGTAGGGCGAATGAGCTATAAAAATAGCCGTTTTGCCAAAGGCGTCCCGGCGCTGTCCCTCGGAAGGACAGCAGAAGTAGGGTGCCTGAGCTATGAAAATAGCTGGTTGGCCTGGCCAAGGGCGCCCCGGCGCTATCCTCTAGAAGGACAGCAGAGGTAGGGCGCCTGAGCTATGAAAATAGCTGGTTAGCTTGGCCAAAGGCGCCCCGGCGCTGTCCCCCAGAAGGACAGCAGAGGTAGGGCGCCCGAGCTATGAAAATAGCTAGTTGGCCCGGCCAAAGGCGCCCCGGCGATGTCCCCCAGAAGGACAGCAGGGTAGGGCGCCTGAGAAATGAAAATAGCTGTTTGGCCAAAGGCGCCCCGTCGCTGTCCCCCAGAAGGACAGCAGGGTAGGGCGCCTGAGCTATGAAAATAGCTAGTTGGCCTGGCCAAAGGCGCCCCGGCGATGTCCCCCAGTAGGACAGAAGGGTAGGGCGCCTGAGCTATGAAAATAGCTGTTTGGCCAAAGGCGCCCCGTCGCTGTCCCCCAGAAGGACAGCAGGGTAGGGCGCCTGAGCTATGAAAATAGCTGTTTGGCCAAAGGCGCCCCGTCGCTGTCCCTCAGAAGGACAGCAGGGTAGGGCACCTGAGCTATGAAAATAGCTAGTTGGTCTGGCCAAAGGCGCCCCGTCGCTGTCCCCCAGAAGGACAGCAGGGTAGGGCGCCTGAGCTATGAAAATAGCTGTTTGACCAAAGGCGCCCCGTCGCTGTTCTCTAGAAGGACAGCAGTGTAGGGCGCCTGAGCTATGAAAATAGCTGGTTGGCCTGGCCAAAGGGACCCGTCGCTGTCCTCCAGAAGGACAGCAGGGTAGGGCGCTTGAGCTATGAATATAGCTGGTTTGGCCTGGCCAAAGGCGCCCCGTCGCTGTCCCCCAGAAGGACAGCAGGGTAGGGCGCCTGAGCTATAAAAATAGCTGGTTGGCCTGGCCAAAGGCGCCCCAGCGATGTCCCCCAGAAGGACAGCAGAGGTAGGGCGCCTTGTGAGCTATGAAAATAGCTGTTTGGCCATAGGTGCCCCGTCGCTGCCCCTAAAGGGGCAGCCGAGTTAGGGCGCCTGAGTTATAAAAATAGCTGGTTGTACTTAACTTCGGGTATTCCGCGTAGCCGATGAGGATGCGACGTGTTTTCGTAGTTTCCGGTCCTCGTACGTAACGGTTTTTGTTGCACTGCATTTAACTAAAAAAAAAAAATAACAAATTGAACTTTTACGGTAAACTTAAGCTTAAATTGTTAAATTTTAAATTATTTTAAGAAATAAAAATAGGATAGAAACTTGATAGTGCTTGGCGGGAGCAACGTGCGATCAGGCGAGCACTGAAAATGTGAATGACGTGATGAGACACTGCAGGAAAGATGTGAGCGCGGAGCAACCTACCCTCTCCCTATTTATATATATATTTTTTAATCTACTCTCAACTCCAGTGCGTGAAGGCGACACCTTATGTGTTACTACAAATGTAATGAATTCTAATCTCGAGGACAAAGCCCGAAGTATAATTATCATTAGTTGAAAAATCTTCAAAATGAAATCTTCAAAATACAAAATGTGAAAATAAAAATTGGCTCTTCTACTTAGCACAATACACAAAAACCGATATGTGAAGTAGGTGGATAATAAGGCCTAAAATAAATAATGTTTCACACCATGAAAATATAACAAATTGTTATACACTAACTTCGTAGTTACATAAACTAAGTTATAGAATAAACAAAAGCGATATTGACGAGGATAATAAAGCCTTGTTTCCATACACGAAAAAAGAGTGCAATAAGGCCTATAGGCATTTTTTGTAGGCCATAATAGCCACCAACCACGTTTATAAATAAAAAAGAATAAAAAATATTTGGATCACATCACATTAATCATTATATTTAGTCAATTAGAAGAGTTTAGTAAGAGAGAAAATAAACGTCAATTGACATTGCTAAATGTAAAAGTACAAAAGATACTTTCGATTCTTTTGGGTCTATTTTTGTAATACGTGCGACGCGGCCACTCCACAAAATGAATGACGCAACACTGGCGGTGGGGAGCGGGACAGCGCGCCGAACGACTTGTATTAGTTTCTTGTTCGTCCGCTAGGTGCTACTTACCGCGGCCTCGAGCGTAAGCAAGCATTTTAAATACGAATTTAGCTACTTAGGCCTTATTACCCGACAGGCTTTATTACCCGCAGGTACCTTACTCTGTTAACGTTACTCTGTTAAAATGCCAACAAGTTGTATGGGAGCCCCCCTTAATTATTATTATTATTATTTTGATTTTAGTATTTGTTGTTGTAGCCACAATAAAAATACATAATCCGTGCAAATTTCAACTGTCTATTAGCTATTACGGTTCTTGAGATCTAGCTCGGCGAGTGGTAGCCATGAAAATGGGCTAAAATATCACGTTTTTTGTATGGGAGCCCCCTTAATTATTATTATTATTTTGTTTTTAGTATTTGTTGTTAGCGGCATCAGAAATACACAATCTGTGAAAATTTCAACTGTCTAGCTATTACGGTTCTTGAGAGACAGCCTAGTGACTGACGGACGGATGGACGAACGGACAGCGAAGTCTTAGTAATAGGGTCCCGTTTTTACCCTTTGGTACGGAACCCTAAAAATTATATTTCCAACATTGGTCCAGTTGTAATATTTTTATTTGGAATCTTAGCAGTTCTAATGCGGTACTGCGTAACTATATTACAGCGTCAGCAAACACTCGCGGCTTTTGTTTTATTTGAAATTTGCTTCATTCGTTTGAAAATCGAACGCCGCCGCTGGCCGTGGCATGGCCATCTCGATTTTCGGAGCCGTGTGATTTATACGAAATTAGACTTTAAGGGTATAATAATAAGAACTATGAGAAGTGAGATTCATATTACTAACCGGCGGGTTATAATGAAATTCAGTACAATATTACTACCCGGCTAAAGCCAAGGGCTATAATGAGTTACTTTGAGTAAGGTTTACATGATATATAATTAGCCATTGTCGAGCAGGTGGTGTGAAAAATAATAATATTAAAAATGATTTATTGTACAATCAAAAAACAAGCAAGTTACAGTACTTAGGAACTATCAGATGTACCGAGAAATCATATGAAGTGTCAAAAAATTCCGACCCCCAAACTAGGTAAAGACCTGTGTCTTGGGGGACTGAGTTTGAGTTTCTCCGACTTCGGCGATCTGCATAATATATAAAATGAGGCGCAGTGGACAATGAATAACAATTCGCTTGTATTCAATTGTGATAAATACATTACCCATCACTATTTTGATTCCATTTTCCAGCCAAAATCATGCTAAGTGTGGCTGGTCTTGTTACCTTAGGCTTTGTCTGCCCTGTACTAGGGACAAAAACGTGATTTACCAGTAAGGTTCAAAAGTTCCTGGCCGTATATATTTAAAAGAAGAAAACAAGAAACAAATGAATGTCATTTTATTTGTCATTTATTCAGCTATTGTGTGGATAATTTCGTGGTTTGTAACTTTCGTTTTCATAAAATTTTCTTTGATTTAAATATAAAAAGCGGTGTAATTTGTACAATGTTCAAATTGGAGTATCGATCAGTGATAAAATTTCTGACAAAGGAAGGCATAAGTCCAACTATAATCAAAGAAAGGTTAGATAACGTGTACGGGAATTCCTCCCCTTCGTTTTCGACTGTTAAGGATTGGTGTAAGCAGTTTCGTTTAGGGCGTGAGTCCATCGATGACGAACTCCGACCAGGCCGCCCTGTTGAGGTTCTTACGCAAGATAACGTCGATTTAGTCGAACAAGAGGTACTGAAGGACAGAAGACTAAAGACGAAGGAAATAGCGTCAAGAACGGGACTTACGAAAATAACAGTCCTTAGGATTCTACCCGAAACTTCTCTCGAGTGCTCAGCGAGCTGAACGAGTGGCGTGCTCCAAGGAACTTTTAGAGGAGTTCAAGTCATGTGAGAGTGAATTTATCCAGTCCATTGTTACCGGAGACGAAACTATGTTCTTATACTATGATCCTCTTTCGAAAAGAGAGTCGATGGAGTGGCGTCGTTCTGGGGAAGCACCCCCTCGAAAGGCAAAGGTGTGCCAATCTACCAAAAAGATAATGGCCACAATATTTTGGGATTGCGAAGGGATATTGCTTATAGATATCAAAGAACGCAATCAGACAGTAAACGGCAGTTACTATGCTTGCCTTATAGACCAGTTGCGAGAAGCAATAAAGCTTAAACATCGAGGAAAACTCAGCAGGGGTGTCCGTCTTCTTCATGACAATGCGCCTGTCCACACGGCTGCAGTTGTAAAGGCGGCTATATCTAAATGTGGATTTAAAACAATCCGTCACCCACCTTACAGCCCTGATCTAGCCCCAAGCGACTATTTTTTATTTTCTAAACTTAAATCGGACTTAAGGGGGAGAAAATTTTCGTCCGATGATGAAGTCGCTGCTGCAGTTTTCGAGCATTTCGAAGACAAAACTTCCGAATATTATTTTAAAGGCATAGAAATGTTAATCAAACGATCTGAAAAATGTATAACAATAGGAGGAGACTACATTGAAAAATAAAAATATATTTTTTAACCTAAACGTTAATTTTCATTATTAGGCCGGAAACTTTTGAACCTTACCACGTATATATGTATATGTATATGGAAGTAATTGAGTACTTATCTTCATTACAGTACAACAGAATAACCAATATACAAAAATCCGGTTCTTATGCAATGATATTGTATATATATCGTGTGCAGCCGACGTAACCGAGATCTTTGTACCGTCTGTTTCTTTATTCTTTGCTTCAAGTGCTGTGATTGGTAGACTCATTAACTTTTGCATAAGTGACAAAAGATGGCTGTCTTTTTTGTTCTTATCGTCACAATTACGCCATCTCTTTTCCACCATTTGGCAATGTAGTGGAATGAACGTGTATGTGTGTGTGCTAATTCGTCGTTCGGATCATGTTTGGCGGTTGTTTTGTGAGCCTATAACGTATCTTTACTAATATATCATTGTTCTTATGGGACAAAATTTAAGGAGAGTGCCCTGAGAGTGCGTTTCTTTTTAAAAGTGTGACCTAAAACTTGTGTAGACGAAATAGGGATTAGGAAGACCATAGTGCCGGACCGGAGTGCCATATGTATAACTTAAAAACTGAAGTTAAAAGAACGAGCGAATTATGCGTTGGTGATAAGGTTGTTTTGTTTTTACATAAATCCTAAAGTATCGATTCAAACTTTCGCGATTTTCACACATTATTATAAGAAAACGGGACTTAATCACGTAAATAAAAAGTATTCTTGTAAATACCTCGACGTTTCAGACGCGACTTTGCATCCATGGTCTCGAGAGGACTGAGACTCTTTTTATTTACGTGATTAAGTCCCGTTTTCTTATAATAATAAATCCCAAAAACGCAGGCTCACTCGCAAGCCACGCTATTACACTTGGGTTTTTGGTTACTGTAAGATACAAAAGTTACGGTTACAGTTTGTAGATGAGTAACTGGGCTTAAAAAGTCGAGTAAATGTCCTAGATCTATTATAATTTCTTTGGGTATACCTACCTCTCTTTTAACTTCTCGGACATTGAAGGCTTTTCTATTTCGCTGTTCATTTCCGAAAGATAACCGTTCACGCGCGCTCCAACAAAAATTGCCGTGAAAATACGGTAGTATAAAACCACCATACGATCTTATACTTTTCCTCGCCTCTATTAAAAAGGTTTCCGCTGATGAGTCTGTAATAGAGTTTGTCAACCAATTCATTTGACAACAGACTCATTTGGTCGATTCGTTATTTTCTACTATCTTATTCTTTGATAAACAATAACTGTAGATACACAGTCGCGCTCCCGAAAATCTCCGAACCAAATAAGCTCCAATTTAATAAAATTGGCTTAATTTTTTCTCAGTACGTTGTTGTCAATGCCAGCGTAACGATGCCCACGTGTGTCTTCAAATAGTGCAAAAATCCCTCGCAAAAACGGAACAAATCTGATGGAATATCATACTATCAGTGAATATCTGTTGTTTTTTCTATTAAATTCTAAGAATCGGAGAGAAATATTAATCTAAATTAATTTTAAAACCATTTCTAAATTGCTAATTTTTGCCAGAATTCGACAACATTGACATAATGCCTTGTCTTTGTCACACGCACAGGTAAGCTTATCAGTAAAACGAAACAGATAAACAACAGAACATAGAACAAAAGTGTAGTGGAGTTGCCATCACCCTATTTTTTATTTCTAGAATCTTATGTGTTTTTGTGTGAAGCTTTGATTTCCTGGATGTGTATACGTAAGTCATGTATGTGTGATTTAGTTTTAGACTTATTTATTCATCAACAAAAATTACATAAAAACAAACATGCATGTCACCAATATAAGTATTTCTGTTGAGATCGTCAAAAATTAATAATAATAAGAGCATAATAAATTATAAACACTAAAACAATAAAATAAAATACAATGTCAAAAATAATAAGTTTTGTAAAAAATTATGTCAATTTTATAATTCTAATAACATTTGAATAAAATTTATCTTGTGTATGTGTTACTGGGAAACATGTGCGATAGTTTGACTGTTTGAGAACCACTCGGACCCTCAGATATCTATTTTTAAGACAATCGGTCCAAAAAGTAAAGATTTAAAAATGGCGGCCACTTTTTCCATTTTTGATAACGGTTTCATGTTTGGGGACCACTTGGACCCTCAGATATCGTTTTTCATAGCAATCGGTCCAAAAACTAAGAATTTCAAAATGGCGGCCAGCTTTAAAACTTAATTTTAACACTCAGAAACGCCAATTAACATAATAAGAACTCTGAGTGCTGCAGGGATGATTAACTGAAACTTGAACTTGATCCATGAACATGGTAAAACAATTCTAAATTTCCACTGTCAGTCAATACAACCGACTGGGTAGGTAATTAAAGTTAACTTTCATACTCAGAGACGTCGATTAAGTTCTAATAATCATAATATTAACTGACGTCTCTGAGAACGGTTTTGATATATTATTATTCTGCAATAATTATATACGTTGCCACTTTAGGCAGCTACGACATTTGTCATGTTTACCGCTATCCCTCGGGAATTATGCAACTTTCCGGAATACAAAGTAGCCTATGTGTTAATCTAGGGTACCAGCTATCTCCGTTCCAAATGTTATCAAAATCCGTCCAGTCGGTTCAGCTCGAAGAAGGAACAAACATACACACTCACATCGTCACATCCATCCATCCTCATAAACTTTCGCATTTATAATATTAGTAGGATATAGATACGTATCTCGAAAGCGGTAAACATTTGGTTTGGAGTAAAGAAAATTAGCTTTAAGATTATCTAAATGACTTCCCCATTCATCCTGTAAAGTATTGGCGTTAACATTAATTTCACCCTGTTTTTTATTGCATTAATTGTCAAAAACTTTTAAAAAATTAAGTCCTCTCCGAAAGTCCGAATGCATTCTTTGTTCAACAACATAATTTCGTCCTTCAAAGCAACGTCAAACTCGTCAAAGCGTCGCCTTCAATGTAACAAGTGGAATTAATCCCTCTGCCGTTTCTGATAAGGCTTACATTCATATCCGAGTTTAAACCAAACGTGTGTGAAATTGTCAAGTTTAGCTGTCAAGGGGTGTCAAGCGTTTTGGAGTTTTGCCGCTACCGAAATTCGACTGTAATGAAGTAAAGACTAAGTTCAAATTTCGTCACGTATTCTTTCAATTCGTCTGAGTGGTGGGATTACTTTTCTCTACGCACACGTAAATATATTTTTAACTGTGGAGTAGCGAAATTCAACTGTAATTAAGTAAAGACTAGGATCAAATTTCGTCACTTATTCTCTTAATTACTTTGTGTAGGTGATGATTTTATTTGTTACGCAAACAAATAAATAGTTCGGACATTTTTTGAAGGGGATTTTGTATGGGACTGTGTATCTACAGTTATTGTTTATCAAAGATCTTATTAACCTTTTGTAAAAGTTATTACGAAAGAAGCCGAACCTAACCACGCAAAAAGAGTTACTAGAATCTTAAAAACGTTTACAGTGTAGCCGCTTTAAGGGTTGCCGATATTAAACGATACATTTGTCAAACGATTAACTGTATCACTTACAATAATGATGTGTTCTGTTGGTTTTTAAAATATATTAGGGTACTTCTATAGATTATATAATGTTTTTTATTATTAGATTTAGTTTTAAGTTTTGCTACGCCCTAGTAGGGTCCATGTATGTACTGGCTAGTAAATAAGAACATCTTGTAAATACCATGGTTGCAATAAAGAATTGATTGATTGATTGATTGATTAATATATTCAGCGGCATATTTAGCGGGACACAAAAAAGTCAGCAAAAGCATACTTAATGCTTGATCAAAAAAAAGTTGCCTACACTTTTTTGTGTTCCGCTAAATATGCCGCTGAGTGTATGACACTCACAAATATGGCTTTCTATTGGTAAAGGAATTTTCAAAATCGGTTAAGTAGATCCAGAGATTACCCACTACAACCACACAAACTCACAAACTTTACCCCGCTTATTGACAAACGCTCTGAGGCTTCTGGCTAACTTAATAATGGTTTGTCCTAAGCAATATAGCCTATAGAGTGTTTATGAATAAGGGGGTAGCTCTTTATAATATTAGTATTGATGACGTTACAGTCTGATGATACGAGTGGCTCATCACCTTAAGGGACTGGTGACTGTAGGTACAAAGTTGTATGTATGTAGGCACATACATCTATCTATCTATTACGTTAAAACGAGCAATTCGTGTATAATGTGAATCTCGTAAACGGCTCCAATGATTTTCATGAAATTTGGTATGCAGGGTGTTTCGGGGGCGATAAATCGATCTAGCAAGGTTTCATTTTAGAAAACGTACAAAAAAACCAAGCGATGTTCTGACATACAGGTACTAATATATGTAGTACGCGGGTACGACAATGGATAATTTCCTAGAACACGAGGGTGCCGACAAAATAGTTGCGCTTATGCTGCGATAGTTTCAGACGACGCCTTCAGTCGAGACGATCGCTCTGTATATCCTATAAGAAAATAACTCAGCACAGGGTTAAAAACCCCGTTTATTGCGATAAATGTGCGACATAAAATGAAATCAACGTCAGACGCAATGAAAAATGGTAGAGTCGTGTCATACCGGACAATTCTCTAAGTGGTTGAAAGCTTCTTAAACGTGCGTCGGGTCTAAATGGATAGATAAAATGCTTTGAGAGGAAAGTCAAATCTCGTGGCCGTTAGCGGCGCCCTGGAGGCTATAATTGCACCCCTTATGCCACATGTGACCCGTAAAGTTTAATTTCCACCAAGCTCGTGTAGCATCAGACCGGAAAGAATACGAATTTAAATATTGGTTTTTAAGTAAAACGTATTTTATCAATAACTAGCGACCCGCCCTGGCTTCGCACGGTATATTATGCATGTATTATACATATAAACCTTCCTCTTGATTCACTCTATCTATTAAAAAAAAACCGCATCAAAATCTGTTGCGTTGTTTTAAAGATTTAAGCATACGTAGGGACATAGGGACAGAGAAAGCGACTTTGTTTTATACTGTGTAGTGATTATGTAGTATGTAGGTATATACCTATTTTACACTGAAAAGCAAAAATAACGGGTTACTTTTCATACAACTTTGTATAGAAAACGACCCTTTTTTTGCTCGTGAGTATATTATCTGTCTTCGCTAGCTGTTGCTTTGTTTGTGTCAAGCGAAAACTTTGCGTTTCCCACTCTCAACTTTGGTGAACTGTGCAAAGTTGTAAATGATAAGATAACCGCCGCGTGATATTAACACGACAGGAATAAAATTGTTATCAGTCTAAGAAATGTTTCCATTGATTATAAAAGGCTTTATAAAACCCCACTGTTGCCTGCGACTTCGTACGTCGTATATCGCTATTTTACAGGGCAAAAGCCATTCCAGACTATAATTTTCGTGTCGAATTTCATCTAGGTCTGTTCAAGCGTTCGGCGTGATTGACTAACAAATATCCGTCCAAACTTTGCATTTGCAATAATGAACAAAAAACATTTACCTTGGCTACTCCGCTACTCAATAATCTTCTATATATATATAAAACAAAGACGGGTTTGTTACAACACTTATAACTCGAGATCGGCTGGATCAATTTTTATGGTTTTTGTTTCGTTGGATTTGTCTCCGCCCTGAATAGCAGAATACATTTTAAAAACATGAAAACTTGACGAATACATATCTATATATATATACATAACAAAGACGGGTTTATTACAACACTTATAACTCGAGATCGGCTGGATCAATTTTCATGGTTTCATCAAAGCCTAAATTAGTTCAGCTAAAAGGTAACACGACATTCATTGACTGTTAGGCGGTACGAAGTTCGCCGGGTCAGCTAGTAATAAGATAAGAATAGTAAAGATTTATAATAATAGTAAGATAAAATACTAAAACAAAAGTGTGGAACATGTGCCAGTATTTTATTCGCACCGGAACATCCCTAGCCTAGCGGGTTGATTGTCGTTAATGGGACCGCCAGAGTGTCTGCTTGCACAGAAGGGCTTTTCTTATACCTTTTACGCTGTTTAGAATTACTTTGGCTAATTTGAGGAGGTAAAGTACAAGGTTGGTTTAAAAAGCTTAAAGTTATTTTTTCAAGTTTCTATTTAGATTTTAAGGTTTGTTAGTCGGTATGAAACGAATTTAGTCTACTTCCTTAACGGATTAACTTGAAATTCGTAGGCCAAGCCTTTCATCCTAAGAGGAGGCCGGCGGGACGTATGGGCATGGAGATGAGTACTAATGTGTTATGATGTCGGATATTCATAACGTCGAACGATTATCCAATGTTATAATTCGTGTATGGTATTTTCATTCTTAGCTGTCTTATTTGGTAAACAAAATTCTAACCTCAATGTGCAAATTTTTGTAAAGAATAAGGTGTATTATGTTTTCAAATAAACCTGAGGCAATATTTTGTATATAATTTTGCTGATATTTTATCTCCAGTTCCTTTATTTACGATGAAATAGTTAAAAAGTAACAAAAATGAGACGTTTTGAGGTTAGAATTTTGTTTACCAAATAGGACAGGTAAGAATGAAAATACCATAGGTACCTAGGTACTTATCACTGTATTATTTAAATCACAGTTTTGGGGTTAGAACTCGCACGCGGAATAGGCAACGTGGTAGATGCAAGCGATTGTAAAACGTATTGTTATTAAATTAATGACCAAGGATGGACGGTAAAGAGAATAGGTAAGTTTGAGCGATCGATTTAATACATGCAATTAAACCGGTTTGAAATAATTTAAATGTTTCTTCGATCGGCCGTATTGCACGTAGATCGGTTTGTAACCGTGGCCGATTTAGCTTTCAATATTTTAAAATTGACAACATTTCATATTTCTGAGCCTATAATTTTAATGGTTCTCTGTATTTTGTTTGAAAAGATGAACATGCTGACAGTTTAATTTTTTCGCTAGGGTTTGTATTTAATTTATAATCAATTTATTAAATTTTGCTTATTCTAAAAGGGCATAACTCCGATACTATCGCAGAATAGACACTTATCCTTTTGTCTTTTCTATACAGAAAAATAACTGACGTCAATTTCAAATTGTCAATGTCGGGCCTAATTCTCCGATACTCGATTTTCAAGGTTCCATATAAGGTGGAAACACATTGTTAACACGCGACGCGACCCGATGCAACGCGACGCGTGTTGAGTCGAATCAAATTGTATTATTTTCTATGACCAGAACCACACTATGAACATCCGACGCGACGCCATGCGCATACATTCGTTGCATCGGGTCGCGTCGCGTGTTGGAAATGTGTTTCCACCTATATACATTTTCAGGGCTTATAAAAATGAAATGTTGTCAATTTGAGCGTCGACTGAAAGTCCTTTTGTTGAAAAATGCATTTTATTCTGTAACAAACGAGTTTCTGGGTATGACATTTTGATTTATTTATTTAATAGCCTTATTATTAATTATTATTATTGTATTGTTTAAAAGAAGTGACTTCTTTTAATTGTACCTACTAATTATTATTATTTTTTATTATTATTATTTTCTCTGATTTTGTCATTTTTGTAGTATTCAATTGATCTGTAGTAGGTATTTAATTTAATTTGATTTTATTTTTTATTTACTCTTGACGATTTCAATCAAAAATCTTCTAACTTGACAATGTACAATTTATGATGTAATTTTTATTGAATGAATAAAAGAAATAATCTAATCTGATCTAATGTAATCAATAAACACATTAAATTATTACCGTAGGGTTCAACAATAAAGAGTTAAAATCAAATCTCGATTACGGCGCTGCTTCCTTCGCAAGTTTTGTATGAAAATGTTCGTTTTCCATTTTTCGACAGTTGTCAATTTATTTTTCCAAGAGTCTACGGAAAAGTCATGTGTCTGTAATCGTATTTATGGCACTAACCCTCTGTACTTGATGCCAAAAATTGAACTGATAACTGATAAGCCAAAATAAGGGGTCATTTTCCATGCAAGTTGTGTAGTTTGACGTTGCGGTTGGACTAATTGATAGTGACCCTGCCCGCGAAGCAAGCTGTCCGGGTTCGGATCCTGGTACAGTCACTAGCATAAATAAGTGATCACTTTTGTACCTTGTCACTTTAAAGTCATGCTTGAAAAACCATACGAAATCATGTAACGACTGAAAGCGACAAGGTACAAAAATGATCACTTATTTATGCTGGTGACTGGTAACCATCCATAGTATTATTTGTGTGATGTGCACGAATATTTGTTTCTGAGTCAGGGATGTTTTTATCTACTTTAAGTACGTATTTTTTTATTTAAATATGCATTTCGTTGTCTAGTACCCATAACACTAGACTTTCTAAAGCTTTCATTTATTCATTTATTCATACACATTGTAAGTCATGTTCATTTTGTTATCGGTGTTACGTGATAGGGTGGTAGGTACATGACACCCTGTCAGGGTATACAATGTCTATACTAAAGCTATAAACTAAACTAAAAACTATTATAACTCATTAATTACGGATTAAATATTTCATGTCAATAATAATTATAATATACTTTGGGATTAGATCAATTTGTGTGACCCGTTCTTTTTGCTCATTTTTAGTTTATCGTCGATAAATCTCCGCTTAGCGCCGCTCCGCTTCGTCGTATACTCGCACATTTTTAAAACATCTTCTCAGGCGTCGAGAAGCACACTTTGCAAGCTGCAATGTAATTTAAAATTTAAAATCCCTTCCAGACAGTCTACTACACATAAAGCTCCAGCATTATTCAGATTCAATATCGTAACTATGTATATTCATACCCATTATGCTCGGAGGGTGGTCCGTGTTTATTTAAAGCGAGTAAACCTGGGCACGGCTAGGTTCGTTTTACATTTGGATTTTAGTGCACGAACCTCCTATCAGACAATTTTGCCACTTTTTTACGCCATTGAATTAAAAGTGATCTCGCAGTTTAGTAGGGTCATAGATTCCCAACCAAAGTTATCAGAGATATCGTAGTGTAAAAATGGCATGACTTGTATTGAAGTGGATTACTTAAGTTCGGTGGAATTAATGACAACCAAACATGTCAATTTCAGTGGGCATTATATTTTATCGGCTACTTGTATTTGAATTTCTCATCGATACTTCATCGATACTTCTCTTTTCCGAAGAAAATCTACATAAGAGCTCAGGTCAGTTTGGGACGCTTGTTAAACAAGAAAATTTTGTACATTTCATTGAATACCTTGATAACTCCAAATGTAGGTAGGTACCTAATTTAAAAAATAATCTTGTTTGGGTTACACAAATAGGAGACATCGCAGCCGATTCCAAAATAAATAAAGTGTGGTTTATCATTACAGTGTATCAATACCTACAGTATTCAAGCACAATAAGGTCACAACGCACATAGTTTTTAAAGTGCCGCGCGATTCCGTTCTCACCTTTCGATAGACAGACTTTGGTTGTTGAAATAGCTCGACTTACCTAATAGACATCCAGTTCCTCTAACGACGCGGTCAATTTGGCTAGCGGTACGTTCAAACTAATTGGCCAGTCATACAAGGATCGAGTGACACTGGAACTGTGGCACATTATGCGTTTTACGGTGCAAATAATGCTATTTATTGCAAATTACACATGACAAGCGAACTTTAGCTATGTAATCTTTTTGAGGAGTTCTTAAATTTATTACACTTTTAGATACAACATTATTAATAAAATAAGCTTTTAATAAAATAGATTTTTGCCATTTTGAACATTTTGTCGGTCATTTTTCGTTCGACTGATGCTATAATAATTATCGAGTGCATAATATAGTTAAGTAATTGAAGCCTAGTAACATAGTCCAACTTGCGTTATAGTTATCAATTCCTCTAACGATGCGGTTAATCCAGTTAACGTAATTTAAACTAATTGACAACTCCAGCAAATCTCGATTGACACTAGAAGTAGGACGCAGCATCTGGGGGCACGGCAGTGACCCCGACAAGTCGAGCAAAACTTCTCTATTACAGTATACGAAGTACGGTAATAAACGTATGGTGGATCTTTGCTAAATAATGCTGCTTGTAAGCTATTAACTTAATATTATAATGTAAGTTTTATTGGTACAATGTCTAAGTGTAACCCTTTCTACGAAGTCTACGTGCCTCTACGGCGCGGCGTAGAACTGCTACGAAATAAATTACATACAGATATAAAAAATAAGAAGTACGAAACTTTATTGTTTAAAATTGTAAGTGACTGTGATAAAATGATTGGTATTCAAGTTTCAATAGTTTACCCGTTTCGCACGTGTACTTGTTACATATTTTCCATTAGGAGGGAAACAAACATAAAAGTAGCGCTATTGAGTTCTTTCGGTAAAGCAATTTCGACACCAAAACAGAAAAACATGCCGAAGCTCAACGAAGATTGATTGTTGCCTTGAAATAATGGAAAATTTAATCCCGTCCTGGTGAAATGATCCTTCCGGAGTCAATCATTTGCGAAGGAGCCCGCAAAGCTCTCAACAACGTCATCTTTGCATGTAATTGCGTTTTATTTGCATTCAAAAAATATTGTGTTATTGCGTTATTTTTCTTTGTTTATTAGACATTGCCAATTTTGGTGGAATACACAAATCACGTCTATAGATATCCGTTTGGTGGAATACAATGTTTTTTTTTTTTGACGTGACAACGTCTTATAAATTGGTTTGCCGGGTGACACTTAACTTACTTTACTTTTTAAATTTTTATGTGCAATAAAGAGTTTACATACATACATACATAGACTTCAAGAAACTGCGTTACGCTCCGCTCACGTTATGCGCTCACAATGAGAGCGAGTGAGAGGCACGCGGGCATGGTTAGCCCGCCTAAGAGCGAGAGAGACAGACATAAAAAGTGAAAGGCACGCGTCCCTTCCACTCGAGCACAGTTAGCCCGCCTAAGAGCGAGAGAGACAGAGCGAGAGAGAGAGAGTGAGAGAGATAGGCATACACACCGGTTCATGTCTTGCGCTTCTATTTCGATTTAGATTCTTTGTATAAATTAATGTTTTAAATATAATTCTTTGTATAAATAAATGTTTGAAATTGTTACTATTATTTCATCCTTCTTCCTACTATACGAATGAATATTCACATTAAAATTATTTTACCACTCAAAGTCGTTGTCACGTAAATCTTTCGCCCGTATACCGACTTTACAGGCAACCAATTTTTTTTCAAAATCGCAGTCTCGCGAGAGGTACGGGCGACTGCGATTCCATGAACTAATGGACAAGGATGTTAGTGCTGTAATTAAAATAAACTAATATGATTTAAGGTCGGTGATCTTATGTAATGTTTATGAGTGACATGAGGATTGTTAATGATTTGTGAAGATGATTGTAATGCTCGCTTGGTACTAATATTAAAATATAGGTGGGTACTATGTGCCGTTGAACTTTTTAAGACTATTGATTATTTGCTAGTGAATTTTTCGAAAGATGATAACGTCGTTTCTTTTGAGATGAGTTCTGTTAAGATGTACGGAATACAATGTAATTACCCTATATTGAACACTAAATACTGAGCAATACCTATACAGATAAAAATACAAAGGTAGGAATCTCTATCAGGCAAATTTGCCTTAACTGTTGCACCGTGGCTTCAAAAAACATGAAAACAAAATCGGTTTGAACATTGCAGCTTAATTTCGGAGATTATCGCCACATAATTGTCCTTACACAAAAAGCAACCGCCATGTACCTATTTCCTATAAAAGTTAAGATTACGACCCTTTGTGTTAACGGCTCAGCGATCGTGGTGGTAACCATTTTAACTTAATTCGGACTAAGAATCCATCTTTTTTTCAAGTCTTGTCTTTTTTACATGCACTTGGCCGTTTTTTGTTTCTAAATAATGAATAAGGGAGTCTCGTATTCATACTACGACTCTTGTATAAATAAAACAGTAAACTAAAATATCCTACGCTAACGCTCACCCACAGGTACCCCTTTCATAAATGTGAAACTTAAATTGAAAAGCTTCTCTTAATTCTGCGTTTAACCGAATGTGGGGCACGTTCTTGTTTATTTTTTACTAGCTGTTGCCAGCGACTTCGTCTGCAAAGAATTTGTTTATCGCTATCCCGCGGGAACTACGCAATTTTCCGGGATAAAAAGTAGCCTATGTGCTATTCCAGACCATTTTCTATCTATGTGTTTTTTATTCAATTACTCAAAATTATTTCATGTTCACACTCATACAGTCATAGCTAGGTTAAATTTTACACATCGGACCTGAAACGTCGAAGGTCGAGGTCGCATCCACCGACTTAGCTCATAAAGTATGCAGTCTACCTTTTCAAGACCCTTTTCGAAGGGTTTTAGAAATGGCGGGAAGAATAAAACCGTCTGCTACGGTAAATAGTTGAATCGGAAAATTTCACAGAAAAACTGGTACTCTTATTTTCACTTAACATTTTATTGATATTACTTGCAGACACCTGAGATTTTCAACGAAAGCAATTCTGTTAGGAATCCCTTGAGTTCTGTTTAAAGGTTTCAATTTTAAATTCGTAGTTTATTCAGTTTCGATTGCAGCAATGTGCCACTCTGTAGTCGTAAAACAGCTAAACAATTCAGCGGTTTGGAATGGCAGAGCGACTTTGTAAATAGTTGCTGGTTGCAGCACAAATAACGTTCCTACGTGGTAGTAGTTATTCTACAGAACATCAAGTTTAAGTGCCAGAGCCTCTAGTGTAAGTTTTCGCATATGTATAAAAACGTCTCGAACGCGTTCACTTAAACGTCTCAATTACTATGGAAAAATAGGCAGCGCCACTCGCGGATCGAAACGGCAACAAACTATCTCATTCAGAGAGTCAGAGAAACGTATTCTGTGACGGAAAACCTACATAAGCATACTGCTCCGCTTGCACTAGAGTGCGTGAGAGTCGCGTCGCGCGCGAGATAGATGACCCATCTCTTTCTAAAACGAACAGTAAGATAAAGACGGGCAATCTATCTCGCGCGCGACGTGACTCTTGTGCGATGTCGTGCTAGACATGCAGTAGTAAGTAGGTAGTAACATTTCAGTCAGCACGGCTAGCACTTTTTTGCCACCAGTTTTTTGCTATTCCTGAATTGTAGATTGAATTATAAAGGTAATGTGGTGTATAAGGGTGCGACCAAACCGCTGCGTATACGCAGTGACGTGTCGTATGCGTCACGTTTTCTCATCGTTTCTTCATACATTTTGTTGCGATTCCGTAACGTCACCGTTTTTTAAGCGGCGGTGTGGTCGCACCTTAAAGCGTCATTGCATTGTAGTTAACTAGTGGTTACGAGAGAAACCTCGCTATTTTCCTATTCCTTATCCTAATATGCAAAAAACGACCCATGTAGAAATTATTCATAAATTTCATCTGCTCAAGTGGAATTACGACTCACAATATAAACTCCAGGCGAGACGGAGAAAAACTCGTAACTTAATTATAAACCAATTTATAGTAATGAAATCACAACAGCGGGAGACCTCCTCCGACCTTCTAACGAGACAAGTTTCATTAGAAAAATATAGCATGAGTCATAGCTTTTTATTCCAAGGTAAATTAAAATGTAATGAACTTTTGAACCGCTTGTACGAGTACACTCTCACTGGCTTTTTAATTTTGTTAAAATATAAAATTGGCAATACCGATTTTTGGAAGTGAGCAATACAAAGGAAGATTTCGCCGAAGGCAGCACAGATTATGGTAAAAGTTTACCGAACGAAGGCGTATTAAAGACTGATACGTTCTTTCTACATGAAACTACTCGACTTTTATACATGAGTTATCTTATTCTTTTTCAACCTCAACACTCGCGGAATCATCTAAGTATCGACAAAATACCTGAACAAAAAAAAGTAAGTAGTTATACTTCCAACCTCTATTTTTGACTGGCATTATTATTGAAGACGCGGATTTATTCAATATAGACTTGTCAACTCATATAAAAGCGGCAGCAAATCGATCCATTAGAAGTACCTGCTTCAAGAATACAGTAACTCAGTTATTTTCTATTATAAGATTTCCACTACCCCAATAGGCAAATCTATCACTAATTGCGTTATTCTAATCAGCTCATATCCACCCACTGCTAGTTAAAGACCTCTTCATTGTCACGCCACTTTGCCCGTCACTGTGACGGTCCCATCCACAGCTTCCAAGTATCTAAGTTTCCAGCCGAATGCCAGATGTCATTCTGAATTGCTTTATTGCTGATTGTGATTGAAATATTAAATTTTGTAGTTCCAAGAAGACCTATAGTCCTGAAGCGTTATGTAATTTCTTTGATTTCATACTACCTTATAATGCGACATTAGTTAGCGGTTTCCTCTCTCCTTCACACATCAGCTAGCTTCATCATAGATCAACAATTACAAGGCGCTAACCTCACTGTAAATCTATCGTACGAATCTTACAGCCTTCTTACTTGCAATCTCGGTTAAAAATCAAAACATGGAAGGTCTTAAAATTTTGAGCAAATACGTCGTTAGCATGTTGCATCGAGGTATAAGCGCTATCTATTGATTCCATTTGGAACTAATTGTTTCAACTCTGTTGCAAGGAGGCGCAGAGTTATCTTAATGTGTGGTTGTACTGATACTCTTATCGGGTGCTTTAAGAAAGTTTGTACAGAAACATTTGAAGTTAACAGGCGTCCCTTACCGTATCAGTATTGGATCAGCTACATTTAAGTATAATCTATAAATTAATGCACACCTGCGGGCTACAGAGCCTATTGAAGGTCACAAACTAAATCGGAACTGGAGCAGTAATGGGACTAGTACGGGTTAATAATTTCTTGCGATATGTAGGTCATTAGGTTATCGATAGTTCAATTATATTTGATTACTAGCTGTTGCCAGCGACTTCGTCTGTAAAGAATTCGTTTATCGCTATACCCCGGGAACTACGCAATTTTCCGGGATAAAAAGTAGCCTATGTGGTATTCCAGACTTTTCTCTATCTCTGTGCCGAATTTCATCCAGATCTGTTGGGCCGTTCTGGCGTGATTGAGTAACAAACAAACATCCATCCATCCATCCATCCATCCATCCATCCATCCATCCATCCATCCATCCATCCATCCATCCATCCATCTATCCATCCATCCATACTTTCGCATTTATAATATTAGTTAGATGTACATACAATTAGTTCGTTAACATAACGACATTGAAAATACACCGTGATAGCTTATTTTCGAAGTACCTACTAATACATAGAAGGCTCAGTCCAGGGAACCTCCCATGGAATGATTTTTTGCACCTCATTAGGCACATTTATTTCCTGTTTGTGTATAGACTAGTTTATGGTCAATGTTTTGATGTACAATTTACATTGTACAATATACCGACCTTATTTCATTACATAATTGAAATAGATTGATTTATCCTTTTAACCCTTCCTGATCTTTTCGTCTCCTTTTTTCCAAATTCCAATCCTTTCGTATTTTTCGTTCTTAATTCCGTTTCCCTGTTTGGCTAAATGCACCAAGAGTGCGTAGCTTTAAAAAAAAATTGAAACAGAATTTTCAAATACACAAACAGAATATCGTCTACGTATAAGAAGAAAATAAGGACAAAAATCAACACAATACAGCAATTTTGATTTCATTTTAGTAATAATATCTCGTCGGTTAAATCACGAAGGAGGCATGGATCACTGTCTTCCATTCCGCAAGCTGATCGAGTGACTAAAGGATTATGCGTTGTTGCTTTGCAAATCTGATTAAGAACCCGGCCAGAATTTTAATGATGGCTGTATAACTGGGGTACGTCCGGGATATGAAATAATAATATTATTGTGACTTGCGAATAGAAGAATAGACAACAATATATGTCTGTAATGTCGACTCGTTATCTCTCCGCAGTCGTCACATTAAAACAAAAAACTAGTATGAGTTATATTAGTTATATTATAAATAAAAAAATAAAATAAAATAATTTTATTTCAGACCGAGATCCATATGAAAATGTTAGTTACATACATTGCCTTAACCTATTGTTAGTTGTTTTATTTGTAATGAAATAATTTAGTTTATAAAACAATGGAATCAAAATTCATAGTAGGTAACATTAAAATAACTTCAAATAATCAATATAATAATAATAAATTAGTAAAATTAAAAATAAAATAAAATGTCATAATTAGCTATTTCCATTCATATAAATATGTATCATATATTATGTATAGCTATATCAACTAACAACCCGTCCTTGTATCGCATGGGTGCAGCATGGCGCTGCCACAATTATAGTCATATTTCAACCAGTTTACAAAGAAAATCCTGAGAAATTATATGTATACATTAACGTGCACGTAATATGTCAATCGGCTCTAAGTATTGTTTTTTTTGTGATGCTAGAACTGTTAAAAAAATAAAGTTGCTGTAAAGCAACTGTGATTTGGCCATAATCCATAGATCTTTAATGGTACCTAATGTAGGAAACTTATCACAATTTTATGATTAAGAATGAACTAAGTATAGAGATTAACTTTTGCCAAAATATGTAAATGTTCCGTTGTTTTCTTTGGTTTAAGAAATCGAATTAAAATTATCCTGCGTTTGAGTGCGTGATAATTCGGCTAACAACAGCTAATAGAATTCTTTATCTTATACTCAATACCTCAATAGACTTTCTGGACACGCGTACAGGTATTGTTTTAATCTAAAAATAAATACAATATTTCTATCAATGTCTTCGTTTATAGAAACTGTAAGCTACAGTTTTACGTTACCTTGTTTCACTATTATTCATTTTTATTGACCTTCGGCTAATATCGACTCCGTCGTAAATAGCTGACATGCCGTTTGTAATGGGGAATTGATTGAAGGCCTGTACATACTCTATGTATCACACAAAACTGATACAAATACTAAGGCGTTCAATGATGGAGCAGATTTCGACCACTTTTACGCTTTCAATATAAAATTTGAAAGATAATAGTACGCTACATTAATAAAGTGGTTCTGCTGAGGAAGGGAAGGTCTCGAGGTTATCCAGTAAACGGTGGATGAAAACATTTGTTATTAGCGAGTATTTGTAATAGACTTCAAAAATAAGAGGAGACCAAAGAGTATTTTTTTGATCGTATATTATGTCTTATGATACTTTTTTCGCATTGAAAATCTGTACCATAAAATTTTGCTTCTCGATTTTTACGGTTATGCCATTACAAGTTACATTTTTATAAACTACTTATACTGAAAACTAGAATACCTAGAGTAAAATGGATTTAGGAAAAAGATGAAGTTCGAGCTGAGGCACAGACTTCAAATATTTCGTTTTTTACCATTTTATAGTACTTATAGGTATTTCGAAGTTATTCTATTTTTTAACTTTTTTTGAGGTTCTATACCTTTTTTTATAGTATTTAGGTACCCTTAATGGGAAAGGAAAACATGATTCCCAAGCGGCAACCGGTATTAATAAAGCAAGGTATGACGCAATTCCCTTGGTGATTGTTAAGAAATTGGTCATTTTTTGTCCGATATTAGGTACAATTGCACAGTTGCCAGCGAGCTTATTATTTTCTAACAAGGGGCCGTTGTGGAGTGAAATTGTGTTTGTCCCACAGAGGGTGTTGTGGCTCGAGTTTCTTTCACATCCATCATAATAATGCGGAGGTTCAGAAATAATATTGTCAACGAGCAACATTAGGCCGACAGAGCAAATATGTTTGCACTTTATGTCAGGTTTATGCGGGTTTTAATCGACTTTAAAAAAGGAGGTCGTTCAAATCAAGCTGTAAAATGGCGTAGGTCGTCGTAATGTCGTATATACGTTACGTTTGTACGATGTGAAAAAATAAGGATTTACTTTCGTAAGTACCTATATTTGCGTCAAAACACGTTCAAGTTCTCTGTATCAAGTAACAAGCTTTAATTATTAGAATAACAAGTAACTCTCAGTAAATAGAGATTAAAATGCTGTGCATAATTACCGTCAGATTACTTAAAGTTGCAAACTGTCGACCTTTTTTGCTACGATTTAGTCTTCACTACTTTTTTATTACCTAATTCGATATAAAACACCTCCACTTTATTGAAAAATAAATTCCTGTTTAATGGTTGAATCAAAGTAATTCTATCAGTGAATTTATTGAGTTTATAAAACATCGGGTTTATGGAAAAGTTGGTGAAAAATTCTAGAAAATTTTCTAAAATTTTCGTCGTAGGCAGTGTAAATTAATAACATGAAATATCAAATGAATCAAGAAATTTATTTCTTGATTTTTTTTAATGTTTTATTTTTACGGTTTTACCGTTAGAAAATTATTTTCTAAACGACACTGAAAATTAGAACACATAGAAAAATCCGAAAAGTAAAGCTATGGCCGGGAATCGAACCCGGGTCCTCGTCATTCCGTGACGCGTGCTATACCCCTACACCACCTATAGCAGGTGAGTAAGCGTTCGAATTTTTCTATCTGTTACCAACTGTCACGTGAGCTTGTTACTATGCGATTATGGATTATGGATTATGGATTTTTCTACGTGTTCTAATTTTCAGTGTCGTTTAGAAGTTAAATTAATAACATTTATTGTCATCCTCAGGACCTTAAATAAGCAGGAACACCAATTTTCTCGTATCAAAAATTATAATCATTTTTGTGGAACGAGCAATCTACTTAAGTAATTCCCCTTTAACCTTTAATCTTATTTTGTGCTGTCATATATAGACATCTTTTATCTTTAATCTAAGCTATCGCCGTGGCATTACCATACAAAATGGCAACTACTGCAAATAGGGGTGTGTATGAAAACAAGACTTTACCAGCACTCATTTCCATTCCCTCAAAGGCTTTGCTCACTAGTGCTAACGGTTCGTTGTTAAAAGTGACTGAGTTGAAACGTGTACAGTTAAGCAAACGTTCAAAATGAGTGCTAATTTTCTGAACAAAGTCAATTGAACCTTACTTGTTTACATTAAATCAAAAGTCGAACTTAAAATTGCATCAGAAACTTAAATAAAAGAAAGAAACACAAAAAATGATTATTAATTGTTACAATGACTTTTACAGTTTACTTTCTGACAAGTTTCTTGCAGCGCATTCTTCTTGACATGATGGTCTTTCCGAAAGCGCTAGTAGCTTCAAAACAGACATAAAAGAGCTATTGAGAGATGTTTGTAATATGAATGTATTTGCTGGATACCTGCCCACTTACTGACTCAACAGTAAGGTAGCGCCACAAACAAGTACCTCTGACACGGCTTTGCAAGCTGACCGCTGTTTGCCGGGTGTAGTATGAATGACCACCTCGGCCGGGGCTCAGCCAGGTCCCGGTAGCCGGTGAGAATAATACGGATCTGGCCCGGTGGACTGTGAGTCAAGCTTATACAAGTTTTACTTTAAAAAAGTGTCGTGTTCTGAGACTATTAAAGTGTAGACATGCATCAGGTCGCGTGCCGCGGCGTCGTCTGTTGCAGTATTGAGGGGATCTCCGCGATGGTATTCATAAACACGTATTTTTAGGTCAAATTATTGACTGTGTTTCTGTTATTTTTGTTTATTGCTCGTATACTTCGTTATCTTTGCAATTTACACAGAAAACTGTGCAGTGACACTTGTAGTTAAATCGTTATAAATGTTTTAGTTTTAAGCCGTTGACATTTAACCTTAGGTTATATCCATACTAATATTAGAAACGCAACAATGTGTCTGTCTGTCTGTCTGTTACCTCTTCACGCTAACAGCTGAACCGATTTACTTAGTTGGAATTTAGTATAGAGACAGTTTCAGTTCCGGGGAAAGACGTAGCATAGTTTTATCTCTGAAAATTGCACAGTTCCCGCAGGATGACAAAAAGCAAATGCTGTTCAGACGGCGGGCAGCACCTAGTGTCAAAGTTTCAAAAATAAGTACCATACACTCTTACACTAGCGTAATAAGTATATTTTTGAGAAGTTCGTATAGATACTTATTTTTGCACTTGATCTTACCTATAAACGTAGACAGCAGTTTACGCCTAAATAAACAAGTGATACAAAACAGGCCCCTGGGGCTTAGAACAGATAACTCGAATGTGGCGACAAAATTGAGCTGTAAGTTTTGTGACTATAAACAGATTCTTACCATAACTACAAAAACGGATAACACACGTATATAATAAAATTTTATATTTTATTATATTTTATATTTTAATATTTTATTTTAATTTTAATGTTTAATTACTGAATGGGATTATTGCCTGAATAAACAATTTATTATTTATAATATTATTATTATTATAAAAGCCGAATAATGCTCGAGATATGTTTCGGACTATTCCGTAGTCCTTCTTCAAAGAGCGTTCGCCCGCGCGGCAGTGAAACGAACACTGCGCGCCAACGCTCTGTTCGCGCGGCTACTCAACGCAGCTGACGGCGGCGCACAACTACCCTCGTTTTCATAATTATGTTTGAGTCTCAGGGTAGTTTCATGTTGAAAGATTTTTACCACTTTCGAATGATTTACGTTAAAAAACTCCAGTTAAAAACAGTTCGAAAGTCACTCTCTTAAAGTGAATTTTAAGCTAGTCGTACCTATAATAAGTCCTACGTCCGACGAGCCCAACATAACAAACCGACTTCGCTATAACGATTTACAAACAAGATATTTCCATTATATCTGGGATCGAGTCTCGATATCACGAAAGTAAATTTGCCATAAAATTGCGCCCCGTCGCCGAGCACTCCTCCGGCTAAAACGTATGACATTGTTCATAGTTGGGCAGGTAATAACCCCGATAGTGATCGATCCCGTTGTAAAATAGCGATAACATTTTTATTTCTGAAGTAGTAAATAGTAGTAGCTATGCTTGTTTTGCTACAGGTTAACGAATGTTGTTGACGTCATTTACGGTCAAGATAGTACGAGTTCTTGAAATAGACTAAATGCTTTCAGTGCTTTCCAGAATAATCAATATTTTATTCTATGGGCACATACATACATAAACATCAGAGCCTGAGGTAACAAGAGCTTAAGGCCACGTTTAGCATGATTAATATGGGCGTATAAGTGTAAAGGGGTATCAAAATAGTGATTGTATGGGTATATTCAAATAAATACACGTCCTTAATCACGCAAAACGTTGTTACCTTAGGCTCTGTCCACCCCGTACCTAAGGGATAAAGACGTGATTAATATGTAGGTATGTATGTAGATTAAAAAATACTAAATTTTGTATGACGCGCCGAGTAACATTATGCTTTGTCTCTACATAAATATTGTCTCTTTAAACGGATCATGGGGATATCCGTCTGTTTGTGCCCGATGGCCTCAAAAAAGAAAGTTCATGATCTCTGAGTTTCCGACTAAAATGTTGAAAATTATTTTTAGAAAAAAAAACGCTTTTTCTCTACCTCACCTGAATACAAGCAACGTACTGGTAAACATCCAGTAATAATTAAGGTAACGGCACCAGTGTTGGACAAGGACCCAGTAATGAACAATGAGTTTTATTAAATAGAAACTAAGGGATAGTCATTTATTTATTTACTACAGTCAATTTACAACCATGATTTTTAAAGTAAGAATGAAGTGTCCATTACTGGTGCTTGTCAGCTTAAAGTGTCCGGCACTGGTGCCGTTACCTTAGTTCCACAAACTCAAAATTAGTTTAATTTATTATTCATTTTAATTCCAGAAGCTGAACAGAAGATGCAATGGAACGCAGCAGCCGCAGTAAGGTGACCATCATGGGCCGGTTTGACCACCACGGCTAAGAGGGACGCATATAGCGCTCCCAGCGGGAATGAACGAGACAGACACTCGCGGCGAGGAGGCGGTGGCGATGGCTCTAAGCGTGGCTGTCACCGTCATCTCCGCCATAGGACTACTGCTGAACGCTTATATACTGTTCGTTATTGTTATAACTAAACAGGTAAATATCATAGTAATTAATAATAGTACCTACGAACAGATTGTATTCCAATACCATGATTGCGCCGCGCGTGGTGCTTGGTTTTGTGTAAGGTCGTATTCATACACGCATGTGTTGATGTGTGTGTTTGTCCACGTGGTCAATCAGACGAATGCCATTGTCATTATAAGAACTAGTATGATTTGACTACGTCTATGTGATTAACAAATAGACAAGCTGCTTTTGTAGAATAGTGTCACAACTCAAAATTCTAGGCCATTACATTTGAAACTATGTCACTATTCAATCAAAGTTTCATTTTCCCCCTTTTAGCCTCTTTTATTTTGAAATGTGACACTACTCCATAAAAGCAAAACGTTAAAATAAAATAACTCAGAACTTAATATGAAGAAAATCTACAGCCCCAACTTTTATCCGAACGGCAAGTCCTTAATAATGGAATAACTAAAATAACAGAAAGATAATAATTTCGATATTGAGAAATCAAAACTAAAGTAAAGTAAAAAGTAAAAAAAGTCTTTATTTATATGCAAAAGGTTACAAAGGGTTTGTTCAGCAGCCTCCGCATTAGACTCAGGGCCTGTGTCGCGGAGACTAGAGACAGTTATACAATAAGGAACAAATTTAATATAAACAATACAAAATTATGTGAGTGTGTATGTGTGTGTGTGTATTTGTGTGAGTGCGTGTGTGTGTGTGTGCGTGTGTGTAGTATGTGAGTGAGTGTTTGTGCATTTAATTACAGGCTGTAAGAATATTTTCGGTTTCGTCATGATCCAAACTCATTAGCCAGCATTCAGTTTCTTTTTTCAGTTTTTTGCTTGTCAGATTTTTAATGTTTTGTATGTGTTTACAGGTTTTATTATAGATTTCTCCTATGTACAGATGTGCGAATGGGAATGAGGTGGCAAACGTCTAGCAAAAGTTGACCTTATAGTGGGAATTGGTATCTTGTACCTGCGTTGTTTGGCAAGGTTGGCGAAATCTTTGGAAGAGACAGTAATTTTGTGAATTATGGTTTACGTGAAATGGATATGGTTGAAATGAATAATTGACGTACTCGTAAGACTTTGGTTGCTTTGTAAAGATCGTTCGTAGGGAATCTGCGAGGTTTAGATAACATGACCTTCAGCACTGCAAAACTGATCTTTTTGTTCAAGTTTTGATCAGTTCACGTAAAGGAACACAATTTGATGAAATATCTCCGTAGTGTTACTTGGTACATTCTAATTATTAAGGACGAGAAGGTGTTTATATATGTGACATAAACATAAAGGACAGAGGACACCTGTTCCAAGATTACCCAATCTTAGTGGGTTTAGTGAGGACCATTCATGTTGAGTACCTACCTAAAACGACCATCAAAATTATCACCAAAGCTTGTGTTTCCTCTAATGATGGTAGTTTAGTGGTGGGAACGACATCACTGAAACATTATCTTCAGAAACCAGGTGTTTTGGTTTCCTAGAGAACGTTTTGCTCTAATGTCAAAGCTGTCTAGAAAACCTTAAGTTTAAAAACAAGGAAAGTCCCAGTACAGGGGCCTTACCATAACGTCCTAATTCCGACTCAGTTCAAGTTTTAGCCTATATAGAAATAAACAAAAGTATAGATTATACATAAAACACAATAATTTACAAATGATTACAAAGTAGTGATATAAAACATAAACTAAAGCTAGTACCTTAAAAAAAAAATTATAACAAATTTGGACCCTTAGGTAGGGTCCCCATCACGCAGGCAGCATTCCCGCGTTGTATCGCAATTGCGAGTCTTTGTGCGAGAAAGCTGCCGGCGCGAGGGTCGTCCGTTGCCTCCCTCAGGCGTTTACTTAAGTCTCTGTAGAGCCCACGTGCGCCCTTGCCCCACGGACCGAGTGTCTCGACGCCAAGTGCAACGAACTCGTACTGGGCGCCGAGACACTGGTATTTTGTTGTCTTTGCCCGCTCTCGGGTGTCCGCCGCCGCGCCGGCATGCTTGCACGTCATTGGGAGGTACGACGAAGCCATAGTGTCGGCGCAAGTAGCGTCCCACACCAGCGCACGTCCGTACCTCCACGGAATTAAAGACATCCCATCAGGGCGCTTGCCATCGTTCCGTGCAATCTGGGGCTCCAGAACAGCGGGAACGTTGGCACTGACGAGCGCCCTTCTGAGGATGTCATTCAGAGCAGCATGACGGGACAGGCGGCCGGCACCCGAGGAGCAAGCGAGTCCGTGGTGGCCAAGGCGATCAACGGGGGCCCCACAAGAGACACAGTTATGACCCACGCAAACCTCAGCACCAAGTCGGAGACCAACGGCTATCCGGAGGGTGACTGGGTCTATGTAGGTGCCTGTGTTTGGTGAGGGATAGGCATGAAGCCAGTGGCCTGATTCAGGTGTAGAGACCGCCAACAGTCTGGCGCGGTCTCTACCTGTCGCGCTGTCAATGAGTTTTAGCTGTCACTTTTAGTATGAATGTGACAGCGAGCAAACCTAAACTGAATCGCATTAAGACGTCATGGTAAGGCCCCAGCCCGGCTAGCAAGAGAGCGCGCAAGAGTCGCGTCGCGCGCGAGTTAGTCTACCCGTCTCTTTCTAGAACGAACAGTAAGAAAAAGACGGGCAATCTATCTCGCGCGCGACGCGACTCTTGTGCGCTGTCGTGCTAGACGTGCAGGAGTAGTAACATAGTAACAATCAGTTAGATCTGCTAGAACGTGCTTTAATTTAAAAATGTCAAAAATTATGGAGGCTTATTTTGTCACTGTAGTGCCGATAATACCGAACGTCTAATTTCATTGAACGTTGAGACAGCTTTCCAGACTTGATTGCTTTTTATCATCTCTATATTTAGTATAGGCAACCACGTGATCCCCTTTCCACGACGACATTCGAAGCTTTACAATTACCGCGATACTTTGGACTCTAGTATTATCTCTTAGCAGTTCCGACGACTCAATGGCCACTGCAATGATAGGTACTTCATTTTCATGAACAGACTCAGAACAATGAAAGAGAACCATCAAATTTGTAATAAACTTATTTTGCCGGCTCAGTATCTCAAGGTGGAGCTTGGTCTTCGACATTAGACTCCGCTACTTGTTGCCATAGTAAGACTTTGATAATATCACTGGATCGACGAAATTCGGAATGACATGCGACATGCCAGTAACAGATCGATTCCTCTGTTGCACAGGTTTTTCCTAACTTTATCTATCCAGCGGTATCTAGGTCTTCCAATCGGGTATATCCCAACCCGTTTGAGCTTATCATAATTTATTACAGACCTGCAAACATTTCTCCAACTTGGCCCTTCGTAAGTAATCGTAAAGATTCGATTTTCAAAAAGTTCCCCATTCTTAAATTACGTAACCAAATTCACGTGCGAAACTCAACAAGACTTTTTACCAATCCTTGATCAATCAGGGCACGCCCTCTTACCCTGGGTGAATATAAAAAGGAATTGTTTTACGCAGATTATTCGAACAGAGAAATACCATTAAAATAAAAGAAGCGTCGCAAAAGGCTCCTCGCTGCGCCCCTGTCTAATTAAAGCCAGTACAGGCAGAGAAAATCTTGCTTACATGCCACGGGAGACATTGGGAAATTAAATCGTGTATTATTCATACACCAGCATTACTGGGTTAGCTATGAGATTCGTTTGTTTCTCGGTAAAGTTACGACCGCCATTACAAATGTAGGGTACCTATTTAATTTAGTGGACGACATTATATGTAAAGTCCGTAAGTTTTATTTTTATGACGTAAATAATTACTACAAGTCTCCATAAAGGAAAATTTAGCATTGTTTTACAAGTATTGCGTCTTGTCGATATAAAGATAACTTATTTACACCTACTCATATTTTTTGACTATGAACTTAGAAATAAATTTTCTTATTATTTAAAATTTAAAGTGATGGAATTTGAGTTACGAGGTCTCAACTCGTAATTTTTAAAACAGAATGTCATGTCAATGCTTTAATTAGTATACGTAGATACTTAATATGTAAACAGGTGGTTGCTTGTAATTATGATTAGCGTTTTCTGCATTGGTCATAAACCACGATTGCATTCGTCATTCCATTATGTCAAACATTAAAGGATAAGGATAGAGAAACTAAAGGCGGTGAATGAAGCAAGCTCTTGTGCGTCAAATGTATAGACTCAGGTTCATAAAAAATACATGCCCAACCGCAACTGGATATTGTTGATAATAATTTGATAGGTTTCTTTATGTCTTAAGCCTTCGTTAGTTATGCCACAGCTGTTATTAATCTATCCATATAAATATAAATTAAAATGAATGTTGCTAAGCACAAAATTTGCAACGGCTGGGCCAATTTGGCTTTTTTTATGTTCCTGGCCCTCGGAATGTTTATAATATTCATATATTATGAAGAAAAAAACATAACCATTAATAAAACAGATCGGGGGCGAAGCCGCGGGGAACAGCTAGTAAAGCTAGTTTATAATATAATTTACGTAGAGGCAAGACCATGTTCGTCATTAGTTGCTGCAAGGAAAATTCTGAGCAAAATGCTACCAGCATTTTACCAGCGTATTGTGCTAATTTGGCGCACACTTAAAGCAATGAAAAACATCTGCAATGATCAACCTTCTGTGTACTTGACAGTCACATCGTCCATCGTTCATTCTAATAATGTAACAGACGGACACTTGCAACTCTTCTACTTTTTTAACATTCTTTTTAACCCTTAAATAGATTTTGTCCGTTTCAAAAGACACACCAATGAAACTCACACAATTCAAATTTGAGCGAACTCTCGCGCAGTTTAAGTACCACGTGACGTTAGTTAGGCTATCTTTTTCCTTCTTGCGTATCAAGAAGCAGTGCGCATGCGACGGTTGTCAAAAAGCGAGCAGTCGTTAAAATGCAACGGCTGAAACGGTGTGGGGCTCAAAATCAAATAGTTGTATTCGTAACTATTACTATGTTTTACGTTACTTTTTTGCGTAAATGAGAAGTAATAACAGTTAAATAATAGTATAAAGTAGTTATTTTTCAAAAAATACTTGTATTTTCTTGTTGATGTTTGAAATAATCAGAGTGTCACTTAAAACGGACTTTTCCCGTTATACCTTAGAGTTGTGATTTTATTGTTTGTCATTTATAACTGACTTTGCCCATATTCCCTAAAAGTTGTAATTTTAACGTTTGTCATTCATAACGGACTTTACCTGTGATGCCTTAAAAGTTAGTTGTCACTTATAATGGACAAAGTCCAGTGCTAGTAAACAACATTTTACTTCGTATTAATGTTATTGTTTTAGTATAATGGCTGTAAAAGGGTGGAGATCTAGTAAAATTCTTACGCTTGTACCATCCTTAGACAAACAACATCGCCCGAACATTAAGATCCTAAATAAAGACAGTCTTCATCTCCTCGAGTCACCCATTTTCGATGAGGCCATTCCTCCACTTTTGAGAAAATCAATTACTAAATTTAAAAATTATTCGGACCGCCTCACTAAAATTAGCAGTCACTCTGCTTTGTTTGTTTTGAAGTTCTGCCTACTTGTTCCTAAATTTATTTACCTGCTCCGCTGCTGTCCCGTTTGGAAATTCCCCATCTGATAAAACCTATTGATCTAATCTTAAAATCCCAAATTGAATCGATTTTGAATATCCGTTTTAGCGAGCAGGCATGGACTCAAGACATGAGTCTTCTATATCTAATAAGATGTGATGGTTTGGGAACACGCAAAATTTCAAGTACCTACCTATTTCTATACCGGCGTTTTTGGCATCAATCCTCACCTCTGACCTCTGACCACCTCTGACAAAATCCTTAACGCCTCACCGGCTACAAACTGTGAGACTGCGTGCTTGGTTGAAGCCTCAAATGCCTGCCCAAATTTTCTATCTCGACCTAAAATTCAACGGGCCTGGGATTCCATAGCTTCAGAAAACAGCATTCATTTCCTCATTGACACCGCGACAGGTAAAGACCGCGCCAGACTTTTGGTGGTTTCCAAACCAGAATCAGGCCACTGGCTTCATTCCTATTCCTCACCGAACCCAGGCACCCACATGCTTAGACCCAATTACCCTCCGTATAGCCGTCGGTCTAAGACTTGATGCTGAGGTTTGCGTGGACCACAATTGTGCCTCTTGTGGGGCCCCGGTAGATCGCCTCGGCCACCACGGACTCGCTTGCTCCTCGGGTGCCGGCCTCCTGTCCCGTCATGCTGCCCTGAATGACATCCTCAGAAGGGCGCTCGTCAGTGCCAACGTTCCTGCTGCTCTGGAGCCCCAGATCTCACGGAACGATGGCATGCACCCGGATGAGACGTGCGCTGGTGTGGGACGCTACTTGCGCCGACACCATGGCTTCGTTGTACCCCCCAATGCCGTACAAGTATGCCGGCGCGCGGCGGAAACCCGATAGTGGGTAAAGATGACAATACTTTTGTAATCATTTATAAAATAAGGAAGTTTATGTTCATAAATATGTTGTGATTGTTTTTTGTCCTAAGAATATTTTATTACGTTAAGGGGGCAATGTCCGTTCTGTGTGACAGGTCTGGGTATACACATAAATAGGCAATGTCACTTATAAGTGACATACTGAAAACCATATAAAATATATACATAACTGAAAATTTCAAAATCATATTTCTTTTCCATCCCAAATACCAAAGTATAATCATCATTTTGTAAAAAAACAACAAGCGAAACACACTTTGCCCGTTTAAGGGTTAAGGATCGTCTGTATGTCCGTGTTTTATAAAATGGAACGGGATTTATTTCGGCGCAAAAAAATACTAGGATAACTAATTTGGTTTCAATTTCTAAACGACACTGAAAATTAGAACACATAGAAAAATCCGAAAAGTAAAGCTATGGCCGGGAATCGAACCCGGGTCCTCGTCATTCCGTGTCGCGTGCTATACCCCTACACCACCCATAGCAGGTAAATATACTTAATAATAATAATAAATAATAGTAAAAATAATAATAATAATTAATAATAAAAATAATAATAACAATAATAATAATAAAAAATAAATAATAAATAATAATAATATAATTATTAATAGTAATTTGGTTTCATTAAAAATTGTAACTTCTACATTTAGATACTATTTGTACTCAACTTCGCTTGGTATGTATGTATGTAAAATTTTAAGCATAATGAAGAAGTGTTGCTCAGCTGACGAGAGTTTTATGAATGTACGTTTTCAAAAGAGAAACCGGGAGTTCTGTGAAATGATAGAGCCCAGAATACTGCAATGGTAGGTAAGGCACGAGATATATTTTCTACAGGGTATAGACCACAATTACCTTTGATAAGCTCCCGATATGTGTCTTGATTATGATTTTATTTTTATTTATTAGCATCAAATTGCAAACGTACAATTTTACCCATAGGGTGTAGCTAAATACATATTAGTCATAAGCAAAACAAACATTAACATTAAGTACATCAAATATTACAATAATTATTGCCAATACAAGAACCTCAATATACAATATCAATAGTATTATTAAATGTCATTTCTTACACTATACACCAAAAACCATCTATTTAGACTCATATTCAATCAGTACTTAGTCATTTTACACTATCCAATAATTTACTAACATTATAAAATTCATCTAGGTTATAAGGACATAATTCAATCAGGTGTTTTTTCAAAGCAACCACAAATTTGGAATATATGTCAAGGACTTTATTTTGTTTGGCAAGGCATTATAATGATATGAGATATGAAGATTAGTCGCGACTAAATTCTTCATAAGCATGACGCGTATCGGGAGAGTTACCATTGCAGTATTTTGGGCTCTACTATTTCTTGTCGTGGTGTGGTATTAGTAGGTATAGGTATGTACATATACCCCGCAGAAAGTATATCTAAAAGAAAAAAAACAAGATGCTTACATTTCTAACCCCATAGTAGATAAAACAGCAAATAATTACGAGTGAAGTGAAATTTAATCAAAGCAAACAAACAAAGACAACTGGAATATTCGAGTGGAGCGAATAGCCCCCGACTGTTACATTTATGTTCAGTGAACTTTGCTTTTAGAAATGGTCTGAAACTTTCATGAAGGGTTCATTTATAAGACGGACGTTTAGTTTGAGAACTTTTGTTTTTGCTTTGTTAGGGGCTGGTATACTACCTAGTACCTACTTCAATTTTAGTTTAGAAAGGGCAGTCGCCCGCTAGTCTTTTTTTTGTACGGAGTTAGGTCCAACAATAGGTGTTGTTAGGTATAGTTAGACATAGCTAGGTCGTAAGGCATGATATACAGGTACATAATTATTATTCTAAGGTCT